>CM060430.1:133229021-134479021 GCA_030545235.1 Helianthus tuberosus | reverse complement strand
GTACATGACTAAATGTTACATGTACCACTCATTGAGCATTTTCAAATGTGATCTGTTTTAATATTGCGGAACCAACTATCATAACAAACTCATGTGTAAGCTTAGGCGGCTTAACCTATTTTTAATGAAAGTTTGGTGCTTAACTACTTATATTGCAAATTTTCAGCAGCAGCAGATACATGTTTCCCAGTGGTAGTGAACCCAGATTGCCAGAATTATGGTTCAGACAAAAATGGTGAGCTAGTAATACGCATTCGTTGTTGGTTGTTAAATCATCATTCTTGATGATCATATGAATTATTGGTTGAAGGATCAGAGACCCTGTTTTTTTGTCCAGGTCCCGACCTAAGGAGACTTGTTAGTTGTTGAAATATATGTATTTTTCGTGGGATCTATTCATCATTTTATTTCTGTAATAAGACTAAGACATTGTTAAATGAGCTGTAGCTATATCTTGTCTATGTGAATGTTGTTGTGTACCAATTCCAAGATGGCTTGATTTACCAAACTAAAATGCTAATCCTTGTCTAGAATTCTAACATGTTTTGATTTACTGATTTGAATAAACACATGTTCCCACGGACAACCATTTTCCATTCAACTATGCCCCTAGGATCCAATTAGAGCGGTGCCCCCTTGGAACCCATGGTCTAGGGGTATCACCCCTAAGTACCATTAGGATTTCTTGGTACCCAAGATCAGTGTATTCTTTATAAAATTTGTACTCCACACCTTCTAGCTCGTATTGATGTAAATACATGCATCCAACTCAATACGGTCTGAATTTGAAGTTCTAAACTATGCGCATTACTTATTTCCTATTAAAGTCACAAATTATATATATATTAAAGAGAAAGGTCGGTGGCTACATGCCACCAACCCTACTCTCATTTTCTTTTGTATTGCTATTAATTTCTTTGGTCATTTGTTTGCTTCAGCCTTCATTTCAACAACTTGACTATGTATTTTAACTACAAAAGTATATAACAAAGCTACAAAAGTAAATACTAACTAAGGTTTCTCTGCGTTTTATATTCTAATAATAATAATATTTTTAATACACTAAGAAAACATACATTACTCCATACATTACTTCAAAATACATTATTACCTTAAGTGAAATATACTAATCTTTATGTATATATTTTTATGTGCGTCTCAGCGTAAATTTGATTCGATCTATGTTTTAACGTAAAATATAATACGTTTTTGTGCTTATTTTATATAGAGTAAAATGCAATTTGCGTCCCTGTGGTATGTCCCAAACATCAACTTGAGCCCCTAAAAACAATTTTTTGCATTCTGAGCCCCTGTGGTATTCATTTCATAACACTTTGCGTCCCTGCCGTCAGTCTTCCGTCAGTTTGACCGTTTTCCTGTTGTGAAAAGTCCATAATACCCCCCACCCTTTAATATCTACATTTAAAGCAGACTAGTTTCATTATCATCATCATCAACAGCTCCCAATAATCATCATCATCAACAGCTCCCAATAATCATCATCAATAGTCGCTCTCCTCTCGAAGATCATCAACAACTCCCAATAAGATCATCATCTTCATCGAAGAGATCAACAGATCATCTTCATCATCTTCATCGAACATCGAACAGATCATCTTCATCTTCATCGAACAGATCAGGTTCATCTTCATCCTCATATTGGTCTGGGTTTGATTTTGGGTGAAAAACAGATTCTGGGTTTGATTTTGGGTTGATTCTGGGTTTGATTTTGGGTGAAAAACAGAATGTGAAAAACAGAGGCTGAAAAACAGAGGATTGAATGTGTTCCTCTTTTTGATTTTTGGTTTTTGTTTGATTCGATGATAACAGTTATTTGGGTATTTTGGTTTTGATTTGATGATTTGAATGTGTTATTTGGGGTTAGGGTTTAGGGTTGAATGGATTTTTGGTTTGATTCTTGTGGGTTTAGGGTTTAGGGTTGAATGGATTTTTGGTTTGATTATTTGGGGTTTGGTTTTGATTTGATTATTTGAATGTGTTATTGATTTTCGGTTTGATTCGAATGTGTTCCTCATTCGAATGTGTTCCTCATTTTGAATGTGTTTGAATGTGTTATTTGGGTAACAGTTATTGATTCGATGTGTTCCTCATTTTGATTGAATGTGTTCCTCATTTTGATTCGATGATAACAGTTATTTGGGTATTTTGGATTTGATTTGATGATTTGAATGTGTTATTTGGGGTTAGGGTTTAGGGTTGAATGGATTTTTGGTTTGATTCTTGTGGGTTTAGGGTTGAATGGATTTTTTGGTTTGATTCTTGTTCAAAATGCATCAAAACAGAGTGTTGGTTTGAATGGATTAGGGTTTAGGGTAGCAATGTGTTTTGGTTTGAATGTGTTTTGTTTTGTTGTACATAATGTGTTTTGGTTTGAATGTGTTTAGGGTTTAGGGTATCAACTGAGTATTAAGAACTGATCGGATGTACAGAATGTGTTTTGGTTTGAATGTGTTTAGGGTTTAGGGTATCAACAGAATGTGTTTTGGTTTGGTTTGTACAGGTTTGGTTTGTACAGATTCTTGTGGGTTTAGGGTTGAATGGATTTTTGGTTTGATTTTTGTTGTACAGAATGTGTTTTGGTTTGAATGTGTTTTGGTTTGAATGTGTTTTGTTGTACAGAATGGCTGCGGATGTAAAGATACGCAAAACACCAACTACGAAGGCGAGAACACTTGACAACCTCCTAGAAGATGCGGTGCACATAAGGAAGTGATTGATATGAATGAATATAACCCTAGTGGAGCTCTTCGATTTTCCTTGAAATTCCAAAGCTCGCTAATTACATATCTACCACTGGGGTTATATTCATTCATATGAATGAATATTCATTCATATGATTCATTCATATGAACGAATATAACCCAAGTGGCAGATATGTAATTAGATACACTGGGGTTATATTCATTCATATCTGGATCAGCTTCTCGAAGTGCACCCGTCAGTAAAAATCCACAATTGCTTGTGGTCGTATGACGTTTTGTCTCTGTATTGTATGTTACGGTCTTTTGTTATCGAGTCTGTAAGTTCCGTCAACTCTACGAAGTTGGTATGACGTTTTGTCTCTGTATTGTATGTATAAAAAGTTTACATTTAATATACAATTTAGGCTTTAATAATTTGTTATATATAATATAAATTTAATTATTCGATTTCTTAACAAAAAAAACAAGAAAAGAATTTAGGGGCTCAGGTTGATATTTCACTCATACCATAGGGACGCAAAGTGTTATTAATATATGCAAAAAGACGGTCTTAGCCCTGCCTCTAACAGTCAACCTGACGGCAGGGACTCAAAGTGTTATGAAATGAATACCACAGGGGCTCAGAATGCAAAAAATTGTTTTTAGGGGCTCAAGTTGATGTTGGGGACATACCACAAGGACGCAAATTGCATTTTACTCTTTTATATATGTTTCATAAATTTTGTATTCAATCGAGTGGAATCAAATTGTAGTTTCATTTTTTCCTTTTTTTTTAAAATCTCTTATTAATCCCTTTTGATTACACATGTCAAATTTTCCTTTATACCGTTACGTTTTCTATGTATGAGTCAGGTCACATATAATACGTTATGACTGTATGGTAAAAATTCGATTACTTTACATTTTGATCCAATCGCAATGCTTATATAGGTTACAATGAGTTCAATTGGATACGCTAAAACGCGTGTTTTCATATGGATAACGAATTACATAACGTTTGAACTAATCCATTCGATTTGAGTTGCACTTTGTTTTGTCGTAAATTTTGTTTGGAAACAAGTCGAGTCAGATATAATACATTTTTCATTCAACGGTATGAATTTGGATTGCTCTAAGCTTCAACGTAAATTTAATTCGAAAACGAGTCGGCGCCGCCGCAACGCGCGGCGGGTAAAAAACCTAGTTACATATAAGAAAGTAACTGAACTTACTTCTTAACTTGATCAAACTTCAACTTTACTTATTTTCTTAAAGTGGATTTGACTCACCAAACTCAACCAAGTTTATAAGACTATACGGCGTAAGAGGGGTATGAAGCGCCACGTGGCAGCCACGTCAGGGATGTCATAAGGGGTGGCGTGGTATCAAAAAACACAAGGTGGGATGAGGCGTGGAGGGCGGCGTGGTGTGACACGTGGCATACACTTTTTATATTTATTTTATATTTAAAACATAAAACAAAACTCCATCGAATAAACAACTGCCACATCATCATCATCAAAAGCTCAATTGTATAATTAAAAATCTACGCTCACATTAAAACATAGATACTTTATTCCTTTAGCTTCACGATAAATTAATGTCAACAAGATCAAGAGTTGGCCTTCTGTACCTCTCTTCTTTGATCGTATCTTCATCCTCACAATGTTAAATTTCCCAAAATGCAAACTTAACACACATTAGATTCATTTTTTAATTCCTTTCTAAACCTTCAACTCAAACCTCTCATCTACACATGTTTAACTTCCAAGTTTTCATTTACATCTGACTTGCTTCTCCTTCATCTAACCCCTATATACACACATATATAAACATGTCTGTGTGCATATGTCCACATATCTACCTTCATCTTCCTCTCTTCGTTCATCGGAAAAAATGGTGTCTAATGGTGGTTCGAACTTCCTTTTGGGCCAAACTGTACCGTGCCTGCTTTTCCTGATTTTCGGGCTTGTGTCATTCGTTTCACTTCAAGCGGAAGCTGCCATAAAGAAGTATCAGTTTGATGTAAGTCACGTCCATTGCCATTTATTCGTAAAGAGTATCACCAGTTTTAATTTTTTTCACACGCATGTGAAGTGATCCGTGTTTTTTTTTATTTGCTTGTAATTTTGAACAGGTACAAGTGAGCAATGTGAGCCGGTTGTGCCATGCAAAGCCGATTGTGACTGTAAATGGAAGGTTTCCGGGCCCTACTATTTACACTCGAGAAGGCGATAGAGTCGTCATCAACGTAACAAATCATGCACAATACAACATGTCAATTCATTGGTATAGTAACTCACAAGTGTTCATATTGACTATGTTTTCATAATGATTCATATATAGTAGATGCACATTTTCTATTTTTGTAGGCACGGGTTGAAACAATACGCTAATGGATGGGCAGATGGGCCAGCATACATTACACAATGCCCGATCAAGACTGGAAGCAGCTACGTTTATGACTTCAATGTTACGGGACAAAGAGGCACGTTATGGTGGCATGCTCATATTCTTTGGCTCAGAGCCACAGTGTATGGCGCAATCGTCATCTTGCCCCAACAAGGAACCCCGTATCCGTTCCCAAAGCCCGACAACGAACATGTCTTGGTGTTCGGTGAATGGTGGCATGGTGACGTGGAGGAGATTGTGAAGCAGGGGAATGCCATGGGTTTACCCCCTAACATGTCTGATGCCCACACCATCAATGGCAAACTTGGACCCCTCTTTCCATGCTCTGAAAAACGTAAGACATTCATCCCTTAATTCGTGTGTCATATAACTAGTTACACCATAACTTTGATCTTTTTGTGCTTTTCGACCAGATACCTTTGCGATGGAAGTCGAGCAAGGGAAGAAATACCTCCTGAGGATTGCAAATGCGGCCCTCAACGACGAGCTCTTTTTTGCAATCGCCGGCCACAATATGACGGTCGTTGAGGTAGACGCCGTCTACACAAAGCCCTTTACCACCTCAGTTATACTAATCGCTCCTGGCCAAACAACAAATGTTTTAGTTTACGCCAATAGTGCTCCAAGCCGCTACTTTATGGCGGTCCGCCCCTTCCAGGATGTTCCCATTCCTGTGGACAATAAAACCGCCACCGCAATCCTCCAGTATAAAGGCATTCCTGACACCGTTCTCCCATCACTTCCTCAACTACCGTCACCAAACGACACCGCTTTTGCGTTAAGCTACAACAAAATGCTTCGAAGCCTCAACAGTCCTAACTTTCCAGCTAACGTCCCACTAAAAGTTGACCGGAATCTTTTCTTCACCGTCGGATTAGGGAAGAGTGTGTGTCCTACTTGTATCAACGGAACCCGACTTTCGGCTTCACTGAACAACATTACGTTTGTGATGCCGCAAACCGCACTTCTTCAAGCACACTACTCGGACATGAAGGGAGTGTTTACGGCTGATTTCCCCGATAAGCCACCAAAAGCTTTTAACTACACGGGTGCACCATTGACCGCGAACCTTTTCACTACTCATGGAACGAGACTCAGCAAAATCCCCTTCAATTCAACGGTCGAACTTGTGATCCAGGACACCAATTTACTAAGCGTCGAGTCCCACCCGTTTCACCTTCACGGATACAATTTCTTTGTGGTCGGAACAGGTGTGGGGAATTTCGATCCGGCTAAGGATCCAGCCAAGTACAACTTGGTGGATCCACCGGAAAGAAACACTGTTGGTGTTCCCACAGGTGGTTGGTCAGCGATCCGTTTCAGAGCCGACAACCCTGGTGTTTGGTTTTTTCACTGTCATTTGGAGTTGCATACTGGGTGGGGACTAAAGACCGCGTTTGTGGTGGAAGATGGACCAGGAAAAGATCAGGCGGTTCGTCCTCCACCCAAAGATCTTCCACCATGCTAACTATGCATACGGGGCACATGATATCTCTCGGAAAGAAGTGTAAATCTGCGAGTGTTCAGTAATCGTTATTCATTAAGTGGATATTTTATTGATTATTTTTATACAGATGTTGAATAAGAAAGCTTATAAGGAAAATGTCTTTTGTTCATCTCTTTTGGCTACAAATAACTGTGTTTTGTTGCACTATGTTATATATGCATAATAACTATCATCCATAGGCATTGAATGGTGAAAAGGGGCGATGATGTATAAACTAATGATGACTGGTTGTAGATCAACTAACAATTGAGCACTCAATAGAACAGCAGCATTGCAGCAAGAGTTAATTTTGTAGATCAACTTGAGCACACAAGACATATTTGATTAATATTCAGCAGCCATATTATATCCAATGATCCTATTAGCACATATAGGCATTTTATAGCTATTGAGTATTGATTACCTTGGACATCTTAAATCACAAGCTTGTATTGAAATAATCATGCAATTTTCATACAGGCAATTCCTCGAGCAGCTGGTATGCATATTGTCAATACGATATAGAAAAATGCAATTTTGTTCAATTCAAGTGACGGGCCTATGGGTTGCCCCATTTACCCGTCTTGG
This sequence comes from Helianthus tuberosus, assembly GCA_030545235.1. Classification (NCBI taxonomy): domain Eukaryota; kingdom Viridiplantae; phylum Streptophyta; class Magnoliopsida; order Asterales; family Asteraceae; genus Helianthus; species Helianthus tuberosus. Next base: position 134,471,833 of record CM060430.1, on the reverse strand, counting down.
GCTGTTATCACGTGGGCCCAACAAATGAAAGCCCAAATGCTTATACTTGCCCATTAAGGGACTTTCTCATAAAACGAGCGGGAAAAAGAGATATTTCACAAAGGAAAGGAAGCATTAAATGCATGATAAGAATGGGATCTCCGGTTGGCACTGTACTATCAAGCCGGCATCATTAAATGAGGATACGATCCTACTGTTGGGACTCAGACACGTGTCTGAGTCCCCCAAAGTCTGGTAGAACCCGTTGGATCGTTTCGGTACGATCCCATTAAAGAGATAAGGGCTTCCGGCTATATAAGGAAAGTAAAGGATGATCTTAAAGGCAAGTCCGAGATATCACACTTAATGCTTCATTCTCTCATTTACACCACCACACTCACACAATAAATACACTTACATACATTAGATTCACACCACTGAGGAACATTCCGGTGATCATATTCATCGGGATAGGCTTCTCATATTTTCCGGTAAGTTTACTTACTCTCACGCCGGAGCTTGGTCACGGATCCCCCGGGGCCCTCCGTGACGAGGCTAACGGTTTCCTTTTTTGTAGCAAACGAAGGCTGGGATATTCCAACGTCAGCGATGACCCTTTGAACGTCATCGAGGATTTGGGTATTCTACATCAACCACAAATCACAAGTTCAAACAAGATTCATCAGGAATTTAATCATTCCTGGTATAATAAATTCCTTGCAATGTAAAATAGGAAAAGAAAGTACCTGCAAAATCCGATAAAGCAACACACAAATGTGGTGAAATGTCCAATTCAAAATCCACTGGAACCGCTTTGATGTCTGGAACCGCATAAAATAATATATAATTCGGTTATCGGTCTTCCTCCATTACCTAGGTCACCCAGACCCATTACACCAGACACCCAAAGCCAAAGCGTGTACAAAGGGCCGGTTTCCGGTTCTTATATGTAGCATATATCTGGGTTTTTGGTCCGGGTCGGGTATTAGTTGGTCCAATTCAGGCCAACTCATATGCTCACATAGGACTTTTAGGTGGTGTTTGTTTTTGAAGAGGTAAAAGGTCTGCAGTCTGTGGACCACATATGCATGCATCTGCAGGTAGGGGTGTTCACGATCCGATCCGATCCGATCGAGGGTCTGCTCATGCTCGGATTGAATTACAACCGATCCGATCCGAGCGGATCAAATTTGTAAAACCGATCGCAAAAGTGATGCTCATGCTCGGATTGAATTTGAATCGAACCGATCCGATCGGCTCGGTTTCGCTCGATTTCGCTCGGTTTTTATCAAATCCTAAAAAAAAGCGAGCGGATCGTTTTCGCTCGATTGAATAATAAGGCTTCGTTCAACAAAAACAAATTCTAACTTAAAGTGCGAATACAAAAGCAACATAAAATAAAGTGCGAATACATAAGAAACACAAAATAAAGTGCGAATACAAAAACAACACAAAATAAAGTGCGAATACAACCAACCAGGCCCAACTAGCAAGAATCTAGAAAGGACCTGGGACAAACAACAGCTAATCACCAACCATGTTTACATCAAAATTTTGCCAACTGTCGAATGTCATCGATCTCCATCTTTCTCTATGCTACTATAACAAACATACCAAACAGAAACATAACATACCAAACAGCAGATTAAAAAAACAGCAGATTAAAAAAACAGCAGATTAAAAAAAAACAGCAGATTGAAGAACTGTTGAAGACCGTCCGAAGATTGAAGACTAGAGACAGCGGCGATATGTGTGTCGGATATTAGAGGGTCGGAGACGGAGACTGTGAGTCTGTGACTGTGGAGACCGGAGAGTGAGACCGAGATTAGAGCGGCAATTTGAATACGACTGATTAGGGAAGAATAGATTTAGGGTTAGATACTTAGATTTATATATTAAATATTAAGTTGGGTTGAATGTTATTTGGGCTTTTAGTTTTTTTTGGGCTATTATATTTTTTTGGGTTTTTATCTATAAAATCTATAATACAAATATATATATTAATTATTAATAAAAATAATTCGAGCGAAACCGAGCGATCGATGAGCGAGCGGAGCTATGCTCATGCTCGGATTGAATTTGAATCGAACCGATCCGATCGGCTCATTTACAAACTGAGCGGGAATCGAACGAGCATTTTTCGAGCGATCGTCGAGCGATCTTCGATCGTCGAGCGATCTTCGATCGTCGAGCAGTTTGGACAGCCCTATCTGCAGGAGAAGAGGTGGACCAAAGGTCTGCAAGGAGAAGAGGGTTTGTTTTTTTTATTCTACAAAAAGATCTTCTCAACACACATAAACACACACTTTACACACACAAACCAGATGTGGTCTCTCTCTGCATCACCACCGCCACAACCATCTGCCTCACCACCACAACCACCACTTCAGCCACCACCCAACTCGTCGCAACCACCACCACCCAACTCGTCGCAACCACCACCACCACCTAACACTCACCACCACCATCTCCTCCTTCCTCCCCCACCAACCCCGTCGCAACCACCAAGCACCACCGCCACCACGAAGCCAAGCACCACCACTTCAGCCGCTGTCAACCACCTCCACCGAAACCCTAATTTCACCATCTTCAAGGGTTTCGATTTGGGGGTTTTTGAAGAGAGAGAGAGAGATCGAGGGAGGAGAGAGATCCAGAGAGAGAGTACGAGGAGAGAGAGACGGCGGTGTATACGGCGGCAGTGGTGGTGCGGCTGTGTCGGTTATGGCGGTGGTTGTGGTTCCTGTGACAACGGCGGTGATGATGATGACCGATGAAGATGTTGATGAGATGATGATGATGATCGATGAAGATGATGACGATGATGTTCGATGATGATGATGATAACAGATGATGACGGCGATTTTGATGGTGGAGGTGATTGGGGGTGTCGGGTGGAGGAGATGGGTGAACGTGGGGGTGGCGGTGGTTGCGGAGATGTGGTGGTGGAGGTGGTGGCGGGGATGTGGGGGTGGAGGTGTGGAAGAAGAGGTAAAGGTCTGTGCCAAGAAGACTTGGGTCACTGTCTGTGCCAAGAAGAGGTCTCGCAGACCTTTTTTAATGAAAGGTCTGCGAGAAAACAAACAAGCTGCAGACATGAAACGTCTGCGCGCGTCTGCGCGACGCAGACATAAGTTGCCAGAAGTGCTTCTGGCCAAAAAACAAACACCACCTTAGACTATGTGTAACATCCCGAAAATATAAAACTTTATATTAGAATTATAAAGTATAAATAAACAAGAATTTATTTTACTAGGAAATTATAACCTAGTTAACTAGAAGTCAAGAAATAACTCGAAATAGGGTTAGAATAATCAAACAATATGTTAAACAAAAGTAGAGGGGCCAATGTTGTCAAACTTGAAACTATTATTATTAGTTTTAATCAAAAACAAAACCAAACACCTCAATTGAGGTCTCTGGTCGATCAAGAACAGGAGGGGGCGACACCCTCACTCCCAAAACCCTAACTTCTACTAAACTATCAAATTGAAGGCCAAAATCAAGCTGAAATCGAAATCTGAACATAGAATCGTGATCACCTCGACAAAGGGATCATAAGGTATGTCGAATTAGTTCATTTTGATTCGATTCAAAGTTCATGCATGTGATTGAAATCGAGTGTAGAGCTTAATTATGTGTTGTAAACATGAAATTGGAAGTGATATAAGGTTTAGGGACAAACCCTAGATGATTTCTTGATAAATTCTTGCATGATAATTGTAAGGATCAAAATCACCATAGTGGGTGACTAATATGTTAGTGGAACTTGATAAACACTAGGATTAAAACTCTTGTTCTAGTGTAAACTGAAATTATGAGGAAATCTCTAAATTGTTGATGTTAAAATATGGACATGTAGTCTAATTAAAGTTATTTATGGTGATAAAATCAAGTTATGAACTTGGTTTAGATCATGTAGAAATCTGACCCGCTAGGTGTTTGATAAAACGCCTAAATGAGGGTTAAAATGTTAAAGGTTGGGTAAAACGCAGATTTGAATATGTTAAGAAGTAATGCGTTAAAGCTTATGAAAGAGTTATAATCTTGTTATGAATTGAACTCTTTAGGCAAGGAATCCGGAACGTCAAGTGGACACGCCGGAGGTGATACACGCGGAAAAGGTGTGCTTTAAAGGTACGTGACTTTGGTCTCGTTAAATTACGCATATATGTTTGAGTTTAGTGTATAGATAGAATCGTAGTGTAAAGGATGCGTTTGATGTGTTCTAAAGTGGCGTAGTTCACTTGAACATCAAACGGGTCAACATAAAGATTTGGGATTGGGTTTGACTTGTTAATAAAGTGATGGTTTTCACTAGATAGTCAAACGGGTTGAATAGATACCATAAAAAGGAATCATGACAATAGCGATATGATGGTTTCATAAGTTGTTAAGTGTTGGATTCCACTACGCTTATGAACCTAACTATGATAAATAAAGTTGTGAATCCAGGATATTGGAATAATAAATGGGGGTATGTTGAAAAGGCCGTTTAAAACGGAATGTTGAATTCCGAGGAAACGAGCTTTTAATTCCAAGGAAACACAAAGCCATGAATAGCGCAAACATACCAAGATGTACAAGCCCGGGAACTTGGGTAATGGCATCTAAAAGGTCTTAGAATAAGAAATTGGAAATATACACTTATAGTTGGAATGGGTCGAATAAATAATAGTATAGGAACTTTTAGCCGTATGATCGGTGAGTCAATTGTTGGTATGATAATCAAAATGAAAATGTCCGTAATGAATTTCTGGACATACAGGAAAGAAATAGCCTAAAACGGTATGCGGATTAGGGCGAAATCCACCATATAGTTGAATGGCAAAGTTACAGTATCCACCGTAAATTACGGTCTCCACCGTAATTTACGATGGAGAATAAAGGTCTTACGGTGAACCTTTACTGATTTACGGCAGACCAGGAACATTCAGGGCCTACCGTAATTTACGGTAGATACCGTAAATTACGGTAGAGCCCAGAAAACTGAGTATTTTATCCACTTTTCGATGTCGGAATTCGTTTATATGTATTGTATTAATGTCAAAACTAATGTTTTTAGTGGTTTGACCCTAGGTAAGGATGAGGTCCTTCCGGATGGTGATCAAGTACGTTGTCAAGAACCGAACACGCATTTTGAAGCTTCTGCACCAAACTTAACTTCGTCTAGACTTTAATCACTTTGTAAATGTATTGTCAGTCGTGTTTTGAATCCTTTAAACTAGTTGTTAGTTGACTAGCAAGGGTTAACTTTAAACTTGTTATGCACTATCTTGGATTTGTTTTTGGTACTATTACAAATGTGTATGGTTTTAAACACGAAAAGTTTTCTTTGTAAACTCTGATTAGTACAAAGTTTATATAATTATTAAGAAAATTCCGTCCAGTATTAAGGGTGTTACACTATGCGTAATGGATTAACTAAAAAGTGCAATGACTAATGCCACGTTACCGTTACACAGGCAAAGACACAAATTAGGTGTAGGTTTTTTAGTTAAAAGAAAACTAAATAAAAAATATGTGACTGGTTGGTATGTTGTGGACCCCACACGTTTTCTCTCTAACGCCCGCATTTGGCTTTGCGGTAGGTGCCCTTGGCGCCCTCTCCTTGTACCTCTCCTTAGTGAACATTCTTCATGTTCGTTTATGTTGTTCATTAAAGAATTTTGTGCATTTATTTATTTTATCTAAACTTCTTATACTCTTTGATTCTTACTACCCTAGCAAATAAACAGGAAACTATATTCCCACCTTGTTTATGCACAGTTCCCCTTTCCTTCTCATTATTCAAATCTATTATCGACCTCTTAGGGGTGTTCAAGATCTGATTATCCGGTTTTCGGATATCCAGAAATTTTGGATATCCAGTTTTTCCGATATGGATTCGGATATCCAAATGGATATCCGAATTCATAAAAAATTGCAAAAAAAGTTGTCTGGTTCATATATTAAAAATAAACCTATACTTGATTTTCCAAATTTTCAATGTTAAAAACAACTAACTTTTATAAATCCACATCTGAATTCGATTATTTACTATTTTTTTACTATATTTCAAACTAAACATAATGCTCATATACTATATATATTTAAAAAAAAATATTAGTTTTCGGATATCGGATAATCGGATTATCCAAAAATTTTAAAAATCCACATCCGAATCCGAAAATTCGGATAATCCGATTTTGGATATTTCGGATACAGATTTTTGGATATTTTGGATTCAGTTTCGGATTCGGATTTTTTTGAACACCCATAACCTCTGTTCCACGATTAGGACTTCAAGGTCTAGTGTCGCTCCCTCTTGCCATCCACTCTAGGCTCCGTACCCTTCACCGACTTTATTTGTGTTTGTTAACACATTCATTTCCTTAATGAATGAACACGGACAAAAAAAAATCGTTCGGTAAGTGTTCATGAACCGTTCGTGAACTCATTATTTCCTTGACGTATTCACAGTTTCCTTTTTCTTCTCATTATTCACATAGAAAAATACTATCCACCTTTGTTCCATGATTAGGACTTCAAGGTCTAGGGCCGCTCCCTCCTGCCATCCACCTCTAGCCTCTATCGCCTTCACTGACTTTATTTGTGTTCGTTTGTGTTTGTGAACCACTGATTTCTTTAACGAATGAACACAAACAACAGATCTCGTTCAGTTAGTGTTTATGAACCGTTCGTGAACCCATTATTTCCTTGACGTGTTCGTTTGATTCGTTTGCAGCGCTAATGTTGATTTATGCATAGATTAGTAGTTTTATTTTGTTTTGGTAAATCGCATAACAAGTATAAGGAGAGTTACAAGGAGAGGATGCGTGGAAAGTATACTAATTGGTATCAATGCCTATTAAACGATGTCTTGTGAGCGAATACTTCTATCTTATTCCTTGTTCTAACCTAGATGTATGCATTTATTTTCTATGATGTAATTATTGTATCTTCGACATATACTAATCATTTGTTTAATATTTGTAGGGTACCATCTGTAACACCCCGAAAATACAAATTCTTATAATACAATAACGTGGGGAATATATATGATAACTAGGAATTTCAATAACCTAGTTAGAAAATAAGTTGTGAGTAGTTAAAGAGTTAAAAACCAATAAAGAATGAAAGTTGGAGGGCCAAAAGTGTCTAAATGAAAACTAATATTAATAAAACAATATTAATTAAACTCAAACACACTTGTTGGTGTGTGTTGAGATCGACCAGAGCAGGGGGCGATCCCCAGCTCCCCTAAAAACCCTAGTTCCTGCTAAAAACTCCAAATTGAAGGATCAAATCAAGTTCAAAACGAAAATCGAGCATAGATTACTGATCCCCATTGCAAGGAGATCAGAAGGTATGTAAAATTTGGTAAAAATTCTCTACTTGAAAGTTTCATGAATTTAGGGAATTCGAAATTTGTGGATGCATGTGTGTTATGTAGATGTAATAAGAACATTTAAGTGTCTAGGAGTAAACCCTAGGAAATTATATGTTGAAATCATGTGAAATTTTAGTGAAATCTATGAACACCATTGTTGATAATATGTGGTTAGATGAAACTTGATGAACACTAGGGTTTTGAAGGTCATTCTAGTGTAATATGATTCATAGAAACTGATTTCTAAAAAAAAAAGTGATGTTTGATTCTATATGTGTTAACTCGATTGATGTTAATTTTGGCTAAGTGACAAGCCATGAACTTGAAAATAAAAGATATAAAATCCTGCACTTTAAGTGTTCGTAAAAATGCCTCAAAGAGGGCCCGAAACTGAAATTTAAAGTTAAAACGCATAATTGCGATGTTTTGACAAACTATGCGATACGTGATTGAAAAGAGTTCTAAACAAGTAATGATTGAACTCTATAGGAAAAGATACTAGAACGTCGAGTGGACAAGCCGGTGGCGAATCGTGTTTGAAGGGCGTGCACTAAAGGTATGTAACTTGATTCGTTACATTGGGTGAATATTGATAATTAGCATATGTGTAGTTGAATTATCGAATAAAAGTTGTGTTGATTTAAAGTGATAATGTTCGTTATACTGAAAAATAGTTCAAGAATTGGTTAGGTCTCGTTGGTAGTCATCATAATGGAAGGATTCCGTAGATGAGCCAAACGGGTCGAATAATCAAGTAATGTGTAGCTAATGCTTCGTAATATGGTAAATTGGTCTTTTGTAATTGTTAATAAATGACATGTTAGAATATGAAGATTTAGAGTGTTGGTTTGTTAGAATAATGAAGTCCACAAGGGTGAACTAAACGGGTCACCAAGGGAAGGTATGAATCGAATAACGGTAGTAACTTACTTGTAGATTTTGAGCCCGAGCGACGGGTAGTGAAATATTAAACACGCAAACCGGTGATGGGAGCGTGGGCGATAAAAACGAGGAATCCAAGATTTGGGTTTCGAGTGAAATAATCAAAATCAATCAAAACATAAACTTCCAGAGACTACCGTAAGTTACGGTACCTACCGTAACTTACGGTAGAGATAAAATGGTTACGGCAGATCTCTACTGCCTTACGGCAGACCCAAGTTTTCCAGTGACTACCGTAACTTACGGTAGATACCGTAAGCTACGGTAGAGCCTGGACATTATTGATTAAGTCTTGCATATTATAGCTAATCGAATCCGTTTTAAGCGTAGTTTCGATTAAGCAATATTTCTAAGAACTCTAACACAAATTTTTGTTAAAAATCTCCGATTTCAGGTATTGCAAGTATGTGGACGACGATCAAGTTGATGCTCCAAGAACCGAACACGAAACTTTTGGACGCTTCCTCACTAAATGAATCTAGTTAAATTATGTAGGGTTGTAAATACTACTAAATGATTTACGTTTGAAACTGGTTATTTGACTATGTTAAACTCTATGATGAAGTATAACTTAGTCTACTAACTAAGTTTTTGTTAGTTAATATTTTATTTATAAATTTCACATTTCATACGATTAATTAATGTATTAAATGGATGAGTGTTACAAGTTGGTAATCAGAGCCTAAGGTTGTCAACAAAGTGTTCGGTTCAAGCTTCATCGATCGCCCGGTAAGAATTAATTTATTATTTTAATAGATTATATCTTATATAAGAAATGAGATGTGAATTGATGTGCATGGGAAGAGTGTGTTAACTCACTCAAACCCGGAAAGTGCACCAAAAGTGAACGGTTAAAGCAAGTTAGGAACTTGGCTAAACCGAAGCAAATAAAGCTATGTTATAAATGAAATGTTTAACGTTTAATGCAAACATTTTAGTTAAAAGATGTCGGAAAGAAATGATAATGATACGGTGCCGAAGGTCACCGAACAGATGAAAGAAATGTCCAGTGTAACCGAGAGGGAATTAGCATCTCAATTAACTGAAGAGATGGAAGCTAAAATTTCCGAAGAAGTCGGAAAGGCAATAGAAGCCAGTCTACCGCAGTTCGCTGAGAGACTACAAACCACAATTTTGCTAGCAGTAGAGGATATGATAACTGAATTAAAAGATAGTCTCTCACAAGAAAAAGATGATGGGAGTGAGTCGGATGTGGACCCAAGACCCGTAAAGAAATCAAAGCTTGATACCCCGAAAGAGAAGACAAGGTCTTCCCACACGACAGCCGCGGAGGCTAAAGCTGAACCTGATGTTGTTCCAGGTATGCTTATTACAAATTAAATTTCATTATAAATTTTACTCAATACTAGTGTGAACAATAGTTGTATAGGGGCATACATGAGTAGTGAAACGGGCGAATTATGTGAAAGAAATATATATGCATAAGAAAATAAACAATGGTGACTTAGTGAGCATGTGAAACCAAGGCAAAAGTAATCACGGTCAATATTGTAATGGGAAGGAGTGCGCGTACACTCGAACCCGGGAACTTAATAAAGTGAATAACTGACGTATTGGGAAGGAGTGTAATAACACCCGAACCTAGAAAATTGCAACAAAGTAGATGACAAGGACACGGTTATAGACTTGGCCAAACCAAATAAAAACATATAGAAACATCGTTCATATTGATAAACGATGAGGGTAAATTCCATACAACGACATGGAATGATAAAATGAAATGAAATGATTTCTATTATTGTTACAATAATATGGCGTCAACCATAGTTGGCGACAATACGGTATCCCTCATGACTGAGGAGATACGCGAAGAGATCTATGGGAAAGTCGGAAAGGCTACTGAAGTCGTTTAATCCAGAATAATAAAAAGGCTATAAGTCAAACAAGATAAATAAAAGAATAAACTATGTGGTTGAATAAAGGCGATGGATTTCGCTAATACGACCAAATAAATCTAAATGAAGTCTAAATGCATGTCGAAATGGTTGTTTTGATAACGATGCCAGTAAAATGCCCGATGGATGGGTATGATTTCAGATATATGCGTAAACAAAGAGACGAGAACGCGGATTAAAAAGATAAAAGACTCGAATTTAGAGTTGTGACTAAAAGACAATAAAATTTCGCAAAACATAAATTCTGAAAGTTATGTTCAACTATTTCAATGTTGATAGGGTTGAATAAAGTATAATACTTGATATTCCAAGTAAGCGCAAACCGAATAGTGAAAGTGTGAAATATTACTGAATCTATGTGATAGGTTGTAAAAGTGTATGGAAAGGAAAATTGCAAACCAATGAAACCGAAGTGTTAAAAATAGTAAGTTAAAGAACCCGAGTAACGGGTTGGAAGGAAAGTAGGGGCATAAACCAAACAACGGAACGAGTGGGATAAACAGTCGTGAATACGACGTAAGAAGTCAAAGAGTCGGAAAAATAATCTGAAAGACTATGATTAAGGTCAAATGAATTTCAAAATTGAAAATAAATTATTCTAAACATAAAAGAGGGCGCCTTGACGCCATATGTATATATATACAATTAGATAAAGACACAAGTAGAAAATGATCTACGGGATCACTATAACCTTCGGGTCATAAACAATATAAAGGTCTACGGGATCAAAATGACCCTCGGGTCACAAATACGAAGAAACAAACTATAGGGTCCCACCTTAAAAAGGGTGAAGATCTAATAAAATAGCCTACGAGGCAAAGTGAAGGAATCTACGGGTCACTTGGGGTTAAGCATGAGGACTGGTTACGATTTCCCGCGCAATATAATAACAGAAAAGACTAAATTCTTGTCGTTAGTTACTGGATATGAGTAATTGACATAAGTTAAATAGATAGACGTTAAACTAAAATTCAGTTTTAGTAAGAAGTGGCGTTTAACAAATATGAATGTTATAGAGAAATTAGAACATAGATAATATTAATGAATGTCGATCTCAACACCGATAGGTGTGAGACACTATGTTCGAAAGACGATTCATAATAATGAAGAGCTAATGAAAACTTAGACGTGATGTGATGCGATGCGATCATAGTCACAAAAGTGACATAGAAATACAGAATATAATCATGTCGTAACGCGAGTTACGGGATAGGAAATCATAAACTCATGTGAGACCGAATATGACAATATGGAAGACCCGAATTACGGGGCATAAAATGACGGTGATTAATCAATCTAGCCGACAAGACCATCCAGAGTAAAAAAATAAATAATAATAATAAATAAATAAAAAAATAGTGACGTGATTTATACAAAACACTTGTCAATATAAGATTAGTATGGGGCGAACATGATGGTGAACTCATACTGTTGAGTGGTCAATTGACAATTGGGTCAAATAGGTGACAAAATAAGAAATACAAGATAAAAGTTACAGTCCATGAGGACTTACTCGTGAAAGACACATGCGTATGATAACTTTTGAATAGAAGAAACAATGACTTAAAAATGAAACTAAGCTAGTTGGGTCCAAACCAAAGGACTACTTAAGGAAGGTTGTCAGAAGTATATACTAATGAAATAGGGGCGCGACACGGAGTACCGGTATCCATTGTGTCCGACAGAGATACTCGGTTTACTTCAAACTTTTGGCGCGAATTCTAAGAACAAATGGGAACTAAGTTGTTAATTAGCACCGCGTACCATCCACAAACGGATGGACAAAGCGAAAGAACGATACAGACGTTAGAAGATATGTTACGGGCGTGCATTATCGATCTCGGGGGTAGTTGGGATGTCTATCTACCATTGGTCGAATTTTCATATAATAACATTTACCACGTAAACATCAGTATGACTTCGTACGAGATGCTTTACGGGAAAGTGCCGAACCCCGGCGTGTTGGGGATAAGTGGGTCCAAGTCAACTAGCTCATACAGATATAATCCGAATCATGAATGAGAAAATCGACTTGGTCCGAACTCACTTAAAAGCAGCTCAGGATCGACAAAAGTCGTATGCGGATAAACGAAGGAGGCCAATTGAACTTCAAGTGGGCAATAGGGTGATGTTGAAGGTATCGCCGTGGAAGGGGATAATTTGGTTTAAAAAAAAAAGGGAAATTGAGCCCAAGATTTATTGAGCCATTTAAAATTATCGAAAGAGTTGGCAAAGTAGCTTATCGCCTCAGGCTACCAGAAGTGTTGAGTGGGATACATGGCACGTTACATGTGTCACAACTGCGGAAATGCCTAGCAGAGGAAACAGCGTATATCCACTACGATGATATCGAGGTGGATAGTAGCCTGAACTATGTTGTAAGACCACTAGAGATTCTAGATCGAAAGGTTAAGCACTTGCGAAACAAACAAATCGATCAAGTCAAGATTAAGTGGGAGCATAGGAAAGGTTCAGGCACTACATGGGAGTCCGAAGAAGAGATGCGACGTCTCTACCCTACACTATTCGGTACGTACTCTGGTTTCGGGGACGAAACCCTTTTAAGGGGGGTGGACTTGTAACACCCCGAAAATACAAATTCTTATAATACAATAACGTTGGGAATATATATGATAACTAGGAATTTCAATAACCTAGTTATAAAATAAGTTGTGAGTAGTTAAAGAGTTAAAAACCAATAAAGAATGAAAGTTGGAGGGCCAAAAGTGTCTAAATGAAAACTTATATTAATAAAACAATATTAATTAAACTCAAACACACTTGTTGGTGTGTGTTGAGATCGACCAGAGTAGGGGGCGATCCCCAGCTCCCCTAAAAACCCTAGTTCCTGCTAAAAACTCCAAATTGAAGGATCAAATCAAGTTCAAAACGAAAATCGAGCATAGATTACTGATCCCCATTGCAAGGAGATCAGAAGGTATGTAAAATTTGGTAAAAATTCTCTACTTGAAAGTTTCATGAATTTAGGGAATTCGAAATTTGTGGATGCATGTGTGTTATGTAGATGAAATAAGAACATTTAAGTGTCTAGGAGTAAACCCTAGGCTATTATATGTTGAAATCATGTGAAATTTTAGTGAAATCTATGAACACCATTGTTGATAATATGTGGTTAGATGAAACTTGATGAACACTAGGGTTTTGAAGGTCATTCTAGTGTAATATGATTCATAGAAACTGATTTCTAAAAAAAAATGTGATGTTTGATTCTATATGTGTTAACTCGATTGATGTTAATTTTGGTTAAGTGACAAGCCATGAACTTGAAAATAAAAGATATAAAATCCTGCACTTTAAGTGTTCGTAAAAATGCCTCAAAGAGGGCCCGAAACTGAAATTTAAAGTTAAAACGCATAATTGCGATGTTTTGACAAACTATGCGATACGTGATTGAAAAGAGTTCTAAACAAGTTATGATTGAACTCTATAGGAAAAGATACTAGAACGTCGAGTGGACAAGCCGGTGGCGAATCGTGTTTGAAGGGCGTGCACTAAAGGTATGTAACTTGATTCGTTACATTGGGTGAATATTGATAATTAGCATATGTGTAGTTGAATTATAGAATAAAAGTTGTGTTGATTTAAAGTGATAATGTTCGTTATACTGAAAAATAGTTCAAGAATTGGTTAGGTCTCGTTGGTAGTCATCATAATGGAAGGATTCCGTAGATGAGCCAAACGGGTCGAATAATCAAGTAATGTGTAGCTAATGCTTCGTAATATGGTTGAAGAAACACTAGATAAACGACCGGGATCGTAATATCTAGGGGGTTTGGATCTGCATAAAAATGGTTGTTCTCTCTCGTTTGATTCGTTACGATTGATCTCCTTCTCCGATAACTCTGCAAAAAAGAAGCACCGTTAGCCTCGCCAAGGGGAGAAAGGGGTTCTCTCCTTGACCCGACTCCGGTGTGAGAATAAGTATGGGTTATGAAGAAGAAGATGTATTTGAGAAGTGTGTGTAACTTGAATTTCATACCTGAACAGTTCTCGTATTTATAACCGGGAGTCTTTGGGCGGGAAAACCTGTTAGTGAAAAGTTGACGGAAAATGCTAACCCCGTAAGCGGTTACATTTCCTTCCGTCAAGCTTCTTGATCCGACGTGAGTGCACACGGATCGTGGCTTAGATCGATGGCTGGGGATTTGCCACGTGTAAAGTGATCAAGTGGAGATTACTTCTCCAATTGCATGCTATCGTTGTGATTTCAGGGATGCCTGAGGTGGCGACACGTGTCCAGATGGTTATAACCGTCTTAGTGGTGCGCGATTGAATCCCTTCTAGAAGATTACCGCTGTAATCTGGTGTGACTCCTTATCGTGTGGATTCAGCTGAATAAATAAATCCCAAGTCTGGGTAAATAATATCAAAGTCTGGTTATTTCTAGAAAGCGTAAGGAGTTATGATTTCCTTTTGGCGCGCAAGTGTTGACTGCTGCTTGTTTCTTAAGCCTTTCTTTTGTAAGACCGATGCGCGGCCGCGCAAGGTAAAAAAGCTGAAAACCAAGGTTGTGGTATGGTCCCAAGTACTTATTATGAGGTTTTTGGGACCTTACCCCTTCAAGTCCCCCCAGTCTAGTGTTGTACTTATGCAAATAAGTGGAGCACTGGACTTATGAGAGGGAAATGCTTTTTGGCGTCAAAAATAAGGAAACTTCCGGAAGAAGATTCATTTTGTTCATTGTAAAGATTTTTGAAAATCTTTGACTTTAAATGAGACTGGTACAGTAAAACTGAGTGACAGGCTGTCACTGTCCGTTGTTCTTTACTGTCCGTGTTTTGCACGAGCGCCTGTAAGCGCGTTTGTGTTGGTTTTCACTCGCTCTGCTGCTTGGAGAACTGTGATATCCGAAAAAGGTGTTGTGGCTGTTACCGATGCTATTTATTGCAGTGAGTATATAACGTTTGAGTTGCCCCCTTTCTGTGTAATCATTGTTTCGTTGAAAACTTCTCTTGTTCCTTTTTTCTAAGAGAAAGTTTATCATTTCTTCCTCTTATGTCAACCGGAGAACTCCAAGAAGACCTTTCTGAAGAAATGTCGGCTGAACTTCCACCGTTAAACTGGCCTAGAGCGACCTTCGATAGTTTGGTTCGGAATCTCAAATTTCTGGAGAATTGGGGAGCTCTGTACCCTGAAGAGGGGCAGACTGCAGCAGATGCTCCGGATGGGTATATTACCCTTTTTTGGGATTTTTTCTGTGAAGGCAACTTTCGTTTGCCTGTAACTAGATTTTTCCTTGAAATCCTTGAGTATTACAAGTTACATATTTCCCAATTGCACCCTATTGGCATGGTTAGGGTTCGACATTTCGAATTTGTGTGCCGAACGATGCATATCGAGACACGGTCCCTCGATTTAGGGTTTTTTTTTACCAAATGCACTGTATTCAAGGATTTTATTCTTTTGTTCAGAGAGCATCTGCAAAGAAGATTTTGCAACATCCTCCAAAGTCCATCCATGACTGGAAGCAAAAATTTTTCTTTATTAAAGCCGGAGTGATTCCGGTGAGGATGGTTTTAAGGGGAAAAGAAGATGTTCCTGTCGAAACAGTTCAGACCCCTATTGATGAGAACTAGTATCAAGATCTGAAGGATGTTCCTAATATCGCTTTGCCGGAGAAAGCTCTTGTCGGAGCCAGCATGAGCTTGAATTGGAAAATGGACCGTGATGACAAGCCGGTGTATACGGAGGATGGGCATAGTAAGATTGGGATTTTTCTCTTTTTTTTTTTTTGAACTTGCCTTTCTTCTCTTGTAGTTGTTTCGCTGTATGTTGTTGCGTTCAAGAGAGAAGGTGGAAGAATGGGTACCATTAAGAAGAAGCCTGATGAGGAGCTTTGGTACCACCGGATTGTGAGAAATTTTGTTCTTCCGCGGGATGCGGATCTGTCTGTTCAGCCTACTGCTGGCGCTGGTAAGCTATGTGTTTATTGATTTACTGTTTGCTTTTTCTGTTGCGCTTCTGAGTAAATTATCCTTTGCGCTTTCGTGGGTGAGTTGTCAAACTTGGGCATAGGCCCTGAAAAGAAGAAACGCGCGACGACTTCTACTTCTGCGCCGAAGAAGAATGAAGCTGATAAAGCTCAATCTTTGAAGACAAAAAATGTTGGAGGAGAGAAGAAAGGTATGCGCCGTTCCTCTGACTCCTGGTGTGATTATGTGGTGGTTTCTGACTCTCTGGAGGGTCTTACGCCTGCAGTTACTGTTAGGAGGCCAAAACCAGAACCGAGAGATGCCGCTGATACCCCTCCATCCAACCCGAATGATCCCATTGACTTGGAATCTAGTCCTGAACACTTGGTGCACAGGAAGGCCGGTAAAAGAAAACAAGCTGATACTGATGCTGAGGGTCAGCCCTCCAAGAAGATCGAAAGGAAGAAAATTACCAGGAAGGGCAATCTGGATGCTTTTATTTCAGAATCTGCTCCTAGTAAGTGTTGTCTTTACTTCTTTTCTTTATGCGCATTAAATCTTTACAGACTTTGTTGTTTTTATTTCAGAAGTTCCTGTTTCTCCTGTGGCCACAGAGCCGCAACCTGTGGTTAATGAAGAACTCCCACCTTCTCCTCCGCGTGCTCCTGTTGTTGATCAGTTGAAGACTACGGAGGCTCCTGAAGGTGGTGTGGAGAAGACTGTTGAGGCTGATAAACCTGTTGATCTTACTGTAGAGGTTGAAAAAGTTATTGACCCAGAGGTTGTGGATGGTGCTGATAATCCACGAACCTCTGAAACTGTTTCTCAAGACCTGGGGAAAGAACAAACTGCTGAAAAAACCCCTACTCCAACTTCTTCTCCTAAACCTCCTGATGCTATGCCCGAGCGTGTTGAGAAGGTTTCTGCTGAGGAGCAAAGCTCATTTGCTGGTGTTGATAAAAATTCTCCAATCTGCCCAGAGGAAACCCTGGGGGATTACTATTACAGGACTTACTCAGAAAAAGATGCTTCTGAGCTTCATGCCCCTGTTTGGAATTTGAAGAAAGGTGACACTTTCTCGGATTGGCATGTGTGCCAAGATTGGTTGCAGGGGATATTTCCGCCTGGAGAGATCAAGTTTCAAGAAAGCCGGTCTTATGAACAAACTTATCAATCTTATCTTGAAGAGACTGCTTCTCATGCTTCTACCACTCATCGCATAGTGCGTGAGTGGTATAGTATGCATAAAGATTAGGAAACTTTTAGGGTATCCCAGAAGAAATTTTCTAGTGATGAAAAGCATTTAGCTCAACTAAAAGCTAAATTAGAAGCTGATCAAGCCAAGTTTGAGGCCGATCATAAAACTGAGGAATGGTCCGTTGCGGGTTGGAAACGGAAAGCGGAAGCTGAAGCTGCCCTTCTCTCTGAAGAACGCAAAAACTGGAAGAGAATTTGCGAAAAAGATAATGCCGAAAAGGTAAATCTTCGCAATATCATCAATAATCTCAAGGCTGAGATTGAAAAACTAAAGAGACAGGATGCGGAGATAGAAAGGTTGAAAAAGGAGAAAGCTGATGCAGAAGCTACGCTAGAAGAAGCGCGTTCTCATAGGGAGCGTAGTGAGCAACGAGAGGTACAAGCTTGCACCACTCTTGCTCTTAGAGATAAAGAGTTAGAAGAACTTACTGCTTTGCTTTCTGATCAGGAACAACTTAAAAAGGACCTGGAGCTTGCGCATTCTGAAAAGACTGAAACTTCCCGCCGTTTGACTGAGACCGAAGAAAAATTGGAAAATTCTGAAACGGCGCGAGCCACAGCGGAAAGTGAGCTTGAACCTCTAAAGAGTGATATGGCGTGGCTGAAAGATCGTGGAATTGCTTGTGTAAGTTGCTTGTTCTTTTTCTGTTGTGGAACTGTTTATGCGCTTTCTTGTTATTTACCCTTTCCTTCTTTCTCAGGTTGCTGAATCAGTGTTAAACTCTGAGGAGTTGGATAAAACCGTTGCGCGGTTAGTTGTTGTCGCGCGTAAATACGGGTACGCCCAAGGATATGCTGAGTGTTCTCATCATGTAAATAGCGCTTTGAAGGTGGATTGGGACATCAACAAATCTGCTACTTATGGCGTGGATACTAATGCTGCGCTTGCTGCTTTAAAAACAGAATTTAACAACTTGCAACTTCCGGTTATGGATCTGATAAATGTTGCGCTGCAATCTGATGATCACGTAGCACAACTAAAGGAAATCTTTCCGGATGAGGGTGAAGATTTAGCGTAGGTTGAAAATGTATTAAACAATTTCCTTGTAATATTTGGGATGTATATCCCTCTTTTTGATGGTGCGCTGCTGCGCAAGTAACTAAAACACTGCCGTGTTTGATAGTTTTTTTAGGCGTATTTGTACGCCGAGGATAGTATGTTATGTTTTTCGTTTTACAATATTTTGCATGAGTACGATTACTTTTATTGAGTAAGGCGAATGAAGTTGGTATAAAGCTCCTGCATGAACTTATAGCCGTTTGTGATGCAATCACTGACCGTTCATGAGGCTTTGTAATTACCATAATGTTTTTGCGCTTACTAAAAGAAATTGCATGCACTTTGTAAGAAAAACACAAGAATAATAGAAACTTTGCTTTTTTATTTAGGGATAGGGCACAGAGGCCATTACAAAGTTTGCTAAAATAAATATATGAAACTTAACTTACTCTACTTTTCCTGCTTCGTTTGATAAATCATGTTTTCCCGCGGTGAATTCATAGAGTTGTCTCTTAAGTTTTTGCCCTTTTGCTCGGGCCCTCCTCACCCCGAGTTATCTGCTTTATTTCCTTGCGCACATTTTGAAGCAAATGTGTGAGTTCGCCGCTTTTGAGGGCTTTCTCAATCTCGGTGCGTAAAGAAATGCAGTTGTTAGTGGTATGCCCATTGTCTTTGTGATATTCGCAATATTGGGCTGGATCTTGTCCCCGCTTATTTTTCATGGGGATTGGAGGTTTAAACTGATTGTCTTCAGTACTTAAAACTTCCGCCGGGGTCTTAGTTAGGGGAGTCCACTGCCTCTCCCTATTCTCCTGTTTGTTTTCCCTCTGCGCAGTAAGTTTGTTGATCGTGGACTGAGCATCTTCAGACGAATGATTTCCCGAGCCAGAGTCGCGCCATGACTTTTTAAACTTTCTCCCGCCAGTGGAGCCTAAGTCCGCGGGTCTATTATGCGGTGGTGGCGGTCTATTTGTGGTAAGGTTCTTCTCTGTTTGTGCATAAACCTTTGCGGCAGCCATCACTTTTTCCCAACTTGTTGGGAGTCCTTCCGTCCCAGATAGGACTTTAATCATATCATCACATCTAACCGCATACTTGAACTGTGCGCGGATCAGTTGCTCGTGGACTCCCCCGATTTCCAGTACTTCTTTATTGTATCGAGTGATAAAATCCTCCAAACTTTCATCGTCGTGACGCCAAATATTCATGACATCTGATGTGTCTCGGATGGATCGTCGCTGTTGACTAAAATGAGTCAGAAATTTCTTGCGTAGGTCTTTCCATGATGTGATGCTCCCGATGGGTAGATTATCGAACCAGATTCTGGCAGTGCCAGTAAGGGTCTGTACGAAGAGATGGCACCATAATGGTAAAGTCCAGCCACCTACTAGCCCTGCGCTTGTAAAAACCCTTAAATGGTCATCGGGGTCTGTCAGCCCATTAAATTTACCCACGTTGGATGGTAGTTTAGCTTTCTCAAGCGGAGCCAAAGCTATTTCCACGATGAACTTTGAATTTTCCGCTGCTTCCGCATGGCGGTAAATCAAATCATAGTTGTGTTCTGCCTCAGGGTTATAAACCGCACGAGGTCTGCATTTGTTGTAATTTGGCTGCAATCGGTTGAACACACTGGTATTTGCACTTAAACGGTAAGTTGGATCATATTCATCGGTATGGGTGTTTCATTGAGAACCCAACCTAGTGTGAACTGATTGTCTTCGGTGAGGGTGTGGTTCATCTCGATATTCTCTCTGATGACTACCTGATTGGGTGTATTCATACTTTGATGTAGATCTGGAATAAACTTCTGTATTTTCGTGGGATGGATCTTCCCGTTGAGAAGCATTAGCACGAGATCCTGGTCTTCGAGATTGGGTTAAGGGAGCAGTTTGAGCACACAGCTGTGTGTATACTGCATTCAGAGCCCCTTGAGATCTGACGTACCAGGAGATTGGGGTTTCTCCTGGAGGCAGAATTGAGTGAACAGGGTTTTCCGGTATTACCCCTGGAGTGACAGGTTCATTTACTCGTTTGGATTGAACCTCGTTATCGTCGGAGACTTCCTCCGGAATTCCTTCAGGTTGGACGTTGTTACCAAAATTCGACCGAGGGCCGGTTTGTCGATGAGCTGATGTCTCTTCCATGAGCAAATGGAATCGACAAAGTGAATCAAAAAACAAGAGAAGAACGGATGAAACAGAGAAAAAACGGTGGGAGCCAATGAAGAAACACTAGATAAACGACCGGGATCGTAATATCTAGGGGGTTTGGATCTGCATAAAAATGGTTGTTCTCTCTCGTTTGATTCGTTACGATTGATCTCCTTCTCCGATAACTCTGCAAAAAAGAAGCACCGTTAGGCTCGCCAAGGGGAGAAAGGGGTTCTCTCCTTGACCCGACTCCGGTGTGAGAATAAGTATGGGTTATGAAGAAGAAGATGTATTTGAGAAGTGTGTGTAACTTGAATTTCATACCTGAACAGTTCTCGTATTTATAACCGGGAGTCTTTGGGCGGGAAAACATGTTAGTGAAAAGTTGACGGAAGATGCTAACCCCGTAAGCGGTTACATTTCCTTCCGTCAAGCTTCTTGATCCAACGTGAGTGCACACGGATCGTGGCTTAGATCGATGGCTGGGGATTTGCCACGTGTAAAGTGATCAAGTGGAGATTACTTCTCCAATTGCATGCTATCGTTGTGATTTCAGGGATGCCTGAGGTGGCGACACGTGTCCAGACGGTTATAACCGTCTTAGTGGTGCACGATTGAATCCCTTCTAGAAGATTACCACTGTAATCTGGTGTGACTCCTTATCGTGTGGAATCAGCTGAATAAATAAATCCCAAGTCTGGGTAAATAATATCCAAGTATGGTTGTTTCTAGAAAGCGTAAGGACTTATGATTTCCTTTTGGCGCGCAAGTGTTGACTGCTGCTTGTTTCTTAAGCCTTTATTTTGTAAGACCGATGCGCAGCCGCGCAAGGTAAAAAAGCTGAAAAGAAAGGTTGTGGTATGGTCCCAAGTACTTATTATGAGGTTTTTGGGACCTTACCCCTTCAATGGTACATTGGTCTTTTGTAATTGTTAATAAATGACATATTAGAATATGAAGATTTAGAGTGTTGGTTTGTTAGAATAATGAAGTCCATAAGGGTGAACTAAACGGTTCACCAAGGGAAGGTATGAATCGAATAACGGTAGTAACTTACTTGTAGATTTTGAGCCCGAGCGACGGGTAGTGAAATACTAAACACGCAAACCGGTGATGGGAGCGTGGGCGATAAAAACGAGGAATCCAAGATTTGGGTTTTGAGTGAAATAATCAAAATCAATCAAAACATAAACTTCCAGAGACTACCGTAAGTTAAGGTACCTACCGTAACTTACGGTAGAGATAAAATGGTTACGACAGATCTCTACTGCCTTACGGCAGACCCAAGTTTTCCAGTGACTACCGTAACTTACGGTAGATACCGTAAGTTACGGTAGAGCCTGGACATTATTGATTAAGTCTTGCATATTATAGCTAATCGAATCCGTTTTAAGCGTAGTTTCGATTAAGCAATATTTCTAAGAACTCTAACACAAATTTTTGTTAAAAATCTCCAATTTCAGGTATTGCAAGTATGTGGACGACTATTTCATATGGTATAGGTTTATATATGTGTCTTTTACTCAATCAATGTTTGCCCTAAAATTCGAAATCTCTGATTGAGGCTTTGTCTTTGTTATTGTGTCTGAGATTGTGACTTTGCTTGTGGAATTGTAATTGATTATTGATATTGTGGTTGCAAGTTAAGATTGGGGCTGTGTTTGGAAGGCAGAGAACCTGTTCAGACTTTCAGAGAAGAGAAGAGAATAGTGAAAAGTGACTATTGCACAGGTAATATTCCAGATTTCGATTCCTATTTTATAGTGAAATTTAGGGATTGTTGTGTTAGAAATTGTCATAATAGTTAGAAACTGTGATAGTAGATATTTGCTAGAGTTTAATTGCTATTTGATATTTGTTAGAAACCGTGAAAGTAGTTAGGCTATTTTCCATGTCAAATCGAATCCAAACTTTTGAATCCGGTTATGCAAAAAGAAAAAAAAACGAAAACAAGAAGCTTTAATTGAATCACAAAAGGAAGCACTTCTAAAATTTTGTTCCAAACAAAACAAGGTTCTAAATTTTTTAACTACGCCAATTATAAACTTTTTTGTTTATAATTGTCGGTCCCAAGTCCGGATAAAGGAGGAGGGTTTTGTTACTAAATATGTTGAAAATGATAATTTTACAAAAGGGCCACCACTTCGTAGTTCGATTAGGGCCTCCGAAAACGTAGGAACGGCACTGTATTTAGCTATAATTTTTAACGTGTGTCACTTTGTTGTATAAAAACTATTTTGTTTTTAAAGTAACCGTAAATACATTTTTTTAATTTGTTTACAACAAACCTTTTTATTATTTGTATGTTTTGTAACATTTTATTTCTAAGATCTATAAATGTCATTTTCGTCCCTGAGGTTTGGCTACTTTTTTCGACTTTTGTCCAAAGGTTTGTTTTTATGCATCTGGATCCAAAAGTTTTGAAATCTTGCCATTTTCATCCAACTCATTTAACGGAGAAAAGGAGATGGATTTAATGAGTTGGATGAAAATGACAATATTTCAAACCTTTTGGATCCAGATGCGGAAAAACAAACCTTTGGAAGAAAGTCGAAAAAGTGGCAAAATCTCATGGACGAAAATCACATTTTACTCTTAAAACTATAATTACCGATGGATTACCTAGAGTTTTTTAAAATGTAAAACTCATGGTACTCCGATTCTCCATTTTTTGTGGATCCCCTGGCGGAACTTGAGTTTCAAAAACTACCCACGAGTCGAGCTCGAGCTTTAGAAACAAAGCTTTAACCGAGCCAAGCTTGAGCTTTAGAAACAAAGCTCGAACCGAGCCAAACTCGAGCTCGAGATCAAGCTTTCTAAGTTAAATGAGCTCGAGCCCAAGCCTTGTCAAGTTCGAGCTCAACTCAACTCGTTTACATCCCTAATTAGCTACAATATACAACTGATTTGATAATAAAATTGAAAACTATAGTACATAATATTTGTAACTAGTATCTATGACCCGTGTTTTGCAACGAGACCATTGAGCCGAACAAAAAGTAAACGTAAAAATGATAAATCATGCACGCACGTTACATCGTTTTAATTCGCAAAAACTAGACCGATAATTAGACCAAAAAAGTAAAACATAGAAAAGAACAACTAAGTTGGTTTAGGACCCGCGAGTTTCAATGGATCTGTTAAACCGTAAAAAATAGACGTAAAAACGTTGAACCACATTGCAGTGTGTTAGCTCGCAAAATCTAGAACGAATCGTAAAACGATAAATTTGTAAAAGATATAGGGGACCAAAGTTGAAAGTAAAAAGTGTTGGGGTTAACAGTAGAAAATGTTTCTTTATGGTAGCAGGTTTACTGTTTTCACCGATCATAAGAGTCTAAGATATGTTTTTGGGCAAAATGAATTAAATATGAGACAGAGACGCTGGATGGAGATTCTTAGTGATTATGATTGTGATATCTAGTATCATGCAGGAAAGGCTAATGTAGTAGCTGATGCTTTAAGTCGAAAGTATCATGAAAAGCCAAGACGAGTACGTTCTCTCAAGCTAAATCTGCAAATAGATTTAAATGAGCAAATTAGAGAAATGTAGAAAACAGTAATCAAGGATGATACTGAAATATTAAAAGGAATCATTAGAGAATTAGAACAAGGAACAGATGGAATTTGGAGAAGAATCTGGATACCCAAACAAGGAAACCTACGTCACCGAATTTTGGAAGAAGCCCATAAGTCTAAGTATACGATACATCCTGGAAATGATAAAATGTATCAAGACTTAAGAAAGAATTTCTGGTGGATAGGAATGAAAAAGGATATAGCCACCTATGTTGCTAAGTGTCTAACCTGTTCACAGGTTAAAGCTAAACAACAGAAACCCTCAGGTTTATTGCAGCAACTCGAAATGCCTATATGGAAATGGGAATTGATAACAATGGACTTTGTTACTAAATTACCCAAGACACGAAAAGGTAATGATGCAATCTGGGTGATTGTAGACAGATTAACCAAATTTGCTCGTTTCTTACCTATGAAGGAAACTTTCAGTATGGAACAATTAGCCAAGTTATATGTAAATGAAATAGTTTCATTACATGGAATTCCTTTATCCATTGTTTCTGATAGAGATAGCCGTTTTACTTCTCATTTTTGGACTAGTTTCCAGAAAGCAATGGGAACCAAGTTAAAACTAAGCCCAACTTATCATCTTCAAACAGACGGTCAAAGCGAAAGGATAATTCAGACAATGGAGGATATGCTTAGAGCTTGTGTAATTGATTTCGGAGGAAATTGGGACGACCATTTACCATTAATAGAATTTTCCTACAATAACAGCTATCATACCAGTATCAATGCTGCACCGTTTGAAGCACTTTTTGGACGAAAGTGCCGAACTCTAGTCTGTTGGGCAGAAATTGGAGAAAATCAAATGTCCGGACCAGAGATAGTACAAGAAACAACGAACAAGATTATTTAAGTCAAGGAAAGACTAAAAGCGTCACAAGATCGTCAAAAGAGTTATGCTGATAACAGGCGAAAACCGTTGGAATTTCAGGTAGGAGATAAGGCATTATTAAAAGTTTATCCATGGAAAGGAGTGGTCAGATTCATAAAAAGGTGAAAGCTAAGCCCTAGGTATGTCGGACCTTTTGAGATTATTAGAAGAATAGGACCAATAGCTTACCAGCTACAACTGCCAGAGGAAATGGCAGGAATACATGATGTATTTCATGTATGTAATCTCAAGAAATGTTTAGCAGATGAATCATTAATGGTACCTCTTAAGGACATAGAGGTAAATGAGAAACTTAAGTTTGTAGAGAAACCCCTGCAGATTGAAGATAGAAAGATCAAGAACCTCAAACACAAGAGATTAGTTCTGGTTAAAATAAGATGGGATTCCAAAAGAGGACCAGAATACACCTGGGAGCTTGAATCAGAGATGCAAAGGAAATATCCACACCTGTTCCAGTAGACCTCGAGGACGAGATCTAAAACAAGGTGGGGAGCATATAACAGCCCTCCTAAAAATCTTTAACATGCCCTAAAATGCCTATAATATACCCCGTATACGAAAAACAGACCTAATATACCTTTATATTAATAAAAATCAATTAAAAACAAAAAATATTGGTTCCTCGCGGGGCTCGACCCACTTAGGGGGAAGTAGTCGCCGGCCGCGACAAGGTGGCACCAGGCAAGCCCTCATGATGCCATGTGTCCCTGTGCGTGTGAAGTCTACAGTTGTGATTAGCCAAGGCTAGAGCCTAGAATAGGTCCCTCGCGAGCCGCGAGGGAGATAACAGAATGATCGCGGGCCGCGAGCCGCCATGATTCCAGCCTATAAAAGGAATGTTCGAGCTCAGTTTCAGTCGTTCAAAAATTTCTTTACCTCTCAAATATTAATAGCTAAAACTCTCGGGTATTATACCCCTAAAAAGCGAAGGTCTGCCTCGTTGTAAGTATTATAACCCCCGGTTACGTATTAGTTACTCTGCCCGATTGATCTAGAGCTCCGTAACGCATGTCAAGGCTCTGCTGACACAGTCGTTGGAGTTTTGTCTCGGGGGTATGGCTAATGTAAATTGGGTTATCTTACTAACACGTGTGCATTATTTAATTTAATTAGATTATAACCAGGAAGTCACCAGAAAGCAATAGTATTATCTAAAATAGAAAAGTGAGTCATTCTCTTTTTTTACCAAACTGTTTTACCAAAACCTCAATTGTTTTAAATTATGATAACAATGATTGAGTCTATGTATTCTACAAATACTGTCAGTATATTGGGGTTTTGTATACATTATTTGTTACTACATTGTGAGTAGTAACATGACCACAACTCAGGATTGGTAGTACCGTGGGTGGTAATTGGGTAGATATAAACATTGTAATCGCTTTCAATACTGTAAAGATATAAAAGCTTGTTTTGATTAAACTGGGATGCATTCGCCAGTATTTCTTGCTGATAAAACTTTTTAAAACGCGTTTCAGGTAACTTAATGTGAAGCTAATAGAAGCCAGCTGGAGAGCACTGCAGGTTTGGAAAAGTGGCTATAAAAGTTACCTAAATAAGAAAGAAGTTTTATTTCAATAAATTAGGGTTTATCCCTATAAACATATTATAATGTAAACTTGGGTTTTTCCCATGTATTTGTTATTTATAAAAATGTGGTGTTTTAACTCTGATAAACTATTTCCTAACTACGGTCCTAATGCTTAATTTCCGCTGCCAAATTAACAAACACCGATACCACTAATCTGGGTCTCGCGGCACCCGCTCCCAGGGTAGGGGTCGGGGGTTGCAACAACTACTTCATATTTTAACATACAAAAATACATAGCATACGATTCTACATAAAAAATAAAACCTAAATACATAAAACTACATAAACATAAAAATAAAACCTAAATATTTAAACTAGAATGTGCCACACTGCTACGTGCTCAAAGTCCTCTTCGTAGTGGTGCTTGTAGTCGACTAGTGCCACTTGAATAACTTCGTCTCCAGAGAGCTCGTTGTGGGGATTTTGGACATTAAAAAAAAAGCATGGGAAATATTAATCTTGTATCGGAGATGAGCGAAACGTGAATATATTTCTTCCACAGTACGATTGATCTGACCAACTTGAGCACGAAAGTCACGTAACATCCTGTTCCAAAAACTAGGGGTGTTCAAAACTATCCGTATCCGAAAATCCGATCCGAAATATCCGATATCCGAATCCGAAATTCGGATATCCGAATTTTTCGGATTTGGATTTGGATAGTGATTTTCAAAATTTTTGGATATTTCGGGTATTCGAAATATCCGAAAATATAATTTTCATTTTTTCGGATATCCAAATATCCGAAGTATCTGAAAATATCCGAAATATCCGAAAAATATCCGAAAACTTATATTCGGATATCCGTAACTATCCAAAATATCCGTTCCGAATATGAAAAAAATAACAAAAAAATAATAATTAAATAAAAAGTTGGATTTTCAGATAGTGAAATGCGGTATCCGAAAATTTCGAATATCCGAATTTTCGGATATCCGGTTTTGAACACCCCTACCAAAAACTAGTACGTCAGGTCGGAGATGTCGATTCTTCCTGGATTGCGACATAACACAAAGCCAAGGCCATGTCTTCTTCTTCGGTCCATGGGCTTGCCATTTTTGGAGGGGACAAAAGGTAAATAATATTGTGAAGATGTTGTTGAATGAAAAGAATGAGGTAAAGGATATTGTGAATTAGGAAGATAGAAGATGTTATTTAATGAGAAGAATGAGTTGTTTAAATAGGGGGAAGAAGGTTGATTTAACATAAACATTTATATTATTTTTTACTGATTATTATACTTTTAAACTTGTTTTTTTTTGTTATGTATTTTTCTAAAATACATTGTTATGGAACACCAAAATTTATTCTTTGACATGCAAAAATACCAATTTATACAAACAAAACAAAAAATACAACCTACACAATAGGGATAAATTGTGAGACAAAATTTGTGATAAATTTTGTATTATTATCTATAAAATAACGTTAAAATTTAAAACAATCTTCATATCCATCTTTGTCAAAAAAGAACAAAAAGAGAACCCTTATATTCTTGTCTCCCATCCCGTATAACCTCGTTCAATGATACATGCAGTTACATAATAATAACAAAATTAACTATAGATATGAAATCCCGTTTTAGATATTATAGCATAATAAAGACAAAATTAACTTTAACTTGAAACTTAGTATTACTTCTTTGTCAATGGCCAATGGGAGATAAGAGGCAACATTCTGTAGGAACACTTCAATTCAAGAAAAGATATTAAAAAAATATTGACAAACACATCATTTTTTCTTTGATCCGTAGAATATGAAAATCAAAATTTAAAGCTCAAGAACACATCATTTTGTAACAATAAGAGTATGTGCATATATTTATTCTCGGAAAAATATATTTGAGATAAATATAAATATCAATGAAGAACAAATACTTTAATGTGCATTACATTTTCGTGATTATATGGAGCAGATGGGCAGATGGGTATTTATATTAACATATATTTATAACGGCCTGAGAACTCTCCCGTAACGGCTTAGGCCTGCGTGTAACGGCTTCGAAGTGTACGGAAACGGCTCAGGTCCAGTTCAACCGGCACAAGTTATGTTGAAACGGCTTAACTTTGTACGGAAACGGCTTAGCTTTGTACGGAACCGGCTCTCAAGTTATGTTAAAACGGCTTGGGGTTTGAGCCAAATGAAACGGCTTGAGCGGTGTGGAGAGTTCTCAGGTGAGATCTTTCAACCAACTCCAGAGGACAAGTTACCAACGTACCGGCTCAAAGGACAAGCTGTGTGGAAAGTTCTCGGCTGAGAACTTTCAAACGAATGACAGCGTTTGAAACGAATCTGAGCCTGTCGGACACGTGGCAATCAGTGGTTGGTGAGACTTGAAAGGATTTTGTTAAGCCGTTTTAGTGGTTTGTAACGGCTTATAGAGCCGTTTCATTTGGATATTTTTTAAAAGTGAATTAGTGAATGGCTATTTTTGTGATTTTCTCTTGCTATTTGTTAAATGTTTGTAGGTTGCCGTCACAAGGAAAAAAAGCTGGAATTAGTGGAGGCACACAACGCGAGGTGTTTGTACATGTCTGAGCACACAACGCGAAGCTGGTGAGACTACACAAGGTGGAAGATTTATTGACAAAACAGAATCGGCAATACCCCCTCTTCTACCTAAGTATATTTTTTTAGTGTATGTTGTATAAAATATTTGTATTTAACATAGTTGTAATCACAATTTTATCTTGTTTGCACTAAACCTTTATATTATTTGTAGGCATTTTTACATTTTATTTCTAAAATCTATAAATTAACCTTTTTTATATAAAAAGTAGAGTAAAATGCCATTTTTTGACCTGAGGTTTGGCTAGTTTTGCGATTTTCGTCCTAAGGTTTGTTTTTTCGCATCAGGTTCCAAAAGGTTTGAAATCTTGCCATTTTAATCTGGTTCTTTAACTCCATTCATTTTTCTCTGTTAAGGCATAGGTATTTTCATCTCATTTGAATACTTGTACATTATGCTAAATGCGTGTACATAAAGTGAAAATACCGAATTACCCTTTAAGTTAATAAAAAAGACAAAAATAACCTTGTAACGGATGAAAATGGTAAACATTTCAAACTTTTTTATCCAGATTCAGAAAAAACAAATACTACCTATTTGGAAGAAAATCGCAAAACTGTCCAAACCTCAGGGATGAAAATAACATTTACTCTAAAAAGTACCGAATTGCCCTTTAAGTTAACAAAAAGACGAAAATACGGAGAAAAATAGATAAACTTGATAAGCTAGATGAAAATGGGAAGATTTTAAACGTATTGAATCCAAACGGAGAAAAATAAACCTTTGAACGAAAATCAGGAAAGTAGTCCTTATAAAAAAATTCGGACTGGTCCACAGGAAAGTATTCCTTATAAAAAAATTCCGATTGGTCCATAAATAACAATAATCCCCTGAGCTATTTTATAATTTTCAAAACTAATTTAAGCAATATAATTAACCAATTCATGTTATAAAACAGTTAAAACATCGTAGATAATATATTTCTTTTGCTTCACGATAAAGTACGTTGAATTCAAGAGTGAAGACAGTTTTTGGTAAGATGAGCAAGAGAGTTGGCCTTACGTACCTCTCTCTTCTTCATTCTTAGAATCTTAATTTCCCAAAATATAAACTTAACAACACACATTATTTAAATCTTTTCTAAACCTCTCATCTACACATATTTGACTTCCAAGTCTTCATTTACATCTAACTTACTTCTCCTTCACCAAACCTCTACACATGTATATATACATGTCTGTCTGTATATGTCCACATATCTACCTCATTTCCCTTCTTCATTCATCGGACAAAAATGGTGTCTAGCGGTGGTTCCAACTTCCTTCTTGGCAGTGGCGGATCCAGCCGGAGAAATCACTGGGTTCCTTTTTCCAAATCATACAAGGTTTACACTACAAAAAAAACGTTTTTTTTCCAAATCATACAAGATTTACACTACAAAAAAACGTTTTTTTCCAAAAAGACTAGGTTCCTGGGAACCCGGTGTTTCCTTACTAGATCCGCCCATGCTTCTTGGCATGCTTTTCCTGGTGTTTGGGCTTGTGTCGGTTTCTCTTC
This sequence comes from Helianthus tuberosus, assembly GCA_030545235.1. Taxonomy (NCBI): domain Eukaryota; kingdom Viridiplantae; phylum Streptophyta; class Magnoliopsida; order Asterales; family Asteraceae; genus Helianthus; species Helianthus tuberosus. Next base: position 134,441,153 of record CM060430.1, on the reverse strand, counting down.
AGGCGGAAGCCGCCACCAAGAAGTATCAGTTTAATGTGAGTCATTGGTTTCGTGACATGCTATGTAAAAATGATTCATCTGCTGTAAACTGTAAAGAGTATTACGTATTAGTTTTAAGTTTTTTCACATGCAAATAAACTGATCATATATAGTTTTATTGTATTTATGTATGGTTAACGAATAGGTACAAGTGAGCAATGTGAGCCGGTTGTGCCATGCGAAGCCTATTGTTACTGTCAATGGGATGTTTCCGGGCCCTACTATTTACGCTAGAGAAGGCGATAGAGTCGTTATCAACGTAACAAATCATGCACAATACAATATGTCAATTCATTGGTATACTAGTTCAAAACCATTCATATATATTATTTTGAGTATGTTTTCAAATATAATGATTCACATTTTCTATTTTGTAGGCATGGGTTGAAACAATACGCTAATGGATGGGCAGATGGACCAGCATACATAACACAATGCCCGATCAAGACCGGAAGTAGCTACGTTTATGACTTCATTGTTACGGGGCAAAGAGGCACGTTATGGTGGCATGCCCATATTCTTTGGCTCAGAGCCACGGTGTATGGCGCAATTGTCATCTTGCCCCAACAAGGAACCCTGTATCCGTTCCCAAAGCCCGACAACGAACACGTCTTGGTCTTCGGTGAATGGTGGCATGGTGACGTGGAGGAGATTGTTAAGCAGGGGAATGCCATGGGTTTACCCCCTAACATGTCTGATGCCCACACCATCAATGGCAAACCTGGACCACTCTTTCCATGCTCCGAAAAACGTAAGACCTGCATCCACAAAATTCAAAATGTCATATAACTAACTAAACCATAAACTTGACAGTTTTTGTGTTTTTCGATCAGATACCTTTGCGATGGAAGTGGAGCAAGGGAATAAATACCTTCTGAGGATTGCAAATGCCGCCCTCAACGACGAGCTCTTTTTTACAATTGCGGGCCATAATATGACGGCGGTTGAGATAGACGCCGTCTACACAAAGCCCTTTGCCACCTCCGCTATACTAATCGCTCCTGGCCAAACAACAAACGTTTTAGTTTACGCCAACAGTGCTCCAGGCCGCTACTTTATGGCGGTCCGCCCCTTCCAGGACGTTCCGATTCCTGTGGACAATAAAACCCCACCGCAATCCTCCAGTACAAAGGTATTCCCAACACCGTTCTCCCATCACTTCCTCAACTACCGTCACCAAACGACACCGCTTTTGCGTTAAACTACAACAAAAAGCTTCGAAGCCTTAACACTCTGAACTTTCCGGCCAATGTCCCCTTAAAAGTTGACCGGAATCTTTTCTTCACTATCGGATTAGGGAAGAGCGTGTGTCCTACTTGTATCAATGGAACCCGGCTTTCGGCTTCACTGAACAACATTACATTGGTGATGCCGCAAACCGCACTTCTTCAAGCTCACTATTCGAAGACGAAAGGGGTGTTTACAACTGATTTCCCCGATAAGCCACCAAAAGCTTTTAACTACACGGGTGCACCCTTGACCGCGAACCTTTTCACTACTCATGGAACGAGACTGAGCCAAATCCCCTTCAATTCAACGGTGGAACTTGTGATCCAAGATACGAATTTACTAAGTGTCGAGTCCCACCCGTTTCATCTTCACGGCTACAATTTCTTTGTGGTTGGAACAGGTGTTGGGAATTTCGATCCGGCTAAGGATCCAGCCAAGTACAACTTGGTGGATCCACCAGAAAGAAACACCGTTGGTGTTCCCACAGGTGGTTGGTCAGCGATCCGTTTCAGGGCCGATAACCCTGGTGTTTGGTTTTTTCACTGTCATTTGGAGTTGCATACTGGGTGGGGACTAAAGACCGCGTTTGTGGTGGAAGCAGTGACGGACCTAGGATTTTATTTCAATGGGGTCCATTTTCGGGTAGGTCCTCGTTCGGGTCGAGTCAAAGTGAGGTTTGAACTAGATTTTTAAAAAAAATAAGAAAAATGGGCTTATCAAGGATTGAACCCACAACCTCTTGGTGGAAAAGAGGGAGATTTACCACTACACCAGCTTTCTTTTTATTTCAATGGTGTCCACCTAATTGTATTTATGGGGTCCATATACAATTTAATATACCGAATCTACTATTTTTTTAAAAAAGATTCGGGTCCGGGGACCCCGATGGCACCAATGTGGGTCCGCCCCTGGGTGGAAGATGGACCGGGAAAAGATCAGGCAGTCCGTCCTCCGCCTAAAGATCTTCCACCTTGCTAACTACAATATGAAGCACATGTTTTCTCTCAGAAATAAGTGTAAATCGGGTTCAACAATTGTTAACCTATCCATTTGTTTATTGATTAATAGTGTATGATTTTTATAATACAACTGTTTCTTTTTTAAAAGAAAGTTTAAGAGTTAACCGCCTTTTGTTCGTATCTTTTCGCCCACCTTGCTAACTACAATATGAAGCACATGATTTCTCTCAGAAATAAATGTAAATCGGGTTCAACAATTGTTAACCTATCCATTTTTTTATGAGTTATTAGATTTTATCACTCCCAACTATTGGGTATTGGCTGCTGTCACTCTCAACTATCACTTTGACTCTCACCACTCCCAACTTAACACTTTGTGTGTTGTGTCACTCCACAGGTGAACATTTCTTAGTGTTTGACTTATGTTATTGGTGATATTAGGCTAACACTTTGTGAATTACTAATGACTGCATGTGAATCTACTCCTAGAAGATAAAAAGGGACCCAAAATCCACTCAACCGGAGTGACACAACACATAAAGTGTTAAGTTGGGAGTGGTGGGAGTCAAAACAGTTTTGAGGGGGCGTAAAGTGATGAGACCCAAATTTTTTTTTCCTATCGTTATGTTTCGGGTCGGGTATCGATTTGGGTCAGGCCAAATAATAATAGTTCCAAATAAAACTAAAAAAATTCATTTATTCAAAGAACCCGTTCTTACACATAAAAACTTGCGATAGATTAAGTTTATTGTGTGGTGGGTAATCTAGGGTTAAACAAATAAGAGTTAAAATATATTTACAAAACTACCCATCACTTATATACAAAGTGGTAAAAAACTTTACTTTAATTTATATATTGTATAAATATTTAGGATATACAAAGTGGTAACAAACTTTACTTTAATTTGTATATTGTATAAATATTTATGAAAAATAATTGGGGGAGATGATCCTATATAATTTTTAAAATTTTCGTACGAAAAATCGGAACCTATACACTTTTAACCGAAACATTGGGGTGGGCGGGTGCACCCCCGGGCACCAAGTAACCTTCGCCACTGGTGATAGTTGGGAGTGACAACGACCAATACCCAATAGTTAGGAGTGATAAAATCAAGTAACCCTTTTTTTATTGATTAATAGTGTATGATTTTTATAATACAACTGTTTCTTTTTTAAAAGAAAGTTTAAGAGTTAACCGCCATTTGTTCGTATCTTTTGGCTGCATATACTTGTGTTCGTTGCACTACAGTAAATCTTGTTAGGAACACTTATAATCTGATAAGAGTAAGTGGCTTTATTTTGGATATCTATGAGATTAATGTGGAAGGTTAACTTGATTGTCACTTCTCCAAACCGAAAGTAGTTAGGAGTGTTGTGTCTTCATGTAATCCTATTACTTATTTATATGTTACCATGTTGGTACCTCAATATTTACTACTAAAAGTCAGACATAGGTGAATCTGATCACATAACATTGAGCACAATTTTATTAACCATAGGCAGATGAAACCTAAGCATATAATAGGACGTTATTGGCCGCGGTAAAATTGGGCATATGATATGAACTAAGGATGGCTTTTCTTTTACTGGTTTGGTTTTTTAGAATTGCATATATGCACACTGCACACGCATTAGCACATATTCAGAGAACTAAGAGTTGAGCACCAGCAGCAATAATTTATTTTTGTAGATCAACTTGAGCACACAAGACGTATCTAATTTATTATCAGCAGCTATATTATACCCACTGATCATAGCAGCCCATACAAAACCAGCAAATCAAACTCAAAATGCACAACAGCACTTGCAGTAACAATGGCATCAACTTCAACTCAATTTGCAACATCAAGAATAATGAGAATAACATTATACCATAGCTATTGAGTGTTAATTACTTTGGTCATCTTAAATCACAAATTTGTATTGAAATAATCATGCAATTCTCATTCAGGCATTTCATCGAGCAGTTGGTATGCATACTTTCAATACAGTATAATAAAAATATTAAATTTTGTTCAGTTCACCCCATATTATCATTCATGGTAAAACGAAAACCTTGCAATGTAAAATAGGAAAGACTTTTGATAGGGTTAAAACCTTGGGGAAGAAGAAAGCTAGGAGATAGAAGGAAATTTGACTTGGCTGATTTGCATTCCATACGTAAACCAATTAATAAACAAGACACTTACTGATAGGGATATAACTAAATTGTAGAGAAAGAAGCTAAGAGATAGGGAATAATTTGACTCAAATTCTGCTTATTCTCCATTCCATACGTAACATCAACATAAATAGATAGAAACTTACATAAGACACCCCATTAAACCAAAATAGCATACTAATCCCTTGACTTACAATAGTAATAAAAATAAAAATAAGATACGTAACAATACTCCCCCCTTAACCTACTTTTTGCCCTCAAAAAGTACTTCAAGAAACCTTGTCTTCATCCTCTTCCGTTGCTTGTTTTTCATCATCTACCACTTCAAGTATGTAGAGTTGTTTTTTCTTACACTTGTGCCCCGGAACGAACCATTCGGCACACCAGAAACATTCCCCCTTTGCCCTTTTTTGCTCAAGTTCATCACTCGTCAAACGCCTCGATCTAAGGATTCCCGGTGTAGAACTTGATGGCTCGGTTGTTGGACTTGGCAGCAAGGGTAGTTTTGAACCATTAACGGAAGGTGTTATTTTGACATCTTCGGGTTGCAGCCCATCCTCCACAGCGTTGAAACGCTTCATCAGGCATGTGTTGTTGATAGTTTGAATTCTTGCTAACCCACACGCCTCACGTAGTGTTTGAGGCTTGAACATCTTCACCGGCCCTTTTATTTCCGGCTTCAAACCCTTCAAATATAAGCTAACAGCATAAAGTTCGCTAATGGTGTAACAACTCTCATCAAAAGTCATATTTATTTAATTAAATTGTCCAATAGGAAACCCTAATTGAGAAACCCAAGTGATTCTGTATAATCCCTAAAATTTTCAGAATAGTTGGAATCAGGATTAGGGCCCCTAAAACTCAGGGAGGGTAAAACCCTAGTTACGATTATCTTTATAAAACGCTGTCAAATTGGAAAATTCACGCAACGTCGACTCATCAGGGCTAGATAGGTGACGAAGCAGGCCTACCCTACTTTGGTACCTCAGGCGAGTCGCGAAAGAATCAGGGACATCTTCCGCGACACGCGGGAGATGTCAATTTCATGTATAAGTACAGGAGCTTGGGACTTGATTTCTGGCTTCAGAACGACGTAAAACTTCGAAATATACACTGAGTTATGCTCTGTTTATCACAATTAACACACACGGATCACTAATCGACGCCGAAATCAGGGTATTAACTCGATCACTGATACGATTCAATGTCCGATTGATCAAAATATCCAATGGATGTTTAAGTGCTGCCCACATTAGGGTTTATGCTTTGTCATTCGTTGATTAAATTTAATGGATGTTTAAGTATCGCACTTTGTCATTCGATGTGAGGATTTGATCTCGTGAGTTATCGTAAAAGCTGTATTAAGTTACTGACTGAATTGTGTGCCTGTTATTAAATTAGGTTAAAAGGCTAATCAGTAGGCTAAACTCTGCCCGTATAAATCTGCAATGTGAGTCATTCTCTTTTTATCAACTATTTTACAATACCTCAAATTATTTTCAAGGTTATAATTACAGGGACTAAGTCGTGGATATCTTGAATTACTGGTTAGTGGGGTATTGTGCACATTACTACTTTTCTCCCAGTTAGGTTCATTGACCTACTCGGGAAAATCACTGTTAGGTTCATTGACCTACAGGGATAATCATCACTATTTAGGTTCATTGATCTAATAGTGGTATGACCATCGTCACCATTGTGACACGTCACCATTGTGACAAGTCGCCAGATAAAAATAAGATAGAAGCCATTGTAATCGATCTTATGCTGTAATTGATAACTATGCATCATTATGCAAAATAGAATGATTCACTCAGTATTTCCCGCTGACAAAACCTTTTTCAAACATGTTTCAGGTAATCTGTTATGATCCAGGAATAGTGCCATATAGCACTACAAGCTCAAAGAAGTGGCTCAGTATAAAATAAAGAAACATGTTTTGTAACATAAAATATTTCTTCGTGAAATCTCAAGATTGTAATTTACCGGGTTTTATCCCGCATTGTGAAATAAAATAATCGGGAAATATTTCAGTTTTTAAAAAGATCCTGATAATAAACTTCCGCTGTTAAACTCAATTAATTAAATACCACGGGATTTCTGTCCCGCGGCTCCTGAAACGGGTCAAACCGGGTCGGGGGCCGTGACAGAAAAAGGTGGTATCAGAGCCACTGATCGAGCCACTGATTTAAGCCAATTAAGTATTTAGAAATACTTAATTAATTGCTATTTTGTGATTATGTGTTTTATTATCTGACTAATTTCGTACAGTATGGACAGATCTTTATATGCTAGCCACAGTAGCAGAAAATGCAAATCTCTAAATACTCAAAAGTTTTAGCACTTTTATTTCTCAGAAACCTTATTTAGTAAATAAATAAGTTACAGTAAATGGTAGTATAATTTACTTGTCAGTTGTTTTATGTATGCAATAAAATTTATGGGTTATCTATAAAATTTTGTTATGATTTTAACTTAGTAATTGTGTGTATTTTACTAAACAGCATGAGTGACTTGTCTGACGCCCTTCAGAATTTAAATCTCTATCCAGTAAGAATAGAAGTTTCCAGAGATTTCAATAGGTATATACCAGACTTAGAAGAGCCTATAGAATTCAACGCTTTACCTCTCGAGAAACCCAAGCCTAAGAAAATGGAAATTGGGGAAAGCTCTAGACAAATTGAGGAGTTACCATCTCAAGAAGAACTAGATTTTATAATGGCAAACGATGATACTATTGAGCCTATTAATGAAAATGATTTTATTCATTCTCTTGAAACACAACTACCAATGAATTTAGAACCAGCTATTCTAAACCCTTCAATCCACTTGCAAATAGACGAATGGTTGAATAATGAAATACTGTTACAAAACCATCCCTATAAGTTTTTCCTAAGTTCAATCCAGAACCTTTACCAAATCCACCAATAAGTAACGAGAATATGGCTGAACTCCGTTATTTTAACAAAGAACTAATGGATGCTGGGAATAGAATCCAAGAGATTTTGGGACAGATCTCCTGGAAATACAATGAGAAGGAACGCCGTTACTAGAATATCACCTAACAAAGGATAGGGGATTATGAAACTGTAGTTGTGTAATAGTAAAATCAGTATGTGTAAAATAAATAATAAAACGGTTGTATATAGAAGCATGATATAATCTATAAAACAAATGAAATTTTAGAAAATTTACAAATTTGTTGTATATTTGTCTACATGATTATGTGCAATTAATTGTGACCTTGGATTATTTCTTTTATACTAATTATTTATTTATAAATTAGATATCAAATGGAAAACGCTAATAATGAACCAGTTAATGAGGTTAATCAATCTGAGCAACAACCGGGGGATCAATATGTGACTAGGCAGGATATAGAAAATATCGTTGCTCAAGGGATAGCCAACGCTATTCCAGCAATAGTTACTCAAGGGATAGCCAACGCTATTCCAGCAATTGTTGCTGCTATTAAAAATCCAATCGAACCTCAACAAATCGTTCCTAGCAAATGCATTTCTGAAGATAACTTCAGTAATAGCGTAAATGAAGGCGGTAATCATGTTAATCATGATAATGAACCACGGCAAGCTCCTCCTCCTAAGAAAATGAAAGCTGCAACGCCTGGTTGCACTTACAAAGAATTTCTTGCTTGTAAACCCACTGAGTTTGCAGGCAATGAAGGAGCGACTGCGGCACTGCGTTGGTTAGAGAAAACCGAGGCAGTAATTGCCATAAGTAAATGTGCTCAGGATGATCAGGTCATGTATGCATCAAACCTTTTCAAAGAAGGGGCGCTAGAATGGTGGAACACGGTGTTACAGGCTAAAGGGAGAAATAGGGCTTATGCCATGAAATGGGAAGAATTTAAGAGTCTTGTAGAAAGAAAATTCTGTCCCGAATATGAAAAAGATCAAATGGCAAATAAGTTTCTAACCCACCGGATGGTGGATGTAGATTGTCGAGGGTATACTTCTACATTCTTTGAATATGCTAGAGTGGTGCCAACGCTGGCTTCGCCAGAGCCGGTACTCATTTCTCGTTATATTTGGGGATTGATTTCCGAAATCCGTAATATCATCAAGGCTGCGAAACCTCGCACGATTGATGATGCGGTAGATTTAGCCAATACTCTGACTGACGAGCTAGTACGGACAAGAGAAGAAAATAGAAGGAAGGAAGTAGTCCAAAAGATTACCCAAGAATTCCATCCGGGTAACCATAACAATTTCAAGAGAAAAGGAAATGGGCAATCTACCACTAGTCCATTTTGCAATTTTTGCAAAAGGAAGCATTTTGGAAGATGCAAAGGATATTGCAATTTTTGCAAAATTCTGGGGCATCAAGAAGAAGACTGCAGGAGGAAGAAATTTTTAGCCTGCTACAACTGTGGAGAAGCTGGACATCTTAGGCCAGATTGTCCAAAACTGAACAAACCATCTGACAATAAAGCCAAACCTGCAGAAGGAGTAAAAAGGAATGTAAGAGCCTTCCAACTGACTGCTAAGGAAGCAGAACTCATTCCAGATGTGATAGCCGGTACGTTCTTAGTTCACAAACGTTTACACAAAAGTATTATTTGACTCTGGTGCAAACCAAAGTACTTCATTCTGCTAAACTCTTAGTTTACCTTTAACCAGTATTAGGCAAATTTTTACAGTAGAAATGACAGATGGGAAATCGGTTAAAATAAATGAGATTCTGCAAAATATAGAAATATAACTTTTAAGTCATAAATTTTCTGCAACCCTATTATCTATGAAATTAGTTGAATTCGATGTTGTGTTAAGAATGGATGGGTTAGTAAACAACTATGCTCAAATTATCTGTGATAAGAATTCCATAGAAATTTGTTCACCCACTGGAGAAATAATAATGATTACAGGAGATAAGCCATAAAGTTCATATCAATAATGAAAGTTGTTAATTATGGACGAAAGCAAGAAATAGTATATATGATTTCAGTAAATCATTAATACTAAAGGAAAAGAACTTAAGGAATTTCTGTAGTTTTAGAATACCCAGATGTATTCACAGAAGAGTTCCCAGGGTTACCACCAGATAGGGAGGTGGAAATTAGGATTCATCTAATTCCAGGAACTATACCAATAGCTAAGGCACCTTATCGGTTAGCACCCACAGAAATATTAAAACTAAAAAAGCAATTAGATGAATTACTAAGTAAAGGTTTCATACAACTTAGTTTATCCTCGCGGGAGGCACCATTATTGTTTGTTAAGAAAAAGGATGGTTCGATGAAAAAGTGTATTGATTATAGGGAATTGAATAAGGTTACAATTAAGAATCAATACCCATTACTTGATGATTTATTCGATCAATTCCAGGGAAATAGATATTTTCTAAGAACAACTTATGTTCTGGATATCATAAATTGAAAGTACAAGGGGAAGACATACCTAAAACTGCTTTCAGGAATAGGTATGGTCATTACGAGTTTACAATCATGCCCTTCGGATTAATGAATGCACCTGCAGCATTCATAGACATGATGGATAAAATCTGTAAACCATATTTGGATAAATTTGTAATTGTTTTCATAGACGATATACTTATTTATTCCAAAAGTCAGAAAGAACATTGTCAGTACTTTCATGCACTCTTAACTTTGTTAAAAAAAGAAAAGCTTTATGTCAAATTCTCGAAGTGTGAATTTTGGCTGCCAGAAGTGCAATTTCTAGGTCATGTAATGAATCATAAAGGTATTCAAGTAGATCTTGATAAGATAGCAGCAATTACCAAATGAAAGGTTCCGCAATCCGCAATGGAAATTAGGAGTTTTGTAAGTTTAACCGAATATTATAGACGGTTTATTAAGGAATTTTCCAAGATAAACTATACCATTAACTAAGCTAACCTGTAAAACAGTTAAGTTTGAATGGAGACATTATCTGTATGGAAGTAAGTTTACTACATATACGAATCATAAGAAACATGAGGCAAAAGAGATGGATGAAAATCCTAAGTGACTACAACTGTGATATTCAGTATCACTAAGGAAAGGATAAAGACGGCTAGAGATCGCCAGAAGATTTATACAGATAATAAACGAAAGCCGTTGGAATTTCAAGTTGGAGACAAAATACTATTTAAAGTATCTCCTTGGAAAGGAGTTGTTAAATTAGGTAAGAAAGGAAAGCTAAGTCCAAGGTACGTAGGATCATTTCTAGTGATTCAACGTATAGGACCAGTTGCTTATCGTTTACAACTATCAAGAGAATTAGCTGGAGTACATGATGTATTTCATGTATCTAATCTCAAGAAATGTCTATCAGACGAATCTTTGGTAGTACCTTTCTAAGATATAAAGGTAAACGAAGATTTTAAAATTTGTAGGGAAACCTCTTCAGATAGAAGATAGAAAGATCAAATGATTAGTGTTAGTTCAAGTGGGATTCAAAGATAGGACCCTAATACACTTGGGAGCTGGAATCAGAAAATAAGCAAAAGTATCCTCAATTATTCCAATAAATCTCGAGGACGAGATTTTTATTAAGGTAGGGAGAATGTAACAACTCTCATCAAAAGTCATATTTATTTAATTAAATTGTCCAATAGGAAACCCTAATTGAGAAACCCAAGTGATTCTGCATAATCCCTAAAATTTTCAGAATAGTTGGAATCAGGATTAGGGCCCCTAAAACTCAGGGGGGGTAAAACCCTAGTTACGATTATCTTTATAAAACGCTGTCAAATTGGAAAATTCACGCAACGTCGACTCATCAGGGCTAGATAGGTGACGAAGCAGGCCTACCCTACTTTGGTACCTCAGGCGAGTAGCGAAAGAATCAGGGACATCTTCCGCGACACGCGGGAGATGTCAATTTCATGTATAAGTACAGGAGCTTGGGACTTGATTTCTGGCTTCAGAACGACGTAAAACTTTGAAATATACACTGAGTTATGCTCTGTTTATCACAATTAACACACACGGATCACTAATCGACGCCGCAATCAGGGTATTAACTCGATCACTGATACGATTCAATGTCCGATTGATCAAAATATCCAATGGATGTTTAAGTGCTGCCCACATTAGGGTTTATGCTTTGTCATTCGTTGATTAAATTCAATGGATGTTTAAGTATCGCACTTTGTCATTCGATGTGAGGATTTGATCTCGTGAGTTATCGTAAAAGCTGTATTAAGTTACTGACTGAATTGTGTGCCTGTTATTAAATTAGGTTAAAAGGCTAATCAGTAGGCTAAACTCTGCCCGTATAAATCTGCAATGTGAGTCATTCTCTTTTTATCAACTATTTTACAATACCTCAAATTATTTTCAAGGTTATAATTACAGGGACTAAGTCGTGGATATCTTGAATTACTGGTTAGTGGGGTATTGTGCACATTACTACTTTTCTCCCAGTTAGGTTCATTGACCTACTCGGGAAAATCACTGTTAGGTTCATTGACCTACAGGGATAATCATCACTATTTAGGTTCATTGATCTAATAGTGGTATGACCATCGTCACCATTGTGACATGTCACCATTGTGACAAGTCGCCAGATAAAAATAAGATAGAAGCCATTGTAATCGCTCTTATGCTGTAATTGATAACTATGCATCATTATGCAAAATAGAATGATTCACTCGGTATTTCCCGCTGACAAAACCTTTTTCAAACATGTTTCAGGTAATCTGTTATGATCCAGGAATAGTGCCATATAGCACTACAAGCTCAAAGAAGTGGCTCAGTATAAAATAAAGAAACATGTTTTGTAAAATAAAAGATTTCTTCGTGAAATCTCAAGATTGTAATTTACCGGGTTTTATCCCGCATTGTGAAATAAAATAATCGGGAAATATTTCAGTTTTTAAAAAGATCCTGATAATAAACTTCCGCTGTTAAACTCAATTAATTAAATACCACGAGATTTCTGTCCCGCGGCTCCTGAAACGGGTCAAACCGGGTCGGGGGCCGTGACAAATGGTAACCTTGTTAAGCAAGCGATCGAAACTTGAATTATATTCTTGTAGACCCTTGGCGTCATCAGTAAGTTGAACGAGAGATGCAATCTCTTCCATAGGGTCTTCAAACATTGCATCAGAAAAACGAGCAGAGATCGAACGAACATAGTCCGCCCATGGGACCTCGGCAACCGTGGCATTACAGGTCTTCAAGTAGGCACGGTGCCATTGGAGGGCATCGCCTTCCAAGTGAACCGCAACACAACGTAATTTCGAGTCATCGGGGGTGTCATCCATCGAAAAAAAATGTTTGCAGCGATAGACCCACCCCTCAACATCGTCCCCCGAAAATTTAGGGAAGTCGATCTTACCGATACGGAATGGTTTGGATGTTCGTGAGTCACCATCTGGGCCGGAGAAGGACCCGAAGGAACTCCCCGACGACTGCACAGCTTTATCACGCACCGCCTTCAAAATCTCTTCCTGTTGCTTCGAAGTTTGTTCCTGTTGCTTCATCAGGGCCGCTAACGTAGCTTGGATATTGTTGATTGCCTTACCATGGGACTTGAGGGTGTTGTCGATTTCATTATTGCGGGTGTTAGTCATGGCGGCGGCAAGGAATTCCGATGAGGATTCGGGATAGCTCTGATACCCTTGATAGGGATATAAATAAATTGTAGAGAAAGAAGCTAAGAGATAGGGAATAATTTGACTCAAATTCTGCTTATTCTCCATTCCATACGTAACATCAACATAAATAGATAGAAACTTACATAAGACACCCCCCATTAAACCAAAATAGCATACTAATCCCTTGACTTACAATAGTAATAAAAATAAAAATAAGATACGTAACACTTACACAAGACACCCCCAAACTAAAACAAAGTAACATCCTAATCCCTTGTCTTAACAATAGTAATAAAACTAAAATAAATAAGATACGTAACGATACTCCCCCCTTAACCTACTTTTTGCCCTAAAAAAGTAAGCTCTTCAATTCAATCCTTAACCGTTGTCGTCTTGTTCAGTTTCCTCATCGCCTGCCACGTTAATCACAAAAAGTTGTTTCTTTTTGCACTTGTGTCCTGGAACGAACTTTTCAGTGCACCAAAAGCATTCTCCTTTTGACTTTTTTAACTCTAGTTCCTCACCTGACAAGCGTTTCACGTTAATAGTTGCTGGTTTATAAGCTGGTGGCCCAGGGACTCCTGTTGGATCTGGAAGCAACGAAAGTTTTGAAGCGTTAACCGGAGGTGTTATTTTGACATCTTCGGGTTGCAGCCCATCCTCCACATCTTCACCTGAAAACCGAGGAAACTCAACCTTCCCGACCCGCATAGGCCGAGTACCCATCCGCGAATCATCGCTAAACAAGCCATTATCAGGGCCGCCTTCGCCGCCGCTAAAACTGCCACCGCTTGAATGCTCCTTGAGTGCTCGTAAGATCTCTTCTTGTTGTTTCATCGACTGTTCTTGTTGTTTCAACATGGTGGCTAGGGTTTCTTGGAGATTTGAGATTGCCTTGTGATGTGCTGAAAGTGGTTTAACAAAAACAACTAAATTAAACCCTAAACTAGACTCTCTAAGTTTTAAATTTATAAAACTAAGACTCTCTAAACCCTAAACCACACAACCGGCAAGTGTACCGATCGATGCAGTATAGCCTAAGGAAGTCCGAGTATCGAACCCAAGAGACTCTACTGATTACGCTAACGACTCTATTCTAGACTTAGACTGACACGACCTGACTAATTGTTTATTAGTTGGGGGGGGGGGTTTCTAGAGATCCTAAGAATTATAATTAAAAATCAACTAAATTAACTAAACGAACTAGACACGAACTCGCACGAAGGCTGAACTCAAGGATGATGAAGGAACTACCTAGACAGGAATCCTGATTGCTTTTAGTTATGATTATAATTGGAAGTTGTCTGCTATGGAACCGGGATCTTGAAATTCTCACCTCTCGGGAAATCTAAGGACCCCTAATCCTTCTCAAGAGCACGCTAAGATCCCCTAAAGGTTGTTAAATTACCGGTTATTAGACTCCTTTACAAGACATCTAATGGGTTTATAAAAGTATCCTACAAGGCTCACTCCCTTACGAGACCTAAACCTAGGATAGGTTTGTTTTCTCAGCTAGACTTGCTAGACAGCAGCCAAAAGGTTAACTTCCTAAGAAGGACCCACCTTGCGGTTTAATCACTTAGACCTAGCAATAATCTCGCACCTTACAGCTATTGACGATTAGTAGAACACTTGATTTTATTAAATTACTGATTATTACTTCTAAGGTTACTTACTCGATTTTCACCCTAAAGGATCAAAGATTTATTATGTGATATAGACACTCACCAAAACCTAAAACCCTAGCCCGACTCTATTATGTGATAAAGACCGTCACCAAGAATCGAACGAAGCAATAAACGATAATTAAACAACATCAAGCACGCAAACACATCTAACTGATAGAACAAACCGTTTACAATTTATAAACTATCCATAGCATTCAAAAATCCAAGAATAATCAAAACATATGCAATCATTCAACCATGTCTAGGTAGTAACAAGAAATCTAGCCGCTAAACATGTTCAAGAATACGTTCATAATCATAGTATAATCTGAATTCATCATTAAACAATCAAAAACAAACGAAAAACGAAGAAACAAGATAATAGAACCCGTAAACTTCGATCCCGTGTGCTCCCGAATGTTCCCCGACGATTCCTAGCAGCCCGAACCTTCAACAAGCTCCAAAACAGCCTCCAAAGTCCAAAGAACTCTAAAATTCGTAATAATTCTGCTCGTGCGTCTGATGTACGACCTTCAATAATATAATAGGCAGCCTCTGTTTGATTAGAATGATATGTCTGCCGTTTATGATGTGCGGTTCTTCTTCCAAGATGATGTATTCCCCAAGATATATAATAAATCCTCACCTCCTCCTTTTTAATAGTCACCGCCTCCAATTCCCTATATAGAATATTATGGCCCAATATCACGTTCAGCTAATGTATATGATCCATTAGATTTTGTCCTAATTGAAATTGTTGCACTTGAATTTCGTCCACCACTGATATGGTATTTATCAATTAGGAATAAAAAAAATCCTTTTTGTCCAAGCCTTGTATTTAATTCGCTGATGACCCATGTCAACAATAATAATCAAGATAGCAGCTATTTGATTCTTTTATAATTTGTTTGAACGTGCCTCCAATAATAATATAGAGGTAGTGGGCTTGACCCAATCACAGAAAATAGCGGCAATTTTACTTTGGTTCCTGGCACCTAACTCTGCCCAACTGGCTGGTTGTTAAATTATTAATCTTTTTCGCTCCATTTGCACCAGGACCTGCCAAAACACAATATAATGTAATACAATACTAAAACTAAATAAAAACAAATAAAACTTATACAATAACTATACAATTTACACGGGACAAATATGTGTATTTTACCCCACATCACCTTGCCATGTTCCTTGAAAGTGCTGTCAATTTCTTGATTGCGAGTGTTAGTCATGGTAATCGAAAGTAATTCCGACCGGAGTTCGAAACGGCTCTGATACCCTTGATAGGGTTAAAACCTTGGGGAAGAAGAAAGCTAGGAGATAGAAGGAAATTTGACTCAAATTCTGGCTGATTTGCATTCCATACGTAAACCAATTAAATAAACAAGACACTTACACAAGACACCCCCAAACTAAACCAAAATAACATCCTAATCCCTTGTCTTAACAATAGTAATAAAACTAAAATAAATAAGATACGTAACAACTTTACCTGCAAATGTCCGATGAATTTAGACACAAGTTGGGTGTTATGGTTATGTTCAAAGCGTGAAATGTGAAACACTGTGGCACACTTTTTTTCACATTCACCGTATATTGCTCTCATATATGGTTGTAATTGTAAAGTCATTTTTTATCATTATGCATGTTGCTTAGTCAAGAGAATCTGTCATGGACTAATACCATTGCAAGGTATGAGACTTGTCCCACATCGGTTGTATGGGCAACCAATGTGGGGTTTATATACCAAATAGGCTCTCTCATCCACCAGACTAGTCTTTTGGGTTGTGTTCTCCTGTTTGGTATGTAACAGAATCAAGCCCATAACTATGGACATTAAACCCATTATTGAGAGAACAAGGTGGTCGTGAACTGAAACGCTTAGCCGATTAAGACACATCTAGTGTGAGATCAAGGCCAAGGTCAATGTTGCCATACAAGTAAAAAGTGTTGATCATATTAAACTAGTTTTATACCGTTGGACGAACATATTAATAATATAATGACATAAGTATTTTTTATTCTAAACAAAAATATTATTTGTTTCGAAAAGAGGCAAATTTAAGGAATATTGCATCAAAATGGTTCATGTTTAGTGTGTAATTGACTCGAGGAGTTTCGTTATAAAGGTAACTAACATCTAAGTAGGTTTTTAAAGTATGGAATGAATTCATTTTAACTTTGATTAATTATGTTTTATTATTAATTATTAATTATTAATTAATTAATAATAATAGATAAAAGTGGTTGATGACACGGCTAATCAAAGGACCATGGGTTTGACTTTGGGTCGAATAGGAGCAAAAGGGTACGTGATCCAGTGATAAGAACATGGATCTTGATGGGCCGGGTCATCTATATATGGATGAATGAATGGTAACCCCTCTTTTGTTTTCTCTATCGCCCCTTTAACCTGACCATCACCAATAGGTGATTTTTCAAAGTTTTTAATGCCTATGTGGCATATTTGCATGTTTTTCCTTTTGTGATGTTTGTTTTTCATACCCATTTTTTGGGTGATGTATGTCTACAAAAACAAGAAAAAATAAATGGATGGTGGGTCCATTGGCAGGCAAGTGGGGTTGGGTAGGTGGGTTGGGTATTAATTTAAAAAAGTGGTGATGATGTGTTAATGGTTTTAAAGGTTTTCTTATTGGGTGGGTTTAGGTGTTTTTAAAGAATTGGTGTTTTTATGAAGTAGCAGCTGACGTGGCACATTTTTATGTGTTTTTAGGCTTTCTTATTGGTGATGCTCTTAGGGTTTCATATCCTTTTTTGTCGAACCATTCATCTCTCGTACTTCCCACTTTCTATCTAACAATTCTTCCCCAAATGATTAGGGTTTTGTCTCTGGCATGCTCCTAACATTCTTTTACCGTTGTACACCGGCCTTTATCCGGTGGAACGTCCGTTATACAACCGGTGGTCGATGTACTCGGTTGAATCGACCATTGCATGATGTTTTTTCTGCCTTTGTTAAATGTTCTGCCTAAGGATGGTTTGATTGCTCGCAACCGATGTACGTTCAGTTGAAGAATCCGGCTAATTTTCAGCAACTCGAGTTGGTGGATGCTCGATATCGATTTAAGACACAATGCTTGATGATCTTAAGTGACGACTGTTGCTTTATTTTACTCTGGTTGAATGTTTGATGGTGGTTGCTGGCGATGTGAGTCATTTCATTTCACATATTCAGATTTTTTAGTAAACGCTTTCTTTTGCATTATTTGTCATTCTTTAGTAGCTGAAATTGATGATTAAATAAACAAATTAAAGATAAACTTAAGCATAAAAATGGATCTCAACACTTGGACTGTAAGTCTGGTAATTTTGGTTATTATTGAGTTTAGTTGTTGAGGTCATCTGTGTTTCCATATTATTGATTGACATAGGAAGGTTTGGTTACTTGAATGGTTTGTCTTCTTGTTTAGTATTTGGTATAATTGCTTGCTACTTCAACACTTAGGTTAGACCGTGGGGTATGGTGGGGCGGGGGGTTTGGGGCATGGGTTGACATGTGGAGTTCCCCCCCCCCCCCCCCGCGCTGGTGAGTGACGTGTCCGTGGGGTATGACGGTGTAACACCTGCGTCCCTGAACTTTTAGCTATTGTCAGTTTTAGTCCTTATACTATGTGATTCTTAACACTTTTGACACTTATGGATCTTTATGCTATAATACCTGAGTCGTATTGTTACTTGATACTTAATTCTATGAAGCTAGATTCTTGAAACTTGATACTTAACTCTAGACACTTATTCATGATACTTGATGCTATGATACTTGATTCTAGATTCTTGATACTTGATTCTTGAGACTTGATTCTTGATACTAGATTCTTGATGCTTGATACTTGGTGCTTGACTCTTGAGACTCGTAAAACTTGAGACTTGGTTGAACGAGAGACTAGAGACTTGTCACTGGCGGAAACTATGAAATTTGGAAACTTTTGTGTTAATGATATAATCTAGTTATGTGATACTATTACACAATAATACACAACGCAACGCTTAATCTAACTCGCGAAATGAACCAAAGACGGAAAGTGGAAAGGATGGGATTGACCGAATGGCAATCCAATCGGATGACCATCCTATCGGATGACCATCCGATCGGAGGGCCACTTGATCGAACTGCCATCCGATCCACTGCCACACCGCCTATTTCCCCACTCTTGAACTATAAATAGGACCTGTCACATCATTCTTCATTGATGTGACAGCCTCCTTCGACCAGACCTACGCTCTCTCACTTTTCTTCCATTTCTCGGCGATTTCGGTATGTTTTACACTAGATTCTTGTACATCTTTGATCTATACAAAATCCTCTACATGATTCTTCTTTGAAATCACACTTTTCACCATGAAATCTCTAAAATTTGAACTCTTGAGGATGTCGTCATCATCGCGGTTGAACAAACACGCTGTATGATGTCATTCCAGCCAAGATCTAGCTCAGATCTAAGGAATCTCATGTGTTTTCACACCAACTCTTTACTAAATCTAAGGTTTTCAGTCGATTTATGCAAACTTTCTTAAACTTTGTACTAAAACGGTGGAAATCCGGATCTAAACGGACTGTAGACTTGATGAATAGTCTGGAGACGGCTTAGAAATGGATCATCGCCGGAAAAGATGGCCGGAGTTCGGATTCTGACATGAACACCGTCAAGAACAGACACCTGAACGGACGGGGTGATACCCATCCGATCAGGCAGGCTGAGCTTTGACGTGTTTACAGTTGTCTCAATATGTACCATGCCATCGCCGTTTAATTAGAAACTTGGAGATTTTACAAGGTTGCAAAAGGAACAAGGTCATGACAATCGAATGGCAATCCGATCGGACTGCCATCTGATCGAACGGCCCTCCGATCAAAGTGACACGTGCCTCACAACCTCTAACACTTAAATCATTTTGAATCATAAACTTTGAACTTTGAAACTTGCACACGAAGGGTCATTCAACCGAACGGCCATCCAATCGGATAACCATCCGATCGAAAGACCTGGTTTGGACACTTGGTATGAACACTTAATCATATTTAGAAACTCAGTTAATGGAATTGCCATCCGTACGGATGACCATCCGATCGGATGGCGATTCGTCCCAATTCACACCATCCGACCGGATGACCATCCGACCGGATGGCCATCCGACTGATCCGACACTTGCACAATCCTTGTATTCTGTCCTACACTTATCTATTGTGCTCTAATCAGGCTAATCATAAGAGCTCCCTTTGATCCAATAACCGTGTTACTGTTAAGCAATCACTGTGAGTATACTCGATCCCCTTTTCGTGTTAAACTTTTGGGATGCAACATGTATTCTATGAAACTTTAAACTTGATACTTTTTGAATCTAAACTCTATCCTATGTGAATGTGAAACTTGTGATTCTTGATTCTTGATTTAATCCCTGTGTGTAGTTCCGCCTTAACAATAGTAGCACTATAGGAAGATGCACCTCCCCGTTATTCTTGGGGGTATTGTTAGGAGGATTCTAGTTTTCCTTGAGTCTTGGGAAAACACCTAAAGCATCGGGACACTTAGGCTATCACTTGGACTGCGAACACTAGCATGGCTGAAACTATTTTTATCGTTTACATGATGGATATGAGTTCTTTTAATCTATTATGATATATATTCAAACTTGTATACTCGCCAGTACGTTTTTGTACTGACTTTATTTGAATACATGTTGCAGGCTGATAGGATGCTGATTCTCAAGAAACAAGCTAAGATTGATGCTTAGAAACTGGCCTAGTTAATCTAGAAACTTGAAACAATGTTTGTTGCTGTAGTTGGTACTTTGGTTTTGTGTTTGATGTTTGATGTTTTAGACATTGTTACCATGAAACCTAACTAATTACTACTGAAACTATTAGTGTTATGGAAACTCTCGAGCAATCTGAACGCTTAGTGCCGCACAATGTTTCCGCCATCGGTTGGGGTGTGAAAGGCGGGGCGTGGCTAGCCCGGCGTGGCTTGGCCAGGTGTATTAAAATAAAAAAAAGCCTAAAATTTTATTAAAATTTCCTAAACATTACAAAATTCTACAAAAAAAGGATTACAAAATTAAAAAAAAAACCTAAAGCGTTAGGTAGATTTCGAAAAGGGCGAGCTTGTCAAACGGCTTCCGCTCCTTGCCCCGGAACTCGAAGTTGGCCACCGCCACCCGGTCTTCGTGACTTTCCCACGTTGTGCCGGTAGCTAGCGAAAGCTTCCGGCCAGTAACGGGTCTCACCGGGTTGGCGGCCCTTCATCGCGTCCACGACGCTCGTGACAAGTGCTAGCTCTTCCTCGTGCGTCCAAGAGGCCATCAATCAAGTGTTTGTGGGTAGCGGTTGGGGTTGGTGACTTGGGTTGGGGTAGCGATGGGGACAGCCGGTGGGGTTGGGGGTTATATAGCGATGTGGACGGTTGGGTGGGTGAACCGTTTGGCTTGGCCAACGGCTATATTTTAAAATTTAAACATGGCCCGCTATGCCATAGCCAACAAGCCAATAAGAGCCGGCCACATAGGATCGTTAGGAATGCCCAACGTCCGGCCTTAAACTCCCGCCCAAGGGGCCATGCCCAAACCCAAGCCCACCCGGGGTGGTGACTTGGGTGTTTCTCTCCAACCCACGCCCCAACCCCTGCCCCATACCCCTAGTCTTAGTCTAAATGATTTGAATTTTTTTTATTTTAATTCCATTTTATTATTATAAATAAGCAACTTTCTTATGCAATATCACTTGTACTCCATGCTTGGGGAGTGTTTCAAAAAAAACTTTCGTATTGTCTTTTTGTTGCCACAGAGACACTTCTTTATCTACAAACCCTCCTAGCTCACTCACATCTCAAATTCCACAAACCCTAGCCAATAATCTTACTGACTCTCAACCATTTAACCTCAGATCCAAATGGACAACTCATCCACCGTAACCGACGTGATCGAAATAACAGACTTGCTGGAAACATACCGTGCCGGAGACTACACCGACCGCGGCAATGTGTGCCCTCCTGCCGGTGAAACGACGCCGTTGACGGTTACAGGATCGTATAAGGACGGTGGAACAGGTAAGAGATCCGGTGCGAGTAGTCGTAGGAGAGGTACGGTGAGGCCGAGCTTAGATGCGGATGATCTTATTAATTTGCTTCACGGCTCGGATCCGGTGAAGGTTGAACTCAATCGGTAGAGGTGATTTGTTATTGTTTGAATATTGATGTTGTTTGTTGCGTTTGGTAAGTTAGGATTTTGGTTGACTTTTGTTGACTTGTAGATAAGGATCGAGAGTTGAGTGAAGCACATGCTGAGATTAAAGCATTGCGGTTGTCTGAATGGTTGAGAGAAAAAGTTGTTGAGGAGGTATTATTATTATTGTTAACTAGATGTTTTGATTTGTGTTATTATATATTTATAGTGCACTTTTGATTGAACGCATATCTGGTATTGATGTTATGTTTTCAAATTTGGCCACTTAAATTTGCAGTTTCATTGGATAGGATGATGTTAATGTGTTTTGCTTCTTTGTTTATTTGAAAGATTGTTGTAAGCTGGATTTTTTTTCATTTTCTATGAATTGCAATCTTCGAATCAACCTATAGAATGTAGCAAATGCTACTTTTTAGTGAGGTATATGGTGTTTTCAGTTTTGACATTGATATTGATATTGATATTGTGTTCATTGAGAAAAAAATTGTGTTCATTGTCATTGTGTTAGGTACTCTCTGTTTGGTATTTAGGTTGTTTTCATGTTCGTATGTGGTGGTTCTTGTGTTTAGATAGAAGTATGTATATCTTTGCAAGAGATATATCTATTTGTGATTACCTTTTATTGTTCATAGTTGTTCAAGATGCCGATTTATATCCTTTTGAACAATTTCCATTTTGGTGTGTTTTTCTGTGCCTAGAAATGTTAGTTTATTATAGGTATCGTGTTTACATTTTAGATGTGTTTTATGGTGGCTAGAAAATATTTGTTAGTAAATTGATAAAGTGTTTTATACTCAAATGGCATTGTGTGTCACTTAAAATATTGCCCTTTAGGGGAGGGGGGGTGGTCACTAGTGACCATTTTTCCATCACTCACAATATCCAATCATGTTCCGCCATGTCAGCAACCATTTTTCCATCACTCACAACCTTTTTTAGTGGGGGTGGTCATCACTCACCACCACACCCAACAATTTCCCCATAACCAACAATTAGCCTCACAAATAAAACCATCACGGCATGGAAAAAATAACGAAATCATGTTTTCGTTATACTATAACGCGTTATACTATTAGGTGGGGGTGGGAATATGGAAGTTCAACGCGTTATCCATTGTATCACGGAAAAATAACGGGAGTGCCTCCCCTCCCCTTAGTATAACATTGAACGATTGATATCTATAAGTACAAGAGAGATGACAAAAATAAATTTTTGATGCTTAATACCCCTCAACACTGCTTAATATGTTAGGATTTCTTAAAAATTACGCTTTAAAGAGATTGAAATGTTCATATTACATTCTTTTGGTCTTTTCCATTGCCCATTTGAATCCGTTATGTGGTTTATTGATGCTTTATTTTTTCCCCGTTTGACAGGTTTAACATAATGTGCGGGTTCTAGATTGACTTAGTTATAACTAAAGAATCCCCGCCGCATTGCGGCGGGTCGTAATCCTAGTTGATATTGTTTTTTGATGATTGACACTTTATTGTCTCATGTTATACTTTTCATGCTATGAAAAAGCCAGGCTACCCAAATGGATTAACTGGGAATGTGTGGAAGAACAAAAGTATGGATCAAACACTGGTCAGTTATCAATGCCTCAGATGACACTTGCTAATTTATTATTTGAATTCTGGTTATCGTTGATTAGGAAATAAATGCTATGATTGGCATTTCGTTGAATATTGTTCAATAATTTTTATATATATTTTAATGTGGGTTTACAAATTATGCTGAGTAATTTGTTGTCTAACTTGTACCGGAGGAGTTTAGCAGGAGAATTTTTTTTCAAAGGGAACGAATTTTGTTCTACAAGGTAAATGATAAGTTGTGCTATTGTTTTAGTTAAGCTTTTGCTGTCCACACTCATCCTTTACATTGTTACATTTGATGTTTGAAATGTGCTAAACTCTCAATATTCTTTGCATAGAAATGTTGAATTTTTTTTACATTAGGAAAACCTTTTAATAAATGTTTTGGTTGTATATATTACTGTTTAAATTTTGTAATTTAACGGTTTATTTTTCTAATTAAATTCCCACCTTTGTAGGTAACTTATATTATGTTTATAGATAGACTAGCCTAAGATCCCGCGATTTTCGTTGGTGGCTTAACACAAACATATAATATCTACTGGCATTGAAGCCCATGTATGAACTATACCTGCTTGTTGTACTACTACTTGAAATCCATTGGAACATTAATCAAAGACTTGGTCGCAACAATCCTTTGAATACAAAACATTCAAACACCATCATTAGATGTACTACTACTTGAAATCCATTGGAAACATTAATCATCTTTTGAATACGCAACACAATAAAGCACGGGATAAGCTCGGTACCAACCGGTACCGAAAATCACAAAAAAATGGGTACCGGTACGGAGCGGAGCGGTATATGAAGGTAAAAAACTGAAACTGAACCGATACCAAAAACGCAAAATGTCGGTACCAAAAATCCAGTCAGGTCTGAAAATTCGGTACCGGTTCCGAACCGATACCATTTGCCCATCCCTAATAATAGCTTTTGCCTTCACATATAAATTGTTCAGCTTTGAAGTAAAAAACTTAGAGATAACCTATAAAGAATGATTAAACTCAGCAAGCTATTACATATGATTCAACGAATGTAATCGGCTACATCTGGTTCGTTTGCTCTCGTACCCTGCATAATCAAATTCATGAAAGTGTATTAGTTCTCATTACAAAGCAACAAACTATTGTACCGGATAAATGCATAAACTTACCATTTTTCATTGTTTAGATGAATGCTTAAGTGGTATTTGCAGCTTACCAATAGCTTTTGGTCGGCCCTTATTAACCCATGAGGTACTACCAGCTTTTACATATGTTGTAAGAGCTGGTTGGGTGAGCGTTAAATTGCTTCGGGTCAAATCTCATAGATATAAGTATGTGCTGGATTAATATGACGCGTTTTTCGTTTAATCTTGTCTGAATCACTAATGATATTGTGGGGAACCATTGTAGTAGTTTGTATTATTCAGCCGTATGAATTATTTCAGTGCAAAAATCTATCTTCCTAAAGTTGACCATGAATTTCGCATATACCATCAGTCGTTTAAATGTGCAAGTGGCTCAGACCTTCAATGGTTCTTCAAAACCAATTAAACAAATAGCAAGAAAAGCTAACTTGCTTACATCTGACATATCAACTGGATTAAACTAAAAGCTTGAAATAAAAAGTAAACATATCATTTGGGTCAAACAGACCGGAAGCCATAAGAAGTGTCCTTCAAATTCTCAGAGACCGAGGAAGATTTAGTAAGTTATATTTTGCATATTATTAATTTAGATTTCAAAGAAATGGATTAAAAGAGTGATTGTAGGTTGGCCCACCAAGTTCTGACCCGCATTTAATAAATTTTAATTATAAATTATATTTTGTTAAGTTATATTTGGCATATTATAAATTTTAGATTTCAAAGAAATGGATAAAAAGAGTTATTGAAGGTTGGCCCAACACGTTCTGGCCAGCACTTAATAATTAACCATTTTGACCCATTACTAAACCAACCATTCAGTCACCATCACCAAATAGGCTAAATAAGATAATTACTTGTAAAAAAAATTGCTACTTAGGTTGTGTGATACCCAAAACCGTTAACTACCCATGTGTTGGCACCAATAGAGGCTGGAACTAAAGATGGACAAATAAGAAATCGACATCAGTCAACGTAATTTAAGTAGGCGGGCAATAGATGGGTATGAGTTTAATGATAGCATGTAGTGGTAACATGAATGAGATGGATTTCTAAACCCAGATCCAACACCATCCCTTAAGTTCGTAGTGTGGGTCTGAACGGATCGGGTCGTGTCGGGCCGGCCCACAAACAGTCTCTCTCTTTTTTAAATTTCGTATAGATAACTACTGTGAAAAACAAAATAACTACAGTATTACAGAAATAAATCTCAAAGTAAAGTACACAGATGGTCCCTGTGGTTTATCAAAAATTTTGATTTGGTCCCTACATTTCCAAAAGTACATGGATGGTCCCTATGGTTTGCACTTTGTAACGCATTTAGTCCCCAGGCAACAAACCTAAAGGTTTTAACAGGTGCAAGTAAGGAACTAAATGCGTTACAAAGTGCAAACCACAGGGACCATCCATGTACTTTTAGAAAAAGGTGGAGACTAAATGTTTTACAAAGTACAAACCACAAGGACCGTACGTGTACTTTTGAAAAGCTAGGGACCAAATCCAAAATTTTAATAAATCATACGGACCATTCATGTAATTTTTATGCACTTTGAATGACTTCAGGTGATTTTCAACTCATTTGATCCATTTTTATTGTAGCTAAAAATAATATTTTTTTTACCCAAATAAAGGTCAAAACTGTCACCTCTAGCTTCATGTTTTGA
Source organism: Helianthus tuberosus (assembly GCA_030545235.1). NCBI lineage: Eukaryota > Viridiplantae > Streptophyta > Magnoliopsida > Asterales > Asteraceae > Helianthus > Helianthus tuberosus. The sequence continues at coordinate 134,414,947 of CM060430.1, read as the reverse complement.
CAAACAATGCATGTGACATATGATGTACATGTGCTAACAAAAAAAAAAACACACACATAGTGGGAGGGAGAGATAGAGAAAGGACCTTGGACAGTGCAAACAGTTGAGAGTGCATGCCACTCTGATCACGGTTAAATTTGGCCTAAGTCGTTCCAAGAGAGAAACAAAACACCAGAATGCTTCTGATTCATCCTTCATTATGAATAATATTGGAGACAGGAGATCAGTCATGCTCTAACAAAATTATGATATTTATTAGCAAAAAGATTGTGTATATCTACGGGGAGTGAAAGCACATGCTTTTACATAGGAACCAACATATCTAAAACATAAGCAGAGTAAATCAGTTGAACAAAAAACTTCAAAAAGTAAATCAAAATAGTAAAGACCGATATCAGCTATTTACTTATCAACGGGTAGGTCAAATTGGGTTACCTTTTTACAATCTTTATATCTCAAAAAACGCCTTAGAAGCTCCCAAGTCCTAAGTCAACCTGGCAAAAGCACAATAAGCTTTACCAGTTATAGCTAGCTGAAAGAAGATTTATGGTGAATTTATTAAGTCTTTCCATTTAACCCGGCACACAATGAAGATGACTTAAACCAGTAACAATGCTCAATTAGGAATAGGTCTCATCAAAATTGTAATTATTAATTACAATCGTTCTTGTATCCTCAGGCATGCCATCTAATATATTGTGTAGAGATTAATATATGAACATGATATAAAGTTAAAGAGAGGATGTGCCAGTTTGATGTATTAATGGAACATAAGCTTCTATCATCGAGTCAAAAATCTAAAAGGCTCAGATCTGACATGGCTGCAACATAAGTTGCCATGCCAAATGTTAGAGCAACATCACAGCCGTAAAGGTGTATAAACAAACAACTTGTAGGTTCTTTACACATTATACAGTAAATTTTGAACAAAATGAAACTAAATCTCATGAACCACATATCTTTTGACAACACGATACTCGCCTTACTCCTTACGGACGAAGTAAAGCTTACCCATGACATGAAGTGCAGCAACAAACGCAATGAACCCAATGCTCATCACAAGAACAACATTTGGGGGATATCTTTAGTCCAAGTGCATCATCAGTACTGGAGCATGTTGCAAGTTGTCCCACATGTCGCACCATCATTCCACCCATTATCCTCCTTCGTAAATTGGCGGCAGCCGCAGCTGCACTTCCTCTTGGTAGAGCTCCTCCATTCAAAGCCATTCTGTACCAAAAAGTGTATATACTGAAACCATTAGATTCATATCTGGGGGCATATTGATTATCAAACGGGATGGAAAGTTGTCAAAATTGTATTAATTAATACATAAACGTCCTAAATTAGTTTATTCATATAATTAGATCGTTATGAAAAGTAAAACGATGCATTTGTGCAACCATAATTGGGCCAATCTGTGCAAAACATTACCCTTTTTAACCCTAACTCGTGTTCTAGAAAATCCAAAAACATGTGATGAACATGTGGAATTGCCATAACGTATAACATGGAGAGTAAATCTCTATCCAGATGTTATGAGACAGATTCATCTTAAGAGGAACTGTTGAGCAGTTGAGCAACAATAATACCGATTAATAAAATCCACGAGCATATATGATTTAAGAACATCATTATGCTCTATCCCCATATCAAGCTACGTCAAGATCCTTAATCAGCATTTTATATGCTGATTTCGTGGAAGCACAAATAAGAAATATACATAAAAGACCAATTTCTTCATCCTAAAAAGAGACTTCATATATGAGTTTTAAGTGATTTTTGATTTTACTTACTTTAGGGGTTAGGGTTCAAATCAAAATATATATGCAACTAAATAAATATGATGACACAACTTCTTAATTAATTCAATATTCAAATAGCGGCCATACCTGTCAATTACAAACTTGATTATAGCACTCACCACCACATCCATTGATGGCTTCCAACTGTTGCCACTTCTAAAAAAACTCGACAGGTAATCAAAATGGTAGACGAATGCTAGAAGTGCATGTAGTTCATACACCAATTTTTGCATAATTACTAAATCAATAGAGTGAAGAAAATAAATACCTAAACTAAAGTGAGTTGTTCATCAAACAGGCAAACCCCTACATAAACATCAAAATAATTACTAAATCGTTAAACGGCAGACCTTGAAAGGTTCATTATTAGTTCTGAAGCTGATTCCATGAACATACTTCAGCCAAACAGGCAACCCCCTACATAAACATCAAAATAATTCTTTCAAATCATACACGTTACAATTTGTAATTCAATAATTTTAACCTCTTCACTCATTGATCAACAATAAGTCCCATTATTATTACACTTAGATTATATAAAAACCAACCACAGAATGAAGATGCCATGTCTAATTTGTCAATTGTCATGATTTGTTACCACAATTTTTTTAACTTGGAATGTAGTCTACATGCTAAATTTCATAAAGATTCAAAACCAGGTTAAGTAAGACTCGATATTGTAGGCTATTCACATCTCTTAACAGCTATATATTGACAGAAAAAAGGAGTTATGCACACATATATAAACATAAAGAGACAGCCACAGTCAGCTGTGCAACAGGTACGCGAGAAAAAGCCTTACACGAGAACTCAAAAAAACGAAGAGCAACGGGAATCCAACTTGAGCCCTGTGTCTCTTACTTTTCAGCAAATCCTGCAAGTTAACATCAAAATAGAACACATTAGATTAATATAAGGGTGAAACTTTAAGTTATTTGCTATGGTACACATATGACTGAGACATTACAACATTTTGATCATTTGGAGGTGTCCAATGATAAATCTATCCTGCCGCAATTATAGTTCCGCATCGATGCATTATCTGCATATGTCATGCTTGAACTTCCTTCTGAACACTTTCTCTTTGAACGCGTGTTTGTTGTCTCTTCTTTTTCATCAACGAATAAAATGAATGTTTTAATGGGTCCTGATTGGATGTTTTTCCCACTTGACGTCGTATTGTTAGTGCAATGTATATGATAAGTGCAAGAAATCAAGCCATTCCAAATATAAAAAACCGGCCTTGAAAGCTTGCTAATTCCAGCTTGTCAACTTCAAATTTTGTTCCTTGTGAGCTACACGTGCTTCAAATTTTGACAAATCCGCTGCTAAAGAAGAGTCTTGTGGGAAGACCTGTAATAAAATAAGAATGGAAATTATTTGTTGTTAATGGTAATGGAAAATAAGATTTATGTAAAAGTCCTATATTAAAACTGAAATGACCAGAAAAGTTATAATAAAAAAAAAACTTTTTGTCATGAAGATATCATTATTTATCTATAATTGTTTAACAAAATACCAAATATCAAAATCAATAACTAAATTTAAACTCCAAGAGAACCTATAGAACACTTTCACATCAACAAAGCGTACCTTAATGCATCGTTATAACCTAGCCACCGTTGTCATCATATGGTTTAATAATGGTCTGACCGGAGAAGAAAATGGTCTAGCCAGAGAAGAACATGGTCTGACTGGTCTGTTTAGGTTCGACTTAGGGTTTCAAGCTGGCGAATTGTAGTGGTGAGCATGCACCAGAATAGCATCCCCGTGGTGGCACCGTCGCCGCAGAGCAAATTTCTCATCTTTAAAGATCCAACCTTAACTCTAGAACCCGAAAGAAACAAAAAATAGCAAAATCCGCATATGTTGCAAGACTATGGACTGATTCAATGTACAATTTATGGGTCAGCACTACCAGCATTAAAATGTGTCTGTAACCCAACTCGACCATCTAGTCAACTCTATTGCAAGTGTACAAAAGAATTTTATTTGAACTTTTACCAAAGAGAAAGTATTGAGTAATACCTTGGCCCAAGTTGACAATCAAAAGTAGCCTTTCAATTGCTTGCTGACTTCTTTTAGAGTATTTTAAGTAGAGAATCATTGATACCACTTTCATTTTTGGCATTCAAAATACTTGCATAGGCTTTTGCCATTATGATTTGGACACACATAAGTTTCATAGTAGAATCTAAATTTGGACCTTCATATTCTCTTCTCCATATGTTTTATCTACCCTTGGCACAGAGGTCAAACATTTGAACACATTTAAGGGTAGCTATTACCATATTATCCTTCCCTCTTTTGGCCTACTTGTATTAGGTCTCCAGTTCGACGGCCCGCCTTTCCTGGCGTAAGGCCTAAACTGAAAAGAAAGGGATGATTAGTGATCTTCAAATAGAAAAGATATGATAAGTAATAAGTATGATCAGGAGAAGCATTTGCTAATTACTTGATGCATGAGCTTTGTTGGATGCACTGGAGATGAAGTTCTACGTGTTTGTTCTTTTATCTTTTCAAGTAAATTGTATTAATGCTTGTTGAGGTCCTAACTATTATTTCAGGTTAAGCTTCTAGTGCCAGGTTAATCAATAAGTAAACAAAACCAGTGGGAAATGTCAATATCAATCATGACTGTAAACCACTTCTTTCAAAAATGGTATAGTAGTAGAATGGGTCAAATAGCTGAAATCTCTGTTACGGGTTTGAATTGACCTAGAGTATCAAAGACTTTTTTATGAAAAAAAAAACAATGACATTTTATAAATAAATTTTGTTAAATCCTAAAAATGGTATTATCTATAATAATAATTTAATAGATTTTGTGCATTAGTAGTGGAAAACTAACCAAGTAAAATTTTGACTGCATCGTTGAAGATGGTAACGGTTATCTCTGCAATAGGAACTTGTTATGAATATTTTAAAGCAACATAATTCAATTCTAGCAATGAAAAACAGTGTTCAAGACAGCGATGACTAAACATATATGTACGGACTCTGAGCATGGTCTTCTCAATGCAATCAACACCAACAACTAGATACTTACATCAGAAGTTTATAAAAGAAACGAAAATTTAACTACCGTAAGTAATCTAAGTTTAGAAAATCAAATTGTGGGTTAAGCAAAACAACAAACACTTCGTGTGCATGAAAGTAAACCAAAAATTAAACTATCCAACCTATCTTCACAACAATTTATGGAAGTAATCTACACCAATAAGTATATAGCTACACCTAAAGTCCATGATTGAAACAAAAAAAAAAAAAAAAAAAACTGCCATTTGGTAATTTAAGTATAAAAATGAGTTATTAGTAAATTGTATATACAATTGAAACTTTTCTACCAGCATACATCCACCACTTGATCAATAGAAAATAATAAATTCAAATAATCCCTAGATTAAAACGAAACAGAGTAAAGCTTTTTAACAGAGAAGTCTTTAATGACTTGTGATTTTTACGTTACTTCCTTTTATGAGATAAAGTATTAAGTGTGCTTGTGTCACACCCCGTTTTCCACGTATCACCGGTGGGCCCGGTGGGGGAGTATCGTGACGTGGTTGGCAACGTAATAGTCAAACAACACAATATTTAATATGCACAGCGGAAGCAAATTTAAAAATATGATACAACCGAATTTAATATTGTAATATCAAAGTCACAATATCCGGAAGTTTATCCACAGTCGGATCGAAAATAAAAATAGTATTAATGGTTCAACAGACTTCAGGCATCTTAAGCTTGCGAGACTTCTAATGATGCTAAGGAGAAATCCCAGCCAATTTCGCTTAGTACCTGCATTTAATCTTTTTGGGAAAATACGTCAGTTTACACTAGTAAATACATTCAACTGACTCATTTTGGAAAATGATTTAAAATTGGTTTGGATGCACATGGCATAAACATTTTATTTAACTTGGGAGAATTATTTAATATTATAATCTTGTGAACGAATTACATGTTCCTTGTGCGTTCAGTAGCCCGGATCTTGTCCGGGTTAAAGATCAATAGACACACCACAATGTTCTTTTGTGCACTGACGGGTGTACGCCTACACCCCGCGCTTAAGTCGTGGCCATTTCGTAAAATGATGCCGAGGATATCCGGGACATGGTCATTAACCCCCCAAAGGCTTTAAGTAACAAGACTGTTTAAACGAGCCGATCCAATTTATTCAATTACCCACTCAACGGTGGAGAATCCGATGCCCGATCAAGCGGTATACTATATAGCGTAACCGAAGCCCGTATAGGGAAAATAAGTTAAAAGTATTTACCTGAGCAATGTATAATTCACAATAAGCAAAATGCGAGTAGCTTTTACTGGTCCTCCTAATCTGGAACGAAGGTTTTATAATAACCTATTAGAATCCTAACGGGTCTTTAATTAAGCTTATGCTTAGACCGGCTAGTTTCAAAGATATGGTTCGTACGCACGATTAAGCGAAGACCGGATAGAATGTGATTTAGACCCGACAAGTTCAGAGACTTGTTTAATATGGGTTTATTATTCACATTCTGGATTTTGAGATAAAACCGTTAAGGTTTGACCCGTTTCGGCTAATTTATGTAAACTTGTTACATAAACCGAACCGTACGCGTAATAAGCGTGACGGGTATTCATGAGAGCTATAGACAGGTTTCCTAAGTTAATTATGCCTCAAATATGTTTTGACATCAGTAAGATGTCTTTCATTATGCCCGAAACGTGTTTAAACACAAACTAGGCCCTGTAGGGGTAGTTTGGTCATTTAAAAGTTTATAAAAGAGTTTAAGTAACAAGCTGAGTTACAGGTCTGATGTACTCAGAAAATATGCTCAATTTACTAAGTTATATCAGTAGGTTAAATTATATATGTGAAATTTATCAATTTTAACCAAACTATGCCCCGTAGGGGTATTTTGGTAATTTCACATAAGCCGAAAAGCTCAAAACTGAAGTCTGAGTTTATCAACCTTTGCTTACTGTTAAAACATTATAATTTGCCTCAAATATCAGTAGGTATCAACCCTTGTATGTTTAAAATACTTCTAGTACATACTATGCGTTAAAAACGCTTAAAAAGGCGATTAAAGGCCATTTCCGGGTTCGATACTTAAATCTGATATTTTTATATTTCCAAAAGGCTTATAATACTTTATTTATCATATGTGGTTAGTAGCAAAAGGTTTGGAGTCGTTTAGATATGTAAAACTCATTTTATGGCCCGTAAGGGCAAAACCGACATTTACCGGGTTAAGCCTACGACTATGAGTTATGCTCAGCCTTAAATTAATTAAAAATATTTAAAAATCCCAAAATAATATATTACATCAGTGGGTAAAAGATTTGATATCAAAAAGTAGACTTAACTAGGCTATACGCTAATTACGCCATTTTATTAACATAAAGCATTCATTTTGCGATAATGAGCATAACTCTTAATCTACACGTCAAACTGATGTCAAACTTTGCATACAAGTTTATATATCAGTAATTAAAATTTCTACTCTTTTACATTTCCAAAAATCACGTTTTAAAGTAATAAGGGCATAACGGTCAACATATGAGCAATTAACGGAAACGTGCATATTAATTGGATAACTAATGAACCAAGGTGTAACATCACAGAGGGTTATTCTAACATGTAACCTAGTCCAATTAAAGCTCTGAGGCATTTCTAAAACATGCCTAAACGGGTCAGAACTGAAAGTCAAAGTGAAAGTCAAACTATATGACTTTCGGTTCCGAACCGGGTCTAAACAGGAAATTGTCGGGTTGAACATGTTTAGACATGTTCTTATACTTATTACCAAGTTATAACAATGATCCAACAGGTTGTATATGATCTATAATGTTAATTATGCATAAATGGCATTTTAAGGATCCTGTTGACTTTTTATAAACTAGTTTGACCCGATTTTTTACTTGGTTAGAGTGGTAATCAGGGGGAACCCTTTTAAGGGTTTATTACCCACATAATTACCTACTTATATCTACTTTTGATTCGAGATATGACGGAGCCATTGTTGACTAATCTCAAAGTCAAACCGTAATTACGACGGTTTGACTTTTAGCTAATAAACTAAGCTAAACTCAATTAAAGAAGGATTAGAACACTTACAAGAGTCTTATGCACGAGATATGATCAGTTGAGAACAGACTTGAGCTCCAGAATTGATCAGGTTGCAAGAGAATGGTGTGTGGAACAATGTTGCACTACATGGCCCTTTTATAGTGGATTTAAGCACCACAATTGATTGACAAACAAGTCTACAACAGACCATGGCCTTCCAACAGGTGTCCTAGTGCTCTAGAACAGTTTAGGGGTCACCCACATTGCATTAATGTCGAAAAAGGATCTATTTTCTGCGTTTGCAGGAGGCTGTCACGCTTTTCTGCTTCTGGGCGCCTGACGCGGCCCGCCTCCCGTTTAGCATATCCTCACGCGGGCCGCATGGCCCCTAATTTCAGATTTTCAATTTTCTATTGTTTTGCAACTTGACCTTTGGCTTCACGAAAGGGTAACCAAGGTTATTTCTTGCATTTTTACCCCCTTATATTTACCCACAAGGGCTTTAGGACCTATACCCACTTTGCCAAGTCTCTGGACACTTCCAGTTAACCCGAAAAGTCTTAACTTTCAACGTTAACACTTTAACCCCTCGCACACGAATTTGACCATAACTTTCTCATACGATAATGAAACTTTATGAAATTTATATCGTGCATTCTAGTGAGCATAATTAACATTTATAAAGCTTCGGGTTTGTCAAAAGGTCACTCAGAGGTATATCTTTAAACATGTTGACACATTTAACCCCTGTAGTTTGTAATCTCTCACTTTTTGCTTCGTATGATCCATGATTTATTCGTTTGATGTTATAAACATCATGTAGGGTTATTATGAAGTATATTTATTCACTGTTGACATTTAGAACCCGTATAATCACATACTTTCCATGTTCGTCAACTTTAGTCCTTTTATAACATTCTTTCAAACGTTCAAACTTTATGACACGTGTCAACACATTATAGGACGTGAATTTTTCGAGGTGTTACATCCTCACCCCCTTAAAATAAATCTCGACCCGAGATTTACTGAAATAAGTAAGGGTACTTTTCTTTCATCGTGGATTCAACCTCCCACGTATATTCGGGACCTCTACGGGCATCCCATTTGACCTTCACAATAGGTACATGCTTCCTTCGAAGCTTCTTTACCTGTCGATCTTCAATCGACAAAGGTTTTTCAACAAATTTCAAGCTCTCGTCTATATGCACATCTGTATAGGGTATTACCAGTGATTCATCAGCGAAGCACTTCTTCAGATTGCAGATGTGGAACACATTGTGAATTCCACTGAGCTCTTCCGGTAAGTTCAACTTATAGGCAACTGACCCGACACGTTCGATAACCTCGAAAGGTCCTATGTATCTCGGGCTTAGCTTGCCTTTATTACCAAACCGCATCACTCCTTTCCAGGGTGACACTTTAAGTAGGACTTTGTCACCTACTTCGAAGTGAAAATTTTTACACTTAGGATCAGCGTAACTCTTCTGCCTATCTCGGGCAGCATTGAGACGGTCACGAATCTGGACAATCTTGTCCGTCGTTTCGAACACTATCTCTGGTCCTGATAATTGGACGTCTCCAACTTCTGCCCAACAAATGGGCGATCTACACTTTCTACCGTATAATGCCTCAAAAGGCGCAGCCTTAATGCTGGTATGGTAGCTATTGTTGTAGGAGAATTCGATTAATGGTAGGTTCTTATCCCAACTACCACCCAAATCGATCGCACATGCACGTAGCATGTCTTCCAACGTTTGAATAGTACGCTCACTCTGACCGTCAGTCTGAGGATGATAAGCCGTACTAAAATTCAAACATGTGCCCAAAGATTGTTAGAAACTCTTCCAAAAATGCGACGTGTACCTAGTATCTCTATCAGAGATAATAGCCACAGGTATGCCATGTAAGGCTACAATCTTATCCACGTATAACTGGGCTAACATGTCGGAGCTATAAGTCTCCTTGATGGGTAGGAAATGAGCTGACTTAGTCAGTCTGTCAACTATAACCCATATCGTATCATTTCCTTTCCTGGTCTTAGGTAACTTGGTAATAAAATCCATCGTCACCATTTCCCACTTCCACGTAGGAAGTTCAGGCTGTTGTAGCAAACCTGATGGTTTCTGATGCTCGGCTTTGACTTGCGCACATGTCAAGCATTTAGCTACATGAGTGGCTACAGACTTCTTCAAGCCTATCCACCAATAATTTGCCTTTAGATCCTGGTACATCTTATCAGCTCCAGGATGAACGGAGTATTTGGAACTATGGGCTTCTTGGCGGATGACATCTCGAAGTCCTCCATAAATTGGAACCCATATTCGTCCATTTAATCGTAAAATTCCGTCCTTGCTAAGAGTTAACTGCTCCTCAATTACTCCTAGCTTTTCATTAGGATAGTTAGCTTCCAACACAGCTTCTTTCTGTGCAGCTAACAACCTTTCAATCAAATTATTCTTTATTTCCATGCGCTTAGCATTGATTCGAATGGGTTTCACCCTTTCCTTTCTGCTCAAGGCGTCGGCGACTACATTCGCCTTGCCGGGATGGTACTTGATTTCACAATCATAATCATTCAAAGTTTCCATCCAACGGCGTTGCCTCATGTTTAATTCTTTCTGATTAAACAGATGCTGGAGGCTCTTGTGATCAGAATAGATCACACACTTGATTCCATAAAGGTAATGCCTCCACAGTTTTAGTGCGAATACAACGGCACCCAACTCCAAGTCGTGGGTGGTGTAATTCTTTTCATGCACCTTTAACTGTCGTGATGCGTAGGCAATAACCTTGCCTTTCTGCATAAGCACACACCCCATGCCAGTGTGCGACGCATCGCAGTAAACCACAAAGCCTTCTATTCCCTCTGGCAATGTCAGTACTGGGGCGTTGCTCAACTTTTGTTTCAAAATATCAAAGGCCTCTTGCTGCTTAGGGCCCCAACCAAACTTAACCTTCTTCTTAGTTAAGGAGGTTAGGGGTGCAGCAATCCTTGAAAAATTTTCAATGAAACGCCTGTAATATCCTGCCAATCCCAGGAAGCTACGAATTTCCGTAGGCGTCTTTGGCGCTTACCAATTCATGACAGCTTCAACTTTAGCGGGATCCACCTGGATACCACGCTCACTGACCACATGTCCAAGAAATTGGATCTCTCGTAGCCAAAATTCACACTTGGAGAATTTGGCATAGAGCTTCTCCTGATGCAGGAGTTTGAGAATACATCAAAGGTGTTTCTCATGGTCAGCTTGATTCTTCGAATAGATAAGAATGTCGTCGATGAAAACGATGACGAATTTATCTAAGTACGGCTTGCAAACGCGATTCATGAGATCCATGAACGCAGCCGGTGCATTAGTGAGCCCAAAAGGCATCACTAGGAACTCGTAATGACCGTAACGAGTCCTAAATGCTGTCTTGTGCACGTCTTCATCTTTAACCTTCAACTGATGGTAGCCTAACCTCAAATCAATCTTCGAGAAATAACTTGCCCCTTGTAATTGATCGAACAAATCGTCGATTCTGGGCAGAGGATACCTATTCTTTATTGTGACCTTGTTAAGCTCACGATAGTCGATGCACAGATGCATCGATCCATCCTTCTTCTTGACAAACAGGACTGGCACTCCCCAAGGAGACGAACTAGGTTTAATGAAACCCTTGGCTAGCAATTCGTCTAGCTGTGTCCTCAATTCTTTCATCTCTGTAGGCGCCAACCTATAAGGTGCTCTAGCAACTGGTGCTGCTCCGGGGATGATATCAATCCTGAATTCCACGTGCCTATCTGGTGGTAAACCAGGTAATTCTTCCGGAAAAACTTCAGGGAATTCAGAAATGACAGGGATGTCTTCTATCTTTGGTTTGGGCTCATCAATAATTACTTGTGCCATGTAGATGACACAACCCTTCTTCAAACATTTAGAAGCCTTGAGCATAGTCACTTGCTCAGGCAGCCCGTACTGGGTATCTCCCCGAATGGTAAGTGATTCACCAGACGGAGTCTTTATCACCACTTGTTTTCTATTGCAGACGATTTGGGCCTGGTTATGAGATAACCAATCCATACCCATAACTATGTCAAAACCAGCTAACTTAAAGGGAAGCAGAGATAAAGGAAAAGAATGGTTCTTAATGGATATAACACATCCATCTAACACAGTTGAGACGGTTTCTAGTGTACCATCTGCTAACTCCACCTCATAATTCACATTTAAGGTTTTGACAGGTGATTTCAGCAATTCACAAAACTTTTTATCAACGAAAGACTTATCAGCGCCTGAATCAAATAGTACTCTAGCATAGACGTCATTTACAAGGAAAGTACCTGTAATAACGTTGTCGTCTAGCACTGCTTCTTTGGCGTCCATCCTGAAGACTCTAGCATTAGTCTTCTTAGCCTCTTCAGGCTTCTTGTTGTACTTAGGGTAGTTGGTTTTAATGTGGCCCTTTTCATTGCAACGGTAGCACGTTACATCTTTTATCTTCTTGCAATCCAAGGTTTTGTGATCTGTGGACTTGCAAATGCCACAAGCATAAGATTTTGACTGAGTCTGTGAGTTCGACTCAAGTCTGCACTTTCCAAAGTGCTGCTTCTTGCAAATTTTGCATTTGGGCTTCTCACCAGAATTATGCCCCTCTTTCCTTGAGTCAGATCCTTTCTTGCTATCACCGTTCCCACGGTGCTTCTTGTTCGATCTGCGTGAACCATCATCTTCACGTTTTCTCTTCTCAGCCTCCTTATTCCTCAGCGATCTCTGCCTGACCGCATCCAGAGTGAGGGATAAGGAAATGTCAGCTACTAATCTAAAAGTAGCTGGCCGAGAAGCTTTAACGCTTGCCTTGATCTCGGGGGCTAAACCACCGATAAAACGAGCGATTCTTTTTGGCTCCGGGGTTACCAGATAAGGAACCAACCGGGACATCGTGTTGAAGCTCGTTAGGTAAGCTTGACAGTCAAGGTTTGTCATCACCAATGATAGAAAATCAGATTCTATCTTCTCCACATCATGCTGAGGGCAGTAATTTTCCTTGATAAGGGCAACAAATTGATCCCACGACATATTATACAATGGGATTTTTCCGGTGGCCTCAATCAGAGATCTCCACCATGCTAACGCTTCACCCTTAAAAGACTGCGACACAAACTTGACCACGTCTCTCTCAGCACATCCGCTGATGTCTACAACCGTATCCATCTCATCCAGCCATGTCATACAGTCAATGGCTCCCTTCTCCCCAGTGAAATCCCGGGGCTTGCAAGAAACAAAATATTTATACGAGCAACCCTTGTCACGGGGCCCTTGATTACGTATAACCTGCTGAGATGGAGCACTGTGGTTCAAGGAGCGTCGATCATCGTTTTTCTTCGGGTCGTCCTTCTTGGACGGTGGCTTTGAAGGCTGTGTAGATTGGGTCCTACTACGAGTCCCACTGTACTCTTCATACTGCCTTTCCAAAGCCTGTGTAACAGCGCCGTCTATGATCGCTTTTAATTCCACACCCGTTAGATTAATTCGGGCGTCATTATTAACCTCCACTGGATGACTATTACCCTCGTCCGAGTTAGCCATTTTAATTGAACTGTTGCAGAAAACAAGGACAATAGTTTATTTGGGAGTTTATTATGGAATTGCCCCTTAGGGAAATTCATTAACCATGGTAACAGAGACCATATTTGGTTAATTTATTAATCATATTCATTTAGGATTTCTATAATAATTTATCCTAATTATAAAACAACAATAGTTTTATTTGTGGCACAAAAGGCCTAGTTGCGTGGACATTTTTATTTAATCTATGATTTCAGAGAATCAAAACATTAAGGTATACTGGCACAATAGGCCTGGTCACAAGGACAATTATAAATTATATGCTAGGATTTCAGAGAATCAAAGCATTTGAGGTTTGAACCTAGTTCATTACCTTTATTTGACAGGGAGTTATAGCTACCACTGTCTTTTGGCTCATATGGAAATGAGTATGGCCCGTAGGCACTATATTACCATGTATGGTAAAAATATGATCACCTTAATTGATGATTTAACCCATGATTCAGAGATCATATAATTGGGTTTGGAATCTTTGAAAGATCCTTATATAATAATAACGTGTGTGATTTCAAATGAATCACATCTGCCAGGAGTGTTAACATGTTTTTCAGATGTTAACAGGGATTTGAATCTTTTGAACAGGTCTTACCATCTTGGCCCGGCCTTATAATGACCCGAAGGCTAGGTTTCACACTTTAAGAGTCTTATTAAAAACATTTTTACATAGGCAGATTAATTATTTAAAAGGAATGATTTTTGATTTATTTATTTCATATATAAATTATTTATGCACATATGGCAAACATGAAATTTATAAAAGTAACCTTCCATTAATCTATTACAATATTACACGCTGCCCTAAACGTGTCTTTTCAAATAACAAATTTACCCTCGCAGGGGTCAATCAACATGCTAGTCCACGCAGGGACTTTAATCAAACAAACTAGTCCACACAGGGACTTTAAGCAAACATCATACCCACGCAGGGTTAACGGAAAATAGACCCACGCAGGGGTCAAACAAACACACATACATACCCACGCAGGGGCTTAAACAAATACAACAAATACAGGCCCACGCAGGGGCTCAATCAACAATTGGAAGGACTCAATGATCCTTCTTGTTCTTCCCTTTGATCAAACTTGCTAATCCTTGGAAGAAGGTCTGTCTCTCCCTACGGTCACGGTGGAAGCCTCGCTCTACTTCATCAAACCTTTGTAGGATTTCCTCCCTTTCTGGGGGAGAAAACCGTGGTGGCTCCGATTGTGTCCGGATAATAGGTCGAGGAGGTATCTGGTATCCCTGAGTCGGGTAACCTACTCCCCATGGATCCCCATAGGGTCCTTGGGTGTTGTAGTTTGCCGCTACCATGTACGGGTCGGCCTCCGCGTAACCATAGTTGTGGTGATTCGGCGGTTCAAACGGGTTATACGCCATGGAACCCGTATATGCTGGAATTGGGTTGTCAAAACCCATTGGCGGTGGCTGTGGCTGTGGCACAGCTGGGTTGGAGGGTCCACCCATTTGTGGGTCCTCCTGATGTGGCGGATAGTGGCTGCCACTGGATTGACGTGGGGAACTGAAATGGAATTCCCCCTCTCGTGACGACATGCGCGCACCGGTTCTCCTTCGACTTGGCGGTTGCGGCGGTGCCGGCTGCACTGGCAGCGGTGGAGGCGGTGGCGTGACTGCCACGAATCTGGAATCCACAGAGGGATCCTGTTCCTGCTGCTACTGCTGTTGCTGCTGATGAGGCGACGAATGGTGAGGAGGTGTATAGTACCACTCGTGCCGGGTGAACATCGCCTGGAAGCTATCCGGACCAACATAGGGTGATCCGTGGAATGAAGATCCGTCGGAGATTTCGATCGGATAGTTCGGCGTACCACTTGCGGGTTCGACGGGGTCCGTATCCTCGTCCATGTCGTCCGCATTATCACCGGAGAAGTGATCGTCTGGCCCCAGTGGGTTAAAACCCATGGGTTCTTGCACGTAGCCTACCGGATTAAACCGGCCCTGAAAAACTGGGGTGGGGTCCCCGAAAGAATGATGAGACAGGGATCGTTGTAAAGGTATGAAGGAAGGCTGAGGGTTGTTTGGCTCGTAGTCCGGTTGTGGCCCATACGGGTTTTGGACCGGAGGGGTAGAGCTGTGAGATACCGACCGCCTGGCCAGCTCAAATAGGTTCCTTCTATTTTGTCGTGGATCATCACTCTCCGTGGTAGACGGATCTCGAACATTCGAGGGTCCTACCTCGTTGTCATTGGGGGCGGTAATCGGCCCCTTGCCTCGTCCCCTCCTACGGAAGAATCTTGGAGGCATTTTGTCCTGTCAATACAATATAAGATAACAATACAAAAATATATGCAAAATAAAGGACAACACAAACAAGGTGGAATTTGTCCTATGTTATATGTCTAGACTCGAAAGTTTAGAATTGTGCAATTGTGTAACTGAGATTAAACACAAAAGGCTAGTGTTTAATTCGCTCAGTGTTGGCTCTGATACCAACCTGTCACACCCCGTTTTCCACGTATCACCGGTGGGCCCGGTGGGGGAGTATCGTGACGTGGTTGGCAACGTAATAGTCAAACAACACAATATTTAATATGCACAGCGGAAGCAAATTTAAAAATATGATACAACCGAATTTAATATTGTAATATCAAAGTCACAATATCCGGAAGTTTATCCACAGTCGGATCGAAAATAAAAATAGTATTAATGGTTCAACAGACTTCAGGCATCTTAAGCTTGCGAGACTTCTAATGATGCTAAGGAGAAATCCCAGCCAATTTCGCTTAGTACCTGCATTTAATCTTTTTGGGAAAATACGTCAGTTTACACTGGTAAATACATTCAACTGACTCATTTTGGAAAATGATTTAAAATTGGTTTGGATGCACATGGCATAAACATTTTATTTAACTTGGGAGAATTATTTAATATTATAATCTTGTGAACGAATTACATGTTCCTTGTGCGTTCAGTAGCCCGGATCTTGTCCGGGTTAAAGATCAATAGACACACCACAATGTTCTTTTGTGCACTGACGGGTGTACGCCTACACCCCGCGCTTAAGTCGTGGCCATTTCGTAAAATGATGCCGAGGATATCCGGGACATGGTCATTAACCCCCCAAAGGCTTTAAGTAACAAGACTGTTTAAACGAGCCGATCCAATTTATTCAATTACCCACTCAACGGCAGATTTCGATACCCGATCAAGCGGTATACTATATACCATAACCCAAGCCCGTATAGGGAAAATAAGTTAAAAGTATTTACCTGAGCAATGTATAATTCACAATAAGCAAAATGCTAGTAGCTTTTACTGGTCCTCCTAATCTGGAACGAAGGTTTTATAATAACCTATTAGAATCCTAACGGGTCTTTAATTAAGCTTATGCTTAGACCAGCTAGTTTCAAAGATATGGTTCGTACGCACGATTAAGCGAAGACCGGATAGAATGTGATTTAGACCCGACAAGTTCAGAGACTTGTTTAATATGGGTTTATTATTCACATTCTGGATTTTGAGATAAAACCGTTAAGGTTTGACCCGTTTCGGCTAATTTATGTAAACTTGTTACATAAACCGAACCGTACGCGTAATAAGCGTGACGGGTATTCATGAGAGCTATAGACAGGTTTCCTAAGTTAATTATGCCTCAAATATGTTGTGACATCAGTAAGATGTCTTTCATTATGCCCGAAACGTGTTTAAACACAAACTAGGCCCCGTAGGGGTAGTTTGGTCATTTAAAAGTTTATAAAAGAGTTTAAGTAACAAGCTGAGTTACAGCTCTGATGTACTCAGCAAATATGCTCAATTTACTAAGTTATATCAGTAGGTTAAATTATATATGTGAAATTTATCAATTTTAACCAAACTATGCCCCGTAGGGGTATTTTGGTAATTTCACATAAGCCGAAAAGCTCAAAACTGAAGTCTGAGTTTATCAACCTTTGCTTACTGTTAAAACATTATAATTTGCCTCAAATATCAGTAGGTATCAACCCTTGTATGTTTAAATTACTTCTAGTACATACTATGCGTTAAAAACGCTTAAAAAGGCGATTAAAGGCCATTTCCGGGTTCGATACTTAAATCTGATATTTTTATATTTCCAGAAGGCTTAAAATACTTTATTTATCATATGTGGTTAGTAGCAAAAGGTTTGGAGTCGTTTAGATATGTAAAACTCATTTTATGGCCCGTAAGGGCAAAACCGACATTTACCGGGTTAAGCCTACGACTATGAGTTATGCTCAGCCTAAAATTAATTAAAAATCTTTAAAAATCCCAAAATAATATATTACATCAGTGGGTAAAAGATTTGATATCAAAAAGTAGACTTAACTAGGCTATACGCTAATTACGCCATTTTATTAACATAAAGCATTCATTTTGCGATAATGAGCATAACTCTTAATCTACACGTCAAACTGATGTCAAACTTTGCATACAAGTTTATATATCAGTCATTAAAGTTTCTACTCTTTTACATTTCCAAAAATCACGTTTTAAAGTAATAAGGGCATAACGGTCAACATATGAGCAATTAACGGAAACGTGCATATTAATTGGATAACTAATGAACCAAGGTGTAACATCACAGAGGGTTATTCTAACATGTAACCTAGTCCAATTAAAGCTCTGAGGCATTTCTAAAACATGCCTAAACGGGTCAGAACTGAAAGTCAAAGTGAAAGTCAAACTATGTGACTTTCGGTTCCGAACCGGGTCTAAACAGGAAATTGTCGGGTTGAACATGTTTAGACATGTTCTTATACTTATTACCAAGTTATAACAATGATCCAACAGGTTGTATATGATCTATAATGTTAATTATGCATAAATGGCATTTTAAGGATCCTGTTGACTTTTTATAAACTAGTTTGACCCGATTTTTGACCTGGTTAGAGTGGTAATCAGGGGGAACCCTTTTAAGGGTTTATTACCCACATAATTACCTACTTATATCTACTTTTGATTCGAGATATGACTGAGCCATTGTTGACTAATCTCGAAGTCAAACCGTAATTACGACGGTTTGACTTTTAGCTAATAAACTAAGCTAAACTCAATTAAAGAAGGATTAGAACACTTACAAGAGTCCTATGCACGAGATATGATCAGTTGAGAGCAGGCTTGAGCTCCAGAATTGATCAGGTTGCAAGAGAATGGTGTGTGGAACAATGTTGCACTACATGGCCCTTTTATAGTGGATTTAAGCACCACAATTGATTGACAAACAAGTCTACAACAGACCATGGCCTTCCAACAGGTGTCCTAGTGCTCTAGAACAGTTTAGGGGTCGCCCACATTGCATTAATGTTGAAAAAGGATCGGTTTTCCGCGTTTGCAGGAGGCTGTCACGCTTTTCTGCTTCTGGGCGCCTGACGCGGTGTAACATTCCTAATTTTTATCATATAAATTATAGGTTTAGTTAAATTTATTAACCACTAGTAACTAGTAAATAGTTTATTTTTAATAAAATTATTCAACACAAATAGTTTTAAACACTATTTTATATAGTCGGTTGAAATAAATAATTGGCCTGTATATGGGTCACCTTTCTAAAATAAAATAAAAGTATATAAAAATTTATATTATTAGACGGGTAGATTACGGGTAAGTTAACTGTAAGAAATATGAAGTACCTGAACGGGCCCAGGAACCATTTACTAATTAAATTATAAAAATACATTGTATTTTGAACCTACTCTATTTTTAATGAAACTTAGACCCAAATGTAGACAAAAATATTCTCATTCTAATGATATATTTATTATTTTCTAAAAACTTCATATTTTAGAAGTTATACGCGTTAAATAAGTGAAGCACTTGAATTAATTATAATAATAATATAATAAATAAACTTACGATTTAAAATTTAATTTCGGGCAAATATCTTTCCTAACTATCACATATTACTACAAAGTAATTATAATATTTAATTAATATAATAACATTTAAAACTACAATTCAAATTCAAATTTAAAATATGTATGTAGACGTGTCTGCATCAAAACTTACAATTTGAATTAAAAAGAATAGGTGTAAGTGTGGTGTGTACGTGTCATGAAGTTGGAAATGGATGGATACAAATTTTTTACGTGTACATTAAATAAATAATAAACTTACATTGCATTTATTTGAAATAGGCTACATGGATGATTATGGGCTACGTGTAAAGCTCCAAAGACTTTGGAGTTCCTATAAATAGGATTGCCTTTGTAGATAATCATTGCTTAATTTCTTTCTTCCCATCTCTCTCGCCAACTTCTTAAGAAAGTTGTTGTTTATATTTTTATTATTATTATTATTATTTTATTTTGATAATAAAGCTCTGCTCTGTTTTAAGTGCTTTAACTCCCGATCACCGCTACCCTTTCCGATTGATCTGAGCCTCATAACATATGTCAGGGCTCTGCCCGACTAAGTTGTTGGGATTCGGTCTCGGGACATCGGGACAAGGTTGAATTAGGGATACTATATTTAAAATGAGTGCATTATATATTTTTTATAGCTTAGAAGTTATACCCAAAATTTATACCAGGAGGCTTTCTAGTTGAACCCTAAAGTTACAAAGTGAGTCCATTTTCTTTTCTCCCTATTTTATTCCCTTTTTCTTTGTAATGTAATTATATTCAAAAATGTCCCAAATCATAACAACTCTCACCAAAACTATTATTATTATTATTATTATTATTATTATTATTATTATTATTATTATTATTATTATTATTATTTATATTTTGTCTAAAAAGAAACCCTAATTGAGACACCCAAGTAATTCTGCATAAACCCTAAAATTTTCATAACAATCATAATCAAGATCAGGGCCCCTAAAACTCAAGGTGGTATTCCCTAAATTATGTTTATCCTTCGAAAACAGTTCTAAAACACGTAAACTCTAATTCCGTCGACTCAGCAGGGCTACCCAGGTGACAAAGCAGGCCTAGCCTACTTTGGGTTTCCCCGCGACACGCGACAGATTCCGGGGACCCTGTCGCGACACGTGGGAGGTACCAATTGAGGGTATAAATACAGGGGTTTGGGGTTTGAACATTTCATTTGTTTCGACGTCAAAATTCAAGTCAGGCACTGAGATATTGTCCGTTTACTACCAAACACACACTAGCTTGAATTCTGCTACGATACAGGGTATTAACTCGATCGCTGCTACGATTCAATGTCCGATCGATTGAAACTATCCGATGGATGTTTAAGTGCTATCCTTTGTCATTAGTCGTGATTCCGACAGGATGTTTGAGTACCACCCGAACTCGGGGAATACTCTGTCATTCGTTGTGAATCCGATGGATGTTTAAGTGATTATACTTTGTCATTCGTTGTGAATCCGATGGATGTTTAAGTGATTATACTTTGTCATTCGTTGTGAATCCGATGGATGTTCAAGTGATTGCACTTTGTCATTCGTTGTGAGGGTTTTAATCTCGTGAGTTATCGTAAATGCTGTATTAAGTTACCTACCTAGTTCGTGTGCACTAGGTTAGAAGGCTAAATCAATAGGCTAAGATCTGCCTGTATAAATCTGCAATATATCAAGGCTTATCTGAAGACTAAACTTTGGCCGTATGAATCTGCATGCTTATAATGTGAGTCATTCTCTTTTTATCAAATTTGTTTACAAAGCATGTTTATTTTCAAAGTTATAATTACAGTGATTAAGTTTATGTAATCACCAAATTACAGCCGGTATGTGGGGTATTGTGCACATTACTGCTGTGTTATCACTTTAGGTGGGCGAGCCTAAAATTTGTGATATACGTCACTATTGGGTGACAGGACCCAATAGTGATATAACGTCATCATTGGGGCAGCCAATGGTGATATGACCATAGTCACAGATCCGGTCTAGTGACAAATACCGTGGGTAGTTGGTTGATATCAGAAACATTGTAATCTCTCTTAATACTGTAAATTATAACAAACAGGTCGTTTTAGTAAATAGAATGATTCACCAGTATTTCCTGCTGACAAAACCTTTTTAAAACGCGTTTCAGGTAATTACAGTAGATTGGAGTAAGAGATGGATATGGCACTGAAAGGCTTCAAGAAGTGGCTTATTTTATTAATTAAATCAAATTAAGAAATATTGTTTTATGTAATCAAATTTATCTTTATTAAAGCTACCATTGTAAAACATGGGTTTATCCCATCTATTTAATAAATAAAATCCGGTGTTTTATAAACTCTGATATTTTTCCTAACTCACGGTCCTGATGAAATTTCCGCTGCAACGTTTTCAAAATAATCACCAGTACCACTGGGTTGTTCGCGACTCCTGATTCCGTCCAGGGTGGGTCGGGGGTCGTGACAGAAGGTGATATCAGAGCCACTGATTTAAGCCTACAGATGTTGTCATAAATAATACCTATGTTATATAAAAGAGTTAGGAGATTGCTATTAACTGGTAGCACACATGATAGCATTTAGACTTGAACTTAAGAAAAGATGCCTTAGTATCAGCTTCGAAATAAGCTAAGTACTTGTGTAAATAAAGTATGATGGGTTTTGATATACCATAAGAATGGTAATTAGAATATTGCAAGATATGATAAATAAGCAAGAATTAATAGTAATTATTGCTTATTGATATTACTTGGTCTGGAATAAGATATGTTACGGGAATACAAATTTCCTTGATTCTGGAGAAAAGCCCTAATGAAAAAGGCACTTTTGAAAATTTTGAAAAGATACTATTTATGGGAAATAGAACATTTTCTCCGGCAAGACTGGGTATGGTGTAGTAGACTCTCCAGTTTGTCCGGATATACTGAGGTTACCTCTCCAGCGCGAACCGGGTAAGACGGGGTATATAATATGTCAAACAAGTGACAAGATTTCCCTAAATAGTATCATGACCAGTTATTTGACTGGTTTTTGGAAATATGAATCTGTTAAATACATTGACCTGATAGATGGTATGTTTATTTCAGCATGTGAAATATACGATATATATATCTATAAGAAATTCCAAAAGTCAAATAGGAATAAAGCACAAGCATCTGTGTCTAGATTTCTTTATCAGGAATTTCTTTTCCGATATCAAACATTATTTCGTTTAAATCATCTGTCTCGTAGCTCGTGTGATAAAATATAAACAATGGAAACCCTTTAAGTTGGGACGCTATCAAAAGTATAAGAATTACCAATGAGTTACCATATACTATTAACGCAAGTAAAAAAAAACATGTAAAATTTTGCTAGTGCACAATAAAACACATGAAACTTAAAATTTTACGACCGTAGACATCAAAGTATATCACATACGACTTCCAAGGCAAGACCTTTGCAAAATATAAATTGGGCACGATAAGTCCAATGCTAATTCTGTCAGTAGAAGAACTACTAATCAAAAAGCGGCACTTTGCCACCTGATCCTACAAGCGATATGAATATCGCTGAGGTACGTTGTAACAAGATTCACAATCATCGGTGCACAGTCTAATCAGAGTCATAATTATTATCACTGCAAAAGGAGTCATATACCTTTGCAAATTCCCTATTTCATTTTATTCAACATTCCTTGATAATATCACCTAACAACGGTTGTCACACGAAATTCCAGATAAAGTTCTTATATTTCTTTTTCTGACTTCTGCATATAATAAGTTGACTTTCGTGTTTCTACTTCCCCTAATGGTCATCATATCATGAGAATTTCTTTCATAATGGCGAATATTGATCTGTTTCATTTCTTGGTAAATCCACACGTTACACATGCACTGTTTGTTACGCATGTGGTTCGTTTGATTTATGAAGACCATTGGAGGACTTCATTCCGATTTGTTATTTTATCAAAACTCAAATATCATTCCACTTTTTGCACGGTGAACGGCACTGTTGCAAAACGATAACTCTTTGATATCGAGTCAATAAATTTTGTTAAAACCAATGAGGTGAAGAATTTATATTCTATAATAAAATTATGTTTGAGGTATACTCTCATTTAAGTTTATGTTTAGTTAATTATTATTGATAATTAATATTAGTTTTATTATTAATAATAAATTAATAACAGAAGTGTTAGTATTATTTTTAGGTACTAGGGTTATTGTCAGGGGCAGGTATTGAATAGCCTAGCCTTAGTTAGGCATGGACTGGCCACCTATGCTTAAACAAGGTAGCACTAACCAATATCCAACCATGACAATGATTAGTTAACAAATTAAGTCATCATATTTATTTAGCAAATTTTAAATTATATTTTATATATATATATATATATATATATATATATATATATATATATATATATATATATATATATATATATATATAATTTATACTGTAAGGAGAAGACGTATTTTCATAAAACAATACAAGAATTAGAGATACAAATAAAATTTTATAAATAATTGTCTATCACATGTTTTGTGGTAAATATGTACCGTAACACTCTAGCAAGAAAATAACCATATAATAATAATATGATAGTCATCAACTACGTTGAGTTAGGGATACATTATAATATATATGAATAATTTCATTTTCACTTATTTACAACATTTGTAAATACATTCACAATGTTATATGATTTCAAAATGAAAATAAGTAATCACATAGAATCGACCTATTAAGTGTTATATATATTTACAAAATATTTTACAATAAATATTTTACACCTTTAATTTTCATTTAACATTATAAATAATAGTGATTTCTTTTACAAAATAATAATACTAAAATATTAATGTAATAACTTTATTGCGGTGTTTTGTAATATATATTACATATACAATATAAGTTATTTTACATAGTATAGTAAAATGCTAAAATAATATTTAAAAATGGTGACCATTTACATATAGTAAAAATATGTAACAAATAATATATTACATTTGCTTTACAAATATAATAATGGTTGGTTATGCCAAAACAACTTATTTTTATTTCAATCTCTAGGATATAATATGAAAAATATGGTCACTAATAATATACTATCACATTATTTCACAATTAAAACAACTTGGAACTTTAAATAATGATACACTAACTCTATTGTCTTTTGGTGTATCTTTGCAATTCACTCATCTCAACACTTTGATTTTCTCATATCATAATTTAATATTTGACAAATCATTTTTCATGCTTTAATTTTATTTTAAACCTATCGATTCTAAGTCTTCCTCAGTTACCAATCCAAGTAAGCTTTCTATTAATAAAGAATTTTATTGATAAAAAAAAAGTCCTTCACATTCATTTTAAATATCTATTGATCATATATCTTTTGACTGGAACCGAGTCACTTTGGAAACTATATCATTTTATTTCATTCATCGATTTCTTAAACTAATTCAATTAACTAGTATTCACAAAATTTGATATTTTAATTCTGTGTCATCTACCTTAATATTGTTTTTATTAACTAAAATATGACATAAATCTAAAAGAAATATCATAACCAAAATCTCGAGGACGAGATTTAAAACAAGGTGGGGAGAATGTAACATTCCTAATTTTTATCATATAAATTATAGGTTTAGTTAAATTTATTAACCACTAGTAACTAGTAAATAGTTTATTTTTAATAAAATTATTCAACACAAATAGTTTTAAACACTATTTTATATAGTTGGTTGAAATAAATAATTGGCCTGTATATGGGTCACCTTTCTAAAATAAAATAAAAGTATATAAAAACTTATATTATTAGACGGGTAGATTACGGGTAAGTTAACTGTAAGAAATATGAAGTACCTGGACGGCCCAGGAACCATTTACTAATTAAATTATAAAAATACATTGTATTTTGAACCTACTCTATTTTTAATGAAACTTAGACCCAAATGTAGACAAAAATATTCTCATTCTAATGATATATTTATTATTTTCTAAAAACTTCATATTTTAGAAGTTATACGCGTCAAATAAGTGAAGCACTTGAATTAATTATAATAATAATATAATAAATAAACTTACGATTTAAAATTTAATTTCGGACAAATATCTTTCCTAACTATCACATATTACTACAAAGTAATTATAATATTTAATTAATATAATAACATTTAAAACTACAATTCAAATTCAAATTTAAAATATGTATGTAGACGTGTCTGCATCAAAACTTACAATTTGAATTAAAAAGAATAGGTGTAAGTGTGGTGTGTACGTGTCATGAAGTTGGAAATGGATGGATACAATTTTTTTACGTGTACATTAAATAAATAATAAACTTACATTGCATTTATTTGAAATAGGCTACATGGATGATTATGGGCTACGTGTAAAGCTCCAAAGACTTTGGAGTTCCTATAAATAGGATTGCCTCTGTAGATAATCATTGCTTAATTTCTTTCTTCCCATCTCTCTCTCGCCAACTTCTTAAGAAAGTTGTTGTTTATATTTTTCTTATTATTATTTTATTTTGATAATAAAGCTCTGCTCTGTTTTAAGTGCTTTAACTCCCGATCACCGCTACCCTTTCCGATTGATCTGAGCCTCATAACATATGTCAGGGCTCTGCCCGACTAAGTTGTTGGGATTCGGTCTCGGGACATCGGGACAAGGTTGAATTAGGGATACTATATTTAAAATGAGTGCATTATATATTTTTTTATAGCTTAGAAGTTATACCCAAAATTTATAACAGTAGGCTTTCTAGTTGAACCCTAAAGTTACAAAGTGAGTCCATTTTCTTTTCTCCCTATTTTATTCCCTTTTTCTTTGTAATGTAATTATATTAAAAAATGTCCCAAATCATAACAACTCTCACCAAAACTATTATTATTATTATTATTATTTATATTTTGTCTAAAAAGAAACCCTAATTGAGACACCCAAGTACTTCTGCATAAACCCTAAAATTTTCATAACCATCATAATCAAGATCAGGGCCCCCAAAACTCAAGGGGGTATTCCCTAAATTATGTTTATCCTTCGAAAACAGTTCTAAAACACGTAAACTCTAATTCCGTCGACTCAGCAGGGCTACCC
Organism: Helianthus tuberosus; assembly: GCA_030545235.1. NCBI lineage: Eukaryota > Viridiplantae > Streptophyta > Magnoliopsida > Asterales > Asteraceae > Helianthus > Helianthus tuberosus. The sequence continues at coordinate 134,388,560 of CM060430.1, read as the reverse complement.
CGGTGACAAAGCAGGCCTAGCCTACTTTGGGTTTCCCCGCGACACGCGACAGATTCCGGGGACCCTGTCGCGACACGCGGGAGGTACCAATTGAGGGTATAAATACAGGGGTTTGGGGTTTGAACATTTCATTTGTTTCGACGTCAAAATTCAAGTCAGGCACTGAGATATTGTCCGTTTACTACCAAACACACACTAGCTTGAATTCTGCTACGATACAGGGTATTAACTCGATCGCTGCTACGATTCAATGTCCGATCGATTGAAACTATCCGATGGATGTTTAAGTGTTATCCTTTGTCATTAGTCGTGATTCCGACAGGATGTTTGAGTACCACCCGAACTCGGGGAATACTCTGTCATTCGTTGTGAATCCGATGGATGTTTAAGTGATTATACTTTGTCATTCGTTGTGAATCCGATGGATGTTTAAGTGATTATACGTTGTCATTCGTTGTGAATCCGATGGATGTTCAAGTGATTGCACTTTGTCATTCGTTGTGAGGGTTTTAATCTCGTGAGTTATCGTAAATGCTGTATTAAGTTACCTACCTAGTTCGTGTGCACTAGGTTACAAGGATAAATCAATAGGCTAAGCTCTGCCTGTATAAATCTGCAATATATCAAGGCTTATCTGTAGACTAAACTTTGGCCGTATGAATCTGCATGCTTATAATGTGAGTCAATCTCTTTTTATCAAATTTGTTTACAAAAGCATGTTTATTTTCAAAGTTATAATTACAGTGATTAAGTTTATGTAATCACCAAATTACAGCCGGTATGTGGGGTATTGTGCACATTACTGCTGTATTATCACTTTAGGTGGGCGAGCCTAAAATTTGTGATATACGTCACTATTGGGTGACAGGACCCAATAGTGATATAACGTCATCATTGGGGCAGCCAATGGTGATATGACCATAGTCACAGATCCGGTCGAGTGACAAATACCGTGGGTAGTTGGTTGATATCAGAAACATTGTAATCTCTCTTAATACTGTAAATTATAACAAACAGGTCGTTTTAGTAAATAGAATGATTCACCAGTATTTCCTGCTGACAAAACCTTTTTAAAACGCGTTTCAGGTAATTACAGTAGATTGGAGTAAGAGATGGATATGGCACTGAAATGCTTCAAGAAGTGGCTTATTTTATTAATTAAATCAAATTAAGAAATATTGTTTTATGTAATCAAATTTATCTTTATTAAAGCTACCATTGTAAAACATGGGTTTATCCCATCTATTTAATAAATAAAATCCGGTGTTTTATAAACTCTGATATTTTTCCTAACTGACGGTCCTGATGAAATTTCCGCTGCAACGTTTTCAAAATAATCACCGGTACCACTGGGCTGTTCGCGACTCCTGATTCCGTCCAGGGTGGGTCGGGGGTCGTGACAGAAGGTGGTATCAGAGCCACTAATTTAAGCCTACAGATGTTGTCATAAATAATACCTATGTTATATAAAAGAGTTAGGAGATTGCTATTAACTGGTAGCACACATGATAGCATTTAGACTTTGAACTTAAGAAAAGATGCCTTAGTATCAGCTTCGAAATAAGCTAAGTACTTGTGTAAATAAAGTATTATGGGTTTTGATATACCATAAGAATGGTAATTAGAATATTGCTAGATATGACAAATAAGCAAGAATTAATAGTAATTATTGCTTATTGATATTACTTGGTCTGGAATAAGATATGTTACGGGAATACAAATTTCCTTGATTCTGGAGAAAAGCCCTAATGAAAAAGGTATTTTTGAAAATTTTGAAAAGATACTATTTATGGGAAATAGAACATTTTCTCCGGCAAGACTGGGTATGGTGTAGTAGACTCTCCAGTTTGTCCGGATATACTGAGGTTACCTCTCCAGCGCGAACCGGGTAAGACGGGGTATATAATATGTCAAACAAGTGACAAGATTTCCCTAAATAGTATCATGACCAGTTATTTGACTGGTTTTTGGAAATATGAATCTGTTAAATACATTGACCTGATAGATGGTATGTTTATTTCAGCATGTGAAATATACGATAAATATATCTATAAGAAATTCCAAAAGTCAAATAGGAATAAAGCACAAGCATCTGTGTCTAGATTTCTTTATCAGGAATTTCTTTTCCGATATCAAACATTATTTCGTTTAAATCATCTGTCTCGTAGCTCGTGTGATAAAATATAAACAATGGAAACCCTTTAAGTTGGGACGCTATCAAAAGTATAAGAATTACCAATGAGTTACCATATACTATTAACGCAAGTAAAAAAAACATGTAAAATTTTGCTAGTGCACAATAAAACACATGAAACTTAAAATTTTACGAGCGTAGACATCAAAGTATATCACATACGACTTCCAAGGCAAGACCTTTGCAAAATATAAATTGGGCACGATAAGTCCAATGCTAATTCTGTCAGTAGAAGAACTACTAATCAAAAAGCGGCACTTTGCCACCTGATCCTACAAGCGATATGAATATCGCTGAGGTACGTTATAACAAGATTCACAATCATCGGTGCACAGTCTAATCAGAGTCATAATTATTATCACTGCAAAAGGAGTCATATACCTTTGCAAATTCCCTATTTCATTTTATTCAACATTCCTTGATAATATCACTTAACAACGGTTGTCACACGAAATTCCAGATAAAGTTCTTATATTTCTTTTTCTGACTTCTGCATATAATAAGTTGACTTTCGTGTTTCTACTTCCCCTAATGGTCATCATATCATGAGAATTTCTTTCATAATGGCGAATATTGATCTGTTTCATTTCTTGGTAAATCCACACGTTACATATGCACTGTTTGTTACGCATGTGGTTCGTTTGATTTATGAAGACCATTGGAGGACTTCATTCCGATTTGTTATTTTGTCAAAACTCAAATATCATTCCACTTTTTGCACGGTGAACCGCACTGTTGCAAAACGATAACTCTTTGATATCGAGTCAATAAATTTTGTTAAAACCAATGAGGTGAAGAATTTTCTATAATAAAATTATGTTTGAGGTATACTCTCATTTAAGTTTATGTTTAGTTAATTATTATTGATAATTAATATTAGTTTTATTATTAATAATAAATTAATAACAGAAGTGTTAGTATTATTTTTAGGTACTAGGGTTATTGTCAGGGGCAGGTATTGAATAGCCTAGCCTTAGTTAGGCATGGACTGGCCACCTATGCTTAAACAAGGCAGCACTAACCAATATCCAACCATGACAATGATTAGTTAATAAATTAAGTCATCATATTTATTTAGCAAACTTTAAATTATATTTATATATATATATATATATATATATATATATATATAATTTATACTGTAAGGAGAAGACGTATTTTCATAAAACAATACAAGAATTAGAGATACAAATAAAATTTTATAAATAATTGTCTATCACATGTTTTGTGGTAAATATGTACCGTAACACTCTAGCAAGAAAATAACCATATAAGAATAATATGATAGTCATCAACTACGTTGAGTTAGGGATACATTATAATATATAAGAATAATTTCATTTTCACTTATTTACAACATTTGTAAATACATTCACAACGTTATATGATTTCAAAATGAAAATAAGTAATCACATAGAATCGACCTATTAAGTGTTATATATATTTACAAAATATTTTACAATAAATATTTTACACCTTTAATTTTCATTTAACATTATAAATAATAGTGATTTCTTTTACAAAATAATAATACTAAAATATTAATGTAATAACTTTATTGCGGTGTTTTGTAATATATATTACATATACAATATAAGTTATTTTACATAGTATAGTAAAATGCTAAAATAATATTTAAAAATGGTGACCATTTACATATAGTAAAAATATGTAACAAATAATATATTACATTTGCTTTACAAATATAATAATGGTTGGTTATGCCAAAACAACTTATTTTTATTTCAATCTCTAGGATATAATATGAAAAATATGGTCACTAATAATATACTATCACATTATTTCACAATTAAAACAACTTGGAACTTTAAATAATGATACACTAACTCTATTGTCTTTTGGTGTATCTTTGCAATTCACTCATCTCAACACTTTGATTTTCTCATATCATAATTTAATATTTGACAAATCATTTTTCATGCTTTAATTTTATTTTAAACCTATCGATTCTAAGTCTTCCTCAGTTACCAATCCAAGTAAGCTTTCTTTTAATAAAGAATTTTATTGATAAAAAAAAAAGTCCTTCACATTTATTTTAAATATCTATTGATCATATATCTTTTGACTGGAACCGAGTCACTTTGGAAACTATATCATTTTATTTCATTCATCGATTTCTTAAACTAATTCAATTAACTAGTATTCACAAAATTTGATATTTTAATTCTGTGTCATCTACCTTAATATTGTTTTTATTAACTAAAATATGACATAAATCTAAAAGAAATATCATAACTCAAATCTCGAGGACGAGATTTAAAACAAGGTGGGGAGAATGTAACATTCCTAATTTTTATCATATAAATTATAGGTTTAGTTAAATTTATTAACCACTAGTAACTAGTAAATAGTTTATTTTTAATAAAATTATTCAACCCAAATAGTTTTAAACACTATTTTATATAGTTGGTTGAAATAAATAATTGGCCTGTATATGGGTCACCTTTCTAAAATAAAATAAAAGTATATAAAAACTTATATTATTAGACGGGTAGATTACGGGTAAATTAACTGTAAAAAATATGAAGTACCTGGACGGGCCCAGGAACCATTAAGTAATTAAATTATAAAAATACATTGTATTTTGAACCTACTCTATTTTTAATGAAACTTAGACCCAAATGTAGACAAAAATATTTTCATTCTAATGATATATTTATTATTTTCTAAAAACTTCATATTTTAGAAGTTATACGCGTCAAATAAGTGAAGCACTTGAATTAATTATAATAATAATATAATAAATAAACTTACGATTTAAAATTTAATTTCGGACAAATATCTTTCCTAACTATCACATAGTACTACAAAGTAATTATAATATTTAATTAATATAATAACATTTAAAACTACAATTCAAATTCAAATTTAAAATATGTATGTAGACGTGTCTGCATCAAAACTTACAATTTGAATTAAAAAGAACTAGGGAGGTTCTTCCGCGCTTCGCGGCGGGTGCCGCTATCGTACTAAACTAAATTGAAACCGTTTGAACAACATATCGGTACGATACTGACACTCGTTGTAACAATCGAAAGGCAAAACCCAAAAATAAAGTCGTTATATGCCCAAAAGGATATCGACGCATATTTTACATAAATCGAAAGCCAAAAAAACGAATATGAGCAATGTCTTCCGAATTGAATATCAGTATTCATTCCGATGGTACAGATACCGGTACTGATGTTCGATTGGAATTGACGTGGTACCTATACTCGCTATAGCTTATGATGATTAAAAAAAATCTATACTACCATCGGAGTTGTTCACACGGTATCAATTCAATTTGTCATGGTATAAGTTCGGTTCGCCAAGGTACCAGTTTGGTATTCATACTCGCTATAGTTTATAATATAAAAAGATACTATATACCACTATCCAAGTTTCGCATGGTATTTGTTCGATTGATCATGGTAAAGAACAAATAAAAATCAATTATATTGATCCGTTTGATTTTGAACAAAACTTTTAGCGGAACGATGACAAAAATAAACATGTCGCATATATATGTTCTGAACTTTATAAAGTATTACATTGTATTATTATAATAATGAAAAAAGTAATGTCAATTTATATATAAAAAACTAAATGTGAGTTAGGTTTGATAACATGTACGTTTGTACTTCGATTACTTCAACTTTACCACGCACAACTCAATTTCAGGAATAAAAATGTATCAATACGTAGAAAAATTTAGAAACGTCGCAACACCATACTCAAAACTATATAAAATATCGTATCTTAATAGTTATAAAAAAAATGCAAAACCAATAGTATTTTAAAATTATTTTTTTTCTAAACAGTTATGCATTTCAGCCGAACTGTTTATGCATTCCACTGAACCTAAAGTATTTTTTTCTAATGTTCGGATGAAAAAAATGTATCAATACAGTAGCTATATTTCGTGTTTTTAATTATATTACTATTGTCTATTTTTCCCTTCATCCAATTTTGTTTTATTTTTCCAAAATCCATTGCAAGTGCTGAATGATTATATTTACCAAAATAGCATGTATAGTCCCTGTGGTTTAACAAACTGTTACTCGGATAGTCCCTATAAGACTGTCCGTAGTGGGGCGTTTTTTTTTTTTTTTAAATTCAAAAAAAACGCCCGAAAACGCCCCCCCTCCCACTACGCCCGGCGTTATAGGGCGTTTTTTTTTGGAAAATTTGCATGCTAGCGTTATATTTAAAACGCTTAAGTGATCAAACGGTGGCCAATGGGAGTGGAGGATAGTTTGACTTTACCCACATGTCTGACAACTTTTTGAAAATGGAGGTATTTCGTTTCATTTTTTTTTTCATTAAAAGTAATATGGGCGTTATTGGAATAATGCCCCACTACACCACTTTTTGCTATAATGCCCCATGCTGACTGAGATGACACGTGTCGGATAATGCCCCATGGTGGGGGCATTATAAGTTGTTACCACTACACATGGTCTAATAGATGGGCATTAAATAACTTAGTTAAGTGGGTGTAAAATTACAAAAACACCCTCATAATTAAAAAAGAAAAATAAAACAATAAATACCTTGCTTTTCTTGCTGATCTTTTTCACCGCCATCAGACGTCATCGTCTTCATCCACCACCTTCCACTTCCCCACTCTCTCTCTCCAAAACCTCTCTCTCATCGGCGACTCCTACCCCCAAAATGGCGTCGTCGGCCTCACCCGCAACACCGGCGTCCCCTCCTCCTCCTCCGGCACCTTCCTCAACCCCACCACCAACTCCACCGTCTCTTTATCCACCCAAAACCCCAACGGAATATCCCCCTCTGGTGACGGAATATCCTTCTTCCTCTCCCCCAACAACCACACCCTCGGCTCCCCCGGTGGGTTTCTCGGCCTGGTAAACTCCACCCAGTTGACCAAAAACAAATTCTTTGCTATCGAATTCGATACCCGACTTGACACCCATTTCAACGACCCGAATGATAACCATCTCGGGTTGGAAATTAACAGTTTGAATTCGATCAAAACCATTGATTGTTCATTAATTGGGATTGATTTGAAAAGCGGGAGTCATATTACTGCTTGGATTGATTACTGGCAAGATGGGAACAATCTGAAGGTGCTTGTATCCGAATTCGAATCGAATATGAAACCGATTTACCCGATTTTGGATGTGGATATTGATCTATCGTTGTATTTTCAAGAAGTTATGTATCTGGGGTTTTCGGATTCGACTTAAGGGAGTACAGAGAAACATTTTGTTACGAATTGGAGCTTCACTTCGTTCGATTGAGGTCCAGAATGATGTTGGTGATCGGAATAAGAAGCATAAGAAGATCGGGTTGGCAGTTGGGCATTTCAGCCGAACATTATTTTTTTTCAGCCGAACATTAGAAAAAGTCAATATTATAAAAAGAGTGAAACACTGTTCATCAGCTCTTTCTGTTAATATATATAATATAATAGGTGTAAGTGTGGTGTGTACGTGTCATGAAGTTGGAAATGGATGGATACAATTTTTTTACGTGTACATTAAATAAATAATAAACTTACATTGCATTTATTTGAAATAGGCTACATGGATGATTATGGGCTACGTGTAAAGCTCCAAAGACTTTGGAGTTCCTATAAATAGGATTGCCTCTGTAGATAATCATTGCTTAATTTCTTTCTTCCCATCTCTCTCTCGCCAACTTCTTAAGAAAGTTGTTGTTTATATTTTTCTTATTATTATTATTATTTTATTTTGATAATAAAGCTCTGCTCTGTTTTAAGTGCTTTAATTCCCGATCATCGCTACCCTTTCCGATTGATCTGAGCCTCATAACATATGTCAGGGCTCTGCCCGACTAAGTTGTTGGGATTCGGTCTCGGGACATCGGGACAAGGTTGAATTAGGGATACTATATTTAAAATGAGTGCATTATATATTTTTTATAGCTTAGAAGTTATACCCAAAATTTATACCAGGAGGCTTTCTAGTTGAACCCTAAAGTTACAAAGTGAGTCCATTTTCTTTTCTCCCTATTTTATTCCCTTTTTCTTTGTAATGTAATTATATTCAAAAATGTCCCAAATCATAACAACTCTCACCAAAACTATTATTATTATTATTATTATTATTATTATTATTATTATTATTATTATTATTTATATTTTGTCTAAAAAGAAACCCTAATTGAGACACCCAAGTAATTCTGCATAAACCCTAAAATTTTCAGAATAATCGGAATTAGGATCAGGGCCCCTAAAACGCAGGGGGGGTTTACCTCGTTAGTAATATCCACACAGTTTTACGTGGAATGCGAATTTCTTCGATCCGTCAACTCAGCTAAGCTAGTTAGGGATGCGGCTACCCTATGCTAAAACTGCCCCCGTCGCGCCACGCTGGCACGCCGTTTTCCAAGTATAAGTAGAGAGGTGTGGCACTTGAATTCTGGCGTTGGTTCGACATAAAAACTCCTTTCGTACGTGAAGTTATCATCTGATTACTACATAAAACACACAATCACGAAACGCTGCCGCGATAACAGGGTAATAACTCGTTCACTGCTACGTTTCCAACTGCTCAATTCTTTTCTTTCCTTCAGCTTTTATTATAGTAAATAGTAGCTCGGGATTATACTTTCTAAATCCTGAAACTCTGCCCGTTATTAGGATAATAACTCTAATCGCTGCTACGATTCAATGTCCGATCGATTGAAACTATCCGATGGGTGTTTAAGTGCTGCCCGTAATTGGGCTATGCCTTTGTCATTCGTTGTGAGGGTTTTGGTCTCCTGAGTTGTCGTTAAAGTTGAATTGAGTTAATACACTAATACGAGTTCCATTGTGTCTAGAAATTAGAATTCGTAATCAGGGAGCTGCTAGAATATTTAATAGCTAAGTAAATTTCGTAGTTAAATAAATTTATTAAACGTACTAATTACGTACACTTAGTTGTTGAGATAACTTAGCAATTAAGAAACCCTAATAAATAAGTTAAACTTAATCAAGTTAAGTAAGATTAATTAATCAGTTAAACATGATTAATTAAGTTAAGTATGATTAATTAATCAGTTAAGCAAGATTAATTAAGCTAAGCAAGATTAATTAAGCTAAGTAAGATTTATTAATCACCTAAATAGATATATACATGAAAAATAGATATATATGGGGTAGATATTATCTAAGGAAGATTTTATTTAAGGAAAGTATTACCTAGGGAAGGTATTATCTAAGGAAAGTGTTATTCAGGGAAGGCTTTATCTGGGGAAAACTTATCTAGGGAAATTCTATATAGGGGTAAGACTTATCTTCTTACCTATAAATAGGAAGCTTAGGAATTCATTTCCTTTGCTCATTTCTTCTATTCTTCTCTCTATACGTTAGTGTTCTAACCAATAATCGCCGATGCGATGTTCTGTCCGATCGATTCAGGAACCAACTAACAAATGCCAAAGTGCTGTACTTTGTGAATTTCGTTAAACGGAATCCAAAGTGCTATACTTTGTGAATTTTGCTAAGGTTCGAATCTCGTGACTACCGTTAGGTTTGATTTGGGTTTTACACAAATACATATTCCATTCTGTTAAACTATATGTTTAACTATCAAAATACTCCCAAATATACAATCAAACAAGCTGTTAAATCATCAGAAGATTCAGAACAATAAAGTATACGCTTAATCATCAGAAGGAGTAGAATCAAGAAGCTTGTTAAATCAATATTGCATGTTTATGAAGTGAGTCATTCTCTTTTTATCAAATTACTTTCAAAATCATGTTTTTTTTCAAAGTTATAATTACAGGGATTAAGTCTTTGTAAATCTCCAAGTTACAGCCCGTATGTGGGGTTTTGTATACAATACTTGATAACCGTCACCATTGGACAACGGGTTAGCCAAGGGGTGATATGACCATAGTCACAGACACCATTGGACAACGAGATAGCCAATAGGTGGTCGAGTGACAAATACCGTGGGTAAATGGTTGATATATATAAACATTGTAATCGCTCTTAATACTGTAACTTATAACAATGTTTTCCAGTTATACTTTGCAGTGATTAAGTCTTTGCCAAATCATGAAAGGGCAAATGTAAAAACTCTTAATGCTGGAAATTATAACAAATATATTTTTGTACAAAAATGAATGAACTCACCAGTATTTCCTGCTGACAAAACCTTTTTAAAATGCGTTTCAGGTAATTACAGTAGATCGGAATAAGAGTTGGATACGGCACCAAAAAGGCTTACAGACGTGGCTAATTTATCAATTCAATTAAATTAAGAAAAGTATTTTATGTATTCGGGTTTATCCCATATTAAAGCTACCTTTCAAAACATGGTTTTATCCCATCTATTTAATAAATAAACTCCGGTGTTTTCTAAACTCTGATAATTTTCCTAACTCACGGTCCTGATGAAATTTCCGCTGCAATGTTTTTCTAAATAACCACCGGTACCACTTGGCTACTCGCGGCTCCCGATTCTGTCCAGGGTGGGGTCAGGGGTCGTGACACGCGGCCCGCCTCCCGTTTAGCATATCCTCACGCGGGCCGCATGGCCCCTAATTTCAGATTTTCAATTTTCTATTGTTTTGCAACTTGTCCTTTGGCTTCACGAAAGGGTAACCAAGGTTATTTCTTGCATTTTTACCCCCTTATATTTACCCACAAGGGCTTTAGGACCTATACCCACTTTGCCAAGTCTCTGGACACTTCCGGTTAACCCGAAAAGTCTTAACTTTCAACGTTAACACTTTAACCCCTCGCACACGAATTTGACCATAACTTTCTCATACGATAACGAAACTTTATGAAATTTATATCGTGCATTCTAGTGATTAACATTTAAAAAGCTTCGGGTTTGTCAAAAGGTCACTCAGAGGTATATCTTTAAACATGTTGACACATTTAACCCCTGTAGTTTGTAATCTCTCACTTTTTGCTTCGTATGATCCATAATTTATTCGTTTGATGTTATAAACATCATGTAGGGTTATTATGAAGTATATTTATTCACTGTTGACATTTAGAACCCGTATAATCACATACTTTCCATGTTCGTCAACTTTAGTCCTTTTATAACATTCTTTCACACGTTCAAACTTTATGACACGTGTCAACACATTATAGGACGTGAATTTTTCGAGGTGTTACAGCTTGTGCCTATAAACTACAATATGCTAGTACCTCAGATAAGAGCATCTTGATTATAGTCTTCCCATTCTAATCAACCAATGACACTGAAGTAGCAAAGCAATGTCATGCCTCATATGCCTCACTTGAATACAATCTCAAAACTCAGGTACTCGTCATCTGCAATACAAAGCGATATTATATATCTATACAAAAAGTAACTTGGGTCATTACCAATTTATTGAACCATCGTGTCTCCTCAAAGCACCCGTTTGGGTAAACCATATAATACTAAAGAACGAACTATGGTCATCACCGACTAACAAACTTCATACCCCTACAAATTGCGTCGTTCAAATAATAAGCTATTGAATCAATAAGATAACATTTGAATTAATAAAATAACCATCATACCGCACACCCACCACCCATCACATCACTTCATCAACACAAAAGGCACAGATTCTTCATACAATAACCGTTATACTTACATAACAGCAATTAAATTATCAACCGCGGCAACCACCCTAACACAGTCTACGGTTACTGGCGGTGGCGGTTACTCCAGTTAACACAGTGATTCAAAGCCCCTTTTTGTTGGGCGGTTATTGGCAACACTTAAACGGTTATCACACCGATTCAAAGCCCCGTTTCACTGCGTATAAATACCTTAAATATCCTGATGACCGGAGTCTCGAAGTTGTTGGGGCGGCTTTTAGAACAGCAGGATCAAACTTGATTTTGTGATGATGGTGATCCACCGAAAAATCTGATCTTGCTGACCGGAGTAATTCTGGCCGGTGAAGATAGGCCGAAACGTGGCATAGACTCCGTGGCGAGTTTGGTTCTTACCCATCGTTACGGTGACCGAAGTGGTTTTATCATATCACCAAGCTGGAGAAGCAATGGTGGTGGTGTAGAGAGAGAGAAAGCAATTTTCACTTTGTTGGATTATCGAAAAAGCAATTGTCAAGTTGTTCTGTGTTAATGCTTTCAATTATTTTTAATATTACATATGACACCTTTACTTTCATATTTTACAAAACTATGTTATCTTCTTTACTCAAACCTAATTGTTGTTTTCCATAAGTTTTTTTTTTTTTGTTAATTTATCCTAAAAACTTCTGCCCAATTTGATTTTTAAAGACTTATTCAATGCGATTGTTTACACATACAATTTCGAGTTACATGTGTAAGCAATAACAACGAAAACGCTGGTGTGAGTTTTGTAATTTCTTAGGTTGTTTGTGTTTAGTGTGTTTTTGAGAGAGATGAAGTAGGAAGAAGGAATTCTTGGGGTGTGAGTTTCTATGAAAAATAAGGATATCCAATTATTCATTTCACTACGACGAATTGCTTCCACAACTCATACACACATGCTACACATCTTCTTATATTTCATGTCATTATGACAAATGTCCCTAGAAATTAAAATTTAATATAATAAATATTCATGAACTTTTTATTATGTATTATATGCTTTTTGTGGCATGTGTGTCAAGGAAAAAATTGCTTTGGAACTTATTATGTTACTATAGATTTGCAATTGAAAACCAACTCTACATTAGATATCACATGCATAGTACATTAGTGGCTAATGTTAGGTGATCGGAACTGAAATCACAAATCATGTATACGGATAAAGTACAAAAGAGATGTTTTATCAGTAATTCTATGATAACTTCACATCGACCGTGAACATAAAAAATATTGGGTTCTATGCTAATCTCACATCAACCGTAAACAAAAATATTAGGTTCATATGACATGACAAGCAACGCTTTTTGGCTTAACGTAGTGCTAGCAAATTATTTAATGTAGCGCCAAGAGACATGTTATTCCGTAGCATGTGATTATAGATGAAATTCTTTTGGGTAATTTTACTTCTGTTTTTTAACTTATTATTTTTGAAAGGTTAAAAGAGTCATTTAAAAAAACCTAACATGCTTTTAATGTTTTGTTGAGCACTATGACCAAATTCATAGGTTACAAAAGACGAAACTCATACATAACAATGTGAATATTAAAAACGAGTAAAGGCTTTTATATATTATACTAAATACTTTCATAAATAACATCCCGCCGCAATGCGCGGGTAACGTCAACTCGTTCAAAACATTTATGTACTCAACATGTAAACCCTAGGTCTTTAAGGTGTCTATAATCCTTTGCATAAAATGGTAGAAGATATAAAAGAAACATTGTTTCGTGGCTGCAAAAGAGATCAAGGTTTTATGGTAAAAATTAGGACTGGAGCAAAACTTTTGGTGATAACTTGTTTAAGTAGTTAGTGTCACGGCCCCCGTCCCGGTGTGACCCGGTCCAGGAGCCGCGGGACAGAAACCCATGGTATTTATTATTTGAGTTGACAGCGTAAGTTTAACAGGATCTTTTAAAACTTGAAACTCCCCAAATACTTTATTTCATAATTTGGGACCAACCCCGTAATTTACAATAGAGGAATTTCACAAGGAAATTCCCTGTTTTACAAAACATGTTTATTCATTTAACTGAGCCACCTCTTCAAGCTTGTTAGTGCTCCGTAGCACTTTTTCTTGATTCACAGTAGGTCACCTGAAACATGTTTTAAACTATTTTATCAGTGGGGAAATACTGGCGAGTCACTCAAGTTATATAAAACGACACCTTAGTTATAAATTACAGCATAAGAGCGATTACAATGGCTACTATCTTATTTTTATCTGGCGCCGTGTCACACCCTGGGGACGATGGTCATACCACTATTGGGTCCTTTCACCCAAGTAGTGATGATTATCACTGTTAGGTTAATGAACCTAACCGTGAGAGATTAGTAATGTGCACAATACCCCACTTGCCAGTGATTTAAGATAACCACGACTTAATCCCTGTAATTATAACTTTTGAAAATAAATGGAGTATTGTAAAACATGGTTGATAAAAAGAGAATGACTCACATTGCAAGTTTAGACGGGCAGAGTTTAGCCTACTGATAAGCCTGATAACCTAATGTAAATAACAATGCACACGAAACTAGGCCAGTAACTTAATACAACATTTACGATAAGCTCACGAGATCAAAACCCTCACGACGAATGACAAAGTATAGACCGAGTTCGGGCAGCACTTAAACATCCATCGGATCGGTTTCAATCGATCGGACATTATATCGTAGCAGTGATCGAGTTATTACCCTGTTGTCGCAGCAGAACTTCGTGCTAGTGTGTGTTTTTGAACAAAAAAGTGAATAACTCAGTGTACAAAATGAATTTGAACGTCGAACCAACTGTGCCATTCAAGTGCCAAACCCCTGATACTTATACTGAAAAACCATCCCTGTCGCGTGTCACTACAGGCTGTCGCGTGGCGCGACGGGGACACTTTTAGGGTAGGGTAGCCTCGTGTATTTATAGCCTAGGTGAGTCAACAGATCGACGAAATTTGATTTTTATAGCAAACTGTGTAGGTAATATCAATTAGGGAATACCCCCCCCCCCCCTGAGTTTTAGGGGCCCTGATCCTAGTTCCAATTGTTCTGAAAATTTTAGTGGTCATGAAATATTACTTGGGGGTCTTAATTAGGGTTTCCTATTGGACATAATAAATTAAGAAATAATAATTTTAGCGAGAGTTGTTACATCCTTTCTACCTTAATTAAAATCTCGTCCTCGAGATTTACTGGAACAAGTAGGGATATTTTCGCTTCATCTCTGATTCCAGTTCCCAAGTATACTCAGGTCCTCGTTTTGAATTCCATTTGACCTTGACCAGTACTAGTCTTTTGTGCTTGAGAAACTTGACCTTTTTATCTTCTATCTGAGGTGGTCTCTCTACAAATTTTAAATTTTCATTTACCTCTATGTCTTGGAGAGGTACTACCAGGGATTCGTCGGACAATCATTTCTTGAGGTTAGATACATGAAACACGTCATGTACTCCAGCTAGCTCTTCTGGTAGTTGTAGGCGATATGCGACTGGTCCTATTCGCTGGATTACTGGGAATGGTCCTACGTACCTTGGACTTATGTAACACCCCGAAAATTTATATCCATTAATGTATCGACACGTGTCATGAGTTTTAAACATGTGAAAGATCACTTATGAAGGACTAAAGTTGACAAATAAAGAAAGTATGTAAATAAAAGGGTTCAAAGTGTCAACAATGGATAATTATACCTTTCAATAACCCTACACGATGTTTATACCCTTAAACGAATGAATTATGGATCATACGAAGCTAATTGTGGAAGAAAGTGAGAGAGTACAAACTACAGGGGTTAAACGTGTCAACATGTTTAAAGTATACATCTGAGTGACCTTTTAGCAAACCCGAAGCTTTGTAATGATTAATTTTGCTCACAAGAATAAGTGGTAAAAAATTCACGAGGTTTCGATAAAGTATGAGAAAGTTATGACAATATTCGTATACGAGGGGTTAAAAGCATCCACGTTGAAATCTAGGGCCTTACGGGTGATCATAAAGTTAACCGAGGACTTAATGAAGTTTGGTTAAGTCTTAAGGTCCTTAAAAAACAAGTTAGAGGGCTGAAAATGAAAATTTGGAAGTTAAAATCTGTTGGGATTGAACCCTACCAGAGGAACAGATAATGTAAAGCCAAAACCAGGTCACAACAGTGGATTCATAATAAGCAGCAGTTTACATTAAGCTTTCCCCTTCAAAGTGATTTATAACAACTGATGGTCTTTATCCGCTGTTCATATTCAACTGCTGCTGCCCCTTCAACTGCTGATCAAAACCCTGAAGTATCCAACACTGCTGGTCCTATCTACTGATGATAAAACACTGCCCAGTCAAGGACTGATCAACCTTGAGTAAAGCACTGACATAAAGGGAGAGCAGCTGTTTGGTGAAATATTTGTTTTATGAATAGTCAGTGGTTAGGTTAGCAGTGTTTGTGTAAGAACAGTAGATACAGGTTGTTAGGCTGTTAGACGTCGCTTTCATGGTGACGTCAGCTGAGATACCTCAGTGGTTTGGTTTGCCTATAAATGTAACAGTACCCTGTACTGTTACATTTGATTAACTGAGCGGGTTCTTCTCCTCATGTCTAATCCTTTCATCTTGTGTGCAACCAACCTTGGGGCATCAGGCTGAGGGGGAGATTAGTTTGTAAGCATGTCTGTAATCCTTTGCTTTGATTTGTAAATCATTTGACTCTATGAGAAGCTAATGCTATCAAACTATTTTCTCCATTGATTGTGTTTACAAAGTTTGTATCTATTTCCGCTACACTTTACATGTTTTCATATTCACAAATTGTTCAAAACATACAAACAAACATAATCATGAGAGCCTCCGATCCTAACAATTGGTATCAGAGCTTGGACAGTCAAATTCGATCTCACAATCAATTTGACATAACTGTTCAGCTCAAAATTCATTGATACTAAGGTTGGTTGTATTTAGTTGAAAAACAGAGTATCAAGTAAATCATGTTCAAAGTGGTTAATCAAAAACTCTGTAAATCAACCAAGATGTCATATGACACACAAAATTAACACAACAAGTGATTTCATGCACAAAACACTCATGGTTTCTAGATCTGAAAACATATCTGTTAAACTGTGAGATCATTTCATATTCTTAAAATTGATTTCAACTGTTGTTTTGATATTTGTGATGTTTTTATTAAAATACTAAAGTATGAACCTTAGATTAACAAAAACCTATGTTCATAAAACATTAGTATTTTTGTTAACTTAAAAGGAGGGGAATTATCACTTTAGTCATTCATATCTTATGTGTTGAAAACAGGTTGAGTTCCTCAAAAGGACAAAAACAACTATGTTAAAATACACTAAGTAAATTCACAAAAACTTAGAAGTGTGTCTATCTCAAAACTTTTGAAGACAAAAGAAAAGAGTATAAACATAAAACACTCATGAGTCAAAGTTTAGGGTAATAATGGTCATTAAGCAACTATGTGCATTCATCTGTTCAGGAAAAGGTTTTGATCCCAGTGAATGAACTCCAAAGAGGACAAGGCAAATGTTCAAAAATTTATCCATGTGTCCTCATGTTTGCAATTAACTGACAAAGAAAATGGTACCAAACAGTGGTCAAAATGTATCCAAAAGTTTCCTACCACTGTTGTCAAACCACTGACCATTTTCAAAAACTTGTGAATGATGTGATTATATACTCTATTGAAATCATACCAGATCCTTTTTGATACTATTCTCAGAAAATCCTTTAACCATTTTTTTGTTTGTTGCGTTCAAAGGATTTTCTCGAATAAACAGGATATATTATTCATATTTTTTTTTGAATAATATTTTTGGAACTTTTGCTTGTTTTTGTTGGCAATAGTTTCAGCTCCTGTCAGGATGTAATACCTTATTTTTGATTGTATGAGTGTCCTCATAAATGGGTCAAAAAGGAAATGGTACATATGTCATGATCATGTCATACTCAGGTTTGCTCCTAAATTTTCATCAAAAATTGATTGCAAACTGTGCTTGAATTACTAGGGAACTCATGTTTTAATTGAATATTAAACGAAAATGAGTTGCCTTAGCAAAAAGTTTTCATCATCTGGGGTACTAAACCACTGTCTTTCAAAATTGACATGTGGCAAAACCTTGATCGAAAAATTTTCAAAACTGTTGCTGAAACACTTGTCCTTCAGATCTGTACCATTTACCCTAACCACTGTTTTGTTCCAACATCTGATCTCTAAACACTGTCCACTGCTGAAAGTTAACCACTGATGCTTGATACGTCAGTGGCTCTTAAAACAACTGTTCTCCATACTTCATCCGTTTCATCAGTGTTTGACACGTGGTCAGTTTTTAGCCCTCAGATCGTAATAACCGCTGCCACATCAGCAATCATTTTTTTCCCTAAATAAAACCCTGCCCTAAACCCCAAATAGGGTTTTACACTGTCGAATTGAATTCCAAAATTCTCTTCTCATAGCAGTTTCCAACCCTTCTTCTCAAAAACTTCAAAATCATTCTTCGTTCTTCTCTGCAAAAATGACAAAATCAAAGTCAAAATCAAAATCACAACCAAAACCAAAATCACCACCATCTTCAAAAGAGGTCGCTCAAACGGCCGAAGAACCCATCGAAATACCATACAAACAATCTCACAACTATCTGGGTTTACTCACAAAACCTACTGATAATCACACCTTTGACACCATCATTGATACATTATCTGCATCAAAGTACAAAACTTTGTTAACAGCAAATGCTCCCATCTATCTGCAAACCTAGAGAGAGTTTTGGAAAAAGGCGACGCTTGAAAAACAAGACGATAAAGTCATAGCCATTAACTCCTCGTTACAGGGTAAAGTGATTCAAATCACACCACAATCAATCTCCGAAGTCTTTAATCTTGACGATCAGGAAGGTAAAATCTCTTTTGATAAAGCCGAGATGAAAACTGATTTCGTAAAAAGGGGATATGCAGAAGAATCAAAGGTAGATACCTTACAAAAAGGTTATTTCCCTTCTGCACCTAGGTTTTTATTTCACACACTTCTGATGTGTGTTTCTAATAAAACAACATCGTTCAACGAAATACCATTAAAGATTCAATGCCTGGGATATGCTATTCTAAACAACAAAAACTACAACTACTCCCAGGAGATCTTTAATGACTTGATAAAAAATGTTGATAGCAAAGGATTTTTACTTTTTCCAAGATTTTTGAGTTATTATTTTGAACAAAAATTTGAAAAGGAAAATGTAAATTTGCTCAAACAAGGTGTTCATTGTCAAATAAAAAGCTTAACAAAAGAAACATTTTCAAGGATGATGGCACCTATAAAAACAAAAGCAGAGGTGCCTGAGCAGAATTTAGCAGTTACAACTGCTCCTCAGACATCTGCTGCTGAGCCCACTGCTCCAGGTGATCAAAGCAGCACAACCACTGCTTTGAAACCCACACCTGACATCACCAAAAAGACCAAAAGAAAAACATCCAGAAAACCCACCAAACCCAAACCAAAGGCAACTCTGGAAGATGAGATCCCAGAGCAACTGCCAGTGACAACACAAAAGTCATCACAAACCACTGCTGCTACTTCCTCACAGCAGTTGGAAGAAAGATCTCAACCCATGCCTAAAACTCCTCCTGCATCCTCACAAAAGGATCAGGTTGTAAGCACAGGGACACCACAATATGAAGCTCTGAATCCACTCGGATCCATCTTCCTCAGTCCTGATCCCAAGGACATGTCTCTTTCAACTCCCATACCCTCACCAATCATAATGCCACAATCCATGCTACCCTTGTTGCATGCAGCTGCTATAGCTCAGACACAAACCAGTTCCTCTCTATCACCTGTCACTGAGAGTATACCCCCACAGGTGACTGGGTCTGATGCTACTACTCCTGCTATCCCAGCAACAATTGAGGAGGTTACACCCCCTGAGTTACAAGTAACTCTCGGTGGTAGTTCAAGTGGAGCAGCAACTACAACTGGTGGATCAAAAGATCCTCAGTTGGACAGTTGTTTCATAAGTAAGACTCCCTTGAAGGCAATTTCTTCCATGGCAACTTCGGTAACCACCAGTGAGTTGGATCTAACCACTGGTACCATCAAAGGTTTATCGAATGCTGAAGAAAGAAGTCCCAAGTACCAAGAACAAGGGGCATCAATGGGTGATTTTTGGGACTCTGTCCCCAAGACACACATTGATATAACCACTGCTGGTGGGGATTCAGATGATCCCAGTAAAATGGGTGATGATTCAAGATATCAGGAATTGACGGGCAGAGTTGAAAAGCTTGAAGAATCAGTTTCTGAAATAAAGGAGATGGTGCAAGAGATTTTAAAAGCTCAGAAAGCACAATCCACTGCTGTTCCACCTCAAGCACCTGCTCCTCAACAAGCACTTGCTGCAAATGAGCTCTGGAATCTTTTTCAACCTTTGCTTGAAAGACAAAAACAAGTGGCTGATCAGCAGCATGAAATGCATATACAAATGCTGACCAATATGGTGGAATCAAGGTTCAAGGATACTCAAGCAGATATCAAGGCTATTAAGGCCAGCATCCAAACTACCACTGGCAAATCTCCTTCAACTTTGCTGTTCTTTGATGACTCCCTTGCAGATAATGCCAAAAAGGGGGAGATAATGAAGCAAATGAAAAAGAAGGGAATAGAACATGGCCTGTGTGTTGAACCTGAGCAAGCAAAGCAAACATCTAAACCACCTCCCACAAAATGTCATACAGCTGATACAACAGAAGTTACAAAAACTGCTGTCAGTAGCCAAACAGCTGCCATTTCATCAACACACACACTTTCAACACACACCATTACAACCACTGTTCCACCACCATCCTCATCTACAATCATATCACCACCACTGCCTCCTGCCATAAAGCAGAAGACAGCAGATGTCACAACATCTGCTGTAATGACAACAGTGATTGAAACACCAGTTGTTTCAACCACTGCCAGTCAGTCACAATCACAAACCACTGCTATCCAATCTCAAACCATTGATTCATCCAAAACATCATCTGCCCCTTCTTCATTAAAAAGGAGAAGGAATCTCATATCAGATGATGATTCACCACCACCATCACCACCATCAAAAACTACCTCACCACTTCCATCCCCTGCTCAAAAGCAGAAGACAACTGCTGACATATCAGCAGTTGTAATGACAACAGATGTTGAGACACCAGTTGTTTCAACAGCTGTTAGTCAGTCATCCACCACTGCTCTCACCCTTTCTACATCACAACCAAAGCTCTTCAACAGAAAAAGAAAGCCAATCCCTGCCGATGAGGGTATACATGATCCTAATGCTGCACAACATCCACTGGAACTTGAAGCTATCAAAAATGAGATGAGGCAATTCTATACAGAAGAAGATCCTTCAAAAAGAAGATTCTCCTCACTCATAGGCTACATGCCACCAGATGATATGGATGACTACCTCAAAATCAAGGCAAGGCAAGCTAAACTAAGAGCTAAATTTGAAAGTGAACGTGACCGTTTAAGCGAAGATGGCATTGCTAAAAGACTGGAGTTCTACTTCACAAAAGTAAAGCGGATAGAAGAATTTGCACAAGACCTAAACAAAGAAAAGGCTGAACAAAAGAAAAAGTTAAGAAAACAATATCTAGCCTACATCATGAAAGAGAAATTCTATCCTGCTGAAGAACAACAGTTCAAGGAATGGCCAATAGTCGCTCTAAAGCATGAAGCAGAAAGGATTGAGAAAATCAAGAATGATCCTACAAAGAAGAAGAATGCTCCAAACTGGAGAAAATACAAAAAGCTCATTGGTGACCTAACTGCTGAGTATAAAAGAAAGAAAAAGGAGCTGGTGGATGCGAAAATGGATACTGCTGAAGCCATATCAAAATGGTCAAAACAGCAGACCGATGAAGCCTATGAAAGGCTAAAGAAAAGAAAGATAACTGTTTCAAGCACCTCAAAGAAGCGAGAACATATGATGAAGCTTGAACAGAAAATTGAAAACCTCATGACAATGTTAAAATCAGCAGACAGTTCTACTCTTGTGTCAAACCAAGTTGAAGGCAAACAGCTGACTGAAGAAGAGGTAATAGAAAAAGAAGCAGAGTATCTCAAGGGCACCATCTTAAAAATGGGTCTGAATGAAGACAACTCATCAAAGCTTCAAAACCTTTTTAAGAATGTATTAAACAAACATGCGTCTCCAAACACTGCAAAAGACAAGACAGAAGTCGACAGACAAGAACTTATTGAACAAGAAACTGCAGAAGATATAGCTGCAGCAGACAAAGTCATTGAAGAAGCTTTCAAAAGAATGTCTGAAAGTCTGCAGGTGTTTTCAAGGCCATCATCCCTCAACTCATCGGCAAATAAGTCTCTCCCAAGAAATCCATTGGGTTTAAAAGTACTAAAGTGGCTCTCTGATCAAAAGACCCACGTATTGACTCTGGTCAGATCCAATGGAGAGGTGAAGTATATATCAAGGAAAGAAGCACTAGGCCTTAGTGTTCAAGATTTGCAGGATCTCCTTGAACTTACACTGTGCAGGGATGAAGATGATATAAGTTCCAGAGACTTTGAAGCAGATTTTAAAAGAGAAGCAAAGGAACTTTTGATGAGGAATAAAGATCCAGAATAATGACAGGTTTTGGCATTATCTGTTCCAGGGGGAGATTGTTGGGATTGAACCCTACCAGAGGAACAGATAATGTAAAGCCAAAACCAGGTCACAACAGTGGATTCATAATAAGCAGCAGTTTACATTAAGCTTTCCCCTTGAAAGTGATTTATAACAACTGATGGTCTTTATCCGCTGTTCATATTCAACTGCTGATCAAAACCCTGAAGTATCCAACACTGCTGGTCCTATCTACTGATGATAAAACACTGCCCAGTCAAGGACTGATCAACCTTGAGTAAAGCACTGACATAAAGGGAGAGCAGCTGTTTGGTGAAATATTTGTTTTATGAATAGTCAGTGGTTAGGTTAGCAGTGTTTGTGTAAGAACAGTAGATACAGGTTGTTAGGCTGTTAGACGTCGCTTTCATGGTGACGTCAGCTGAGATACCCCAGTGGTTTGGTTTGCCTATAAATGTAATAGTACCCTGTACTGTTACATTTGATTAACTGAGCGGGTTCTTCTCCTCATGTCTAATCCTTTCATCTTGTGTGCAACCAACCTTGGGGCATCAGGCTGAGGGGGAGATTAGTTTGTAAGCATGTCTGTAATCCTTTGCTTTGATTTGTAAATCATTTGACTCCATGAGAAGCTAATGCTATCAAACTATTTTCTCCATTGATTGTGTTTACAAAGTTTGTATCTATTTCCGCTGCACTTTACATGTTTTCATATTCACAAATTGTTCAAAACATACAAACAAACATAATCATGAGAGCCTCCGATCCTAACAAAACCACGTATATAAGGACCAGGGACCTGAAATGCAATTAATGAAACATTTTTAACTTGACCCGGGGACTCATACCGGCCGCGTAAGACCTGTGTGGTCTGTTACGCGGGCAACGTCCGACCTACAGCGACATAAATTACAGGCAGGTGCCTGTTGATGCTGATAACCGACTTAAAACCTTGTTTTTACATACCAGGGGCTGCCTCAATGGTTTAACATGCAATAGGGGCACTTGTCTTGATCTGGAAACATCAGTAGACCTCCTTGTCATGATCTTGTTGCACCAATTTTGCTATATAAGCTTCCTTCTTGATGCAACACTTCACACTTCATTTGCAAACTTTCACAAACTTCTTTCTGGAGCTCTCTGGTCAGCAACCAAGATTCCTTAGGCTTCCTATTCGTGCATAGGACCTTTGTAAGTGTCCTTAACCTTCCTTAATTCAGTTTTGTTTAGTTAATTAGCTTAAAGTCAAACCGTCGTAATTAGAGTTTGACTTTGAAATTAATCATAAATTGTCCAGTCAAATTTCAAATTGAAAGTACCTATGAGTTGGTAATTATGTGGGTAATAAACCCTTAAAAGGGCACCCTCTGATTCCCACTCTAACTAGCTCAATTGTCGAGTCAAGGTTAATCTTAAAATGTCAACAGAAAGCTTATTTTCAAATTAACACATAATTAGTAATGTTGAAGCCATGCAACCTGTTTTATCACTAATATATCTTGGTAATTAATGTAAGAACATGTCTAAACATGTTAAACCCGACAATTTTCAGTTTAGGCTCGGTTCAGAACCGAAAGTCGCATAATTTGACTTCTGCTTTGACTTTCAGTTATGACCCAATGTAGCATGTTTTAGAAATTCCTTAGAGCTTTATTTGGACCAGGTTTCATGTTAGTATAACCCTCTGTGATTATACAACTTGGTTCAATAGTTATCCGATTCATATGCATGTTTCCGTTAAATGCTTAAATGTTGACTATTATGCCCATATGACCTTAAAATGTGATTTTTGAAAATGTAAAAGAATAGAAACCTTAGTTACTGATTTATAGACTTGTCCCTAAATTTTGACATCAGTTTGAGGTCTAGATTAGGAGTTATGCTCATGAGCGTAAATGAAAAGCTTTTTATTAATTAAACGGCGTAATTAGCATAAAGCCTTTCTAAACCCAAATTTTTGATACCAAACTTTTTACCTACTGATATAAAATAATATTTTGGGATTTTTGAAGATTTTTATTTATTCTTAGGCTGAGCATAACATAGGGTTCTAACCTTGATTCGGTTATTGTCGGTTTTGCCTTCTGGAATAATAAAAATCCTTTTGATACCAAACCTTTTTCTACTGATCTAATATGATAAGTAAAATATTTTAAGCCTTCTGGAAAAAAAATATCAGCTTTTCTTTAAAAACCCGAAAGTCGCTTAAAACCTGTAGGATTGTTCGACTGATCCAAATGAGTCGATTAGAGAAGTTTTGATCTATTTCAGGTGCGGAAAACAAGAAATAGACTTAGTAACAGCTTGATCTTCTCTTAATTCACTGATTGTATTGATTAAACGTTGTTTACAATCGATCTTCACACCGGCAGAGTTTCGACATGAAATACAAGAACCCTACTACTGATTTCGCTCATGAGTGCACTATATATAGTGCATGAGATTTCGCTCCAAGGACCACATGTCCACATGAGCGAAATCACAACTTGACATATAAGCGAAATCACCTACTTTAGAACCATATGAGCGAAATCAGGACTAATATAATTCTATTTTGTCATGTTGTGAACATTTAATTTCATTCTATTTAACGTGCAAGTGTAGAATTGATGATGCAAGATGATGTCACTTGGATGATGTCATCATCAAGAATGATGACATCATTGTTGTTCCGAATCGCAACGAACTGAAGACTTGACATAAGACGAAGACGACAGATGAATGCACTAACAAAACCGCCTTTTTACGCGTGTTTAACGCATAGTATGTATTAAAACTATTTTAAACATATAAGGTTTGATGCCTACTGCTATTTTAATAAATTTTTATATTTTAACAGTAAGCAAAGGTTTTTAAACTCATATTTCCAGTTTTGACCTTTTAGGCTTAAGTGAATTTACCAAAATGCCCCTACGGTGCATAGTTTAGTTATAAAAGATAAATTTCACATATTTACAATACCCTACTGTTATGACTTATTAAAAAATAGTATTTTTACTGATTATATTAGACTTGTAACTCAGATTAATATTTAAACTCTTTTATAACCTTTAAAATGACCAAAATACCCCTACGGGGAGTAAATTGAGTTTAAATCCGTTTTGGGCATAATAGAAGATATCTTACTGATGTCACAACATATTTAAGGCATATTAACTTAGGAAACCTGTATATGACTCTTATGGTTACCCGTTACGCCTCTTTCGCGTTCGGTTCGGTTTATGTAACTAGTTTGCATAAATTGACCGAAACGGGTCAAACCTTATCATTTTTTTCTCAAAATCCAGAATGTGTTTAGTTTACCCATATTACACAAGTCTCCAAAATTGTCTGGTCTAAATCTCATTCTATTCCGGTCTTCGCTTAATCGTGCGTTTGAACCGTATCTTCCTTTAAAACTAACCGGTCTAAGTTTAGGCTTAATTAAAGACCCGTTAGGAATCTAATAGGTTATTAAAAACCTTTGTTACAGAATAGGAGACCCGGTAAAAGCTACGTGCACTTGAAATTTGTGATTATTACTTGCAAAGGTAAATACTTTAAACTTATTTTCCCTTATACGGGCTTGGGGTACGGTATATAAAATACTGCTTGGTCGGGCATTGAATTTTTAATCGTATGAAGGTTACTTTATTGAGATGACCCGTTTAAATTGTTGTGTTTGCTTAAAGCCTTTGGGGGGTTAATGACCATGTCCCGGATATCCTTGGCATCATTCATGAAATGGCCATGACCTTAGCACGGGGTGTAGGCGTACACCTGTGCATATATAAATAATAAGGTATAACCGCCGGTTACGAGAATAACTCGCCACGGGACTATACCATGTGGTGTGTCTATTAATCTTTAACCCGATATTCAACCCGGGCTACTGAACGTATAACGAACATGTAATTCTTTTACAAGTTTATATATAAAAAATTATCCCAAGTTATAAAATATTTTGTGCCTTGTGCATTCAAATCAATTTTCTAAA
This sequence comes from Helianthus tuberosus, assembly GCA_030545235.1. Lineage (NCBI taxonomy): Eukaryota > Viridiplantae > Streptophyta > Magnoliopsida > Asterales > Asteraceae > Helianthus > Helianthus tuberosus. Next base: position 134,362,208 of record CM060430.1, on the reverse strand, counting down.
CCTTTTTCAAAATGAGTCAGTTAATTGTATTTACCAGTGTAAACTGACGTATTTTCCCAAAAAAGGCTAAGTGCAGGTACTAATTGAAATAGGCTGGCTTCTCCTTAGCATCAATAAGAGTCTCGCAAGCTTGGATGCATTTTGAGTCTGATGAACTATGTTTCCTTTTTATTTGATCCGCCTGTGGATCTTTTTCAACTATTTTGTGATACTTGATATTACAATTTATTCGGTTGAAATAAATCTATCTTTTGCTTCCGCTGTGCATGTGAAAATTGTGTTGTTTGACTATGATGATATCAACTACGTCACGATACTCCCCACCGGGCCCACCGGTAATACGTGGAAATATCGGGGTGTGACAGGTTGGTATCAGAGCCAACACTGAGTGAATTAAACACTAGCCTTTTGTGTTTAATCTCAGTTACACAGTTGCACATTCCTCAATTTTCGAGTCTAGACAAAGAACTTAGGACAAAATCCTGATTTGTTTTGTTTTATTTTTTCTTTATATTTTTCCTTGTTGTTATCTTTGTTTATGTTGACAGGTTCAATCATGCCACCAAGGTTCATCAGGGGAAGAGGAAAGGCACCAATCACGGGCCACGACAATGAAGCCGAGCCATCACACAGACGAACCCCACTGGCCTCAATGAGTACGAGTCCTCAAAAGCATTGGAGGACGTATATAGAGCCAGCGAGGCGATCCGTCTCGCTAAGTTCGTCACCATCCTATCACCATTCCTACGTGCCTCATTCTGAAAATGAGCCCCATAACCCGCAGCCATCTTTCATCCCCCTCCAGAGGTCCAGCCCTCACCATTCATTCGATGACCCGACACCTGTCTTCCAAAGCCGGTTCAACCCGACAAACTAAATTGAAGAACCAGTGGGTTTTAACCCACTAGGACCTGAAGACCACTTCTCGGGAGACCATGCGATGGACATGGACGAAGACACGGATCCCGCTGAGCCTCCAACCGGGACCCCTAACCACCCCATCGAAATTTTGGATGGGTCACCTTTTGTGGGATCACCTTATAATGGTCCTGAAAGCTATGAGGAGAGGTTCAGACAGATTGACTAGGTATTTACTCCCAGTTACCACAACTCACCGCAGCAGCAGGATCCCTTCGAGGATTCTCGTTTTGTCGCGGTCACTCCGCCACCACCACCACCTCAGCAGCAGCCTCCGGAGCCACCGAGATGAAGAAGATCGAACGCACGGATGTCCGTGCGAGGAGGAGTGCGTATCAGCACCCCTCCACCTTCAAGTGCCAGCCGCTACCCGCCACTCCATGAAGACCCGCAGATGGGTGGGCCTTCAAACCCCGTCTCGGAAGTAAACTCTACGCCTGTCGCACCACCACCATTAGGCTTTGGCGACCCAATACCTACATACACTGGTACGACGGCGTATAATCCCTTTGAGCAGCCGGCTCACACCAACTACAACTACGCTAATGTTGACCCGTACCAGGCAGCGTGGGATTACAACACCCTCCATCCCGATGGGTCCTTTAGGGTCCCATATCAAGCTGGATATTCACCCTATGGGTACCCTACCGGAGGAACTTAGTAACGTCCACCCGACTTTCCACGTTTCAAACCTCCGAAAGTGTCTGGCTGAGCATGGTCTAATTGTACCACTCGATGACCTGCAAGTGAACGAAACACTACACTTCGTGGAGAAGCCTGTCAAAATCATGGACCGCCAAACCAAGCAACTCAGGCGCTCGCGCATTCCTATTGTGAAAGTCCGATGGGAAGGCAAACGAGGCGCATAGTTCACTTGGGAACTAGAAAGCGACAAGAAGGCGAAGTACCCGCAGTTATTTAAGGAGAAAGTATAGAAAGAGAAAGTTCTCCAAAGTAATTCACAGTGTTGTACAACTTCCAGCCTAATTTCGGGACGAAATTCCCTAAACAAGGGGAGGCTGTAACACCCCGTGTTTTCGGGAAGTCAAAGTCGAAGTCAAGGTCAAAGTCAGTGACTGATTTCATGCAACTGACTAATAATAGATTTCTTTTATTTTAGCTATTATGTGGAGTAAGTGTCTATAATTACAATAATCGACGTGTGTTATTCGCAATCTAATCGACTTACGACTGTGAACTGTAGGAAGTAACAATGCGATAAAGTTAACGAAACGATAATCAAACTATGCTAATCAAATCGACATCGAATCAAATCGCAACTCGAACTACGCATTTTAGTTATTGTTATTGTTATACGTGTATGTGTGTGCCCTATGTGTTACTTGTGCATGTTCATTTATGTTATGTGTGGTAATCAATCGAAACGCAATCGAACTCGAAATGCAATCGAACTCAATCGACATCGAACTCGAATCACAATCGAACTATGATAATTAGTGGAGAAGGGATAGTGCGAGATATGAGTGGTTGGGATTAAAAGTAATTTGAATAGGAAACTCCATCGTATTCGCATCGCTCGTAATCGAAATCGAATCAGTAAAAATCGTCGCGTCGAACGCACAAACCAGGTGCCATCCGGCCGGATAGCCATCCGACCGGGCTGCCACTTGGCCATGGCGTCAAGATGCCATCCGACCGGATAGTCATTCGGGCGGGATGCCATCCGACCGACCCACCCTTTCCCTTTTTGGAATCCTATAAATACCCATGTCACTCTCAAACTTTCTACTTTTGGAAACTCTCGTCCGACCAGCACGCTCTTCTCACCTTTTCTTCGATTTCTCTCGATTCCAGTAAGATCTCTTCCTAAATCTTGTAATTTCCCGACCTACATGCACTCCTACACCTTTCTATCTTTTGAATCTTAACTTTTAACCGTAAAATCGCTAGATTTGAGGTGTTCTAGGATGATGTCATCATGAGTTCTTGAAGAACTTCATGTTTTGGCTTCAATCCACCGAGGACAACTCGGATCTAACCGATTTCCACACAAATGAACCAAGATCTATACTAGATCTAAACATAAACACAGTGAAAAAGGATTGAAAGATGGTTTCTAACTTTCTTTCAACTCTTTTGCACTCAATACGCTTGAAACCGATAGAAACGGATCTAGATCTAGTCCTCCACTCATTCTTAGTGTTGTGCTAGCTCAAGATCTGGATTCTACTCACGAGACCACCGATTTCGGGTTAAACAAGAACAACCGTCTTGAATCGGTTAACTGGCCGAACTAGGGTGATTCTTCTCGATCAGGTCGCTTGGGTCAAGATGGGGTTCTGTTGGTTAACACGTTATCAAAACGTCTCGATAAAATGACAAACAATCAAAACGACCAAGTGTAGGACGAACGGAACAATCGGGACAGAATGCTGTCCGACCGGATTACTATCCGAGTGGATAAGCCACCCGAACGGGTTGCTGTCCGAACGAATAACACGTTGGGTCCCACACCTCATGAAACTCTATCTGAAGTTTGAGTATCGAACGAATTGCCATCCGATCGGATTACCATCCGACCGGATTACTCTTCGGATCATGAGATACTTGGACTTTAAAGACTTAAACAATTTTCAACATGTTCATTAACAGGGTTGCCACCCGGTCGGATGGACATTCGACCGAGTGACTCTTTTGATATGAACTGTTCCCACTAAGTAACCTCATCACTAACGTCACCGTCCGACCGGACTACCGTCCGACCGGATGACAATCCGAACGGACTGTTATCCGCACGATTGACCGTCCGATCGACCGACTTGAAGGATAGAGATACTTCAATGTTTTCAAATGCTACAACGAAAACTTCAAAAGACAAGCCATCATACACAAACACATTCATCTCATAGGAATAAACAATCCACTCGAATAGTCATCCGACCGGACTACCGTCCGACCGGATGACCATCCGAACGGATTGCCATCCACACAGACAAGCCGTCCGATCAGATTACCATCCGACTGAACTGCTGTCCTACCCATTCACACTTTGTATCGTTTTACGCGTCACTTATCATTATGCTATCAATCCATTCAGGCTAACTTTACTCGCTAAGCGCTCCCTCAATCCATCAATCGCTGTGAGTATACTCGATCCCTTTTTGCTTTATGCACTTTTGGGTGTTACATACGTTACAACTACTCAAATCACATCAAACACACTACTCAATACTATTTGAATGCTAACCGTTAATGCATGTTATACGTGGCTTATGAATGCTTGTTTGTTATGTTTACACATGGAATGTTGTTTACCTGCCTTAGCAACGATAGTACTATAGTTTGGACTCAGCACCCGTTCACACGGGGGTTGTTAAGGACAATTACTTGCATGGATTATGGTGATAATAATGTATTGCGAACTGCCTCGGGCAGTCAACTCGCAGTCATTGGTATCGATGGGTCTATGTCGATAACTAACGTGCTTCATTTCACTATGTGTACATGCTGGTTATGCGTAAACGAATTCGAACTCTATATGCTATTATGAAACTTGTATGCTCACCTTTACATTTAATGTATTGAATTTATTTTAACGTATGTGATAGGTGCTTAGGATGCACATCTGGTAGGAAATTGAAGCTAGAATAAAGCTTTAGAGCCCAACAAATAGTTGTCTGTAGTAATCGAATCAAGGGTCTCTAGAAGCAGATAAACAATTGCTCTATTTAAATCTGAGTTGTCGGAACAGAATTATTTGCCTAGATTTTATCTGTAATAATTTGTTTACCGTTTGAGACATGGTATGGGATATGTTATTTTAAATTGAATAGTAATGATAATTGTTATGGAAATTTCTGGACAATCTGTTTCGCTCAGTGCCATGCCCCGATGATTCCGCCATCGGTTGGGGTGTGACACCAAGAGGATAGCTCGTTTCATTGGGGGGTTTGGCCCCAGAAATCAAGGCCAGTGTGAAGGCCTCCAGACCAGCTACTTTTAGGTCTGCAGCTGATATATAATTGTCTCTTACTTTGGACGCAGTCAGACAAAGATCACTCAGAAACACCGATGCTGAGAAGAGAAAGCGTGAGGATGATAACTCACGACGGTCAGACAAGAAGCATAAAGGAAACAATGACCACAAAAAGAGTTCTGGAACTAAAAAGGATGGTCATCAGTCGGGCGATAAGCCCAAGTGTAAGATCTGTAAGAAGCACCATTTCGGGAGGTGCAGATATGAATCAAAATCCCAGTCACAGCCAAGAGCTTGTGGGATTTGTAAATCTTCTGAGCACAAGACATTAGACTGTAAGAAAATCAAGGATGCGATGTGCTATAACTGCAATGAAAAAGGGCATATCAAGTCCAACTGCCCAAAGTTTCCAAAGAAGGCTGAAGATGGGAAAAAGACCAATGCTAGGGTTTTCCAGATGAACGCACAAGAGGCGATCCAGAATGATAATGTCATAACAGGTACCTTCCTAATTAATGATGTTTATGCAAGGGTGTTATTTGATTCTGGAGCAGATAAGTCATTTGTTGATGTTAAGTTTTGTAAGTTGTTAAACCTACCTGTTAGAACCCTAAGCATAAAATATGAGGTTGAATTAGCCGATGGCACCATAGAAACTGCATCAACCGTGTTAGATGGATGTTTCATATCCATTAGGAACCACTCTTTTCCATTGTCCCTACTTCCTTTGAAATTAGCTGGATTTGACATAGTAATAGGCATGGATTGGTTATCTCATAACCAAGCGCAAATTATGTGTGACAAGAAGCAAGTAGTGATCAAGACTCCGTATGGTGAGTCACTTACTATACAGGGAGATACTCAGTATGGATTGCCTAAGCAAGTGTCTATGCTTAAGGCATCAAGTTGTATGAAGAAGGGTTGTGTCATCTACATGGCACAAGTGACTATCGATGAGCCGAAGCCTAAGATTGAAGATATCCCCGTCATTTCTGAATATCTCGAAGTATTCCCTGAAGAACTACCAGGTTTGCCACCAGATAGGCAAGTAGAATTCAGAATTGACATTATTCCAAGAGCAGCACCTGTTGCAAGGGCACCTTACAGGTTGGCACCAACAAAAATGAAAGAGTTGAGGACTCAGCTAGACGATTTGTTAGCAAAAGGTTTCATTCATCCGAGTTCATCTCCTTGGGGAGCACCAATCCTGTTTGTGAAGAAGAAGGATGGGTCGATGTGACTATGCATCGATTATCGCGAGCTTAACAAGGTTACTATCAAGAATAGATATCCATTACCCAGGATCAACGATCTGTTCGATCAACTGCAAGGAGCGAGTTATTTCTCCAAGATCGATTTGAGGTCAGGCTACCATCAGTTGAAGGTTAGAGATGAAGATGTGCACAAAACTGCATTTAGAACTCGTTATGGTCATTACGAGTTCCTAGTGATGCCTTTTGGGCTCACTAATGCACCAGCCGCATTCATGGATCTCATGAATCACGTCTGCAAGCCCTGTCTAGATAAATTCATCATTGTCTTCATCGATGACATCCTCATTACTCGAAAAGTCAAGCTGACCATGAGAAGCATCTCCGTTGCATTCTTAAGCTGCTTCAACAGGAAAAGCTCTATGCCAAATTTTCTAAGTGTGAATTATGGCTTCGTGAAGTCCAATTCCTTGTACATGTTGTTAGTGAGCGTGGTATCTAAGTAGATCCCGCTAAGATTGAAGCCATTATGAACTGGCAAGAGCCAAAGACGCCTACGGAGATTCACAGCTTTCTAGGGCTGGCAGGATACTACAGGCGATTTATTGAAAACTTCTCATGCATTGTAGCACCCCTGACTCTTCTCACTCGAAAGAATAGCAAGTTTAATTGGGGGCCTAAGCAGCAAGAATCTTTCGATATTCTGAAGCAAAAGTTGAGCAACGCTCCAGTATTAACGTTGCCTGATGGAATTGATGAATTTGTAGTATATTGTGATGCATCACACACCGGTATGGGATGTGTGCTTATGCAGAAAGGCAAAGTCATTTCCTATGCTTCACGCTAGTTAAAGGTGCACGAGAAGAATTACACCACCCATGACTTGGAGTTGGGTGCTGATGTGTGTAAAATGCAACATATAAATTACATCAAATAAGGCATAAAACTAACCCTTTTTAAGTACTAATATTGGAAAAAGAGTGTTTTTGTCTTTCTTTTGTATTTTCAGGATTAAATGAGCTCAAAAACACAAAAGAAGCAAAAAGACAGCTAATTCCAACATAAGTACAAGGAAAGGAACATAAGTGGACTGCCCGACCCCTCAACGGCATCTTCCCAAGCAAAATAGAGAAGGCAGAAGGCTGAACACGCCCCGTGCTCAGCCAGCACGGGGCCGTGCCCAAGAAGCAGCAGAAAAGACAAACCTATAGAAGCTTCTATTGCCCACCACGGGCCGTGTCCAGCGGACACGGGGCGTGTCGAAAGTACAGCAGGCGCATTAATTGTAATTGCGAATTACAATTAATGAGGAGAGAGAGTGTCAGACTGGCACGGGGCCGTGCCCAGCTCTCTGTTCAGCCTATAAATAGGAGTGCTTGGATTCATTTCAACTCATCCCTTGGCACACCACCTCTCTCACACTTCATCCACCACCCACCACCATCACAACCCCATCATCCACCACCATCATCCATTGTCCATCGTAGAGTGTGTGAGTCATCTCGGGATCCAAGATTGATCGTAAGAGTTCTTGACAATCAAGGCCATGTTTGCCTAAGTCTCTTACATCACTTGGTGAAGACAAAGTGTCTAGTATAATACTTTTTATTTCTAATCTTTTGCACTTTTTATTTGGTTTTGTATTAATGACTTTAATAACTAGTTACTTATGTTGAAGGTGATCTTTCCTTATCGTTTGTCCGTGGTGTCTTGGCATTATTTTACTGTCTATATAAAATAAAGGATTTTCACCATTCATATCTCCACGGTCTATATGGAGGTATGTTGGCTACCTGGTCGGGGGTTAAGGGAACGGTTTGGTAAAGGTCTTGCCATTGTTCAGCGTTTAGAGGTCCTGCAATGGACCTGGGTCAAATTTAGTAGGACCTCCTTCAATACTTCTCGGTATTGGATGGCGGGGGTCCAAACTCTTTGATCCCCTCATAAGTTAACTACTATTAATACTATAACCCGGCTATTTAGGACTGTATCCCTGCTGACTCAGATTACTTAGCCGAGGGTAACGTCACCGCCAAAAGCGGGGCCTACCACAATACTGCATTAATAACTTAATTCATTATCTTCCAATAATCCACCCTTTTAGGATTGTATCCTTGCTGACTCAAACTACTGGGGTGAGGGTAACGTCACCTTCAAAAGAGGGGCCTACTACAATAACTAAGATAATCTCTTAATTATGTGCAAAAGTGCGGAAATAATCAAAGGTTATACTAGATACGAGTCGGAACCAAGTGATTCATCTTGTCTATCTGTTTTTATTTTATTTTTATTTTCAGCATTTTAGTTAGTTTTTATCTTTTCTTAGTTTAAAACATTTTTCTAAACTTTTTATTTTGATTAGACGTTGAGGATAAACCGGTACTAAAAGCTCTTGTGTCCTTGGACGACCGCGGTATCTTACCAACGCTATACTACGCTCAACGATGGGTGCACTTGCCCATATGTGTGTTTAGTGTTAGTGAAATATCGTGTTTTATAAATTTAAAACTTGGCTAAAATAAGTGTTAAAAAGGGCTTAAAATATACACCTAATATATATAACACTTTATCGCACATCAAGTTTTTGGCGCCGTTCCCGGGGACACAAGGATTTTAAGAAAGCTTAAAATCGACGGCTTAATCAGTTTTTCAAAACCTTTTTAAAAGCGTGCACATTTTTCTGCATTTTAGTTTAGTTTTACATTTACAGTAACCTGTACACGGGGCCGTGTTCACTGAACACGGGGCCGTGCTGCACATTTTCATAAAAACACCCAGTAAAAGAAGCTTGAACACGGGCCGTGCTCACTGAACATGCCCCGTGCTCAACGAAATCAGTAAATTTAATTAAAACGCCCAGATACAGATCCTGAACACGGGGCCGTGCTCATTGAACACGGGGCCGTGCTCATTGAACACGGGGCCGTGTCCAGCCTCTGTTTCCGTTTTTCTTTTTGTTTTCTGATCTCGAGACTCGGTTGTGGTTTGCTGAGTGATTCTTATGGATCAATACTCAGGAGGTTACAACTACACCTATTATGAGGATGATTATAGGGGTAATTATTGCACTAATTGTCGTAATGCACGCTCGATTCAAAATAATCACTCATATCAACCATCCAATTCATACACCTACTATGAGGAGCCCAGGTACGAGCCATCAACTTCATACACATCCTATGAAGACCAAATGTATGAACCTCCTCCCTCATACTCATATTTTGATGAACCAAGGTATGAGCCCTCATACTCATGCTTTGAGGATCCAAGATATGAGCCACCACCTTCATATGCTTACTATGAGGAACCTTGGCGTGAACAACCCACCTCATATGAGTATTATGGAGAACAAAATTACGAACCTTATCCATCATATGCTTACAATGAAGAACAATGGTGTGAACCATCGACTTCATATGAGTATTATGAGGAACAAAGGGTCGAACAACCGGATTCAAGCTTAGAAAATTCCGATTCTTTTTCTATAACCGAAGTGACCGATAGGATATTAGAACACATTAGAGTTATCGATCGATGTATAAAAGAAGCTCGCGCAAGGGAAGAGGAGTCCCGCGCAAGAGAAGAACTAAAAAAGGAAGAGATAACTGAAAATGTAAAAATGGAAGAACAAATAAGTGAAAAACCGACACATGAGTTAAACAACGAAAAAGGTGAGTCCGACAACGTTAAAATTCAAGAAGAGTCTAATTTTGAAGAAATTAATCTCTTGTCACCTTCTTTCGAAAATCATTGTTTAGTACCCACTCATGCTAAGTTTTTAAAAGAGTTAAACACTAACACTAAAATTGACGAAACGGTAAGTGTTAAGTTAACTAATGATCAAACTTCACTAATAAAAGAAGACCCATTTGAAATTAACATCACACCGGTTCCATGTTTCTTTCAAAATTCGTTTATTAGTAATGTCACAATCGATAAAGATCTTTGTGTTAACATAATGCCTAACTACATTTTCGAAAAATTAAGTATGAGTGATTTTTCTCCATTTCAAATACCCATTTTTCTATCCAATCGGAAAGTAATAAAATCAATCGGTATAGTTGAAGATGTCTTGGTTCAAACAAATCAAATGGTAATCCCAACCGACTTTGTCATCCTCGATGACGCTCCTCTAGTGTTGGGACGACCATTTGTAAAAACTCATGAAGCTTTGAAAAACTGGAAGTTCAACAATCTACCTCTTCAATTAGGGACATTTAAAAGAAGTGTCGATCTCGAACGATCAATGAAATATCCATTCGGCAATAATGACCCCCTAATTGAAGATGAAGATGAACCACCCGATACAAGTGAAGAGATTGACCACTTTGTTGACGAAGAGGTCGCCATAGAACAAACTTTTAAAGTTCTTGATCGAAATGAGCAACCAAATAAGGAGTCTCCTAAAGACCCACCACTTGAGCTCAAAGAACTTCCAAAAGGTTTGGAATATGCTTTTCTAGACAAAGATGGTAAGTTACCTGTAATTATTTCGTCTAAATTAGATAACTTAGAAAAAGAAAAATTAATTAATCTTTTGAAAAAACACAAAAATGCAATAGCTTGGAAACTTGTTGACATAAAAGGAATTAGTCCTTCTATGTGCACACACAAAATTTTGATGAATGATGACTACAAATCGGTCATACAACCACAACGTCGAGTAAATCCAAATGTTCAAGAAGTGGTTAAAAACGAAGTCATCAAGCTACTTGACGCCGGACTTATCTATCCTATCTCCGATAGTCCTTGGGTGAGTCCCGTCCAAGTAGTTCCAAAAAAAGGAGGCATGACGGTAATAACTAACGAAAAGAATGAACTAATACCAACGAGAACCGTCACAGGATGGAGAGTATGTATAGATTATAGACGATTAAATGAAGCAACAAGAAAGGATCACTTTCCTTTACCCTTCATTGATCAAATGTTAGAAAGATTATCCGGTCATAAATTTTACTGTTTCTTGGATGGTTTTTCAGGTTACTTTCAAATCCCAATAGCACCCGAAGACCAAGAAAAGACAACTTTCACATGTCCCAATGGAACTTTTGCTTATCGACGCATGCCGTTTGGTCTATGCAATACCCCAGCAACATTCCAACGTTGCATGGTAGCCACTTTCCATGACATGATAGAAAAGACAATGGAAGTCTTTATGGACGACTTTTCTATCTTTGGGGATTCATATGACCAATGCCTCGATAATCTTGAACGAATGCTATCCCGATGTGAGGAAACTAACCTCGCCCTTAATTGGGAAAAATGCCATTTCATGGTAACGGGGGGAATAGTACTCGGTCACAAGATCTCAAGCGAAGGAATGGAAGTGGATCGAGCCAAAATAGATACCATTTCTAGATTACCACCTCCATCCTCCGTACGAGCTATCAGAAGTTTCCTAGGGCATGCCGGATTTTATAGACGATTTATCAAAGACTTTTCAAAAATCTCAAGGCCTCTAACGAAATTACTTGAAAAAGATGCTCCTTTCATCTTTGACAAGGATTGCAATCAAGCATTTCTAACCCTAAAGGAAATGCTAGTCAATGCACCTATCATGATAGCGCCTGATTGGAAATTTCCTTTCGAGATCATGTGTGATGCCAGTGACTTTGCAGTTGGAGCTGTCTTGGGACAGAGAAAAGAAAAGCATTTCCACCCAATCTATTATGCTAGTAAAACACTTAATGATGCACAAGAAAATTACACAACAACTGAAAAAGAATTACTAGCTGTGGTATTTGCTTTTGATAAATTTCGTTCTTATCTTGTTCTTTCTAAAACTATAGTCCATACAGACCATGCAGCCATTCGATATCTCTTCAAGAAGCAAGATGCAAAACCACGTTTGATTAGGTGGATTCTACTCCTCCAAGAGTTCGACATTGAAATCAAGGACAAAAGAGGAGCAGAAAATACCGCAGCAGATCATCTTTCACGCTTAGAAGACCCAGCTTTAGAAGCAACCAGGGAAGAGCAAATCAACGAAAAATTCCCAACTGAGTCCCTGGAAATGGTGGAATACAAGGAAGAACCATGGTATGCCGACTATGCTAACTACCTAGCTAGCGGTATAGTCGCAAAAGGATGGCCACATCATCAAAAAAAAAATTCTTTGCCAATGTGAAACACTACTTTTGGGAAGATCCATATCTTTTCAAAATGTGTGCCGACCAACTCGTCAGACGATGCGTACATGGTAGTGAAGCACGAAGAATTCTCCGCCATTGTCATGAAGGTCCATACGGAGGACATCATGGTGCTGCTAGTACCGCACGAAAGGTATTCGATTCGGGATTTTATTGGCCAACCATTTACAAAGACGCTCAAAGTCTTGTAAAAACATGTGATGCTTGCCAAAGAACAGGTAATATTTCTTCCAAAAACGAAATGCCACAAAATGGCATTCTTGTTTGTGAAATTTTTGATGTGTGGGGACTCGACTTTATGGGACCTTTCCCACCATCGAAAGGAAACAAATATATACTTGTGGCAGTAGATTACTTGTCTAAATGGGCCGAGGCCGAGGCACTTCCAACAAATGATGGAAGAGTCGTGGTAAAATTTCTGAAAAAATTATTCTCTCGTTTTGGCACACCTAAAGCTTTAATAAGTGATAGAGGTACCCATTTTTGCAACCATCAACTTGAAAATTTTTTAACAAGATATGGGGTCTATCACCGGGTTTCAACAGCGTATCACCCTCAAACAAACGGACAAGCCGAAGTGACTAATAGAGGTTTAAAACGAATACTCGAAAAAACCGTAGGGTTAAATAAAAAGGAATGGGCTGATAAATTAGACGATGCTTTATGGGCTTTTCGAACTGCTTATAAAACAACAATAGGTACGACCCCATATAAGCTAGTTTATGGAAAAAGTTGTCATTTGCCAGTAGAAATTGCACACAAAGCCTACTGGGCAATCAAAAATGTAAACTTAGATTTAGAATTTGCTGGTAAAAATCGATTTTGTCAATTAAATGAATTAGACGAGCTTAATTATGCATCCTCAAACTCTGAAATTTATAAGGAAAGAATGAAAGATTTGCATGATAAACATATTAAACCTAATGAATTTTGGGTAGGGGATCTAGTTCTTTTGTTTAATTCACGACTTCGATTGTTTCCTGGTAAATTAAAGTCTAGGTGGTCAGGACCTTTTTCCATCACCCATATTTTTTCACACGGTGCAGTAGAAATTAAATCTCGAAATGGGCCACCATTTAAAGTCAATGGCCAACGGCTAAAACTCTATCAAGGATTCATTGAGGATGAGGAAGAAGAGATCTCGCTTCAAACGGTGGAAGAATAAAAAACATCATGCCTGGTAAGTTACGAACGATTGAGACAACAAAATAAAGCGGTAAGTTTTCTAACCATAGCTTATGGGAAAAAGGGGCATTCACACGAGCACTAAAAAAAAAAAAAACCTGCTCGACACGAGGCCGTGTCCGCTGGACACGGGGCCGTGTTCGCGCTGCAGACGGGATAAAACCCCTTTTTCAAAACAGTTTCTTCATTCCACACGCCCCGTTTCCCCACAAAAGCTCTGGTTCCAGACGGTTTTTCGCGAAATTTCGACGTCTCCTATCGATCTAACAACGTCAAGGTATGATTCTATCACTCTTAGTAGTTAGATTAGTTACTTGCATGTAGTTAAAACACCACAAATTTGGGGAAAAATCTAGGGTTCTTGAAGTTCATCCGGATCGAACCTAAAATTTTTGCCTAAATCTGTTTGCATTTAGTTAGATTAGTGTTAAGGAAAGTAAATACACTTGTATTGTTCATAGATTCACCCGATTTCTTGCAAAAACCCCAAACCCTTGTTCTTGAACCGAAAAAGATAAAATTGATAGGGTAAACGGGATATTTTGGGAAAAACGGTGTTTAGGGTTTCATTTTCGGGGGAAACCGCACCTATTGGACCAAAAATTTTCAAGTTTTCGAAATCGGGTCGAAAAATGAAGTTTTTGAGTAACAGACCTCTGGACACGGGGCCGTGTCCGCTGGACACGGGGTCGTGTCCAGGCCGCTGTTTGCAGTTTTGTCCGAAAATATTTCTGTTTCATGCTAACTTTTGGTGTATTCTTGCAGATGGCCAGGAAGTTTACAAGATTCAACGCCAATGAGCTAGATGCAAGAGCTCGATACGAGCTTCTTCAAACAAGGCCGGAGGAACACCCGAGGCAGGCTTGCACAGAACTGCTAACCATGGTGAATCAAATTGACCGTTTCAACAACATTGTCACGGGACCACTCAGAGTCGCACTAACAACCCGACTCCGTTCCGTCCATGAATGCACCTTGGAATTTTACAGCACCTTTGCATTCACTTCAAGGTGTGACCCATTCGATAATGACGGGGTGTCATTCCGGTGTGGCGGAACGAGGTATTCGATCTCCATGGCACAATTCGGGTCGATTATCGGGTTGTATGCGGAAGAGGATGCGGGAAACGAAGAAAATACAGGGGGATTGAGAGAGGTTGAAGACAACGAACGCCAAGCCATGTGGGCTCAGATTGGGGAAGGGTTCTACAATCCGAGCAGCACTAAGAGTACCAAGCTGAGGGATCCGCTATACAGATACATTCATAGGCTCCTCGGCTACTCTCTTAGCCAAAGGCATGACAGTGGTGGCGTCGTTAGGTTAAGAGATTTGCTTGTCCTCCACTGCATTCACAACCGCTGGCCGCTCGATGTTCCGTTCCTCATGCTCCGAAACATGCATCACAACCGCCTTGCTAGTGCACCAACTCCTATTTTCTTCGGGGGATGGGTGTACCGTCTCTTCAAGCACTTCGCCCACATTCCGAGGTCATTTGAGAGGAGCCCATGGTCGGGTACGGTGGATATTCACATATGCCGCTCAATGAACCTGATTTATGAGGCAGAAGACGGGACGGTAACCTTTCAAAGGACGCAAGGTTATGCATGGAACCCGCAGGAGGCCCTAGTTCTTCACGCACCACCTCCCCACTACCAGTATCAACCCCATGGCAATCCGGGTCAATCCTCCTCACAAGGAGGTGGTTTTCCTAATTTTCAAAGTTTACATGATCTTATGCAGGAAAACCTTATGTGTACCAGGAACACCTACAACCTCGCCAACAACACATACCAACGGGTCGGAACTATTGAACGCAACATCAATGATATACAAGACGATATCGGAAGCATCCGAGAGTATATGGCGGGGCATGGGGATGAGGGTGATGATAGCGATGAAGACATGGAGTAGGGAGTATGGAGGAGCAAGACCAGGTTGATGGCAAGCCCACAGGTTTATGTCCCTTTATCTATCGAACAATTGGTGGCCTGCGTGCCAAGTGTTGAACAATTTACTTTTCCTAACTATTTCTGCATTTTATTTTTTCTTTTTCTTTTACTTTATGCTTGGAACAATTAACTATGGTAATGTAGGATGTTTATGTTGCTTGGTGTGGTATTAAGTGATGAAACAGGTACAAACCGAGGCTTGGAATGCTAAGCCTTAGCACTTATAGGACCAGGAGGGAAAAAACCGGGGGGAAGAACCTGTTTTTCAGGCTTTCAGACTGTCCACACGGGGACGTGTCCAGCCAACACGCCCCCGTGCTCACCTCCCAGACCTGCTGTTTGGTTACTGTCCTGCAGATTTTTGTCAGACACGGGGCCGTGCCCATCCAACACGCCCCCGTGTCCACCTTCTGTAAGTTCTCGTTACTGACACCTGAACACGGGGTCGTGCCCACTCGACACGGGGTCGTGTCCAGACTGCCAGTAACACAAAATTTTTGCTTTTTACACCTATTTACACATCTAATCAACCTAAAATTTTATTTTTGGGACACATTGTGGACAATGTGTAATTTAAGTGTGGGGGGGGGGGGGGTGCTAAAACCTTGAATTTTACAAGTCCTAAATACAAGCCTTACACAAAACTCTATTGGAACCGCTAATCACCCCAAATTTTTTCAAAAATTTCATTTTTTTTACTTGTCTAGGTTTAACTTGGGAAATTCAAGTTCTCAAAAAGGTTATATTTTTACAAATTTACAACCGATAGCGTAGTGATAAAAAGAACCAACATAAGAAAATTATGAAAAGGCATGACAAACTTAGTTAAAATTTGATTATAAATACTTGATCACATAAAAACCCATTCCCACAAAAGTGAGTTTTGAGCCTTTATTGAGCATACAATTACATATCATTAGACTAAATGCTCATTTTTCGTTTCTTGTGTGAATAGCCGCTTGGTTCTTACAACTCTAGAACTTGCCATGACGATACATTCCCGGTCCTTATCAACTTAAACCCAAGTAAGTAAATGATGGAGGCATTAGGACTAACCCCTTTTTATTTCTACACCATTATTTTTCTTTTCCTTTTACCACCTACCCAAAAATCCCCCTAGTTAGCCCCTTTGAGCCTAAACCTTTTCATTTCATCACACAAACCAAAAAACCCTTTTACCCACCAAAACTTTTTTTTATTTTTTTACCCTTTGTTTTAGTAACAAGTTCGGTTCTTTTTCGTATGATCGTTAAAAAAAAAATGTGTTGATGATGAAGCAAAAAGAAAATAAACAAACAAGTTAATCAAAAATAACATTGTTTGAATAAAAGCTTCATCAAAATAAAAAGTTACAAAAATAGAAAGTCTTACGAAAACCGACACTTGTTACGCTTTTCGCCCTTTTTCTACTAACCACTATCCCAACCACCTACCTTTAACCCAAAGCCTAACCCTTAACCCACAAAGTCCTCTTGATATTTACAAAGGTATAAAAGTTAAAAAGGAGGAGGATTGATTGCTTGGCAAGCTTATGGTAGGAATAAGTTCCATGCCGCTCTCGAGTGATTCACTAAAAATACACCTTCGGCCGAGTGTGAGTGATTTCTCCCGTGAGATATGTGAACTTGTATATAGATGGAATTTTAAAAAGGCATGTTATGCCCAAATAAGTAATTTCTCCTATGAAACGTTTTAAATAAATCATTACGAATAGGATTGTAAATAAATAAAAATAAAACCCAAAAAGATCTTGGACATCCCGACACTCTACGACAAGCCCAAAACCTTCTCTTCTACCTATTCCATTTGGGAGTGTAAGCCACATATTAAAGAGTTTTGCTTGAGGACAAGCAAAAGTTCAAGTGTGGGGGTATTTGATGTGTGTAAAATGCAACATATAAATTACATCAAATAAGGCATAAAACTAACCCTTTTTAAGTACTAATATTGGAAAAAGAGTGTTTTTGTCTTTCTTTTGTATTTTCAGGATTAAATGAGCTCAAAAACACAAAAGAAGCAAAAAGACAGCTAATTCCAACATAAATACAAGGAAAGGAACATAAGTGGACTGCCCGACCCCTCAACGGCATCTTCCCAAGCAAAATAGAGAAGGCAGAAGGCTGAACACGCCCCGTGCTCAGCCAGCACGGGGCCGTGCCCAAGAAGCAGCAGAAAAGACAAACCTATAGAAGCTTCTATTGCCCACCACGGGCCGTGTCCAGCGGACACGGGGCGTGTCGAAAGTACAGCAGGCGCATTAATTGTAATTGCGAATTACAATTAATGAGGAGAGAGAGTGTCAGACTGGCACGGGGCCGTGCCCAGGGGACACGGGGCCGTGCCCAGCTCTCTGTTCAGCCTATAAATAGGAGTGCTTGGATTCATTTCAACTCATCCCTTGGCACACCACCTCTCTCACACTTCATCCACCACCCACCACCATCACAACCCCATCATCCACCACCATCATCCATTGTCCATCGTAGAGTGTGTGAGTCATCTCGGGATCCAAGATTGATCGTAAGAGTTCTTGACAATCAAGGCCATGTTTGCCTAAGTCTCTTACATCACTTGGTGAAGACAAAGTGTCTAGTATAATACTTTTTATTTCTAATCTTTTGCACTTTTTATTTGGTTTTGTATTAATGACTTTAATAACTAGTTACTTATGTTGAAGGTGATCTTTCCTTATCGTTTGTCCGTGGTGTCTTGGCATTATTTTACTGTCTATATAAAATAAAGGATTTTCACCATTCATATCTCCACGGTCTATATGGAGGTATGTTGGCTACCTGGTCGGGGGTTAAGGGAACGGTTTGGTAAAGGTCTTGCCATTGTTCAGCGTTTAGAGGTCCTGCAATGGACCTGGGTCAAATTTAGTAGGACCTCCTTCAATACTTCTCGGTATTGGATGGCGGGGGTCCAAACTCTTTGATCCCCTCATAAGTTAACTACTATTAATACTATAACCCGGCTATTTAGGACTGTATCCCTGCTGACTCAGATTACTTAGCCGAGGGTAACGTCACCGCCAAAAGCGGGGCCTACCACAATACTGCATTAATAACTTAATTCATTATCTTCCAATAATCCACCCTTTTAGGATTGTATCCTTGCTGACTCAAACTACTGGGGTGAGGGTAACGTCACCTTCAAAAGAGGGGCCTACTACAATAACTAAGATAATCTCTTAATTATGTGCAAAAGTGCGGAAATAATCAAAGGTTATACTAGATACGAGTCGGAACCAAGTGATTCATCTTGTCTATCTGTTTTTATTTTATTTTTATTTTCAGCATTTTAGTTAGTTTTTATCTTTTCTTAGTTTAAAACATTTTTCTAAACTTTTTATTTTGATTAGACGTTGAGGATAAACCGGTACTAAAAGCTCTTGTGTCCTTGGACGACCTCGGTATCTTACCAACGCTATACTACGCTCAACGATGGGTGCACTTGCCCATATGTGTGTTTAGTGTTAGTGAAATATCGTGTTTTATAAATTTAAAACTTGGCTAAAATAAGTGTTAAAAAGGGCTTAAAATATACACCTAATATATATAACACTTTATCGTACATCAGTGCCGTTGTATTTGCACTAAAAATGTGGAGGCATTATTTGTATGGAACTAAGTGTGTTATCTATTCTGATCACAAAAGCCTTCAACATTTGTTCAATCAAAAGGACTTGAACATGAGGCAGCGACGATGGATGGAAACTCTAATTGACTATGATTGTGAAATCCGATACCATCCAGGCAAGGCAAATGTGGTCGGCGATTCCTTAAGTAGAAAGGAGAGAGTGAAGCCCATAAGAATCAATGCCAAGAGCATTGAATTAAAGAATAGTTTGAATGAAAGGTTGTTAGCTGCGCAGAAAGAAACTGTACTAGAAGCTAACTATCCTGATGAGAAGCTAGGAGTAACTCCTGAACAGTTATCCTATGGCAAAGACAGAATCCTGAGATTAAATGGACGAATATGGGTTCCGATTTATGGAGGACTTAGGGATGTGATCCTCCAGGAAGCCCACAGTTCTAAGTACTCCGTTCATCCTGGAGCTGATAAGATGTACCAGGATCTGAGGGCAAATTTCTGGTGGATAGGCTTGAAGAAGTCCATAGCTACCTATGTAGCCAAATGTTTGATGTGCGCACAAGTTAAAGCTGAACATCAAAAGCCGTCAGGTTTGCTACAACAGCCTGAACTTCCCACCTGGAAGTGGGAGATGGTGACAATGGATTTTATCACCAAGTTGCCAAAGACAAAGAAAGGAAACGATACTATTTGGGTGATAGTGGATAGACTGATTATGTCAGCTCACTTCCTACCTATTAAGGAAACACATAGCTCAGATAAGTTAGCTCAGCTGTACATGGATGAGATTGTATGTCTCCATGGAGTGCCGGTGTCTATAATATCGGATAGGGATACAAGGTATACCTCGCATTTATGGAAAAGCTTTCAGCAATCCCTAGGCACTCGATTGAACTTTAGCACAGCATATCATCCTCAAACGGATGGTCAAAGTGAGCGAACAATTCAGACGCTAGAAGATATGTTAAGGGCTTGTGTTATTGACCTAGGTGGAAGTTGGGATGAACATCTTCCACTGATTGAATTTTCGTACAATAATAGCTATCACTCAAGTATCCAAGCTGCACCATTTGAAGCTTTGTATGGAAGGAAATGCAGAACGTCCATTTGCTGGGGAGAAGTTAGAGATGTCCAACTAACAGGACCTGATATAGTCCTAGAGATGACAGACAAGATTGTTCAGATAAGAGATCGTCTCAAAGCTACCAGGGATAGGCAGAAAAGCTACGCAGACTTAAGGCGTAAACCTCTAAAGTTTGAGGTTGGTGATAAAGTGTTGCTTAAAGTATCACCTTGGAAGGGAGTGATGCGTTTTGGTAAGAAAGGCAAATTAAGCCCAAGGTACATAGGACCATTCGAGATCATCGAATGTGTTGGGTCAGTGGCTTACAAGTTAAACTTGCCTGAAGAGCTCAGTGGAATCCATAATGCGTTTCACATCTGCAATCTGAAGAAATGTCTAGCTGATGAATCGCTAGTCATACCACATACGAATGTGCTTATAGATGAGAGCCTGAAATTTGTGGAAAAACCTTTGTCAATTGAAGATCGACAGGTTAAGAAGCTTCGAAGGAAGCATGTACCGATCGTAAAAGTTAAATGGGATGCCCGTAGAGGTCCCGAATATACGTGGGAGGTAGAGTCCACAATGAAAGAAAAGTACCCTCATTTGTTTCAGTAAATCTCGAGGTCGAGATTTCTTTTAAGGGGGTGAGGATGTAACACCCCGAAAATTTATGTCCAATAATGTATCGACACGTCTCATGAGTTTTAAACATGTGAAAGATCACTTATGAATGACTAAAGTTCACAAACAAAGAAAGTATGTAAATAAAAGGGTTCAAAGTATCAACAATGGATAATTATACCTTTCAATAACCCTATACGATGTTTATACCCTTAAACGAATGAATTATGGATCATACGAAGCTAATTGTGGAAGAAAGTGAGAGAGTACAAACTACAAGGGTTAAACGTGTCAACATGTTTAAAGTATACCTCTGAGTGACCTTTTAGCAAACCCGAAGCTTTGTAACGATTAATTTTGCTCACGAGAATAAGTGGTAAAAATTTCACGAGGTTTCGATAAAGTATGAGAAAGTTATGACAATATTCGTATACGAGGGGTTAAAAGCGTCCACGTTGAAATCTAGGGCCTTACAGGTGATCATAAAGTTAACCGAGGACTTAACTGTAACACCCTAAAAACGGGTTTGGTAATCAAACCATGTTAATATTAATGAACGGGTAAAATACCGTTAGTGGTAAAAATTAACCCGGTAAATATTAGGATTTAAATAAATGAACCTAATATTAGATGAAAGAAAATAAAAGCTTTTAAAGAAATAAAGTTCATAAGAGGCCCGAGTTAACAAGACTTAAAATGAAACGGGTTATGACTTCCCTGAACCCACTAAGTAACTAGGAAAATTAACCTAGTTAGTTATGTGTTGTTAGAATAATAAAGGAAACTTGAAATAGTTAAACCTTTTATAAATCCTTGAAACTATAGGGACTAAAAGGGGCCAAGAGTGAAACATGATTAAAATTAAAAGAAATGAAACACCAAAACACACACTTATGTGTGTGTTTGGTCGTGATTTACAGGAGTCAAGAAAAGGGCTCTTACAAAGCCCTAAAACTCACAAGAAATCCAACAAAAATCGAAGATAGAACAAGCTAAAAATTGGGGCTTTTAATAAATTTGTGATCACCCAAGCTAGGAGATTGCAAGGTATGCTGAATTTTGTTATTTGGTGAAATTTTGAAATTTTGATTAACATGCAAGAACGAAATTCTGGTATGAATGATGAATGTTGTAGTGAAATTGATATGAGTATGAGTCTAGGAACAAACCCTAGGTGAGAACTTGATGAATTAGTGTCATAAATTAGATGGTTTGGGTCGAATTTGAAAGGACCCTAAACATGATTTCCGTAGCTTTTTATATGGATTTTGGCTAATCTTAAAAAAATCATATAAAATTAACCGTTTATCCGATTTGGGTGTTCTATACCTTTTCGGAAAGCTTATGAAGTAAATTTTTACTGTTTTTAATCATAAGAAACAAATGTGGTTGTTAAATAGGCCAAAAAGTGAATTAAAACTGCTGTTCAGAAACCTTGAAAGCTGTTTGAAAAATGAAAATATAGTTGCTGTGCTGATTTTATAAAAATCATATAAAATCATAGAAAATTCGTTAGAAGGTGTACCTTATATGCTTGCGAAGCTATTGAAGTTTTCTACGATCTATCTTTGAACATGTTAATCTAGTTCGGACTTTGAATGGGTCATAATGGTCAATTACTGCAGCTGTATAGAAAATCGCTGCACATTAATAGTGTCATTGTTAATCCAGAAAAGACATATGATTGTGTATACTTGATTTAGTCATGAAGTATTTATTGTTAGGAACAAATAACACTTTATGTGACATGCTTAAAGTGTTCAAAATCACTTACTAACTAGTTCGTATAAGTAACTTGACTAACGGGTCAAACGGTTAGTGAATGGAAAGAGTTATGGAAAAACAAATAGTTGTTGAATAAATAGCATACTTTGATGAATAAGTGTGTGAATCCATAAGGTGTTGTGGTCATGTTAATGTTGACTAATCTAATCATCTTGTGGATATGATATGGTAGTTTGACTCTGACAAGCTAGGTAGGAGCTTGGAAATGAACGGGTCAAATGGATACAAGTTCAAGTATGAAGCTCGCAAGGATGCAAGGTAAGTAAAGCTTACACCCTTTTTTTAGGATACGTATTTACTTTATATATTATAAACACGAGCAAGGTTATATCCGAAATATGGGTTCCGACATTAAATGATACGGGTCGGGACGAATAAAATGAAAAAAAAGAAACCATGTTTAATGGCAAAGAGGGGCGAAATGGGTTAAATAATGAAATGGTAAATAAATACCATTCAAATATAAGTGCAAAATGTTTGGTCATTTAGACGAAACGGGTCAAATGGTAATCTTAACACCAATTGACGAATAACGACTAACAATTGCTTATCGAGTCCGATGCTCACAGGGTAAAACGGCTTATGGAATTTGCGTTGCTATGAATCAGCAAATTATTAAGGCAATTTATTAAAATGGGTCAATACTTGACCCGAGCCAGGTAAATGATATCGGCTATCCGGATGAAGATCAAGCGCCTAACAAGAACCGAACACACGATAAATGAAGCTTCTGCATTTGAGTTTAAACCTTTTTATCAAAAGTGAACTATGTAAACACTTATAACATGGTTGTTGGAATGTTTTAAACATGTCTGAATATTTTGATGTAAAAGTTTTTGTTGAGTCGCATTTTTGATATTACTTTAATGATATAAAATAACATTAAATTAGAATGGGTCTTACATTAACGAAGTTTGGTTAAGTCTTAAGGTCCTTAAAAATCAAGTTAGAGGGCTGAAAATGCAAAATTGGAAGTTAAAACCACGTATATAAGGACCAGGGACCTGAAATGCAACTAATGAAACATTTTTAACCTGACCCGGGGGCTCATACCGGCCGCGTAAGACCTGTGTGGTCTGTTACGCGGGCCGCGTCCGACCTTCAGTGACAGAAATTACAGGCAGGTGCCTGTTGATGCTGATAACCGACTTAAAACCTTGTTTTTACATACCAGGGGCTGCCCCAATGGTTTAACATGCAATAGGGGCACTTGTCTTGATCTGGAAACATCAGTAGACCTCCTTGTCATGATCTTGTTGCACCAATTTTGCTATATAAGCTTCCCTCTTGATGCAACACTTCACACTTCATTTGCAAACTTTCACAAACTTCTTTCTGGAGCTCTATGGTCAGCAACCAAGATTCCTTAGGCTTCCTAATCGTGCATAGGACCTTTGTAAGTGTCCTTAACCTTCCTTAATTCAGTTTTGCTTAGTTAATTAGCTTAAAGTCAAACCGTAGTAATTAGAGTTTGACTTCGGAATTAATCATAATTTGTCCAGTCAAATTTCAAATTGAAAGTACCTATGAGTTGGTAATTATGTGGGTAATAAACCCTTAAAAGGGTACCCTCTGATTCCCACTCTAACTAGGTCAAGGTTAATCTTAAAAAGTCAACAGAAAGCTTATTTTCAAATTAACAAATAATTAGCAATGTAGAAGCCATGCAAACTGTTTTATCACTAATATAACTTGGTAATTAATGTAAGAACATGTCTAAACATGTTAAACCCGACAATTTTCAGTTTAGGCTCGGTTCAGAACCGAAAGTCGCATAATTTGACTTCTGCTTTGACTTTCAGTTATGACCCAATGTAGCATGTTTTAGAAATTCCTTAGAGCTTTATTTGGACCAGGTTTCATGTTAGTATAACCCTCTGTGATTATACAACTTGGTTCAATAGTTATCCGATTCATATGCATGTTTCCGTTAAATGCTTAAATGTTGACTATTATGCCCATATGACCTTAAAATGTGATTTTTGAAAATGTAAAAGAATAGAAACCTTAGTTACTGATTTATAGACTTGTCCCTAAATTTTGACATCAGTTTGAGGTCTAGATTAGGAGTTATGCTCATGAGCGTAAATGAAAAGCTTTTTATTAATTAAACGGCGTAATTAGCATAAAGCCTTTCTAAACCCAAATTTTTGATACCAAACTTTTTACCTACTGATATAAAATAATATTTTGGGATTTTTGAAGATTTTTATTTATTCTTAGGCTGAGCATAACATAGGGTTCTAAGCTTGATTCGGTTATTGTCGGTTTTGCCTTCTGGAATAATAAAAATCCTTTTGATACCAAACCTTTTTCTACTGATCTAATATGATAAGTAAAATATTTTAAGCCTTCTGGAAAAAAAATATCAGCTTTTCTTTAAAAACCCAAAAATCGCTTAAAACCTGTAGGATTGTTCGACTGATCCAAATGAGTCGATTAGAGAAGTTTTGATCTATTTCAGGTGCGGAAAACAAGAAATAGACTTAGTAACAGCTTGATCTTCTCTTAATTCACTGATTGTATTGATTAAACGTTGTTTACAATCGATCTTCACACCGGCAGAGTTTCGGCATGAAATACAAGAACCCTACTACTGATTTCGCTCATGAGTGCACTATATATAGTGCATGAGATTTCGCTCCAAGGACCACATGTCCACATGAGCGAAATCACAACTTGACATATAAGCGAAATCACCTACTTTAGAACCATATGAGCGAAATCAGGACTAATACAATTCTATTTTGTCATGTTGTGAACATTTAATTTCATTCTATTTCACGTGCAAGTGTAGAATTGATGATGCAAGATGATGTCACTTGGATGATGTCATCATCAAGAATGATGACATCATTCTTGTTCCGAATCGCAACGAACCGAAGACTTGACATAAGACGAAGACGACAGATGAATGCACTAACAAAACCGCCTTTTTACGCGTGTTTAACGCATAGTATGTATTAAAACTATTTTAAACATATAAGGTTTGATGCCTACTGCTATTTTAGTAAATTTTTATATTTTAACAGTAAGCAAAGGTTTTTAAACTCATATTTCCAGTTTTGACCTTTTAGGCTTAAGTGAATTTACCAAAATGCCCCTACGGTGCATAGTTTAGTTATAAAAGATAAATTTCACATATTTACAATACCCTACTGTTATGACTTATAAAAAATAGTATTTTTACTGATTATATCAGACTTGTAACTCAGATTAATATTTAAACTCATTTATAACCTTTAAAATGACCAAAATACCCCTACGGGGCGTAAATTGAGTTTAAATCCGTTTTGGGCATAATAGAAGATATCTTACTGATGTCACAACATATTTAAGGCATATTAACTTAGGAAACCTGTATATGACTCTTATGGTTACCCGTTACGCCTCTTTCGCGTTCGGTTCGGTTTATGTAACTAGTTTGCATAAATTGACCGAAACGGGTCAAACCTGATCATTTTTGTCTCAAAATCCAGAATGTGTTTAGTTTACCCATATTACACAAGTCTCCAAACTTTTCGGGTCTAAATCTCATTCTATTCCGGTCTTCGCTTAATCATGCGTTTGAACCGTATCTTCCTTTAAAACTAACCGGTCTAAGTTTAGGCTTAATTAAAGACCCGTTAGGAATCTAATAGGTTATTAAAAACCTTTGTTCCAGAATAGGAGACCCGGTAAAAGCTACGTGCACTTGCTATTTGTGATTATTACTTGCAAAGGTAAATACTTTTAACTTATTTTCCCTTATACGGGCTTGGGGTACGGTATATAAAATACTGCTTGGTCGGGCATTGAATTTTTAATCGTATGAATGTTACTTTATTGAGATGACCCGTTTAAATTGTTGTGTTTGCTTAAAGCCTTTGGGGGGGGGGGGTTAATGACCATGTCCCGGATATCCTTGGCATCATTCATGAAATGGCCACGACCTTAGCACGGGGTGTAGGCGTACACCTGCCAGTGCATATATAAATAATAAGGTATAACCGCCGGTTACGAGAACAACTCGCCGCAGGACTATACCATGTGGTGTGTCTATTAATCTTTAACCCGGTATTCAACCCGGGCTACTGAACGTATAACGAACATGTAATTCTTTTACAAGTTTATATATAAATAATTATCACAAGTTATAAAATATTTTGTGCCTTGTGCATTCAAATCAATTTTCTAAACGTTTTCAAAATGAGTCAGTTAATTGTATTTACCAGTTTAAACTGACGTATTTTCCCAAAAAAAGGCTAAGTGCAGGTACTAATCGTAATAGGCTGGCTTCTCCTTAGCATCAATAAGAGTCTCTCAAGCTTGGATGCATTTTGAGTCTGATGAACTATGTTTCCTTTTTATTTGATCCGCCTGTGGATCTTTTTCAACTACTTTGTGATACTTGATATTACAATTTATTCGGTTGAAATAAATCTATCTTTTGCTCCCGCTGTGCATTTGAAAATTGTGTTGTTTGACTATTATGATATCAACTACGTCACGATACTCCCCACCGGGCCCACCGGTAATACGTGGAAATATCGGGGTGTGACAACTTAGTTTTCCCTTCTTACCGAACCGAACTATTCCTTTCCAAGGAGAAACTTTCAATAGTACCTTGTCTCCCATTTGAAATTCTAGCGGCTTGCGTCTATTGTCTGCATAACTCTTCTGACGATCTCGAGCGGTCTTTAGTCTTTCCATGATTTGAGTGATCTTGTTAGTGGTTTCTTGTACAATCTCAGGACCTGATAAATGATTTTATCCTATTTCTGCCCAACAGACTGGAGTTCTACACTTTTGTCCGTATAGTGCTTCGAACGGGGCAGCTTCGATGCTTGAATGATAACTATTATTATAGGAGAATTCAATTAAAGGTAGGTGGTTATCCCTGTTTCCACCAAAATCTATAACATATGCCCTCAGCATGTCTTACAGGGTTTGGATCGTCCTTTCACTTTGTCCATCCGTTTGGGGATGGTAGGCTGTACTTAAGTTTAGTCGAGTCCCCATTGCTTCCTGGAAACTAGTCCAGAAATGGGAAGTGAAACGACTATCCCTTTCTGATACAATGGAGAGTGGGACTCCATGTAAGGATACTACCTCGTCTACATACAACTTTGCTAACCTTTCCATGCTAAAGGTTTCCTTCATGGGTAGAAAATGAGCTGATTTGGTTAATCGATCCACAATTGCCCAAATTGCGTCGTTACCTTTTCTGGTTTTGGGTAACTTAGTAACAAAGTCCATTGTTATGCCTCCCATTTCCATACAGGCATTTCTAATTGCTGGAGTAACCCTGAAGGTTTCTGGTGTTCTGCATTAACTTATGAGCAAGTTAAGCACTTAGATACATATCTAGCTATATCCTTTTTCATTCCTATCCACAAGAAGTTATTTCTTAAATCTTGGTACGTCTTATTATTACCAGTATGCATGGTATACCTATATTTATGGGCTTCTTCTAGAATCTTATTTCTTAAGTCTCCTTGCTTAGGTACCCAAATCCTTTTCTTGTGGAATCTCCAAATTTCATCACTTCCTTGCTCCAAGTCTTTTATCCTTCCTTTCATTCCTTCAGCATCATCCTTGATTGCTATTTCTTGAACATTCTTCAGTTGTTCCATTAGATCTAATTGTAAACTTAATCTAAGAGTGCGAACTCGTCGTTGTTTCTCATGATACTTATGACTTAAGGCATCTGCTACTACATTTGCCTTTCCTTCGTGATATTGAATATCACAGTCGTAGTCACTTAGAATTTCCATCCATCTTCTTTGCCTCATGTTTAATTCCTTTTGCCCAAATATGTATTTTAAACTCTTATGATCTGTATAAACAGTAAACTTACTTTCGTATAGATAATGTCTCCAAATCTTAAGGGCAAAAATTATGGCTCCTAACTCTAAATCATGAGTCGTATAATTTTCCTCGTGCTTTTTCAATTGCCTTGAGGCATACGCAATTACCTTCTTGCGTTGCATCAGTACACATCCTAATCCTAGTTTAGAAGCATCACAATAAACTTCAAAATCTTATGTCTCTTCGGGTAAGGCAAGAATTGGGGCGTTTCTTAACCTTTGCTTTAAAATCTTAAAAGCTTCTTCTTGTCTAGATCCCCATTCAAACTTTACTGCTTTACAGGTTAGCTTAGTTAATGGCACGACTATTTTAGAAAAATCCTTAATAAACCGTCTATAGTATCCGGCTAACCCTAGAAAACTTCTAATTTCCATAGCTGATTGCGGGACCTTCCATTTGGTGATTGCTTCTATTTTGGAAGGATCTACGTGAATACCTTCATGATTCACCATGTGTCCTAAAAATTGTACCTCTTGTAGCCAAAATTCACACTTCGAGAATTTGGCATAAAGCTTCTCTTTTCTTAACAAAATTAAGAGTGCTCGTAGGTGCTCACAATGCTCGTCCTGACTTTTGAAATAAATAAGTATATCGTCAATAAAGACAATTACAAATGTATCCAAGTATGGTTTACAGATCCTATTCATCATGTCCATAAATGCTGCAGGAGCATTTGTTAGTCCAAAGGGCATGACGGTAAACTCGTAATGACCATACCTAGTTCTAAAAGCAGTTTTAGGTATGTCTTCTTCTTGTACTTTCAACTGATGGTATCCGGAGCGTAAATCTATCTTAGAAAAATATCTAGCTCCCTGAAGTTGATCAAAAAGATCATCAATCCTAGGTAATGGGTATCGATTCTTAATTGTTACCTTATTTAATTCCCTATAATCAATACACATTCGCATCGAACCATCATTCTTCTTTACGAACAACACTGGTGCTCCCCAAGGGGATGAACTAGGTTGTATAAATCCTTTGCTTAACAATTCATCTAATTGCTTTTTCAATTCTAGCATTTCGGTAGGTGCTAACCGATAAGGTGCCTTGGCTATCGGTGTAGTTCCAGGAATTAGATGAATTCTAAATTCTACTTCCCTATCGGGTGGTAATCCAGGTAGTTCTTCTGGAAATACATCCGAGTATTCTGATACTACAGGGATTTCCTTAAGTTCCTTACCCTTAGTGCTAATGATTACCGAAATCATATACACTATTCCTTGTTTTCGTTCATAACTAGCCATTTTCATTACTGAAATGAATTTCATTGGCTTACGTGGCTTATCTCCTGTAATTACCACTATTTCTCCTGTGGGTGTATGAATTTCTATGGAATTCTTGTCACAGAGGATTCGAGCATGGTTGGCTACTAACCAATCCATTCCTAATACGACATCGAATCCAGCTAAATTCATAGGTAATAGGTTTGCAGAAAATTTATGGCCTACGAGTTCTATCTTTCCTTCTTGCAAAACCTTATTTATGTTAACAGAATTCACATCTGCTGTTTCTACCGTAAAAATTTGTCTAAGGTTGGTTAAGGGTAGGTTAAGAGCTTGGCAGAATGAAGTATTTATAAAACTTTGGTTTGCACCAGAGTCAAATAATACTTTTGCATAAACGTCGTGAACTAGGAACGTACCAGCGATCACATCAGGGATTAGCTCTACTTCCTGGGTAGTCAACTGGAATGCTCTTGCATTCTTTTTGGTAGTTCTTTCAGCTGGTTTAGCCTTGTTGTCAGCTGGTCTGACCAGTTTAGGGCAGTATGGTCTAAAGTGTCTAGCTTCTCCATAGTTGAAGCAGATTGTTGATTTCTTCCTTCTGCAGTCTTCTTCTTGATGCCCTGGAATTTTGCAGAAATTACAATACGCTTTGCATCTTCCAAAATGCTTTCTTTTACAGGTACTGCAAAATGGAGTAGTGGAAGATTGCCTGGTTCCCTTTTTCTTGAAATTACTACTATTACCCACACGAAATCCTTGGGTAATCTTTTGGGCTACTTCTTTCTTTCGGTTTTCTTCTCTTGTGCGTACCAGTCCGTCGGTCAAAGTGTTGGCTAATTCCACTGCATCGTCAATTGTGCGAGGTCTCGCAGCTTTTACGATATCACGGATTTCGCCAATCAAACCCCAAATATAGCGAGAAATAAGTACCGGTTCTGGCGAAGCCATGGTTGGTACAACTCTAGCATACTCGAAGAATGTCGAAGTATATCCTCGACAGTCTACATCCACCATCCGGTGGTTTAGGAACTTATTTGTCATTTTTTCCTTTTCATATTCGGGACATAATTTTCTTTCTACTAGACTCTTAAATTCTGCCCAATTCATGGCATATGCCACATCACTTCCCTTAGCTTGTAGTACGGTGTTCCACCATTCGAGTGCCCTTTCTTTAAAAAGATGTGACGCGTACATGCCCTTGTCTTCCTCGGCACATTTACTTATTTTAATTACTGCTTCAGTTTTCTCTAACCAACGCAGTGCAGCATTTGCCCCTTCATTGCCTGCAAATTCAACAGGTTTACAGGCAAGAAATTCCTTGTAAGTGCAACCAAGCGTTGCAGCTTTCATTCTCTAAAGAAATGGGGCTTGCATTTCCATCATTATCATTATTATTGTTGTTGCCGCCTCCATTTACACTATTACTGAAATTGTCGCCGTGAGTATGTTTGCTGGGAATAATTGGTTGAGGTTCAACTGGATTTCGGGCAGCAGCAAGGATTGCTGGAATAGCATTTGCTATTCCCTGGGCAACGATGTTCTCAATATCTTGCCTGGGTAACGATGTTCTTAATATCTTGCCTATTAAGAAAGTGATCCTCATTGTTTTGCTCAGATTGGTTAACTTCATTAACTGGCTCATTGACGGCATGTTCCATATGGTAATTATCAATATATAAATATATAAATTATTGGCAAAAATTAATAACCAGTCACCATAAAATAATCACACATAAGCATGTCAACACGTATAGCCAAAATTGTCGACCTTGCGACGTTGATATTTTTATATATTAGTATGCATCATTACACACCCGTTATATTACAAAAGTTTTATTTTGAGTTATTTTACATGATTATATTTTTATTAATATTTATTATTATTATTTTTATTAAACACATAGCCACACAACCCCAAACGATCCCCGTTAGTTGGCACTTCAGAAACGACGTTCCCTTTCGTCGTATTTCCAATATATCCTCTCCCCCACTTCCTGAATTCTATTTCCTGCATCCACCAGCTCCTCGCCATAGTGGCGGAGTTCAGCCAAGTTTTTGGTGCTCATAGGTGGGTTTGGTGCAGGCTCTGGGTCAAACTGGGGGAAAAAGGTATTAGGGTTATTCAAGAGATTCTGAAATTGCCAATCACTTGTCCACCATTCTTCCAGTTCTTCGGGTAGAAGTTGGTGGCTGACAATGGGATCTGGGATAACAGGTTCCAAATTAACTGGAAGTTGTGATTCAATTGGGTAATTGAAGAGGTTTTCATTGGCAGGTCCAATGAGGTCACAATTTGCCAGTTTACGATCAAACTCCTCCCAGGGTGGCATTTCCTGGGCTTGCCCTGAACTTTCCCCGATCTATTTTCCTTTGCCTTTGTCATTCGGGTCCACAGTCTTTTTAACCCTTTGGGCAGCTGGCTTCTTCCTCCGTGCGCGTCTCCAGCCTACGATTCTCCTTCTTTTCTTCATTTTGGGTTTCTCCTGGGCTTGAGCCTGGAACTCCATAGGTTCTTCAGTGTCGGCCAGATAATCGGGAAAGTCTCAAGAAACTTCCATCCCAGCAGAATGGATGTTGAGATACTGAACAGCTTCAGACAACTCATTCATGCTGTTTGGCAGATATAGAGAAAACACAAAATTGCAAAGTTAAATTTCACAGAATCACAGAGTGGCAATTTGAGAAATTAAGTATTTCTAAATACTTAATTGGCTTAAATCAGTGGCTCTGATACCACATTTTCCTGTCACGGCCCCCATCCCGGTGTGACCCGGTCCAGGAGCCGCGGGACAGAAACCCGTGGTATTTATTATTTGAGTTGACAACGGAAGTTTAACAGGATCTTTTAAAACTTGAAACTGCCCAAATACTTTATTTCATAATTTGGGACCAACCCCGTAATTTACAATAGAGGAATTTCACAAGGAAATTCCCTGTTTTACAAAACATGTTTATTCATTTAACTGAGCCACCTCTTCAAGCTTGTTAGTGCTCCATAGCACTTTTTCTTGATTCACAGTAGGTCACCTGAAACATGTTTTAAAAATATTTTATCAGCGGGGAAATACTGGCGAGTAACTCAAGTTATATAAAACGACACCTTAGTTATAAATTACAACATAAGAGTGATTACAATGGCTACTATCTTATTTTTATCTGGCGCTGTGTCACACCCTGGTGACGATGGTCATACCACTATTGGGTCCTTTCACCCAAGTAGTGATGATTATCATTGTTAGGTTAATGAGCCTAACCATGAGAGATTAGTAATGTGCACAATACCCCACTTGCCAGTGATTTAAGATAACCACGACTTAATCCCTGTAATTAAAACTTTTGAAAATAAATGGAGTATTGTAAAACATGGTTGATAAAAAGAGAATGACTCACATTGCAAGTTTAGACGGGCAGAGTTTAGCCTACTGATAAGCCTGATAACCTAATGTAAATAACAATGCACACGAAACTAGGTCAGTACCTTAATACAACATTTACGATAAGCTCACGAGATCAAAACCCTCACGACGAATGACAAAGTATAGCCCGAGTTCGGGCAGCACTTAAACATCCATCGGATCGGTTTCAATCGATCGGACATTATATCGTAGCAGTGATCGAGTTATTACCCTATTGTCGCAGCAGAACTTCGTGATAGTGTGTGTTTTTGAACAAAAAAGTGAATAACTCAGTGTATAAAACGAATTTGAACGTCGAACCAACTGTGACATTCAAGTGCCAAACCCCTGATACTTATACTGAAAAATCGTCCCTGTCGCGTGTCACTACATGCTGTCGCGTGGCGCGACGGGGACATTTTTAGGGTAGGGTAGCCTCGTGTATTTATAGCCTAGGTGAGTCAACAGATCGACGAAATTTGATTTTTATAGCAAACTATGTAGATAATATCAATTAGGGAATAACCCTCCCCCCCCTGAGTTTTAGGGGCCATGATCCTAGTTCCAATTGTTCTGAAAATTTTAGGGCTCATGAAATTTTACTTGGGGGTCTTAATTAGGGTTTCCTATTGGACATAATAAATTAAGAAATAATAATTTTGGTGAGAGTTGTTACAGTTAGCATTCTGTACTCTTACCTTGAAAGGCTTTAAAACCGGTTCGTACTCCATAACACTAGTATAACACCGCCGACCACAGTGGAAAGTATAGATCGCCAGTGAACCAAAAATCGCATCACCCCCATCACCGGCGAACCTATAAAACATGTATTTTAAACATTCGAGTTGCATTAGCTAAAATGGAGTACATTTTAGAGATTAAGAGATTTAATCTTGAGACAATCAAGTGGTTATTAAAGTAATATAAGAATAGGATCTTATAACACTTCAAGAACTTAAAATTTAGTCTAAAAACTTCGGTCCCTATAATAAAAATAATAGTTTGACATGTTATGTCTTCTGACATATTCACATATCATGTTCCCATTTCTAGATAATTAAAACCTAATCACAAATGTGCAATTTATTATATACATGTGTGTTAAAAAAAGTCATAACCAAAGAGCTTATAAAACATTTATAAATTAAACCTTATACACATACTTGTGAGATGATATTTTTGAAAATAGTTAATAGAAAAAAGATATCAGATGGAATTAACAAACAAAGGGAACCAAACAACTAACAGAGTAAAATCTAAAACTTTACCAGCTAAAAGAAACCTCATGATAAAACCTAGTTGTGAAAGAAATTTGTATTCAACGAATGAAATCTGCGTTCTGTAGGGAACTCCCAACTACAGACCTAAAAACCCAATCTTGGAATCTGAAATGTAGAAGATGGAAGAGATTTAGGGTTGTTGATTGTAACGAATCAATATCCAAACAAATATATATACCAGCAACAATCCTAACCTAAAAAAAACAATAACAGATGTATAGATGGAAGAGATTTAGGGTTATTGATTGTAACGAATCAATCGAATATTAACAACCATTTTATTGAAATGACAATTATGGCTATGGTAACAACTTCGATCATTGAATAATGATTGTTTTCTCGGGCTCCTCTGTTTTTGGACCAAGGTTTTCCAAAACCTTGATCTCTATTGACCTTCGGTGACAATCCTTGACTCGACAAAAAAAACCCGACTATCCAACACTCCAACAATCCCTTTTCTAGTTGTCATTTCCAAACATCCATGAATAACTCCCGGAGCATCATCATAGGTTACTTGAACATTCACCGGAATCGGTCCTAGCCACCGAGAATCACCATGAATCGCCCTAGTTCCTCAACTCTAACTATTATATACAAAAATCAAATATCATAATCTGTTAAATAATCATATAATCAGAAGAACAGATTCGAGATGGGGTATACCATAGCAATATTGACAACTTCTTCTAATGTTCATCCATATACCCTATGGTTCTGACTACTTCTAACCCACAAAGCCTCACTGGAACGAACCCCATAGCCGACCACCAATCGTCATCTTCTAACCTTCATTGACAGAGAAAAGTGTTGAACAGGAACTGTTGAATTAAGTTAGAACCCTAACTTGGTTCACCAGAATTCTCCCGAATCCTTTTACAACCAAAAGAATAAGATAGCAAACTTTTTCAGAAATTGAAAATGTTGTGTATTCAGGTAATGATGCAATACAATACACCCTTAGTTTTTAAAACCCAAGGTTGCAAACAATTAAGATAATGGTCAACTTTATATTCGAATTGAAGTTGAGATGGAATCTGCATAGTTCTCAGATTAAAACTGATTATTGCAATGTCAAAAGTAACGATCCGAGCGTAAGACCAGAACACATATCCAGAACATCAAATTCCACAAATTTCTTTAAAAAAATCAAAACTTTAACAACACCTTGTAAACAACCATTATTTAGTCATGAGTTAAGATAGGCTTTAATCAATGAAAAGAGGATTGGTAAATCAATACTATAAAAATCTGAAACACGAATCATCAAATATGAAACTTACCTTCATGAGATTAGAGATTGAAGAACATGGTGGCGGAAACTGTTGAGCAGCGTGGAAGTGATCTAGGGTTTGGTTGGTGTGAAAGGGAAATCAGAGAATAAGAAAAAGGAATCAAGTTATAATGCATCGACAATTGAGAAGAAAACACAACTTTTACTCGGTTACCTTTGGTGGACTATTATGTGTATTGGTAACATTCTCATCAGTATTAAACCACATAAAATTCAAATCAGTATCAACAAAACCGAATAATTAGGTATTTTCAAAAACATGAAAGTTATGCATACCAAAAACCCTAATAATGATGAAAAACAAAATAGCATTAATCGATCTCATATAATAAAATGTGAAACCCTAAAACAAAATAACGATTAATCTGTGTTATTGTGACATCCCACCAGTATCAAACCACATGATATTCAACCCGTATCATCAAACAGAAAAAAATTAGGGTTCTCAAGAACATGAATGTTTAGTGAAAACATAAACTTTCGAACAATTGACTACAAAAGATTCAAGAAAACACTTTGATTGTAACTATAAAGCGATAACAAATCCCTCAAAATTCTTACAACAATCAATCGAAATACAAAAACAAAACTAATACTGACAAAGTGAAAAAGTTAAATCAGAATACCTTTTAGAAGATTGATCAGAGAAGAAAAATAGAATAGACCAAGAAAAGGATCGGTCTTTTATTCCTCAGATTCATACTCTGCGTTGTTTGTTGAATCTATATTTTTGTAAAACCCTAAACAACGTAGAAAGAAGATGAAAGGCGACGAAGAGGGAGAAGAGAGAGAGAATGGAGATTAGGGTTTCTGGATGTAGAGGCGGATGAAAGAAAACAAGAAATACAGAGAGGGTTTTCAGAGGAGAAAAAGGCAGTGGATTGAGAATGTGAATACCAAAGGGAGAGCGTGTTTTTGTTTTACCGCTCAAATTGATTCAGAATAGAAAAATAGGATGCCATGTGGCAATAAGTGGTTTAAGAAGATTCCATGTGGCCTCAACTTGTTTTGCTTTATTAGAAGTAGTAGATCATGGGTTTATGTTTGTAATTAAATTTCCACTTTTTAAGATAATACCGGTTCCGTAACCTGTATTTTCGGAATCAGTACCAATTCTGTATCGCTTGCCACCAGGCTCATCCCTACCCCTGAAACTAAAAAAAAGAAAAAATTAAAAGTTGAAGAAAATCAACAAAAAAAAGTTGTACGATACCGTTGTTCGAACGGTTACCGTGACCAGGGATGAGCAAATGGTACCGGGTAACAGCACCGAATTTCCCGAACCAAAAGATTTCCAATATCAATTCGGCACCAACTTTTTGCGTTTTATGTATTAAATTCGGTTTTTGCCTTCATGTACTGATACCGAACAGGACCGTACCGGTATTTTTGATACCAGTACTAGTTAGATACTGGTTGACACCAAGCTTACCCCAACCCCTGATATTTAAAAAAGGATTAAAGTTAAAAAGTAAAAAAAATAACTATTATTATAATATTAAAATAGTAAAAGTATTAAAAATATTAAAATAATAAAAGTATTAAAAAAACTATATATTATTATAATATTAAAATCACTATTTATTTCAATCTCTTTATTAATATATAGTAATAGTAATAATATTAATATATAGTAATTTATTTTATGTTATAGAGTAAACTGCAATTTTACTCCCTGAGGTTAGAGCCAATTGGCACTGTTAGCCCCTCCTAGAAAATAATTGCAATTTACCCCCCCCCCCCCCCAACGTTGTTGTTATGTCGCATAGTTACCCCCTGTCATCAAATAAGTTAACAGATCTGTTAATACCTATGGTTTGTTCTACTCTGTAATGTTACCCCCTGGTGTAAAATGACTAAATTGTCATTTCTTATTACCCCATGTGGTTTGTTGTACTCTGTAATATTACCCTCCGGTGTTAAATAGTTCTTGCAAACCTTACCCCTACTGAAGAAAAATCTTTCCCGCCTAAACCACCATCACCCACCTCCACCACCATCAGCCGCCACCACCCACCTCCACCTCATCTCCTCCACCACCCACCTCAACCACCAATTCACACAGAGTTAACTTGATTCTGGAGCGAAAAAAACGAAGGTTTATAGGTTGATGAATGAAGATTGATTCTGGAGCAAAACACATGGAATGGAACTGATTTAATTTCACTAAATTGAACTCTGATGTCTAGTTAGATTTTATTTTTAGTTTTTAGTTGAATGAACATTGATCTTGTGATTTTGATTTTGGTTCGTTGAATATCGATATGATTTTAAGAAAAGAACTAAAAAATAACTCATAATATTCCTTTCTGTCTTTCAAATATGCAATCTGCACAAGTTCAACATAGAAGTTGCACAAAACCATCAAAAAGTTAACCAAAACCCAATTTTCATCTGATATTTGTGACAACAAAAAACAAACCCACCTCCTTAGTTGAAATCCTTCAAGGCTAAATAGTTTCTTTCCGAATTCGATTAATAAAGCAAAAAAAAATAAAAAATCAATATCTTTTGTTTCTTGCTTCAGCTTTCCAGTTCCTGCCACTTGGTGGTTGACTCTAAGTTAACTCTGTGTGAATTGGTGGTTGAGGTGGGTGGTGGAGGAGATGTGGTGGAGGTGGGTAGCGGCGATGGAGGTGGAGGTGGGTGGTGGCGGCTGATGGTGGTTTAGGCGGGAAAGGTTTTTTTTTTTCTGCAGGGGTAAGGTATTTAACATCGGGGGGTAATATTGCATAGTACAACAAACCATAGGGGGTAATAAGAAATGACAATTTAGTCATTTACACCAGAGGGTAATATTACAGAGTAGAATAAACCATAGGGGGTAATATGAAAGGGTAAGATAGTCATTTCACATCCCAGTTAACATATTTGTTAATTTATTTGACGGCAAGGGGTAATTATGTGACATAACAACAAGGTTGGGGGGTAAATTGCAATTATTTCCATGGAGGGTGTCAGAGTGCTAATTGACTTAAACCCCGGGGATAAAATTGCAGTTTATCGTGGGCTAATTTGGAGGAGCAAGTCAATCTCAGATAGAACGTGCCTTGTGGTAAGGTCAAAGTGAACCAAAAAAACTTCCCATTCTAAAAGCTTTTTCAGAATTATAACGGTCAGGATTTAGCCTCATTTTGATCCAATGGCTGACATTGCATTTTGTTCCCTTTGACTTTAAGGGGAACATAAGAATATATAATGATATATAAACAAATAATGTAGAACCACCCCAACCGATCACCGTATTTTACATTTCATCTCTCTACAACCCATGTTTCTTGATGTGAAATGCGAAACAGTCCATTACCTATGTAGCATGCTTTTCATATTTCACATACACCACCATTACGCATAGTCAAAGAAATGTATGGTTGTAAAGTCATTTTTATCATTATGCATGCTACTTAGTCAAGAGAATCAAGCAAATAACCATGGACATTAAACTAATAATCGAGAGAACAAAGTGATCGTGAATTGAAACCCTTAGTCGGTTAAAGATAGGAGCCAAACACAATTACGTCCAGTGTCAAAGCTTGAGATTTCCGACCAGGGGGTCGAAAACGTGTATACCCAAAAATTTCTATAAAATAGGTGGTTGAAAATACCCAAAAATTTCTATACTCTTCATTAGTGAGCGAAAAGTTTAAGGGGGTCGGCCGCCCCCTCCCGCCCCCACTATGATGCGCCCTTGCGTAAGTCAAGGGTCAGATCAAGGTTAGAGTTTCCACACAAGTCAAAAGTGTGGATAAGGATGACAATGGGTCGGGTTTGGGTCGAGTATTGGTACTCTCATACTTATATCCGATTGTAAAACCGTGTCTCAATACCCGTCGGATATCGAACATAACCACAGGCATCAGGCATACCCATTAGTTTCTTAAAAAATACGTGATTTCAAAATAATTTTTTTTCTTACCATTTATACTACACATACAAATACCATAGAGGGTAATAGTGTCAGCGAGCTGTCTGACACTTCCCAAATGATCCTGTCAAATTACGATTTTGCCCTGTTTAAATTTAGAGTTTTGTCATTGATTTTATATTTTTCCTCCTAGTAAAGTTACGATTTTGCCCTCAGTTTAAATTTATGGTTTTGTCGTCATATTTGTTTTTTTTACAAAACTGTGGTAGTATTTTGTTTTAATTGGTTGACTCGGTGTAAATTTTATTCGTGCCATGTGGCTTCCTGACACACGCTCAGTTGTCCTGAAAAATTACAAGTTTGTCCCTAGTTTAAAACTATAGTCTTTCCATCGTTTTAGTTTTTTGTAACAAAAATATGATAGTGTTTTATTTAATCGGTTGACTCAATTTTTTTGTTTTTTTAGATCGTGTTATGAGTAGTATGTATAAGTAACCGAAACACACATGTACATGTTCTAAGAGATAAATATTCGGCTTAGTGTCTCAAAACATATGCGGGGCAAAAACTAGTTGAATACATTTTAT
Source organism: Helianthus tuberosus (assembly GCA_030545235.1). Classification (NCBI taxonomy): domain Eukaryota; kingdom Viridiplantae; phylum Streptophyta; class Magnoliopsida; order Asterales; family Asteraceae; genus Helianthus; species Helianthus tuberosus. Next base: position 134,322,299 of record CM060430.1, on the reverse strand, counting down.
TAGGGCTGTAAACGAACCGAACGAACACGAACAAGGCTTTGTTCGTGTTCGTTCGTTAAGGAAATAATTGTGTTCATGAACACTTACCGAACGAGATTTTATGTTCATGTTCGTTCATTAAGGAAATGAGCGTGTTCGCGAACGGATCACGAACACAAATAAATTTGGCGAACGCGACGAAGGATAAAGATAGATGGCCAGAGAGTAGCACTCGAACTTGAATCCCTTATTATGGAACAGAGGTCGATCGTATTCGCCAATGTAAATAATGAGAAATGAAATGGGAATGATGCATAAACAAGGTGAAAGTGAGTTTCATAGTTTAATTGTTAGGGTAATAAAATAAATAAAAGTTTAATAATATAAAAAGTACAAATAAAATATAAAAAAGTACAAAGATCTTCGATTAAAACACAAACATACGAACATAAACGAACGCAAATCAACGAATGTTCACAAACACCTTACCGAACGTTCACGAACACAATCGAACAAACGAGACCTCTGTTCATGTTCGTTCATTTTGTTAAATTTATAACATCTCGTTACATATCAATGACTAATATCAATATTAAAGTGTGTCAAAGGCATTACACATACATTTTGTATTTTGTTTTTTATTCACATTATAAATATAAATGTTGAAGTTGTCTAATGCTGGGTTTCTTTTATGAGGAACATACACAAGCAAACTGGATATTAGAAGACCTGGGCTTGGTGGACTGTTCGTAGATGGGCTGTGCACATCAGACCTGTGGCTGCTGGGCTTGGCTTTAAGTGGGCTTAAAAGGACTTCAAATGTTGCTGTATATAACAGAAGGTTCCAGATATTTTTAGTTCAGTTCAATCAGTTCTGTTTTCTCTCAGTTCTCAAACGATTAGGGTTTCTTCGCTGTAAACATTGATTCGTCTTGAATCTGTGTGTTAGTTAGAGTGTCATCCGTTAATCGTTGTTTGATTATCACGTTGATAATCTTGTGAGTGTTAGAGAGAAAAGTTTGTGTGTAATCTTTGATTGTATACTCTTTGATCCTTGTTTACAATTTCGGATAACTGTTTGTGATTTGGGTATTGTGATATTCTCAAAGATCTGTCCCAGATCCATGTTTGTTTACAACATGGTATCAGAGCTATAAGGGCTCTTGGGGTTGTTTTTGAAACTTAGGGTTTTCCGATCTGTTTTCCGCTGCGTTTGTGGTTAGATCTGGTTCAGATCTTTTGTGTTGTGAACCGAATCTTGGTAGTTCTAGCATCTGTTCCTGAAGCCGATTCATCTGTTGATTCCTTTCCGGTGTTCTTGGTGGATTATTAAGGTGAAGAATCTCGTTGGTCTTTACAACCCTAGAAGGTTGTGAGGCAAACCAACAGATTTTTGTTGTTCGTTGGTTCTTCTGATCAGATCTTTGTAACCCTAGAAGGTTACAAGATCGATCTTGCTTGGAGCGCTCTCTGTGAGTTTGTTCCTATCTTTTGTCTCCTTTATTTTTGCATTGTGATTGTTGTAGTTGTTGATGCCGGGGTAGTGAGGACCGGTTATTGATATTGGGGATACAGAGAGGGTTCACTCTATGGGTCTGTGCTTGTTTGAGTATTGATTGTCTTCTTGTTGTTGTGCTCTATACTTGTTCTTTCTTGTTCTTAGTTTAGTGCTGTGATTTCTAGGGTTGGCTTCTGTGCAAAGACTTGGGTAGGCACCTTGAGTGACGAACCTACCATCTGGCCCCTGGCACAGATCTGCCGTTGTTGTTGTTTGACGTTTCTGTATTTGTGGTTATCTGTCGAGTCAGGTTATTTTTCCTTCCTTTGTTTCTTGTTGCTAACTGTTTAGTATATTGTATCTTCTGTTTGTTTGTGTATAATGGGCGAACCTGTTAATGATCCTGTTGTTACTCAGATTAGTAAGTTGGATGTTAGTAGTCCGTTGTATTTGCATGCTAGTGATACTGTGAATTTAACTATAACTAGTATAAAGTTGAAAGGAACTGAAAATTACAGGGTATGGGCTAACTCATTAATATTGGCACTTAGGGTTAAAAACAAGTATGGTTTCATTGATGGAACTTGTGTTAAATCAAATTCTGATGAAGTGCTTGCAGCCCAATGGGATAGATGTAATTCAGTTGTTTTAACTTGGATGTTAAATTCTATTTCAGAAGAGTTATACTTGGGTCATGTTTATTCTAGTTTAGCATCTGAGGTTTGGAAAGAGTTAAAAGAAACGTACGATAAAGTAGATGGTTCGGTTGTGTTTAATCTTTATCAGAAAATTAACTGTTTTAATCAAGGTGGTTTGAGTGTGTCTGAATATTATCATAAACTGAACATAATGTGGAAACAATTAGATGAAATTTTGCAACTACCTTCTTGTTCCTGTCAAGCATCCACATCCTTTAATAACTTTAATCAAATGATTAAACTGATGCAATGTTTATCAAAGTGTAAGAACTAACTTGTTGACAAAAGAAACATTGCCTACTGTTAAAGAGGCATTTTCCATAGTTTCTAGGGAGGAATCCCATAGAAATTCTGGAAATGATAAAAAGGGTCAAACAATTGGTTTTGCTTCTAAGATAAATCAAGGCGATTTCATTAAAAAAGGGAATAAAAGTACAAACCAGTCGTTAAAATGTACCAACTGTAATAAGGTTGGTCATTCAGTGGACAAATGTTTTGAAATTATTGGATATCCCTCTTGGATGAAATCAAGAGGGGGACAAGGAAAGAGGGCAGCTGTAACTAATAACAGTTGTGTTTCTGAAACTAATGTACCCGCGTCTTTAACTGCTGAACAAGTGTCTAGGTTGTTAAGTTTGTTATCAGATAAAAGTAATGAAGCTGGTGCTGCTCAGAGTCACAATGTTTCAGGTAGTTCTGCTAGTTTCTTTTGTGCAAATTTGTTTTACAAACCCGTTTTTTGTTTTGCTAATTTGTTTGGTAGTGGGAAGGATTCTGGTTGGATAATAGATTCAGGCGCGAACCAACACATGGTTAAAGATAGTGATTTGTTAACTGAGTCTGTAGATGTTTCTAACTTAAATATAAGAGTTAAACATCCAAATGGAACCGATGCTTTAGTAACTAAAATTGGCAGTTTGAAACTTACAAATGGTGTTGTTTTGCAAGATGTGTTTGTTGTTCCTGCTTATTGTATAAACTTGATTTCTGTTCATAAATTAGCAAAAGATAATAAATTGTCTGTTAGATTTGATGAAAATTCTTGTTACATTCAGGACTTATTAACAAAGAAAATCCTGGCGACTGGTAGACAGGTTGATGGTTTGTACTTTTGTGGAAATTCATGTACTTCTGTTAAGGTGTGTAGTAGTAATAGTAATGCTTATAATTTGTGGCATGCTAGATTAGGACATCCTTCTGGTCAAGCTATTAAACCTTTACATGATAAGTTGAGTATTAAAGTAATTGAAAATAATGCTCCTTGTGAGATATGTCATAAAGCGAAGCAACATAGAGAACCATTTCCGTTGAGTGATCATAGAACTGCCTGTTTAGGTGAATTGATTCATCTTGATGTTTGGGGACCATATAGGGTGGTTAGTAGAGAAGGGTTTAAATATTTCCTTACTATAGTTGATGATTACTCAAGGGCAGTGTGGATTTGTTTGATGAAAGATAAGTCTGAAGTATTTGAATACTTTCAAACTTTTGTAAACATTGTTAAAACTCAATTTGAAAAGAATATTAAATGTGTGAGAAGTGATAATGGTTTAGAGTTTGTTAACAATAGAATGAAAGTGTTTTGTAAAAATAATGGTATCATTCATCAAACAAGTATTGCCTATACCCCACAACAGAACGGTGTGGTGGAAAGAAAACATAGACACCTTCTTAATGTTGCTCGTGCTTTATTGTTTCAAAGTAACTTACCTGTTAGGTTTTGGGATGAATGTGTTCTAACCGCTGCTTATTTGATAAATAGGACTCCTGCTTCTGTGCTAGATGGGAAAACACCGTATGAAATGTTGTATAATTTTGAACCCTTTCTTGAACATTTAAGATTGTTTGGATGTCTTTGTTTTTGTACAATTTTAAATGAGTCGGATAAATTAAGTAGTAGGGCTGAGAAATGTGTGTTTATAGGATATTCAAATGAAAAAAAAGGATATAAGGTCTTTAGTCTGGATAGTAAAACTGTATACTATTCCAGGGATGTGAAATTTTATGAAAATGTGTTCCCTTTTAAAGAAAAGACTGTTTTTGATTCATTTGATATAAACACACATCTTGAAGTTAGTACACTTAACTTTTTTGACCTGTATGATAACCTGGACACTCGACAATCAGACGAACCCGATGATGAGGAAAGGGATAAATCTACTGAAATACCTTTACCACATCAGTCTCAACAACCAGAAACTCAATTTGTTCCTTCTAGAGGCATGGCTGATTCTCAGCAGCCTAGAAGTGGTGATACTGAGTCTGGTAGGGTTGAGGGTGTGAGTGAAAGTAATGTAGAAAACATTAATTCTGAGGGAACAAGGTCTGAATTGAGTGCTCAGGTTGAACCTAGGAGATCTGGTAGAAATCCTAACATGCCTAAGAAGTTTAATGACTATTATGTTGAAGGTAAGGTAAAGTATGGAATTGAAAAAGTAGTAAACTATTCAAACTTGACTATAGAAAACAAATGCTTTGCTACCTGTCTAAATAAAGCTAGTGAGCCTAAGTCATTTTCTGAGGCTGTCAAAGATCCCAATTGGGTATCTGCCATGAATGATGAAATTGAAGCTCTCAATAGGAATGGGACCTGGGATCTTGTAGAGTTACCTAAGGGCAGAAGTCTGGTAGGTTGTAAATGGATCTACAAGATCAAATATAAGTCTTCCGGTGAGATTGAGAGGTTTAAGGCTAGATTGGTTGCTAAGGGGTACAGTCAGAAAGAGGGAGTGGATTTCGATGAAAAATTTGCACCAGTTGTGAAAATGGTCACTGTTAGGTGTGTTCTTTCACTCGCTGTTAACTATGATTGGAACTTGTATCAACTAGACATAAATAACGCTTTTTTGTATGGTGAATTACATGAAGATGTGTACATGTCTTTACCTGAAGGGTATTATTCCAAAAACGAGTCTAGGGTTTGCAAATTAAAGAAATCTCTTTATGGCTTAAAACAAGCGCCTAGAATGTGGAATGAAAAACTTGTAAAAGTGTTGGTTGATTTTGGATTTGTTCAAAGTATGTGTGATTATTCATTGTTTGTAAAACATAAAGATGATGTTGTTGTTATTTTACTTGTTTATGTTGATGATATCGTTTTGACTGGTAATAGTATAGACGAGATAAACAATGTGAAAAATACTTTAAGAATGAATTTTAAAATAAAAGATTTGGGTGAATTGAAGTATTTTTTGGGAATAGAAGTGTTAAAAGGCAACAACTCTTTGTGTTTGTCACAAAGAAAATATTGCATGGAACTTTTGAATGAATATGGTATGTTAGGGTGTAAGCCTGTTAACTGTCCGATTGAGCAAAATCATGTTGTGGCTAATATTTGTAAAGAAAAACATCAACTGTTGTCAAATGTGACCTATTATCAGAAGTTGGTAGGTAAACTTATCTATTTGTCTCATACGAGACCAGATATAGCATACAGTGTGCATTTTTTGAGTCAATATATGCACAGTCCTACGGTTGGACATTTGGAAATTGCCTATAAGCTATTAAGGTACTTAAAGAAGTCGCCTGGAAATGGGGTTATGTTTCTGAAAAGTGAAAACTTTGAATTGAAAGCTTTTGCTGATTCGGATTGGGGAAAGTCTGTGACCGAGTCTCGAAAATCAATCACAGGTTTTTGTATTTTCTTAGGTGATTCACTTATATCTTGGAAAAGCAAAAAGCAGAGCACCGTTTCTAGATCCTCAGGAGAAGCTGAGTATAGAGCGTTATGTGCTGCTGCTTGTGAGATATTGTGGCTCATCAATGTGTTGAGTGAGCTTGGTGTTAAAGTGAAACTTCCTGTATGTTTAGCCTGTGATAGCACAGCAGCATTGGCAATTGCAGCCAATCCTGTGTTTCATGATCGAACTAAACATTTCGAACTTGATCTTTTCTTCTTGAGGGAAAAAATATCTAAAGGAGTTATTAAAACCGTTGGTATTCAATCCTCTGATCAAGTTGCAGACTTGTTTACCAAAGGTATGTTAGCTACTCGACATGAGATTCTGTGTAATCGGCTAAATATGCAGGATTTATTCAGGAGTCATTGATCTGAGAGGGGGTGTTAAATTTATAACATCTCGTTACATATCAATGACTAATATCAATATTAAAGTGTGTCAAAGGCATTACACATACATTTTGTATTTTGTTTTTTATTCACATTATAAATATAAATGTTGAAGTTGTCTAATGCTGGGTTTCTTTTATGAGGAACATACACAAGCAAACTGGATATTAGAAGACCTGGGCTTGGTGGACTGTTCGTAGATGGGCTGTGCACATCAGACTTGTGGCTGCTGGGCTTGGCTTTAAGTGGGCTTAAAAGGACTTCAAATGTTGCTGTATATAACAGAAGGTTCCAGATATTTTTAGTTCAGTTCAATCAGTTCTGTTTTCTCTCAGTTCTCAAACGATTAGGGTTTCTTCGCTGTAAACATTGATTCGTCTTGAATCTGTGTGTTAGTTAGAGTGTCATCCGTTAATCGTTGTTTGATTATCACGTTGATAATCTTGTGAGTGTTAGAGAGAAAAGTTTGTGTGTAATCTTTGATTGTATACTCTTTGATCCTTGTTTACAATTTCGGATAACTGTTTGTGATTTGGGTATTGTGATATTCTCAAAGATCTGTTCCAGATCCATGTTTGTTTACAACACATTTAACTAATTGAACGAAATTTCTTGTTCATGTTCGGTCGTTTATTAAACGAACGAACATAAACGAACTTCCCGCCGAACTGTTCACGAACTGTTCGCCGAACGTTCGGTTCGTTTACATCCCTACATCTTATTATAGTTATTTTATTTTGCTTCGGGTAAAAAGGAGACGTTGCATAAAATCATAAGCATACTTTTCACACATGGACAGGGGGTGGTCGAGGTACTTCCACGCAGACACGCAGTACACAAAGTATCTTGTGTCCACTACTAAATTTTCTGTGCTACATTGCATGTTTGCATCCACTTGTATTTTTTTTTTTTTTTTTTAAGAATTTGATTATTATTTCATTGTTTTTATTTTTATACATAAATTTTCATTGTTTTTTTTGTACATAAAAGTAGCAATTGTTTTAATTTAAAAGTAGTGATGTAGACAATGAATTAAAATTAGCCACAATGAAGTCTACATTTTTACGAACTTTATCTTTTTAAATAAAAAGCGATCATTTTTATATTCAACTAGTAGGATTTGCACGTGTTATATGATAGGAATTCGATAGGTATCAATTTGTTTCGTTAAGGTGTCGATATTCGCTATAGTAACTGAAAGAAAAAAATAAAAGAGAAAAAGTTATGATTTGGCCAAAAGGATATCAAAATGTGTTTTGCATCGATCGAGAACCATAAAAACGAGTTCATGTACCAGTTCCGATTACATTGATATCGTTGTCATAGTTATTCAGTCGGAATCAGTTAAAGTTCATTAGGATACCATCACTCATGTAGCCTGCGAAGCAAAAAAAAAAAAAAACACTACACTTTTTCGACTATTCTGTCGTCAGCAAAATTTATAACGGAATGTCGAGATAAAAAAAAACCTTAATGAACGCAAGTTATCGGAAGAAAGTCAAATTGTAACACCCCAAAAATTGCCGTCCAACTATGTGACGACACGTGTCCCGAATCTCCAACTAATCCCGACTATGTGGAAGGAGAGGGACTCCACTAAATATATATATTAATCGATACATGTCCCGAATCTTCAAATAATCTCGACTATGTGGAAGGAGAGGGACAAAAATGTCTAAATTGGAAAAGATCTAAGGTCCAAGGACTAACACCATAAAAATATTATAAGTTTAAAGTTGAGGGGCTAAATATACCATTAAGGCATAATTTATGGTATGTTGAGAGTCCCTATGGACCGTATGGTTATACCCTTGTGGTCCATACGGTGTTATAAATAACCTACGCGTCTGAGGTCACTTATTAACCATATCCTAAACCCCTTACAATCTACAAGGGTGTTAAAAAATAATTAATCATTGCTCCTTGCTCCTGAGGGCTTAACCCTTACGATCCGCAAGGCATAACCCTTATGGTCCGTAAGGGATGCCCAGTGACAGCAGTTTGGAAGTTGGCCTGTCATTGCTGCCATATGCCACCTGGTTGCGAATTTGCCACCATTGCTCCTTCTAGTGACTCCTTAGGTGCCACTAATAAGCTCCTAATCAACCTGGCTAACGCTTGTCAAGATTTGGGACCATTTGGAGTAGTATAAATAGGTGTTCATGTTGAGCACTTAACTCACACCTTCACTCTCACTCTCAAATCTTACTCTCGGAATTTCCCTGGAGATTAGGAGTTGCTCTCTAGTGTTCTCAGTGGTTCCTCATTACTAGTAAGTGTTCATCCTTGTTCAATTTCGTTTAATTAGTTAAAATTCAACTAAAACTTAAACAATTTGACTTTTCGTTTAACTTTCAGTTCTAACCACTTTGCTCAAGTCAAAGCTCAATCCGAACTTTCCTATCCGATCGTATAATGTTGGTATGATTTCCCTGTTATCATATCCTCTAACAATCACGTTTAATATGCGAGATGATGAGTCGAGCATATTATATCTTAAAAGTCAAAACTAGGAAATGTGCATTTTACGCTAATTGAACTTTAAACTATCAAAACCAGATGTTTTGACATCATATCAGTTTTTATGAGCTAGTATAACATATTTTGAAATGCTCAACTTATCATACTCAGTTTAGACTTCAATTCTATATCAAAAGTCAAGCAGTTTGACTTTTGCTTTAACTTTCGATTCTGACCCGTTTGGTCAACGTTAGAACCTGTTTAAACCGGATACTTTAACCATATTAATGTAGTGTATAACCCTCTGAGGTTATACCTCTTGATCATATCGTTTGGTAGGTCAAATGACAATTCTTGTATTTAAAAATGACGACTATGCCCTTTTTCGTCGTAATGACTAAATAAACAGTTTCAAGCTAAACTAATTAACATTCTAACGCTCAAACAGAATGTATAATTTTATAAAATATGTTTTGATACCTCGGACTTGTCATAGACCCAACCGACCTCCCGAACTCGCTTATACGTGCATAATTAGTTATACGAACCTAGTTCGTATAAATTAGGCGTAACGGGTCTAAATACTTCAAAACCACTTTAAAACAGAATGTATGGTTAAATAACTCTTATCCAATGAGTCATTGCACTCGGGTGGGTATAAACCATATTTTATTCGGTCTACGCTTAATCTAGCGAAACTAAATAAAATTCTAAGTAATGGGTCAAGCAATATAACTTACCAAAATGACTCGTGAACATTCTAACAGAAATATAAATTTGTTTCATTCCGGACTATAGAACCCCCCCCCCCCCCCCCAGATAATCGGACTTGGGTTAATAATACATAGACTTGCGGCTTTTGCTAAACTAAAATCGTTATCGGTTGGAAGCTAGCAAAAGGTAAATACTCTTAACTTATTTTATTTTTAACGGGGAATGGTAAATATGCCACTTGAAGCGGGTATTATATAAATGAGCCCTGAGATCTGCTTATAAATATAATAACTTGGTTTAATCCGTATTACTAGGGTTGTAAACGAACCAAACGTTCGGCAAACAGTTCGTGAACCGTTCTGCGGGAAGTTCGTTTATTTTCGTTCGTTTATTAAACAAACGAACACAAACAAGAATCTTCGTTCGTTTAGTTAAATGAACAAACACGAACATAGGTCGTGTTCGTTCGTTTATGTTCGTGAACGTTCGGTAACGTGTTCGTTTGTATTCGATAGTTCATTAGTGTTTTTAGTTTTTATATTTATTTAAATACTACAAAATTCTGACAAATTATATGTTTAATAAGTGTCAGTGTATTATATATTATGTTCATGAACAATTGTTTGTGTTCGTTTGTTTCCATTTATGTTCATGAACATTAGTTTGTGCTCACTTGTGTTCATTAACGTTCGTTTTTTTTTGTTGCCTAAAATTAACAAACAAACACAAACGAACACGAACAAGTTCTTTTCCTTAACAAACGAACATAAACATAAAATCTTGTTCGATAAGTGTTCGTGAACGGTTCGTAAACACATATATTTCTTAACAAACAAACACGAACAAGGTCTTGTTCATGTTCGTTCGGTTCGTTTGCAGCCCTACGTATTACTTGACAACTGGAACAATTGGGGTTAATGGTACCGTGTCCGGACGTCCCGTCTCATAAACTATTATGGCCATACTAAATAACGCAACGGAGTAGGCATACCGACTATAAGACGCGTTATTAAACTTTGGTATGTACCTTAATCATTATAGCACTGGAAATGACCGGCTATGATTTCTTGTTCCCGACTATATGATAAGTATTGTAAAACTGGTGACAAGATAAAATCCCAAGAAAGATTAAATGATTACCTACGAGTTTTCTCTATCTATGAAACTCTTTTTGAAAAAACTTTTTTCAAAACGGGTCAGTTAATTGTATTTACCAGCGAAAACTGACGTATTTTCAAAAGATTGAACCGTAGGTACCGAATCTTGATGTTAGGCTGGGAATCTGAGTGGATTATAATAAAGGCTTTTGAAGGGGTATGGTCCCAAATCTCGCACCAGGCTAGACGCGAGTGACCCTCACCCATCTCAAATACCCCCATCAATAAGGACTTATCTGCGTTTGTGCGGGCACGCGCGAACCCAGTTGGCTGTTCCAATCGGCCAAGTGATGAGAAGACTTACCTTGTGTATGAAAACGGTTGTTTTCGTCACGGCAAGGGATGCGGTAACAACCGCAGTTACCGCACATAACGATACGGCCCAACACTGCACCCTATTGACGACGCAAGTGGGACTGACACTTTGACTTAAGTGTCCAAAGCAGCAAGTGGCACTGACAACAATCACCTGTCCAGCCCACATGTATGCAACGCTGGTAAACAGATTGACAGCCACAGTAGGACGTGGCATCACCCTAGAAAGTGTCCAACACTTCTGTGACCTACGATTCTGACACACCTGCAAAGGGTTGCGCGTTGTCAGTCTATCCACTCAATTACCCTCCTTCACTCTTTGGCTATAAATATCCATCCCGGACCAGGTTTGAGGTAACGCTAATCTGCTCTCTCACTTACTACTCTAACACACACTTTGCTCTTAAGCAAATACTGATTCTTACGCCGGAGAGTGGTAACAAGGAGCACCCCCATCTCATCCTCCTTATTACGAGTCACGGTGTGTTTACTTGTGCAGAAGACAGGTTAGTGGACGGTCCAGCCATCGACTTCGGAAAGAAGGGATTAACCCTACTTAACGAGAGCAGTGAATTAACCTCCCCAGTTAACCACTGTTTCATCAGCTATGGAATTTGCAACTCTTCAGCATAAGTTCTATATATATATATATATATATATATATATATATATATATATATATATAGACACACAAATTTTTTTAACTGATGGCTTATTAGTCGATAGACAATCCCACTTTAACAAAAAGTTTGTTACCGCAACCTACTTTGACAGAAAGTTACCATTTATGCCCCGGATGTCGGATGAACAATCGGTAATTCTTATCAAAATCCAGACCTTGTAAATTGTATTAAAACAAGATAAATGAAAGTTAAGGAAATACAAATTTTACTTCTTTTAGTGTGTTTTTTATTAGTGTTATAAGTATTATGATCATATTGTCACAGATTAATATTTCAATTAGTCATAAAATTCAATTGGACTATAACTTTTATAGAAATAATTTTTATAAGTTTTATATAATAAATCTTCTAAAAGAAATGTTAATCCTTATATAAATTGAAAAATTATATAAAAAGCCTCACGTCATAACCACATTTATTTACTACATAAAAATGTCAATATAATGAAGAAAATAGTACGTTAAGATTTACCACTAATAACATGAACGTTTATATGTTCACGTACAACAAAAGAAAATGCAACATCTTCATAACAAATGTTAACATGAGTCGCAACATCGATCTTCACTTAACAACAAACATAATATAACGATATATTATTATACAACTTTATTCCCCACCCCAGCTAGTTTGTAAATTTCATTGACTTTCAGGTTGCAACTTTGCACTACTGACCTTGAACATGATCATTGATAGAAGATGTGATCAATTTCTTCTTGACCTCATTTGTGGAATATGGAAGCAATCCTTTCTCTCTGCAACATTCGATGGCTCCTTTGAACATTTCCTCCAAATTGTACTTAAACTCGAACCCCATGTCAGTCAACTTCTTCGACGAAAAAGAAACTACCGGTATATCCTCGTCGATCCCCACAAACCTACCAAAACATACAAGTCACCACATCAACAGTTTTGACTCCAAAACATCAAATTGTTAGCCATGCTTATTATCTATACCATACTAGTTATTATTATTATTTGATTTATCGTTGATCTTTGACTTTGTTAGTCAAAGTTTTATCTCCAGTTTGTATATAGAGCATATATAGATGCTTTAGTACTTGGTTAGATATATTATTTGTTTGTTAATTTTATCATTATCCTTTTTTCGTTGTATTTCTTTCAGAAAATATTATTCACCAATATCGTTTTAAAAAGTAAACGAAAAGCATGAAAGAAAAACACCAAATGTAGGTAGATGATTCTTACTGAGTTGGAACATGATACTCTGGCCATTTCTCTTTTATCATTCTTGCCAATTGATGAATGGTGGCATCATGTGAAGAGCATATGTATCTCCCTTTGGCTTCAGGGTTTTCATAGAGGAATATGTGGCACTCACAAAGATCATCTAAATGCACAAACTGACATTGCTTTATAAGGGGATAATGTGATTCCATTCCTGTGAAACATGCACATTATTCCCGTTAAAAACTATAATAAGCGCGTAATGTGAGCACGCATGGCTGGCTGCGCGCTATATACGTACCGTTGATCAAAGAAAGTGCGGTAATTAGGCTTGGTGGGAGTGTGGGAGTGATGAACGGGCCGACTACTAATGTTGGTATGATACTAATGAAATCAATGTTGTTTTCTATTGCTGCTTTCCATGCTGCTCTTTCTGCTAGTGTTTTTGACACGAAATACATCTGTTTATATGTAACAAGATAGATTCCATAAATAAGTATAAAGACACTTTAGATGATTCTTACACTAAAATTAATTACTTCTATCTTTTATTTTATTTTTTAAGAGTTTCAAAGCAGAGACATGGCTTACAAATGTAGCATATATTCTTTTTTGTTTTGTTTTTTACCCTTTTAACCTTACAAAATTATGCTATTATTATACTTAAGTGTTACATTTTTAAGTACATATATTTTGCAAATTATAAAAACCAAGATTTAGTTATATAGGAGTATGGTAAAACTAAAAAAAAGGAACAACGTAAAAATTAATTTTTAGATACATAAAATCATATTGTTTTACTGTTTTTGATAATTATTGGTTTATCACGATTTTTCTGGTTTTCTCTTTCGATTGCAATACCGTCCCAAATCGAACTTCTAGCAACCGAATGCAGGTCGCGAAGCGCGGGCATCACACTAGTTAATAAATAATAATCAAAATTTGTGTGAAAATAAATTAAGTCGCCCCTTTAGGTGATTAGCTAGAAAACGAAGCAAAACAATAAAACGAACCCAAGCAGTCATCTTTTTGCAATTGATGAAGTCCAAATCGCTCCAATGCGACTCATCATATACCGGAAGTTGTTTTTCTTGTACGCTTACAGTTCCGGCAGAGGAGGTGAATACCAGTTTCTTGACTGTCTTGGCTTTGGCACATGATCTTACAATGCCTAATACTCCTTGTACAGCTGGCTTTATTATTTCATTCTGCAATATATGTGTCATGTTGTGATATCAAATATAGAATATGACAAAAAAAAAAAAAAAATACGAGTATGTTGTGTATGTACCTCAGGGTCCTTGGATTCAAAGTCTATAGGGGTGGCTACATGAAAGACCCCATGGCAACCTTCAATGGCTTCATCAAAGCTTCCTTCTTGTGTCATATCTGCCTTATATAATGTCAAGTTTGTTTCTGCTCCTGGTAGTTCTTTCAAATGTTTCACCTTTTTCATGTCACCTGTTATATTTGTTAAAACTTTCATGTCATGTGATATATTTATTCAAAGTTTCAACCACTTAAAATAAGTATACACTAGTGTGGAAAGTATGCGACAAACTGTATAATATATTGAAGTTAACGATAGGATGCGAAATAAGGTTTTTAACGAAAGTGTGAGAGAGAACCAAAGTTTTCAACAAAACAGTGGCTGGAATGGTGACTGGTAAGGCTTTGGACATGCACACCGAATGCACCAGTTAATGTTTTTTTTTTTTTTTTTTTAATTCAACTAGTATTTTACTTATTTAACTAGATAAGTTTTTTTATGTTTAATTAATTAAAATATTAAGTTTACCAATTTAGTTAATTAATAAAGGAATAATGAATTTTAATAATCCCAACTATTTTCCGTTGGGCGACAACGGTTCCAACTTCAAAAATTCCCACTAACGGTCCTATCTTTTCACATATTGGCCTTCAATAGACCCTGACTAACAGAACCCAAACGCTGTTAGTCTCCGGTCGCCGGAAAAACGTTTTTGGCCGGAAAACTCAACCTTTTCTTCTCAAACCTCTTTGTAACCTTGTTACACACCTTTAGGAACCTTTTTTAGTAAAAAGCTACAATTACTAAAGTTGCCGGAAAAACTAATTTTCCGCCGGGAAACTTCTTTTTAGCCGGAAAAATCAACGTTTTAGTAGAAAAACTCAAAGTTTTCATCCCAAACCTGTTTGTAACCATAGATCGGACCTTTAGGAACCTTTTTTCCGACCTTCTTGCATACACACACTCCACTTTCTCGGACCCGAGTTGCTATCCAAAGTCAAACTAACACCCGTACCCCCACCATCACCTTCTTCAACAGCACCAGAACCCACAAAATCCACCATCATATCCTCCCCTTCATCTTTCTCAGTTACAGTTTTATCTACACTAGTAAATATTCAAAAAACACGACTTTCTAACACCAAGTGACTCACGTGACCTAAAACGTAGACGATGTTTAACTTATAACAACTTTATTAAAGTTTAGGGATAGAAAAGTAAAACCTCTTAAAGAAAATAGTAAAAAAAAAACATAGAATGATTAAACTATAGTGACTGTAAATGAATGAAAGTTTACAGTAAAAAAACAAAATAAACTAATGAAATTGTCAATATTTATTGGGATGTTATGAATATGAATTAATATATAAATAAAATATTATTTGAAACGTTATCCAGTTTCTAGAACGGATCCGAACCAAACTACGATCCGGTTATAAAAACATTGTTTAAATTATCTACATGGTTTCAGATTTGTAGCATGTTATTACTGTATACGAGTTTGGCCTGTGGGTTTCTTTTCGTTTCATTTGCACTTGTAAACTTCAAATTAACATTATTATAAAATTAATAAAAGGCAAATTGGAAAATAATAATTCCATCTTCCTGAAATTGGCCGATAATAATCCGACCTCGTCCAATTTTTTTGTAAAATTGTCTGCCGTTAAAATAAGCTTAACGGAGTTAAGTGTTTTTCCGAATTACAAACCGATGTTTTAGGACTTTTGATCAGAACGAGGATACGAGTCGATTGATGTAAAACATACCTCGAAATTGTGTTCGAAATGGCTTGAATTTTGTTAATTGGAAGTTAAACACCCGAATTGAAGCACCGTTTTTGTGGGCTGAGGCAGTATTTCGAGGTAAATTTTACATCAATCGACTCGTATCCTCGTTCTGATCAAAAGCCCTAAAACATCGGTTTGTAATTCGGAAAAACACTTAACTTCGTTAAGCTATTTTAACGGCGGACTATTTTATAAAAAAATTAGACGAGGTTGGATTATTATTGGCTAATAACTGACTTGGGATTATTATCGGCCAATTTCAGAAAGATGGGATTATTATATTCCAATTTGCCTTAATAAAAATATACTATTTGTAGCAAAGTATGTGCGAAAACTGTTGAAAACAAAAAGAAAAGGTTAAGAAGTATGCACACCGGGGTCACGAACGGTAGCGCGAACAATGTAACCACGTTCAAGAAGCCTCATGACTAACCACGAGCCAATGAACCCGGAGGCTCCGGTGACGCACACGGTGGCTGGAGAATCCTCTTTCATGTTGCTTTTTGATTTATTTTTTGATGATTTGTTTAACTATTTTGATGTTATTTATAGGTGTTTTCTTTAAATGTATATTTGATATTTGACAATTAGACCATGAAGAATGGTAGGAGTGACTGAGGGAGGGTGGTTGCATACCTACACGGGTTGCGTTTTGGTCAGTATAATATTAATTAGAGCATTAAGTATTCTTTTCTTAAGCGATAATATTATTTCTTTATACTTATAATTTTAAATTATTATTTTTTTTCAAGTTTGAATCTGATAAATCCCTTTTAAAACTCATGTACCTCTATTAAATGATCAGCCACACTATTTCTTTATACTTGTAATTTTAAATTATTTTTTTTTCAAGTTTGAATCTGATAAATCCCTTTTAAAACTCATGTACCTCTATTAAATGATCAGCCACACTGTAGCCTCGAGTTATTTTATACATTTTTAAAAGAGAAAGTCGGTGGCTTTTGCCACCAACCACCTTCTCCTTTTTTGTCTCTATATATATAGAAGGTTATCTAAACCTTTCACAGGTATTGATAGGGCTGCAAACGAACCAAACAAACACGAACAAGTCATTGTTCGTGTTCGTTTGTTAAGAAATAAATGCGTTCACGAACTGTTAATGAAATGAACGCTTACCGAACAAGATTTTATGTTCGTGTTTGTTTGTTAAGGAAATGAACTTGTTTGTGTTTGTTTGTTAATTTTAGGTCACGAATGAAAACGAACGATAATGAACACAAATGAGCACAAACTACGTTCATGAACACAAATACTAACAAACAAACACAAACAAACGTGCATGAACAAAATATATAATACATTGACACTTACTAAATATTTTATTTGTCAGAATTTTGAAGTATTTAAATAAAATATAAAAGCTAAGAAAACTAATGAACTATCGAACACAAATGAACACGTAACCGAACGTTCACGAACATAGATAAACGAACGCGCCCTTAGTTCATGTTTGTTCATTTAACTAAACGAGCGAAATTTCTTGTTTGTGTTCGTTTGTTTAACGAACACAAACGAACTTCCCACCGAACAGTTCACGAACTGTTCGCCGAACGTTTGGTTCGTTTGCAGCCCTAGGTATTGAGGTCTGGCTTGGTGGTCCACCCTCCATCTGATCTACGCGTTGCTCGAGTTTGATTCCTACTACACCCGGTTCATTTGCTTATATTATATTTTGCTTTTACCTCAGCTACATAATTTTTGGGTCAGACCCAAATTTCTACCTTTGTTCTTTTTCGTTCAATGTCACATAGTTATACTTTGGCTACTTTTGTTCACTACTACTAAAGCTCTGTTTTGTAGTAGTGGTTCAATGTTACATAGTTATATTTTGCCAACACTTTCTTTATAATTATTATAATTTATATACAAAGCTTATCACATGAAACCGGCGCATCGAGCTAGCAGCAAAATTCAATCATTGATTATGTTTTTCTTATGTTTCTTACGTATGAGTCAGGTCGTACATATAAAGGCGCTATGATTGTACAATATAAATTCAATTACTTTACATTTTGATCCAACTACAATGCTATTGAGTTAAACTGGATACGTCAAGACGCACAATTTCGTATGGTTAACGCATGACATAACGTTTGTACTAATTTATTCAATGTTTGCAATGTACCCGTGCGACAACGCCTGGAGGTCTAAGTACTCGTTATATATGAAAAAGATTATGAATTATTATTAGTTATAGAATAATTATATTTATATAATAATGCAAAAAAATATGTGTATATATTATCATGATAGATGAATATTGTTTATATGAATTTATTTATATTAACTAATTACAAGTATTTATACAAGATTAATTTTGTAAATTGACATTTTTCAATTTTACCTTCTCAGCCTTGTTTTAATCAGTCGGTGTAGACCGTGGGGTATGGTGGGGCGGGGGTTTGAGACATGGGTTGACACGTGGACTTCGAGCCCCCCCCCCCCCCCCCCCCCCCGCGCGCTGGTGAGTGATGTGTTGGGTCAGTATGGTGGGGGTGGCTAGCCCTTGTGGGTTGGCCAGTTTTATAAAAATTAAAAAAAAGTCTAAAATTAAAAAATACACACAAAATTAAAAAAAGGCCTAAAATTATTATTAAAATTTCCTAAAAATTACAAAATTCTCAAAAAAAAAAAAGGATTACAAAACAAAAAAAAGCCTAAAGCGTTAGGTAGAATTCTTACAGGGCGAGCTTGTCAAACGGCTTCCGCTCCTTGCCCCGGAACTCGATGTTGGCCACCGCCACCCGGTCTTCGTGACTTATATCACCGCCCGGGACGCTGTCGTAGTAGGCTTTAAAACGGTCGAGCTTCGGTCGTAGCTCGCGCCACTTATATTGGCACGCGTTTAAATTGTGTCGGTCGTTCCCCACGTTGTGCCGGTAGCTAGCGAAAGCTTCCGGCCAGTAATGGGTCTCACCGGGTTGGCGGCCCTTCATCGCGTCCACGACGCTCGTGACAAGTGCTAGCTCTTCTTCGTGCGTCCAAGAGGCCATTTATCAAGTGTGGGTACGGTTTCGGGTAGGTGGAGTGAAGGGTTGGGGTAGCGATGTGGACAGGTGGTGGGGGGTTTTATAGCACTTGGGTGAACCGTTTGGCCAAGCCAAACGGTTATTTTTTAAATTTTAAACCTAGCCGCTATGACCTAGCCAACCCAGCCAATGAGAGCCGGCCACGGAACACCGCTAAGCACGTACAAAGCCCGGGCTGAAACCCCCGTCAAAGGGGCCACGCCGAAACCCAAGCCCACCCGAGGTGGTGACTTGGGCGTTTGTACCCAACCCACGCCCCAACCCCGCTCCATACCCCATAGTCATGGTTGTAAAACAAGGTCTCCAAGGCCGAGTACTCCCCGAGTAGTCGCTACAAGGTAGGTTACCGAGGCGACTTTCTTCATCTCCGACTAATTACTCGGAATCGATAAAATGCAGTCAACATCGGCCAAGTCGGATCTAGTATGTCAGCTCGGGCCGAGTTTGACTTAAAATAAAATAAAATATAATTTCTATGCTTATGATATTAAAGAATGAATATCAATTTCACGTATTTTGTTATAAATATGAGTAAATTTATGTTATTTGACATATATTTAATTTCCGAAAACTAATTTCTTTATAATTTGGCATGTCCGAGTACTCCCCGTGTACTCTCCGCCTAGGCCGAGTACTCTCAACTCCCCGGTCAACCTACCAGGGAGCGCCTAGCGACTTTTGCAACCATGCCCATTGTCTTAGCTTATTCATGGGTATATGTGCAACATTTTTCTCATAGTCTTAGCTTATTCATGGGTATATGTGTCAACATTTTTCTGGAGACACTCGATGCATGCTCCTTTTAAAATGAATACATATGTCTTTATTTGTTGTTAACTAGTTTTTGCCCCGCCCGCGTTGTGGGGCAATAAGCCGAATATTTCTATCTCATAACATGTACGTTTGAACAGAGGGCAAAATCGTAATTATATTGTGAACTGGAGGCGAAATTATAATTTTAAATTGAGAGAAAAATCGTAATTTTGAGCTAGGGAGAAAACATAATTTTATTTTGAACTATGGGCAAAAACATAATTTTGAGCTGAGGGCAGAATCATAATTTTGAGCTAGAGGAAAAAACAACACTTTATTTTGAACCGGGGGAAAAAACGTAATTTTAAACGGAGGGCGAAACCGTAATTTTAAACTGGGAACAAAATTAAAAATGAGTTTTTGAACCGAGGGCAAAAGTGTAATTTTGAGCTAGGGGCAAAATTATAATTTTATTTTGAGCTGGGGGCAAAAACTTAATTTTAAACAAAGGACGAAAGCGTAATTTTAAACTGGGAATAAAATAAAATAAAAAATGGGTTAGTCCAATAGGGAAGTGTCAGGCAAGCTGCCTGGCACTATTTTCTCAACTTGAAAATACTTGAACTGTGGGCAAAAACGAAATTTTGAACTGAAGTCAGAATCGTAATTTTGACCTAGAGGAAAAACAACATTTTATTTTGAACTGGGGGCAAAAACGTAATTTTAAACGGAGGGCGAAACCGTTATTTTAAATTGGGAACAAAATTAAAAATGAGTTTTTGACTCGAGGGCAAAAGCGTAATTTTAAGCTAGGAGCAAAATTATAATTTTATTTTGAGCTTGGGGCAAAAACGTAATTTTAAACGAAGGACGAAAGCATAATTTTAAACTCGGAATAAAATTACATTAAAAATGGGTTGGTCCAATAGGGAAGTGCCAGGCAAGCTGCCTGGCACTATTTCCTCAAATTGAAAAATACTTGAACTGTGGGCAAAAACGTAATTTTGAGCTGAAGGCAGAATCGTAATTTTGATCTAGAGGAAAAACAACATTTTTGGCATGTTTGGCTAAGCTTATTTAAGTTAAAAAGGACTTTTGGGAAAAGAACTTATTGACTTATGACTTTTTGAAAATGAGTTTTTAAAAAAAGTGTTTGGATTATCTTATGGGGTGGGAAAAGCCAATAAGTCAATAAGTTGTTTTTTAAAAAGTGTTTGGCTTAGCTTATTGATGTAAAATGACTAAAAGGGACAACATGTTAACTTCTCAACATGTTATAAGGGGTAATTTGGTAATTTGATGTTTGAAAAGTCATAAGCTGATCAAGAAGTCACAACATGTTAACTTTCTCAAAAACTCTTTTTCCTTCTATTCAAAAAGTCATTTTAAAAAGGACTTTTGTGTTTGCCAAACACTAAAACTCCTTATTGGCTTTTTGATTAAGTCAATAAGTTGGTTGGAAAAGCTTAGCCAAGCATGCACTTTATTTTGAACTGTGGGCAAAAACGTAATTTTAAACGGAGGGCGAAACCGTAATTTTAAACTGGGAACAAAATTAAAAATGAGCTTTTGACCTGATGGCAAAAGCGTAATTTTGAGCCAGGGGCAAAACTATAATTTTATTTTGAGCTGGGGCAAAAACGTAATTTAAAACGAAGGACGAAAGCGTAATTTTAAACTGAGAATAAAATTAAATTAAAAATGGGTTGGCCCAATAAGGAAGTGCCAGGCAAGCTGCCTGGCACTATTCCCTCAAGTTGTAAATGTATATGTATTAAATATTGACGGGTGAAAAGAGAAAAAAAAAAGAGCAAGAAATGTTGGATGTATGTAACATTTCTCCCTTTGCTCAAACCATTCGCCGCTCGCTTGACGTTTGTTTGGAAATTTCTTGGAAAATGCTCTTTCGATTTAACGCTCGGTTATAAACGAGTTGCTTTGCTCTGTTCGTTTTATAAACAAGCCAAACATGAGCAAAGATCCGCTTGACTTGGTTAGGCTCGAATTAATATCTTTAATTAGTATCTATATATATATATATATATACATACATATATAGGACTAGGATCCGTTAGAAACTACGCTTTATTGCGAGAACCAATGTGAACACGATAAAAAATACTTAAAAATAGCTAAAAAACACACAATTTTTTTAAAATATTTTTTACTTAAAAATCGCTGTATTTGTTATTAATTTTTTTAAAGTATTTAAAAAAAAAATTGGCTACTAAAAGTAGCGATTTTTAAGTAAAAATATTAATTTTTTTTTGGTGTTTTTTTAGATTTTTAAGGTGTTTTGGGGGTTTAGTTTTTAGCATTTAGCTTGGGTGAGGGGTTGGGGGGGGGGGGGGGGTTAGTTTTTTTTGCGAGAGGGGAGGGTTAGGTTTTTTTAGGTTATTTTGTTGTGTTCACATTGGTTCTCGCGGTTCTCGCAATAAAGGTGGTTCTCGCATGAACCTTACCCAACATATATAAACTTGTATATGCACATATATATACACACACCAATATATATACACACATACATATATACTTAAATATAAATAAATTTAAAGTTTTATATATACCACTCTATTAGATTTTGGTCCACTATATAAAAATTTATAACTATATCTATATGTACTAACCCAATCACGCCATTAAAAAAATTATTATCAAATCTAAAAGTTAAACCCTAAACCAATAAACAACAGTCGGGTAATCGCCTCAATGTTTCATGTAGTTACCCTAAGTCGATCATCTCCTGCTCTCAAAGTATTTGTTTGTGCAATATGATCATCGTCTCGTCGGCAACAACATTGTTATTTATAAGAAAAATATTATGTCATGAAATGTGTTTGTTTTTAAAGACATAAAAACTTGAGACCCAACATTGTCACTATCTCTCTCAACAAATTTAAATCAGGCGACACGATTGTCCAAATAGCTCGAACTTCGCTCGACGCTCACTCGAAATATTTACTGCTCGGAAAATGCTCGCTTGATTTAAGGCTTGGTTTTAAATGAGCCGCTCCGCTCGGTTCGGTTTGTAAATGAGCCTAGCACGAGCAAAAGTTCGCTCAGTTCGACTTGGTTCGTAAACAGCCCTAGTTCCAATTACACGTTATCATCTTGTACACATTGTTGATGATGTAACCATTATCAAAAGGTTTCTAGGCCTTGTGACTAAAGTGATCCAACATCTACATTCTCAATTTTACATAAAGGTTTAAGCAAACTGAGTTATTTTCTTGGAATAGATGTCAATTTCTCTCATAATAGTCTATATGTATCTCATAGGTGTTATTTGTAAAAGCTATTGCTCTTTTGCAATGCATTGTCTTAAGTTAATGCAAATTTTTTATCAGTTCTAAACGTATTTAATGAAAAACATGTTAAAGTGTAGCTGGTAAGTCTGCAACTGCAGCAAGGATAGATGTAGAAGACATGCTTGTCAGCTTGATCTGGTTCTCGTTTAGGGTGTATATGAGTGATGAGAATAATAAGCTCTTGAGATGATGAACTCGTTCATTTTGGAGAGAGATGGGGGACGAATTATGTGATTTTATGTGTACAATTTAACCCTATAACCTCTCTAGTTGTCTCCTTAAATACACCCAAGGAGAAACAATTATTAGTTAGTAAGGATAATATGGTCCATCAACAATTATCAACTAATATAATCATAAGGTAATTTAATACATTGATGTGATATTATATAAATGATCATAATGGTCATACATTAAATAAATAAAGTATATTTATTTTAACATTCTCCTACTTGGCCGAGTAATCATTTAATATGAGTATCAGATAAGATAAGTCTGATCAGAAGTTAATACTCATTTTAGTTTTAAACCAAAAACCGTAGCAGAGAAATACAGCCATTGAGTTATCATTCAACTCAGGACCCCCATTAGTTATACTACAACATCAATTTATTGGATACAAATTTTAATTTCCTCAGTTCGTTCATAAACGAATAATTAATTTTGTATCAAAATTAATGTAGGACATCTCGAACTGTTACACTTGAGAAAACATGGTAGCTGACATAAGGATATACCTCTCGAACTATTTGATGCGATGTATGCCCCGGGATTCTGTGTGTTGAAGGCGACTACAGTTGTAGACCCAAAAATCCTAACTGGAAGTAACAACACACACCTCAAACATGGAAACAGTCATAGGTTACATTGCTCCCTATGAGCAATAACTGATAGTGTTCAATATCTATTATATATAATAAATGAAAGTTATTTGGGCCACGTGTCAGTAGATTAGGGCATCGTTTTCCCCCTTTTCCCGCCCAACAGTACCACTGCCCTTTATTCTCACCTTTTAACAAACCCTACTTCATTCTTCTCCTTCACCTTTCCATACAAGATCCCCTTTCTTTCTGATGTTGATCCTTCTCCTTCTTCACATTTTCATCTCCTCAACAACGTCCGGCATAGGTTACTTCTATTGGATACATCTGCGTTTGAAACCCTAAATCATGTACCGTCGAGTAGTTGAAGAACAGAGTATTCATGTAAGATCTATTTTCTCCTTCAGAAATTTTATTTGGTTTTATCTATTTTCTCATACTGAACACGATGAACCCTTTTTTACTCTCAGAAGAAGAAGAAGCTCTCCTAGGGTTTCTTATCGTACACGATGAACCCTTTTGTACAAGCTCCTGTTAATCGGTGACACTGGTATGAATAACTTTTTTTGTAGCTTTTGATTTTTGTCTTTTATTTGTTATTGTTTATTCAGATGCTTGCTTTGTTGTATCATGTGATTACGAGTAGATTGATTTTGATATGTTTGTAGTTTTTGTTTTTCACAATCTGTTTTGTTGATTTATTCACCCATGTTAGTAATGTTGGATGCTCCTATGTTTCTTGATCCTCTGTTTTTATTCCAACTTTCATACTATTATTATAGAAATCCAAGAAGAATATATAGATTTTATGCTTATTTTTATTATTATTATTATTATTATTATTTTATAGAGTTTATTGATTAGAAGTAACCTCTGCCGGATCGTTGTTGGGGAGATGGAAATGTTAAAGAGAAGGAGAAGGACGTTAAATTCATTGTTGGATTCATTATGTAGTTAACTAAGTTGAGTAGCTTTACTACTCAAATACAGACACGTTTTTGAGATTGTTTTCACACTTTATTATTTTTACAGCAAGTTCTACTTCATTATTCATGTGGCAACTTTATATTTGCAGGCTTGTGAACTAAGGTTGGTTGTTACTTAAGTTTTGTTTACTTTAATGATTTTCAGTTTCATGAAGTCATTGTTTAGAAACTGATTTTGTTTTCAGGTTTGTTGATAGGTGATACCAGCCCAAAAGTTTAGGCTTCATCGCTTTTGGTTATTCGGTATGGTACTCATTTACAGTCACACTTTCAATGAGGTTGTTTTAGTCATGTATTTGATTTTTGCCCTTTTGTTTACAATTGAAGTTAGGGAGAGTCGAATTAAGATGGTGGAGCAGAAGACAATCTCAGATGAGTAGAGGAATTTTAGTGCATGATTGAGGTCAGTCGGACCCATGTACTGTAAGTCATTGAATGTTCTAATCTTACAATCTGTTTTACTTTGTTTTTTAAGAAGGTGCTATTGTTATGGACATCGAGGTGATTTCACATGCCTCCAAGTTGTATTTTTGGTGTAGAGCAATTGCATAAAAACTAATATGTGTCTTTTTTGAGTAATAATATAGTTAAATCTCTTCTTTTGCCATATAATTGTCGCATCATCTTCTTCCTTCTTCATTGCACAACACTAAGGTCCTCAATTGGTTTGATTTATTTTTTGGTATTCGTAACATTTTGATTTACCATTTATTGATGCATTGATTCATTTGTAATCACTTGCAGATCACCCGTCATCTCAATTTGAGAAATTAAACGTAGTTTTCTTAAACAACACCGTAAGTTTCGTTCACTAATCCATGCATTGTTAATTCCACATGTTTTTTTATTCTTAATCGTCGATTCTGTTTCAGGTACACTTTTTGCTGTGAGTTCCATGTGTTTTTTTAAGATTAATTTTTGCTATTTATATATATATATATATATATAGGTTTTGTTTTGATGAAAAGGGAAAACGTTCGAGACGTTTGATCCAAGAACCAAAGAAAAGATAGCGGATATTGCTGAAGGAGATAAAGATGATGTTGATCTGGCTGTTGAAGCTGCACGTTGGTCCACAATAAGCACTGCCCATCTAAGTTTCTTCCAATGATAGTGGTTATAACAAGTTAATAAGGCAAAGCACTGATCTGCCTATCAACTGTTGGATATAAAGACTGTTGTACACAAAGACTGATGAAGATCATCCACTGTTGAAGACCAAAGTACTCATGAAGACCAAAAGCTCTATTGAAGACAAGCACTGATGAACCAAAGGCCTGATCAACCAAAGGTGAACCACTGCGCAACAACAACAATGGTTCAGCATCAACAGCAGTTATTCTACCTTTGTTTATGTTAACAATGTTTATATGTAACAGTATTTATCACATTAGTGTTTTATAGTATGTTAGGTTGTTAGATGTCATCACCTCAGTGTTTATATGTAACAGTATTTATGACATCAGTGTTTATATGTAACAGTGTTTATCACAACAGTGTTTATATGTAACATTATTTATCACATCACCTCAGTGGTTTGATCTGTACTATAAATTGAACAGTTGTTTGATCTTTATACTAATAAATAAAAATGAAGTACACTTGGATGATTATTAAGCTCCTCATTTTGATTGTTTGGGTATACTATTCTTGAAATTGGTCTTTTTTTGCAAACAGTTGTTTATAGGCAAACATTTGTTTAAGGCCAAATATATGTTTATGGCCAAACATCTGTTTAAGGTCAAACTTCTGTTTAAGTCCAGACAACTGATATATAAGGCCAAACATTTGTTTAAGCCCCAACATCTGTTTAAGTCTAAACAGATGTTTAATCAGATCCACTGTCTTATCATCTTTGAACACTCTTCAAAATAGTTAACAATGATAGTTTTAATTAATCCTTAAAAGTATGTTACAACCACTGTGTTGGTTCAAAGATCTGATTGTTAAAAGTTATTCACTGATGAAAGACAACCTTTGTTTCTTCATTCTTCATGTTGACCATTGATTGACCAAACATCAGTGTTTCAATCTCTGTTGGCTATCCACTGATAGTTAAAAAACAACCACTGCTCACATTCTTATTGTTGACATCCACTGATATTGACCATCAGTGGTTTCCCTAAAGAACAGCCACTGGTCACATTTTTATTATTGATGGGGTTAATTAGTGATAGAATGAAATTATCAAAAGAAAACTAGAATTACAATGAAATTACCATTTTACCTAATCGTTACATTCCAATGAGATAAGAGTTCCTCCAACATTGTTTTCATGATACAAATTAAAGTTAAAATAAAAAATAAAAAAATACTCTTGATGACAATTTGTTGCGAATCAAATCAGTAATTAATGCTAATTTCTTGAGCTTTGGACATTGAAAATATGCAAAATGTAAATTTCAAATTGATGGTTATTATCTCTTAATTAAAGTTAAAATAAAAATTAGAAAAGTTATCATGACAATTGCTTTCAAATCAAATCAGTAATTACTGATAATATCAATAAGTTTTGAAATTCAAAATATGAAAAATGATAATTTAAAATTGACGTTCTTTCTATTTTTTTCCTACTTTGCATATCATTTCTAATATTTAATTACTAAAATAAAGCAGGATATAAGGATATGCACTACTTACCTTTCAAAACCCATTTGCCATTGCATTCAATCTAAATTGTGAATGGAGAATCGGTAAGCTTGAATTCCAATCTTGATATTTTTTTATGAACATCCATGCTAATTGTATTATCATATTACGTTTATCAATAGATATATTTTACTTATTCTTTTTTGTATGTACAGTCTTCAAATGGAGGTTGCAAAGGTTAGCATGCTTAACTATCTTAATACATTCTCAAATAACTATTCGATCAGAGTGAAGATTGTGACAACTTTGCTCTGTAATTGATGTATAATGTAAAACAATATCAATTATCAATAAAACAATGTGTTTTGGTCTTATTATATGTGTATTTGTGTTTGATGATTTTACGTTTTGATTCGAGTTCGGTTTCAAGCTTTAAATCGCTTTCAGGAAAGTTATACGCAAACTGCTGCATAAACGCAGTCAGTTTAACGCGAAAAACACTCCGGAATAGTGAAATAGGCTTAACATACCTTAAATAACCTTTACATAACTTAGAAATAAGTTTTGTATGGTTTGGTGTGTTGAAAACATGTCTATTCGATCGCAGGGACTATTTGTGTCAAACTGCAAAGGTATGCCGTTTCGTTCTGTAATGAACATTCCGGAACTTGATCATAAGTTAAACATTCCCTAAATATCCTTTACATAGCTTAGAAATAGGCTTTGAGGTGTTTGGTGCGCAAAAATAAACTTATTTGATCAATAAGGACTAAAAGCGTCAAAAAGTGCATAAGTTTCCATTTTCGCGCATATCTTACGTTCTGAATATATCCGGACATCCAAAAAAATTTTTAATCATTAAAATATCTTATTTTAGAGATTGGAATGCAAACATACCACTCGTCGCTTAATTTGGATCGTTTTTGCGTCCGTTACGACTTCTGTCGTAATTAACCGAATAACGCACCCGTATGACCAAACGAACCGACATCCGATATGTTTTTGAGCATATTTTAAGTTCCCTATACTTTAACTTCATTTTAGAGCTTTGAAATGGGGTTAATGGGGCTTAAACATGTCAAAAATGCATCAAAAACGAAGTTTTGAGCCTGCAGGGACTAAACTTGTAAATCTTCCAAACTTACTAGGCGGGGCGCGTAAGCCTGGCCCTATTCTTACGCGGCCAGCGAGAACATCCCAGTACAGAAACATTGAATCTGGTCATTGGGCTGGTTTTGCACTCTATGGACTGGTATTTGAGTACCCCTTGTATTCTAAACCATGTCCCAAGTGTAAGGCCTAGATTGAAGCTCAATTATCGAGAAACGATCCTAACGGTTCTAGGAAATCTATAAATACCCAAAACTTTCATTCATTTTAGCTCACACTTGATTCATTTTACTCTAAGTTGAGGTTTAAACACTTCATACCTGAGCAAACTTGAATCAGACTTCCGAGCTTGGACCCTTTGTAAGTTTCTTTCGTGCTTTTATCGTTTTTCAAGCGTAAAAGTCAAACAATGTTTGACTTTCTGCTTTGACCAGTCTTTGGTCAACACAAAGT
Source organism: Helianthus tuberosus (assembly GCA_030545235.1). Classification (NCBI taxonomy): domain Eukaryota; kingdom Viridiplantae; phylum Streptophyta; class Magnoliopsida; order Asterales; family Asteraceae; genus Helianthus; species Helianthus tuberosus. The sequence continues at coordinate 134,293,411 of CM060430.1, read as the reverse complement.
TCGTTTGAACTTTTCAACGTGAGCGTAATCACGATGGTTATAGTCCCTTGTGACTATACCTACTGATTACCACGTTGATTAGGCATAGTGACGAGTCATAGTTTTGGTCAAAATGCGTATTTATGCGTATTTTGCAACCAAACTATTCTTGGGTATCAAAACCCTTTGTTTTGATATCAAAACCTGTTTTCTAACTTAGTTAAACATGTTTCAACATGTTTAACTCGTCACTTTTAGTCTAGTGCTTGTATAGGGTCGTAAGATAAGCGGTCTTAACAACCGCTTAGACTTTCGAACCCGACCCGTTTGGTTGATCTTTAGGATCCGACCAAGCATATTTGTGACCATAGTTGTATAGGGAATAACCTTCCGAGGTTATACCTTATGGTCACTTAGTTTAATTAGCGGTATGATAAGTAGTTTATATGACTTAGGTAAATGACCAAAATACCCTTTTCATGCATAATTGGAATTTAATCATATGTAACTTAACTTTTATCACCTAAACTGATTATGCAACCTATTTAAACATGTTTAGGCATATAATACTTGTCATAGGACTAGTTAGGCGTCTCGAACGCGCATTTTGCGCGCACGACGCGTTAAAGTTGCGTAAGTTACCTTAATGGGTCGTAACGGGTCGAAAGCACTTAGGTTAGGTTCCGTTTTAGAATGTAGGCTTCGTTAAACCGTATCTCATAAGTTCCAATACTCATTTGGTTTACGAGACCTCATTCTATCCGATCTTCCGATTTAGGTGTCGATTTATTAACTAGTAATCCGATTACTAGGTACTACTTGATTTCCTTGTTTTGCTTGAGCTTGTTGAGTTCTTTGGATTGAGGATACTTTGCACTTCGATGTGAGTACATAGATCCCCTCTTTTACTGTTTTCAATTGTTTTGGGGTGATTCATATGTGTTAAATGATTTCGATGTTTTTAACGATGGTTTCGAAAATGATTAATATGGTTTATATAAAACTAATAACGATTTCAATAATGTGAATAAACTTGTTAGACATAGTTACATAACGAATAACATTCATTAGTTTTGGCCGAACCGGCCAGTATTAGGTTATGGTACCATAGGATCTGACAAATCCCGTTATCAGACTGCACCCATGGTTATGTGTGGGAGTTATGTGGGTAACGACTGAATCTGTGATTGTTAATTTACCCTTTGGTGGTTTATTAATGCGAGATTGGCGATGGACGAGTTGCGAAGGTTTGGATGTTATTAGCGAGACGACCAAAAGTAGTTTTCACAATTAAAACGAGAATGATTTTGAACAATTGAAACGATTTAAACGAATTGGACAAACGATTGGTTTTTGGTTAGTGTTTAGATAACGAGACGGGTGTAATGTGATGAAAACATGGTAGATACGCCACCGGTACTTCTTATATATAAGTGTTTTCATCATATTACATACCGTGGCGTTATTTAGTTCACTTGGGTAAACGATTTTGAAACAATGTCACACAACGATGTTTTCTAAATAATATAAACTATACAAGTTTTACTAACGAGTTTTATAACGAGATGATTTACAATTTGATTTAATTAAACAAATGTTTTGGGTTAAGAATCGTGGCTACGAGATTTTATAAATTATAACCAACTTGATTTGAGTTGGTTAATTATGTCGCAATACTATACACTTTTCAAAACAAGGTTTTTAATAAGGTATTGTAACATGTAAACGAGCCATGAATCCGACACTCTCATAAAACCTATGTGCTCGCCAGGATTTCTTTGCTGACTTTATTTTTACATATGTTTCAGGTGTTGTTGATTGATGTTGATTGCTAGGTTGCATGCTCACATAGAATCTGGACAAGGCCTTAGTGACCTAATAATGATGATAGTCAATATTTAACTTGTTTGTTTGTTTTAAGACAATGTAAATTATCTAATGAATCTATAAAACGAACCTTTTTGAATCCATGGTTGTGAAACAATAATTCTGCTGCTCCACTCCCCGACATTTCCGCCATGGTTTCGTTGTTTTAACGCGGTCGGGTGTGACTGAAGAGTTGGTATCAGAGCCAATGGTTATCGGGAATTAGATTATTAGTAATGCTTTGACCTAGACTATAACTTTTCTAGGACCCTAACGCAAGTTTTTTTTGCGTTTAGATTTTTAAAACAGTACCGTCACCTATCCTTAGGTGATAACCACAACGAGAACACAATAACAAATCCGATTTGAAAATTAATCATCTATTCTTGGATGATTGATTACTAGGTTTTGAACCCTCTAAGTTTTCAAAATCTCGTCAAAGTTTGGGTCTTATAGTGTGAACACGTGCATTCTGGAAGAGTGGATGCATGTATCCTGAGTTTTCTGTTTAAGGCTAGAGTGTTCGTACAAATCCACATAATCGGACCAGTCACTCTTACCTGGGAACTCTTGGGGTGAGTGTCCACTTATAGTGTGACATCTGTGCCTCCACGACCATCAAACAAATACCAAACCAATGAAATATTGTGTTTCATACTTGGTATTTGTATAAATATGTGTATCATTTGCACATATCAATTCTTGTTCGATTTCGAGCTCTAAATCGCTTTCTGGAAAGTCATACGCGAACTGATGCGTAAACATAATCAGTTTAATGCGCCAAACACTCCGTAACAGTGACATGGGCTTAACATACCTTAAATAACCTTTACATAACTTAGAAATAAGTTTTGGAGGGTTTGGTGGGTCGAAATCAAGTTTATTCGATTGCAGGGACTATTTGCGTCAAACTGCAAAAGTCTGCTGATTCGTATCGTAACGAACATTCCGAAACATGATCATAAGTTAAACATGTCCTAAATATCCTTTACATAGCTTAGAAATAGGCTTTGAGGTGTTTAGTGCGCAAAAACAAACTTATTTGATCAACAGGGACTAAAAGCATCAAAAAAGTGCATAAGTTTGCACTTTCGCGCATATCTTACGTTCTGAATATATCCGGACATCCAAAAATTTATGTAATCATTAAAATATTTTATATTAGTGATTGGCATGATAAAATTCCATTCGTCGCGTAATTTGGAACGTTTTTCGCGTCCGTTCGTGTTTCGTCGTAATTAACCGAACAAGGCAACCGTACGACCAAACGAACCAACATCCGACATATTTTTGAGCACATTTTAAGTTCCCTATACTTTAACTTCATTTTGAGCCTTGAAATGGTGTTAACGGGGCTTAAATGTGTCGAAAATGCATCAAAAACCATGTTTTACAACTTCAGGGACCTAAACTGCAAATCTGCCAAACATTGGCTCAGGAGGGGTGTCACACCCCCAAAATACCACATGCAGAATCCCCACGGGATGTGTGACGTACCAGGATCTAAACCATCAATCACATTGAACTACGCTTAGTATTTAAATAAAACATTCCATTCATTTCAAATATAAATCCAATTCATAAGTTAAACCAAAGCAAATATTCAGCGGAAGCATAATGTAAACTGTAAATCAATTGTTTCAAAAAATGGATTCATAATCAACAAAGCAAGTATCCAAGAGTCTCGACCCATGACCACTCCAGCACTCCCAGATAGCAAGTCCATATCAAGAATCTAACGACCTGCAAGCATGCAGACAAGTGTGTCAGACGACGCTGGTGAGTTCAAAGTTTTGTTAACGTGTTTAGATACCAGTTACCAGATTAAACGTTTCACAGATTCGATGATTTGATGTTGTTATTAACTCGAATACCGCAGATGGCTACAAGATGTTTTTGCCCAACCCCAATGCCTCTATCAAAACATTGGTCATGCTTTAAGGTAATTAGTTCACGCCCGTCCTCCCCGGTACGGTGTGAGGGTGCCAAACCTAATAGCGCTATCAACTAATAACCTCGTTGCCTCCCCGAAAACTATCGGTAGATGTAAGGGGTCTTAAATGATAGAAATGAGTGTAATAACCAACATCCCAATAACCCGACGTTCCTTCCCGGAACCATTACTATATATCCCTCCCCGGGATGCATGCTTGGAAAAAGAGCAGTGAACTCACCTTGGTTTGCTCGGTATGATTAATTACCCACACAAACTAAATCAATCAGAGCCTACGATATTCATGTATGCGTAATCAGTTTCACATTCGCAAGGTTCACGTATAAATTGTAATCATGGTGTGCATTCAAAGAACAGTTCCCGAATAACACATAGCAGACATTCCTACTCATACATATCCACAATTCACACACGTGTTTCGCAACAGTATTCAACAGTTAAGTGTGCTAATCAAAGCCGAATTATGTTTTTCCCAAACATAGCTGACATCACTTACAGGCAAAGATCAACATGTAATTATTCATTATCACAGATCAACATGTAACTATTCATTATCACAGATCAACATGTAACCATTCATTATCATACTCATACCAAATTACAGTCTGTTTACGAGCTTCTGTCCTAAAGACGAAACTCCAGGGCGACGAAACATCATATTTTCGTTGGCAAATGTGTGACAAAACATCACGGTTATTCGTCGACGAAACATTAAGGTGTTTCGTCGATGTGTGTGACGAAACATCATATATTTCGTCGTGTGTGGGTGTGACGAAACCTCAAGGTGTTTCATCGACATGAATTCTTTATGGGGAACTTTCGTCGCGGTCACTAACGGATGGTTATGGATTTCTACAACCCTAGTCATAGCCGGTTCTTGTATCAATGTACACAAATTTCAAACCAAGCATCATGGCATTAATAAATACACATGATACTCTTGGCTATCACTGACAACATCATTAGAATACCGATTTGGTTTTTGATTAGATTAAGGCTATAGCACATGGGCCGCCACTTATTCAAGGTTATCAATTCAATAAATCACTTTCCTTCAATTGTATTGGACCATGAAAGTGAAAGGCTACTGATCTGCTAGAAATCGGCTATGTGAATGTTTGTGAATTTTAGTGGGCAATCTTGATTGGACCAAGCACAACAGTGAGTTAGAATAAATATAATCTACTTTTAGCTTTGCAAATCAGCCACTTCAACAATAATGAGGGACATCTATCAACATCATTATAATTATCAACATGTTAACATCCACAAAATCTATTATTAGCACCCAATATTCAATCGGATCTAGTAGTCTACTCATTCCTACATCATGCAAATACTAACACACATATCAACATGTACGTGCACAATCAATAATAACAATCATGTATCAAAACAACTACGCATGAGAGGATTTGATTCATAGTGAGATTATACTAACCGAATAAATCGAGATGGAGTTGAGGAAGTCTTCGAGATGGGGGGGGGGGGGTTTCCACTGCCGTCGCGTTTCAAAGAAGAGTAGGGTTTCTTTGTTTGAGTTTTGTGTTAAGCCATGACATAATACGTATACCTAAATGATGAGGGTTTGGGCGGTTAACATTTGGCTGAAATGGGCTTAAGCCCATTCACTTGGGCTGCCGAAACAAATGGCAAAGCTGCAAACCTAATGGTCAAGGGTGGCGGGTTTGGTCTTTTAAGAGTTTGGGCTGACCCAATAGTTAGAACGACAAGGGGTGCGGTCCAGTAAAACATATAGTCTAACATATACACGGCCCAAATATAAAACATGTAGTATAACGGGGTTATAATGTGTGTTTGGTTTAACATGATTATAATAGTACCTATCATAACAACGGTTGACACGATCAAACTTATGAACGAAGAATAATGAGAAACATAAATACGAGATCACACGATACTGAGTCTACGCGGGGCGTGAGAGACCATCAGACCTTCAAAAACTAGTTTCTGCAATCAGCAGCTGGTTTCTGGCTTTGGTTCTTGGTTTTTCAATACCATGAGCTTGTTTTGGGGCACCCATTGGTGGCTCGAAATCTATAAATACCCATCATATTTCATTTACAACCTCACACCTTGATTCATTTCTGCTCTAAGTTGGGGTTTTCACACCTCAAACCTGAGCAACTTGAATCAAATCTCCATTGCTTGGACCTCTTGTAAGTTTGTTTCATGCTTTTATGCGTTTTAAGCATGAAAGTCAAACAATGTTTGACTTTCTGCTTTGACCGGTCAATGGTCAACACGAAGTTCGTTTGAACTTTGCAACGTGAGCATAATCACGATGCTCATAGTCCTTTGTGACTATACCTACTGATTACCACGTTGATTAGGTGTAGTGACGAGTCATGGTTTCGGTCAAAATACGCGTTTATGCGTATTTTGCAACCAAACTATTCTTAGGTATCAAAACCATTTTTTTATATCAAACTTGTTTTCTAACTTCGTTAAACATGTTTAACTCGTCACTTTTAGTTTAGTGCTTATATAGGGTCGTAAGATAAGCGGTCTAAATAACCACTTAGACTTTCGAACCCGACCCGTTTGGTCGATCGTTAGGATCCGACCAAACATATTTTGTGACCATAGTTGTATAGGGAATAACCTTCCGAGGTTATACCTTATGGTCACTTCGTTTAGTTAGTTGTGTGATAGGTAATTTATATGCCTTAGGAAAATGACCAAAATGCCCTTTTTACACATAAAATTCATTTTAAGCATATGGAACCTAAATTTTGACATCTAAACTGATTTGGTAACATTATTAGACATATTAAGGCATATAATACTTGTCATAGGACTAGTTAGGCGGTCCGAACGCGTTTTACGCGTTAAAGTAGCGTAAGCTACCTAAACGGGTCGTAATGGGTCGTAAGCACTTAGGATAGGTTTCGACTTAATATGTAGGCTTTGTTAAACCATATCATATGAGTTCCAATACTCATTTTGTTTACGAAACCTCATCCTATCCGATCTTCCGATTTAGGTCCGGTTTATTAACATAGTTACCTATATTAGGTGCCGTTTGATTTCCGTGATCCCTCTAGCTTTGCTTGGTTCTTATTCAAGACTTCTAAGCATTCTCAGGTGAGTACATAGACCCCTCTTTTACTGTTTTCGAACTGTTTTGGGGTGGAACACATGTGCCTACTTGTTACTTTCGTGCTTTTCATGTTTTCATAACATATACTTGCTATGTTCATTAGTACACATATAGTACATGATTTCTTCTATGTTTTTGCTATGTATGTTTTATTAACATGCTAGCACATTGATTTCATATATTACATTTTTGTTGCATATGTTCACTCAGCATATGTACACATTGTTTTACATTTTTACTTTGTATGTTCATTTAGCATATTTAGTACATTATTTTCATATAACATGCTTACATTTGGTATGACATTTGGATTGTTTAACGGGTCATAAATGCATTCATTAACACCGATCATGTCGTTCGTTAGTAGGTAGTGGTACCATAGGAATTGACAACTCCCGTTCCTGAAATCCTAGGTTTGTTTGGGTGGAAGGAATGACCGAATTCGATATTCAGAATTTAGATAAACCTTTAATTTGTTTAAGGGTTTGTCGCCACAGTCGCAAGGCTTGAATGTAGGCATTAGAACAATACCGCATACCGCATACCCATGGCATTATAGCCTAGTGGTATCTTGGTGGTGGGATAAGGCTTATGACCATTAGGTCATGGGTTCGATTCCCACAAAGGGGGGTTTTCCCAGATTTATTGGGTTTCCTCCTGAATTGGTGTATAGGCATTATTGCCTAGTGGAGATGGATGTGATCGGGTGGTTCTGCTGGTGGCACGATGATACTCCAGTGGTCCGTCAGTGATCCAAATTTGCCGTTCAAAAAAAAAAAGAACAATAACGCATAGATGTTTGTATCAGTAAAGCATGCATTTATTTTACAAAACATAACTTTTGATTTAAATTATGATTTATCAAATACATTGTTTTGTACATTTCATTCTTATAGGATTGAGTAAATGTTTTTATTCACTATACATTACATTTGGTTATACATGGACATGATTTACATTTGGCATTTGACATTGTTTACACATAAACATTTTGACATTGGTTTAAACAATTCATTTGGTGGTTTGTTTGAGTAATTGATTTAAATAACGAGGCGTGTGTAATATGATAAAAGCATGGTGGATACGCCGCTGGTACTTCCTATATATAAGTGGTTTCTTGATATTACATATCGTAGCGTTATTTAAACCATTTCAAGTTAGACATATTACATTTTACACAAATATCATATCTTCATGAAACATTGTTTTACAAACAACATATTTTATACAAACTCATTTTACTTGGTTTTCATTTAACCATGCATCTTTCTTTTACATCATCCGATTTCTTATAAATTTTTGTATGATTTATAAAAGAAACATTTTACAAGGTTCATGACCAACTTTTGTTAAACATATTCTTTAAACTTACAAGTCATGAATCCTATTTTTCCTATGTATCTCACAGGCATTTTTATGCTGACGTACCTATTTTCACATGTGTTTCAGGTGCTGCTATTAGATGATCATGATGCAAACATAGGATTGGACGAGGGCCTTAGTGACAATAAAAGATGCAAGACTAGTTAATTATGTTATGTCTCTTTGTTTTAAGACATTGTAACCTCTTTTAATTCAATAAAACAAAACTTAAATTTCCATGTGTTATGAAACAATGATTCTGTTAAGACACTCCCCGACGTTTCCGCCACGGTTTGTTGTTTTACGCGGTCGGGGTGTGACATATAGACTAAAGCAGGTCTTCGCGATACATTATATTGACCCATTTACTTTGATTAGTCGTCGTTTGTTTGTTCAAGGTAACGAACAAATAATCGCCTTCCTTATGTCTTGTCGATGTTTTTCAATGCCTCTTTTATTTATCCAATTGTCGACCTCACTCGTTTCACATGTTTCCTTGTTCCTTTTAGAAAATGCCTCCTCGACGTGATGCACAACCTCCAATTATTGAAGAAATCACAGCCCTTGTCTCTCAACAAATGGCTGCTGTGCTTCCGAACATAGTAACCCAGATCCATCAATTATACAACAATAATAACAACAATGCTCAGTGTAGTTTCAAGAATTTAAATTCAGCTAAACCGTTGAAGTTTTCTGGGTCTCAAGGAGCAACTGCGCTCCTGCAATGGTTCGAAAGTTTGGAGAGCACATTCAGACATGTTCAGTGTCCGAATGAGCGTAAGGTTGAGTGTGCATCAAGTGTGTTCGAGAAGCGTGCTCTTACATGGTGGAACAGTGTGATGCGTGATAGGGGTGCCGATGTAGCCCTGGCACAAACTTGGGAAGAGCTTCGAGCTCTCATGATGAAAGAGTTTTGTGCCCGTCACGAGATTCGAGCGTTGGAACGAGAATTTGACAATCTGAAGCAAGATGGGGGAGAACACCGTGCATATACGGATCGTTATGAGGAGCTCAGTTTGTTGTGTCCTACTATGGTTACCCCGTTGGAGAAAGCGATTGAGAGGTATATCGATGGTCTGCCCGATTCTGTGCAGGATATTGTGACTGGCAGTAATCCTACTACTATTCGTTAAGTAATCGAATTGGCTGCTACACTGACCGAGTCTCAGGTCAGAAAAGGAAAACTGACCCGCAAGGGTGACAAGAAGAAATCAGCTGATGCCACACAAGAAAAGGAAAAGGGTAAGGGTAAGAAGAAGGGAGAGTCTTCTAAGAAGTCGAGGAAGCGCGAGGCTTCCCAGAATTTTGCTGTTACTGCTCAGAACCCACCAGCACAACCTCCTGCGAAGAAACAGTATACTGGTACTGCACTTCATTGTACTCGATGCAATGGTCATCATGTCGCACAACAGGCTTGTAAACAGTGTACTACTTGTGGTAAACTTGGGCATTTGGCTAACATTTGCCGTTTGGGTTAGAATCAAGCTATTCAGAATCCAGCACAGGCTCAAGGGAATGCTGCTAGATTCCCACCGGGTTCATGTTACAATTGCGGAGAGTTTGGTCTTTTCCGCAACAACTGCCCGAGGTTAGTGAATGCGAATGCAAATCCGAATGCCATTGCAAACGCAAATCCCGCTCGTGGACGAGCGTACAATTTGAATGCAAATGAGGCGCGTGCTGATAACGAGGTTGTTAACGGTACGTTCCTTGTTAATCATCGACCTGCATCTGTTCTTTTTTATTCTGGCGCCGATAGAAGTTTTGTTTCGTTATCTTTTGAGCCTTTACTTGCGATAAACCCTTATCTGTCGAAGTTGCTACTGGTAAACCACTTACACTCGATTCTATTATTCGCGATTGTCAATTGAACCTCGATAACCATCTTTTTTCTATTGACCTCATACCGATACAACTTGGGAGTTTCGACGTTATCGTAGGGATGGATTGGTTAGCTAAACTTCATGCTGAGGTGGTTTATTTCGATAAGATTGTTCGTATTCCCCTTTCTTCTGGTGAAGTTTTAGAGGTTCGTGGTGAGAAACCATCTGGTGGATTGAAACTCATGTCGTGTATGAAAGCCCAAAGTTATTTATGAAAAGGATATGTTGCTTTTCTGGCACATGTCACCGAGGAGAAAGGCAAGAGCAAGTGTATTCAAGATATCCCGATTGTCCGAGATTACCCAGAGGTGTTTCCCGATGAACAGCCTGGTTTGCCTCCAGTTCGTCAAGTCGAGTTTCATATTGACCTTGTACCCAATGCCAACCCGATTGCGAAAGCACCATATCGTCTTGCACCATCTGAAATGCAAGAACTATCTAAACAGCATCAAGAGTTATCTGATAAAGGATTCATCCGACCGAGTTATTCACCTTGGGGCGCTCCTGTCCTATTTGTGAAAGAGAAAGATGGATCATTTCGAATGTGTATCGATTATCGTGAGCTGAACAAGCTTACCATCAAGAATCGATATCCACTACCTCGAATTGATGATCTCTTCGACCAGCTGCAAGGTGTTTCATGTTTTTCCAAGATCGATCTGCGTTCTGGGTATCATCAGCTTCGTATTCTCGAAGAAGATATTCCCAAGACCGCTTTCCGTACAAGATATGGGCACTACGAGTTTACTGTCATGCCTTTTGGTTTGACGAATGCCCCAACTATCTTCATGGATTTAATGAATAGGGTTTGTAAACCTTACTTAGACAAGTTCATCATTGTGTTCATTGATGATATTCTCATTTATTCAAAATCTCGAGCCGATCACGAGCACACCTTCGTTTGACACTGGAACTCCTGAAGAAGGAACAACTTTTTGCTAAATTCTCCAAGTGTGAATTCTGGCTTAAAGAAGTTCAGTTCTTGGGTCATATTGTTAACGACCAGGGTATTCATGTGGATCCTTCCAAAATTGTTGCAATTAAGGATTGGAATACACCAAGGACACCAACAGAAGTTCGTTCTTTTCTTGGTCTCACTGGATATTATCGACGTTTCATTTCGAACTTCTCAAAGATTGCGGTTCCACTCACTGCTTTGACTCAGAAGAATAAGCCTTTTGGGTGGGGACCTAAACAAGAAGAAGCGTTCCAAATGCTGAAACCCAAGCTATGTGATGCTCCTGTTCTATCTTTACCCGAGGGAAACGATGATTTCATTATCTATTGTGACGCGTCGAATTTAGGCCTTGGTTGTGTTCTTATGCAACGAGGTAAAGTTATAGCTTATGCGTCAAGACAATTAAAAGTTCACGAGAAGAACTATACGACTCATGATCTTGAGTTAGGAGCTGTGGTTTTCGCGCTCAAAATCTGGAGACACTATCTCTATGGCACGAAGTGTGTGGTTTTCACAGACCACAAAAGTCTCAAGCATATTCTCAATCAGAAGGAGCTGAATATGAGGCAATGACACTGGGTTGAACTCTTAAGCGATTACGATTGCGAAATTCACTACCACCCTGGTAAGGTGAACGTCGTAGCCGATGCGCTAAGTCAAAAGGAACGAGTCAAGCTCAATTCTATTCCAACTCTATCTGATATCCAATCTCGTGTCCTTCAAGCTCAACGATCTTGTGTGATTAAAGGCTTATTGAAATATGAGTTACCACTTCAACTTGAGCTTAAACTCGAAACAAAGGGCGATGGGTTACTCTATTTTAAGGATCGTTTGTAGATTCCGAAACAAGATGATCTTCGAACTTTAGTGATGGACGAATCTCATAAGTCCCGATATTCTATCCATCATGGTGCTGATAAAATGTACAAGGATCTTCGTACTCAGTATTGGTGGCCTGGTATGAAGAAGGATATTGCCTTGTATGTATCGAAATGCCTAACTTGTCTCAAAGTCAAGGCTGAACATCAACGACCATCTGGTTTGCTTGCACAACCAGAGATACCGGTATGGAAGTGGGAGAACATTGCGATGGATCTTATAACTAAATTACAGCGTATATCTAAAGATCACGATGCTATTTGGGTTGTTATCGATCGATTAACGAAATCAGCTCATTTTATTCCGATTCACGAGGATCTATCTGATGATAAACTTGCAAAGATTTATGTTGATGAGATTGTATCTCAACATGGTGTTCCTTTGGATATCATATCCGATCGTGATGCTCGATTTTCATCTCATTTATGGAAGACCATGAAATCTGCTATGGGAACCCAACTAAATCTAAGCACTGCTTATCATCCCCAAATAGATGGACAAACCGAGAGAACGATACAAGCGTTGGAGGATATGCTTAGAGCATGCGTGATAGACTTTGGTGGTAATTGGGATTCTCATCTTCCGTTGATCGAGTTCTTTTACAACAATAGTTATCATGCTAGCATTAATATGGCACCATTTGAAGCTTTATACGGTCGAAAATGTCGTTCACTTATCTGTTGGAATGAGATCGATGAAGCTCAGCTTACTGGACCTGAGTTCATTCTGGAAACAACAGACAAAATCAAGAAAATTCGCGATAATCTTATGACAGCCAGAATCCGTCAAAAGAGTTATGCGGATATGAGACGCAAGCCCTTAGAATTTCAAGTCGGAGACCGTGTCCTATTCAAGGTATCTCCTTGGAAGGGAGTGGTGAGATTTGGAAAGAAAGGAAAACTTGCACCTCGATATGTTGGACCATTTGAGATTGTTGAAAGAATTGGAAAGGTTGCCTATCGACTAGAGCTACCTCCAGAGCTTGGGAATATTCACCCAACATTCCACGTGTCCAATTTACGAAAGTGTTTAGCCGATACTGGTCTTCACATTCCACTCGACGAAATTCAAGTTGATGAAACGATGCACTTTGTCGAGAAACCTGTGGAGATAGTGGACCGTGAAATTAAGCAGTTGAAGAACAAGCGAATTCGATTAGTCAAGGTTCGCTGGGTGTCCAAACGTGGCCCAGAGTTTACATGGGAACGTGAGGACCAAATGAAGGCGAAATATCCGCATTTGTTTTCACAAGTTTCCTCTAGTTAAAATTTCGGGACAAAATTTCCTAAAGTAGGGGAGACTGTGAGAACTGTGCTCTATAATCGATGTATAATATAAAACAATATCAATTATCAATAAAACAATGTGTTTTGGTGTTATTATATGTGTATTTGTGTTTGATGATTTTACGTTTTGATTCGAGTTCGGTTTCAAGCTTTAAATCGCTTTCTAGAAAGTTATACGCAAACTGGTGCGTAAACGCAGTCAGTTTAACGCGAAAAACACTCCGGAATATTTACATAGGCTTAACATACCTTAAATAACCTTTACATAACTTAGAAATAAGTTTTGGATGGTTTGGTGTGTTGAAAACAAGTCTATTCGATCGCAGGGACTATTTGTGTCAAACTGCGAAGGTATGCCGTTTCGTTCTGTAATGAACATTCCAGAACTTGATCATAAGTTAAACATGCCCTAAATATCCTTTACATATCTTAGAAATAGGCTTTGAGGTGTTTGGTGCGCAAAAATAAACTTATTTGATCAATAGGGACTAAAAGCGTCAAAAAGTGCATAAGTTTGCATTTTCGCGCATATCTTACGTTCTGAATATATCCGGACATCCAAAAGTTTTTTTAATCATTAAAATATCTTATTTTAGTGATTGGAATGCAAAAATACCATTCGTCGCTTAATTTGGATCGTTTTTGCGTCCGTTACGACTTCCGTCGTAATTAACCGAATAACGCAACCGTACGACCAAACGAACCGACATCCAAGATGTTTTTGAGCATATTTTAAGTTCCCTATACTTTAACTTCATTTTAGAGCTTTGAAATGGGGTTAACGGGGCTTAAAGGTGTTAAAAATGCATCAAAAACCAAGTTTTGAGCCTGCAGGGACTAAACTTGTAAATCTGCCAAACTTGCTAGGCGGGGCGCGTAAGCCTGGCCCTATTCTTACGCAGCCCATGAGAACATGCCAGTACAGAAACATCAAATCTGGTCATTGGGCTGGTTTTGATGGTTTTCAACCCCTGATTTTGCACTCTATGGACTAGTATTTGAGTACCCCTTGTATTCTAAACCATGTGCCTAAGTGTAAGGCCTAGATTGAAGCTCAATTATCAAGAAACGATCCTAACGGTTCTAGGAAATCTATAAATACCCAACACTTTCATTCATTTTAGCTCACACTTGATTCATTTTACTCTAAGTTGAGGTTTAAACACTTCATACCAGAGCAAACTTGAATCAGACTTCCTAGCTTAGACCCTTTGTAAGTTTCTTTCGTGCTTTTATAGTTTTTCAAGCGTAAAAGTCAAACAATGTTAGACTTTCTGCTTTGACCAGTCTTTGGTCAACACAAAGTTCGTTTGAACTTTTCAACGTGAGCGTAATCACGATGGTTATAGTCCCTTGTGACTATACCTACTGATTACCACGTTGATTAGGCATAGTGACGAGTCTTCGGTCAAAATGCGAATCAAAACCCTTTGTTTTGATATCAAAACCTGTTTTCTAACTTAGTTAAACATGTTTCAACATGTTTAACTCGTCACTTTTAGTCTAGTGCTTGTATAGGGTCGTAAGATAAGCGGTCTTAACAACCGCTTAGACTTTCAAACCCGACCCGTTTGATCGATCTTTAGGATCCGACCAAGCATATTTGTGACCATAGTTGTATAGGGAATTACCTTCCGAGGTTATACCTTATGGTCACTTAGTTTAATTAGTTGTATGATAAGTAGTTTATATGGCTTAGGTAAATGACCAAAATGCCATTTTCATGCATAATTGGATTTTAATCATATGTAACTTAACTTTTGCCACCTAAACTGATTATGCAACCTATTTAAACATGTTTAGGCATATAATACTTGTCATAGGACTAGTTAGGCATCTCGAACGCACATTTTGCGCGCACGACGCGTTAAAGTAGCGTAAGTTACCTTAATGGGTCGTAACGGGTTGAAAGCACTTAGGTTAGGTTCCGTTTTAGAATGCAGGCTTCGTTTAAACCGTATCACATGAGTTCCAATACTCATTTAGTTTACGAGACCTCATTCTATCCGATCTTCCGATTTAGGTGTCGATTTATTAACTAGTAATCCGATTACTAGGTACTAGGGATGAGCATGTCGGTATTCCGTCCCGTACCGATACCGATACCGACTAATACCGATACCGATTTTCACCCAAACTAGGTACCGATACCGATACCGAAACATGTCGGTTAGGTATCGGTACGGTACGGTATTGGTATTATACCGTATTTTGAGGGTCGGTATCGGTATAATACCGATACCGTACCGTACCGATACCGAAATCGCCAAAATGTGGATACCGATCGGGATACCGATACCGATCGGTACGGGATCGGTATGGGATCGGTATTGGTATTCATATGCTCATCCCTACTAGGTACTACTTGATTTCCTTGTTTTGCTTGAGCTTGTTGAGTTCTTTGGATTGAGGATACTTTGCACTTCGATGTGAGTACATAGATCCCCTCTTTTACTGTTTTCAATTGTTTTGGGGTGATTCATATGTGTTAAATGATTTCGATGTTTTTAACGATGGTTTCGAAAATGATTAATATGGTTTATATAAAACTAATAACGATTTCGATAATGTGAATAAACTTGTTAGACGTAGTTACATAACGAATAACATTCATTAGTTTTGGCCGAACCGGCCAGTATTAGGTTATGGTACCATAGGATCTGACAAATCCCGTTATCAGACTGCACCCATGGTTATGTGTGGGAGTTATGTGGGTAACGACTGAATCTGTGATTGTTAATTTACCCTTTGGTGGTTTATTAATGCGAGATTGGCGATGGACGAGTTGCGAAGGTTTGGATGTTATTAGCGAGACGACCAAAAGTAGTTTTCACAATTAAAACGAGAATGATTTTGAACAATTGAAACGAGTTAAACGAATTGGACAAACGATTGGTTTTTGGTTAGTGTTTAGATAACAAGACGGGTGTAATGTGATGAAAACATGGTAGATATGCCGCCGGTACTTCTTATATATAAGTGTTTTCATCATATTACATACCGTGGCGTTATTTAGTTCACTTGGGTAAACGATTTTGAAACAATGTCACACAACGATGTTTTCTAAATAATTTAAACCATACAAGTTTTACTAACGAGTTTTATAACGAGATGATTTACAATTTGATTTAATTAAACAAATATTTTGGGTTAAGAATCATGGCTATGAGATTTTATAAATTATAACCAACTTGATTTGAGTTGGTTAATTATGTCGCAATACTATACACTTTTCAAAACAATGTTTTTAATAAGGTATTGCAACATGTAAACGAGCCATGAATCCGACACTCTCATAAAACCTATGTGCTCGCCAGCATTTCTTTGCTGACTTTGTTTTTACATATGTTTCAGGTGTTGTTGATTGATGTTGATTGCTAGGATGCATGCTCACATAGGATCTGGACGAGGCCTTAGTGACCTAATAATGATGATAGTCAATATTTAACTTGTTTGTTTGTTTTAAGACAATGTAAATTATCTAATGAATCTATAAAACGAACCTTTTTGAATCCATGGTTGTGAAACAATAATTCTGTTGCTCCACTCCCCGACGTTTCCGCCGCGGTTTCGTTGTTTTAACGCGGTCGGGGTGTGACAAAGATTGTTAGCATGTCGAGGAAGATGAAGAATCAAAACAAAAATGAAACATATCGCCTTGATATGATCTTCATGGACGAGATGGTACCGTATATATTTGTCTTATAATTTTTTTTTTAAATTAGAATACACAAATGTTATATAACACGTTTTTTATTTAATCGGATGTTTCATATTGTTAGGGAACTATGATACAAGTTACTTGTCTGCATAAGATGCTAGAAAGATTCAAAGACTTCCCAGCTGGATCAATGTCTTCTTATCACCAAACCGTCTCTTGCTGCTAATAAGTCCTCTGCTAAGTATACCAACATAAATGACAAAATATATCTCTATTTCTATACTTTTGTTGAGAAATGCCTTGAGTTGGCTGGACCGAAATACCGTTTTAATTTCGTTAACCTCAAGGATGTTGTTCAAAATAAAATTGAAGTTAATACAGTTATTGGTATGTAAATCACTACATGATATATATGTACTGTTTTGTCTTATTGTTTTTTTTCATGTTATCGCTTCTTAATGCTGTTTTCTTTTAACAATATATTTTTGTTTATAGATTGGATTGGTTATGTGGAAGTATGTTTCAATCTAGAGGATACAACAAAGAAGGATGGGAGCAAAGGCAAGAGGCTTAATCTTAGAGTTGAAGACCTTGAGTGAGTTCTTTTTATTAAGTTGTTGCATTTTGACGTTTAAAGCATTACAAGGTTGCTTGATGTTATTTTGTTTTATGTTAATATTTTAGAGGTCAAAAGTGTCCGGTTACTTTGTGGGATGGTTTTGCTATTGACATGTTTGCTTACATGAATGATAAGAAACGAGAGA
Organism: Helianthus tuberosus; assembly: GCA_030545235.1. Lineage (NCBI taxonomy): Eukaryota > Viridiplantae > Streptophyta > Magnoliopsida > Asterales > Asteraceae > Helianthus > Helianthus tuberosus. The sequence goes on along the minus strand of CM060430.1, from coordinate 134,275,695 downwards.
ACATGTTGTTATCCTTTGTCATTTTGGTATGGTCAACCTTTACAAAGGTACAATTTAAACTTAATTAGTTTAATTTTTATTTATTTAGTAATTTATATTTATATTTATATTTATATTTATATTTATTTATATGTTTTAATTTTGACACTGTTTATATTGATCTACATTTGGTTTTATTCTTAAATTCAGACAAGCGTTTTGTTGCAAACGGGTTTGACCTTAGCAGACTTTTTATCGACACTTACATTGAAGAGATATCCTCTTTTAGGACGAGGTATAGTTAGTAATATGCATATAAACATTAAACATTGTTATTTTGATTTTACATTTACTTTTTACGTTTTAATTTGCTCACATGATAGTTAGAAACCTGAATCTGACGATGATAGTGTACTTGAGATATCCAAGGCTGATTATGTTGAGAATGTATTCAAGGTACGTATGTATTTAGCATTAGCAGTAAAAATTTAATTATTTTAGCATTTTATTAATTATTACATTAATGTTGACCAGGACATCTATGAGGATGATGAAGTTGTGTCTGTAGGTGAAGGAAGAACCATTCAGGTACTTACTAAATTATTAAAATTATTTATTTTTAATTTAACACATATAAGAATTTAATGTTTTTACAACTATTAGTAATGCTATTTGCTGATGTTATATTTATGCAATAATGTATTATTTAGAAGAAGTTACCATTCAATGCTGAATGCGCGTCGAAGAAACGCATATCTTCACGATTGAACAAAACACAAGATGTAAGTTTACCATCTTAAAGATTGTTATATTAGTATGGTTATTAAAGTTACTCTATCACAACAGGTTAAGAAGAAAGGTAAAGTTACTTCTGAGAGAAAGGAGACGGTCAACAATACGACTAAGGGAAATGCTGCCTTACCTGTCGACACAAGTGATCATATTGGATGTTATTCATCTGCTCATAAGGTTAAGGTATCTATACTCGCCACTTAATTAGTATATGTTATATAAACTGTTTTTTTTGTGCATATATTCAACATTCCTTTAATTCACACGTATATGTTTACTTTTTCATCAAGGGGATGAGAGCCGGTAACGTTCAGAAAAAGCGTAACCGTAGAAATAAGAGTACAAATACTGCAAAAAAACATTCTGGACATCTTCTCGACCCTGAGTTTTTTCATTTGGATCACAAAGGAGACTATAGGCTGGTATACCATTTTTTATAACAAACTAATGATTTATGTTTATTTGTTTGACTATTATTTTTTCCACACAATACACGTAGCGTCTTCCTGCTGAAGTTGCCTGACGAGCAGGTCTTTCTGTTGATCTTCATCCTTTGAAAGTTCAAAACATGGTTGGAGTTGTGGATGTTTATGATGTCAAGATGGAGTTAAGTGAACTGAAGCCACGTCATGCGTTGGATGGTTGGCGGAAGTTTATGACTGAGAATAACTTGAGGTTTGGTAATATGTTGCACTTTACATACGTGTCTTCGCAACAGAAGATCATATTAAATCACGTTACTTCAGTTTAATAAGGACTTTTAAGTATGTTCTGATAGCAGATATTATAACTATGAATTTTTCAAGGTGATGTTGCATGGTTTTTTTTTTAACTTATTAACTTGATGTTTTGTTGATATGTATGGCTAACATGATAAAACACTGTTATTAGCCCTTTGTGTTTTAAATATAGATGATATCATGCTTCTTTTTGCTAATAGTAACTGCAATTAGTAGAAACTTGCTCTATTAATTGCAAATGTGACATTCTTCTGCATTTATTGGTTTATGAATTCATAATAATGGATGGATATATATGACAGTATTTGGCATGATGATGTTGTGTTTCATGTTGTAAAAACCAAGGAAATGTCAAATAATAGATTGCTTTGCCCGATTAGATTGGGTGTTAAATTATAGTTCTTTAAGTCATTGTTTCGTTTTCTTGAATTATATGTAATTTTGTAAAGAAGTACAATAACAAACAGTGGTTTGAACATCTGTTTGCCTTTTGGTCAACAGTTGATGGAACCCATGTTAGGTTGAACAGTTTTTTGAAGAGGAAAACAGTGTGAGAAGACATTAGATCTGATTAAGTTAAACATCTGTTCAGGCTTAAACAGAGGTTTCGCCTTCTATATCAGATGTTTGGACTTAAACAGTTGTTTGACCTTAAACAGATGTTTGGCCATAAACAGATTTTTGGCCTTAAACAAATGTTTGGCCATAAACAGATGTTTGACCTTAAACAGATGTTTTGCCTTAAACAGATGTTTGGCCTTTTATATCAGATATTTGGACTTAAACATATGTTTAACCTTAAACAGATGTTTGGCCTTAAACCAAACATCTGTTTAAGGTCAACATCTGTTTTACTATTGGTCAACATCTGATTGACTTTTGGTCAACATCTGTTTGAATTTTGGTCAACATCTCATTTAATATTCAACAAAACTTTGAATAACTCAACATATGTTTAATTCGTTGTTTTGTTTTCTTAAATTATATGTAATTTTGTAAAGAAGTACAAGAATAAACATTTTTACAAAATCCCAAATCACCTGATCATGTTAGTGCATTGAAGTAAAAGTGGAAATGATGTTATTCATGTGGTCCTATTGTGCTTTTGTTTGACCTCTAATATGGGTTCATGATGTAATCCAGTGATTTGAAGACATTGTTGTTGAATCCAATGAGATGCTTCATGTAATGAGGTCGTATTAATAACAAATAATAATTAATATAACTAAGTTTCCCGAGCCCGGGAAGCAATCCCGGGTAATAACCTAGTTTACTTATATATGCAGAGAACCATCTTCGAGGGGGAGAATTTTTTGTAATACTGATGAATGCTGGTTTTCAAAATTAAGGTTTAACTAGATTTACCACTTGCCGTGATACGGCAAAGATCAGTTATATATATATATATACATTCACATTGCCAACCTTATCTACCAAGTCTATACAAATTATTGTTGTATATAAGTTGTACAAAACTTGTTTTCGAGTGTACGTTTCTGGAAGACGATGGTGATAGGTGATCTGGCTTATGTAAGGCTTTCAGCAGCATAGTGTTCCTAGGCTGCAACCATCCAAAAAAGCGGTTTTCTTTGTGATCATTCTTCACGTGCCTTCTTTGAGGCGCGGATTGATTCTGTAATGGTAAGGAAAAAACACATTAGAACGAATCGAACCATACAACTGTAGGCGCATACCCACCATTAGTCTGATCGCTACTATGTTTTATGTTAATGCTAGCATATTAGAATCAAAACAACAATATCTAATAGGAATATGACCCGAGTTAATAAAGAAATCATCTCTTGAATATGCTTCTTAAGAAATTTGAGTTTTGCATCTGATTCTTCTTGATATTGAGTCAAAAACAGACTGCATCACACCTATCAATTTCTCAAGATGAATGGTCACTAACGCTTCATATCTTAAATGAAAAGTTCTAACAAAAAAGATGAATATCTTAACATGGAAATTCAACAAACTTGATTTATTATTCTACTAAGCTGCTTGTATCTACAATCTTACGTGTCCAACAGGCTTATTGTATAATTTCAGTATGATATTATGTTTTCCATCATATGCACTAAGATAAACAAAATGTTAAAAGTCCTATTGTTATTTGCCCAAAATCAAATCTTGATTACCACCATCCATCTATACTTCAGTCACCATTTAAAAAAGTCAACCCTCTGACCTATTCAAAGAAATCAAACCTGACAGCTAGAGAGTACTTAAAAACATATGAATCAAAGATGAAATCAACTTATTTATCAATCTTATTGATTTGAACCATCCTCTGAATGTTGTTTAGTTTTGTTCATATAAAAAATAGAGGTTTTAAAACCTTAGAAATGTCACACCCCAACCGATGCAGAAACATCAGGGCGGGATGAAATAGATTGCTCGAGACATCACAACTTGCTAAATGTGGAAAAAATTAATTAAACTTGATTTCATTGATAGGTAAAAGGGTACATTGTCTTGAAATAGAAATCCAACAAGGGAAGATCACACATGACAAATTAAACGTACATAAATTTAAATGCGTTTCTAAAATCTAACCTACTGGATTTGCGAACGTCATATCATCAATTTCCTGCAATATATATTAAAATAAATGTCAACACATAAAGCATTGGTGAGCAAACAAGTTTTGGCTACTAGCATAGATAGAAAAGTTGTCATCAATCCTACATGGCATAAAAACATACTAACATAGAGCCTTCCTAAGGGCGGTGTGCTACTCCTATAGCATGTATGTATCTTAAGCATATCATTTAAGCATGTATAAACGGATTGATTAATGTGAATAATGTGATTGAAATCGTGATTGTGATTTTGATAGTATTATATATATTGCACCCAAAAGTGTGAAAAAGGTAAAATGTGATCATGTAAACTCACGGTTTGCAAAGCTTGCAAAGAAGTCGTGAGTTGTTAAGTCTTGAGATTGGAACACCGAAGTTACCCTGCGATAGGGAAACAGAGGTGTGTGAGTTTATTGATTTGACTGATGGATTGGGTTCAGAATTAAAATGATGGAATTTACATATATTGTAGTCCTATGTGCTATAAGGTACAATGAAAATGGTCATGCAATGAGGTAGGATGAATTCCATCCATTTAACCTCATTATATGATTCACCAAAGCATAAAATCATCAACTTAGTTGATGATTTCGATTGGTCATGAATATGGACAAAAGTGAAAGTGTATAATTCACTAAGTAGCTAAATGAGGACAACCCGACAAGTGCATACCCAACATGGCAAATGTTGGAGACGAGGTGTGGCTAGCTCACTTTGATTCTAGGAAGCTACTTAGAATGTGCATCATCTAAATCATCAAGTAACCAAGTGAAACTCAAACTAGACTAATGCATTCCAATCATGGCAAATGTTTGGAGACTTAGTATAGTTTGGACACTTTGTTACTAGAAAGTTTACTTGATGACTTCGGTTAAAGAAAATGGATTAGCTAACTAAGTGAGGTAGTGGAATCATACTTGGAAAGCCAAGGCTCCATTATTCACACTTTACCAAAACACAAGCCTCACAACATTGAAGGTTGTAGGGCTTGGATGGTTTCAACACTTGTAGGTTGTTTTAAACCTTTTAGTGCAGTAGCTAAATGAGGTTTTAGGGCCTCTAATCTTCTTGAAATCAACCATACACAAGCCCCACAAACATGGGTTTGATTGGGGACAAGGTTGGTACAAGATTCCATAAGATGAACAACGAAATGAAACATGTTTGTAAAAGTTTTATAAAATAGAATTCAAATCTTACTTTAGAGGCTCATACAAGTGATGTACCACCTTGTTACACCTTAGTGAATCTTGGGTAACATCCTTGGGGGTCATCCAAGTAGTTTGATGTAAGAAAACAAGAATAAAATGAAGAAGAAGGTGCTCATAACTCATTGTTTTGAGACTTGGTACAATGTACCCAACTTTGATATTTTGAGGAGGTTGAGAGGATTTGAGAGTTGATTTGAGGTGTGTAAAGGGTGGAGGAGTTATGGAAGACATATATTTATAATGGGGGATTAGGGTTTGGGTTTAAAGAAGGTTGGAAGGTGATTGGAGAAGAAAGGAGGTGGAAAGGAGGTCTAATTCGCGATTTGGAACCAATTATGCCCGCCCAGAGGGGGCTTACGGACCGTAAGGACATGGATATGGCCCGTAAGGTTTCCAAATTCCAAAATTTTAGTATTTTTGGTCCTTGTTGCTTGGTCACTTGTCTAGTTATGCAATTTCCTTCATATGTTAAGTGTTTTAAGGCATTTTAGGGCATCTTTAAAGTGTGTATGAGTATGTGATTGACATGAATGTATATGAGTATGATTTCAGATATAATTTCACATTGAGTATGATCCGGTTTCGTATATAAAACACGTGTAAGTATCATGTATGTAAGAATTAACAAGTACAATTTGAAATGTATTTCCGTTATGATCAAAGTCTCAAGATTACAAAGATTAAAATGAAATACGCATACAACTTACTAAAAGTAGAAAGTATAAAAATATGGATGGTTACAGTCTCCCCTACTTTAGACGTCTCAAAATTTATTCAACCGGAAGACTCAGGAAAAAGATGCGGGTACTTGGTCTTCATATCGCTTTCGAGTTCCCAAGTGAACTCGGGACAGCGCTTTCCTTCCCAACGAACCTTGACAATTGGAATTCGACTTCACCTAAGTTGCTTTGCCTCATGATCCATGATCTTGATAGGTTTCTCGATAAAATGTAGATACTCGTTGATGCATAAGTCATCGAGTGGGACATGAAGTCCTTCTTCATCCAAAGAGAGTTTTTGATATGTGGATAAACAATCTAGTTGTGATAAAAGCGTGAAGTCCTACATTTTTATCAAAGAAAGTTTGATGAGCCAATGTAAATGAGGGAAAAACTTATATGTGATAGATCCACCCAACTATCAAACGACGATACCAATTCACTAATAAGTCCATTCGTTTCTCATGGGATAATAGTGGTGGTGTAGGACCGTGTTGATGATAATGTACCAGGAGGCAGATCCATTCAAATTTATCAAAAGATATTGGGGAATGCTTGAATAAGATTCCTGAATGTTATAGATTAAAGTTTAAGAAGTTAGTATAATTAAGAGAAGAGGTAGTTCTTCATTCATCACTCTTATCCCTAAATAGAAAGATCTCATTTCATTGTAGGATTACAAGCCTAAACCATATAGGTTGCATCTATAAGGTTATCTCCAAAGTCTTGGCAAATAAACTCAAAATATTATAAATGAGCTTATCAGCAAGGTTTAATTAACTTTTATCTTGGGAAGAAATATTTTAGATGGACCATTAACAGTGAATGAGGTGTTGGCATGGTTAAAAAAGCCTAAAGGCAAAGCGATGTTATCCAAAGTTGATTTCGAAAAAGCATTTGATACATTGAAATGGATTCTCGGTACTCGACACCCTCACGATTTTACAATTTTGCTTTATCTAAAGCTCAAGTTCATGTTATTCAAAACACTAGAAAGAATTAGGAAGAAATTACTTTAGGGAGGCTAAAACACATTAGGTTGCATGGGATAGAATCACAGGCTCACAATTCATGATGGATGGGTAATTGGCTCTTGAAGAGCTGCTAAACTTGCATTATTAGCCAAATAGTGAAGAAAAGGAAAAACAAATAGAATAAACCTTTGGAACAAAGTAATTACATTCATACACTTTAATCCTTGTGGATTCGCTTCGAGGATCGATTCCTTGACCGATGAATGCGATGAACACGTATCTTGTGCGGAATCCAAGAATGTGTGTGGACGAGACACAAAGAAGTAATTATAAGTTGTTTTCTATTACTGATATAACAGTTTACAACAACGAAAACAAACGAGCAGAGCTTCGCCTCTCTAATGCTCAAAGTTACATATGAACAAGACCCTACACATATATATAGGAGTGGTGGCTTCGTACGAAGCTAGTGTTTACGAATGGCCTCGGTTTGTACGAATCGGCCCTTTGTACGAACCGGATTTAACTCTCCCTTTGAACGAACCGACTAAAACACACACTAACTATATCTTTTACTCTGTTCAGCACCAGTCTTGTCACATTTGATTAAACTACGATACGTGATTGACGCAAGTGATAGACATACTGCACTCAAAGACTCCCCCTTAGATATTACTACAATCAATCTCATAGCTTTCTATCTCTCACTAAGTCTTCCAGACGTGTTGACATCAACAACACCACAGACTCTCGCTTTTACTCTAACAGACTCCCCGTGGATCTGTTTACAGCTTCATCTGCTCCCCCTCTCGTTTAACTCTTTCTTTAGGTTCCCCCTTGCTTTAAGCTTCCATGCTTTCAGCTACTAGAATCGACACCTGGCTCTTTGATTACAAGCTCCCACTTGTTTTGAGCTCGCCTTCAGACTCCCCCTTAGTCTCAGCTATCGGCATCGTAATCTAGTTTAACATTTGAAAATCACAAATATTTAACAGTGAAAAGTTTTTGGTCTTCTAGAATCGGTGACCTGTCTCAAAATATCCTAGGATCGAGAACCTGGCTCTATTGCACATTTTAAAATTGTTGCCTGATTCTTTATAAATTCAAAAATTTAACAATTTGAAATCTCCCAGAATTACCCGACTCTACTCCTCCTATCAAATAACTATGTATTTTGACAATGAAAGCATCCAAAACCCTATCAGATAATCATCCAAGTACAAATTAATGACCTGGAAGATTTTCACAAACTATTTTTTTTATTTTTTAATAAAAACATCAAGTTTCAAATTAATGAACTTGTTTATTTTCAGAAACATGTTCAGCATACTTAAATTTTGAAACTCAGCTTTCAGACATCAATTATAGAAAATAAAGCAGAAACAAAATCTTTTTGAATTTTTTTTAAAGTTTATGCTAAAACACTCTGAAAATCTTTTTGTGATTTTTCTTTAATATAAAGCAGTAAAGAAATATTTACAAACAATATTTTTGTTTGAGTTTGTTTCAGAGGATCATATCAGTTTATGACAAATCACTAGCACCGTTGAGCTATAAACACTTTAAGTTTACTAATCCACTTAAATTCTCACACAAAGTTCAACTGATTCGAGATACGAGATTTAGTGTTTCTTTTGTCATTTCGGGATTTCCGATTCTCCCCGCTACCAGACTCTCGTATGAATCCAGAATTGATGCTAAGAAACTCATCTGTTGTTTAGCAGCATTGATACTCATTGTTGGAGAATTTTTCAAATTAAAAGCAATGTTGCAATGAATCTTATCAGGTTCTTCTGTATTTGATGTTGTTGCAGATGAATGATAACCTGGATTTTGAGTTGATGAACTTCCTTTCGGTGAATCCTTTGACTTTTCAATACTGAAAGCAGTACCAATCTTTGATGATTGATTAGTTGAAGGTAAGCTTCCTTTATAATAAAGACCCACATTTTGCTGATAGGTGGAACTGCTCATATTGTTCTGTTTTTGTAGCTCCAGTTCATGACTCTCAAGCTTCTCAATCAATGTATCCAGAGTAATCTCATCAAACTGAGAATCATTTTTCAAAATTATGTCAAATGTCTGCCAGTGATCTGCACGTGGTAAAGCTTCGATCACTTTGTCAATGATTTCTTCCCTAGTTTTTATGATTCCAAATCTCTCAAGTTCAATTTTTAAGTGACAAAATCTTTCAATCATTTGTCTCGCAGTTTCACCCTTTATACAATCAAACAAATCGAATTCTTTCTTAAGTAATGATATCTTGTTCTTTTTTATTTGTTTTCCACTTTCAGCTTTCACACATAATGCCTCCCACAGAGACTTTGGTGAACCGTCATGATTAAGTAATGCAAAGATATAATCTCTGATTGACTGTTAAATTAACGCGATCATCCTTTGTTCATGAGAAAATGTCTTTCTGTCTTCAGTGTCTATGCTTGCAAGTGGAATTTCTTCATTTTTATCATTTACTGGCCTTTTATAGTCGAATTCCATACAAAACCAACTCTCATGAGCATACGCTTTTGCCCAATTAATAAACCTCTCTTTCCACCAGGAATAATCTTCGATATTATCAAGTTTCGGTGGTTTTGAGTGAGTTCAATAAAAAATTTCATGTTTTATGTTATCGGTTATAGCTTTCGAAATGCTTTTTGGTGCAACTGTTGTTGTTTCAGATGACTCGGAAATGAATGCCTTATAAAACTCGTTGTAAAATTCTTCAGCCATGATTACCTGGAAACACACAATCAAACACTTGATCAAACTTGAAAATTAAACAAACACAAACTCTCAGTTCATACGAAGGTGAAATGGTGGGTTCGTACGAAGCAGCACTAAAACAAGTTTATTCTCAAACTCCGGTTCATACGAAGCAACAAAACTGGGTTCGTACGAAGGCACAAACTCTAGATTCGTATGAATTGATAATATATGGGTTCGTACAAAACTATATGGGTTCGTACTAACTCAGTTCCGTAACAACAACCGTGTTTTTCATTGATTTGATGATGATTTTGTTTGAATTTTGATCTGAAACTTTGTAGGATTAATTAAAACTGGTTTTCACACAACATATTCAAAATTTAGCCAATTTTAACCGTGGAAACTTTGTAGATCTGAGTTTTAAGTTCAAAAAGAATATGTAGAAGAAGTGTAGAAGAAGATGAAGAAATTTATCTCTGATTCTAAAGAAAATGCTTGAATCTTTGTGTTTTCAATCCGTGCAAACAATCACTCGCTCTGATACCACTTGTGGATTCGCTCCGAGGATCAATTCCTTGACCGATGAATGCGATGAACACGTATCTTGTGCGGAATCCAAGTACGTGTGTGGACCAGACACAAAGAAATAATTATAAGTTGTTTTCTATTACTGATATAACAGTTTATAATCACGAAAACAAACGAGCAGAGGTTCGCCTCTCTAATGCTCAAAGTTACAAATGAACAAGACCCTACACACATATATATAGGAGTGGTGGCTTCGTACGAAGCTAGTGTTTATGAACGGCCTTGGATCGTATGAACCGACCCTTCGTACGAACCGGCTTTAACTATCCCTTCGAACGAACCGACTAAAACACACACTAACTATATCTTTTACTCTGTTCAGCACCAGTCTTGTCATATCTGATTAAGCTAAGATACGTGACTGATGCAGGTGATAGACATACTGCACTCACAATCCTAGGAATAAGCACCCTATATCTCCAAAACCAAGTATAACATGAGTGTAGAAAAACATCACAAGCATTGAATCGGATTTAGCAAGGCACTCCATCGACATCAAGGGATTTCTTAAAAGGTGTAGTAGTGGGAAGTAACAACATTCATTTCTGCTAGATGGTTGGGGCCGATGAACAACCTTTATGCAAATTGTTCTCCTTATTATTTCATCTTTATTTCAACAAGAGATGCATGCACGAAGACCGATATGTCATGTCAAGGAGTTCGATATAATGGAGCTGGAATTGGCAATAGGAGTCTAAATAAACTAAGGAAACCCAAAAGCTATTGCAATGTCTCTCTTTTTGATGAATTGTACTTTAATCCTTTATGTGTTAATCCGTTAATCATGTTAGTGCCAATTTTAATCGGACAAAATGGAAACCCTTAAAAATTATTTTTTTCCATTGGAGAGCAATAGTGAACGAAATCTTGACACCGAAGGCACTATTAAGTATGTGGTAATCATCAACTCATGCCATTGTGCGATATGTTAAACACTCTCTGAAACAACAAATCACCTCCTCATTTACTGTGATCCGAAGAAAAAGGTATGGACTAAAGTCATCTTATGATGTAAAACCATATGTGAGTTGTAGCTTGGGTAAATGAAGTACTAGAACTCCCTTGCCAACTCACATCATTAGAGTTTCACAACAAGACACTAAGGAAGATTTTTCTAGCTACATGTTGAGGAATTTAGCAAGCTAGAAATAATAAGGTTTTCAACAGCCCGACTGTATCCGTTATATAGATAATAGAAAAAAGCAAGGTGAATAGTTTCCTTCACATGAACAGGGTCGTCTCAAGTCTGTTGGGAGCCAAAGCCAATAATAAAATAGTAGTCCTTTTTATCAAGAACAAAATGCTATCATAGAGCGTATAAATCATTGTAGACCATAAATTTGATTGCCAACAATAACGCCTAAATTACCTACCTTTGGTTTTGTTTTCAGAATTCAAGAGGCCTAGATGTAACACCTCGTGTTTCGGAAGTTAAAGTCAAAGTCAAGATTTGAGTCAAAGGAAGAAAAGATTGCTAATTGCGATCTGCCACTCCTTGCTTAACTACTGTTTTGACTTCTTTGACTTGTAGATAATCTATTTATTTTATCGCATTAGTTGTATTATGTGGAGTACTTGTTAATAATCGAGGTTAATCGCTAATTATCGCATATTAATCGCTAATCGACCTAATCGCAATCGCACTCGCAACTCGAATTATGCGTTTTGGATATTGTTTTACGTGTGTGTGTTACGTATGTGTTATTTGTGCATGTTTATTTATATTATGTTGTGGTAATCAATCGAACGCAATCGCAAATCTATCGCATCGCAAACAAATCGCAAATGCTGAACACAAGTTATTTACGACGATTGTATATTAGATATAGTAGTTGGGATTAATGAGTAATACTATCGCATCGCTCACTCAAGTCGCATCGCAACGCAACGCAACGCAACGCAACGCAACGCAACGCAACGCAACGCAACGCAACGCAACGCAACGCAACGCACAACACGCAAATCAAAACGACAAAACTCGTCGCGCCAAACACTCGAATCGAGTGGCCAACCGATCGGGTTGCCATCCGATCGAGTTGTCACCCGATCGGGCTGCCACCCGATCGGACTGCCACCCGATCGACCAACCTTTTCCCCACTTTCCTTTTTAGGAAACCCTATAAATACCCCCATTTGTCACCTCACTTGATGGTGACAGCTCTCTACTCGAACCAGCCGTATTCAAGCTCTATTTCCTTTGATTTCTCGCTATTCTTGTAAGTGTTCAACCTAAATCTTGTACTTCTATGATCTACACACACTTCTTCACCATTCTCTCTTTCAAATCTTAACTTTTAACCGTGAAATCAGTGGATTTGAGGTATTCTAGGATGATGTCATCATGGTGTTCTTATGAACTTCATGTTTTGGCTTCAATCCACCAAGAACAACTTAGATCTGGACGATTTCCACATGAATGAACAAATATCTTGCATAGATCTGAACATATTCATGCTGAAAAGGATTGAAATATGGTTTTCTAACTTTCTTTCAACTCTTTTACACTCAATGCACTCAAACCCGATGGAATCGGAGCTTGTTCTGATCTTCTTCTCATTCTTATTGATGTATTAGTGCTAGATCTGAATTCTATCCGAGAGATAGTTGATTTCGGGTTTGAACATGAACCACCGTCTTGAACCGTGTACTATTCGGACTAGGGTAATTCCTGTTCGTTCGGGTCACTTGGGTCGAGATGAGGTTCCTATTGTTTAAACAAGCTATCATAACGTCTCGTTCAAACTACAACACTTCAAACAAAATCAAGTGACAAGACGATCAGATCGTCGGGACGGATTGCCGTCCGATCGGATTGCCGTCTGATCGGATTGCCATCCGATCGACCGGCCATCCGATCGGGTTGCACAGTGGGTCCACACTTAAACTATTCAGGGATCTGAACATTGAACGGATTACTACCCGATCGGATTGCCATCCGATCAAGTGACCGTCCGATCATGTGACGTTTGGGACTTTGACACTTAAACATTTTTCAACATGTTCAATACACATGGATTGCCACCCGATCAGATAGCCGTCCGATCGAGTGACCATCCTGCTGTGAACTTGTTCACACCCTGAGAAGCCTCGCCAATCGGATCGCCGTTCGATCGATCGATCGACCTGAAGGGTAGAGATACTTCTCTATTTTCAAAATGCTACAACGAAAAATTCAAAAGTCAAACCATCATACGCAAACACATCCTCACCAAGCGAGGTGTCAATCCAATCGAATGGCCATCCGATCGGATGACCATCCGAACGGATTGCCACCCGATCGACTGGCCATCCAATCGGATTACCGTCCGATCCTTGGTACACTTGTACCGTTTTACGTGCCAACTTTCGCTTATGCTATCGTTAACAGTTCAGGCTGATCTCACTCTAGCGCTCCCTTCAATCCACAAACTCTACCGCTGTGAGTATACTCGAACCCTTTTTGCTTTACGCACTTTTGGGTGTTAGATACGTTACTTATTCTAAATCACATCAAACACAATACACAATACTTTAATGCTAACCGCTACAGTATGTATATGTGACTCGATCAATGCTTGTTTGTTATGTTTACACGTAGATTGTTGTCTACCTGCCTTAGCAACGATAGTACTATAGTTTGGACTCAGCACCTGTTCACGCAAGGGTTGTTAAGGACAACTAATCACATGGTTCAGAGTGGTGAATATGTATTACGAACTGCCTTGGGCAGTCAACCCACAGTCATTGGTATCAATAGGATCATGTCGATAACTAGCGTGCTTCACATCACACGTTGTACATGCTGGTTATGCGTAATCGATTTTTGAACTCTATATGCTATTATTAAACTTGTATGCTCACCTTTACACTATGTGTATTGACTGTTACTTTAACGTATGTGGTAGGTGCATAAGATGCTAGGACGCCTTGTTGGCTATGTGATGAAATCGAGGCTAGGAAAGAGTCCTAGAAACAAATAAATAAATTGTCTATTTTGAAATCTAAGTTGTCGAATCAGTACTTGTTTGTGAGACAATTATTTATAATAACTGTTTTATTTGGATATGTTATGGTATGGGACATGACGTTTAAGTATCTGGTAATTAATAGTTGTTATGGATACTCATGGACAATCTGTTTCGCTCAGTGCCGCGCCCCGATGATTCCTCCATCGGTTGGGGTGTGACACTAGAGAAGTGAGGGACCAAAACAGTTGTTTTATTTCACTCCCCATTGAGTCACCTTACACATTGAAACATGGTGAAACTTCAATCTCTAGAATGGTCCAACTACTTTAAATTAGTATTGTTTATGTGTAATGTAATGGTATATTGTTACATATTTCCATTCCAGTGCCTTGCTAGAATTGTTTTATTATTTTTTTATTAAAATCACTCTCACCATTAAAAAATATATTTCATCATAAATGGTGCCCTTTTAAATCGATAAAAAATTTATAAATGGCACATATTTAGATATAATAGACGAAAAAACACATGATATAATAATTTTTCAAGCCTATTTTTTATTTACAAGTGGGACCTTATTAGTCATAGTTTAACTTCACAAATCACAACAAATCCCCCTTCACGTGAAAGAGCTCTTATTTTTTATTGTATTGCCTACCATAAAAGACCATGTAAGTAGCCATGTTTAGATCAATGAGCACGAGGAAAGTTCACCGGGGACACGAGAAATTGATTAGCGTGTTGATCGAGTTCGACATGCTTGTCAAGATGATCTAGTTCCTCCTTAGGGTGCAATCTAATGATGGTGATTGACAAACCGAAAAGGGTAATCGGTTGTGGAGAAAAAGAAGGTCGATTGATGTTATGAGAGAAAAACAAGTTGTCTAACCTTGTAACCTCTACATTAGTCTCCTTATATATGCACCTAAGAGGAAATCTAATTAGTTAATAAGGGTAATATGGTCCATCAACAATTACCAACTAATTATTTAATAAGTTGTTATATATTTTGATCTATATAATGTAAATGGTTATAATGGCTACTAGATTAAATATTACAAAATAATATATTTAATCTTACATTCTTCCACTTAGCCGAGTAATCATTTACAATGAGTATTAGATAAGTCTGATCAGGAGTTAACACTCATTTTAGCTCTAAACCAAGAACCGTAGTAGACAAATACAGCTGTTTAATCATTATGCGACTCAGGACCCCCATTAGTCATACTACAGGCTCAATTTAAAACCTAATCGTTATGATCAAAATATCCATAAGCCCTTTGTTTGATTTGTAATTTTATTTGTCTATATGCCATTATACCGGTTGAACATATTCTTAGAGACATACAAAATCAAACTAAGGAAATTTCATTAACTAAAACATAAGCTAGTACAATATGTTATATAAGGTCTTTAATAAATCCCATATTCCGAACATGTTCTTCGTAAACTTTAGGTGGGAGACCTTTAGTCATCTGATCCGCAAGCATATCTTTAGTACTAATATACTCAATACAAAGATTATTTTCCTCAACTTGTTCACATAAGAATAAATATTTTGTATCGAGATATAAACCAACTCCAGTCGAACTGTTACTGTTCAAGAACCTAACGACAGCTGAGTTATCACAGTAAAGCTTCAATGGTCTAGAAATGGAATTGACGATTTTGAGTCTAGTGATCAAATTTCTAAGCAACATTCCATGACAGATTGCGTCATAAATAGTAATGTACTCTGCCATCATTGTGAAAGTTGTGGTTAACTGTTGTTTATGACTCTTCCATGAGATGGGTCCGCCTGCTAACATGAAGATATAACCCGAAGTGGATTTTTTGTCATCTTTGCATTTGGCAAAATCAGAATCAGAATAGCCACCCACTTCTAAATGATCACTTCTTCTATAAGTCAGTTTATAGTCTTTCGTCCCTTGCAAATATCAAAGTACCTTCTTAGTTTCTTTCTAGTGATCTAGGCCAGGATTAGTCTGACAACGGCCTAGCATTCCAGCAATATAAGCGATATCTGGGCGAGTACAGACTTGAGCATACATCAGGCTCCCGACTACTGACGCGCAAGGTATCTGGCTCATTTGGTCCTTTTCTACCTCTGTTGTCGGACACTGGAATGAACCGAAAACATCTCCCTTAACTACTGGAGTGACTGAGGGTTTGCACTGTTGCATGTTGTAACTTGTAAGGACACGATCTATGTAAGCCTTTTGAGACAATCCTAAGATCCCTTTATGTCTATCTCAGTGAATTTCGATGCCAATGACGTAAGAAGCATCTCCGAGATCCTTCATGTCGAAGTTATGCAAGAGTAACCGCTTCGACTCATGCAACATGTCTAAACTATTACTTGCCAATAGAATATCATCTACGTAAAGGACAAGTATAGTAAAGTTGCCCCGCTCATCTTGAGGTAGGTGCATTGATCCACTTGAATCTTTACAAAACCTTGTTTCTTCATGACTTCATCAAACTTGAGATACCATTGACGTGATGCTTGTTTTAACCTGTAAATGGATTTCTTCAGCTTACAGACTAGATGCTCCTGACCTTCAGGTTTAATGCCTTCAGGTTGTTTCATGTAAACATCTTCGTCTAAGTCTCCGTTAAGGAAAGTGGTTTTAACGTCCATATGATGCAGCTCTAAATCAAAATGAGCTACTAGGGCCATGACAATCCTTAATGAATCTTTACGAGAGACAGGGGAAAACGTCTCTTGATAATCAATTCCCTCTTTCTAAGTGTAGCCATTTGCAACCAATCTCACTTTGTAGCATTCAACGTTCCCATTCGGATCCAATTTTGTACACCCATTTACATCCTACGGGTTTGACACCGTTGGGTAATTCTACCAAATCCCAAACGTCATTTTTCTTCATGGATTCAAGATCATCAATCATTGCTTTATTCCATTCAAAAAACTGATCACTGCTAATGGCTTCATTATAAGAGATAGGATCATTGAGCTCTCCGGCATCCATTTCAGTCAGGTAGGTAACATAATCATCCCAATTGGTACTACTCTCACTGACCTTGAAATCCTCCAGGAACGCAACACACTTGGCTTCAACAATACGAGTAACATGTGAAGGACAATAGAAATGATAACCCTTTGAGTGATCAGGATACCCGATAAAGAAACAGGTAACTGTTTTAGGGTCAAGTTTCCTTAGGAAGAGATTATAAAGTTTTGCTTCAACAATGCAGCCCCATACTTTAATATATCTAAGACTCAGTTTCCTTCCTGTCTAAAGTTCATAAGGAGTTTTAGGGATAGACTTAGAAGGAACTCTATTGAGTATATGAACAGCTATTTTTAACGTTTCAATCCAGAGGAATAATGGTAAATTAGTGTTGGCTAACCTACTGCGCACCATGTTCATAAGGGAATGGTTTCTTCGTTCAGCGACACCATTATACTGAGGTGTACCAGGCATGGTGTATTGGTTCACAATCCCCTGGCCCTTACAAAACTCATAAAATGGACCAGGAGCTTGACCCACATCAGTATGCCTTCCATAATATTCACTGCCTCTATCTGATCTTACAACTTTAATCTGATGATCTAATTGCTTTTCAACTTCAGCTTTATAATCTTTAGAAGTTGTAAGAGATTCAGATTTTTCCTTGATAAGATACAAGTACATGTAACGAGAATAATCATCAACGTAAGTGATAAATGAAGTATGTCCAGTTATGCCAATGATTTGGTAGGGACCACTTACACCAGTGTGAATGAGTTCTAATAAATTAGAGCTCCTAGTGGTACCTTTCTTATTCGCTAATGTCATTTTACCTTTAAGACATTTGACACACGTTCCAAAGTCAGTGAAATCGAGAGGAGGTAAGACTTCATCCTTTACGAGATGATTTAATCGTTCTTTTGAGATGTGGCCTAAACGTTGATGCCACAACATGGATGAAGTCTCTAAGTCTCGTTTCTCTTTCATCTTTGTGAGTCATTCATTAATGTTATATGACAACAAAGATTTAGAAAAGTCATCTTCTAGTTCTAATCTATAGAGACCACCATCCAGAATGCCAGTACCAAAACAACGGAATCATAGAGGATAGAGAGTTTGTGATGACCATGGGAAACAACAAAACTGTCTATGTCAAACTTTGGTAAAATTCAAGGTTCCAAATTACCTCAGGAACATATAAGGTATCATAAAGTTTACTGCGTAAACCAGTTTTCATAAATAATTGTAATGTTCCTATGGCCTTCACTTCTAATTCTCAATCATCCCCAACCTTAAGTGTTCTTTGGTTTCTTCCCAGCTTCCGGACTGAAAGGAATCCCTGAGTAGTGTTGGTTACATGAACCATAGAACCAGAATTAAACCACCAAGAATTAGCAGGAACATTTAAATTATAGGACTCAAGTATCATGAAAAAAAAACGTTACCTTTCTTATCCAGCCACTCCTTAAAGCCAGGGCATTCCTTCTGCATATGTCCTGCCTTTTTACAGAACTTGCAGCGGATTTTGCCTAAGGAGTTCTTAGAGCTGGAAGGTGCACTTGTATTAGGATTGGGCCTTTGGACCTTGGAAGCATCCCTTCTTGGATAATTGTTCTTCCTTTTCTTAGAATTGGAGGTAGTGAAGTTTGCAACATCAGTAGTGCGATCCATCTTCATATGTTCTTCCTCCCGCATGCACATAGCGATCAGCTCACTCATCGTCCATTTGTCATTCTAAGTGTTGTAATTGATCTTGAACGCTTCATAGGACAAAGGAAGTGAAGTAATAATGAAGTGAACAAGGAAACCATCATCGATTTCCATGTCTAGCCCCTTCAGCTTATTGGCCATGTCGTTCATCATCATGATGTGCTCGCGGATGACGCTCCTCCCATCATCTTAGTAGTCACCAGCTTGAGGATTAAAGTGCTGACATGTGCTTTAGACGTTCCCTTGAATTGCACCTCGGCAGAAGCCAAATAGGTTTTAGCATCATTAGAATCAGGAATGGCTCCTCTGATTGCATTGTTTATCAACAGCTTCATAAACATGGGAGACATGCGGTTACACCTAGTCCACTTTTCATGAGTCATCTGCTCAACAGCAGTACTTTGAGGAGTAAGGTCTGCCGGCTTATTCTCCCTTAAAGCACAATCGAAGTCCAATAATGCAAGAGTAAGCATGAGAGAGTCCTTCCATGCAGCAAAGTTATCACCGGTCAAAGGTGGAATCCCGCAATTGGGCGCTGATAGTGGAAATAAGAATGAGCATATGTTGATAAATCAGTTCTGTTTTCGTATCCATTATTCTGGGATTGAAATTTGAAAAACAGAATTTTGAAAACTTAATAAACAACAACAGCCGATTTCAAGTCACATGTCCCAAAATCACTGTTTCCGGAAAAAGAATGGTTTTTTAAATGTCTCGAAACCAGAATGGGTAAACTTAACTGTCCGAAATCCGTGTAAAACTATTAAATTCAGGTTTCGGGTTCCAAAATTTTGTTTTTATGTTTTAGGGTTCATCATGTATTCTTAGGAAAATTCAAAAATTCCCTTATGTTTTGGAATATAATTTGGATTGTTGAGTGTTTTTCCTTTTTTGATCCCAACTTATCTTCTAAGATTTCGAAAACTGCTAAAAGATAAACAGATTATATTTTTGAAATATTTTGATAAATTTAGATCAGCACTAAAACAGGAAACTCTATCCCACAATCCCTAAAAAATCGAAATTTTCAATCTTATCTCCATTAACAGCTGTTAATAAGCAGATTTCGAGAATTGGAGAATAAGTTTCGAGATTAGATGGTTTCGACTAAGATTCCGATTGAGATTCCTACTCGAAATCTCACTAAAATTCGAGGACAACTGAGATTGCGACTAAGTTTTCGACTCGCAATCATGTTGTTACGACTGAGAAAGACTATTGTTTGATTTCGACGAGGGTTTATCACTCGAAACCTCATAAGTCACTCGAAATCTCATTAAGGCATTAGTCTTCATCACTCGAAACCTTGAGATTTCGAGTGAGGTTGCGACTGACATTAGTAACTCGAAATCACCGTAGATGTCGAAACCCCACTTAGAAGTCGAAATCTCATAAGATATCGACATCATTATGGGACTCGAAATCTCATTAGGATTTCGAGATTAAAAGGCCACTCGAAATCATAAAGAAACTTATAATGAGTCGAAATCTTACTCGAGATCTCACTCGAAATCTCAAATGAACTCGATATTTCATAACCTAATCGAGATCTCGCTCGAAATCTCATTAATTTATCAACTGTTATTAAATAATTGGTTTTTTGCAAATACTTAAGTTAATCAGAATCAGTTAATTTTTGCAAAAACCAAAATAGCTTAACTTGAATGAGCTTTTGATGTATCACTTCTGGCCAAAGCTGATTTGATGCATCTATTTATTGTTCAAGTATTACAAAAGCTATGTTAAGTACGCATGAGAAACGTGGATGTCTTATTTCTGGCCAAAGCTGATTTAATTCATTCATGTCCAGCATACTTAACAAGTGCATAACTAAAGTGATTGTCTCATTTCTGGCCAAAGCTATTTGTATTCGTTTAAGTAGAATTTTAACTAAGTTTATGATTTTGATGTTAGTAATAGACAATATCACAGCTTCATAATTAAAAGGGTCATTATTTATGTCTGTCTTAGTATAACATGCCCTTAGATCAAATTAGGACTTCTTTCTTAGTATCGTAATTCGCTCTGATACCACATGTTGATCAGTTCCGTTTTAGGCATAATGGAAAACATGAAAACATACCCGTGATTGCAGACAGGCCAACAGAGAATCCAGTAAGAGATGCAGCCATCGAGTTCGATATGCTTGTCAAGATTATCTGATTCCGCCTTAGGGTGCAATCTGATGATGGTGATTGATAAACCGAAAAGGGTAATCGGTTGTGGAGAAAAAGAGGTCGATTTATGTTACGAGAGAAATACAAGTTGACTAACCTTGTAACCTCTACATTAGTCTCCTTATATATGCACCTAAGAGGAAACCTAATTAGTTAATAAGGGTAATATGATCCACCAAAACTTACCAACTAATTATTTAATAAGTTATATATTTTGATCTATATAATGTAAATGATTATAATGGCTACTAGATTAGATATTACATAATAATATATTTAATCTTACATAGCGAACCAACGATCACTGATCAATCATCAGAAGCTAAGATGCTGAGGTCCACGACGTTGCCTGCCAATTTATTCGGCGAACCACCTGTGAAGTTCATTGAGAAACAAGTGAAGAAGGTGAGCAAGATTCATCCGTTCTTCAGCTTGTTGTTCGAGAGGAGGAGCCGCAAGAAGGAGGCCACGGCTAAGCCTGAGTTCTCAAGGTACATGCAGTATCTCAAGGAAGGAGGCATTTGGGATGCTAATTCAATCAAGCCTGTAATCTATCAAAGTTATACATTTTAGATACCATTTGACTTAAATACATTGTATTTCCCATTTTTTTTAATATATTTTACGTTTCATCTATCTTCTGCTTTCTTCTAACCAAGCCATTAAGATATAACAAAAATATTGAATTTGATCTTAAGTTAATGAGGGCTGACAAAGTAAATAAGATATTATTTGAGAACTTGAAAGTGTTGGGAGAAAAAAGAATGGTATCTTTCTCATATTACAAGTTGACACATACAATTTCCTATACCTACAAATTTCTTATACGTGAACAATGGCAGGGAATAGTGTTTTCCTGTCATTGGTTCAATTTGACGGCGATCAATTCTTATTGGACCAACCAGTTTATATTTTATACCCACTTTAAAATTACGTTTTTGCCCCAGTTAAAAATTTACGCTTTCGCCCCAATTTCAAATTGTAATTACCCCATTTGCCCCCAGCTCAAATTTACGTTTATGCCCTTGGTTAAAAAATAACGACTTTACCTTCAGCCAAAATTACGTTTTCGCCCCAGTTAAAAATAACAATACGTTATCCCCCGGCTAAAATTTACGATTTTACACCAGCTTAGTATTTTATACCCACTTTAAAATTACGGTTTTGCCTCCAGTTTAAAATTACGTTTTTGCTCCCAGTTCTAACTAAAAATATGCTTTCACCCCCAGCTTAAAATTACGATTTCCCCTCGGTTCAAAATTACGCTTTTACCCTCAATTCAAAAATACGTTTTCCCACAGTTCAAAATAAAATTATGATTTTCCCCTACCTAAAAATTAAGATTTTGCCCTCACTCAAAATTACGGTCTTGTCATCGTTTTAGTTTTTCTTTCTACCAAAAGTATAGTACTATTTTTTTAATTGGTTGATAATTATTCGGCGATCGCCCCGCAACGCGGTCGGGGCATCTAACTAGTTAGAAACAATAAGTAAAATAAAATATACAATAGCTACAATACAATAATAAATACATTACTTAAACTTCAATAATATTTTATATATTTATCTCTTACTTCAAACTTTTAACAAGAGATGAGTATGCCATTCAGGCATGTGGATTTCTATTCATGTGAGACATCAATTTGAACTTTGAAAAGCAAAATATCTTCCATGTTTAGTGGCATGTGGAAGTCGCATGATGCTTTTATGAAAGCCACCAGCGAAAGTTATTATCGAGGAAATATGACACATAAATAGATTACCTTATACAATGTATAGTTTTTCTTAAAGTTTCAACATTCACATTTATGTAAGTTAATATGAAATTAATTATAAGCACTAAGGTCATATATTATTTTAAATACGGGAAGACCAAAATGTAAATTATATGAAATTAATTATAAACACCAACTTAAGGTCATATATTATTTTAAATACGGGAAGACCAAAAAAAATACTAATAAATATAATTTGCCCCACAAAATCTCACATCACGCCCAGTTTCCTAGAACATTACCTCATCATATCGCCCACCAAACAAGACCATTTTACGAACTTTGAAAAATATTTCCACAACTTAAAAAGATTCAAACTCAACTCCTACAATTCAGGAGCCATGTTTAGAGCCACTGATCAACGAATCCGATGTCCCCGATTCGTTGTCATCGGAAGCTAAGATGCTTAGATCCACGACGTTGCCTGCCCATTTCTTCGGTGATAAGCCTTTAAAACTTGTGGTAGACCCGGCTAAAGATCCGGTGAAAGTAGATATGGTAGAGAAGTGAAGAACCAAAGAATCGTGTATAGGCCGGAGCCTGTAAACGAGGGTTTGGATCTTATAAGAGTGCTTGGAGAACAGTCCTGCAAAACAGAAAACCGTTAGGCTCGCCGCAGAGATGGGAGGGCCCCTCTGCGACCACCCTCCGGCGTGAGCATAAGTATTGGTAGAGAGAGAAAGTAGAGAGAGAAAATAAGGACGAAGGTTCAGAAAATCGTACTTGGCTTTGTACTTGATGGGGTATTTATAGCAGTCAACTGAGATGACGTCATTCGTCCAGACGCACTTAAATGGAGATTCGTCTCCGGAGGTGCTTGGTAAGGAACGGACATATTTTAGATGCCTGTTCAGGTGGAGTCCAGTTCGTCCCAAGGGTCATGTCCGGCCTCGGATATGTATCTTCAAGTCCCCCAGTTTGTTAAGTCTCGGTAGAGACTTAGCAAAATGTTGCTTCAAGTTTTGTCTTATTCGGATGACGTGTCGTTGTTGGAGTGGTCTGAGTTGATGACGGGGCGTGATTTGAATGGTGATGATGTGGCGTGGGTGACTTTTGTGATTCGACTGTCAGTCACCTACCCGTGATAGCTGTAAACCCCTTCGTTGGAATTCGCGAGGACTTATTGAAGCGACGGTTTTATTTGACTCCCCCAAACCGACTTATTACCTCTATAAATTCACCTTTCACTTTTTCATTTTCACCTTTTTTCCTCTCATTTTCTTCCTTTCACTGTTATCCTCTTCTCTATTAGTCTCTTCTTCTTCTTCAAGGTGCGTCCCTTTCTTTTTATTTTTGAAATATGGCTCCTGGTAAGGAAAATCTAGCGGAGAGTGTGAGTGTGCTTACCCAACGTCAGTTGGATAAGTTTATTAGAGAGTATAGGATTCCTCTAGATCTTCACCCGGTCCTCCCCTCCGAAAACGAAACCATCTACCCTTTCCGTCAAGGGAAGTTTCCCTTTTATACTCGCGTCTGTAATTTCGCGAATTAT
Source organism: Helianthus tuberosus (assembly GCA_030545235.1). NCBI lineage: Eukaryota > Viridiplantae > Streptophyta > Magnoliopsida > Asterales > Asteraceae > Helianthus > Helianthus tuberosus. Next base: position 134,251,325 of record CM060430.1, on the reverse strand, counting down.
AGGGTCTCGTTTTCTCGCTTTCTGATTAGGGTTCTTCAGTTTTTTAGGGTTCATATCAGTCAGGTTAACCCGTTCGGCCTTAGCCGTATAAGTCATTTTGAAATTTCTTGTCGAGCCCTAGATCGGAGACCGGACCTAGATGTTTTCCGATATTTTTATGAGTTTATCACAGCCGGAGACTGGTATACCTTCGCGCACCGGAAGGGTATAACTTCCCCGTTCTCTAGCGAACGATCTAGTTTAAAAAATTGGAAAGATAATTTTTTCTGGCTGGACGATCGTTGCCTTCCGGAGGATATGAGGTGGCGCTTCAAAGACCAGACGATGTCTTTCGATCTTGGTGAAGACTTCGTCTTTGACGAAGGTCTAGTCCGTGCCCTGATTGAGCACAAGTCTCCCATCCGTCTTCTACATGAACATTTTCTTTTATTAGGTCGAGTCTGTTTTCGGTGGGGCCAAGGGGACAGGGACTGGCCACTTATTCGCAAAAAGCGTGATCGTAAGTTCCGGCCTTTTACCCCCCCCCCCCTTTGGCAATATCTTTTTTCCTTATTTTGCTAACTTATTCTTTTATTGAAAATGCAGGAACCGTCATGTCTCTAAGGGATGCTCTAAAGGTTCCGAGCTTTGACGTTTTGGACTTTGAATTGGGCGAGCAAGGTGAGGATGATATTCCCCTCATGAAACAAGTGGCATCTTCGGCTCAACAGATTCGTCCGGAGTTTGCCCAAAACGTAACTGTGCCATCCGTTGCCGAAGCAACTTCTTCTATTCCTCAAAATATGCTTGAATAAGTTGCTGCTGAGGCTACCTCCTCCGTTCCGACGTCTACGAAAGGAGCTGCTGGTTCATCCGCGTCCCAGGCTGGCAAAAAGTCAATTTTAGACGATGTAGATAGTGATCCGGAGGTTCGTAGTGTTGATGAAGCCCTTCAATATCGTCCTTCTTCTGTTTCCTTGAAAAGTAAGGGTGTTATGCCGGATGTAGATCTGAAGGCTCGCTCTCGTAAGAGGAAGAATGAGCCGATCCAGATCCGTTCTACCGATCCCCTTCCATTGCCGAAGTCAAAGAAAACAAAGAAAGACTCTCATTCTGAAGGTAATGTGATGGACGATCTGGACGAGCATCTTACCGGAGGTAAGTTTTCGAGGGAGGAGGCTGCTTTAGCTCGATCAAAACCAACTCCTGTGTATTCAAGTGGTTTTATGCCAGACAGCGAAGTTGAGAGCATGGAGGTGGAAAATCCGGAGGGTACGGATAAGGGAAAAACTCATGGCGGTCCGAAAGTGGTGACCTTTTCAGGTACTTTTTTGGACTCATCCTTGGGTCCGGACTGTTTTTTAGATGATGAGGAAGACCAAGTGTCTTCACTTCCTTCATCTTGGTTCGGACCTGAGTTGATGTCCTTTTTTCGTTATGCAGATACTTTCTCGGATGAGATGGAAATTGATCCGGCGACGGCTGATGAGAAGTTCATTCCGGATTGGGATATCCGGAACAAGGATACGGTGATGGACGAGCTTGTTGCGAGAACCATGCTATTCAATATTAATACTCCGCTGGATCATGCCAAGAGCCGGAAAATGAAGAGCCAAGATCTGGCTGCGGCTGTTTTGACTAATCAGGCTCAATCATATGTTTTTGTAACGGAGGTTTATCGGAGGTGGATAGAGGCAGAGTCGGTTAAAGAGGATCTGGAGAAAGAAACCCGCTCTTTGAAGCGGAAGGTTTTGAAAGCTCCGGACATGGAGAAGAAGATTACTCAGCTTACTCAGGATCTTCAAGTTCAGCAGGAGAAAGTTAAGTCCTTAACCGCTCAAAACCAATCGTCTCAGGTGGCTGCCGCTTCAGCTGCTGAGGACCGTGATAGAATAGCGGCCGAGCTGAAGAACTTTTCTGAATCTATGAAGCAGAAGGATGATTAGCATAAAGAAGTCATGGCAAAAATGGAGGCGTCCTTCGAGAACGCTCGCATAGCTTATGCAAACATGGTGGCTGGTGCGTTCCTTCTTTCCTTTTTTGGCTTATGCCTTTATTCTTGCTATTTTTTCTAACATTTTTGGCAGAGCGGGACGTGCTTAAATCAGAAGAAGCTGATTTGAAGACTCAAATTGAAGAAATGAAGGGGCATGAAGAGGAGATTGAAGCGGAGAATGTCTCTTTGAAAGCTAAAGTGGAAGAGCTTCAGGCAACCAAAACCTGGATGCTTTCGGAGGGAGCCAAGCTCCTTGCTAAAAACATCCATAAGGGTCCTGAGATGACCGTAGCTGTTGCCGCCTTTAACAATGCGATGAGTGCTGTGGGCATCAACTCCGGTCTGCACAACGGCTATCTTCATGCTTTAAAGAAGAAAACTCCCTATGCTGATGTTCCGATGCTAAATCGTAATGCCGCGGAGGAACTAAATACCGCCGTTGCTTGTTTCGACTCCCTTACCTTTCCGGTGGTGGAGGACCTTCCGAAGCTTGTTAATGCACCTCTTGCTGAAATCAAGAAGGCTCTCTTCTTTGCCGGTGGTGGTTCTCCGAAGGAGTGAGGTGGACATACCTGGTTTCTTGGGGTATGCACCTTGGTGAAAACTTTGGTTTATCTTTTTTGGGTGGACATCTCCGGTAGTTTGGGACATGCACCTGGTTTTGATGATGTTTTTACTTGTGTTTGACAATTATCCATTTGATATGTAAATACTTTTTGTATCATCCGGCTATATTAGTCCGGTTAATGTTGATGTAACCACTTTATTATGCACGCGTCCATGCTTTTTGTGTTTACATTTTTTCTTTGGTTAGAACGTTCTTTTTTTTTAAGTACGGATCCGATTAATTTTACTTTTTTAGGATAATTTTTAAGTGAAGGGGAGAATACGAACGGAGCCAGTTCATTCTTACCTTTTAGGGTTAGCATCCCTAGTTCGGCCGAAGATATACTTGTGTTGCAATTTTGTTAATGATAGAAGATTTTATCATTCTATTTTTCTTATCCGGAGCCATACTTCTCCGGTTAACACATAGTAAAAACATTTAAAGTAGTCCGCGGGTATCAACCCTCCGCGGTTCTTGGAATTATAAAATTGTTTGGTGCGGGCAAAAACATCCGCGTTACAAGGAAGACAAAGGTGACGGAAGCCGTAGCTTTCGTTTTACAATTTTATTTTTAAAATAGGAAAAACTTTTCAAAGAAAACACTTCTTTAAGTGCGCTCCATTCCATGTATGAGGGACGAGGGTCCCGTCCATCTTCTTGACCGTATAAGCACCGTCCTTTCCTGCGGTGTTGATTAGGTAGGGACCCTCCCACTTCGGAGCCATTTTTCCGGTACCTTCAGCCAAACTTGCTTCATTGCTCCACATGACATAGTCTCCGACCTTAAACCGAACCTCCTTTACTTTAGAGTTGTAGTGTTTTTCCAACTCTTTTTTATACTTTGCTTCCCGGATGGCTGCAAGTTCTCTCCTTTCCTCGGCCAAATCGAGGTTTAGACGGAGCTCTTGTTCATTCTCTTCTTGGCTCTGTTGCATGCGAGGTGTGGGTATCCCTACTTCAGCGGGAATGACTGCTTCGGTACCGTACGTCAAGCTAAAGGGAGTTTCCCTATTGCTTGTCTTCGGCATCGTCCGGTGAGCCCACAGGACATGCGGGAGTTCATCTGCCCATGAAACGCCTTCCTTCCCCAGGCGCTTTTTAATGCCTTCCACAATGCTGCGGTTGGCTCTTTCTACCTGCCCATTGGCCTGGGGATGGGTAACCGAAGCAAAGTTTTGCTCAATGTGCATTCTTTGGCACCATGTCTTGAACGGTTTTTCTGCAAACTGCTTCCCGTTGTCACTTACTATACAAAGTGGCATTCCGTATCTGCATACTATGTTTTCCCAAACAAACCTCAGTACTTGATCCCCTGTGATGGTCCGGAGAGGTTTAGCTTCGATCCACTTTGTGAAGTAATCGATGGCGACCAACAGGAACCTTACTCCTCCGGTGGAAGCAGGGAAAGGACCGACGATGTCAATCCCCCATTTCTGAAATGGCCATGCAGAAGTTACAGGGACGATGTTATTTTTGGCTCGATGGCTAATAGGAGCGTGCCGTTGACAATCTTCACATGCTTGTAACTCGTTAACGGCGCTTTGATGCATGCCCGGCCAAAAATATCCGACATTCATAGCCTTGGCAACGACCATTCTAGGTCCGGAGTGGATGCCGCATATTCCCCAGTGGATTTCTCTAATGACGTAACTGGCTTCTTCCGGAGTTAAGCATTTTAGGAGCGGACCCAAGAAGGTCTTTCGGTAAAGTTGTCCATCATGGACTTGATACTGCAATGCCTTCACCTTTAACTTCCGGGCCTGAGCTTTTTCTTCCGGTAGTATGCCATCTTTCAAATACTCCAAGATCGGGGTCATCCAAGATCTTTCCTGCACGGAGACTGACATTACGGACTCTGTCTGATGGATGGCCGGAGTTTGCAGGGTTTCGACTAGCACCTCTTTGGACAAGTGACAAAATGCTACGGAAGCAAGTTTACTTAAAGCATCCGCCTTTTTGTTCTTGCTCCGCGGTATATGAACAATCTTGCAAGAGTCGAATGAAGAGATCAAAGTGTTAACTTGGCTTAGATACCGGATCATGTTTTCCTCTCATGCTCCGTACTCTCCGCTAACCTGGTTGGCGACTAGTAGTGAGTCAACATGAGCTAGCACGGAGGTTGCCCCGGCCTTAGCTGCAGTTTGGAGTCCTGCGAGAAGAGCCTCATACTCTGCTTCGTTGTTTGAAGTTTTAAACTCAAAACGCAGAGCGTAAGTATATTCTATCCCTTCCGGATCTATCAAAATTAAACCTGCTCCCGACCCTTCTTTGCTGGAGGCTCCATCTGTGTATAAGTTCCACACCCTTGGAAGAGCGGACTTTTCTTTGACGTTTTCTCCGATCGGTACCTCCGTGAGGAAATCGGCCACAGCCTGACCTTTCACTGGACCTCTGGTTCGGTAGGTGATATCGAAAGTGCTGAGTTCAATCGCCCACTTGGTTAAACGTCCGGAAACCTTCGGCTTTCGGAAAATTTGTTGGATCTGGAGATCAGTTTGCAATTCTATATTGAAAGCCTGAAAATACCTTCGGAGGCGCCTGGAAGCATGTACCAATGCGAGTGCCAATTTTTCTATCATCGGGTACCGAGTTTCATAATCTTTCAGGATGCGACTTACGTAGTAGACCAGAATTTGTGCTTGATTTCTCCGGTAACTTATAGCGAAATGAGAGGCGGAGAGATAAACTGTGACAGTTTCTCCGGTAACTGGAGCGGTTAGGGTGGGTAAGGCCCCAAGGCAAACTTTCAACTCTTGAAATGCAGAATCGGCTTCCGGTGTCCACTCTATCTGACCCTTTCCCGTTCATTTTTTCAACATATTCATGAAGGGAATAGTGCGATCAGCCGCTTTTGAGACAAAACGGTGGAGAGCTACCAGTTTACCGTTTAATGATTGAATTTCTTTGACCGTTTTAGGAGGCTGCATGGAGATCACCACCTTGATCTTATCCGGATGTGCCTGGATTCCAGATTGGGTTATCCATACACCAAGAAACTTTCCTTCTTCCAAACCAAAGGAGCATTTTTTGGGATTAAGCTTGAGATTGATACTCCGCAACCGTGTAAAAGTTTCGAGTATGTCATCTATCAGGTTGTCTTCCGCTTGACTTTTGATGACCAGATCGTCCACGTAAATTTCTAAGTTCCTTCCGATTTGGTCCTTGAATGCTTTATCCATCAACCTCTGGTACGTAGCTCCGGCGTTTTTCAACCCAAATGGCATTTTGGTATAACAAAAAAGTCCTTCATTGGTCACGAACGCCGTCTTATCTTCGTCTTCTAAAGCCATCTGTATCTGATGATAGCCTTTATATGCGTCCAAGAAGCACTTAAGACGAAAGCTGGAAAGAGAGTCAATCTTTAGATCGATCTCCGGCAGGGGATAACAATCCTTCGGACACGCGTTGTTCAGGTCGGAAAAATCCACTCACATTCTCCAAGTTTTATCTTTCTTGGTGACCATCACCGGGTTAGAGACCCAGGTTTGGTAACGTACCTCCCTGATGATTCCGGTACTTAACAATTTTCGTACATCCCCGGAGATGGCTTTGTTACGGGCTGGAGCCATGTTTCTTTTTCTTTGAGCTACTGGCTTTACTGAATGCGACACTTTCAGTTTATGTTCGGCTAAACATCGAGGGACTCCAACCATGTCAGAGGTTTGCCAAGCAAATACATCGAGTGAATTAGACAAAAGCTTCCACAGCTTCTTTTTGGTTCGTTCAGGGAGTTGAGCCCCAACTGCAATTTTCTGCTCGGGAAAATGTGGGTGTATGGCCCATTCTTCTGTAAGAAGATTCGGAGGTTGAACATTACAACTGCTTTGTCGTATTTCTGCTATACAAATTGTTGATTCAGAGTGCAAAGTTGCCACTCCTGCTTCGGTGGGGAATTTTAACGATCCATGAATGGTAGAACTGATAATACCGAAGGCGCACATACCGGGTCTCCCTAGTATGACATTGTGAACGGACCGTGCTTCCACCACCAGATACGTCAAGTTGACAGTTCGGACCAGACTTCCTTCTCCCAACGCTGTTGGCAAAGTGATTTGCCCTATAGGCTGCACCACTTCTCCAGAGAAGCTTACCAACAGCATTGAGACTCGTATCAATTTCGCTTTGGTCTGCGGAGCTAACTGCTGGAAACACTGTTGATACATGATCTCGGTGGCACTTCCGCTGTCAACATAAATCCTCCGGACCTTGTGACCTGCTATGATCGCAGATACTATGATAGGTCCGTCTTTTACTTCTCCGGGGGTGATTGGAGGGAAAGCGATTGGTTGTTGCATCCAGGTGGCCATATGATGACTGGACCGCTTGATGCCCTGATTACCTACTTTCCTGATCATGCAAATTGCTGGTTGATTGTTCAGATTATCCGCCGAATTCCCTGAAGACTTTCCTTCCTTTACTTCTTTTACTAGGTGCGATAGCTTACCAGACCGCACTGCTTTTTCTATTTCTTGCTTTAGGGACCAGCAATCGTCTGTATTGTGACCCCGAGCATGATGGTAATCACAATATTTCTTGGAGTTCTTATCACCTGGATTTCGGAGCTTTGGTGGGACAGGGAAGCTTGCCCCTTCTGCACTGAGAATTTCACTGGGAGTTTTGGAAAGGTCCGATAGATTGTAGAACCTTGATCCGGAGCTTCTTCCTCGTGGAGGTCTGTCGTTCCTATTGTAGGGGTGCGGTCGTCCCCTACTCCCGGATGGAGTTTTATCAAACACCGACCCACCGTTTTTCTTCCAGGAGGACATCTTATGATCTGACTCCGGAGCTGGATTACATGCATTTTTCCTCGAGTGAAAGCTCCGGCTCGTTCCATGAGTACTTCCATCGTCTTCGGAAGGTTCTCGTGTAGTTTCTCGACCAACTGGTTGTTCCGGACACCGTGACAGAATCCGGAGATCCTTAACTGGTCAACTACCCCACTGATCTGCATACTTTCCCGGTTGAACCGGTCGATGAAACTATCCAAAGATTCCCCATCCTTTCTCCGGATGTTGTGAACTTCGGTGATTTCCTTGGAGTAATGCCGTTGTTGGCTAAAATTCTGAAGGAACAATCTTCGGAACTCCTCGAAGTCATTTATCTCTCCTTCATTCAATGCGTCAAACCACACCCGGGCAGCCCCGGTTAGTGTTTGTGCGAACGTGAAGCACCACGCCGGCATCGGCCACTGCTCTACTCGCGCAGCTCCGTCGAAATCGAACATATGATCATCTGGATCAGTCGTACCATCATACTTCTTTACTGTAGTTGGCATTTTAAGCTTCGGAGGGAGCTTGGCGTGTGTGATGCGGGCGCTGAATTTTGACTTGGCAGTCATGGAGACCGGATGATATGGCTTGGTGAGTTTCGGATCATTAATTGCTTCCATTTGTGTTTCATTTCGTATTGCCATTGCTGGAGATGGTCCGGAAGAACCCTGCACATATTCGTTATAAGTTTCTGATGTAACAACTGTGGAGAAAGTAGGCGGGGTAAACATCGTAGGACCCATAGTCCTTACCGGAGTTTCATCGTGAAAGAGCCTGGTTCGTAAACCGAGGATCTGTTCATCTCTAGCCTGTTGTGTCTTCAACCTTCGCAGAAGACTTGCATTTTTTGAGAGAAACTCCGCATCAAACTCTGATGTTTGCGAAGTAGGAAGTAGAATAAATGGCAAGGTTGTTCCCGGTCCCGAGCTTAAAGCAGCTGAGATTGCGGAAACAGTGCTTGCTGGTGCTGTAGTTTGTGTGTTAACAGTCGTGGATCCCAGATTCGCAGAACCTGAGGCCGCCATTTGTTAGTTCTTTGCTCAAGAAATTCACCAAAGTGAAGGACTAAGAGCTTTGAGATCGGATGGCGCCAATTGAAGAGCCAAAGAATCGTGTATAGGCTGGAGCCTGTAAACGAGGGTTTGGATCTTATAAGAGTGCTTGGAGAACAGTCCTGCAAAACAGAAAACCGTTAGCCTCGCCGCAGAGATGGGAGGGCCCCTCTGCGACCACCCTCCGGCGTGAGGATAAGTATTGGTAGAGAGAGAAAGTAGAGAGAGAAAATAAGGACGAAGGTTCAGAAAATCGTACTTGGCTTTGTACTTGATGGGGTATTTATAGCAGTCAACTGAGATGACGTCATTCGTCCAGACGCACTTAAATGGAGATTCGTCTCCGGAGGTGCTTGGTAAGGAACGGACATATTTTAGATGCCCGTTCAGGTGGAGTCCGGTTCGTCCCAAGGGTCATGTCCGGCCTCGGATATGTATATTCAAGAAGCAAGTGAAGAAGGTGAGCAAACTTAATCCGTTCTTCAGCTTATTCGAGAGGAAGAGGCGGAGGAAGAAGGCGACTGCTAAACCGGAGTTCTCAAGGTACATGCAGTATCTTAGGGAAGGAGGTGTTTGGAATGCTAATTCAACTAAGCCTGTAATCTATTGATTTATTAGAATCAGGCATGTCTTATGTATATAAGTGTACAACGAAACTTCTTCGGGTCCGGGTTTCCTTGATCCCTAGACTGACCGGATTTCCTATTAATAGTGGTACTCTCTAACGTAGCCGCTTTATTTTAGTTTTGACCTTCATTATCGCTGGTATAGTTGCTATAGCAATCGTAACATGATCGGTTTTCTTTTTACTGGCCAACAATGTGGTTGCTTGACTTGTTAGATTATGAGAAGGAGAATGAATAATAAACTAGAAGAAAACAAACATGATGGTTTTTATTTTTATAGCATCAGTCATTTTTAAATCAAACGTAATTTCTTCTTAAAAGTCTAATACCTAGTACTTCACTCTTCCTTTTTTATTTATTTATTTATTTAAGTTTCTACTTTCTAGCCTAGACTTGATGAGGACAAGGGTGAGAACGGTGAATCGAAAGCCAACTTAATTTTGATCAACAAGAGACCTGTCCAATTACTTAGGCTGGTGGGTGTGGTTTAAAGCCACTAGGGTCTTTATCATGCCACGTAAGCACCACATAGATTTTGAGTGGAAAATGGCGCCCTCTTTAACAATGATGGTGTGCGATAAAGCCTCACTAGCGCCCCCTTTAACAATCATGTTGACCAAATGCCTTGAGCCACTCAAAATTCGTCCGTTAGCGTGCTGGCGACAAGGGGATAACGCCCCCTTGTTAACGAATGCGGAGTGGTTGATGGCACCCCGGGGCACTAAAATTGATGAGCTGGCGGGGTGGCGCTAAGCCACACTCTGTGGCCTTAGTATTTTAAGGCCAGGGGGTGTGGTATACCGTCCCTAGCTAAAAAATCAAAATTAGCGCCCTATAGTGCCCCTTAGCCACCCCTTGGGCGCCAAAGGGGGGCGCCATTGAGTCTCCGCCAACAGATTTCCTTCTTTTTTGATTTCCTTTTTCTTTTTATTTTTTTATATTGTTTAAAAAAGCCTTTAAACCATTGCAAGGATGTCAAAGGAAGGGGCTTTAAAACTCTTATATGAGGTGGCGTCTACGTGACACCGATGTGACGTGATAAAGCCTCTAAGAACTTTATACCACACCCTACAGCATAATTACTTTGACACGAGAATATGAGTTTATATTTGTATTTATTAGCTTATTTGATTTAGTATAAGATAAGGTTTGTGTTTTATATTTATTATTTCTTATTGATTACTTTATTCGTTTGAATGCAATATAACTTTTACTGAAAGATTTTTTTACATGAAGTTTATGAAGACTTATTTACACAATGAAAGGCATTTTAAATGAAGCAATTTTATAACTATTTCACAATGAAAGGCGTTTTAATCTGAGATTGGTCAGTGTATGTCGCCACCCCCGATCCCAGGTCCCTTGGAAACGGGCGGCCGCGAGCCAGTGCCGGTGGTATCTTGTATTGTCTAATTTGGCAGCGGAATTTTTCATCAGGACCGTAGTTAGGAAATATTTTATCAGAGTAAAATACCACATTTTCATAGCATTTAAACAAATGGGTTAAAACCCAAGTTGATAGTACACACGTTCTCATAGGAATACATCCTATTTTATTTAATAAAAACATCTATTTTATTTTAGGTAACTTTATTGTCACTTTTCCAAGCCTTCAGTGCTGTCCAGCTGGCTTCTATTTGGCTTTCACATTTTGTTACCTGAAACGCGTTTTAAAAACATTTGTCAGTGGGAAATACTGGTGAGTGAATCCCAGTTTAATCAAGTTTAAATAGAAAGTCACAGTGTACAGTATTGAGAGCGATTACAATGTTTATATCTACACAATTACTCCATTAGTACTGTCAATCCTGACTTGTGGGTCATATTACACATTGGCTAACTCATTGTCCAATGGTAACGTATTGTCGTCCCGACTTACTACTCACAGTGTAGTAAATTTTGTATACAAAACCCCAACATACCGGCAGTAATTGAAGAATTATAAAGACTCAATCACTGCTTAATTGCATTGTAAAACATTTAAGGTTTTGTAAAAACAGTTTACAAAAAGGAGATTACTCACCTTGCTGACTTAGGTTTTTCGTAAGGGTTGCATGGTGACAATCTACAATTTACACAAATGCACACGTGTTAGTATAATAACCCATTTTAACATTAGCAATACCCTCCTCGAGACGACATTCCAATGACTACGTCGGGCAGAACCACGACAGCCATTACGGAACCCTAGATCAATCGGGCAGCGTATCTAATAAGTATCCAGGGGTTATGATACTTACAACGGAGCAGAACTTCGTTATTTAGGGGGTATAATACCCGAGTATTACTTTTACTACTTCAGAATTCGTTTAGAAAGAAAAGATGTGAGCGACGGAAATGAAATCCCGATGCTCTCTTATATAGGTGCTGAAACTGGTCCTCACGCGGCCCGCGTAACATATGGGTTGGGCTTACGCGGCCCGCGTCAACCCTGGTCAACAGGGTAGCTCGTCCGGATCACCCTCTAGACTTGACACGATGATGACACGTGTCATCACCGGGCTGCGCCACTATCTCGATCTCTTGGGGCCCGCGTTAGTGTTAAGGTTAGCTTATGCGGCCCGCCTTAACTTATAAATCAACGAAATCAGACTTTAAACCTTCATACCGCCCGCGTAAGGTTGGGGTGGGTCCTACGCGGCCCGCCTCAACTAAATAAACAGATTTTAAATTTTATTTTTAATGCTATATCGTATATTGGGCTCGGTTTCCACATACGGGGTGTATTTAAAGACATATAGAGTTATTTTAAAATATATTAGGGCGTTAGAAACATATTCAAGGTGTCGGTTTCTTTGAGGGTTGTTACATCCTCCCCACCTTGTTTTAGAGCTCGTCCTCGAGATCTATTGGAACAAGTGTGGATATTTCCTTTGCATTTCAGATTCAAGCTCCCATGTGTACTCAGGTCCTCTTTTGGAGTTCCACTTCACTTTGACCAGAACTAATCTCTTATGTTTGAGATTCTTGACCTTCATGTCTTCAATCTGTAGAGGCCTTTCTACAAACTTAAGTTGTTCATTTACCTTTATCCTTAAGAAGTACTACCAGTGATTCATCGGCTAAGCATTTCTTGAGATTAGATACATGAAACACATCATGTATTCCTGCCATTTCCTCTGGCAGTTGTAGCTGATAGGCTACGGTTCCTATTTTTCTAATAATCTCAAAAGGTCCAATATACCTGGGACTTAGCTTTCCTCGTTTGATGAATCTTACCACTCCTTTCCAAGGAGAGACCTTTAACAATACCTTATCTCCTACTTGAAATTCCAATGGCTTGCGTCTGTGATCAGCGTAGCTCTTCTGTCGATCTCGTGCTGCTTTCAGTCGTTCCTTGACTTGAATAATCTTGTCAGTTGTTTCTTGTACTATCTCAGGTCCAGATAGTTGCTTTTCCCCAATTTCTGCCCAACAGACTGGGGTTCGGCACTTTCGTCCATAAAGTGCTTCGAATGGTCCAACATTGATACTTGTGTGATAACTATTATTATAAGAAAATTCTATTAAAGGTAAGTGATCGTCCCAATTACCACCGAAATCAATTACACAAGCTCTAAGCATGTCCTCCATTGTCTGAATGGTTCTTTCACTTTGTCCGTCCGTTTGAGGATGATAAGCTGTGCTTAGCTTTATCTTGGTTCCCATTGCCTTTTGGAAACTTGACCAAAAATGAGAAGTAAAACGACTATCTCTATCAGACACAATTGATAAAGGTATCCCATGTAAAGAAACTATTTCATTTACATATAACTTAGCTAACTGTTCCATACTGAAAGCTTCCTTCATTGGTAGGAAATGAGCTGACTTGGTTAGCCTATCTACAATCACACAGATTGTATCATTTCCTTTCTTTGTTTTGGGTAATTTAGTAACAAAATCCATTGTTATTAATTCCCATTTCCATACTGGCATTTCTAACTGTTGTAACAAACCTGAGGGTTTCTGGTGTTCAGCTTTAACTTGTGAACAAGTTAAACATTTAGAAACATAGGCTGCTATGTCCTTCTTCATTCCTATCCACCAGAAATTTTTCCTTAAATCTTGGTACATTTTATCATTTCCTGGATGCATTGTATATTTAGACTTATGGGCTTTTTCTAATATACGATGACGTAGGTTTCCTAGTTTAGGAATCCACATTCTCTTTTCATGGAATCTCCAAATTCCATCTGTTCCTTGTTTTAATTCCTTAATCATAACTTTTAGTTTTTCAGTATCATCCTTGATTACTGATTCTTGTGCTTTCCTAATTTGATCATTTAAATCTACTTGTAGATTTAATTTAAGAGAACGTATCTTTTTTGGCTTTTCATGATACTTTCGGCTTAAAGCATCGGCCACTACATTTGCTTTTCCTTCATGATACTGGATATCACAATCATAATCACTAAGCATCTCCATCCAGCGTCTTTGTCTCATATTCAACTCTTTTTTGCCCGAACACATACCTTAAACTCTTTTGATCAGTGAATATGGTAAACTTACTACCATAAAGGTAATGTCTCCAAATCTTAAGGGCAAAAATTATAGCTCCTAATTCCAAATCATGAGTTGAATAATTCTCTTCATGATTCTTAAGTTGTCTAGAGGCGTAAGCTATAACTTTTTGGCGTTGCATTAACACACATCCATAACCTAACTTAGAAGCGTCACAATAGACTACAAAGTCTTCAGTTCCTTCTGGTAACGCTAATATGGGTGTATGGGTTAATCTATGCTTAAGAATTCTAAATGCTTCTTCTTGTTTTGGTCCCCATTCAAACTTAATGGATTTACAGGTTAACTTAGTCAAAGGAATGGTTATTCTAGAAAAATCTCGAATAAACCTTCTATAATAACCGGCCAATCCTAAGAAACTTCTAACCTCGGTTGGTGATTCAGGGGTTTTCCATTTAGTAATCGCCTCGATCTTTGTGGGATCCACATGAATTCCTTCATGGTTCACTAAGTGTCCAAGAAACCTGCTCTATCCAAAATTCGCACTTTGAAAACTTAGCGTAAAGCTTTTCCTTTCTTAATAGGCTTAAAAGTGCGTGCAAATGCTTTGCATGATCCTCTTTACTCTTAGAGTAAATTAGAATATCATCTATGAAAACAATTATGAATTTATCCAAATATGGCTTACATATTCGGTTCATCATGTCCATAAATGCGGCTGGGGCATTGGTTAAACCGAATGGCATGGCAGTAAATTCATAATGTCCATACCTTGTTCTGAATGCGGTCTTAGGAATGTCCTCTTCCTGTACCTTTAATTGATGATATCCTGACCTTAAATCAATTTTAGAGAAAAATCGAGCTCCTTGCAGTTGATCGAACAGATCATCGATTCTCGGTAGTGGGTACCGATTCTTAATCGTGACTTTATTCAATTCACGGTAATCAATGCACATACGCATTGATCCGTCTTTCTTTTTAACGAACAGTATCGGCGCTCCCCATGGCGACGAACTTGGATGTATGAATCCCTTTTCCAGCAATTCATCTAATTGGTTCTTCAATTCCTGCATTTCGGCGGGTGCCAAACGGTAAGGTGTTTTGGCAATCGGTGCTGTTCCTGATAGCATATGGATTCTGAATTCGACTTCTCTGTCTGGTGGTAGTCCTGGTAATTCTTCTGGAAATACATCTGAAATCTGAGACACTACTGGAATGTCTTTTAGTTCTTTTCCTTTAGTGTTAGTGATTATAGAAATCAAATACACTATAGAACCTTTTCTTATATAACTTGCAGTTTTCATCACAGAGATGAATTTCGTGGATCTAACTGGTTTATCTCCTTTAATTGGAATCGTTTTACCTTTTGGTGAATTTACTTGGATTGACTTTTGATTACATAAAATACTGGCTTTATTGGCTACTAACCAATCCATTCCTAAAACGACATCAAATCCTGCCTGATTCATTGGATAAAGATTTGCCATAAACTTTTGGTTTAAAATTTCTATTCTTGCTCCCTGCAAGATTTCAGAAATCTTAACTGTTTCTCCATTAGCTGTCTCTACTAGACACTCTTGTAGTAGTTTAGTTAATGACTGATTAAGGAGTTTGCAAAACGAAGTATTAATGAAACTTTGGTTTGCACCAGAGTCAAATAATACCTTAGCAAAAACATCATTAGCTAAAAACGTACCAGCTATCACGTCTGGAATCATCTTGGCTTCATCTGCAGTCAGAACAAATGCTCTAGCATTTTTAGTGTTCTTATTGTCCGCAGCTGGAGCCAATTTTGGACAATTTGTCCTGATATGACATTTTTCTCCACAGTTGTAGCATAATCCATTACTGGATTTCTTCCTGCAATTTTCTTCCTTATGTCCAGGCATGTTGCAGAAATTGCAAAGAGTGGAGCATTTTCCCGAATGCTTTTTTTCTTGCAGACCTTGCAGAAAGGTGCAGAGGTAGAACCCATATTCCTACGATTGTAATTCCCAGAACGGAATTCTTGAGTAAGCCTCTGTGCTAGGTTTCTCTTCTGGTCTTCTTCTCGGGTACGTATCAATTCATCAGTCAAGGTGTTGGTTAGCTCTACAGCTTCTTCTATAGTTTGAGGTCTAGCTGCCTTGACTACATGTCTAATCTCTCCGATTAATCCCCAGATGTAACGAGAGATTAATACCGGTTCTGGTGATGCAAGGGTTGGTACAATTCTAGCATATTCAAAGAATAACTTTGTGTACCCCTTACTATCCATTCCATTCATCCTAAGATTTAGGAATTTGTTTGCTATTTGCTCTTTTTCATTAGGAGGGCAGAATTTCCTTTCTACCATGTTTCTAAATTCTTCCCATTCCATGTTGTAAACCCTATCACTTCCTCTAGACTGAAGGATAGTGTTCCACCATTCTAAGGCGGAGTTCTTAAATAAATTGGAAGCAAACATTATCTTGTCCTCTTCCGCACATTTGCTTATTTTTAACACCGCCTCAGTCTTTTCTATCCAGCGTAAAGCTGCAATAGGTTCTTCATTGCCTGAGAATTCTATTGGTTTACAGGACCAGAATTCTTTGTAAGAACAACCATAAGGCATGGTTCTTCTTCTTTTGGGAATGGGCGTCTGAAGTACTGGTCCATTGTTCACACTGTTTTCCGGTTCAGTTGGTCGCTTACTGCTATGTTTACTTTTATTATTCGCTTCCTGAACCGTTTGAATAATAAATGGCATTGCATCTATGATTCCTTGTGCCACTATGTGTTGAACGACACTATTATCCATTTGGTTTCCATTGTTATTGATACTCGGATTCTCATTAACCACGTTAATGTTACTCTGGTTATCGTTATTCAGATTTCCTTGATTTCCTTCGTCGGCCATCTGAATTTTAAACATTTACCCCATATTAATATCACAAAATAATATTTAATATAGTTAATCACATGACACGCATTTTTGCCAAAAGCGTCGATCAATGCGACTTTACTCTATTCATCTATTATCTATTACACACCAGTACTGAAATAAAAATTACAATACCAACTGAAATAGAATTATACTAATAGTAGTAGGCATCCGTACACACATATTTTATTTTATTATTTTATTATTATTATGAATATTACCGTCTCACCAACACATTCACGGATATGGATTCATCCAAAAATTCATATTGTGCTCATTGTATTTCCATACGAGACGCTCTCCCACCTGTCGCATTCTCTCACTGCTTTCTAAAATTTCCTCCCCAAAAGTCCTAAGTTCTTGTACGTTTTCTGCACTCATTGGGGGTGCAGGTTCTAGGACTGGGTTCAGAATCTGGGGTGCGGGTTCCTGGTATGGGGGTGTAGGTGCCTGAAATCGGTAAGGATCTTCTAAGATCTCCCTAATGTATTCATCATGGTAATAGGGATCTAAAGGGTCCATACCTGGGTAGACTCCTATATTCTGCATGGGTGTGTCTTCATGTATCGGGTAACGTTGCACATAGTCCCTAACTTCATCCCACCAGGGGTCATAATTTGGGTCTAGGGGGTTTGGTGCAGGTACCCTAGGAATTTCTTCTGGATTGAAGTCATGCATCTCTACTTGGTTTTCAGGGTTTTATATCTCCATGGGTTGGTCATGGATTGGTGGCTCTGGTTGGGGTGCTATTATTTGCTCCAGATTAGGGTCAGCTGCAGTGGTTGCTAAGATATGGATGTTGGCTATACCCCTATTTATCATATCCTGGGCATAGGCATCTATCTCTCTCTTGGCTGCTGCTAGTGCCCTCTGATCTTGTATAAACCAAGTTGCCATGTGGATTCGTTTTAAACTTTTATACTTATACTTATGCTTAAACTTGTATACTCGCCTTTGCTTTTGCATTGAATTGTATTTTAAACATGTTACAGGTTGAGGATTGATGATGCTATGAAAATGGATTAGCAAAGATGCCTAGATACTCATTTAGACGTTTAGGTTTAAAGTGTTGTATAAATTTTGTTATGTTATGTTGAACAATGTTGTTATTTGAATTTCTTGTAATGCTTTGACAATTTATCTATGAAATGAAAATGGTTGAATTAAGTATTGTCACAATTAGTGTTATGAAGTCTCTTGCAATCTTGAACAAGTCCCACTCCGATGATTCTGCCATTGGTTAAGGTGTGACACATTGTATTTCCCATTTTTTTTAATATATTTTACGTTTCATCTAACAAAAACATTGAATTTGATCTTAAGTTAATGAGGGCTGACAAAGTCAATAAGATATTATTTGAGAACTTGAAAGTGTTGGGAGAAAAAAGAATGGTATCTTTCTCATATTACAAGTTGACACATACAATTTCCTATACCTACAAATTTCTTATACGTGAACAGTGGCAGGGAATAGTGTTTCCCTGTCATTGGTTCAATTTGACGGCGATCAATTCTTATTAGACCAACCAGTTTTTATTTTATACCCACTTTAAAATTACGTTTTTGCCCCAGTTAAAAATTTACGCTTTCGCCCCAAGTTGAAGGAAATTTCGTCCCGAAATTTTGCATGCAGTCACTGAAGAAGCTAGTGTTGTTGAACATTTTCGCGGGGTGTCACATCATCCGCCTGTTGATTTGGAATTTCGTCCCGAAATTTAGTAGTAGCTTCAGTATTGGACTCATCTTTCTCAAACAACTGAGGATACTTGCGTTTCATCTGGTCCTCTGGTCTCAACCCCCGCCCCCTATCTGTCCCAGGAACGGGCGGCCGCGAGACCAGTTTTGGTGGTATCATTTGTTTATCAATTTGGCAGCGGAAATTTCATCAGGACTGTAGTTAGGAAATGTTTTATCAGAGTAAAACCACCATATTTTATATTAATAACCACATGGGTAAAACCCAAGTTTCTTATTACAACATGTTTATAGGGATAAACCCTATTTTATTGAATTTAAAACATCATTTTTTAGGTAACTT
Source organism: Helianthus tuberosus (assembly GCA_030545235.1). Lineage (NCBI taxonomy): Eukaryota > Viridiplantae > Streptophyta > Magnoliopsida > Asterales > Asteraceae > Helianthus > Helianthus tuberosus. The sequence goes on along the minus strand of CM060430.1, from coordinate 134,232,916 downwards.
TTATAGCCACATTTTTCCAAGCCGTCAGTGCTCTCCAGCCGGCTTTCTTCTAATTGGCTTTTACATTTTGTTACCTGAAACGCGTTTAAAAACATTTTGTCAGTGGGAAATACTGGTGAGTGAATCCCAGTTTAATCAAGAAGAGTTTTATCCTTTAACAATATTGAGAGCTATCACATTGTTTGTTTCTACACAATTACTCATTCAGTATTGTCAATCCTGACTGGTGGGTCATATTACACATTGGCTAACTCTTTGTCCAATGGTAACGTGTTCCGCATTTTGTATACAAAACCCCAACATACTGGCAGTAATTGAAGAACTACAAAGACTCAATCACTGCTTAATCACATTGTAAAACATTTAAGGTTTTGTAAAAACGATTTACAAAAAGGAGATTACTCACATTGCTGTCTAAGGTTTTCTGTAAGGGTTTCCTGGTGATTATCTATAATTTACACAAATGCACATATGTTAGTAAAATAACCCATTATTTACATTAGTAATACCCTCCCCGAGACGGCATTCCAACGAGTACGTCGGGCAGAACCTCGACAGCCATTACGGAACCCTGGATCAATCGGGCAGCGTATCTAATACGTAACCGGGGTTATAATACTTACATCGGGGCAGAACTTCGTTAATTAGGGGGGGTATTATACCCGATACTTATGCCTACTATTCAGAATTTTGAGAGAAAAAGTCGAGAAATGAACGAATTGTTTGAAAGCCCGATGCCTGCTATTTATTGGGCTGCAATTCGGTTTCCTCGAGGCCCGCGTAAGGTGAGACCTCGGGCTACGCAGCCTACGTAGTAGACTGGGTAGGCCCTAGCCTGGCCCAGTCAGCGCACTAGCTCCGCCACGATCGTGACACGTGGCAGCACCGGGGGTCACCTGATCTCGTAGCTGTCGCGGCCCGTGTAAGCAGCCAAAGGCTACGCGGCCCGTGAGCGCCCATAAAATTTTGTTTTTAATTAATTTTTAATGTTATATCGTGTTTTGGGCTCGGTTTTCGCATACGGGGTGTATTTTAAGACATATGGGAATATTTTAATATATATTAGGGTGTCAGAAAAATTTAGGAGGGTTGTTATATCCTCCCCACCTTGTTTTAGAGCTCGTCCTCAAGATCTACTGGAACAAGTGTGGATATTTCCTTTGCATTTCTGATTCAAGCTCCCATGTGTATTCTGGTCCTCTTTTGGAGTCCCACTTCACTTTGACCAGAACTAATCTCTTATGCTTGAGGTTCTTGACTTTCCTGTCTTCAATTTGTAGAGGCCTCTCTATAAATTTTAACTGCTCATTTACCTCTATATCCTTAAGAGGTACTATCAGTGATTCATTAGCTAAGCATTTCTTGAGATTACATACGTGAAATACATCATGTATTCCGGCCATTTCCTCTGGCAGTTGTAGCTGATAGGCTACAGGTCCTATTCTTCTAATAATCTCAAAAGGTCCAACATACCTGGGGCTTAGCTTTCCGCTTTTGATGAATCTTACCACTCCTTTCCAAGGAGAGACTTTCAATAACACCTTATCTCCTACTTGAAATTTCAATGGTTTTCGTCTGTTCTCAGCATAACTCTTTTGTCAATCACGCGCTGCTTTCAGTCATTCCTTGACTTGAATGATTTTGTCTGTTGTTTCTTGCACTATCTCAGGTCCAGATAGTTGCTTTTCTCCAATTTCTGCCAAACGACTGCCGTTCGGCATTTTCGTCCATAAAGCGCTTAGAATGGTGCAGCATTGATACTTGTATGATAACTGTTATTATAAGAAAATTCTATCAATGGTAAATGATCGTCCCAATTACCTCCGAAATCAATTACACAAGCTCTAAGCATGTCTTCCATTTTCTGAATTGACCTTTTGCTTTGTCCGTCCGTTTGAGGATGATAAGCGGTGCTTAGATTCAACTTGGTTCCCATTGCTTTTTGGAAACTGGTCCAAAAATGTGAGGTAAAACGACTATCTCTGTCAGAAACAATTGATAGAGGAATTCCATGTAATGAAACTATTTCATTTACATATAATTTAGCTATCTGTTCCATACTGAAAGTTTCTTTCATTGGTAGGAAATGAGCTGGCTTGGTTAGCCTGTCTACAATCACCCAGATTGTATCATTACCTTTTCTTGTTTTGGGTAATTTAGTAACAAAATCCATTGTTATTAATTCCCATTTCCAAACAGGCATTTCTAATTGTTGTAGTAAACCTGAAGGTTTCTGATGTTCAGCTTTAACTTATGAACATGTTAAACACTTTGCAACATATGCTGCTGTATCATTTTTCATTCCTATCCACCAGAAATTCTTCCTTAAGTCCTGATACATCTTATCACTTCCAGGATGCATCGTATATTTAGACTTATGGGCGTCTTCTAATATTCGGTGGCGTAGGTTTCCTAATTTAGGTATCCACATTCTTTTCTTATGGAATCTCCAAATTCCATCTGTTCCTGGTTCTAATTCTTTAATCATTACTTTTAACTTTTCAGTATCATCCTTGATTACTGATTCTTGTGCCTTTCTAATATGTTCATTTAAATCTACTTGCAGATTTAACTTAAAAGAACGTACTATTTTTGGCTTTTCATGATACTTTCGGCTTAAAGCATCAGCTACTACATTTTCCTTTCCTGCATGGTACTGGATATTACAATCAAAATCGCTAAGTATCTCCATCCAGCATCTTTGTCTCATATTCAACTCCTTTTGCCCAAAAACATACCTTAAACTCTTATGGTCGGTGAAAATGGTAAACTTACTACCGTATAGGTAATGTCTCCAAATTTTAAGGGCAAAAATTATGGCTCCTAACTCTAGATCATGGGTTGAATAATTCTCTTCATGATTCTTAAGTTGTCTAGAAGCGTAAGCTATAACCTTTTGACGTTGCATTAACACACATCCATAACCTAATTTAGAAGCGTCACAATAGATTACAAAATCTTCAGTTCCTTCTGGTAACGCTAGTATGGGTGCATGGGTTAATCTTTGCTTAAGAATTTTAAATACTTCTTCTTGTTTTGGTCCCCATTCAAACTTAAAGGATTTACAGGTTAACTTAGTTAAGGGAATGACTATTCTAGAAAAATCTCGAATAAATCTTCTATAATAATCGGCCAATCCTAAGAAACTTCTAACCTCGGTTGGTGACTCAGGGGTTTTCCACTTGGTAATCTCCTCGATCTTGGTGGGATCTACATGAATTCCTTCATGATTAACTAGGTGTCTGAGAAACTGTACCTGTTCTCACCAAAACTCACACTTCGAAAACTTAGCATAAAGCTTTTCTTTCCTCAATAATCTTAGAAGTGCGTGCAGATGCGCTGCATGTTCTTCTTTGCTTTTAGAATAAATAAGAATATCATCTATAAAGACAATTATGAATTTATCCAAATATGACTTACATATCCAGTTCATCATGTCCATAAATGCAGCTGGGGCATTGGTTAAACCAAATGGCATGATAATAAATTCATAATGGCCATACCTTGTTCTGAAAGCGGTCTTAGGAATGTCCTCTTCCTGTACCTTTAATTGATGATATCCTGACCTTAAATCGATTTTAGAGAAAAATCGTGCTCCTTGCAATTGATCGAACAGATCATCGATTCTTGGTAATGGATACCGATTCTTAATCGTGACTTTGTTCAATTCATGCTAGTCAATGCACATACGCATTGATCCGTCCTTCTTTTTAACGAATAAAATTGGTGCTCCCCATGGTGATGAGCTTGGCTGAATAAATCCTTTCTCCAACAATTCATCTAATTGTTTCTTTAGTTCCTGCATTTCTGCGGGTGCCAATCGAAAAGGTGCTTTGGCAATTGGTGCGGTTCCGGGTATCAAATGGATTCTGAATTCAACTTCTCTATCTGGAGGTTGCCCTGGTAGCTCTTCTGGAAATACATCTAAAAACTGGGATACTACTGGAATATCCTTTAATTCTTTTCCTTTAGTGTTAGTGATTATAGAAATCAAATACACTAATGATCCTTTTCTTATATAACTGGTTGTTTTCATCACAGAGATGAATTTAGTGGATCTAGAGGTTTTATTTCCTTTAATTGTGATCTTTTCACCCCTTGGTGAATTTACTTGGATTGACTTTTGATCACATAAAATACTGGCTTTATTGGCTATTAACCAATCCATTCCTAACACAACATCATATCCCGCCAGATTCATGGGGTAAAGGTTTGCAATAAATTTCTGATTTAGAATTTCTATTCTTGCTCTCTGCAAGATTTCAGAAATCTTAATGGTTTCCCCATTTGCTGTCTCTACTAGACATTCTTGTGGAAGTTTAGTTAATGATTGATTGAGAAGTTTGCAAAATAAAGTATTAATAAAACTTTGGTTCGCACCAGTATTATCTTTGCTACTTCTGCAGTCAGAACAAATGCTCTAGCATTTTTATTATTCTTGGTGTTCGTAGCTGGAGCTAGCTTTGGACAGTTAGGCTTGATATGACCTTGTTCTTCGCAGTTGTAGCATATCCTATTTCTAGGCTTTTTCCTGCAGTCTTCCTCCTTGTGTTTAGATATTTTGCAGAAGTTACAGTATATGGAGCATCTTCCTGAATGCTTCCTTTTGCAGTACTTACAGTGGGGGGCAGAGATAGAACCTACATTTCTTCCACGGTTAGAATTTACAGAACAAAATTCTTGGGTAAGCTTCTGGGTTAGGTTCCTCCTTTGATCCTCTTCTCGTGTACGGACTAGTTCATCTGTCAAGGTGTTGGCTAGTTCTACAGCTTCTTCTATGGTTTGAGGTCTAGCTGCCTTGACTACATGCCTTATCTCCCCAATTAATCCCCAGATGTAACGGGAGATTAATACTGGTTCAGGTGAAGCAAGGGTTGGTACTATTCGGGCATATTCAAAGAATAATGTAGTATAACCCTTACTCTCTATTCCAGTCATCCTAAGATTTATCAATTTATTTGCTATCTCTTCTTTTTCATTGGGAGGGCAGAATTTCCTTTCTACCATGTTTTTAAACTCCTCCCATTCCATATTATAAGTTCTATCACTTCCCCTAGACTGGAGGATAGTGTTCCACCATTCTAGTGCTGAATTCTTAAATAGATTGGAAGCAAACATGATCTTATCCTCTTCCGCACATTTACTTATTCTTAAGACTGCCTCAGTCTTTTCTATCCAGCGTAGAGATGCAACGACCCCTTCATTGCTCGAGAATTCCATTGGTTTACAAGACCAGAATTCTTTATAAGAACAACCATAAGGCATGGTTCTTCTTCTTTTGGGAATGGGTGCTTGAAGTACGGGTCCATTGTTCACGCTATGTTCCAGTTCAGTGGGTCGTTTACTGCTATGTTTACTTTTATTATCAGCTTCCTTAACAGTTTGAATAATAAATGGCATCGCATCTATTATTCCTTCTACCACTAAGTGTTGGATGGCACTGTTGTCCACTTGGTTTCCATTATTGTTTTTGTTCGGGTTTTCATTATCCGGGTTAATGTTATTCTAGTGATCATTATTCTGGTTTTCCTGGTTTACTTCGTCGTCCATTTGAATTTTAAACATTTGCCAGTTATTAGTGTCACCAAATAGTTAATAATTTAGGCAACAACCACACAATACACATATTGGTCAAAAGCATCAGGCATTGTGACTTTACTCTTTCTTATATAGTATGCGTCTAATACACACTAAAGCTGGAATTAAAATTACAACACTACTATACATCGTTAACCACGAAGTGGTCTATACTACAACATATATTATTATTATTACACATATATATTTTTTTTCATACAAACATGTTATATATTATTATATTATTATTATTATTACCAACTCTACCATCACTTTCACTGATCTTGATTCATCCAGTAATCCATATTGCGCTCGTCGTACTTCCAGACGAGTCGCTCTCCTACCTGCCTCATCCTCTCACTACTCTCTAAAATCTCTTCTCCAAAAGTTCGGAGCTCGTGCGCATTTTCTGCACTCATTGGGGGTGCAGGTGCTGGTACTGGGGCATGGGATTCTCCTAAGGGTACGGATTCTCTAAGATCTCCCTAATGTATTCATCGTTGTCGTAGTAGGGATCTAGAGGGTCCAAACCTGGATAAGTTGCTAAGTTTGGCATGGTTTCATCGTTTAGGTGGTAGTGTGGCACATAATCCCTATGATCATCGAACCATGGATCATAATTTGGGTCTAAGGGATTAGGGGCTGGTATCCTAGGTAACTCCTCAGGGTTGAAATCGTGCATTTGGACTTGGTTTTCGGGGTTGTTTTCTATCTCCATTGGCTGAGTGGGAAACAAAGGTAAGGGTTGTGGGGCTACTAGTTGCTCCAGGTTTGGGTCGGCAACAGTTGTTGCTAGGATATGAAAATTGGCTAAGCTCCTATTAAGAATATCCTGTGTATGGGCATCTGACTCTCGCTTAGCGGCTGCTAGGACTCTTTGCTGTTTCAACTTTCGCATTCTTTTCCTACGCTCGAATGCTCCCTTGCTGAACCGTCCTCTCTTTTTCTGAGGGAATGGCTCTTCAGACTGAGCCTTAAAGACAAACATCCCTTCTTCCTGATCAGCTGAATACCCAGAGAGGGCAGGCTGGGAAGAAGTACCTTCACTCCTAGGTGAATCGGACAACTGACGATATATGTCTGAGGGTCCTTGATCACTCATACTGTAAACTAACAAATAGTAAAATAACACACAACAATAATTATGCACTTATTTCCATAATTAATTTCCTAACAATTTAAATAACATATTGGTGTCAGCAAAACACTTCTGTGGCTAAATCAGTGACTTTGCTCTGATACCACCTTCTGTCCCAACTCCCGCCCCTATCTGTCCTGGGAACGGGCGGCCGTGAGACCAGTTTTGGTGGTATCATTTCTTTATCAATTTGGCTGCGGAAATTTCATCAGGACCATAGTTAGGAAATGTTTTATCAGAGTAAAACCACCATATTTTATATTAATAACCACATGGGTAAAACCCAAGTTTCTTATTACAACATGTTTATAGGGATAAACCCTATTTTATTGAATTTAAAACATCGTCTTTTAGGTAACTTTTATAGCCACATTTTCCAAGCCGTCAGTGCTCTCCAGCTGGCTTTCTTCTAATTGACTTTTACATTTTGTTACCTGAAGCGCGTTTAAAAACATTTTGTCAGTGGGAAATACTGGTGAGTGAATCCCAGTTTAATCAAGAAGAGTTTTATCCTTTAACAGTATTGAGAGCTATCACATTGTTTGTTTCTACACAATTACTCATTCAGTATTGTCAATCCTGACTTGTGGGTCATATTACACATTGGCTAACTCTTTGTCCAATGGTAACGTGTTCCACATTTTGTATACAAAACCCCAACATACCGGCAGTAATTGAAGAACTACAAAGACTCAATCACTGCTTAATCACATTGTAAAACATTTAAGGTTTTGTAAAAATGATTTACAAAAAGGAGATTACTCACATTGTTGTCTTAGGTTTTCTGTAAGGGTTTCCTGGTGATTATCTATAATTTACACAAATGCACATATGTTAGTAAAATAACCCACTATTTACATTAGTAATACCCTCCCCGAGACGGCATTCCGACGACTACGTCGGGCAGAACCTCGACAGCCGTTACGGAACCCTGGATCAATCGGGCAGCATATCTAATATGTAACCGGGGTTATAATACTTACATCGGGGCAGAACTTCGTTAATTAGGGGGTATTATACCCGATAATTATGCCTATTATTCAGAATTTTGAGAGAGAAAGTCGAGAAATGAACGAATTGTTTGAAAGCCCGATGCCTGCTATTTATAGGGCTGCAATTCGGTTTCCTCGCGGCCCGCGTAAGGTGAGACCTCGAGCTACGCGGCCCGCGTAGTAGACTGGGTAGGCCCTAGCCTGGCCCAGTCAGCGCACTAGCTCCGCCACGATCGTGACACGTGGTAGCACCGGGGGTCGCCTGATCTCGTAGCTGTCGCGGCCCGCGTAAGCAGTAGCCAAAGGCTACGCAGCCCGCGAGCGCCCATAAAATTTTGTTTTTAATTAATTTTTAATGTTATATCGTATTTTGGGCTCGGTTTTCGCATACGGGGTTTATGTTAAGACATATGGGAATATTTTAATATATATTAGGGTGTCAGAAAAATTTAGGAGGGTTGTTATACCTCTCGTTCCCAGGTGAACTCTGGGCCCCGACGGGAGTTCCAACGAACTCGAACGATAGGTATTTTGGTACGTTTGAGAGTCTTGATTTTTCGGTCCATAATTTCCACTGGTTCCTCGACGAAGCGCAACTGGTCATCGATAGTGAGTTCCTTGAAGGGAACTATGAGAGTCTCATCTGACAGACACTTCTTCAAGTTCGACACATGGAAAACGTTGTGAACACCACTAAGCTCTTCGGGCAGATTCAATCTGTACGCCACCTTACCGATCTTCTCAGTGATTTTGAAAGGTCCAACATAACGTGGATTAAGCTTGCCTCGTTTGCCAAAGCGAACCACACCTTTCCAAGGTGAGACTTTAAGTAGCACTCGATCCCCAACCTGGAACTCAAGCGGTTTCCTGCGCTTATCAGCATAGCTTTTCTAACGGTCACAAGTTGCCGCCATTCGTTGTCGTATTTGGGCAATCTTTTCCGTTGTGTCGAGAACGAGCTCTGGGCAAGTAATTTGGTTGTCGCCAACTTATGCCCAACATAGGGGTGATCGGCATTTCCGTCCGTACAAAGCCTCGAACGGAGCAGCCTTGATGCTGGTGTGGTAAATATTGTTGTACGAAAACTCTACCAAAGGTAGATGTCTTTTCCATCCATTACCAAAGTCGATTACACGTGCCCGAAGCTTGTCTTCAAGAGTCTGGATGGTGCGTTTAGTCTGCCCATCCGTCTGGGGGGTGATAAGTTGTGCTTATGTCTAGATGTGAGCCAAAGGATTTGTGCATCGCCTGCACAAATCAGATGCAAAACGCGGGTCACGGTCAGAAATGATGGAAGTTGGCACCCCGTGCCTAGCGACCACTTCCTTCAAGTAGATGTCTGCGAGTGTAAAGAACTTATCTGTTTCCTTGATTGCCAGAAGGTGTGCAGACTTTGTCAGTCGATCCACTATCACCCAAATGTTGTCGTTTCCTCGTTGAGATCTAGGTAGGCCAGTGACGAAATCCATGGAAATTTGCTCCCATTTCCATGTTGGGATCTCGAGTTGTTGGAGTATCCCCGATGGCTTCTGGTATTCAACCTTAACTCTGGCACATGTCAAGCATTTACTAACATAGGTCGCTATGTTAGCCTTCATGCTACGCCACCAGTACGTGGTTTTGAGATCGTGGTACATCTTATCAGAGCCAGAATGTACCGAGTAACGAGACTTGTGTGCCTCATCCCTCACAAGCTCACATAGATCCCCATAAAATGGAACCCAGATATGTCCCGCTAAATAGTAAGCATTGTCTTCCTTTAGTTCCAACCGTTTCTCCAATCCCCGTAGGGACTCAGCTTTAAGGTTTTCTTCCTTCAATGCTTCAAGCTGTGCCTCTCGAATCTGGGTAGGAAGACTGGAGTGAAAAATAAGTTGTAACGCATGTACGGGCTTAGGTTTGGTCTCCTTACGACTGAGGGCGTCAGCCACAACGTTGGCTTTTCCTGGATGATACTTGATTGCGCATTCGTAATCGTTCAGAAGTTCGACTTATCGACACTGTCGCATGTTCAACTCCTTCTGATCAAAGATGTGCTTGAGGCTCTTGTGATCGGTTTAAATGGTGCATTTGGTACCGTACAGGTAATGCCTCCATATCTTAAGTGCAAACACTACTCCTCCCAGCTCCAAATCGTAGGTAGTGTAGTTCTTTTCGTGAACCTTGAGCTGGCGTGATGCGTAAGCTATAACTTTCTCACGTTGCATCAACACACAACCAAGTCCTTGGATTGACGCGTCACAATAAACCACGAAATCGTCTGTGCCTTTAGGTAACGAGAGAATAGGTGCGCTACAAAGCTTCATCTTCAGCTGCTGAAATGAAGATTCCTGAGCATCACCCCACCGGTAAGTGACACCCTTCTGAGTTAGAATAGTCAGGGGTTGCGCAATCTTCAAGAAATCCTTGATAAACCTTCGGTAGTAACCCGCCAAACCCAAGAATTGACGGATTTCAGTTGGAGTTCGAGGTGCAGGCCAATTCTTGATCGAGTCAACCTTGGATGGATCAACGTGAATCCCATCCTCATTAACTACGTGGCATAGGAAGTGGACTTCACGAAGCCAAAAGTCACATTTTGAAAACTTTGCATACAGCTGTTCTGTTCAAAGAAGTTCCAGAATGAGTCGCAGATGACGCTCGTGTTCCTCCTGATTCTTGGAATAGATCAGGATGTCGTCGATGAAAACAATAACGAACTTATCCAAGTACGGTTTATACACTCGGTTCATGAGATCCATGAAAACCGCAGGTGCATTTGTCAACCCGAAAGGCATGACCAGAAACTCGTAGTGTTCGTAACGAGTCCTGAATGCTGTCTTAGAGATGTCCTCGTCTCGGACTCTCAGCTGATGATAGCCCGATCTCAGATCAATCTTAGAGTAGAAGCTCGGCCCTTGCAACCAGTCGAACAGGTCATCGATACAAAGAAGGGGATAATGATTATTCACAGTCACCTTGTTGAGTTCACGATAATCGATGCACATTCGAAAAGTACCGTCCTTCTTCTTAACAAATAAAACTGGAGCTCCCCAGGGCGAAGAGCTAGGACGAATGAAACCCTTGTCCAAGAGTTCTTGTAGTTACGTGGACAGTTCTTCTAGTTCAGATGGAGCTAAACGATAAGGTGCACGAGCTATAGGCGCTGCTCCAGGAGCTAGCTCGATTTGAAACTCGACCTGACGATGAGTCGGAAGACCAGGTAATTCCTTAGGGAATACCTCAGGAAAGTCGCGTACGATCGGAATGTCTTCTATCTTCTTCTCTTTCATTGAGGTTTCAGAGACGAGAGCTAGGATAGCAGTGTGGCCCTTTCATAAACACTTCTGGGCCTTAAGGAAAGAGATGATGCTCATGACAACACTACTCTTGTCACCACGGATAGCGAGTGGTTCTTCGTCAGAACAGGGAATGCGGACGATCTTCTCCTTGCAGAGTATTTCAGCTTGATGTTGGGATAACCAGTCCATCCCAATGACAAAGTCGAAGATACCAAGAACGATGGGGATAAGATTGATATAGAAGGTCTGACCAGCTAGAGCGAGATTACAACCCTTAACTATGTGTGTGGCCTCAAGATTTTTACCGTTTGCTAGTTCTACAATATGCATGGAATCCAGTGGAATTGGGGTACGCTTAAGCATCTGACTAACCTTTAGGGACACGTAACTAGTATTGGCTCCCGAATCGAATAAAATAGAAACAAAGTAATCATCCAGTAGAAACTTACCCGTCACAACGTTGGGATCGTTTCTTGCTTCACCCTGACCAATCACGAACACACGTCCCCTGGCACCATTACCATCATTGTTGTCTCTGTTGTTGTTTCCATTGCCCTGATTGTTATTATTGTTGTTTTGATTCTGATTCAGCTGTGGGCAGTTCCTCTTGAAGTGGCCTTCAGCTCTACATGGAAAACACCTTCTGTTGTTACCCTGCTGTTGTTGCTGTTGCTGGCGTTTAGAGTTTGTTGCTGCTGGAGATTCTGATTTGCAGGATGTGGGCTCCTACAATCCTTTGCTGTGTGACCAAGTTTGTTGCATCTACGACAGCGACCCTTGCTGCACGGCCCGCTGTGGTGCAAGTTACAACCGGTTTCACTTAGGCTGATTTCCCTTATACCCAACCTGACCTTGATTGCCAGTAGACTGCTGATTGGGATTCTTGTAGTCATTAGTTCTTCGCTGCTGAGACTGAGGCTGAACGGAGCTTGAACCCTTGTATAATTCCCATCCCATTTGCGTTTGTTGTCACTTGGAGCATCAGAAGTACTGGCACTAATCCGCTTAGGCAGCTTGTTCTGCTCGACTGCCTGATCAGTAAGGCGGTGGGACAGTCGTATGATCTGCTGGATCGTAGGAAGATTTGCTGAAGTTGCCATGCTCTGGATCTCTGGCACTAAACATTTGATGTAGAGCTCGATACGCTTGTAAGGAGGATATGACATGTTGGGACACAATGCAACCAATTCGTTTTAACGCTTCGTGTAGGCTTCAATTTCTGACCCTACCATCTTGAGGTCGTAGTACTCTACCTCCAACTTATGGATATCATCACGATGATAGTATTCTTCTTTGATCAACTCCTTAAAATCATTCCAGGGGGTGGCATTGGCAGCTGCCAACCCTAACATCTGTACCTATGCGTTCCACCAGGAGAGCACACCACCTTCAAGTGTTCCAATTGCAAACTTCACCCTACTAGCTACAGAGCATTCACACATCTCGAAAACAGATTCGATCTTCTCGAACCAGTGAAGAAGACCTACAGCTCCTTCGGTGCCACTGAAAGTACTAGGTCGACAGTCCATGAAGGTCTTGAACATACACACTCAAGGATGAGCATTTTGACCTGTCACGTGAGAAAGAAAGGATAAGGTTAAGCACAAGAGTAGGATCACGAAAGTAGGATCTGCACATCCTAGGATAGGTCGAAATAGCAGGCTGTACCTCTTGCTTGAGCTGCTGCGAGAGGCTCAGCAACTCGTTCGTTGATTAGAGCCGTCAGTTGGGCTTCAGTCAAGTTGAGACGTCCATTCATGATCTTCACATCGAGAAAAGCACAAGTAAGAATGGTGACGTAGAGGTGTGAAAAGTATGGGATGACAGAAGAGAGTAAGCACATAGTGTTTCAGACAATGCACTATGTAAACTAACAGGCAGGCAATACAAACATAAACCATATCACCTATAGCGTTGAGTCTTGCGCGTGGAGCGAAGCGTCGTTGTGGATCATTGAGCACTGTACAAGTTATAGTCTGGTCTTTGTCAAAAAGATTTTTCCCTTTTTAAAACCAAGTTCACTATAACCAATGGCTCTGATACCAATCTATCACACCCTCAAAATCCACAAGCGGAGGATTACCGCGAGGTGTGTGACTGACTAGGATCAAAGCACCACTCATAATAAACATTAAGTAAAGTAAAGTAAAACTGTAGCAAAACAAACATTTAAAGTTCACCAAACCAAAGTCCAAAAAAAAAAAACGAATTTAAAAGTCAGCGGAAGCATAAGTTCAAAACCAAAAGATAAGTTTAAAGTTCATAAGTTTATCATGAACACACAACGTCCATGTTCCACAACGACTCCTCCCATGCAAGCTCCTGTTAAGTACCTAACGACCTGCAAGGCATGTAACAACGAATCAACTACAATGTTGAGCTAGTTCACAGTTGGTTGTCCATTTTAGTGTTATTCCAAAAACCGTAAGTTATTTCGAAAACCATCAGTTAACCAGTTCCTTGTTTCCCAAACCATAACCAGTGGGGCTACCCCATGTTATAAACCACTAGACCCGTTACCATATCGACTACTGACTGGAGTCATGTTTATGTGCCCTGCATCAATGTCTATCATCATTGACTAAGTGCCTAAGTACATTAGTCCACTCCCGTCCTCTGCGGAACGGTGTGAGGCTTGTCAAACCTAATAGCGCTATTTAACTAATGACCCATTCGCCATTGGCCCGACGATTAAGTCGATATAAAAATGAGGGACTTCATGATAGAGTTTTGTCTAGTAAGTTCTATGTTGTCATCCTTCCCAAGGAGGATGGAGGCACGTATTCTACCCAAGGAGAACACGCAGGTTTCAATGTTGTCATCCTTCCCAAGGGGGATGGAGGTACGTACTCTACCCAAGGAGAATACACAGGTTATCAATGTTATTCCTTAACCCATTCCCAAACCATCGGGAATCCCATGCCTTGTAGAAAGTGTGAACTCGCCTTTGGTTGCTCGGTTGAACTCTTAAAATAGCTAACAATTAGGGTTGGTCAATCACGTCCTAGTATAATTACCACTTAGTTTATTAGTGACTTCAAATAAGCACAAAGTTCCTACACGCATCTACCACATAACATGCACTCACTTTAACAGTTCATGCCCATATAAACATTCCGCCTATAACTAATCAAGAGCAAGCATTCGACATTGCACATAACCCTTTCATTGACATATAACAAGTTAGATCGTTATCAGATAACCTACCCGACATTTAGACACGCAAATCACTACTTATATCGTTTCAGCTTAAACATCCAAAACTGGGCTGTTTTAGGTTATTTTAATAAAATAGTTAACTTGTTTCAAAAATTCCCAAATTTAAAAATCTCGGGATCCAATTCATTACCAATTATTTTATAAAAATTATTTACCGGGCTGCAATCAGATTCGTCACTTTCTGACTGTAGTCCACGGAAAAATTCATTTAAAATTCATTGTAAGTCCGATTGACAAAATTGCAGTTGGAGAATTACAACGACACCCGTGGCCATCTACAGTATGAATTTCATGACCTAACTCTATCCAGATTTCAAGTTATCATGAAAAATATAACACACATTTTCTGCAGAAAAAACGCTGCTTCTACTGCTGTACAAAACTGATATTTAAAAATAGCAAAAGACCTCAGGAAAATGTGATTCCAGCGCCATTTGAAGCGTTTTTCGAAACGTATGGTTTAGACTCCATAAAATACATTTTTTGTTAAATTATGACCTCGTTACATCTGATTAAAGTCAGCTATAACTGTTGATCAGATTCTTCTTTCGCTTCCCAAACCCCATAAACGCTTCATTAACGAACCCGATCAATTGTAACATTAATAACAACAGGTTTTAGGTTATTTATATCAGGTGTAGCATGCTGAACATCAAGAATTTAGTTAATCAATGATCAAACGAACTATCAAGATTCATCCCATGCCCCTATCCTTAACGATTAACCGAACCCTTAGTCAAGTATAACATCAATAACAATCAAACCTAGCAACCCAATACTACTAATATCATCATAGAACATAACACTCAATAAGAATCTGAGAAAGAACAAAAACGCAGCCGTGTTAACCTAATTTAACAATCGAAAACGTGCAAGAATTCTCATACTAAAATCAAAATCAAGATATGTGTACCTAGCGATTGAAAGGGAAACCGATTAGCCTAGGACAAGAAGCTTGAAACCTTGGCTCCTGATTTCCGTCAACAGTGGCGAGGAGGGAAGAGAGTCAGAGTGTTCGACTATAGGTTAGGGTTTGGGATTGTTGTGCACCATGCATGATATAATTACAATACGTAATATATCCTAACCATGTTTGGGGGCGGTTTAGGTTAATTGGCAGACATGGGCCGAAAATAATAATAATGGAACTAGGGAGATTGGGCTGGGGGAAAGGAATGTGGGCTGCACAACCCAACAAATAAGGAAAAAAAACGTTAGGGATGTGGGGTTGGCAGCGTAAGATGTTTATACACTTGCATTAATATATAATTTTTTACACTTAATCTACTAATATATGCATAATAAATTAGCAACGTAAATATATATAACATACACACTAAGGTTTGGACCTCCTAGGTTTCGGGTTTCGCGAGTGGGTTGAACCGACAAGCGAGACATGCGCTTTAGTTCAAACAGTTCGAATCAGTTCAACGCGATATGGACAGAAATCTAATTAATTCACCAATAATAAAAGCGTAGGATTTCATTTAAAAAAAGTGAAACAAGGGCGGTTCTTACCTCAAAGTTACGGGTTGTCATATTATCCCCAAGTTGAAAGAAATTTCGTCCCGAAATTTAGCATGCAGTCACTGAAGAAGCTAGTGTTGTTGAACATTTTCGCAGGGTGTCACACTTATTGTGTTGAAATGCCTAAGGTCAAACAGACCTAGGCTAAATTGTTCAAGTAATTGAGTTGTGTGAATGTGCAGGTGCTCAAGAAATCTGAATGTCATCTAGAGGAGTATCGGAGCAGCCTGGCGCGAGAGGAGGAGGCTGCTGATCCCTGCAACTGAGAAACAGAGAGATTGTTCATTTCTGTACATAGATAAACCATATTTCAAAAATCCTAAAATTGAAAATTTCAAACACCAAAAATTTGTTTTTAAATTTGTCAAAAATATAAAAAAAAATCTCAAAAAATATTAATTGAATACGCCGAAACCCTCACGGCTGAACAAACATGTTTATTTTAACAAGATTGAAAAACAGTTTTCAAACTGTCGAATATCAATGTGTTGTAAATCATGGGGGTATACTTTTTTGCAAAAATAGAGCATGTGAAGCAGAAAGTTAATGGTGAGACAAAAGCTATCAACATTGGTTATCAATTTTTTTTAAATGTTTTGAATTTTAGGGGGAGTAAGCGTTGTCAGAAAATCCAAAAACATTTGAAAATTTGAAAAAGCCAAAAACATGATAAAACTCAAAAAGAGTTTTGTGTAAAAAGAGGAAATGATACTACATCAGTAGACAGTCATAGTACGCTAAAGAAATGGAAAGTTAAAATGTAATAAACGGTCTCACTGATGATATGCAAGTAGATTTTTACACGCTTTGTAGATTGCTTTCGAGGTATAAACCTAAATATCAAATACTTACTTATATCGTGGGGAACATCTCTCGGATATATGGGTAACCCCTGAAATCTTGTTTGAGAGATTGCAAGATTCTGAGATACTAGGTCTTTATACTGTTTGATATCTGGGGTATTATACCTGGTCTTCTGATATTGCGGAAGCAATGGCCTAGACCTCGTATAATACTTTACGCGCTTTAAAAGCTTACCCTCTGCATAAAAATGATAAAATATCGAAAGATATGAATCAAATGCAGTTGTAAAGAAGATCCCCAAGGGGGACACACCTCAAAGTCGAGCCTTCATCTCTTTGATTGAACGGTAGTTCATATGTAGGATCGATTTGTGACCCGAATGAGTCAATCAGAAGAGTTCGTATCTATACGAAAGGCGGAAACAGACGTATAGACATAGAACAGCTTGATTCACACCTTAAACGTCTTGTATATTGATATTACACTGTTTACAATCAGTAGACAAACTGGTAGCACCTCGGTATCACTCTCTAATTTTGTTACAAATGACAAACTAGAACTACCTATTTATAACCTCCTAATTCCGTATGAAAGTCAACACCACATCTCAAACGAAATTACGGAACGTAATTCCGTACGGAAATATACAACACATTTCATGCGATATTACAGTTATGTCTTATATGTGTATTCTATTTCATGTGATGATGTCATATAATGATGTCATCTTTATGATGTCATCATTGAATATGATGACATCATGAATGATCAGATCCGCAACGAAACCAAAACTCGTTATAAGACGAAGTTGACAGATGAATGCACCGACAAACTCCCCCTCAGATGTTGACAAGTCTTAAGTGTCGAGTCTTTAAAATCTTCAGTCTTTATCAGTCTTTATCACTCTAACATTCTTCAATTAATCTCCTCCTCGAACAATCTTTCCTCGGATGTTGATTGCAATATGACTTTCACAAAATCAGGATCATGACCTGGCTCTATACTCAGACTTCAGAATCCAAGCTATCCTGCACATCCTCTACCCAAAAGTAAATTTTCACAAATTTAACATTTTACAAAATTTATACAACCAAACTCTCCCTCAAATTTATTTAGGATGATTTAACAATGTTAATAACTGATGAACCACTTGTAATTAAATATTCAAAACCTTTTCTCATTTAAACACAAGCTCCCCCTCACCACATGCTCATCATGTTTAACACTTGGAATTTTGAAAAACAGCTCTCCAACATCAGTTGTCGAAAATATTTTTGGATTTTTCAAAATTTATGCTAAAACACACTGAAAATCTTTTTGGATTTTTTAATGAAATGAAATACAGTAAAGAAATATTTACATACAACATTTTTATGAGCTCGTGCAAGAGGATCATATCAGTTTTTGACAAGTCACAAGTACCGTTGAGCTTAGTTACACATTAAGAATTAAACAATTCACTTAGATTGTCGATATACTGATCCACTTAAATTCTCACACAAATTTCAACTGATTTAGGATATGAATTAGGTATATTAAGAACTTAAACTCATTCATGTGTCCCACCTCTTGAATATACTCCCATATCCAGATCCCAATATTCAGTCTTACAGGTGAGTATACCACAGATGATATCTGTAAGGGGTTAAATACGAGGGCCGTGAGAGCTCAGGTCAGACCTTTCGTTCAACAGAGAGATGACGGCTCGACTTTTGGTGGGTCCCCTTTAGAGGATCTTTTTACAACAGCATTGATTAGCAATTTTATTGTCTCATCATTTTATGCTGAGGGCGACGCTATATTTCAAGCACGCAGTAAAGTATTCTCCGGGGACTAGGCCATTGCTTCCGCAAAATCAGAAGTCCCGGGATAATACCCCAGATATCACTGAGCATAAAGACCTAGTATCTCAGAAAGAGGGATCTTTCAAACGAGATTTCAGGGGTTACCTATATATCCAAGTAGTGTTCCCCATAAAATAAGCAAGTTTGAATTTAAGTTTATATCCCGAAAAAGCTTACTAAATGTGTAAAAACCTATCGGCATATCATCAGTGAGACCGTTTAACGCTATTTAAACATTACATTTCTTTAGCATACTGTAACTGTCTACTGATGTACTATCATTTCCTCTTTTTCACAACAAACTCATTTTTGTATTTTATCATGTTTTTTACTTTTTCAAATTTTCTAATGTTTTTGGATTTTCTGAAAAATTCTTACTCCCCCTAAAATTCAAAATCATTTAAGGAAATTTGAAAACAAACTGTACAAGTAACGTGACAACTGATATCGAATCACTTCAAATCACCATCCACTTGGCATAAACAATCAGAACTCCCCCTTACAACAAACTATTTTCTCATTATGATTTCAAAACACTTAAGTTTGTTTTAACCAAAATGATTTTTCCGGAAAATAAATTTTGTTGTTTGTAACACTTCTAGGTTAGGGGTTCACCACATTGTTTTTCTCAACCATTTGACAAATATAACAATTTTGAATTTTAACAACAATATCACTTGTAGAAAATCAAGTACAACTTAATGTCCCTGATTTACCACTTTGAAAGACGAAATATCACAAAAGTGAATTTTTCAAGAAAGATGCCGATTCCTGCTCCACACTTACCAACCTGGGAGCTCCGGCAAGTCAGATTTTTCAAGTAAAGAACACAGACACCCAAGCCTGACCTTCCTTGGGTGTGACTTTCTCAACTTCACTAGGGGTTGGGCTGTAAGTTGCCTTCTTTGATTCGTAAAAGTCTTTAACCCCTTTTGCCTTCCCATTTACCATTTTACCAAAAATGTTTTTAACATTCCCATTAAATGCTTTCTTGACATCAAATTTTTTCTTCTCAGAATAGAATTGATTCGAGATCTCAACCTTTCCAACCTTTTGTTTAAAATTTCCAGTCCTCAATGGTGGAAAGTTCTCATTATCCATTGGAGGAACTGAGTTTTCATCATTTTTAACAACTTGTGGCTCTTCTGACTTTGTGGAGTCAGATTCATCGCCAGATTTTACATTTGATTTCTTAACAACCCAAGCTTGGTTGTCAAGATTTCCCCGTTTCTTGTAAAATCTTTTGGAACACTCACCAAATTCATATGTAGAGTTTTTAAACACTTTAAATCATTCAGTTGGTGGTTCCTTTTTATCAACAACTACTTCTTTAAGTTTTTCTGAGACTCCCTGTTTTGTGTTGGTTGCTTTAGGACAGTTCCAAGCTATATGACCAACTTCTTGACACCTGTAACAGGTTCTGGTCTCTTTTCTCTGATGAGCTTCAGTTTTCTTCTGTTTTTCAGCCAAAAACTCTTTGTTTGATTGTCTCTAGAAAGAGCTCTTCTTTTCCTCCTCAGCTGAAGTACCGGTATCCTTTTTCTTCGGCTTCTTGTCGTCAAAAGCTTCAAGACCTGCAACAGTTGGATAAATTCTGTCAATTAAGTAATCAGAACTTGAATAACTTTTCAATAACCGTCTGATTCTTTTATTTTCAACCTTTTCAATTTCCAACTCCTGCTTCAACCTAGCACACTCTTCGATGTAGTGATTGATCTCCTTTTGTTTGGACATCATTGTTGCATTCACCATTTTCAAAGCATCTTCTCTTTCAGAGTTTGTCTTCTGCAAACTATTCACAGTTTTGTTCAAAACATCGTACGACTCTTTCACATTCTTGACATCAAACATCAACTTCTCTTTCAACTTTTCAAGCTCACTAAACCGTTCATTTTTATCTTTACATTGTTTGCACGGTTCCAAACAGGTAAGACAAGGTTTTGTGATTTCAACAATCTTTTCAATCTCCACAATCTTCTCTACTTCAACTAACTTTTCTACCTCAACAATCTTCTCAACAATCTTAACTTCTTTTGTTTCTTTTGCAGCTTTTCTCTCTTTAAGTTTCTTCAACTTATCTGCAAAATAAAATTCAAAACTGTCAGAAGATAAATGAGTTTTTCCAATGTTTATCTGTTCCACTTCTTCATCATCACTATTATCTGTTGAACTGTTTTCAGAAGAAACATATTCTTCATCTTCACTTTTCTCTTCATCAGATAACACTGCTATCCATTCTTTCGTCAATTCTGGCTTTTGAACAATTTGAGCAATGAAAGCTTTAAACTTCCCATTCTCATCTACAAACTTATCCCAGCTAAATCCTGGTGCCATTTTCTCATCGTCTTGATCAATGATACCAAAATAAGCTTTCATGTTTGCATCTTCAATCATCTTCCCATAAGCAGTTTTTGAATCCTTTTGTTGATGTGGTTGATGAGCAACTTGTTGATATATGACCTTCCGATAGTAATCATGACCACCAAACGGATTCTTTGCTCCACTAGCTTCCTGATTCTTGCATTCTCTCTTGAAATGACCTTTCTCTCTGCATCGAAAACAAGTAACTTTAGATTTATCAAAACCTAAAGCAGAAAGATGTGCATCCAAGAAATCATTTCTTCCTGTAATCATTTTGAACTTTTCAGCTCTTCTCAAGACACTTGCTAAGCACCACTTTATATCCATAAGCTCCAATTCCTCTGCATCTATCTGATCGTAGTCTTCCTTCGTTAACATCGGATTACCAATTCTTCCAGCAATCAATCCTTCGTAAGATTCCAAAGCAGTTGCCAGTAATCCCATATGATATTTAACAACTTCATTAGAAAAATTCTGACCATTTTGAAGATGTAACGGAACATTGCACTGAATCATATGTTCATTACTAACATTTAAACTTTGAACACTTGGAGGATTGACATTTGAGAATCCACTGGTGTTGATTGAACTTTGACTGACTGATCCAGATGAATTTCCTGCACTAAAAGCAGTTTGGATCTTTGGACTTGCTTCAACAGTTTGAACATTTCCTTTGTAGTACAATTTGATGTCTTGTTGATTGCTCGAGCTGTTCATTCTGGCAATCTTTTGTTGTTCAAGATCCTGTGCCTCAAGCTTTTTAATAAACTGTCCGATTGACAACCTACTAAACTCTCCAGAATTCTTTAAATTCATGAGATAAGTACCCCATTCTTTCGGCGGTAATGCGTCAGCTAACTTTTCAACCCATTCTGCCGGAGTTTTAGTGATTTTCAACTGAGACATAGTGCGCACAAGATGACAATATCTCTCAATGAGAGTTTTTGTAGTCTCCCCTGGCATACTTGTAAACAATTCAAAGTCCTTTTTCATCTGAGAAGCTTTACTCTTGAGCATTTCTGTACTTCCTTCAAACTTCTTCTCAAGTGCTTCCTAAATCGAAAATGCACTACCATCATGCTGAAGCAAAATAAAAATGTCTTCTTTGACAGCTTGTTGTAGAAGACTAATCATCATTTTCTCTCCTTTATAACTGTCTCTCTCATTGTCAGTGAATTCTGAAATGATTTTATCAACTTTCAAAGCTGTCTGTGGTCTCACATACTTTGTTTCAATGCTTTCCCAAGCTCTCAGATGGTTTGCCTGAACCCAATTCTCAAAACGATTTTTCCAGCCATGGTACTCTTCAATTCCCATAAGTTTTGGGGGTTTTTGCAATGTTCCGGTTTCATTTTCCATGTTCATGTTTTTAGCAATTTCAGTCGGAGTAGTCGGGGATGTGGCAAACGCGTTGTAGAATTCTTCTTCCATGATTCGATATCGAAGAATTTCTCAAACAAGCTTTCAAATGAACTGGTTCACCTCGTAAAACACCTGTATCACCTTAAACGAACAAACAAACAAAACACAATCAGTTTAAAGACTTATCAATTAACAGAATAAGACTGGTACTCGAACTGGTGAAAATTTTGTGCTGACTGAAGGTTTAAATTGTCAAACCGTGCAGACTGCTATGACCCGGATCAATTTCAAACAACCTGACCCACTACGTGTGAACTGAAGAATTTATTTCAAACGAACTGATCAACACTTCAAACAAACTGGACAAAATCTAAACGATCTGGAATTCGTATGACCAGGAGATGATTTTAACCACTCCAAGTGAACTGATGACTTATTCAAGCAAACTGAGCAACTCGTGCGATCTAAGGAACCCAAACTTCAAACAACCTGAACTGGTGCGAATTGAATTTGGTGTGGACTGACCCAAACCTTGGGCATAGATATTTAAGTGACAAAAATTGACAAACATATTTGATTGCTTTTTGTGATTGGACTGCAAATCTCAGAATGACTAAATCAATGATATTATCACATGGGCTTCACTTTAAAAACAATTGGGCCGATAATCTCAATGATACAAAATGAAATCTCACAACTCGATTGGACCAACAAAACCACTAAGCTGACAATTTCAAGTGTGATCACATGAGCCGATTTATCATATCTTGTGCCAACAACATATCACAAATATTTACACACAACCCTTTAATCACATGCAATCCTTTAATTGTTCACATTTACCAACGAATTCAAAACTCAATGGCCGACAAGATTAATACTCAAAACAAATCTATTGGACCGATGTTATGGACTTATCCCATGCACAAGTCGACAACTTTAGTGGGCTGGTATCTTTATAACACCGATTGATTTAATTGGACCTTAATGTTTTATTCAGTCGATGTAGGTGATAAACATTTACAAACTAGATAACAAATTCACGCGGGATAACAAAACACAGTAATTCCGTACGGAATTAAAACATATTTTCAAGCGAAATTACAATTTTTCAAACAGAATTAAGTTGTTTCAAACGAAAATAGTTCATTCAAACGGAATTATGTTTAATTTCGTGCGGAATTAGTATGCTGATGTCATCATTTCGAATACATTTTCATGCGGAATTAAAGATTTTATCAGTTTTAGAACAAATTTAGGTCCAATTTTCTTAAGGCTTAGTTTAAACACTGTTTTGCTTATGATGTGTGAAAATCAGGCCATTTTAACCGTCACAACTAGTTTAAATGAGAAATGAAGGTGTAGAAGATAGAAATAGAGACGAAATCAGGCTGTTTTGGTATGAACTCCTCGTCCTGAGCTCTGATACCACTTGTAGGATCGATTTGTGACCCGAATGAGTCGATCAGAAGAGTTCGTATCTATACGAAAGGCGGAAACAGACGTATAGACATAGAAACAACTTGATTCACACCTTAAACGTCTTGTATATTGATATTACACTGTTTACAATCAGTAGACAAACCGGCAGCACCTCGGTATCACTCTCTAATTTCGTTACAAATGACAAACTAGAACCACCTATTTATAACCTCCTAATTCCGTATGAAAGTTAACACCACATCTCAAATGAAATTACGAAACGTAATTCCGTACAGAAATATACAACACATTTCATGCGATATTACAGTTCTGTCTTATATGTGTATTCTATTTCATGTGATGATGTCATATAATGATGTCATCTTTATGATGTCATCATTGAATATGATGACATCATGAATGATCAGATCCGCAACGAAACCAAAACTCGTTATAAGACGAAGTTGACAGATGAATGCACCAACATCATACCTGAGCTCTCAAGGTCTCACACTAACCCAGAGAACAGATATCAAATTAGTATATTCACCTGTAAGACTGAATCTATGGAATCTTGATACAGGAGTATATTCTGAGGTGGGACACGCGAATAAGTTAAGTGCTTAAAACACTAAATTCGTATCTCGAATCAGTTGAACTTTGTGTGAAAATTTAAGTGGATCAGTATACTGACAATCTAAGTGAATCGTTTAGAACTTAAAGTGTTTAAAGCTTAACGGTGCTAGTGATTTGTCATAATCTGATATGATCCTCTGACACGAACTCAAACAAAAATATTGTCTGTAAATATTTGTTTACTGCTTTAAGTTTCAGAAAAATACAAAAAGATTTTGATTCCATTTTATTTTAGCAACCGATGTCTGAAAGCCGAGTTTCAAAATCTAAGTATGCTGAACGTGTTTCTAAAAATAATCAAGTTCATTAATTAAAAACTTGTAGTTTTAAAATCAAAATTCAAAAACAGTTTGTGAAATCTCCAAGGTCATTAATTTGGACTTGGAAGATTACCTGAAAGGATTTTAGATGTATAAATTGTTAAAAAAAACTGTTGTAAAGACCCAGGTTACAGTCTTGGATTCTTAAAATCGTCAAATCTATAAAGTATTTTGATAGGGGGAGAGTATCAAGTAATCCTGGATATATTTTTATAGTCATATTTGAGATTAGAGCCAGGTTCTTGTTTAGAAGATTTTTAGAGCCAGGTTTTCAATCCCGGATGTTCAAAATGCTTCTACTGTTAAATGTTTGAGATTTGCAGATGGTGTACCAGATTACGATCCCGATAGCCGAGTCTAAGGGGGAGTCTTAAGACAAGCTCATCACATGGGGGAGCTTGTAACCGAAAAGCCAGGTGTCGATCCCAAAAGCACGGAAGCTTAACGAAAGGGGGAGCCTGACGGAAGAGTCTAAACGAAAGGGGAAGCATCTAAAGCTAAAGACAGATCCACGGGGAGTCGTTCGAGCAAGAAGGAGTCTGTGTTGCTGAAAATGCCAAATCCTCAAGAAAACTCAGAGAGAGAGAAAATACAAGATGCTACGAGATTGACTGCGGCAATATCCAAGGGGGAGTCTGTGAGTGCATTTATGTCTATTTCCTCTGTCAATCCAGTTCGTAGCAGAAATCAGAAGAAGACAATATTTTATAGTAGAATATGTAGGGAAAAAAGGCAAGGTGGCAATCTTGTAAACAAGGTGACATGCCTTATGCCAATATATAGGAACCTTATGTCTTCATTTGTAGACTTTTGGCATTTTGTGAGTTGGAGAGCTTAGAGCTTAGAGAGAGAAAGTAAAGAGAGAAAGTCACCAAGGTGATTCGAGGTGCTTGTATTGTGTCACATATTCTATAGAATCATATTATATTACGTTCTTGTGTTCGGTCCACGCACGCGCACGGGTTCCACACGTCGCACGTGTCGTTAGCAATCGTTTCGGAGTCGTTTACGGTCCTACAACGCGCTCACAACCGGCGGTGTACACCACCACTCCCATCCCCACCCTCACACAACTAGCACCCAAGATCAGATCGAGCTCTAAACCCTACCATCTGGAAACCCTAAACTAGAATCTGAATGACGAACACCAAATCGAGCCCATGTTTAACCTAAATCGGAACCAGAACGTCAAATATGGGTCGCCTGAGAGCCTAAACCAAACTGAAGTCGTTGTATAGATACCAAATTGAGCCCATGTTTAACCTAAATCGGAACCATAACTACCAAATTGAGCCCATTATCTCGTTAGATACCCTAGATCAGTGAATTGGACTGAAGTCGCTGGATCTTGTTATCGCCGGATTTGGACTGAAGTCGCCGGATTTTGGAGTGTTCGTTGCCGAAAAACGGTGTGTGGTAATGGTGGGTTCTTTTGAGGATCTGATGGGCGGTGAAGGCTGAGGGAGGTTGGAGATGACCAATGATGGTCTTGGTTACTGACTCATGTGTGCGTTTTTCTGTTTCAAGGTGAAAAGGTGTTGCCGGGAAACGTTGCAGGTCACATGTGATGAGAGAGAGACAGTGAAAGCTTTTAGAGAGAGAGAGAGAGAGAGAGAGTATTTATATTGTTTTAATAAGTTTTTAAACTTTATATTCTTTTATTTAATCAATGCTATAAATAATTAAGTTAAAAGACTAAACTGTCCTTATATGAATAAACTTAACTTAAAATTTTAACCTGGTTAGAGCCAAAGAACGTAGGGTGTAATGAGTTTTCTGAATAAAGGATTGTGACTGTAATTATTGAAGTTATAGGTTTTCCGTTGCAATTCAATACAAACATAAATGATGAAAAGTGTAATTTACTCTATAACATTTACGAAGTCTGATGAACAGTACATATATATTATTTTAAATATCGAATTTACAAATATGTCCTTAAGTGTGAAATTGGGGCCAAATCAATTTACGCTTTTGTCCCCCTTTAAATTTACGATTTTGCCATCAGTTTTTCCCCCATTAAATTTACGATTTTGTCCCCCTTTAAATTTATGATTTTGCCATCAGTTTAAAATTACGCTTTTACCACCGGTTCAAAATTAAATTATGCTTTTGCCCTTAGTGAAAAATTACACGTTTGCCCTCGGTTCAAAAATACGATTTTGCCCCCTTTAAATTTTTCAGTTTCGCCGTTAGTTTTGTTTTCTTCCTCTCAGGTAAATTACGATTTTGCCCTCAATTTAAATTTACATTTTTGTCATCGGTTTTGTTTGCTTTCCCAGTCAAATTACGATTTTACCCCGCTATAAAATTATGTATTAGTACATATGTCTGTAGCTTCTGTCTGCATCGAGTCTTGTATTTTGTCATGTTTGTGTAATTTTTGTATATGTATGTACATGTATGTATGTTTGTGTCTAGACAATTCAAGGAACGGTGCAAAACTATTAAAGTGAAATCCGTCGGAAGACGTATATCATCCGAACGGATGGCCATCTGATCGGATGGTGATCCGAACGGGTGACACTCCTCTTCCCTGATTGCCTATAAATAGCTGGTTAGTGCTAGTTATTCATGACCTTTTGCTGATCATTGTAGCGAAGCTCTGTCTGTCTGACTTTCTACAGGAACTTCTGTATTTTCACCATCATTCAATGAAATTAGACATGTTAAGCGTTGAACTTGTCGTTGTTGATTCTCAGACATTATCGAGGGATTTCGCACCTCGATTCTGCCTCGTTCTACTCGAACAGATCCTGCGAGATGGCCTAACATTATGATCTTGCTATCAGTTTAAAATTACGTTTTTACCTCCAGTTCAAAATAAAAATATGTGTTTGCCCCGGTGAAAATTACAATTTTGCCCTCGGTTCAAATTTACGATTTTGCCCCATTTAAATTTATAGTTTTGCCATTAGTTTTGTTTTCTTCCTCACAGGTTGTCACGGCCCCCGGCCCGGTTTTACCCGGTACAGAAATCCCGTGGTATTTATTTAATTTGGCAGCAGAATAATTAATAGGATCGTTTAAACTTGAAAATGCCCGATTATTTTATTTCATAATTAGGGATAAACCCTATAATTTACAATAAGGGAATTTCACTGGGAAACCCCTATTTTACTAAAACATGTTTCTTTATTTTTATTGAGCCACATCCAGAAGCTTGATGTGCTACATGGCACTTTTTCCTGGATCACAGCAGATCACCTTAAACATGTTTTTAAAAAGGTTTTTGTCAGCTAGGAAATACTGGCGAGTCACTCAAGTTGCACAAAATGACAAATTGTTATAATGTACAGTATTAAGAGCGATTACAATGTTTATATATCAACCAATTACCCACGGTATTTGTCACTCGACCTGTTTCTGTGACTATGGTCATATCACCCATTGGCTAACTCGTTGTCCAATGGTGACGATTATCAAGTTATGTATACAAAACCCCACATACCGGCTGTAATTGAAGACTACAAAGACTTAATCCCTGTAATTATAACTTTTGAAAATAAATAGGGTTTTGGAAACAATTTGAGAAAAAAGAGAATGACTCACATTGCAGATTTAAACGGGGAGAGTTTAGCCTACTGGTTAGCCTTGTTAACCTACTTCAAATAATAATGCACACAAAAAGTAGGTTAGTAACTTAATACAACTTTTACAACAACTCACGAGATTCAAAACCTTCACGACGAATGACAAAGTGCGATACTTAAACATCCATCGCATTCACGATGAATGACAAAGCATAACCCGAGTTTGGGCAGCACTTAAACATCCATCGGATTGGTTTTTATCGATCGGACATTAAATCGTAGTAGTGATCGAGTTATTACCCTGTTATTGCGGCAGAGGTTCGGGATTATAACTACTTTTGAATGAAACAGTGTATAAGTGAGTGTACGTAACGAAATTTAACGTCAAAACATGCAAACTGATCAAGTCCCAGGCCAGGGGCTTTATAGCCCGAATTAGAACCTCCCGTGTGTCGCGAAGGGTTCCTCCACCCCTACGAAATTCGAATTTACGTGTTTCATAACCGTTTTCGAAGGATAAACATAATTAGGGAATACCCCCCCCCCCCTTGAGTTTTAGGGGCCCTGATCCTGATTCCGATTGTTCTGAAAATTTTAGGGGTCATGAAATATTACTTAGGGGTCTCAATTAGGGTTTCCTATTGGGCAAAATAAAATAAGAAATAATAATTATGGTGAGGGTTGTTACATCCTCCCCACCTTAATTAAAATCTCGTCCTCGAGATTTACTGGAATAAGTAGGGATACTTCCGCTTCATCGCTGATTCCAGCTCCCAAGTATACTTAGGTCCTCTCTTCAAATCCCACTTGACTTTGACCAGTACGAATCTTTTGTGTTTGAGAAACTTAACCTTTCTGTCTTCTATCTGTAGTGGCTTCTCAACAAATTTTAACTTTTCATTTATCTCTACATCTTGAAGATGTACTACCAGGGATTCGTCAGATAAACATTTCTTAAGATTGGATACATGAAATACGTCATGTACCCCAGCTAACTCTTCTGGTAGTTGTAAACGATAGGCAACTGGTCCTATTCGTTGGATTACTGGGAATGGTCCTACGTACCTTGGACTTAACTTTCCCTTCTTCCCAAATCGAACTACTCCTTTCCAAGGAGAAACTTTCAAAAGTACCTTATCTCCGACTTGAAATTCGAGTGGCTTGCGTCTATTGTCTGCATAACTCTTCTAGCGATCTCGAGCCGTTTTTAGTCTTTCATTGATTTGAGTGATTTTGTCAGTAGTTTCTTGTACGATTTCAGGACCTGACAATTGGCTTTCTCCTATTTCTGCCCAACAAACGGGAGTTCTGCACTTACGTCCATACAGTGCTTCGAATGGGGCAACTTCGATGCTAGCATGATAGCTATTATTATAGGAGAATTCGATTAAGGGTAGGTGGTCATCCTAATTTCCACCAAAATCTATCACACATGCCCTGAGCATGTCTTCCAAAGTTTGGATCGTCCTTTCACTTTATCCGTCTGTTTAAGGATGATATGCAGTGCTTAAGTTCAGTCGGGTTCCCATTGCTTCCTGGAAACTGGTCCAGAAATGGGAAGTGAAACGACTATCTCTATCCGATACAATGGAGAGTGGAACTCCATGTAAGGATACTACTTCGTCTACGTATAATTTTGCTAACCTTTCCATGCTAAAGGTTTCTTTCTTGGGTAGAAAGTGAGCTGATTTGGTTAATCAATCCACAATTACACAAATTGCATCATTACCTTTTCTGGTTTTGGGTAACTTAGTAACAAAATCCATAGTTATAAGTTCCCATTTCCATACAGGCAATTCTAATTGTTGAAGTAACCCTGAAGGTTTCTGGTGTTCTGCCTTAACTTGTGAACAAGTTAGACACTTAGATACATATCTAGCCATATCCTTTTTCATTCCTATCCACCAGAAATTGTTTCTTAAATCTTGGTACATCTTATTGTTTCCCGGGTGCAGGGTATACCTAGATTTATGGGCTTCTTCTAACACCTTATTTCTTAACTCTCCCTGCTTAGGTACCCAAATTCTTCTTTTGTGGAACCTCCAAATTCCATCAGCTCCTTGCTCTAATTCATTTATTCTTCCTTTCATTCCTTCAGCATCATCCTTGATTGCTGTGGCTTGAACATTTTTCAGTTATTCCATTAAATCTAACTGTAGATTTAATCTAAGAGCACGAACTCGCTTTTGCTTTTCGTGATATTTACGACTTAAGGCATCTGCAACTACATTTGCCTTTCCTTCGTGATATTGAATATTACAGTCGTAGTCACTTATAATTTCCATCCATCTCCTTTGCCTCATATTCAATTCTTTTTGCCCAAATATGTACTTTAAACTCTTATGATCTGTATAGACTATAAACTTGCTTCAATACAGATAGTGTCTCCAAATCTTAAGGGCAAAAATTATTGACCCTAATTCTAAGTCATGTGTCGTATAGTTTTCTTCATGCTTTTTCAGTTGCCTTGAAGCATACGCAATTACCTTCTTGCGTTGCATTAGTACACATCCTAATCCTAACTTAGAAGCATCACAATAAACTTCAAAATCTTCTGTTCCTTCTGGTACAGCAAGAATTGGGGTGTTGGTTAACTTTTGCTTTAAAATCCTAAAAGCCTCTTCTTGC
This sequence comes from Helianthus tuberosus, assembly GCA_030545235.1. Taxonomy (NCBI): domain Eukaryota; kingdom Viridiplantae; phylum Streptophyta; class Magnoliopsida; order Asterales; family Asteraceae; genus Helianthus; species Helianthus tuberosus. The sequence goes on along the minus strand of CM060430.1, from coordinate 134,202,272 downwards.
TTTGGTCCCCATTCAAACTTTACTGCTTTGCAGGTTAACTTAGTTAATGGCACAGCTATCTTAGAAAAATCTTTAATAAAGCGCCTATAGTATCCAGCTAATCCTAGAAAACTTCTAACTTCCGTAGCTAATTGCGGGACCTTCCATTTGGTGATCGCTTCTATCTTAGCAGGATCTACGTGAATACCTTCTTGATTCACCATGTGTCCTAAAAATTGCACCTCTTGTAGCCAAAATTCACACTTCGAGAATTTGGCGTAAAGTTTCTCCTTTCTTAACAGAGTTAAGAGTGCATGCAGGTGCTCACAATGCTCTTCCTGGTTTTTGGAATAAATAAGTATATCATCGATGAAGACAATTACAAATTTATCCAAGTACGGTTTATAGATTCTATTCATCATGTCCATAAATGCTGCAGGAGCATTTGTTAACCCAAAGGGCATGACTGTAAACTCGTAGTGACAATACCTAGTTCTGAAAGCCGTTTTAGGTAGGTCTTCTTCGTGTACCTTCAATTGATGATATCCGGAGCGTAAATCTATCTTAGAAAAATATCTAGCTCCTTGAAGTTGATCGAAAAGATCATCAATCCTAGGTAATGGGTATCGATTCTTGATTGTAACCTTATTTAATTCCCTATAATCGATACACATTCGCATCAAACCATCCTTTTTCTTTACAAATAACACTGGAGCTCCCCACGGGGATGAACTAGGTTGTATAAATCCTTTACTGAGCAATTCATCTAACTGCTTTTTCAGTTCTAACATTTCAGTGGGTGCTAATCGATAGGGTGCTTTAGCTACTGGTGTAGTTCCAGGAATTAAATGAATTCTAAATTCTACTTCCCGATCTGGTGGTAATCCTGGTAATTCCTCTGGGAACACATCCGAGTATTCTGATACTACCGGAATTTCCTTAAGTTCTTTACCCTTAGTGCTAATGATTACTGAAATCATATACGCTATTCCTTGCTTTTGTTCATAACTAGCAACTTTCGTTACTGAAATGAACTTCATTGGTTTACGTGGCTTATCCCCTGTAATCATAATTACTTCTCCTGTGGGTGCACGGGTTTCTATGGAATTCTTATCACAGAGGATTCGAGTATGGTTGGCTACTAACCAATCCATTCCTAACACGACATCGAATCCAACTAAATTCATGGGTAATAGGTTTGCAGAAAATTGAGTAAACTGCCATTTTGGTCCCTGTGGTTTGGCCAGTTTTGCCACTTTAGTCCAAATCTCAAACTTATTACATCTGGGTCCCTGTGGTTTGCATTTTGTTGCCATTTTAGTCCAAATTTCAAATTTGACCAGATTTCCCATTAATGACCTGCTATTTTGTCTTTACCCTCAGGGGCATTATGGTCATTTTAGATTTATTATCTTTTTATTATAACTCAATTATAATAAATATCTCTCTCTCAACATACAACTGTGCGCTCTCTCTCTCTCTAAAATTATATAGAACCTGCATCCCCTCTCTCTACCCCCACTCTCTACATTTTCCACCACCAACAACTACCATCCACCACCACCACCACTCCCAATCAACCTGGAAATTTCCCCAGCTTTCCGACGTGCACACAACTTGTTCGATGAATTTCTCGTTAAGTTTTTCAAATGGGAGAAACCAAATCATCATCGGAGAACAGATTGAAGCAATCAGCAAAGTACTCTGATGAGAATCGAGTGCCGTTAAGGGCTAAAAACAACAATGCACAGTCGAATTTAAAACCCATATCGATCTGGGGTTCTAACATCGTCAAAGGTTTTGCAGCTGAAAAGAAAACCAGATCAGGCGTCCACCACGAATTCCAGAAACCCTCTTGTTCCTAATCGAGCCAAACGGTCACTTATTGGGGATTTATCGTGTTCTGCCACTGCTACACAAGTTCATCCTCAAGGGTTTAATAGATCGTCTTCTTCGGATGAGGAGAGAGATGGAAACGACAGCGGCGGCAGACGAAGATGCCGTCTCCGACAACGCCAAGAACGGCGGCGGTGGTAGTGGTAGTGGTGGTGCTTGGCGGCGAGAGGGGGGTGGTGGTGGTGGCAGGTGGTGGTGCTTGGCGAGATGGTGATGAGGGTACTTGAATCGGATTTGATTTCTGAACAATAACACCAGAAATCCGATTTGATTTCTGAGGGTACTTGAATCCGATTCAAGTTACATTAGGTAACCACCAGAAATCTTGTGTTTTTGGATTGGTTTTTGTTACTTGAATCTGGTGGTTACTTGAATCTGCATCTCTGGGTTTTGATGATGTTCACAAATACAATGGATGTTCAGAAATCAGATTTGTAATCGTTTGTTGATTTTTGTAATTTTTCTGGGTTTTATCGATTTGTACTGAACTAGTTGGTTTGTTGATTTTGTTCAGTAATCGAATCGGATTTTGTTCAGAAATCGGATGTGAGCTCTGGAGAGATTAATGAGAAGGAGAATGGTAATTCATCTTGTGTTTTTTGTCTATTTGTTTTTGTTCAGAAATCGTATGTTGATTTTTGTAATTTTTCTGGGTTTTGATGATGATGTTTGAAGATGAACGATGTCTGGGTTTTGATGATATTCTTGAAGATGATGATTTTCTGGGTTCTTTATTTTCTTGAAGATGTTCTTGATTTTCTGGGTTTTGATGATGATGTTTGATGATGTTCTTGAAGATGATGTTATTAATTATTGAAATGTTATAATAAATTAATATGGACCAAAATGCCCCTGCACTAAAGGACAAAATAACCAGTTTTCAACAGTCAAAATGGAGGGTTTTTGGATTTTGGACTAAAATGGCAACAAAATGCAAACCACAGGGACCCAGATGTAATAAGTTTGAGATTTGGACTAAAGTGGCAAAACTGGCCAAACCACAGGGACCAAAATGGCAGTTTACTCCAGAAAATTTATGACCTGAAAGTTCTATGGTTTCTTTTTGCAAAACCGTATCTATGTTAACAGAGTTCCCGTCTGCCGTTTCTACTGTAAAAACTTGACTAAGTTTTGTTAAGGGTAGCTTAAGAGTTTGGCAGAATGAAGTATTTATAAAACTTTGGTTTGCACCAGAGTCGAATAATACTTTTGTATAGACATTGTGAACTAAGAACGTACCAGCTATTACGTCAGGAAATAGTTCAGCTTCCTGCGTGGTCAATTGGAAGGCATTTACGTTCTTCTTGTTAGTTCCTTCAGCAGGTTTGGCCTTGTTATCTGCTGGTTTGACCAATTTAGGGCATTCTGGTTTGAAATGCCCAGCTTCTCCACAGTTATAGCAGACCCTTGTTTTCTTTCTGCAATCTTCTTCATGATGTCCTACAGTTTTGCAGAAGTTGCAGGTTTCATTACATTTTCCAAAATGTTTCTTTCTGCAGTTCCTGCAGAATGGCGGGGTAGAAGATTGCCCAGTTCCCCTTTTCTTGAAATTGCTATTATTACCCACACGAAATCCTTGGGTAATTTTCTGAGCTAATTCCTTCTTCTTGTTTTCTTCTCGCGTACGCACCAATCCGTCAGTCAATGTGTTAGCTAATTCCACCGCATCATCGATCGTGCGGGGCCTCGCAGCCTTGACAATATCACGGATCTCACTAATTAAACCCCAAATGTAGCGAGATATAAGTACCGGTTCTGGCGAAGCCAGAGTAGGCACAATTCTGGCATACTCAAAAAATTTCGAAGGATACCCTCGGCAATCAACATTCACCATTAGGTGGCTCAGGAATTTGTTTGCCATCTGCTCTTTTTCATATTCTGGGCATAATTTTCTTTCTACCAGAAGCTTAAACTCTTCCCAACTCATAGCATAAACCATGTCGCTTCCCTTGGCTTGCAACACTGGGTTCCACCATTCTAATGCTTCTTCCTTGAAAAGGTGTGAAACATACATGACTTTATCCTCCTCGGCACATTTACTTATCTTAATCACTGCTTCGGTTTTCTCCAACCACCAAAGTGCAGCAGTTGCCCCCTCATTGCCTGCAAATTCAGCCGGTTTACAGGCAACGAACTCCTTGTAAATGCAACCAGGCGTTGCAGCTTTCATTCTTTTGAGAATTGGGGCTTGCAGTACATTATTATCATTATTATTAATGTTACCGCCTCCATTTATGCTATTACTAAAGTTGTCTTAATGAGTACGTTTGTTAGGAATAATTTGAGGTTCACCTGGATTCCGAGCAGCAGCAAGGATTGCTGGAATAGCATTGGTTATTTCCTGAGCCACAATATTCTCTATATCTTGCCTATTCAGAAATTGATCTTCGTTGTTTTGCTCGGATTGGTTACCCTCGTTAACTTGTTCATTACCAGCGTGTGCCATCTGGTAATTATTATATATTAGCATAAAATAAATAACAACCAAACATAATAAAACAATCGCACATAATCAAATTAACACGTATAGCCAAAATTGTCGATTTTTCGACTTCCATATTTTATATATTACTATGCGTCCGTACACACCAGTTATCTTACAAGAGTTTTATTTTTAGTTATTTCACATGATTATATTTTATTATTATATTATTATTAAACACATATTCCTACAACCACACAAGCACAGTCACATCCTCTCGTCAGCTGGCATCTCAGAAACGACGTTCCCTCTCATCGTATTTCCAGGAGATCTGTTCTCCCACCTCCCGGATTCTATTTCCTGCATCTATTAGCTCCTCGCCATAGTGGCGAAGTTCAGCCAAATTCTCGTTGCTCATTGGTGGGTTTGGGGCAGGCTCCGGGTCAAACTGAGGGAAAAAGGTATCAGGGTTATTTAAAAGATTCTGAAATTGCCCGTCGGTGGTCCACCATTCTTTTAACTCTGCTGGTAAAGGTTGGGTATGGATAATAGGATCTGGGATCTCAGGCTCTAGGTCAATAGGAAGTTGTGCTTCCGCTGGGTAGTTAAAAAGGTTTTCACCGGCAGGTCCGATGAGGTCACTAAGTGCCAGTTTATGATCCAGCTCCTCCCAGGGTGGCATTTCCTGGTCTTGCCTGGAATTTTCTCCAATCTCTATTCCTTTGCCTTTATCTTTGGGATCCTCAGTCTTTATAACTTTCCATGTCGCTGGTTTCCTCCTACGCACACGCCTCCAACCCACGAATCTTCTTCTCTTTCTCGGTTTTGGTTTCTCTTGAGGTTGAGCTTGGAATTCCATAGGTTCCTCCTCGGTGTCGACACAATAACCGGTAAAATCTCTGGAAACTTCCACATTAATAGTATAGAGAATGAGATTCTGAAGAGCTTCAGACAACTCATTCATGCTGTTTAGCATATATGAAGAAATACACAAAATTTTAGGTTAACAGGCTAAGATTTAGTACAACCATTCAAGTATTATTGTTTAAACAGAAAAATGGTAAACATTGCGACTTTTGTACTGAAATTCAATATATACTAGGGGTTTATTCTATCTTCTCCTACTAAGTTGTTTATCGAAAGGGCAAAGTTTCTTTAAAGTTTCTGGCTTATAGATGATATGGGTGCTAGTACTGGGTCAGGGTGGTGGCTGTTTAACTTAATTAAAAGTTAACATTTACTGATGTAGTGGCTAACATATAGAGATTTGCCCATTGTTCATCTAATTCATTTTCGCGCGGTGGGTTATTGCCTATTTCCTGAGTTTCCTTATTAATCATCACTTCTTTTGGTTGTAACTTCTTCATTTTCTCTTGACTTTTTCTAATAATCCAACTTCTTTTCTTAATGGTGAATGGTTTCTCAAACTGTGCCTTACGAACAAATATTCCTTCCTCAGTATCTGCTGAGTATCTTGAGGAATTTGATTGGGATGAGGTTCCCTTATCTTTTGGTGAATTATCTAATTGACGATAGATATCCGACATTCTTTGCTTACCCATACTGTAAACTAACAAATAGTTAGATACACAACCACATAATCACAGAATAGCAATCAGAAAAATTAAGTATTTCTAAATACTTAATTAGCTTAAATCAGTGGCTCTGATACCACCTTTTTCTGTCACGGCCCCCGGCCCGGTTTTACCCGGTCCAGGAGCCCTGGTACAGAAATCCTGTGGTATTTATTTAATTTGGCAGCGGAATAATTAATAGGATCGTTTAAACTTGAAAATACCCGATTATTTTATTTCATAATTAGGGATAAACCCTATAATTTACAATAAGGGAATTTCACTGGGAAACCCCTATTTTACTAAAACATGTTTCTTTATTTTTATTGAGCCACATCCTCAAGCTTGATGTGCTACAAGGCACTTTTTCCTGGATCACAGCAGATCACCTGAAACATGTTTTTAAAAAGGTTTTTGTCAGCTGGGAAATACTGGCAAGTCACTCAAGTTGCACAAAACGACACATTGTTATAATGTACAGTATTAAGAGCGATTACAATGTTTATATATCAACCAATTACCCACGGTATTTGTCACTCGACCTGTTTTTGTGACTATGGTCATATCACCCATTGGCTAACTCGTTGTCCAATGGTGACGGTTATCAAGTAATGTATACAAAACCCCACATACCGGCTGTAATTGAAGACTACAAAGACTTAATCCCTGTAATTATAACTTTTGAAAATAAATAGGGTCTTGGAAACAATTTGAGAAAAAGAGAATGACTCACATTGCAGATTTAAACAGGCAGAGTTTAGCCTACTGATTAGCCTTGTTAACCTACTTCAAATAATAATGCACACAAAAACTAGGTTAGTAACTTAATACAACTTTTACGACAACTCACGAGATTCAAAACCTTCACGACGAATGACAAAGTGCGATACTTAAACATCCATCGCATTCACGACGAATGACAAAGCGTAACCCGAGTTTGGGCAGCACTTAAACATCCATCGGATTGGTTTTTATCGATCGGACATTAAATCATAGTAGTGATCGAGTTATTACCCTGTTATTGCGGCAGAGGTTCGGGATTATAACTACTTTTGAACGAAACAGTGTATAAGTGAGTGTACAAACAGTGTATAAGTGAGTGTACGTAATGAAATTTAACGTCGAAACACGCAAACTGATCAAGTCCCAGGCCAGGGGCTTTATAGCCCGAATTGGAACCTCCCGCGTGTCGCGAAGGGTTCCTCCACCCCTGTCGCGAGTCGTGGGGCATAACCCCGTAGCCTAGAGTAGCCTCGTGTCTTGTATAGCCTTGGTGAGTCGACGAAATTCGAATTTACGTGTTTCATAACCGTTTTCGAAGGATAAACGTAATTAGGGAATACCCCCCCCCCCCCATTGAGTTTTAGGGGCTCTGATCCTGATTCCGATTGTTCTGAAAATTTTAGGGGTCATGCAATATTACTTGGGGGTCTCAATTAGGGTTTCCTATTGGGTAAAATAAAATAAGAAATAATAATTATGGTGAGGGTTGTTACACAGGTAAATTACTATTTTTCCCTCAATTTAAATTTACATTTTTGTTATCGATTTTGTTTGCTTACCCAGTCAAATTACGATTTTGCCCCCAGTGTATAGGTACAGACACAAGATGGAGGCATAGTGCGAGGTAACTACCTGGAACTCCCTCATTGGCCCAACCAATTTACGATTTTATCCCCGCTTTAAAATTACGATTTTGCCATCAGTTCAAAATTACGTTTTTACCCCGAGTTCAAAATAAAATTATGCTTTTGCCCACAACTAAAAATTACAATTTTCCCTCGGTTCAAAATTACGATTTTGCCCCGTTTAAATTTACAGTTTTGCAATTAATTTTGTTATTCTCTTTCCAGCCAAATTACGATTTTTCCCTCAATTTAAATTTACAATTTTGCCATCGTTTTTCTTTGCTTTGCTGTTTCTTTTCTTTTTTTTTTGTCCTTTTCGCTTTATGTATACATTATAGTTATTATTGCGCGAAACTATTAAGAAAAACTTTCGTAACTCAGTTGGTTGTATGAACACTCAAATATAGTGAGTGTCTCGGGTTCGAAGCTCTTCATGGGAAAGAAAAAATTTTATTACCTGCTGCTAAATAAAAGTTTGAGTATCTATTAGTCTTAATAATATTTTCCGTGATTTATTCCTTCTTCTTTTGTCACTTTTACGTTGTTTTCTCTGCTTCTAAATTTGTAATTTTTATAACCAACCGGTATGATATCAGTATTTACGGGTAAAACACCGGTAAGTAACGAACTGGACGGGTATCGTGCTTATCCTGTTACAAAACAAAACGAATCGATAATGTTCGATTCCCCGCCGCGTAGCGCGGGGAATTTCACTAGTTTAGCCAAAAAACTAAGGCTACTAGTTTAAAGAGTTATCAACTTTTTATAGTTTACAGAAATACAAAATAAGCCCAAGCCAAAAAATGGCATATAGCCCAAGCCAAGCGGCTCACTTTCTTTGAACAAAAACTTAACCCAAATGACCGAATTAGGCTCACTGAGTGGCTAGCAGTACCTTGCATTTTTTGAAACAAACTATCGTCAAACAACACTTGGAAATATTTACTCTCCAACCAGGGAACCATACTCCTACACCACTTATAGTTGATTTAGATAGTCTTTATTCGTTTTTCGTAAATTCAGTGAAGAGGTATGGTCCCAACTCCTTGTCTACATGGCAGGGACCACACCACTTTTTCATCCAATATGGCGCCTACATGAGCAAATAAATCCAGAAGATTCTAGAAGCTTCTGGAAGACGTCAAGGTGGCACAAAAGATGCTCTTTCCGACAGAAAGGACAATACGTGTCGCCAGTCACCAAGCGCCATGTAGACCTGCAGCAAATCTGGGAGAAGACCGACAACAGCAGCACGATTTCTCCAGCATGGACGAATACCGGCGCGCCACGTGGACCACTATCCTGAATACAGCAGAGGAGACCAAGAGGATATTCCCCTTGGTCAGACAGCTGGCGCCCGATAACAGCTGGCGAGGTTGCTCCTCCCTCCTTCACCCTCTGGCTATAAATAGGAACCTTCATCATCCAGGTTACGCCATTCGATTCTCCACTCTTTCACTCACTACACACACTGTTTTCTCCCTCAGAGCAGTACTTATTCTCACGCCGGAGCCCGGTTAAGAGGGAAACCCCCATAGTCCCCTCTTAACGAGCTAACTGTGTTGCTGTTTTGCAGGACCTTGGTCATTTGGCGAGTAGAGAAGGAGATTGAACCCACAGAAGAGACAATCCAGCTAGTTAACCATCGGTGTTAACCAGTGTTTCATCATTGGCGCCCACCGCATCTTTTGCAAACCACTCTCATCTCCTCTTTCTTCAAAAAACTCTCTAGAATGACTGAACCACATACTTCCCCTCAAGTGGACGGAGAAGTCTCTTCCTTTGAACTGATTTCGAACACTGCTCACGTTCAAAGAGTCCAAGGGAACGAGACCATCCGAGAAGGGCGAGGAAACAATGATTTTCCCGACATCTTTGGAAGCACTTCCAGAGTTGTCAATCAGACCACAAACGGAGCCACTTTTCAACATCCACCTGGGGTAATTAACCAAGCATCCCCAGAAGTCCCAACACCTAACCATGGAGCTGGCCCCTCAGATCCATCGGGCCAAACTCAGTTGAACTTCTCGGCACTTTTAGGGCTACCCGAAGGAAAAACTCTGGCTTCCTGGTATGCCGAACAAATGGTGTCTTTAAACCTTGTTTATACGCAACTCAACACGCAGCAAGCCGTGCTCCAAGCACAAGCCAACCAATCCGCTTTCGTCACTCCACCGCAAAGGCCTCCGAGCACCCACATGCATCAGCAGACCAATGCGTGGAACTTAAATCATGAGAAAGCACCCACTGTCAGAAGGCAAAGTGCACATGATACGCGCGATACTTATGGCAAAACAGAAAGTAACTATGTGCAATACTCTCATCAACGGAGAATGCCGGTACAAAGTCGTTTAGGCCCGCGCAACATAAACGACAATGGGATAGCTATAATGAAGAAGATGACCCAACGTACAAGAAAGAAAGCACGGTATTTAGCAGATTACCACCAAAACACGAGGCATACAAACCCCACAAGCGTGCGAGGTACAATCCAAAGGCAGAACATGATTACTCATTGAGCTATCGCCCAGACGGCATGGCTGAAAACTCCAAGTTCATCAGAGAGATTGCAACAGCCGATATCGATAAGACAAAACTGCCACACAATGTAGGCAAATACAATGGCTTAACAGATCCTGACGACCACCTCCAAGTCTTCAATGGCGCCGGGGTAATAGGTGGTTGGAACTTACCAACTTGGTGTCATCTTTTCGCACAAACCTTGGTCGGCGCGGCGCGCGTCTGGTTTGACAGCCTGCCAGCAGGAAGAATTAAGTCATGGATCGATTTCCGAGACAAGTTCCTCGCGCACTTCTCTCAAAAGCGCAGGCACACTAGAGATCCAGCTGATTGTTTGAATATATGGAGGAAAGATAACAAAAGCGTAGAAGATTTCATCACCAGATATAACAAAGAATGTCTGGAAATCAGAGATGTAGGCGAGAAGATGATGCGTGTGCACTTCATGAGGGCAGTAAAGTGTGACGACCTGATTAAACGATTGAAAGGAAGAGACAGAGGCCCCAAAGATTGGGAGACCTTCATCGAAGCAGCAAAAACAATTACGCGCACTGACAAACAATTGACCGGTGATGACAACTACCAATATAGTTACAACCACAACGATCAGTGCAACAAGATAGGCAAAGGTCAATCATGGAAAACATCTGGTTACAGAGAAAGAAGCCCAATAAGAGAAGACGCGCACAATACAATCAACCAGATCGCTTATCGCAAAGAGGTCAAAAGAGAGAACAGAGAAAAACAGTGGACACCCCTAACAAAGACCCCTTCCGAGGTCCTGTCAACCGAAAACCACCAGTTCAAACCCCCTCTACAGATGCGAAACAAAAGGGGTCAAGACCCAAATCTTTTCTGTGAATTCCACAAAGACACAGGTCACCTGACCGATGACTGCTTCAGCCTAAAGCAAGAGATAGAAAGAGCCCTGAGAGATGGAAGGCTCACCCATCTGGTGAAAGGCGGAAAACGCGACAACCGCCAAATTCAAAGAAGGTCCAAACAACAAAAAACTTTGAAAATTAGAAACTCACATGGTTCAAGGGGGTCCACGAAGATCGCGAAAGAATTACAAATAGCGCACACAAGACCACTCTTGGCGCGTGAAACAAGTTGTTTTTCCCAAAGTGAGAGGAGGTCCAAGAGAGAGAAGGCCTATAGTCATACCTGGCGTAATCGGTCACTACCAAACCGACTACATCTTCATCAATCCAGGGAGCACCGCAGATATCATCTACGAATAATGCTTCAATCAATTTGACCAAGAAGACAAAGCGCTCTTGGAACCAGTAGATTACCCACTAACTGGTTTCTGCAACGAAGCCGTTTTTTCCTCTCGGCCAGATATCGTTCCCGGTGCTGCTCTCAGACGGAAGAAATTCAAGAACAGAGGAAGTCATGTTCATGGTGCTACCCGCACTTTCAAGACATGATATCCTTTTGGGAAGAGAATCCCAAGGAGATTTTAGTATGATTTGCTTTGGACCACATTCAGCTGTCGGGTTCCCAACAGAGACAGGGGTAGCAATAATTTACGCAAGCAAAGAAGTCTTGGCAACAGACGAAATCAGGCCAGCAAAAGCAAGCAAATCCGCACCACGCACAGAAGCTGAAAAATGGGTACTGAACAACAAATACCTAGAACAAACTGTCACCTTGGGGCCAGCAATTTCCGATCTCACGCACGCGGCACTAAAAAAGTTGTTATTCGAGAACATGGACGTATTCGCCTGGACACCGGCCGATATGGTTGGTGTTCCACGGCACATAGCAGAGCACAGGTTGAACGTTTCTGAAAATGCCAAACCGGTGGTACATATAAAGCGTCATCTGGGAGATATAAAGCATGACGCCATGCAAGAGCAGATCACAGAGTTATTAAACGCTGGCATCATCAGAGAGGTTCGTTACCAAACATGGGTAGCAAGCCCAGTCATGGTTCCTAAAGGAAATGGCGGGTGGAGAATGTGTGTGGATTACAAGGATTTAAACAAGGCATGCCCGCGCGATTGTTATGCTTTACCAGAGATTGACAAAAATATCGACTCCTTAGCATCGTTCATGTGGAAATGCTTCCTCGATTGTCATAAAGGATACCACCAGGTGCAGATGGCTATCCAAGACGAGGACAAAACTGCATTTCGCACGCCAACTGGGCTGTACTGTTATACAAAAATGCCCTTTGGTTTAAAGAATGAAGGCGCGACATACCAGAGACTGATGAACGAAACGTTCAGCGATGCTATCGGCAAATACATTGAAGTATACATGGATGACCTGGCCATCATGAGTAAAGAAGAGAGTATAATGCTGGTAAACATTCAAAAAACTTTTGACACGTTGCGCGGAGTGAATATCAAGCTAAACCTAGCGAAATGTTCCTTTGGCATGGAAGAAGGAAAGTTCCTGGGTTTCATCGTTACAAAGGATGGGTTTAAAGTCAACCCTGAAAAGGTGCAAGCGATCGAGCGGATACTTTCACCATCGACGATCAAGGAAATGCAGAAGTTGGCTGGACAGTTAGCAGTACTAAACCGTTTCCTTGCCAATCATGCAGCTAAATCTTTTCCATTTATCAAAACACTCTGCAACTGCATGAAGAAAAGTCAGTTCCAGTGGACTCCAGAAGCCGAACATGCGTTTCGATAAATGAAGGATTGCCTCATAAGATTGCCAACACTGACAGCACCAGTGAAAGGAGAACCTCTAGTGATGTACCTGTCAGCATCAGAGAAAGCAGTCAGAGTAGTTCTGCTCGTAGACCGACAAGGCGTACATACACCAGTCTATTATGTGTCTCGCACTTTGAATGATCCAGAAACAAGGTATGCCATAATGGAAAAACTGGTGCTGGAATTGATTCATGCATCGAGACGATTGCACAGGTACTTCGCCAACCACGTCATTCATGTATTGACAAATTACAACATCGGCAACATCCTCGCAAGGCCTAAGATATCTGGAAGATTAGCGAAATGGGCTATAGAATTAGGGGGCCATAACGTGGTTTTCTGGCCAAGGCCAGCAATTAAGGGCCAGGTGTTGGCCGATTTCATGACAGAGGTGCCTGATGATAAAGACAGAGAATGCAAGGCAATGGAAAGAGCTGAAAGGCAACATTCGGAAGAACCATGGCTACTGTATACAGATGGCGCGTCCAACGAAGATGGCGCAGGCGCATGACTTAGGCTGGTAAGTCCAGAAAAACATGAATTCACGTACGCCATCCGGTTAGACTTCAAGAGCACGAACAATGAAGCCGAATACGAAGCCTTCATGTAACACCCCGAAAACAGGTTTGGTAATCAAACCACGTTAATATTTATGAACGGGTAAAATACCGTAAGTGGTAAAATTAACCCGGTAAATATTAGCATTTAAATAATTAAACCTAATATTAAATAAAAAGAGAATAAAAGTTTTGAGAAAAACAAAGCTTATGACAGGTCGACTTAGCGGGACTTAAATAAGACGGGTTATAACTCCCGAAATCCAATAAGTTAACTAGGAATAGTAATAACCTAGTTAGAAGAGAAGTCTTGTAGTGACATACTAGTGGGTTAAAACACTTAAAATAAAAACCTGATAATAGATGGGGGACCAAAGTTGTAAAGTGTGAAACTTAAATAATTAAAACAAAAAAATAACACACCAAACACACACCTAAGTGTGTGTCTGGTTCGTACAAATCGCAGGGGGCGACCAAGAAACCCTCACCAAACTTTAATTCTCATAAATCTCACAAATTGAAGGCTCAATTCAGTCCCAATACGAAATCCGAGCTTAGATTGGTGATCTCCACTGTAAGGGGGGTCATAAGGTATGTGAATTTTATAGGAAATCTCTATTTTGAATTTCTGGATGAACATAGAGAACTCGAAAATTGTTGATGCATGAGTGTTATATTGATGGAATATGAACACTATTGTGTCTAGGAGTGAACCCTAGACAATTATGTGTTGAAATCATGCCTAATTCTAGTAAATCATAATCACCATTGAATGTGATAAGTCGGTTTTGTAGAAACATGTTAAACACTAGGATTTTGATAGTTATTCTAGTGTAATTTGAGTTCCATGAAGTAAATTCAGATTTTGTTGATGCTAAATTCGTGTATGTGATGTTTTTAGGGTTTTGATTGCTAAAAATAAGTGTTATAATGTCATAAACATGTTTTAATTGAAAGCTGAATTCAAACAGCTTCTGATCAGAATTTACAGACTTGTATTGGCTGTAACGTGGACAAAACGTGACAAAAACATGTGTTTCTTGAGTCTAAAATGTAATTCCATGAAATATCTTTAAAACCCCACTGGAATTACATTTTTTTGACGAAAATTGAATGTTTTATGAAATTTTCGGTATCGAAGGTTCAGGCTGTGTTTTCTGGCAGAATTTGCAGCCCATTACGAATGTCATAACTCAATTTAAGAACTGATTTATGATCTCAAATTTTTACTGTAGGTAGCTTCAGGTAATTTCAAAAATCTCCAACTGGAATTTCGTCAATCGGATAAACGAGAAATTTTAAATGAATTTTTTCGTAAGCTACAGTCAGAAGTGACGAATCTAATTGCAGCTTAGTAAATGAATTTTTACGAATTTTTGGTAAAGAGTTAGATCTTGAAATTTTAACACAAGGCCTAACCTTCCGAGAAGTACGTCACATAAAAAAATCATAATTTTTGAAGACTTGTAAACAGGTTAAATAGGTCACCAAAAACAACATATTTTTCGGTGATATGAACTTGCCTAATTGATATTAATCTTGGCTAAATGACAAGTTATAAACTAGTTGTTGAATATATGGCATGCTTTGATTGATATGTGTGTAAAAAAAGGGGTCCATAGGGTGATGGCCATTGTATGTAATGACCAATCTAACCATCTTATGGATGTTATGATATAGTTTGACTCTAAACAAGCTAGGTGGGGGCTTGGAGAGGAACGGGTCAAACGGATCATGGATGCGAAGAATGTTTGCGCGGATGCGAGGTAAGTAAAGCTTACACCCAATTTAAGTGTACGTATTTATTTTATAGGTGATAAATATGACAACGGATTGTATCCGGATATGGGTTCCGACACAAAACAAAATGAGTCGGAACGAATAAAAACGATTAAAACTATGGTTAATGAAAAAGGATCTTGTGGTAAAGAAAATCCGAAATGGGTCGGATGTGTGAATGGGTAGTTAAAACCATATTTTGTTATAAATGTAAATGTTTGGTCGTATAGGCCAAACGGGTCAAATGGTGGTGATAACACCATTTGGCAATATCGACTAACGTTTGGTTGTCAAGTCATATGTTCACACGAGTGAACGGGAAGTGGATAATTGCGTAGCTATTAAGTAGCGGCTAAATAAAGTAAGGTATAAAACGGGTCTATACGTTGACCCGAGCCAGATACGCATAAAGTAAGTTTATAGTTAAAAGTGCAATTTGGTCAAATAATTAGTGAAAGTCCTTCGTCGTAAAATGAGGGACTAGAATTGACCAAAAAGCTCTTGATGGGAAAACCGGGCAAACGACCCTTAGAGGCTTATTAGTCACGGTGTGTTTACTTGTGCAGGAGACAGGTTAGTGGACGGTCCAGCCATCGACTTCGGAAATAAGAGATTAACCCTATTTAACGAGACCAGTGAATTAACCTCCCCAGTTAACCACTGTTTCATCAGTTATGGAATTTGCAACTCTTCAGCATAAGTTATATATATATATATATATATATATATATATATATATATATATATATATATAAAATATAGACACACAAATTTTTTTAACTGATGGCTTATTAGTCGATAGACAATCCCACTTTAACAAAAAGTTTGTTACCGCAACCTACTTTGACAAAAAGTTACCCTTTATGCCCCGGATGTCGGATGAACAATAGGTAATTCTTATCAAAATCCCGACCTTGTAAATTGTATTAAAACAAGATAAATGAAAGTTAAGGAAATACAAATTTTACTTCTTTTAGTGTGTTTTTTATTAGTGTTATAAGTATTATGATCATATTGTCACAGATTAATATTTCCATTAGTCATAAAATTCAATTGGACTATAACTTTTATAGAAATAATTTTTATAAGTTTTATATAATAAATCTTCTAAAAGAAATGTTAATCCTTATATAAATTGAAAAATTATATAAAAAGCCTCACGTCATAACCACATTTATTTACTACATAAAAATGTCAATATAATGAAGAAAATAGTACGTTAAGATTTACCACTAATAACATGAACTTTTATATGTTCAAGTACAACAAAAGAAAATGCAACATCTTCATAACAAATGTTAACATGAGTTGCAACATCGATCTTCACTTAACAACAAACATAATATAACGATATATTATTATACAACTTTATTCCCCACCCCAGCTAGTTTGTAAATTTCATTGACTTTCAGGTTGCAACTTTGCACTCCTGACCTTGAACATGATCATTGATAGAAGATGTGATCAATTTCTTCTTGACCTCATTTGTGGAATATGGAAGCAATCCTTTCTCTCTGCAACAATCAATAGCTCCTTTGAACATTTCCTCCAAATTGTACTTAAACTCGAACCCCATGTCAGTCAACTTCTTCGACGAAAAAGAAACTACCGGTATATCCTCGTCGATCCCCACAAACCTACCAAAACATACAAGTCACCACATCAACAGTTTTGACTCCAAAACATCAAATTGTTAGCCAAGCTTATTATCTATACCATACTAGTTATTACTATTATTATTTGATTTATCGTTAATCTTTGACTTTGTTAGTCAAAGTTTTATCTCCAGCTTGTATATAGAGCATATATAGATGCTTTAGTACTTGGTTAGATATATTATTTGTTTGTTAATTTTATCATTATCCTTTTTCCATTGTATTTCTTTCAGAAAATATTATTCACCAATATCGTTATAAAAAGTAAACCGAAAAGCATGAAAGAAAAACACCAAATGTAGGTAGATGATTCTTACTGAGTTGGAACATGATACTCTGGCCATTTCTCTTTTATCATTCTTGCCAATTGATGAATGGTGGCATCATGTGAAGAGCATATGTATCTCCCTTTGGCTTCAGGGTTTTCATAGAGGAATATGTGGCACTCACAAAGATCATCCAAATGCACAAACTGACCTTGCTTTATAATGGAATAATGTGATTCCATTCCTGTGAAAACATGCACATTAATCCCGTTAATAACTATAATAAGCGCGTAATGTGAGCACGCGTGGCTGGCTGCGCGCTATATACGTACCGTTGATCAAAGAAAGTGCGGTAATTAGGCTTGGTGGGAATGTGGGAGTGATGAATGGGCCGACTACTAATGTTGGTATGATACTAATGAAATCAATGTTGTTTTCTATTGCTGCTTTCCATGCTGCTCTTTCTGCTAGTGTTTTTGACACGAAATACATCTGTTTATATGTAACAAGATAGATTCCATAAATAAGTAAGTAATTCTAGCTAATTGTATAAAGACACTAGACGATTCTTACACTAAATTAATTACTTCTATCTTTTATTTTATTTTTTAAGAGCTTGAAAGCAGACATGGTTTACAAATGTAGCCTATGTTCTTTTTTGTTTTGTTTTGTTTTTTACCCTTTTAACCTTACAAAATTATGCTATTATTATACTTAAGTGTCACATTTTTAAGTACATATATTTTGCAAATTATAAAACCAAGATTTAGTTATATAGGAGTATGGTAAAACTAAAAAAAAAAGGAACAACGTAAAAATTAATTTTTAGATACATAAAATCATACTTGTTTTACTGTTGTTGATAATTATTGGTTTATCACGATTTTTCTGGTTTTCTCTATCGAACTTCTAGCAACCAAATGCCCGCCGCGGGGCATCACACTAGTTCATAAATAACAATCAAAATTTGTGTGAAAATAAATTAAGTCGTCCCTTTAGGTGATGGCCGTCTCCTTAAAAAATTTTTGGGCCCTGGGCAAGATTAAACAAACTGGGCCCTACCCGCTCTAGTAAAACAAAAATTCACTGCCGTTGTTGCGTCACTCAACAATTCGATCAAACTCTATTATGAACACTATAACAAACCAAACAGATTCAGGTCAGCCTGAATAATTTGTAAAAAAAATTAATTTAGAAGTTAAGAGAAAAATTAAAAATCTTTATAATTAATATAATAATATTAAAACAATAAAATAATTTGATTGTTTAGAAAAAAAAAACACTTAGATAAAAGGTAACACAGCAGGAGGAAAAAATGGAAATATATCAATGCTCTTTTGTAGATGAAATATGAAAGCTTATTGAAAGGGTTGTGGTCTTGTGGATACAGAGAGTCAGAGAGGCACATTGCAGCATTTAAAAGAAAGGCTGAATAAAATTGTAAAAAAACGGTGCCAGGGAGTCTAGAACCCAAGACCAGCAACTTAAAAGGCGTGCAAGCAACCAGTCGACTGCAGTTAGTGGCTTGTCCTTCTATTTCTACGTGGGTCGATTTTTTATATGGTCAACCAGCTAGATTATATGTGGGGGATGAGTATATTTCGTCTACTACTGGCGTTCAGTAGGGGGACCCCTTGGGGCCCCTCCTTTTTGCCCTTGTTCTACACCCCCTTGTTCACCGAATAAGGGATCGCTGCAAACTTCTATTTCACGCCTGGTACCTAGATGACGGAACGCTTATTGGAGATGCCACCCAAGTGGCTAATGCTTTAGATATCATCAGAGCTAAGGGTCCTCCCTTAGGGCTTCAACTTAATATAAAGAAAACTGAAGTTTTCTGGCCAACCTGCAATGGTGTAAAGGTTCAGGAGGGCTTATTCCCTCAGGGGATTGGGAGGCCGGTGCTGGGTGTGAAACTCCTGGGGGGCGCCGTTGGTCGTGATGCAGAGTTTATTAGTAGTCTGGCTCTTAAAAGAGCGAACTGTGCAGTCGAGCTGATGAGGTGCCTTAAACGCCGACGGGACCCTCAGAGCGAGCTCCTCTTGCTTCGTTCTTGTATGGGTGTTGCTAAATTATTGTTTGGTCTTCGAACGTGTCAACCTTCTTTGGTTGGGGGAGCTGTCTCTGTTTTTTATAAAGGCCTCCGGGGAGCATTAAAGGATATTGTTGTTTGTGGGGGTGCCTTTTTTGGAGATCTCCAGTGGAGGTTGGCTTCTCTCCCGACCCGGTTCGGAGGCTTAGGGATTTGTACGGCCGAGGATGCCTCTTCATATGCTTTCGTGGCTTCAAGGGCCCAATCTTGGGGTTTACAAGACCACATACTCCGAGAATGTGGTGGGGATGTTTTAGACTCCGATTACAGGAGTGCGTTGGACCTTTTGCATAGTTCTCTTCCCGACCTTGATATTGGCGTTTCTACATTAAAGACACCGCCCCCCCCCCCCCTAAATCCCAGAAAATTCTGGCGAATGCCTTATATGGCGAAATTGTCAAGAGGTTTGAAGAGAAGTTTGTTTTATCCCCTCAGCAAAGAGCTGTGTTTGAATGTCTCCGTGCCCTACATGCTCAGGATTTTCTGTCTGTCGTACCTATTGAAGGCTTGGGGCAACACATGTCGGCCGTGGAATACCGTGCTATCCTTAGATACCGACTGATGATTCCTTTGTTCCCAGTTGACGAGCCATGTCCGGTATGCCGCAAAGCGTGTTTGGATTCTTTCGGCGAGCACGCGATCCACTGTAAAGAGCTACCAGGGTTTAAATATCGGCATGATTGGGTGAGAGATGTGTTATGTGATGTTTTTAAACGGGCCGGGATCTCTGCCAAAAAGGAGGCTCCAGTCAATTTTCTGACTGACCCCTTAGAGGGGAGGTCCACTTTACGCCCGGCGGACATCCTTGTGTTTGGATGGGAAGGGGGAAACACGCTTGTGTAGATCTAACTGGAGTCTCCCCCCTTGTCGGGCTTAAGGACAAGGGCTTTGTCGTAGGGCAAGCGGTGCTTAAGGCAGAGGCGAGCAAAGTGGCAAAACATGAGAAAGCCTGCCTAGAGAATCAACATGTGTTTGTCCCGTTTGCGTTTGATACCTTTGGTGGCCTCGCGCCTGACGCTGTGCGACTTTTGAATCGGGTTCAAAAAGTCGTTAATAGTAATTCTTCGTCGCTAAAGGTTTCAAACTTTGTATTTAGTATAATTGGTTTTTCTATTCAAAAGGGGGTGGCGGCGCAACTTGTTGCCCGACTACCTGACATTGCATTGTAATTGCCCTTTCTCGTGTGAATGATATTCTACTTTATGTAAAATATATATATATATATATATATATATATATATATATATATATATATATATGTATGTATATAATATATAAAATAATTACGGGCCCTTTTGCGTTTTTGGCCCTGAGCCGTCGCCCACCCGGCACATGCTCAGGGCCGGCCAAGAAAATGAAGCAAAACAATGAAACGAACCCAAGCAGTCATCTTTTTGCAATTGATGAAGTCCAAATCGCTCCAATGCGACTCATCATACACCGGAAGTTGTTTTTCTTGTACGTTTACAGTTCCGGCAGAGGAGGTGAATACCAGTTTCTTGACTGTCTTGGCTTTGGCACATGATCTTACAATGCCTAATACTCCTTGTACAGTTGGCTTTATAATTTCATTCTGCAATATATGTGTCATGTTGTGATATCAAATAATAGAATATGACCAAAAAAAAAATTACGAGTATGTTGTGTATGTACCTCAGGGTCCTTGGATTCAAAGTCCATAGGGGTGGCTACATGAAAGACCCCATGGCAACCTTCAATGGCTTCATCAAAGCTTCCTTCTTGTGTCATATCTGCCTTATATAATGTCAAGTTTGTTTCTGCTCCTGGTAGTTCTTTCAAATGTTTCACCTTTTTCATGTCACCTGTTATATTTGTTTAAACTTTCATGTCACGTGATATATTTATTTAAAGTTTCAACCACTTAAAACAAGTATACACTAGTGTGGAAAGTATGCGACAAACTGTGTAATATATTGAAGTTGATGATAGGCATATACACAATGCGAAATAAGGCTTTTAACGAAAGTATGAGAGAGAAGCAAAGTTTTCAACAAAAGAGTGGCTGGAATGGTGGTTCGTAAGGCTTTGGGCATGCGAAAGTAGCAGTTCGATTCTTACCCACATGCCCGAATGCAACAGTTAATGTTTTTTTTATTTATTTAACTAGTAGAGTAAATTACAAGTTTTGTCCTTCATATATGTCTCAAATTGCAGGCGCTGTCCTTTAACCAAAACTTGACAGACGGTGTCCTTTGTGTTTTCAAAATCTTGCACGTTTTGTCCTTTAGGCCAAACTTAGTTAGATTTGTTAGTTAAATCTGGTATCAAGGGGCTATTTTGTAAAAAAAAATTATTTAGGGACTAAATTGTACAAAACTTAAAAATATAAAACCCCCAAATTAGGTCGTCTTCCCCATTTATCCCCATTCACCACCGCCCCCAAACACCTGCAACCACCACCGCCATTACCACCACACCCACCGCCCTTCGCCGCTCAACCATCACCTTCCCTCATCACGACGATCCACCGATTCACACCACCGTCAGTCACCCACCGACTTCAACCACCGCCATTACCACGATCTCCACCACCATTCACACCGGTCAACCTCCTCAGCCACTGCCACCGCCGTTTCAACCGCTGGACCACCATTTCCGACGCCACACCACTCCGCCCTCAACCACCACTGCCTCTCTCTCTCCTGTATCTATTCTCTCTCTCTCTACTCCATCTCTCGCTTCCTCTGTAAACTTCACCACCACCACCATAACCTCCTTCCTCCAGCACCACCACAACAGATGTATCAATCATTTTCCTACATCAACCTTCGTCATCCACACACATCCTCCAACGACCGTAACGGCGGTGGTTCAACCCTCGGAAGATCATCAATCCAGTAGCGACTATTCTGTTGCGTGCGTCACAACAATCGTCTAACATCGGAATCAACTTTAAAGATTGAAGCTTTCGGTATACCCATCAGAATTTTTGATTCAGATGATAATTAAGGTGGGTTTGAATTTGGGGTTTTTTAATTTGTGGTGTTGGGGTTTCTTCTTCTTCAGATGATTATGATTGGTGATTGTGTTTTTTGTGATGATGGACAAGGCATTGTTGCAACCTGGGTTTCGGCTTTATCCCATAGATGAAGATTTGATTGGTTATTACCTTAGGCGAAAGGTTGAAGCGCTAATTGAACTTGAAGTGATTTTTGTTATCAAATTGTACAAGTAAATTGATTTGTTTTAAAGGTCAAGTTTATGGAACTTTCATGCGAAGAATGGTGACCGAAGAGAGATGACACCGGATGAGTTTAAGAACAAAGATGGTGGCGGTAGTGGTGGTGGTGGCGGTGGTGGCGGAGGGTGGTGGTGATGGTGATGAAGGGTGGTGGTGATGGTGGTTAGTAATTTACTCAATAATATTAATAATAATAATAATAATATTAATAATAATAATAATAATAATAATAATAATAATAATAATATTAAGTTTTGTACAATTTAGTCCCTGAATAATTTTTTTTTACAAAATAGCCCCTTGATACCAGATTTAACTAACAAATCTAACTAAGTTTGGCCTAAAGGACAAAACGTCCAAGATTTTGAAAACACAAAGGACACCGCCTGTCAAGTTTTGGTTTAAAGGACAGCGCCTGCAATTTGTGACATACATAAAGGACAAAACTTGTAATTTACTCTAACTAGTATTTTACTTATTTAACTAGATATGTTTTTTTTTATGTTTAATTAATTAAAATATTAAGTTTACCAATTTAGTTAATTAATAAAGAATAACGGATTTTAATAATCCCAACTATTGTCCGTTGGCCGGTAACGATTCCAACTTCAAAAATTCCCACTAACGGTCCCATCTTTTCACATATTAGCCTTCAATGGACCCGACTGTCAGAACCCTAACGCTGTTAGTCTCCGGTCACCGGAAAAACGTTTTTGGCCGGAAAACTCAACATTTTCTTCTCAAACCTCTTTGTAACCTTGTTACGCACCTTTAGGAACCTTTTCTAGTAAAACCCCCCAATTATTAAGGTCACCGGAAAAACTCATTTTTCGTCGGAAAACTTTTTTTTAGCCGAAAACTTGTTTGTAACCATAGATCGGACCTTTAGGAACCTTTTTCCGACCTTCTTACACACACTCCACTTTCTCGGAACCCTAGTTGCTATCCAAACTAACACCCGTACCCCCACCATCACCTTCTTCAACCGCACCAAAACCCACAACATCCACCATCATATCCTCCCCTTCATCTTTCTCACTTACAGTTTTATCTACACCAGTAAATATGAAAAAAAAAACACGAATTTTTAACACCAACTGACTCACGTGACCTAAAACGTAGACGATGTTGAATTTATAACAACTTTATTAAAGTTTAGGGATAAAAAAGTAAAAGCACTTTAAGAAAATAGTAAAAAAAACATAGAATAGAATGATTAAACTATAAGTTTACAGTAAAAAAACAAAATAAAAAAATGAAATTGTCACTATTTATTGGGATGTTATGAATTAATATATAAATAAAATATTATTGGAAACGTTATCCAGTTTCTAGAACAGATCCAAAGAAATATTGTTTAAATTATCTACATGGTTTCAGATTTGTAGCATGTTATCACTGTATACGAGTGTGGCCTGTGGGTTTCTTTTCGTTTCATTTGCACTTGTAAACTTCAAATTAACATTGTTATAAAATTAACAAAAATATACTATTTGTAGCAAAGTATGTGCGAAAACTAAATGTATGAGTGTTGAAAACAAAAAGAAAAGGTTAAGAAGTATGCACACCGGGGTCACGAACGGTAGCGCGAACAATGTAACCACGTTCAAGAAGTCTCCTGACTAACCACGAGCCAATGAACCCGGAGGCTCCGGTGACGCACACGGTTGCCGGAGAATCCTCTTTCATGTTGCTTTTTGATTTATTTTTTGATGATTCGTTTGACTATTTTGATGTTATTTATAGGTGTTTTCTTTAAATTTATACTTAAAAGAGTGACAAGTGTAAGAACACGTGTCTAACCCACCGTTCAAATACAAATATATTTGACATGTGACAGTTAGACAATGAAGAATGGTAGGAGTGAGGGAGGATAGTTGCATACCTACCCGGGTTGCGTTTTGGTCAGTATAATATTAATTAGAGCATTAAGTATTCTTTTGTAAAGCGATAATATTATTTCTTTATACTTATAAATTTAAATTATTATTTTTTTTCAAGTTTGAATCTGATAAATCTCTTTTAAAACACATGTACCTTTATTAAATGATCAGCCACACTGTAGCATCGAGTTATTCTATTTTAGGCCATGGGGTATGAGGCTTGAGTTAGGGGAAAACGCCCAAGCCACCATCCCGGGAGCTTGGGTTGGGGCTTGGGTTTGGGCGTGGCCCCTTGGGGCTTGGCTTTCAAGCCGGGCGTGGGGCGGGCTAGCAAGGTGACATGGCGGGCTCTCAATGGCCATGTGTCAACTCATGCTCCTAACCCAAGCCCCCAACCCAAGCCCCACCATACCCCATGGGCGTGGGTTTTTTTTCCCATTCCACGTGTCAACCAATGCCCAACCCAAGCCCCACCATACCCCACGGTCTTATACTCTCTTAAAGTACAAAGTCGGTGGCCAATGCCACCTAAAAACCAAATTGTTTGCTTTTTACCCTTTAATTTTGGGTAGTATTCTTTATACTCTCAATTTTGGTATGGTTTTTTTTATTCCCAGTTTTATCAAATTTCATTATTACCCCTCTTAGCCCTTAAGTTTACGAAATGTAATTTTTAACACCATAACTTTTTATGAACTTTGTAAGATTTCACTTTAACCCCTCGAGAGTTTTTGGCTTGACGGTATAAATTCAAGTCAGTCGGGTCGCATATAATACGTTACGATTGTACGGTATAAATTTGATTTGCGTTATGTTTTGATCCAATCGCAATGCAGCTATATGTTACGTTGAGTTCAACCGGATACGTCGAAACGCGTGTTTTTATAAGGTTAGCGCATCACATAACACTCTGACTAATCCGTTCGATGTTTGCAATGTACCTGCGCCGCAACACGCGCGGGTATCATTACTAGCTATATCTTAAAAGACAAAGTCGATGGTACTTTTACAAGTAGTTTCTTTTTGACACTCCAACTTTGTGGTAGTTTTTTTTCAGCCCCAACTTTGTTATAGTTTCTTACCCTTTCTTAGCCCGTAAGTTTAGGATATGCAATTTTTAACCACTTAACTTTTTATGAACTTTGTAAATGCCACTTTGACCCCCTCGAGAGTTTTTGGCTTGACGATATAAATTTGAGTTAGTCGGGTCACGTATATTACGTTATGATTGTACGATATATATTCGATTTACGTTACGTTTTGATCCAATCGCAATGCAACTATAGGATACATTGAGTTCAATCAGATACGTCAAAACGTGCGTTTTCATATGATTAATATATCACATAACGCTTGAACTAATGCGTTCGATATTTGCGAAGTACCCGCGCCGCAACGTGTGCGAGTCTTATTTACTAGTACATTCTTAAAAGAGAAAGTCGGTGGCTTTTGCCACCGACCACCTTCTCCGTTTTTTGTCTCTCTATATATAGAAGGTTATCAAAACCTTTTACATCTATTGAGGTCTGGCTTGGTGGTCCACCCTCCATCTGATCTACGCGTTGCTCGAGTTTGATTCCTACTACACCCAATTCATTTGCTTATATTATATGTTCCTTTGACCTCAGCTACATAATTTTTGGGTCAGACCCAAATTTCTACCTTTGTTCTTTTCCGTTCGATGTCACATAGTTATACTTTGGTTCCTTTTGTTCACTACTACTAAAGCTCTGTTTTGTAGTTGTGGTTGAATGTTACATAGTTATATTTTGCCAACACTTTCTTTTTAATTATTATAATTTATATACAAAGCTTATCACATGTAACTGGCACATCGAGCTAGGGGGTAAAATTCAATCACTGATTATGTTTTTCTTATGTTTCTTATGTATGAGTCAGGTCGTACATATAAATGCGCTATGATTGTACAATATAAATTCAATTACTTTACATTTTGATCCAACTACAATGCTATTGAGTTAAACTGGATACGTCAAGACGCACATTTTCGTATGGTTAACTCATGACATAACGTTTGTACTAATTTATTCAATGTTTGCAATGTACCCGTGCGGCAACGCTTGCGGGTCTAAGTACTAGTTATATATGAAAAAGATTATGAATTATCATTACTTATAGAATTATATTATAATTTATATACAAAGCTTATCACATGTAACCGGCACATCGAGCTAGGGGGTAAAATTCAATCACTGATTATGTTTTTCTTATGTATGAGTCAGGTCGTACATATAAATGCGCTATGATTGTACAATATAAATTCAATTACTTTACATTTTGATCAAACTACAATGCTATTGAGTTAAACTGGATACGTCAAGACGCACATTTTCGTATGGTTAACTCATGACATAACGTTTGTACTAATTTATTCAATGTTTGCAATGTACCCGTGCGGCAACGCTTGCGGGTCTAAGTACTAGTTATATATGAAAAAGATTATGAATTATCATTACTTATAGAATTATATTATATATATATAGTTAACGAAGGCTCATGAATAGTAATTTTATTTTTAAAATAATATATATAGTTTTTTTTAATTTTATTATTTTAATATTATAATACTTTATTATTATATTATTATAGAATATATTTTTTTTTACATTTGTAAACCATATTTTCTATTTCATTTATCATTTACCATTTACCATTTGTTTTTATTAACTTTTTTTTCTTAAATCATATTCTTTTATCAATTAGTTTAGTTTGATATTTCTTTATAAACTTATGTTTATTAATTTTTTTTGTAAGGAACTTGAATAGTGATTTTCTTTTTATAAAACTATATAGATTTTTAATATTATATTATTTAATATTTTAATAGTTTTTATATTTATATTTAAGTTTTAACATTTTCTTATTTTTATTTTACTTTCTTAAAACCATATTTATTTTATCATTCCTTTTTTATCTTTATAATCGTATATTGCTTTTTTAGTGTTTTATTATTTAATATTATAATAGTTTATTATTATATCTACCTTTAAGTTTTAACATATTTTTATTTTACTTTCTTAAAATGATTTTTCTTTTATTATTTTTTTAATAATTCATTTTTCTTTTTCTAAATTATATTTCCTTTATCAATTAATTTTAAATTTCTTTAATGACTTACGTTTGTTAATTTTTTTAAGAACTTAAATATGTAGTTGTGTTCATTTTTTTTCTTTTTTACATTCCGGTATAAGTTTTGTTAAAATAAAGTTTTATTCAAAATAGAGTATTTATTTGGTTTCGTAAAATGATATGATGATAAATTAAACCAATTCTAACGTTTGGTTTTCTAAACAACATGCTTCATTTTCAAATAATGTTTGTTTTACATTATCATTTGATCCGTTTCGTCGCAACGCGCGACGCCAATAAATCTAGCAATTATATTTATATAATAATGCAAAAAAATATATGTATATATATTATCATGATAGATGAATATTGTTTATATGAATTTATTTATATTAACTAATTACAAGTATTTATACAAGATTAATTTTGTAAATTGACATTTTTCAATTTTACCCTCTCAGCCTTGTTTTAATCAGTCGGTGTTAGCTTATTCATGGGTATATGTGTCAACATTTTTCTGGAGACACTCGATGCATGCTCCTTTTAAAATGAATACATATGTGTTTATTTGTTGTTGAATTTTCACGGGTGAAAAGAGAAAAAAAAAAGCAAGAAATGTTGGATGTATGTAACATTTCTCCCTTTGCTCAAAGCGTTCGTCGCTCGCTTGACATTTGTTCGGAAATTGCTTGGAAAATGCTCTTTCAATTTAACGTTCGGTTATAAACAAGCCGCTTTGCTTTGTTCGGTTCATAAACGACCCAAGCATAAGCAAAGATCCGCTCGACTTGGTTCGGCTCGAATTAATATCTTTAATTAGTATATATATATATATATATATATATAGGGAGAAGATCATGCGAGAACCACCTCTTATTGCGAGAACCGCGAGAACCAATGTGAACACAACCAAAAATGCCTAAAAATAGATAAAAATCACACAAAATTTTTTTTAATATTTTTTTATATAAAAATCGCTACTTTTCGAAGCAAAAAAAAAATTAAAAAAAAAAATTTTTTGCCACTAAAAGTAGCGATTTGAGCATAAAAAATATAAAAAAAAAAATTTAGATTTTTTTTTTATTTTTTTAGATTTTTTTTAGATTTTTTTAGGTTTTTTAGGGGTTTAGTTTTTAGCATTTTAGCTTGGGGGGTGGGGGAGGGGGGTTTAGGTTTTTTTTTTTGGGGGGGGGGGGGTTAGGTTTTTTTAGCTATTTTAGGTTGTGTTCACATTGGTTCTCGCGGTTCTCTCAATAAGGGTGGTTCTCGCATGAACTCCTCCCTATATATATATATATATATATATATATATATATATATATATATATATATATATATATACATACATACATATATAGGAGTAGGATCCGTTAGAAACCACCCTTTATTGCGAGAACCGCGAGAACGAATGTGAACACAATAAAAAAAATAGCTAAAAAAACACACAATTTTTTTTACTAAAAGTCGTTGTATTTTGTTATTAATTTTTTTTAAAACTATTTAAAAAAAATTCGCTACTAAAAGTAGCGATTTTTAAGTGAAAATATTAATTTTTTTTTTGTTTTTTATATTTTTTAAGGTTTTTTTGGGGTTTAGTTTTTAGCATTTAACTTGGGTGAGGGGTTGGGGGTTTAGTTTTTATTTATTTATTTATTTATTTATTTGGAGGGGGGGTGTGGGGGTTACGTTTTTTTAGGTTATTTTATTGTGTTCACATTGGTTCTCGCAATAAAGGTGGTTCTTGCATGAACCTTACCCTACATATATAAACATGTATATACACATATATATACACACACCTATATATACACACACATAGGGGAGTTGATCCGGGGCGAGTTAGTCCAATTTTTTTTTTCATAAACGTAGATGCGTGTATTATAAACACATTTGTAAAAAAAAAATTCAAAAAAAATGTCGTGTGTGTACTTTTGAGCACCACAAGTTTGTGTTTACGGGTACCGTAAATTTTAAAAATTTACGGTACCCGTAAACACAAACTTGTGGTGCTCAAAAGTACACACACGACATTTTTTTTTTTGAATTTTTTTTACAAATGTGTTTATAATACACGCATCTACGTTTATGAAAAAAAAAATTGGTCCAACTCGCCCCGTGCGGTGTAGTTCTCATGGTTCTTACAACTAGATGTGGTTTTCATTTTAGCAGTCCCCTACACACATATATACATAAATATAAATAAATTTAAAGTTTTATATATACCACTCTATTAGATTTTGGTCCACTATATAAAAATTTACAACTATATCTATATGTGCTAACCCAATCATGCCATTAAAAAAATTAATATCAAATCTAAAGTTAAACCCTAAACCAATAAACGACAGTCGGCTCATCGCCTCAATGTTTCATGCAGTTACCCTAAGTCGATCGTCTCCTGCTCTCAACGTAATTGTTTGTGCAATATGATCATCGTCTCGTCGGCAACAACATTGTTATTTATAAGAAAAATATTATGCCATGAAATGTGTTTGTTTTTAAAGACATAAAAACTTAAGACCTAACATTGTCACTATCTCTCTCAACAAATTTAAATTGGGCGACATGATTGTCCAAATAACTCGAACTTCGCTCGACACTCACTCGAAATGTTTACTGCTCGAAAAATGCTCGCTTGATTTAAGGCTTGGTTTTAAACGTGCCGCTCTGCTCGGTTCGGTTTGTAAATGAGCCTAGCACGAGCAAAGGTCCGCTCAGTTCGACTCGGCTCGTAAACAGCCCTAGTTCCAATTACACGTTATCATGTTGTACACATTGTTGATGATGTGACAATTATCAGACGGTTTCTAGGCCTTGTGACGAAAGTGATCCAACATCAACATTCTCAATTTTACATAAAGGTTTAAGCAAACTGAGTTATCTATTTGGAATAGAAGTCAATTTCTCTCATAATAGTCTATATGTATCTTATAGGTGTTATTTGTAA
Organism: Helianthus tuberosus; assembly: GCA_030545235.1. Classification (NCBI taxonomy): domain Eukaryota; kingdom Viridiplantae; phylum Streptophyta; class Magnoliopsida; order Asterales; family Asteraceae; genus Helianthus; species Helianthus tuberosus. The sequence continues at coordinate 134,172,110 of CM060430.1, read as the reverse complement.
GAGCTATTGCTCTTTTGCAATGCATTGTCTTAAGTTAATGCAAATTTTTTTATCAGTTCTAAACGTATTTAATGAAAAACATGTTAAAGTGTAGCTGGTAAGTCTGCAACTGCAGCAAGGATAGATGTAGAAGACATGCTTGTCAGCTTGATCTGATTCTCGTTTAGGGTGTATATGAGTGATGAGAATAATAAGTTCTTGAGATGATGAACTCGTTCGTTTTGGAGAGAGGGGGGGGGCGAATTATGTGATGCTATGTGTAATATTTAACCTGATAACCTCTCTAGTTGTCTCCTTAAATACACCCAAGGAGAAACAATTATTAGTTAGTAAGGATAATATGGTCCATCAACAATTACCAACTAATATAATAATAAGGTAATTTAATACATTGATGTGATATTATATAAATGATCATAATCGTCATACATTAAATAAATAAATTATATTTATTCTAACATTCTCTCACTTGGCCGAGTAATCATTTAATATGAGTATCAGATAAGATAAGTCTGATCAGAAGTTAATACTCATTTTAGTTTTAAACCAAAAACCGTAGCAGAGAAATACAGCCATTGAGTTATCATTCAACTCAGGACCCCCATTAGTTATACCACAACATCAATTTATTGGATACAAAATTTTAGTTTCCTCAATTCGTTCATAAACGAATAATTAATTTTGTATCAAAATTAATGTAGGACCTCTCGAACTGTTACACTTGAGAAAACATGGTAGCTGACATAAGGATATACCTCTCGAACTATTTGATGCAATATATGCCCCAGGATTCTCTGTGTTGAAGGCGACTACAGTTGCAGACCCAAAAATCCTAACTGGAAGTAACAACACACACCTCAAACATGGAAACAGTCATAGGTTACATTGCTCCCTATGAGCAATAACTGATAGTGTTCAATATTTACTTATATATGTAGAGAACCATCGTCGAGGGGGAGAATTTTTTGTAATACTGATGAATGCTGGTTATCAAAATTAAGGTTTAACTAGATTTACTACTTGCTGCGATGAGGTAGAGATCAGTTATATATATATATATATATATATATATATATATATATATATATATATATATATGAGTGGGGATCCTACGGAAAGTGTGTTTTTCCTAGAAAGTCTAGGAAGCGATCTGGGCCATCCAATAGGTGTGTTTAATGGTTGAGATCATCTTGGTGGCATTTTGGTAATATGTGTTTCTTAAAAATAGGATTATTTAATTAATCAGGGGTAGATATGTCATTTAGCTTGTTTTAAATATGGAAATAATTGTCATTCCATAACCACCCCACATTTCTTGCGATTTTCTCTCTCTCTCTCTCTCTCTCTTCCTTCTATCCTTCATGAAGAAACACATCAAGAAAACACATCGTATTAATCTGCTTGCTGTTAAAACACATCGTCAAGAAATCCTCCAGTATTACCAGCATGGATGGTAAAACACAGCGTATGAATCTGCTTGCTGTTAAAACACAACTGTATGAATCTGCTTGCAGTTAAAACACAACTGTATGAATCTGAATGCTAAAACACAACTGTATGAATCTGCTTGTCGTTAAAACACAACTGTATGAATCTGAATGCTAAAACACAACTGTATGAATCTGCTTGCAGTTAAAACACAACTGTATGAATCTGAATGCTAAAACACAACTGTATGAATCTGCTTGCTGTTAAAACACAACTGTATGAATCTGAATGCTAAAACACAACTGTATGAATCTGCTTGCTGTTAAAACACAACGTCAAGAACATTCTGGAGGTTTCCAGACATAATTAAAAATCGATACAGACAAGATAATAGTAAACAGAAAAAGAAGTGTATTTGCCATATCCGCAATCAAGAATTGTGTTCGAAGCCATAATTATCTCTCACGTAAAAAATGCTTTACGAATAAAGTTGATCAAGATTGTGAAAGGAACGAATGATAATTTGATTGATATTTACATCTGGTAGTAATTCGCAAATCATGGAGAATCAGTTACCATAAAATCGTGCATAGTTAGTTAATGAGATATAAATTCCAAAATTAAAATAAAATATCAAATTACACAATTGCACTTTTAGTAAAAATCCTTCAATGCCACATGTCACGTTCTGATTGCTTCCTAGACTTTCTAGGAAAATAAGGCTTTCTACCTAACTCCTGCTATATATATATATATATATATAACACATTACATTCACATCGCCAATCTTATCTACCAAGTCTATACAAATTATTGTTGTATATAAGTTGTACAAAACTTGTTTTCGAGTGTACGTTTCTGGAAGACGATGGTGATAGGTGATCTGGCTTATGTAAGGCTTTCGGCTGCATAGTATTCCTAGGCTGCAGCCATCCAAAAAAGCGGTTTTCTCTGTGATCATTCTTCACGTGCCTTCTTTGAGGCACGGATTGATTCTGCAATAGTAAGGAAAAAACACATTAGAACAAATCGAACCATACAACTGTAGGCGCATACCCACCATTAGTCTAATCGTTATTATGTTTTATGTTAATGCTAGCATATTAGAATCAAAACAACAATATCTAATAGGAATATGACCCGAGTTAATAAAGAAATCATCTCATGAATATGCTTCTCAAGAAATTTGAGTTTTGCATCTGATTCTTCTTGATATTGAGTCAAATCAGACTGCATCACACCTATCAATTTCTCAAGATGAATGGTCACCAACGCTTCATATCTTAAATAAAAAGTTCTAACAAAAAGATGAATATCTTAACATGGAAATTCAACAAACTTGATTTATTATTCTACTTAAGCTACTTGTATCTACAATCTTACATGTCCAACATGCTTATTGTATAATTTCAGTATGATATTATTTTTTCCATCATATGCGCTAAGATAAACAAAATGTTAAAAGTCCTATTGTTATTTGCCCAAAATCAAATCTTGATCACCACCATCCATCTATACTTCAGTCACCATTTAAAAAAGTCAACCCTCTGACCTATTCAAAGAAATCAAACCTGACAGCTAGAGAGTACTTAAAAACATATGAATCAAAGATGAAATCAACTTATTTATCAATCTTATTGATTCGAACCATCCTCTGAATGTTGTTTAGTTTTGTTCATGTAAAAAACTAGAGGTTTTAAAACCTTAGCAACGCCACACCCTAACCAATGACGGAAACATCAGGGCGGGAAATAGATTGCTCGAGACATCACAACTTGCTAAATGAGGAAATAATTAATTAAACTTGATTTCATTGATAGGTAAAAGGGTACATTGTCTTGAAATAGAAAGGCAACAAGGGAAGATCACATATGACAAATTAAACGTACAAATTTAAATGCGTTTCTAAAATTCATCCTACTGGATTCTTGAACGTCATATCATCAATTTCCTTCAATATATATTAAAATAAATGTCAACACATAAAACATTGGTGAGCAAACAAGTTTTGGCTACTAGCATAGATAGAAAAGTTGTCATCAATCCTACATGGCATAAAAACATACTAATATAGAGCCTTCCTATGGGCAGTGTGCTACTCCTATAGCATGTATGTATCCTAAGCATATCATTTAAGCATGTATAAACGGATTGATTAATGTGAATAATGTGATTGAAATCGTGATTGTGATTTTGATAGTATTATATATATTGCACCCAAAAGTGTGAAAAAGGTAAAATGTGATCATGTAAACTCACGGTTTGCAAAGCTTGCAAAGAAGTCGTGAATTGTTAAGTCTTGAGATTGGAACACCAAAGTTACCCTGCGATAGGGAAACAGAGGTGTGTGAGTTTATTGATTTGACTGATGGATTGGGTTCAAAATTAAAATGATGGAATTTACATATATTATAGTCCTATGTGCTATAAGGTACCATGAAAATGGTCATGCAAGGAGGTAGGATGAATTCCATTCATTTAACCTCATTATATGATTCACCAAAGCACAAAATCATCAACTTAGTTGATGATTTCGATTGGTCATGAATATGGACAAAAGTGAAAGTGTATAATTCACTAAGTAGCTAAATGAGGACGACCCGACGAGTGCATACCCAACATGGCAAATGTTGGAGATGAGGCGTGGCTGGCTCACTTTGATTCTAGGAAGCTACTTAGAATGTGCATCATCTAAATCATCAAGTAACCAAGTGAAACTCAAACTAGACTAATGCATTCCAATCATGGCAAATGTTTGGAGACTTAGTATAGTTTGGACACTTTGTTACTAGAAAGTTTACTTGATGACTTCGGTTAAAGAAAATGGATTAGCTAACTAAGGTAGTGGAATCATAGTTGGAAAGCCAAGGCTCCATTGTTCACACTTTACCAAAACACAAGCCTCACAACATTGAAGGTTGTAGGGCTTGGATGGTTTCAACACTTGTAGGTTGTTTTAAACCTTTTAGTGTAGTAGCTAAATGAGGTTTTAGGGCCTCTAATCTTCTTGAAATCAACCATACACAAGCCCCACAAACATGGGTTTGATTGGGGACAAGGTTGGTACAAGATTCCATAAGATGAACAACGAAATGAAACATGTTTGTAAAAGTTTTATAAAATAGAATTCAAATCTGACTTTGGAGCCTCATAGAAGTGATGTACCACCTTGTTACACCTTGGTGAATCTTGGATAACATCCTTGGAGGTCATCCAAGTAGTTTGATGTAAGAAAACAAGAATAAAATGAAGAAGAAGGTGCTCATAACTCATTGTTTTGAGACTTGGTACAATCTACCCAACTTTGGTATTTTGAGGAGGTTGAGAGGATTTGAGAGTTGATTTGAGGTGTGTAAAGGGTGGAGGAGTTATGGAAGACATATATTTATAGTGGGGGATTAGGGTTTGGGTTTAAAGAAGGTTGGAAGGTGATTGGAGAAGAAAGGAGGTCTAATTCGCGATTTGGAACCAATTCTGCCTACCCAGAGGGGGCTTACGGACCGTAAGGACATGGATATGGCCCGTAAGGTTTCCAGATTCCAAAATTTTAGTTTTTTTGGTCCTTGTTGCTTGGTCACTTGTCCAGTTATGCAATTTCCTTGATATGTTAAGTGTTTTAAGGCATTTTTGGGCATCTTTAAAATATGTATGAGTATGTGATTGATATGAATGTATACGAGTATAATTTCAGATATAATTTCACATTGAGTATGATTTGGTTTCGTATATAAAACGCGTGTAAGTATCATGTATGTAAGAATTAAAAAGTACAATTTGAAATGTATTTCCATTATGATCAAAGTCTCAAGATTACAAAGATTGAAATGAAATACGCATACGACTTACTAAAAGTAGAAGGTATAAAAATACGGATGGTTACAGTCTCCCCTACTTTAGAAAATTTCATCTTGAAATTTATTCCACAGGAAGACTCGGGAAAAAGATGCAGGTACTTGATCTTCATATCGCTTTCGAGTTCCCAAGTGAACTCGGGACCGCGCTTTCCTTTCCAACGAACCTTGACAATTGGAATTCGACTTCACCTAAGTTGCTTTGCCTCATGATCCATGATCTCGACATGTTTCTAGATAAAATGTAGATACTCGTTGATGCATAAGTCATCGAGTGGGACATGAAGTCCTTCTTCAGCCAAAGAGAGTTTTTGATATGTGGATAAACAATCTAGTTGTGATAAAAGCGTGAAGTCTAACATTTTTCTCAAAGAAAGTTTGATGAGCCAATGTAAGGGGGGGAAAACTTATATGTGATAGATCCACCCAACTATCAAATGACGATACCAATTCACTAATAAGTCCATTCTTTTCTCATAGGATAATAGTGGTGGTGTAGGACTGTGTTGATGATATTGCACCAGGAGGCAGATCCATTCAAATTTATCAAAAGATATTGGGGAATGCTTGAATAAGATTCCTGAATGTTATAGATTAAAGTTTAAGAAGTTAATATAATTAAGAGAAGATGTAGTTCTTCATTTATCACTCTTATCCCTAAATAGAAAGATCTCATTTCATTGTAGGATTACAAGCCTAAACCATATAGGTTGCATCTATAAGGTTATCTCCAAAGTCTTGGCAAATAAACTCAAAATATTATAAATGAGCTTATCAGCAAGGTTTAATTAACTTTTTTCTTGGGAATAAATATTTTAGATGGACCATTAACAGTGAATGAGGTGTTGGCATGGTTAAAAAGCCTAAAGGCAAAGCGATGTTATCCAAAGTTGATTTTGAAAAAGCATTTGATACATTGAAATGGATTCTCGGTACTCGACAACCTCACGATTTTACAATTTTGCTTTATCTAAAGCTCAAGTTCATGTTATTCAAAACACTAGAACAAATTAGGAAGAAATTACTTTAGGGAGGCTAAAACACATTAGGTTGCATGGGATAGAATCACTTGCTCACAATTCATGATGGATTGGTAATTGGCTATTAAAGAGCTGCTAAACTTGCATTGTTAGCCAAATAGTGAAGAAAAGGAAAAACAAATAGAATAAACCTTTGGAATAAAGTAATTACATTCATACACTTTAATCCTTGTGGATTCACTCCGAGGATCGATTCCTTGACCAATGAATGCGATGAACACGTATCTTGTCCAGAATCTAAGTACGTGTGTGGACCAGACACAAAGAAGTAATTATAAGTTGTTTTCTATTACTGATATAATAGTTTAAAATCACGAAAAGAAACGAGCAGAGCTTCGCCTCTCTAATGCTCAAAGTTACATATGAACAAGACCCTACACACATATATATAAGAGTGGTGGCTTCGTACGAAGCTAGTGTTTACGAATAGCCTCGGTTCGTACGAACTAGATTTAACTCTCCCTTCGAATGAACCGACTAAAACACACACTAACTATATCTTTTACTCTATTCAGCACCAGTCTTTTCACATCTGATTAAGCTACGATACGTGATTGATGCAAGTGATAGACATACTGCACTCACAGACTCCCCCTTAGATATTACTACAATCAATCTCGAAGCTTTCTATCTCTTATTGAGTCTTCCAGACGTGTTGACATCAACAGCACCACAGGCTCTCTCTTTTACTCTAACAGACTCCCTGTGGATCTGTTTACAACTTAATCTGCTCCTCCTTTCGTTTAACTCTTTCTTCAGGTTCCCCCTTGCTTTAAGCTTCCGTGCTTTCAGCTACTATAATTGACACCTGGCTCTTTGATTACAAGCTCCCCCTTGTTTTAAGCTTGTCTTCGGACTCCCCCTTAGTCTCAGCTATCGGGATCGTAATCTGGTTTAACATTTGAAAATCACAAATATTTAACAGCGAAAAGTTTTTTGTCTTCCAGAATCGGTAACCTGGCTCAAAATATCCTAGGATCGAGAACCTGGCTCTATTGCACATTTTAAAATTGTTGCCTGATTCTTTTATAATTTCAAAAATTTAACAATTTGAAATCTCCCAGAATTACCCGACTCTACTCCTCCTATCAAATAACTATTTATTTTGACAATGAAAGCATCCAAAACCCTCTCAGATAATCATCCAATTCCAATTTAATGACCTTGAAGATTTTCACAAACTTTTTTTTTTTGGAGTTTGTAATAAAAACATCAAGTTTCAAATTAATGAACTTGTTTATTTTAAGAAACATGTTTAGCATACTTAAATTTTGAAACTCAGCTTTCATACATCGATTATAGAAAATAAAGTAGAAACAAAATCTTTTTGAATTTTTTTTAAAGTTTATTCTAAAACACTCCGAAAATCTTTTTGTGATTTTCTTTAATATAAAGCAGTAAAGAAATATTTACAGACAATATTTTTGTTTGAGTTCGTTTCAGAGGATCATATCAGTTTATGACAAATCACTAGCACCGTTGAGCTATAAACACTTTAAGTTCTAAACGATTCACTTAGATTGTCAGTATACTGATCCACTTAAATTTTCACACAAAGTTCAACTGATTCGAGATACGAGATTTAGTGTTTCTTTTGTCAATTCGGGATTTCCGATTCTCCCCGCTACCAGACTCTCGTATGACTCCAGAATTGATGCTAAGAAACTCATCTGTTGTTTAGCAGCATTGATACTCATTGTTGGAGAATTTTTCAACTTCAAAGCAATGTTGCAATGAATCTTATCAGGTTCTTCTGTATTTAATGTTGTTGTAGATGAATGATAACCTGGATGATTGATTGGTTGAAGGTAAGCTTCCTTTATAATAAAGACCCACATTTTGCTGATAGGTGGAACTGCTCATTTTGTTCTGTTTTTGTAGCCTCAGTTCATGACTCTCAAGCTTCTCAATCAATGTATCCAGAGTAATCTCATCAAACTGAGAATCATTTTTCAAAATTATGACAAATGTCTGCCAGTGATCTGCACGTGGTAAAGCTTCGATCACTTTGTCAATGATTTCTTCCCTAGTTTTTGTGATTCCAAATCTCTCAAGTTCAATTTTTAAGTGACAAAATCTTTCAATCATTTGTCTCACAGTTTCACCCTTTATACAATCAAACAAATCGAATTCTTTCTTAAGTAATGATATCTTGTTCTTTTTTATTTGTTTTCCACTTTCAGCTTTCACGTGTAATGCCTCCCACACAGACTTTGATGAACCGTCATGATTAAGTAATGCAAAGATATCATCTCTGATTGACTGTTGAATTAACGCGATCATCCTTTGTTCATGAGAAAATGTCTTTCTGTCTTCAGTGTCTATGCTTACAAGTGGAATTTCTTCATTTTTATCTTTTACTGGCCTTTTATAGCAGAATTCCATACAAAACCAACTCTCATGAGCATCTGCTTTTGCCCAATTAATAAAACTCTCTTTCCACCAGGAATAATCTTTGATATTATCAAGTTTCGGTGGTTTTGAGTGAGTTCCATAAAAACTTTCATGTTTTATATTATCGGTTATAGCTTTCGAAATGCTTTTTGGTGCAACTGTTGTTGTTTCGGATGACTCGAAAGTGAATGCCTTATAAAACTCATTGTAAAATTCTTCAGCCATGATTACCAGCAAACACACAATCAAACACTTGATCAAACTTGAAAATTAAACAAACACAAACTCTCAGTTCATATGAAGGTGAAATGGTGGGTTCGTACGAAGCAGCACTAAAACAAGTTTATTCTCAAACTCCGGTTCGTACGAAGCTATCGGGTTCGTACGAAGCTGCAAGTAACCCGGTTCGTACGAAGCAACAAAGTTCATATGAAGGCACAAACTCTGGATTCGTATGAATTGAAAATATATGGGTTTGTACGAAGCTGTCTGGGTTCGTACTAACTCTGTTCCGTAACAACAGCCAAGTTTTTCATTGATTTGATGATGATTTTGTTAGAATTTTGATCTGAAACTTTCTAGGATTGATTAAAACTGGTTTTCACACAACATATTCAAAATTTAGCCAATTTTAACCGTGGAAACTTTGTAGATTTGAGTTTTAAGTTCAAAAAGAATATGTAGAAGAAGTGTAGAAGAAGATATGAAGAAGATGAAGAAATTTGTCTCTGAATCTGAAAAAATGTTTGAATCTTTGTGTTTTCAATCCGTGTAAACAATCACTTGCTCTGATACCACTTGTGGATTCACTCCGAGAATCGATTCCTTGACCGATGAATGCGATGAACACGTATCTTGTGCGGAATCCAAGTACGTGTGTGGACCGGACACAAAGAAGTAATTATAAGTTGTTTTCTATTACGGATATAACAATTTATAATCACGAAAACAAATGAGTAGAGCTTCGCCTCTCTATTGCTCAAAGTTACAAATGAACAAGACACTACACACATATATATAGGAGTGGTGGCTTCGTACAAAGCTAGTGTTTACGAACGGCCTCGGTTCGTACGAACTGGCTTTAACTATCCCTTCCAACGAACCGACTAAAACACACACTAACTATATCTTTTACTTTGTTCAGCACCAGTCTTGTCATATCTGATTAAGCGACGATACGTGATTGACGCAAGTGATAGACATACTGCACTCACAATCCTAGGAATAAGCACCCTATGGGGCTGTTTGGTAGCCTCTTAATAACCATTCAGATGCTACCTCTTAATGGTTTAAAACCTTTGAATGAATAAGAGGTAACCTTAAGCCTGAATGGTTAAGAGGTAATAACTGAATGGTAAATCATCACATGTCACATTCTTCTACCTTCTCATTGGTAAAATTCTTAATTGTTCCATTAAGAGGTAGCCTCTTAATGACCATTCAGAGGCTACCAAACAACCCCTATATCTCCAAAACCATGTATAACATGAGTGTAGAAAAATATCACAAGCATTGAATCGGATTTAGCAAGGCACTCCATCGACATCAAGGGATTTCTTAAAAGGTGTAGTAGTGGAAAGTAACAACATTCATTTCTGCTAGATGGTTGGGGCCGATGAACAACCTTTATGCAAATTGTTCTCCTCGTTATTTCATCTTTATTTAAACAAGAGATGCATACTCGAAGACCGATATGTCATGTCAAGGAGTTCGATATAATGGAGCTGGAATTGGCAATAGGAGTCTAAATAAACTAAGGAAACCCAAAAGCTATTGCAATGTCTCTCTTTTCGATGAATTGTACTTTACTCCTTTATGTGTTAATTCGTTAATCATGTTAGTGCCAATTTTAATCGGACAAAATGGCAACCCTTAAAAATTATTTTTTTTCCATTGGAGAGCAATAGTGAACAAAATCTTGACACCGAAGGCACTATTAAGTATGTGGTATAATCATCAACTCATGCCATTGTGCGATATGTTAAACACTCTTTGAAACAACAAATCACCTCCTCATTTACTGTGATCCGAAGAAAATGGTATGGACTAAAATCATCTTATGATGTAAAACCATATGTGAGTTGTAGCTCGGGTAAATGAAGTACTAGAACTCCCTTGCCAACTCACATCATTAGAGTTTCACAACAAGACACTAAGGACGATTTTTCTAGCTACATGTCGAGGAATTTAGTGAGCTAGAAATGATAAGGTTTTCAACAACCCGACTGTATCCATTATATAGATAATAGAAAAAAGCAAGGTGAATAGTTTCCTTCACATGAACAGGGCCGTCTCAAGTCTATTGGGAACCAAAGCCAATAATAAAATAGCAGCCCTTTTTATCAAGAACAAAATGCTATCATAGAGCGTATACATCATTGTAGACCATAAACTTGATTGCCAACAATAACACCTAAATTACCTACCTTTGGTTTTGTTTTCAGAATTCAAGAGGCCTAGAGAAGTGAGGGACCAAAACAGTTGTTTTATTTCACTCCCCATTGAGTCACCCTACACATTGAAACATGGTGAAACTTCAATCTATAGAATGGTCCAACTACTATAAATTAGTATTGTTTCTGTGTAACGTAATGGTAAATTGTTACATGTTTCCATTCCAGTGCCTTGCTAGAATTGTTTTATTATTTTTTTTTTATTAAAATCACTCTCACCATTAAAAATATATTTCATCATAAATGGTGCCCTTTTAAATCGATAAAAAATTTATAAATGCCACATATTTAGATATAATAGACGAAAACAACACATGATATAATAATTTTCCAAGCCTACTTTTTATTTACAAGTGGGACCTTAATAGTCATAGTTTAACTTCACAAATCACAACAAATCCCCCTTCACGTGAAAGATGTCTTATTTTTTATTATATTGCCTACCATAAAAGACCATGTAAGTAGCCATGTTTAGATCAATGAGCACGAGGAAAGTTCACCGGGGATACGAGCAATTGATTAGCGTGTTGATCAGTTCTGTTTTAGGCATAATGGAAAACATGAAAACATACCCGTGATTGCAGACAGCCCAGCAGAGAATCCAGTAAGAGATGCAACCATCGAGTTCAACATGCTTGTCAAGATGATCTAGTTCCTCCTTAGGGTGCAATCTAATGATGGTGATTGACAAACCGAAAAGGGTAATAAGTTGTGGAGTAAAAGAAGCCGATTGATGTTATGGGAGAAATACAAGTTGTCTAACCTTGTAACCTCTACATTAGTCTCCTTATATATGCACCTAAGAGGAAATCTAATTAGTTAATAAGGGTAATATGGTCCATCAACAATTACCAGCTAATTATTTAATAGGTTGTTATATATTTTGATCTATATAATGTAAATGATTATAATGGCTACTAGATTAAATATTACATAATAATATATTTAATCTTACATTCCCCCACTTAGCCGAGTAATCATCTACTATGAGTATTAGATAAGCCTGATCAGGAGTTAACACTCATTTTAGCTCTAAACCAAGAACCGTAGCAGATAAATATAGCTGTTGAATCATTATGCGACTCAGGACCCCCATTAGTCATAATACAACCTCAATTTAAAACCTAATCGTTATGATCAAAATATGCATAAGCCCTTTGTTTGATTTGTAATTTTATTTGTCTATATGCCATTATACCAGTTGAACATATTCTTAGAGACAAACAAAATCAAACTGAGGAAATTTCATTAACTAAAACATAAGCTAGTACAATATGTTATATAAGGTCTTTAATAAATCCCATATTCCGAACATGTTCTTCGTAAACTTTAGGTGGGAGACCTTTAGTCATCGGATCCGCAAGCATATCTTTAGTACTAATATACTCAATGCAAAGATTATTTTCCTCAACTTATTCACGTAAGAACAGATATTTTGTATCGAGATATAAACCAACTCTAATCTAACTGTTACTGTTCAAGAAACTAACGGCAGCTGAGTTATCACAGTAAAGCTCCAATGGTCTAGAAATGGAATTAACGATTTTGAGTCTAGTGATCAGATTTCTAAGCAACATTCCATGACAGGTTGCGTTATAAACATTAATGTACCCTACCATTGTGACAACTCATATTCCAGAACCTTTCTTTATGCTTGATGTAACATGTACGAACTTACGTGACTAATTGATATGTTTGACTTTAATGAAATGCCATGAGTGGTTTAAGTTTAAGGTATTAGGTGATTTGTTGCTAAGTGTTAACCGGTTATAATTTCTACTCGCACAACACCCTTCGGGTTGCACAACACTTACCACGACCACACACTCCCTAGATTGTTCTCGGCCCAAAGCAATTGAGCCCAAAGCTGAGTCGGCCCGTCCCTATTGTGCGCATACACATCCCAATAGAGGGATTGATTTCTCATAACTTTCACACGCACACAAGTTACACCAAACCCTAAACTTCTTCTCCTTCTCTCTCTTTGGAACCCGACGGCAACCCCTCATCTTTTGAAACTCCCTTTGTGTTCATCTTGAATCGGGTTAGTACCTTAACACTATTCGGGTGACTATTTCTCACACCCCAACCGATGGCGGAATCATCGGGGCGCGGCACTAGGCGAATCAGATTGCTCAAGAGAATCCATAACAACTATATTGCTATAATATTTAATACATTCGTTATCCCATACTAACAAATAATACAATCACATAAGTTATCACAGATTTCTTGTCCTCTCAAACAATACAGATCCGACAACCTAGATTTTAGTTGAGTTTCTAGACTTCCTAGCTTGATTTGATATAATCTGCGATCTAACCTACAACATACGTTAAAATATTTGTCAATACAAAAGTATTGGCGAGTATACAGGTTTGATAAGTATTGCGTAATAGATTAAAACGTGCAGCGAATTTCCACATGCATAAACGTAACACATGACATATATACTCACAAAGATGATACTACCAACTAAGTCCTCGATGCTCGAATATGCGATGGCAAACTAGACCCCGTCGGGCGCAATAGTACTATACTAGTCATGGTGGGACGTCGCGAGTATAAGCCCTATCACATATGCAACTAGCATCACGTATATCTACGCATAACAGTTATTCGCAAGTGATATTTCAATTGATTGAATAATTCGTTTGATAAGTTCGATTTGTTAGAAACGTATGTTACACCCAAAATACGATTAAAAAGGGGTCAAGTATACTCACAGTGCGTATTTAGCGAGAATGCAACTTGATTGGGCCGGTTACGGGTATGTCTGCGTTAAATCATTGAAGGATATAGTAAAGGATGCACGGTTAAGCGAGAATGGCGTCGAAAAGTCAGTTATCCGGTCGGATGGTGCTTATCCGTTCGGATAGGCTCATCCGATCGGATGACCATATGGATCGGATGGGCTGGTCCGGTCGGATGGCAGTGGTCCGATCGGATGGCCTCCTGTCCGATCGGCTGGGATGCTGTCCGATCGGCTGGGCTGCTGTCCGGTCGGCTGGCAGCCTGTCCGATCGACTGGTAGCCTGTCCGATCGACTGGGCTGCTGTCCGATCGGCTGGCAGCCTATCCAGCTGATATTCGACTAATTTTGACGGTTTTTCAGCGGTTTTGCTTGAGACGGTGTTTCTTCAGGCTAAACAACCAAAATTCCATCAAGTCTGACCCGTTCTAACGGCCGGGAACCACCCCGTTCCATCAGATCTGGCCGTTCTTGATGGCTCTTCTCAAGTTTAACCCGAAATCACACACACTATGGCTAGGCAACTTAGGTTGGTGAGATTTGTTATAAATCGGGTGAAATTACTTAGATCTGAGCTGTTTATGAGGTCACACTTTGAAGTTCATGTGAACTTAGGGTGACATCATCTTCAAGGCACCTCAAATCCTTGAGAATCACACCACTTCTTGATTAGAAAAACATAGATTTAGACTTGATTTATGTAAAAACGTATGGAAATCACTCAGATCTGAGACGTTCTTGCATAGGATGACATTACCCTTGAAGTTCATTAGAACTTCATGGTGACATCACCCTAGAATGCCCAAGATTCGGAGATTCCACGGTTAAAAGTGGAGATTTAAAAGGTAGAAGGGTGTAGAATTAGTTATAGATCAAGGAAGTACAAGATTTGAGTTAATACCTACGAGAATCGCGAGAAATCGGGAGATAAAGGGGCTGGAACTTCTGGTCGAGCAGCAACAGTGACAACAAGTGTGTTTGGGGTGAATGAGGGGTATTTATAGGTAAGGAGGAAGGAAAGGAGGGAAGGTTGGCCTGGATCGGATGGCCCGTTCGATCGGCTAGCTTGTCCGTCCGATCGGCTGGCACTCCCGTCCGATCGGTTGGACTGGTCCTGTCCGATCGGTTGGACTCGTCCTGTCCGATCGGTTGGACTGGTCCTGTCCGATCGGTTGGACTCGTCCTGTCCGATCGGTTGGACTCGTCCTGTCCGGTCGATTGGACATGTCTGTCCATCCGGATGGCCACTCTGGCGCGATGGATTTCTCCGTTTTTTACTGTTTTGATAGTTTTCGAAGTACGCGCTTTTCATAGTTAATTTATATTACTATATATATGTATATATATATCACTAGGGGTCGTACTTACGTATCCATAATTCAAAGTTTCGATAATTATCAATCGGTTTTCGATTCGAGTATGCGATTATTAAAAACGTTTCATGGCCATCAAGGAGGGTAGTATAGGTCCTTTCTCGATGTTATCGTGAACGTTATTGTGTGTTGTGCCACAAGGACTGACGGGGTACCATTCGCTCGTATTGTCATCATCGTCACGACGACTGGAGTTATAGCACTCACCCGAGAGTCCTTGTTAGCGTTAATTGTCTGTGTTTCGACATATCACGGCCACCGAGGAGGGTAGAATAGGTCCTCACTAAGTGCCCTCGTGAGTGTTAGTGTTTGTGATTGGAGTAGTAGAGTGATAATGTATTTCGAAAATATGCGATTATCCTTCGAATATCGATGTATGCGATATAGTTACATTATGATCCGAATCTCTGGTGCTAGGCGTAATGAGTATATCGAGTAGTAACAACGCACAAAAGTGCGGGTTGTTACAGTCTCCCCTGCTTTAGGAAATTTCGTCCCGAAATTAACCCCACAGGTAGACTTTTGAGAGTTGCTCCTGCATACGTAGCGATACAGCGAGTGACTTGACCGAGAGTTGACAAGCGAGAGTGTTTCGAATAAGAGAGATCGATTGCGATAGCAAGGAGGCGACGTAAGAGACAAAAGTAATATCCCACGAGTTGGCGTTCCACAGTACCTCTAGTCGTGAAGAATCCGTTGGTTCGATGCGATAGGAATTTTAAAGAACTTGAAAGGTTTCTCATGACGTGGAATTAACTGAATTGATCGTTAACTATCGTTGCAAGAAGCGTTCGTTTTAGATATTCCAAAAGGAAATTTTGGATGGAAAACGAGGAAATTTTCCTTCTAACATAAGGTCAATCTGAGTCGATGTTAACCAGTGTTGCAAGGAAGTTTAGCTCGTAAACATTTTTAAGAAATTCGAAGATGAAAACTGAGGTTACGGAAACTCCCCTAAGGCATAGGTTCAAGCTGAACTTGATGTCGAACCGACGTCTCAAGAAAGTCTCGTTTTTTATGTTGCAAAAAGGTTTAAGGAAAAAATGGGCTCATGAAGATTCCTCTTGGACATGGAGTTAAACTGGTTCGATGTTACCCCCACGTTGTGAGAAAATTTCAATTGTCCACTGGTTTTAAATCAAAAATTTTTATAAAAATAAGTTTTAGTAGTACAAAGGTAGTTGATTACCGAGTCCCACTTGGCACTTTCCCACGAAAGTTTGTTAATATGCCTAAAACACTTATATATATGAAGTACCAGCGGCGTATCCACCATGCTTTGTTCATATTACTTCCGTTTCGTGAGGCGGTGTCAGGTGTGCCGATATAACACGGATAGAATTCGCGCTTACTCGGTTCAATCGACAGAAGGTCAGACCGAGTATCAGATAGAATCGGTTAGGTTAAGCCAGCGAGTTAAATTGCAAACATAGCTACAACAGCATGCGCGAGTAGCCTGATGACGCAAAACATTTATGTGTCGTGTCTGGGTAGGCGTCGAGCGATAAGTGATAAGCGAATAGTGCGTTTTCAATTAGATTCCATATTAAACCCACATGGCACGTTTCCACGAGGGTTTCCTAACATGGTGAAACACCACGTTTGACCAGGTTAGTTTTGCCTCGTGAAGCGATGTCATGTGTATTAATACCCCACAGACTGCAATGAACACCAAGCGAGCGATAAGCGGTAGACTATACACGATAAGCGATAAGCGATTAGGTGATTTAAGCGATTAACACATCATAACACCAGTAATGACGGCGGCGATAACGAATTACGATAGTCGGCAGTTGTGGCGTTGCGATCGATGGAGGTATACACGATTTTTGCGGTTCGATTTGATTTAAATAACACTACAGATTTTACAAACATCGGGCCCCACATGGCCTTTTTCCACGAAAGTCCGCTGATATGATTAAAACACCTTGCTTTAACCATATGAGTTTCATCTCGTGAAGCGAGGTCATGCGTGCTAGCTGAACATAAATATCACAGATAACGGTATAGCGATAGATTGATACACAGCAAACGATATGGGTTCACGTGATAAGCGATAGGGGTTGCGAGATACACATGATAAGCGATTGCGATTAGTCGAGTTCGAGTCTTGTTTCGAATAAGCTTAACGTTACATTACATTGCGACGCATCACGGTGATCGAGGAGGGTAGCATGGGTCCTCACTCAACAATATCGTGAGCGTTTATGTACTTGATGAGATTCATTGCAATAGACTTACGACCAGTCTTGCGTTGATGCAACGGCCCTGCGTGGTAGACTCCCCAGAGTCCATCGATGAGGTGATTGCATTGCGTTTGCAGACTTACGACAAGTCTTGCGATGATGTGATTCAGTTGTTACGCCTTGCGATTGAGTGTAGTGTGTTGAAAATAATCTCAATAGTATAATAGGTCTAAGAACGTTCAACTCCACACGGCACTTTCTGCACGAAACTTCGGTAGTATGGTAAAGCACACCTTGCTTTACCCCTATTACTTAAATCTCGTGTTTTGGTGTCATATTTTGTTCAAACGCTTATGGCACCTTAGAATTCACTACGATCTCCGTGCACTGACCCAAATAATCTCGTGTGCACCCGTGATTAGTTGTTCCTTGCACGTTTATCGTACCTCGTTCCAAGAGTGTAGTGAGGGTAAAACACATTATTTCGTGATATAGTATATAGTACATAGTGTGTGTGTGAATCTAGTCTAAGTGTGATGACTAGAGTGTGAGAGAGAAAACGAAAACGAGAGTTAATGTTACGCATAGTGGCAACATTGAGTAATAGGGTAGGTTCAAAACTTAGAAATTAACGTTGAAAATCGTATCATTACAACTTTATCCTACGCTTGCTAGATGTCTGATGTTGGAGACTTTTGTTGGAGCTGTTGTTGTTGTACTCAGGTTCACGGTTCGATGCGGCAGTTGCGGGTGAAGTGACCGTAACGGTTGCAGTTATTGCAATAGCGACAGTCAGCCCCAACTGGATGATGATAGGTACACGAGTAGCACTGGGGATGGGTTCCAGTGTAAGCTCGTTTTGGAAACATCAGAACTGTTCGAAGAGGTTCTGGTTGCAGCAGTTCCGTTGTTGATGAGCTCGGGCTTGAAGTCTTTCGTTTGCGGCTGAGTTTGTCGGTGCCTTGCGAAGAGGTGTCGTCGTTGGAGGATTCGTCTGGGGACTCACTTGCAGAGTCTTTGGCCGATTTGTCGTTGGAAGAACTGTCGGTAGATTTGCCAGAAGAATCGGTAGCAGATTCGTTAGATGGATCGTCAGCAGATTCATCAGAAGAATCGTTAGCAGATCCGCAGATGAATCGTCAGTAGATTCATCAGGAGAGTCGTTAGCAAATTCGTCAGGAGAATCGTTGACAGGATCGCCTGAAGAATTAGTGGCGATCGCTTGATAATCTTGCTTGACAGGATTTTTTGAGAAGAACCCTTCCACGAGTCGTTTGTTGTTGATTTCTGCGGCTAAGCGGTAGGTTTCTTCGATGGTAGCAGGTCTTGCAGCTTCGACAAAATCGCCCACACACTCAGGCAAGCCACGAATGTACTTCACGATGGCTTTCTCTGGAGTGTTGACTTGGCTTGGGCAGACTATGCTAAGCTGTTTGAACCTTGCGGTGTAGCCAGCGTTGTGACTTTCGACTTGCTTGATCTTCCAGAATTCGTCTTCCAGCTTCTGAGTTTCGTAAGGAGGACAGAACTCTTTCTTCATGAGCTCTTTCAGCTCATCCCAAGAGAGAGCGTAAGCTGCGGAGATCCCACGTTTGTTACGTTCGGCGGTCCACCAGTCGAGTGCTCGTGATTGAAATACTCCGGTGGCGCAAGTAGTACGGAAACTATAGGGACACCCACTTTGACGAAGGGTAACTTCGATAGAGTCGAACCACTGGATCACAGGCCTTGAAGTGTTTGTAGAGAAATGTGGATTGCGGCTCTTCTGTCTTAACGTCTTCCGAAGTTCGAGAGTTGATAAGAGAGTGAACTCGTGTGGCAATCTGAGGAATGACTTTGACCACTTCCCTGGTCACAAGTGAAGCAATCCTCTTTTCGCTCCTTCGTTTGGCTCGTCTCTTTGCTATCATTCTCGAAGTAGAGTTGTTGGAAGGCATCTAGACAGAAGGAGACTTGGAGTGAGATTCGATCATAATGATTTTTTTGGAGTTTGCGTTGCGATTTGAGCGCGTTCAAACTTGATGCGATAGTATAATAGTAATACGATTCACATAGGAGCCACATAGGAAACACGAAACTCCTAAGTTCTCACACAATGACTTGTTTGTTTATACGTATATATATATATATATAGATGTAATTTGTAATCATGCACATACAGGTCGGTTTAGAATATGCGAGGACGCGTTGAGGTGAGAAAACGATAGCGAAGGCGATAGATTATGCGTTAGTTTTGTTGCGAACATTCGGGTTTCGTTTTAGATTGCGATGGTTGTGCGACTTGTGCGTTTTATAAACCAGGGAGTGAAAATCGTTAAATCGAGAAGTCGATAAGGTGTAAAGTTTCAAAACATAAATAAGTTCTAACCATTGGTAAGATCGGCGGGTCGTATGATAGAGTGCCTTGGGTGTTTAGGCGTCGACTACCCAAGGTAACCCAACTATATTTAACAAGTTCGTGCGCGCGCGTTGTCATAGAAGACTCCATGCTTCT
The DNA here is from genome assembly GCA_030545235.1 of Helianthus tuberosus. NCBI lineage: Eukaryota > Viridiplantae > Streptophyta > Magnoliopsida > Asterales > Asteraceae > Helianthus > Helianthus tuberosus. Next base: position 134,152,139 of record CM060430.1, on the reverse strand, counting down.
ACTGGGATGCAGCTCATGGCATTCGTCTTCCTAGTCATCACGTGGCTCGAGTTATCATGATAGTCGAGTCCTTGGTGAGAGCTTTTGAAAACTAATTTAGAGAGTGGAACGGCTTATTAAGGTACGGGTTTCACCCCTGACTTAATAGTTTCGTTCCTAATTGTGGTTATGCTCTTCGAATAAATTCGTGAGTTCCACTAGATTTCGAAATGGAGACTTTCGTCGAGATGTGGATGTCACTCCTAACTCGATGAGAGGTTCTCGTGCTAGAAAAATGCGCTGAGTGAGCAATCCTATCGAGAGTTCTTGGTTTTCACACCTGGTCTCGACTGGATCGCTCGGTTTCGTTATGTGAGTATTTTCGAAAACACGTGTATTGTGTCAGCCTTAGGAAAGGCTAAGTAGTGTTTCGGCCTTAGGAAAGGCTTCTTCATGTGAAGCTGTAGTACGCGGTGTTCACACAAAGTTGTAGCTTTTAGCAATTTCGATCGAGAGTATCAAGTAAGCCCGATACAAACCCCACTGGGTTCGTACGAGTCGGCCTGTTGGTACTTAGACTATAGACTAGGTCAATTTCTAAGACGTCGACCCGGACTAGGTCGAGTCTGGCCTAATTCCCTATAGTTATGGCTCTGATACCAATCTGTCACACCCCAACTGATGGCGGAATCATCGCGGCGCGGCACTAGGCGAATCAGATTGCTCAAGAGAATCCATAACAACTATATTGTGATAATATTTAATACATTCGTTATCCCATACTAACAAATAATACAATCACATAAGTTATCACAGATTTCTTGTCCTCTCGAACAATACAGATCCGACAACCTAGATTTTATTTGAGTTTCTAGACTTCCTAGCTTGATTTGATATAATCTGCGATCTAACCTGCAACATACGTTAAAATATTTGTCAATACAAAAGTATTGGCGAGTATACAGGTTTGATAAGTATAGCGTAATAGATTAAAACGTGCAGCGAATTTCCACATGTATAAACGTAACACACGACATATATACTCACAAAGCTGATACTACCAACTAAGTCCTCGATGCTCGAATATGCGATGGCAAACTAGACCCCGTCGGGCGCAATAGTACTATACTAGTCATGGTGGGACGTCGCGAGTATAAGCCCTGGCACATATGCAACTAGCATCACGTATATCTACGCATAACAGTTATTCGCAAGTGATATTTCAATTGATTGAATAATTCGTTTGATTTGTTAGAAACGTATGTTACACCCAAAATACGATTAAAAAGGGGTCAAGTATACTCACAGTGCGTATTTAGCGAGAATGCAACTTAATTGGGTCGGTTATGGGTATGTCTGCGTTAAATCATTGAAGGATATAGTAAACGATGCATGGTTAAGCGAGAATGGCGTTGAAAAGTCAGTTATCCGGTCGGATGGTGCTTATCTATTCGGATGGGCTCATCCGATCGGATGACCATATGGATCGGATGGGCTGGTCCGGTCGGATGGCAGTGGTCCGATCGGATGGCCTCCTGTCCGATCGGATGGCCTGCTGTCCGATCGGATGGCAGCCTGTCCGATCGGCTGGGATGCTGTCCGATCGGCTAGGCTGCTGTCCGATCGGCTGGCAGCCTGTCCGATCGACTGGGCTGCTGTCCGATCGACTGGCAGCCTGTCCGATCGACTGGGCTGCTGTCCGATCAGCTGGCAGCCTATCCAGCTGATATTCGACTAATTTTGACGGTTTTTCAGCGGTTTTGCTTGAGACGGTGTTTCTTCAGGCTAAACAACCGAAATTCCATCAAGTCTGACCCGTTCTAACGGCCGGGAACCACCCCGTTCCATCAGATCTGGCCGTTCTTGATGGCTCTTCTCGAGTTTAACCCGAAATCACACACACTATGGCTAGGCCACTTAGGTTGGTGAGATTTGTTATAAATCGGGTGAAATTACTTAGATCTGAGCTGTTTATGAGGTCACACTTTGAAGTTCATGTGAACTTAGGGTGACATCATCTTCAAGGCACCTCAAATCCTTGAGAATCACACCACTTCTTGATTAGAAAAACATAGATTTAGACTTGGTTTATGTAAAAACGTATGGAAATCACTCAGATCTGAGACGTTCTTGCATAGGATGACATTACCCTTGAAGTTCATAAGAACTTCATGGTGACATCACCCTAGAATGCCCAAGATCCGGAGATTCCACGGTTAAAAGTGGAGATTTAAAAGGTAGAAGGGTGTAGAATTAGTTATAGATCAAGGAAGTACAAGATTTGAGTTAATACCTACGAGAATCGCGAGAAATCGGGAGATAAAGGGGCTGGAACTTCTGGTCGAGCAGCAACAGTGACAACAAGTGTGTTTGGGGTGAATGAGGGGTATTTATAGGCAAGGAGGAAGGAAAGGAGGGAAGGTTGGCCTGGATCGGATGGCCCGTTCGATCGGCCAGCTTGTCCGTCCGATCGGCTGGCACTCCTGTCCGATCGGTTGGACTGGTCCTGTCCGATCGGTTGGACTGGTCCTGTCCGATCGGTTGGACTCGTCCTGTCCGATCGGTTGGTCTCGTCCTGTCCGGTCGATTGGACATGTCTGTCCATCCGGATGGCCACTCTGCGCGATGGATTTCTCCGTTTTTGACTGTTTTGATAGTTTTCGAAGTACGTGCTTTTCATAGTTAATTTATATTACTATATATATGTATATATATATCACTAAGGGTCGTACTTACGTATCCATAATTCAAAGTTTCGATAATTATACGACGTTTCACGGCCATCAAGGAGGGTAGTATAGGTCCTTTCTCGATGTTATCGTGAACGTTATTGTGTGTTGTGCCACAAGGACTGACGGGGTACCATTCGCTCGTATTGTCATCATCATCACGACGACTGGAGTTATAGCACTCACCCGAGAGTCCTTGTTAGCGTTAATTGTCTGTGTTTCGACACATCACGGCCACCGAGGAGGGTAGAATAGGTCCTCACTCAGTGCCCTCGTGAGTGTTAGTGTTTGTGATTGGAGTAGTATAGTGATAATGTATTTCGAAAATATGCGATTATCCTTCGAATATCGATGTATGCGATATAGTTACATTATGATCCGAATCTCTGGTGCTAGGCGTAACGTGTATATCGAGTAGTAACAACGCACAAAAGTGCGGGTTGTTACACTATTGATTGATGTATATGTGGTGTGTTTGAATATATCTTTGCATAATACTTAGTGTTAGAAATTGTATGTTAACAATATGTGGTGTTGATTGATGATGGTTTTAGAATGATATGCTAATAGAGTCTTTGGTAAGTTATTCATGGGAATCTAAGGGTGGATTATGTTCATGGAAAATTAACATGAAAGTGTATGATTCGATTAAGTTTATGTTATTGATGATCGATGGGTTTGATTGGCATGAAGAATGGTATGATGATATGCAAGGGTGTTTGATTTAAATCGCAGAATGTTCGTATTGTTAGTTGCATAATGAAATAGGATTTTAGTGTTAGTCATACTATTTGATCCGATTTTTGGTGATGATGAGTTGTTGTTTATGATTAGATGCTAATTAGGGTTCATGAGAATTAATTGGTAAATCTTGTTTTGATCGAATAAAGGCATAATTGGAAACTGTTAAACTGATTAATTGGATCGAGTGGATGGAAATAAGATAACTGAATGCCATGATTTTTGGGATAATGAAACGAATCGCACAAGTCCCAATCGCACAAGCTCTCGGATCGCACAGGGTCAAACGCACAAGCTAAGGTTGCATATAGTACAACTGTTAAAACACTTAGTACAATCGGGATATGCATGACCGCACAATATGTTGTGGATCGCACAAGACTGTGTTGATCGCACAATATATTGGGCCGCACAAGAAAATAAAATGTTAATGTTTATTGGGCCGCACAGGTAGGTTAATTACTTGATTGTTATTGGGCTGCATGTTTAATGGACCGGGGTATGTTTGGATCCCACAACATGTTGTGGATCGCATAAGGTTGTGCTGATCGCATAACACGTTGGGCCGGGCATTTGTTGGGCTTCACCTACTGAGTCGCACAAGATGATTGGGCTCACACAATCACAACGACCCAATCATCTGAATAGCACAATTTGGGCTTATGTGTGTATTTGATTCATATTGTTAACATGTTTCTATGTGTATGCCGTGATTGTTATGTGTACGTAACTTGTGAGTTTATATGTAAACATATGTGAATTACTCGAACCTAGACCTGACTCGTATGGTAACCATGTTAGGACGTGGTTGACCCAATTAGCTCAAGAGACCTTTCTGTTTATCTGCCGAGCTAACCTAAGGTGAGTTCACACTTTCTACAAGGCATGGGATTCCCGGTGGTTTAGGAATGGGTTAACGTTTAATAAGGAAACCTGCATATTATCTTTGGGAAGAATACGCACTCCCACCCTCTTATGTGAAGGGTGACAACATTGAAACTTGTTTGTTCTCCTTGGGTAGGACACATACTCCCATCTTCTTAACTGAAGGGTGACAACATTGATAGACACTAGACAAAAATCTATCACTAAGTCCCTCATTTTTATATCGACTTAATCACTAGGCCAATGGCGAACGGGTCATTAGTTAAATAGCGCTATTAGGTTTGACAAGCCTCACACCGTGCCGCAGAGGACAGGCGTGGACTAATGGACTTGGCCACTAGTCAATGATGATAGACATTGGCGCAGGGCACATAAACATAACTACAGTCAGTAGTCGATATGGTAACGGGTCTAGTGGTTAACATGGGGAAGACCCCCCACTGGTCATGGTTTGGGAAACAAGAAACTGGTTAACTCGCGGTTTTCGAAACAACTTATGATTTTTGGAACAACACTAACATGGACAACCAACTGTGAACTCGCTCATCATTGTTGTTGATTCGTTGTTACATGCCTTGCAGGTCGTTAGGTATTTAGAGGGAGCTTGCACAGGAGGAGTTGTTGTGGAGCATGGACATTGAGTGCTCATGATGAACTTATGGACTCTTAAACTTATGATTTGGGTTTTGAACTATTTGCTTCCGCTGATAACATAAATTTGTTAAACTGTTTTGACACCAATTATATTATTTGCTTTGGACTTTTATTTATTTAATTATATTATTCAATATGATTTGTGGCTGGATTCTGGTCAGTCACGCCTCCTGCGGTGATACTCCGCTTGTGGATTTTGGGGGTGTGACAGATTTGTATCAGAGCCATTGGTTATAGTGAACTTGGTTTTAAAAAGGGGAAAAAGCTTTTTGATAAAAACCAGACTAGAACTTGTTCAGTGCTTAACTATCCACAATGACACTTCTCTCCAAGTGCAAGACTCAACACTATAGGTGATATGGTTTATGTTTGTATTGCCTGCCTGTTAGTTTAAATAGTGCATTGATCATGGTATGCTTAGTTTACGTAGTAGCATGTTGCCATTAGCAGTAATGTGCCTTCTTGACATGTGTTTGTTTGCTTGAAATCTTGAGTGCTCACTCCCTTCTGTCATCTCACACTTTACACACCTCAACGTCATCGTTCTTACTTGTGCTTTTCTCGATGTGAAGATCATGAGTGGACGCCTGAATTTGACTCAATCCCAACTGACAGCTCTAATTAACGAACGGGTTGCTGAGGCTCTCGCAGCAGCTCAAGCAGGAGGTATAGCCTGCTATTTCTAATTATCCTAGGATGTTTAGATCCTACTCTCGTGAACCTTCTCTCGTGCTTAACCATATCCTTTCTTTCTCGCGCAACAGGTCAGAATGCTCAGCCTCGAGTGTGTACATTCAAGACCTTCATGGACTGTCGACCAAGTACCTTTGACGGCACTGAGGGAGCCGTGGGTCTCCTCCACTGGTTCGAGAAGATCAAATCCGTTTTCGAAATGTGTGAATGCCCTGTTGCTAGTAGGGTGAAGTTTGCTACAGGAACACTTGAAGGCGGTGCGTTAACATGGTGGAATGCACATGTGCAAATGCTAGGTTTGGCAGCTGCTAACGCCACCCCATGGAACGACTTTAAGGATTTGATCAAAGAAGAGTATTGCCATCGTGATGACATTCACAAGCTAGAAGTGGAGTTTTACAATCTAAAGATGACAGGGTCCGAAATCGAAGCGTATACTAAGAGATCGAATGAATTAGCTACTTTGTGTCCCGCCATGGTGGATCCTCCCTACAAATGTATCGAGCTTTACATCAAAGGTTTGGTGCCAGAAATTCAGAGCATGGTAACCTCAGCTAACCTCCCTACAATTCAGCGGGTTATACGACTATCTCACTGCCTCACCGATCAGGCAGTCGAGTAGAACAGACTGCCAAAGCGTCTTAGTGCTACCACTACTTCTGATGCTCCTAGCGACAACAAACGCAAATGGGATGGAAACTCAAGCAAGGGTTCAAGTTCTGTTCAGTCTCAGTCTTAGCAGCGAAGGACTGACGACTACAAGAGCCCTAGTCAACAATCTTCTGGTAATCAAGGTCAGGGTGGGTTCAAGGGAAACCACCCTAAGTGCAATCGATGCAATATGCACCACAATGGGACGTGTAGAAAGAACAACTGTCAGAGATGCAACAAACCAGGCCACACAGCGAAAGATTACAGGAGCCTTTATCCTGCGAATTAGAGACGCCAGCAGCAACAGCAACATCAGGGTAACAAAAAAGGATGTTTCCAGTGTGGTGCTGAGGGCCACTTTAAAAGAGACTGCCCCAGCTGAACTAGAACCAGAACAACAATAATAATCAGGGCAATGGGAACAACAACAGGGATAACAATGATGGCATTGGTACCAGGGGACGTGCTTTTATGATTGGTCAGGGTGATGCGAGGAACGATCCCAACGTCATGACGGGTAAGTTCCTACAGGATGATTTCTTTGTTTCTGTTTTATTCGATTCGGGTGCCGATATTAGTTACGTGTCCTTAAAAGTTAGTCAGATGCTTAAGCGTACCCCAATCCCTCTGGATTCTAAGCTTGTTGTAGAACTAGCAAACGGTAAAAATCTTGAGGCCACGCACATAGTTAAGGGTTGTAATCTCGCTTTAGCTGGTCAGATCTTCTCTATCGATCTTATCCCTATCGTACTTGGTAGCTTCGATGTTGTCATTGGGATGGACTGGTTATCCCAACATCGAGTGGAAATACTCTGCAAGGAGAAAATTGTCCGCATCCCTTGTGTAAGCGGTGAACCCCTCGTCATTTGTGGCGACAGGAGTGGGGCTGTTGTGGGCATCATCTCTTTCCTTAAGGACCAGAAGTGTTTGCGAAAGGGCTACACTGCTATACTAGCTCTCGTTACTGACACCTCAACGAAAGAAAAGAAGATAGAAGATATCCCGATCGTACGCGACTTTCCTGAGGAATTACCTGGTCTTCCGCCTCATCGTCAAGTCGAGTTTCAAATCGAGCTAGCTCCAGGAGCAGCACCTACAACTCGTGCACCTTATCGTTTAGCCCCATCAAAATTAGAAGAACTGTCCACACAGCTGCAAGAGCTTTTAGACAAGGGTTTCATTCATCCTAGCTCTTCGCCCTGGGAGCTCCAGTTTTGTTTGTGAAGAAGAAAGACGGTACTTTCGAATGTGTATAGACTATCGCGAACTCAACAAGGTGACCGTGAAGAATCGTTATCCTCTTCCTTGTATAGATGACCTGTTCGACTAGTTGCAAGGGTCGAGCTTCTACTCAAAGATTGATCTGAGATCGGGCTATCATCAGCTGAGAGTCCGAGACGAGGACATCTCTAAGACATCATTCAGGACTCGTTACGGACACTACGAGTTTCTGGTCATGCCTTTCAGGTTGACAAACGCACCTGCGGTTTTCATGGATCTCATGAACCGAGTGTGCAAACCTTACTTGGATAAGTTCGTTATTGTATTCATCGACGACATCCTGATCTATTCCAAGAGTCAGGAGGATCACGAGCGTCATCTGCGACTCATTCTGGAACTTCTTCGAGCAGAACAGCTTTATGCTAAGTTCTCAAAATGTGACTTTTGGCTTCGTGAAGTCTATTTTCTAGGCCACGTGGTGAATGAAGATGGGATTCACGTAGATCCATCCAAGGTTGACTCAATCAGGAATTGGCCTGCACCTCGAACTCTAACTGAAATCCGTCAATTCTTGGGCTTGGCGGGTTACTACAGAAGGTTTATCAAAGATTTCTCGAAGATTGCGCAACATCTTACTGTTCTTATTCAGAAGGGTGTGACCTACCGTTGGGGTGATGCTAAGGAATCCGCATTTCAGCAGCTGAAGTTGAAGCTTTGTAGCGCACCTATTCTCTCGTTACCTGAAGGCACAGACGATTTTGTGGTTTATTGTGACGCGTCAATCCAAGGACTTGGTTGTGTGTTGATGCAACGTGAGAAAGTCATTGCTTACGCATCACGCCAACTTAAGGTTCACGAAAAGAACTACACCAGTCACGACTTGGAGTTGGCAGCGGTGGTGTTTGCCCTTAAGATATGGAGACATTACTTGTACGGTACCAAGTGCACCATTTACACCGATCACAAGAGTCTCCAGCATATCTTCGATTAGAAGGATTTTAACATGCAACAGCGTCGATGGGTCGAACTCCTTAACGACTACGAATGCACAATCAAGTACCATCCAGGCAAAGCCAATGTTGTGGCTGACGCCCTCAGTCGTAAGGAAACCAAACCTAAGCGTGTACGTGCGTTACAGCTTACCATTCACTCCAGTCTTCCAGCTCAAATTCGTGATGCTCAGGTCGAAGCATTGAAGGAAGAGAACCTCAAAGCAGAGTCCCTGCGAGGAATGGAAAAGAAACTCAAACGTAAGGGAGATGACACTTATTGTTTCATGGAACGTGTTTGGATTCCATCCTTTGGAAACTTACGAGAAGTTGTGATGGACGAGGCACACAAATATCGCTACTCGGTTCATCCTGGTTCTGAAAAGATGTACCAAGATCTCAGAACTCTCTATTGGTGGCCCCACATGAAGGCTAACATAGCGACCTATGTTAGTAAATGTTTGACCTATGCTAGGGTCAAGGTTGAATACTAGAATCCATCAGGCCTACTTCAGCAACCAGAGATTCCAACATGGAAATGGGAGCAGATTTCCATGGACTTTGTTACTGGCCTACCTAGATCTCAACGAGGAAACGATACCATTTGGGTGATAGTGGATCGACTGACAAAGTCTGCACACTTCCTGGCTATCAAGGAAACGGATAAGTTCTCTACTCTAGCATACATCTACCTGAAGGAAGTAGTCTCAAGGCACGGGTGCCAACTTCCATCATTTCTGATCGTGATCCACGTTTTACATCTGATTTGTGGCAGGCGATGCACAAATCCTTTGGCTCACGTCTAGACATGAGCACATCTTATCATCCACAAACGGATGGGTAGACTGAACGCACCATCAAGACTCTCGAAGACATGCTTCGAGCATGTGTAATCGACTTTGGTGACGACTGGGAAAGGCACCTACCTTTGGTGGAGTTTTCATATAACAATAGTTACCACACTAGCATCTAGGCTGCTCCGTTCGAGGCTTTGTATGGACGGAAATGCCGATCACCCTTATGCTGGACAGAAGTGGGCGACAGCCAAATCACTGGCCCAGAACTTGTCGTCGACACAACGGAAAAGATTTCCCAAATACGACAACGAATGGCGGCAGCTCGTGACCGTCAGAAAAGCTACGCTGATAAGCACAAGAAACCGTTCGAGCTCCAGGTTGGGGATCGAGTGCTACTTAAAGTCTCACGTTGGAAAGGTGTGGTTGGCTTTGGTAAGCAGGGTAAGCTAAATCCATGTTATGTTGGACCTTTCGAAATCACTGAGAAAATCGGCAAAGGGGCGTATAGACTGAATCTGCCCGAAGAACTCAGTGGTGTTCACAACGTATTCCATGTGTCGAATCTGAAGAAGTGTCTGTCAGATGAGACCCTTATAGTTCCTTTCAACGAACTCACTATTGACGATCAGTTGCGATTCGTCGAGGAATCGGTGGAAATTACGGACCGAGAAGTTAAGGTTCTCAAACGTACCAGTATACCCATTGTTCGAGTTCGTTGGAACTCCCATCGTGGCCCAGAGTTTACCTGGGAACGAGAAGACCAGATGAAGCACAAGTATCCCCAGTTGTTCGAGAAAAGTGAGACCACTATTGAGACTGAACCTACTGCGGAATTTCGGGACGAAATTATAAACCAACGGGGGGATGATGTGACACCCCAGGAAAAACCAGGAAACCACGCAACCTAACTAGCTTCCTCAGTAACTACATACTAAATTCGGGATGGAATTTCCTTCAACTTGGGGATGATGTGACAACTCGTATTCCAGAACCTTTCTTTGTGCTTGATGTAACATGTACGAACATTACGTGACTAATTGATATGTTTGACTTTAATGAAATGCCATGAGTGGTTTATGTTTAAGGTATTAGGTGATTTGTTGCTAAGTGTTAACCAATTATAATTTCTACTCGCACAACACCCTTCGGGTCGCACAACACTTACCACGACCACACACTCCCTAGATTGTTCTCAGCCCAAAGCAATTGAGCCCAAAGCTAAGCCGACCCGTCCCTATTGTGCGCGTACACATCCCAATAGAGGGATTGATTTCTCATAACTTTCACACACACAAGTTACACTAAACCCTAAACTTCTTCTCCTTCTCTCTCTTTGGAACCCGATAGCAACCCCTCATCTTTCGAATCTCCCTTTGTCTTCATCTTGACCCGGGTTAGTACCTTAACACTATTCAGGTGACTATTGATCAATGTATATGTGGTGTGTTTGAATATATCTTTGCATGATACTTAGTGTTAGAAATTGTATGTTAACAATATGTGGTGTTGATCGATGATGGTTTTAGAATGATATGCTAATAGAGACTTTGGTAAGTTATTCATGGGAGTCTAAGGGTGGATTATGTTCATGGAAAATTAACATGAAAGTGTATGATTTGATTAAGGTTATGTTACTGGTGATCGATGGGTTTGATTGGCATGAAGAATGGTATGATGGTATGCAAGGGTGTTTGATTTAAATCGCAGAATGTTCGTATTGTTAGTTGCATGATGAAATAGGATTTAAGTGTTAGTCATACTATTTAATCTGATTTTTGGTGATGATGAGTTGTTGTTTATGACTAGATGCAAATTAGGGTTCATGAGAATTAATTGGTAAATCTTGTTTTGATCGAATAAAGGCATAATTGGAAACTGTTAAACTGATTAATTGGATCGAGTAGATGGAAATAAGATAACTGAATGCCATGATTTTTAGGATAATGAAACGAATCGCACAAGTCCCAATTGCATAATCTCTCGGATCGCACAAGTTCAAATGCACAAGCTAAGGGTGCATATAGTACAACAGTTAAAACACTTAGTACAATCGGGATATGCATGACCGCACAAGACTGTGCTGATCGCACAATATATTGGACCGCACAAGAAAATAAATTGTTAATGTTTATTGGGTCGCATAAGTGGGTTAATTACTTGATTATTATTGGGCTGCATGTTTAATGGGCCATGGCATGTTTGGATCGCACAACACGTTGGGCCGGGCATTTGTTGGGCTTCACCTACTGAGTCGCAAAAGATGATTGGGGTCACACAACCACAACGGCCCAATCATCTGAATTGCACAATTTGGGCTTATGTGTGTATTTGATTGATATTGTTAACATGTTTCTATGTGTATGCCGTGATCGTTATGTGTACGTAACTTGTGAGTTTATATGTAAGCATACGTGAATTACTTAAGCTAGACCTGACTCGTATGGTAACCATGTTAGGACGTGGTTGACCCAATTAGCTCAAGAGACCTTTCTATTTATCTGTCGAGCTATCCTAAGGTGAGTTCACACTTTCTACAAGGCATGGGATTCTCGGTGGTTTGGGAATGGGTTAACGTTTAATAAGGAAACCTGCGTATTCTCTTTGGGAAGAATACGTACTCCCACCCTCTTATGTTAAGGGTGACAACATTGAAACCTGCGTGTTCTCCTTGGGTAGGACACGTACTCCCACCCTCTTAACTGAAGGGTGACAACATTGATAGACACCAGATAAAACTCTATCATTAAGTCCCTCATTTTTATATCGACTTAATCGTCGGGCCAATGGCGAACGGGTCATTAGTTAAATAGCGCTAATAGGTTTGACAAGCCTCACACCGTGCCGCAGAGGACGGGCGTGGACTAATGGACTTGGGCACTAGTCAATGATGATAGACATTGACGCGGGGCACATAAACATAACTACAGTCAGTAGTCGATATGGTAACGGGTCTAGTGGTTAACATGGGGAAGCCCCCCACTGGTCATGGTTTGGGAAACAAGAAACTGGTTAACTCGCGGTTTCGAAACAACTTATGATTTTTGGAACAACACTAAAATGGACAACCAACTTTGAACTCGCTCAACATTGTTGTTGATTCGTTGTTACGTGCCTTGCAGGTCGTTAGGTATTTAGAAGGAGCTTGCACAGGAGGAGTCGTTGTGGAGCATGGACATTGAGTGTTCATGAAGAACTTATGGACTCTTAAACTTATGATTTGGGTTTTGAACTATTTGCTTCCGCTGATAACATAAATTTGTTAAACAGTTTTGACACCAATTATATTGTTTGGTTTGGACTTTTACTTATTTAATTATATTGTTCAATATGATTGGTGGCTGGATCATGGTCAGTCACGCCTCCTACGGTGATACTCCACTTGTGGATTTTGGGGGCGTGACAGCCATCATTGTGGAAGTTATGGTTAGCTGTTGTTTATGACTCTTCCATGATATGGGTCCCCCTGCTAACATGAAGATATAACCCGAAGTGGATTTTTGGTCATCTTTGCATTTGGCAAAATCAGAATCAGAATAGCCTACCACTTCTAAATGATCACTTCTTCTATAAGTCAGTTTATAGTCTTTCGTCCCTTGCAGATATCAAAGTACCTTCTTAGCTGCTTTCAAGTTATCTTGGCCAGGATTAGTCTGATAACGGCCTAGCATTCTAGCAATATAAGCGATATCTGGGTGAGTACAGACTTGAGCATACATCAGGCTCCCGACTACTGACGCATAAGGTATCTGGCTCATTTGCTCCTTTTCTACCTCTGTTTTCGGACACTGGAATGAAACGAAAACATCTCCTTTAACTACTGGAGCGACTGAGGGTTTGCACTGTTGCATGTTGTAACGTGTAAGGACACGATCTATGTAAGCCTTTTGAGACAATCCTAAGATCCCTGTGTGTCTATCTCGGTGAATTTCGATGCCAATGACGTAAGAAGCATCTCCGAGATCCTTCATGTTGAAGTTATGCAAGAGTAACCACTTCGACTCATGCAACATGTCTAAACTATTATTTGCCAATAGAATATCATCTACGTAAAGGACAAGGATAGTAAAGTTGCCCCCACTCATCTTGAGGTAGGTGCATTGATCCACTTGAATCTTTACAAAACCTTGTTTCTTCATGACTTCATCAAACTTGAGATACCTTTGACGTGATGCTTGTTTTAACCCGTAAATGGATTTCTTCAACTTACAGACTAGATGCTCCTGACCTTCAGGTTTAAAGCCTTCAAGTTGTTTCATGTAAACATCTTGGTCTAAGTCTCCGTTAAGGAAAGCGGTTTTAACGTCCATCTAATGCAGCTCTAAATCAAAATGAGCTACTAGGGCCATGACAATCCTTAATGAATCTTTACGAGATACAGGGGAAAACGTCTCTTGATAATCAATTCCCTATTTCTAAGTGTAGCCCTTTGCAACCAATCTCGCTTTGTAGCGTTCAACATTCCCATTTGGATCCAATTTTGTTTTGAACACCCATTTACATCCTACGGGGTTGACACCGTTGGGTAATCCTACCAATTCCCAAACGTCATTTTTCTTCATGGATTCAAGCTCATCAATCATTGCTTTATTCCATTCAGAAGACTGATCACTGCTAATGGCTTCATTATAAGAGATAGGATCATTGAACTTTTCGGCATCCAATTCAGTTAGGTAGGTAACATAATCATCCCAATTGGTACTACTCTCACTAATCTTGAAATCCTCCAGGAACGCAACACACTTGGTTTCAACAATACGAGTGACATGGGAAGGACAATAGAAACGATAACCCTTTGAGTGATCAGGATACCCGATAAAGAAACAGGTAACTGTTTTAGGGTCAAGTTTCATTAGGAAGAGATTATAAAGTTTTGCTTCAGCAATGCAGCCCCATACTTTCATATATCTAAGACTCGGTTTCCTTCCTGTCCAAAGTTCATAAGGAGTTTTAGGGATAAACTTAGAAGGAACTCTATTGAGTATATGAACAATTGCTTTTAACGCTTCAGTCCAGATGAATAATGATAAATTAGTGTTGGCTAACATACTGCGCACCATGTTCATAAGGGTACGGTTTCTTCGTTCAGCGACACCACTCTGCTGAGGTGTACCAAGCATGGTGTATTGGTTCACAATCCGCTGGCCCTTACAAAACTCATAAAATGGACCAGGAGCTTGACCCACATCAGTATGCCTTCCATAATATTCACTGCCTCTATCTGATCTCACAACTTTAATCTGACGATCTAATTGCTTTTCAACTTCAGCTTTATAATCTTTAGAAGTTGTAAGAGATTCAAATTTTTCCTTAATAAGATACAAGTACATGTAGTGAGAATAATCATCAACGTAAGTGATAAATGAAGTATGTCCAGTTATGCCAAGATTTGGTAGGGACCACTAATGCCAGTGTGAATGAGTTCTAATAAATTAGAGCTCCTAGTGGTACCTTTCTTATTCGCTAATGTCATTTTACCTTTAAGACATTTGACACACGTTCCAAAGTCAGTGAAATCGAGAGGAGGTAAGACTTCATCCTTTACGAGACGATTTAATCGTTCTTTTGAGATATGGCCTAAACGTTGATGCCATAACATGGATGAAGTTTCTAAGTCTCGTTTCTCTTTCATCTTTGTGAGTGATTCATTAATGTTATATGACAACAAATATTTGGAAAAGTCATCATCTAGTTCTAATCTATAGAGACCACCATCCAGAATGCCAGTACCAAAAACAACAGAATCATAGAGGATAAAGAGTTTGTGATGACCATGGGAAACAACAAAACCGTCTATGTCAAACTTTGGTCCTGATACAAGGTTCCGAGTTACCTCAGGAACATATAAGCTATCACAAAGTTTACTGCGTAAACCAGTTTTCATAAATAATTGTAATGTTCCTATGGCTTTCACTTTTAATTCTCGATCATCCCCAACCTTAAGTGTTCTTTGGTTTCTTCCCAGCTTCTGGATTGAAAGGAATCCTTGAGTAGAGTTAGTTACATGAACCATAGAACCAGAATTAAACCACCAAGAATTAGCAGGAACATTTAAATTATAGGACTTAAGTATCATGAAAAAAACGTTACCTTTCTTATCCAGCCACTCCTTAAAGCCAGGGCATTCCTTCTCTATATGTCCTGCCTTTTTACAGAACTTGCAGCGGATTTTGCCTAAGGAGTTCTTAGAGCTGGAAGGTGCACTTGTATTAGAATTGGGCCTTTGGACCTTGGAAGCATCCATTCTTGGATAATTGTTCTTCCTTTTCTTAGAATTGGAGGTAGTGAAGTCTGCAACATCAGTAGTGCGATCCATCTTCATACACTCTTCCTCCCGCATGCACATTGCGATTAGCTCACTCAACGTCCATTTGTCATTCTGAGTGTTATAATTGATCTTGAACGCTTCATAGGACGAAGGAAGTTAAGTAATAATGAAGTGAACAAGGAAACCATCATCGATTTCCATGTCTAGCCCCTTCAGCTTATTGGCCATGTCGTTCATCATCATGATGTGCTCGCGGATGCTGCTCCTCCCATCATACTTAGTAGTCACCAGCTTGAGGATTAAAGTGCTAGCATGTGCTTTAGACGTTCCCTTGAATTGCGCCTCGAAAGAAGCCAAATAGGTTGTAGCATCATTAGAATCAGGAATGGCTCCTCTGATTGCATTGTTTATGGACTGTTTCATAAACATGAGAGACATGCGGTTACACCTAGTCCACTTTTCATGAGTCATCTACTCAACAGTAGTACTTTGAGGAGTAAGGTCTGCCGGCTTATTCTCCCTTAAAGCATAATCAAAGTCCAATAATGCAAGAGTAAGCATGAGAGAGTCCTTCCATGCAGCAAAGTTATCACCAGTCAAAGGTGGAATCCCACAATTGGGCGCTGATTGTTTAAATAAGAATGAGCATATGTGATAAATCAGTTCTGTTATCGTATCCATTATTCTGGGATTGAAATCTGGAAAACAGAATTTTGAAAACTTAATAAACAACAACAGCCGGTTTCGAGTCACATGTCCCGAAATCACAGTTTTCGGAAAAAGAATGGTTTTTTAAATGTCTCGAAACCAGAATGGGTAAACTTAACTGTCCGAAATCCGTGTAAAACTATAAAATTCAGGTTTCGGGTTCCAAAATTTTGTTTTTATGTTTTAGGGTTCATCATGTATTCTTAGGAAAATTCCCTTATGTTTTGGAATATAGTTCGGATTATTGAGTGTTTTTCCTTTTTTGATCTAATTTTATCTTCTAAGATTTCGAAAACTGCTAAAAGATAAACATATTATATTTTCAAAATATTTTGATAAATTTAGATCAGCACTAAAACAGGAAACTCTATCTCACAATCCCTAAAAATTCGAATTTTCAATCTTATCTCCATTAACAGCTATTGATAAACAGATTTCGAGACTTGGAGAATAAGTTTCGAGATTAAGATGGTTTCAACTAAGATTCCGACTGAGATTCCTACTCGAAATCTCACTAAAATTTGAGGACAACTGAGATTGCGACTAAGTTTTCGACTCGCAATCATGTTGTTGCGACTGAGAAAGACTATTGTTTGATTTCGACTGGGTTTATCACTCGAAACCTCATAAGTCACTCGAAATCTCATTAAGGCATTAGTCTTCATCACTCGAAACCTCGAGATTTCGAGTGAGGTTGCGACTGGCATTAGTAACTCGAAATCACCGTAGATGTCGAAACCCCACTTAGAAGTCGAAATCTCATAAGATCTCCACATCATTAAGGGACTCGAAATATCATTAGGATTTCGAGATTAAAAGGACATTCGAAATCATAAAGAAACTCATAATGAGTCAAAATCTTACTCGAGATCTCACTCGAAATCTCAAATGAACTCGAGAATTCATAACCTAATCGAGATCTCACTCGAAATCTTATTAATTTATCAATTGTTATTAAATAATTGGTTTTTTGCTAATACTTAAGTTAATCAGAATCATATAATTTTCGCAAAAAACAAAATAGCTTAACTTGAATGAGCTTTTGATATATCACTTCTGGCCAAAGCTGATTTGATGCATCTATTTATTGTTCAAGTATTACAAAAGCTATGTTAAATATGCATTACAAACGTGGATGTCTTATTTCTGGCCAACGCTGAATTAATTCATTCATGTCCAGTATACTTAACAAGTGCATAACTAAAGTGATTGTCTCATTTCTGGCCAAAGCTGATTTGTCACGATCACTTTACACACATGCTCAAATGATTACACTTCTGGCCAAAGCTGATTTGTATTCGTTTAAGTAGAATTTTAACTAAGTTTATGATTTTGATGTTAGTAATAGACAATATCACAGCTTCATAATTAAAATGGTCATTATTTATGCCTGTCTTAGTATAACATGCCCTTAGATCACATTAGGACTTCTTTCTTAGTATCGTAATTCGCTCTGATACCACATGTTGATCAGTTTTGTTTTTTGCATAATGGAAAACATGAAAACGTACTCGTGATTGCAGACAGACCAACAGAGAATCCAGTAAGAGATGCAGTCATCGAGTTCGACATGCTTGTCAAGATGATCTGGTTCCGCCTTAGGGTGCAATCTAATGATGGTGATTGATAAACCGTAAAGGGTAATCAGTTGTGGAGAAAAAGAGGTTGATTGATGTTATGAGAGAAATACAAGTTGTCTAACCTTGTAACCTCTACATTAGTCTCCTTATATATGCACCCAAAAGGAAACCTAATTAGTTAATAAGGGTAATATGATCCACCAAAAATTACCAACTAATTATTTAATAAGTTATATATTTTGATCTATATAATGTAAATGATTATAATGGCTACTAGATTAAATATTACATAATAATATATTTAATCTTACATAGCGAACAAACGATCACTGATCAATCATCAGAAGCTAAGATTTTGAGGTCCACGACGTTGCCTGGCAATTTATTCGGCGAACCACCTGTGAAGTTCATTGAGAAACAAGTGAAGAAGGTGAGCAAGATTCATCCGTTCTTCAGCTTGTTCGAGAGGAGGAGCCGCAAGAAGGAGGCCACGGCTAAGCCTGAGTTCTCAATGTACATGCAGTATCTCAAGGAGGCATTTGGGATGCTAATTTAATCAAGCCTGTAATCTATTAAAGTTATACATTTTAGATACCATTTGACTTACATACATTGTATTTCCCAATTTTTTTAATATATTTTACGTTTCATCTATTTTCTGCTTTCTTCTAACCAAGCCATTAAGATATAACAAAAACATTGAATTTGATCTTAAGTTAATGAGGGTTGAGAAAGTCAATTAGATATTATTTGAGAACTTGATAGTGTTGGGAGAAAAAAGAATGGTATCTTTCTCATACAAGTTGACACATACAATTATCCTACATATACATTTACAAGCTTTGGGGAAGCACTGCCAGACAGCTGTGTCTGACACTCCTCTATTGGACTAAACCATTTTTAATTTAATTTTATTCCTAGCTTAAAATTATACTTTCGTCCTTCGTTTAAAATTACGTTTTTGCCCACAGCTCAAATTATCCTACATATACATTTACAAGCTGCCTGGCACTCCCCTAATGGACCAAACCATTTTTAATTAATTTTATTCCTAGCTTAAAATTACACTTTCGTCCTTCGTTTAAAATTACGTTTTTGCCCCCAGCTCAAAATAAAATTATAATTTTGCCCCCAACTAAAATTACATTTTCGCCCCCAGCTCAAAATTACGCTTTTGCCCTCGATTCAAAAACTCATTTTTAATTTTGTTCCCAGTTTAAAATTACGGTTTCGCCCTCCGTTTAAAATTACGTTCTTGACCCCAGTTCAAAATAAAATGTTGTTTTTCCCTCTAGCTCAAAATTACGATTCTACCCTCAGCTCAAAATTACGTTTTTGCCTCCAGTTCAAAATAAAATTATGTTTTCCCCTAGCTACAAATTATTACCTGCCTTTCACTTCCCTATTGGACCAACTCATTTTTTATTTAATTTTATTCCCAGTTTAAAATTACGTTTTCGTCATTCTTTTAAAATTACGTTTTTGCCCCCAGCTCAAAATAATATTATAATTTTGCCCTAGCTGAAAATACGCTTTTGCCATCGGTTCAAAAACTCTTTTTTAATTTTGTTCCCAGTTTAAAATAACGGTTTCGCCCTCCGTTTAAAATTACGTTTTTGCCCCCAGTTAAAAATAAAATGTTGTTTTTTCCTTTAGCTCAAAATTACGATTCTGCCCTCAGCTCAAAAAATACGTTTTTGCCCACAGTTCAAAATAAAATTATGTTTTATCCCCTAGCTCAAAATTATGATTTTGCTCTCAGTTTAAAATCATGATTTCCCCTCCTGTTCAAAATATAATACCGATTTTGCACTCTATACATACATACATGTTATGAGAGAGAAATATTCGGCTTATTGCCCCGTAACGCGGGTGGGGCAAAAACTATTTAGAAACAACAAGTAAAATAAAATATATAATAGCTAGAATACAATAATAAATATATTACTTAAACTTCAATAACATTATATAACCTAACAAATTTGAAGGGGATGTACAGTAGCAATTCTTTTTCTCCAATTTTAAATTTGAAGGGGATGTACAGTAGCAATTCTTTTTCCCCAATTTTCTTATAATATTTTATTTTTGTAGCATTAATGTTTTTTTTACTTTTATATGAGAGTTTTAGGTTTAATTTAACCTATTTCTCTTTTTCTTTCTTGGCCCACTTCTCTGATTATCTTTTTAAATAATATACTGAACCTTCATTATACTAACTACTAATGCAAATAAACTTTGTTCTCTCTAACCATGAATCTTCATTATACTAACTACTAATGCAAATAAACTTTATTCTCTCTAACTAATATTACCTATAAATATGAGTATAGAATTTTCACTCCACAAACGAATGAGCAAACGTTAGAATTTAGTAATTTTATGTTTCACTAACAACTTGCTTTCGTTATTTTAAAAATAACTAAATACATGGATAGTTTTTTTCTCAACTTTAGGATACAAAATTTAATCAAAACATAATTATATTCCAAATAAAACATTTTTATTAAAAACAAAACAAACTATGTAGTTTTTTTGTTTATCATAATACCGTATATATGATAATACGATATAAAAATGTCTTCACCACCTTTCTTACAAGACACCCCGCCGCGTAGCGCGGGTGTCTCCCCTAGTTTTATATATTTATCTCTTCAAACTTTTAACAAGAGATGAGTATGCCATTCAGGCATGTGGATTTCTATTCATGTGAGACATCAATTTGAAGTTTGAAAAGCAAAATATCTTCCATGTTTAGTGGCATGTGGAAGTCGCCTGATGCTTTTATGAAAGCCACTAGCGAAAGTTATTATCGAGGAAATATGACACATGAATAGATTACCTTATACGGATTAGGATCAAATACAAAGGCTTCTAAAAAAACCTATTACACAAAAAAAAAAAAAAAAAAAAAAATTAAAACATCCACCACAACCCAAAAACCTAAACCCCCACCCCCTCGTCGAGGGGGTGGAGGTTTAGGTTTAGGTTTTTGGGTGGTGGTGGGGTAGGGGTTTAGTTTTTTTTTTTTTTTTTAGGTTTTTGGGGGGTGGGGGGTTAGGTTTTTTGGGGAGGAATAATTTTTTGTTTGTTTTTTTTTGCCCGGGGGTGGGGGGTTAGGTTTTTGGGTGGTGAGTGTTTAGGTTTTGGATGGTGATGTAGTGGGTTTAATTTTAGATTATTGGACACTTGTCACTCTATAAATATTTCTTACACTTCTTACAATTAGAAGTATTTGTAGAATAACTTGATCCTAGCTTATGCAATGTATAGTTTTTCTTAAAGTGTCAACATTCACATTTATGTAGATTAATATGAAATTAATTATAAACACTAAGGTCATATATTATTTTTATAGCATCAATCATTTTTAAATCAAACGTAATTTCTTCTTAAAAGTCTAATACCTAGTACTTCACTCTTCCTTTTTATTTATTTATTTATTTAAGTTTCTACTTTCTAGCCTAGACTTGATGAGGACAAGGGTGAGAACGGTGAATCGAAAGCCAACTTAATTTTGATCAACAAGAGACCTGTCCAATTACTTAGGGGCTGTTTGGCAACATCTGAATCAATAAGTGCTGAATGAATAAGAGGTCTGAATGGGTAAGAGGCTCTGAACCAGTAAATGCTGAACCAGTAAAGTGTTGTTTGGTTGCACATCTGAATGACCGTGTAAAATGACATTTTTACCCCTTTTAATTAAAAAAACCATTTTATTATATATATCATTTCCAGTCATTCATCACCATAAAACTTTCTGTCTCTCTCTACCTAACAACAACAACAAGAACCTCATCAACATCTTCTGTCTCTCTCTACCTAACAACAACAAGAACCTCATCAACATCAACATCCACTTCCAACATACAAGAAAACAAATCCATTCTACATACAACATCAAAAAATCAGAAAAATAAACAAATCCATAAAAAAGGGCTGAGGGCGGCGGGAGGCGGAGGTGGTGAGGAGATGGAGGAGGAAGGCGGCGGGAGGCGGAGGTGGTGAGGAGAGGGAGGAGGCGGCGGAAGGCGGAGGTGGTGAGGAGAGGGAGGAGGCGGCGGAAGGCGGAGGTGGTGAGGAGAGGGAGGAGGACGGCGGCGGGAGGCGGAGGTGGTGAGGACAGGGGTGGGGTGGACGGTGGAGGTGTTGGCTGATGAAGTAGGGTTTCTTGTTGAGAAGAGAAGGAGAAGAGAGGGGAAAGGGTAACCAATGTCTTTTTTTTCATTCAGCATCATATTATATCTGTATGATACAGACTGATTCAGGCCATTAAGAGGCTAGCATTTTGCCAACCAAACAACCAAACCTCTGTCCGAATAAGAGGTCCACCTCTTAATGAATCATTAAGAGGTTTGCCAAACAGCCCCTTAGGCTGGTGGGTGTGGTTTAAAGCCACTAGGGGCTTTATCACGCCACGTAAGCACCACGTAGATTTTGAGTGGAAAATGGCGCCCTCTTTAACAATGTTGGTGTGCGATAAAGCCTCACTAGCACCCCCTTTAACAATTATGTTGACCAAATGCCTTGATCCACCCAAAATCCGTCCGTTAGCGTGCTGGCGACAAGGGGATAGCGCCCCTTGTTAACGAAAGGGGAGTGGTTGATGGCACCCCGTGGAGCTAAAATAGATGAGCTGGCTGGGTGGCGCTAAGCCACACTCTGTGGCCTTAGTATTTTAAGGCCAGGGGGTGTGGTATACCGTCCCTAGCTAAAAAATGAAAATTAGCGCCCTATAGTGCCCCTTAGCCACCCCTTGGGCGCCAAAGGGGGGCGCCATTGAGTCTCCGCCAACAGATTTCCTTCTTTTTTGATTTTCTTTTTCTTTTTATTTTTTATATTGTTTAAAAGAGCCTTTAAACCATTGCAAAGATGTCAAAGCAGGGGCTTTAAAACTCTTATATGAGATGGCGTCTACGTGACACCGATGTGACGAGATAAAGACCCTAAGGACTTTATACCACACCCTACAGCATAATTACTTTGACACGAGAATATGAGTTTAAATTTGTATTTATTAGCTTATTTGATTTAGTATAAGATAAGGTTTGTGTTTTATATTTATTATTTCTTATTGATTACTTTATTCGTTTGAATGCAATATAACTTTTACTGAAAGATTTTTTTACATGAAGTTTATGAAGACTTATTTACACAATGAAAGGCATTTTAAATGAAGCAATTTTATAACTATTTCACAATGAAAGGCATTTTAATCTGAGATTGGTCAGTGTATGAGTTTTCCTTAATATAATGTTGGTGTTACTTACTTACTTGTCATATATATTATAGGTGCATTGGGTATTTAAATAAGTAGTCCAGTTAAACTTAGGTGTGTTTGTATTATAAAAACAAGAGTTAAAATACATTTTTGGTCCTTTATGTTTGTATAGGATTGTAACGGTGATCTTTAACTTTAATAAATACAGTCACAATCCTTTATTTTGAAAACTCATTTTAATGAACTGATCCTACTTGATTCTAATTTGACCGTTAGACCATGCGTAATGGTTTTATCAATAATGCCCCCACCATGGGACGTTTTCTGCCATGTGGCAGTACAGTCAGCATGGGGACATTATTGGGGGTTATTGCAAAAGTGACGTAGTGGGAATAATGCCCAATAACGCCCATGCAATCATTACACAATCATTTATTTTTTTAAATTTAAAACATAAAATTCTTCATTAATTTAAAAAAAATTACACTACTTGAAATTAAAAAAAAAAACGGAAAAAAAAAAAAAAGAATATAAAAAAAAACCGAAATTAAAAAAAAAGTAAAAAAAAAGGATGATGATCTAGAGTCCATATTTTTCCCGAATTTTTTGGCGATGCATTTGCGCAAGGATCAACGCGTCGCCTTGGAGGTGGTCGATCGGTTTGGACAAAAACTCAATGTCCTTTTCCATTTGCCTCGCCTCTTGCATCTCATTAAACTTTTTGGTTTCGGCTACGCGTTCTTTCATAGTCTCCAAACGTTGGTGGCCGAGGTCTCGAATGTCTTGGAGACGACGGTTCATCTCCTCGAAATCTTCCTTCAATTCGAGATCGGAAGATGACTCCACCGTTTTTCCCCCGGTTCGCTTATCCTTTCTTCTACCGGGCGGTCGGGCCAACTCTTCTTCAAGTTGCTCGTCAACGTCCACCACCTCATTTAGATCGACATTGCGGGGATCCGATGTCGGTGATTCGGGGTCAACGGAGGATGATGTTTTTGACCGTTTAGCTCGACGTCTACTACTCGACGTCATGGTCACTACGCCCGCCCACTTTCGACTTTTTCGTAGTAGATCCCAACACTTATAGTACGGGAAAGGGCATTTCGTTCTCTCGTACTCTTTCAAAGACTTCGTTAAAACCCCGACGTCACCTTCTCTGCTCGGGCGATTATCGTAGTTACGTTGGTACACTTGTTGTTGTTGTGAAGGTTGCGACCCGCCGGCTTGACCAAAGCCGAAAGTGAGATGCACGAATGGAGTAGAGCAACTCAAGAAAGCCGCGTACGATAACATGTTCGGGTCCATGTATTGAAAGTTAAACGATTGTTGCGGTTGGGTTGTGTTCGGGTTCATGGGTCTTGAGGGGACACCAAATGGGGGTCGGAATGGATGCATCTTTTTATAAAATATAGAAGTAGTAGAGAGAGTTTGAGAATGTGTGAGTTTTTTTATAAAAAATATGGAAAAGTGGGTAATATATATAGTGGGTTAATATCGGAAGTAAAAAAAAAATTAAAGAAATGACCGTTTAGCAACGGTCAACTCAAGTTCCAATTCAAAATTTGGTGTGGTTTGAAAAACGCCAAAACAAAATTTGGCCAAGAAAACGCCCGAAAACGCCGGGCCGTAATGGCTAGAGTGTGTGTTTCAGCGTTTTTTTTTTAAATTAAAAAAAAACGCCCCACTATGGGTCGTCTTAGTAATGGGCCACTCAATCAATCTTTGAAACAAACAAGATGTAATTGTTTTAATAAAGCTGCATATATCGAGAAAATCAAAGTCAAATTAATATCAGATTAGACTATGGGGTATGAGGCTTGGGTTGGGGCGTGGGTTGGGGGAAAACGCCCAAGCCACCACCCCTTAGGGCTTGGGTTGGGGCGTAGCCATTGGGGCTTGGTTTTGAAGCCGGGCGTGGGGCGGGCTTGAGATCCGATGTGGCGGCCTCCTATTCGATGTCCACCGCCAACCCACGCGGTGCACCTACGCCCCGCCATACCCCACGGACATGTCACAAGGCGGTGGGGGCTCGAACTTCATGTGTCAACTCATGCCCCCAACCCAATCCCCACCATACCCCACGGTCTTAATTTGGGCCGAGCCGTATCACGTGATGTCTGAAACACTATTGGGCCACTTGGACAGTTATAACAATTGACATTGAACTTGGCCGACAATTTTAATACATTTCAAATTCAACTAGGTTTAAAGAAGTTCGCCGCGTTGCGGCGAATTTCTTTTGTTATTTAGTCTGTGTTTACATGTGTTTTGAAATCACTACGAGCGTGTTGCGAACAAAACTGCTGACAAGAATAAAAAGAAAATGTAGAAAAAAAAACACTAAAAGATAACCGAACGAAAATCAACCAAAAAAGTTATATGATAACGATGTTGTTCGTATGAAACCCGTGGTCAGAGATGAGCAAATTGTTCTGGGTACCGGTACCAAATTTGTCGAACCGAAAGATCTTAAGTACCAATCCGGTACCGACTTTTGGCGTTCCTGGTACCGGTTCACTACCGTTTTTTACCTTCATATATCGGTACCGTAACCGGTATTTTCGGTATCAGTACCGATTCTGTATCGGTTGGCACCGAGCACATCCCTACCCCTGAAACTAAAAAAGAAAAAAATTAAAAGTTGAAGAAAATCAACAAAAAAAGTTGTACGGTACCGTTGTTCGTACGGTAACTGTAAGTCCCGTTAACCGGATCTTTCAGTGATATCAAACAACACCAAGTTTGTGCGGAATCCAAACTTGATGTGATTCAAGATAAACCGAAAAGCAATTGAAAAACGAAGAACACAATACCGAATCACTTTCAAACTTGCACACGGTTCTATTACTATCAACTAGCAAAACCGTCTGGTACAAGTTCCAACACCACCAAATCGCCTCTCACTGACTCTCTGTAGGAAATTCTGAAACTATGAGGCTCTAAGAAGTTCCAACCCTAAAACAAGTTAGAAACTTGTTTATATACATAGACAAGCCCACTTCCCTACATGGGCTCCCCTTGGGCCTGCTTGGCCCACATGGCCTAAAGCTAGGCCCAAGTGACCTATAAAGGTCCAAAACCTAATATAACTAACCCGGTAAAGCCCAGTTCGTAACTATAGCTCGTTGTATTAATTTGATGTGTCAGTCTCACACTTTAGGGCCTAACAATCTCCCCCTAGACTGATGCCATCAAATTGTCTTCATACCATGAATTCAGCAACATCTTCAACGAAGTCTATGGTTGTCTCTATGCTGCAGATGTTGTGGAAGTTCTTGACTTCTGAACTCTCAGCACTGGGTCTCTTTCTTCAGCTTTTGTGGTTAGCTTCATATCAGGATCTCGATCAGCTTTGCTCGAAAATCTTGTTAAAAAGAATGTGAAAGGAGGATTCTCAACAGCTCTTTTCTTCTTCAGTCTTTGTCTTTCAAGCAGGTTCACGGTACATCTTCAAATGCACTATCACTGTCAGACGACAATTCGTATCCGGTTCTTCTGACTCAGGTACATCTTGTAGTCGTGCTGCTCCATGCTTCGTCAGCAGCTAACATCATCTCAGTCTTCAACAACCCCTGTTCTTGATTAAAATCAAGTTCTGCACATGCTCACAAACTCATAAGCAAACATTTCTTATGCAACAGGGAGAGTACCATATGAACACTAGGTACATCCATGTACTTATACTCGGATTTCACAATTTAAATTCTTTCAACTTTTGATGATCAGTCAAATCTTCAAGAACGGTTAGATTTTTAATTTTAAGAAAAACAAATAAACACACTATTTTTGTATTTTTGATTTTTTTTAAAGAACTAAAAACAAATAAAAACTCAAAATATAAACCACTACCATAATATACAATTACAATTGCAATGAGATCAAAATTCGTTCTCAGGCAGACTAAGGAACACTTTTCAGTACGAGCCTAATCAAACTGGTCTATGCGATTGCCAATATGTTTGTCCACTTAAACTTTACCGCTTAACTTTCAATTTTTCAACTTCGTGATATGCTTTAGGAAATATTATACTATTATACCTGTGTGTCCCATTCCAAGACATACCCCCGCGATCAAGGTAAGCACAACGAATCATCGTAGCAGGTGAATATACTGATGTCATCCTTTAAGATATCCTGACTGTGTCTAGGTCTGCATATAATCTGTTTTATCATGTTTTGATTTCTTAACAATGAACACCCAAATAAATACTAATCAAATCCTGGAAATATCAACAGCACACTCTATCATGCAAGTATCTTCCCTACCACATATTTCACAAGTCCAATCCAGATTTCTGAAATCTTAACTGGGAATAGGTTGAGAAGAGAACAGAATAGATCTTTTGCAGAGATGGTATAATATACAAATCAAATGAGTTTTTCTCAGTTTGATATAGGTTTCTTGGGTTTCTTTTGGGCACTTGAGGGCCTCTTTCGGGTGTATTAGATCTATAGCGCGACAACGTACAGCTAGGTCAGCATGTATCTGGATGCAGCAGAAGCTGTCGTTGCCTAGCACCTCCAGGTCAGCATATATCTGGATGCAGCAGAGGAGGTACACGACTTTTTCAGAGAAGATTTCAGAATCAGATCAAAATTGTGTGTATCGGGACAACATACAGACATTCAAATAGAAATGAGCTAATTCCAAGTGACTTTCTTTCCTGGGGTCATGTACAATTTTAGTTCTGAGCAGAAGGACAGCCAAGATATCCCTGGATGATTCAACAATATAAAGACCCGAAACCTCAGATGTTGGCTATCTATAAACGCAAGATTTAAGACCATAAAATCATACGCCGTTGGTATGTTACCCACACGGTACATAGTTCGTTATGTTTATATCACTTAGTATCTTTTATCATGTTGAGCGTCAAGCCTATCGACATATCGCAGTAGATCCTAGTCTTTTCAGCTATGGCACCTTACATGTGTTAGTCAAAACCCTTTAACACGAACATTTATTTCACTTCCCATATCATGCAATTTTTCTTTTTGGCTTTTTCATTTTTCTAATGTTTTTGTATTTTTCTCATTTTCTCCCCCTAAAACAATGCATATATATACAGTAAACTCTTTTTGTATTTTTCTAAGTTTTCTCCCCCTAAACTCTATATCTATCTATATATTCCTCTCCCCCCCTAAATTTGTGCATAAATCTTGTATTTTTGCGCAAATTTACCATTTACAAGAGAAATGAGACTATATATACAAAATAATGAACTAAGAAAGAGAAAAAAAAATATTTTTGCTTAACCGTTCTGTCATCAGATTGAAGACTAATCAATATTCAAATCAAAGTACTGAATTTAAACGGTACCTTTTGCTGATCTTATCTCACTTCTCTAATCTCCTCCAAAGGAAACATATCATCTGTAAAAAAAAATTTGAACTTTTTACAACAGTGAAATGTTACCCGTTTTTATCTCTGGAACAACCGCTATCAACATTCCAGAGATTGTCAACAGCTCCTCCTTAGTTGTTCCTGAAAAATAAGGAGATTAGTAAGACATGGGTACCCAGGCCATCGTGGTCCTGGGTTTACCTGAAGCATCAAAATAAGACACTTCTTTCAAACACAAGTCTCCTTTAATTTCAAGGATTGGAGACGTTGCTGCTTTGGATTTGGGTTTCCAAAACTGTTTCGGTCTAGCAAACGCGTTTGTTGCCTTCGGTTGAGCAACTTTAGCTGTTTCAGGTTTGTTAGTTTTAGAAACACGTTTTTGTTCCTGAACAGCCTTGCGTTTGTTTTTAGCAGCGTTCCAATCCCCATCAGAAGGTTTAACCTTGGGATTCACATTCTTCATTGCCTTAGGTGATGATACCTTCATTGGCTTGGAATGATTGTTATCCTTTGATGTAACCCTCTGATTTTGCATATAGGTGAGTACGTAGGGACGCCTTGTGCAGTTTCTAGCAATATGACCCGCAATGCCACAGTTGTAGCAAGTTTGTCTTTTCATCGGAAAGACGTTTTGAGCAGCTTGATTCGCTCTAGCAGGTCCTGAAGGACAAACCGGTCCTTTTTGTGCTGGATGCGCCTGCACATTTCTCTTAGACGAAGACGAATTGGGGTGCTTGTATTTGTTGTTTGCAGGAGTCTTGTTGCTTTGAGCACCATTCTTCATCTTTTCTCCCTGATTGGAGCTTTCAATCACCTTGTCATGAGCCTTATGGGATCGTGATTATCTTTGATGAGCAGACTTCTTATATCCTCGACTTTGATCTGCTCGTTTTGGCTCCTTTTGTGTGTTGTGAACCGGCTCATAAACATCAGTACACAAGTGAGTGTTGGCATTTTGTTGCACTTTTGGATGATGAACACAATTTCAAGCAATGTGTCCAGGAATTCCACAGTTGAAACATGTCTGTCGTTTCAATGTATGGAGATTCTGAGAGCTAGCAGCATTAGCTGTTTTAATGGGTCTAGATGACCGAGCTTGCGTTGCTTGTGTTCCATGTGCCTTTTCTGAGTTCTTCTGTACCTGTTGATCAGAACTAGCACAAGCATCAGATGTAGACAGATGATGAGATTCATCCTTCTCACTTTTATCATGATCATTTTGAAAAACCGGTGTTTCAGTTTTATCTTTATTTTCAGAAACATTTTTCGGTGACTGTTCATTTATTTCAACTCCTTTTTCTTCTTTAATAGATTCAGATTCAGTTTCAATTTTAGAACAAGTTGAAATTTCATCAACACATGTTTCGTCAACACATGTATCATGTGAATCCGATTTAGGTTTGCTTTCATCTATAGTTTCCAATGGGGTCCCACTAGATTCAACATTAGGGACACCCACTGAGACAGATTCAGAAGAAGAATCAGGATACTCTTGATTTTCTTGAGAAGAAGTTTCAGTGGTTTCACTGAATGTGTCCTGAGGGACCTCACCTGTAACACTGTCAATAACTGAAATATTAGAATCATCACAATCACATGCATTAACTGAAAAACAATCATCACCACACTTATTGTTTAAGGATTCAACACAAACATCATCAGCTTTTCCCAAAACATCAGGCTCAAAAGACGAAACATAAGCAGAAAATGACGCAAACAAAGACCGACCAAAAGCAATATCAGATTCAGTTTGTTCAAAATAATTTTCAGAAATATTAGTATGAACAACTGGTTCACTCCCAAGAACATCTTCACATTTTACTTCAGATACTTTCTCTGCACATGAAGACGAAGTGTTAGGATCAATAGAGCCTTTAGAAACAAAATTTATTGGATGAGACTTCTGTTTCCCAACTAGTTTGCCATTAAATGATGACTTATAGTTTTTGGGACCATAAGTCGTTTTACTTTCATTCATCATCTCCTCCTCAGTCATAGGTAAATAAGTATAATTGTCATTATAAGGAGGAGGAGCCTTATTAAAACCCAAACCACACCCTTTCTTTTCCTTGTATGCGAGCTGTTGATCACACAAATTTCTGACTAATTTACTGGAGGAATCAAATTTCTTTATGTTTAGCTCATTTATATGATATCTATCTCTGATATCTTCCAGTTCCTTAGTCAGAATACATACTTTCTCCTGAGCTTCAAGAAAATGGGTTGTTTTTACACTTACATCATCTTTGAGTTTGATGATGTCTTTTCGCTGAGCTTCAATCTTTTCTTTATAAAGTTTTTCATTTTTAGATAATGTGAAATTTTTATTTTTTATATCTTGATAATCCTGAATTAGCTCAGCATTGTGTATTCTGTAAGCTTCAACCCTTTCCCTACACTCAGGAGTACAGAAAACAGAAAGTACATCTTCAACAGTCATTTCTTGAACCACTGGTTTGTGAAATATGAATGCCATAATTTCAGCGGGTGGTTGATACTTTTGTTCTTCTCCTCAAAACACAAACCAAACAAGAACCCGTGCACTCGCTAAGTCAAATTCCTTGAACCCGCTATCTGAACCACACCTCAAAACCTGTCAAACTTTTTCCACAAACCAAACAAACCTTTTTTTTTTTTTTTTAATTTTTATTATCAAAAGAAAACCTAATTATAATTATTTTTTTTGAACGGCAAGGTGTCACAATTTTTTGGGTGCGAGACACCCCACACCCCCCCTCATTGGGGAGGCCCGTCGCCCCACTCCGGCCAGACGTGAGTGTCTTAACTGTGCCCCAGCTGGCATCAGAGTGTGACCGGCGTCCAAAGGAAAAACCCCACAGGTGCCTCGCCCATCGTAGGACTTGACGGATTGAGAGCCGCCACAGAGGGGAATAAACCGCCTCAAGTGGGGATCGAACCCGGGCATCATGGGTAAAACCCTGGTGTCTCACCTTTGGAGGAGACGGGGATCGAACCGGAGCCTCCTAGGAGAACAACCGACCTACACTATTATTATTATTAAATTATAATTAATGATTATGTAATGATGACCTAATGATTATTATTATAATTAATATTATTAAACTATTAATTAATTCAAATAATATATTAATGATTAAAAGAAACAGGTCTTCTTCTTTGTAAACTAACCGAACTGAAACCCTAATTTCAGTTCAGTCAGCCGCTCAATCAATATCCTCTATTGAATTTCCGATGGCCGTTTCATGTATGTTTCTCGTCGGAGGTGATCGGAGAAGATGCGACGGAGATGAAGATGGTGAAAGTTGTAACCGGAGTAGGTGCGATGTGGTCGGACGATGTAGGTGCTGTCGGAGACAATGAACGTGCAGGTCGATTGATCGGAGTTAATTGACAAAGAAAAAGAGTGCTGAGATGAATGGATGGGTTTCAACTGGAGACGATGTTGATGAAGACTGAGTGATGTTCGCTTGACCGGAGGTTGACGTGATGATCACGGGTGAATGTCTGAGATAATGAAGATGATGTCGTTTGTCGCTGAAGAAGATGAAGTTGCAGGTTCCGGCGTAAAGATGATGAACGTTGAACGACGGACGTGGTGGTTATGGATATGACAACGGTGGTGATACTGACCGGAGAAGGAGTTGCAGGTTTCGTGATTATTGTTGCGACTCGAGATCTGTAGATGATGATGAAGGTTGCGACTCGAGACCTTTGTTGCGACTCCAGAGAATACGACTCGAGACCTTGTAGAGGATGAATGGAGGTTGCGACTCGAGAACTATGAAATCAATTAGTCGAGACCTCAAAAATTGAAGACTCGAGACCTTAGTCGAAACAGTGGTTGCGAGTCGAGACGGAGAAGTGTGCAACTCGAGACCGTGTGAGGGTGATGAAGAGTCGAGACCGTGACTCGAGACCTCCTTGATTCGAGACCTGCTGAAGATGAGTCGAGATCTCAAGAAACCTCTTGTGAAATTCAATGACTCGAGACTATGAACGGTTGCGACTCGGAGAAGGTGAAACTCGAAACCTGCGATATTATAATCGGAAACAGTGGACTCGAGACAGTGGAGGTGGATGTTGGACTTCCAAACTTTTGCACGTGTTTTTAAAAATCAAACAAGATATTCGATATTTTTGTGATTTTGGCAATTTTTGGAAATCAAAAATGTTTCAAAAATTATCTACTAGAATCTCGGAACTTTTGGGATTTTTCTAAAATAAAGAATTTTTCAAATCATTGGAAGATTGAATAAAATCCCTTTAACACAATTTTGAACGGATCACGAAACAAAATATGATTAATTTTCAATAAAAACCGATGAAGATCACGAATAACACTACTTCAAAAACAACGAAAATTTTGAATCTTTGATATCACACCGAGCCTAGAAATAGGTTCTAATGGCTCTGATACCACTTGTAAGTCCCGTTAACCGGATCTTTCAGTGATATCAAACAACACCAAGTTTGTGCGGAATCCAAACTTGATGTGATTCAAGATAAACCGAAAAGCAATTGAAAAACGAAGAACACAATACCGAATCACTTTCAAACTAGCACACGATTCTATTACTATCAATTAGCAAAACCGTCTGGTACAAGTTCCAACACCACCAAATCGCCTCTCACTGACTCTCTGTAGGAAATTCTGAAACTATGAGGCTCTAAGAAGTTCCAACCCTAAAACAAGTTAGAAACTTGTTTATATACATAGACAAGCCCACTTCCCTACATGGGCTCCCCTTGGGCCTGCTTGGCCCACATGGCCTAAAGCTAGGCCCAAGTGACCTATAAAGGTCCAAAACCTAATATAACTAACCCGGTAAAGCCCAGTTCGTAACTATAGCTCGTTGTATTAATTTGATGCGCCAGTCTCACACTTTAGAGCCTAACAGTAACCGTGATCAGGGATGAGCAAATGATACCAGGTAGCCGCACTAAATTTCCCGAACCAAAAGTTTCCAATATTAATTCAGCACCAACTTTTGGCGTTTTCTGTATTAGTGTCGATTTTACCTTCATGTACTGATATCGAAGAGGACCGTACCGGTATTTTCGATACCAGTACTGGTTCGATACCGGTTGACACCAAACTTATCCCAACCCCTGATATTAAAAAAAGGATTAAAGTTAAAAAACAAAGAAAATAATTATTATTATTATAATATTAAAAGAACAAAAGTATTAAAAAAAACTATATATTATAATAATATTAAATCACTATTCATTTCAATTCCTTTATTAACTAGTATTAACCCCCCCCCCCCGCGTTGCGGCGGGGGCGAGCACTAATGCCACAATACTGCCAGCGACCACCGATACTGAAGTTGCGGCGTGTTAATGCGAAGAAATTAAACCGAAACGTAAAACATAGAATAAAATAACTAAGTTGATCTAGGACTCACGAGTTACGATGAACCCTTTTTTCCCGTTTGACAGGCTCATCGTAATCTATATATAATATATATATCATTACCACTATACAAACCACAATGCATACATTACAACAACCATTGCATCAATATGTAGCAAATTATATTTATACAATTATTACAAATAATAATAATTTACAAATACAACAGCACAACTTTGAATGGATCAAATTGATTGAATATGGTAAGATAATAAAACATTATTTGATTAGGGTACAACCACTTAAGCACAATTTACAACCATAATGCATACACAACAGATTGAATTCGGTAAAATAATAAAACCATTATTTGATTAAGGTACAACCATTTAAGCATAAATTACAACTAAACATGCAAACTAATGTTACAAACAAAGGTACAACCATTAAAGTATAATTTACAACTAAACATGCCTACTAATGTTACAAATTTATAGTATATAAATTGGACCAAAAAGAAACTTTATCAGATCTTTTGGCTGACTACAATTAATGATCCCATGTGATACTTTATTATTGGGCCGAGAACATTAAAAGCATTCAATGTAAATGTATCTAATTGGACCAAGAAAGTGAAATCACAGTGGTTATTCAATGAAGGGATAAGACTTGGGACCTTATGGTCTCAAGTTCGAATCTAAGCACACCCGAGTTTTCTATTACAGTGCATTTACTCCAGAGGGTCCTGACTCTTGTGGAGGATGCAACTGCCGGGGATGACGGTGGGCTGGAAATTTTCTCGGGGAGCGCCAAGCCAAACTCTGATGCCAAGCGTGGGCCCGGTTAAGACAACATAGTCTTGTGCCAGAGTGGGGTGGAGGGCCTGCTAAGCGGGTGCAATACCTGTCACACCCCGATATTTCCACGTATTACCGGTGGGCCCAGTGGGGAGTATCGTGACGTAGTTGATATCATCATAGACAATTTATCACAGTTTATATACACAGCGGAAGTCGAAAGATATAAACATTACAAACCGAATGGAAGTAATATCACTTATTACAAAAACGGTTGTAAAGGATCCACATGCGGACCAAAGTTAAAAGAAACATTGTTCAGCAGATTCATAAACATCTAAGCTTGCAAGACTTTTTATTGATGCTAGGAGTAGCCAGCCTATTCCGATTAGTACCTGCACTTAACCTTTTTGGAAAATACGTCAGTTTTCACTGGTAAATACAATTAACCGACTCATTTTGAAAATGTTTAAGAAAGTTGATTTGAATGCACAAGGCACAAAACATCTTTTATAACTTGGGATAATTATTTAAATATAAACTTGTAAAAGAATTACATGTTTGTATACGTTTAGTAGCCCGGGCTGAATACCGGGTTAAAGATTAATAGACACACCACATGATATAATCCCGCGGCGAGTTATTCTCAACAGGCGGTTATATCTTTTTATTATATGCACCGGCAGGTGTATGCCTACACCCCGTGCTTAGGTCGTGGCCATTTCAATGAATGATGCCAAGGATATCCGGGACATGGTCATTAACCCCCCAAAGGCTTTAAGCAAACATAACAGTTTAAACGGGTCATCTCAATAAATTAACCTTTATATGATTAAAAATTCAATGCCCGACCAAGCGGTATTTTATATACCGTACCCTAAGCCCGTATAAGGGAAAATAAGTTAAAAGTATTTACCTGAGCAAATTATATAAATTTATCCCAGCCGTATACCACAAGCAAGTACAAATATCTTTTACTGGTCTCCTAAATCTGGAAATGAAGGTTTAATAACCTATTAGATTCCTAACGGGTCATACTTAAGTTTTAAACTTAGACCGGTTAGTTTTAACGGAAGGTTTTCGGTTCAAACGCACGATTAAGCGAAGACCGGATTATAATGTGATTTAGACCCGACAAGTTTGAAGACTTGTATAATATGGGTAAACTAAACACATTCTGGATTTTGGGGTAAAAATGATAAGATTTGACCTGTTTCGGTTAATTTATGCAAACTAGTTACATAAACCGCACCGAACGCGAAAAATGCATAACGGGTAAACAAATGAGTCATGAACAGGTTTCCTAAGTTAATATGCTTAAAATATGTTATGATATCAGTAGTGTGACAACTGTGTTCGGTAATCGATGTACGATGTAAAACAATGATGATTACTAATAAAACAATGTGCTTTGGTGTTATTATATGTGTTTTGGTGTTTCTATGTGTGTATTTGTGTTTGGTGATTTTTCAATTCGATTCAATTCCGATTGCAAGCTTTAAATCGCGTTTTGGAAGGTTATACACAAACTGGTGCGTAAACGCAGTCAGTATAACGCGACAAACACTCTGGAATAGTTACATAGGCTTAACATACTTTAAATAACCTTCACATAACTTAGAAATAAGTTTTGAATGGTTTGGTGTGTTGAAATCAACTTTGTTCGATCGCAGGGACTATATGTGTCAAACTACGAAACTATGCCGATTTGTATAGTAACGAACATTCTGGAACTTGATCATAAGTTAAACATACCCTAAATAACCTTTACATAGCTTAGGAATAGGCTTTGAGGGGTTCGGTATGCTAAAATAAACTTTATGGTCATTTAGGGACTAAAAGCGTCAAAAAGTGCATAAGTTTCCATTTTCGCGCATAACTTACGTTCTGAATACATCCGGACATTCAAAAGTTTATGTAAACACTAAAATATTTTATTTTAGTGTTTGGCATAAGAATAATCCATTCGTCGCGCAATTTGGATCGTTTTTCGCGCTTATGCGCATTCCGTCGTAATTAAGCGAACATCGCGATCATACGACCAAACGAACCGACATCCGGCGTATTTTTGAGCATGTTTCATGTCCAAAATGTTTAGGCATCATTTTAGGGCCTTAAAGTTGGCTTAATGGGCCTTAAACGTGTCGAAATGAGCTTTAAACACCAACAGGGACTGAAACTGTCAATATGGCAAAGTTGTTTTCTGATCAGGACCCTCAGGCGGGGCGCGTAAGGTTTGTGTATACCTTAAGCGGGCCGCGAGGCCCTCCCAGATCAGAATAATCAGTTTTAAACAGCTGTTAACAGCTGTTAAACACCCAAAACCCAATTCCACATGTCTTTTCCTGATGCAAGGGGGCCATTTTGTTGCACATGGGGTTATCAACACTTGTATGGATGAGATTGAATCACGGTTTACGATAAACGATCTTAACGGTTCAAGAAATCCTATAAATACTCCACCCTTCACTTGCAAAACCCACACTTGAATTTTCTGAAATATATCTAAGTTGAAGTGCAAACCACTTCATACCTGAGATTACTTGGAAAATCAAGAGCTTGCGGGGACCTTCTGTAATTGTTCTTTCGTTCTTTTCATTCGTTTTAGCGTTTAAGTCAAACTGCGTTTGACTTTCTGCATTGACCAGTTTATGGTCAATGTGAAGTTCGTTTGAACTTCATAACGTGAGCGTAATCACGATGGTTATAGTCCCTAGTAACTATACCTACTGATTACCACGTTATCTAGGCTCAGTGACAAGTCGTAGTTTCGGCCAAAATGCGCATTTACGCGTATTTTGTAACCAAACTACTCTAGGATATCAAAACCGTTTGTTTTGATACCAAAACCTGTTTTCTAACTTAACTAAACATGTTTTAGCATGTTTTGCTCGTCACTTTTTAGTTTAGTGCTTGTGTAGAGTCGTAAGTCAAGCGGACTGAACACCCGCTTAGACTTTCGAACACGACCCGTTTGGTAGATCTTTAGGATCCGACCAAACATGTTTAGTGACCATAGTCGCTTAGGGAATAACCTTCCGAGGTTATACCTTATGGTCACCTAGTTTAGGTAGTTGTATGATAAGTAGTTTATATGCCATAGGTAAATTACCAGAATACCCTTTTCATACATAATTGGTAATTAAGCATATGTAACCTAAACTTTTGACACGTAACTGATTATGTAACATAATTAAACATGTATAGGCATATAATACTTGTCATAGGACTAGTTAGACGTCTTGAACGCGCTTTTGCGCACACGACACGTTAAAGTAGCGTAAACTACCTTAATCGGTCACGATGGGTCGAAAGCACTTAGGTTAGGTTTCATTTAGGATGTAGACCGTGTTAAACCATATCACATGAGTTCCAACACTCATTTGGGTTACAAGACCTCATTCTGTCCGATCTTCCGATCTAGGCGTCTATTGTTTGACTAGTGATTCAATTACTAGGTGCTGCTTGATTTCTCTGGTTTACTCGAGTTTGTTGAAGTACTATTGATTGAGGATACCTTGCACTACATGTGAGTACATAGTTCCCCTATTTTACTGTTTTCAATTGTTTTGGGGTGATTCATATGTACAAAATGTTTTCAAGGTTTAAACGATGATTTCAAAAACGAATAGAACGATTTATACTAAACTATTAACGATTTCGATAATGTGAACGAACTTGTTGGTTGTAGTTACATAACGAACGACATTCATTTGCATTGATCAAGCCGACCAGTATTAGGTTATGGTACCATAGGATATGATAAATCCCGTTATTGCACTATACCCATGGTTATGTATGGGTGTTGCGGGTAACGACTGAATCTGATGATTGTTAACTTACCCTTTGGAGGTTTGTTAATGCAAGAACGAGTTGAACGATGAACGAGTCACAAAGGTTTGAATGTTATTAATGAGACGACCATATATAAGTTTTCACAATTAAAATGAGGACGATTTAAACGATCTAAACGTGTAAACGATTTGGGAATGATTTGGAAACGATTTGGGAACGATTTGGAAATGATGTTAAACGATTTGGGTAAACGATTGGCTTCTGGGCTAGTGTTTAGATAACGGGACGGGTGTAATGTGGTGAAAACATGGTAGATACGCCGCTGATACTTCTTATATATAAGTGTTTTCAACATATTACATACCGTGGCGTTATTTAGTTCACTTGGGTAAACGATATTGAAACGATGTCACTCAACGATGTTTTCTAAATAATATACGAGTTTTATTAACGAGTTTATACGAGATGTGTTACAAGATGGTTTTCTAAAAAAAAAAAGCTTTTGGGTTAAGAATCATGGCTACGAAATTTTATAAATTATAACCATCTTGATTTGAGTTGGTTAACCATGTTGCAATATTATACACTTTTTAAAAACAAGGTTTTCGAGGTATTGCAATATATGAAAACAAGCCATGTTTCCGATACTCTTATAAAACCTATGTACTCGCCAGCATTTCTTTGCTGACTTTGTTTTTACATATGTTTCAGGTATTATTGCTTGATTGATGTTCTAGGATGCATGCGTCACATAGGATCTGGACGAGGCCTTAGTGACATATTATCTATGATAGACGATATAAAATTTGTTTGTTATGTGTTAAAACAATGTTAATATTTAATATTATCAATAAAACAAAACACTTTTTGTATCCATGGTTATGAAACGATAATTCTGTTACAACACCCCCGACGTTTCCGCCACGCTTTGTTGTTTTACGTGGTCGGGGAGTGACAAGTAGGATATCTTCCATTATGCCCAAAATGGATTTAAACTCAAATTAAGCCTCGTAGGGGTATTTTGGTTATTTTAAGGGTTATAAAAGAGATTAAATATAATTCTGAAGTTCAGGTCTGAAACGATCAGTAAAAATATTTAATTTAATAAGTTATATCAGTAGGGTATTACATATATGTGAAATTTATCATTTATAACCAAACTATGCACCGTAGGGGCATTTTGGTAATTTCACATAGGCTTTAAAGGTCAATTTTGGAAATCTGAGTTCAAAACTTTTGCTTACTGTTAAATTATAAAAATTTACTTAAAACATCAGTAGGTATTAAGTCTTATATGCCAAAAACAATTTTAAATCATACTATGCGTTTAAAACGCGTAAAAGTCGGTTTTAGGCGATTTTCGGGTTATAATAGGAAATCTGAGTTTTTAATCAGTAGCAAAAAGTTTGGTGTCAAAATATTATGTAAAACTCATTTTATAGGCCAAAAAGGCAAAACCGACAATTACCGAATCAAGGCATGAACCCTATGCTATGATCAGTTTAAAAATAAATAAAAATCTTAAAAAATCCCAAAATATTATATTACATCAGTGGGTAAAAGGTTTGGTATCAAAAATTGGGTTTAGATAGGCTTTATGCTACTTACGCCGTTTAATTAATAAAAAGCTTTCTAATTACGCTATTGAGCATAACTCCTAATTTAGACCTCAAACTGATGTCAAATTTTTAGGACATGTTTATAAATCAGTAACAAAGGTTTTTGTCCACTCACATTTTCAAAAATCTCATTTTAAGGTCAAAAGGGCATAATGGTCAATATTTAAGCATATAACGGAAACATGTAAACGAATCGGATAATTAAGGACCTATGTTGTATAATCTCAGAGGGTTATACTAACATGTAATATGGTCCTAAAGAAACCTTAAGGTATTTCTAAAACAAGCTAAATCGGGTCTGTCACACCCCCAAATTCCACCATGCGGAGCATCACCACTTGGAGGCGTGACATGACCAGGATCGAGCCACCAATCATATTGAACAACACAATTAAGTAAATAAAAAAACCAACCACAATACGATTGCTGACCAAAAGAAAGTAAACCGACATTAGGTTAACAGCGGAAGCATAAAACGTAAGTTCAAAACACAAATTCGTAGTTCATAAGTTTAAAGACCCAAACATAAGTTTCATAAGTTCACAAAGTTTATTTATTAAGTACGGGACATAACAGTCCGTATCCCACAACGGCCTTCTCCTCGCGCAAGCTCCATAGCATCTAAAGACCTGCAAAGCATGTAATAACGAGTCAACAACAAAGTTGAGTGAGTTCACGGTTGGTTGTCCATTTTAGAGTTGTTTCCCAAAAACGTAGTTTAATCTTAATCAGCTATCCAGCCGTGGGGATTACCCCATCGTTCGAAAACGTTTATTAGTTAACCATCCCATGTCCACCTTCCCTGGCTATCCAGCCCGGCACTCCGGCCGTGGGAGCTACCCCATTATTTAAACTACCAGACTCATTTATCATATCGACTACTAACGAAAATTTATTGTGCCTTAGCGTCGGTGTCTATCATCACCGACGTGCCATAGTCCTTTAGTACACACCCACATGGTGTGAGGTTTGTTAAACCTAATAGCGCTATTAACTAATGACCCGCTCGCCATAGCCTCGGCGATTAAGTCGATACAAAAAGGGAGGGACTTCGCTGATAGAGTTCTAGTCCAGTAAGTCTAATCCGTCCCAACAGGACGAGGAATTTACATTCCTGAACACGTCCCAAAGGACGAGGAATCCCTATTCCTGAACTCATTCCCATTCCCACCGGGAATTACCATGCTTTGTAGAAAAGTGTGAACTCATCTCGGTTGCTCGGTTTGACTCTCAAAAATAGCTAACAGTCAAGGTCGGTCATTCACGTCCTAATATGATTACCAGTTAGTCATTTAGTGGTTTTCAAATAGAGCACAAAGTTCCTACACGTATCTATCACATAGCATGCATCACTTTAACGGTTTATGCCCATATAAGCTTCCCATCTATTCCCATTCATAAGCAAACATACAATATTGCACATAACACTTTTATTGACATATAACATGTTAGATTATTCTCAGATAACCTACCCGACGTTTAGACATGCAAATCACTACTTATGTCGTTTCAGCTTTAATCTTCAAAACTGGGTTGTTTTCGTGGATTTTAATAAAATAGTTAACTTGTTCTAAAAATTCCCAACTTTTTACAGGATGTCTTAAACGATTCAAATATTATTGTGTAAAAATATCGGGATCCAATTCACCACCAATATTTTATAAAAATTCATTTTCCGGACTGAACTCAGATTTATCTTTTTCTGACTGCAGTCCACTGAATAATTTATTTAAAATTCATCGAGAGTCCAATTTACAAAATTATAGTGAGAGAATTACAAATACATTGGTGGTCATCTACAGTACAAATTTCATGATCTAACCCTACACAGAATTCAAGTTATGACGGAAAACAGAACGCATATTTTCAGCAGTGAAAATGCAGCTTTAGCTGCTGTTGCAAAACGACACTTTAAAAATAGTAAACGAAGTCCAAAAATTATGATTCCTGTGCCATTAGAACCGTATTTCATAATACATAAATCTAGACTTCATAAAATACATTTTTCGTTTTATTAAGGTCCGATTACAGCCAACTGAAGTTGGCTGAAATCACTAAACAACCTCCTGTTTTCAGCTTTTAACATTCTAAAGCGTGTTCGATTGATTCCGTTAACATGTTTAGTGATCAATAACG
This sequence comes from Helianthus tuberosus, assembly GCA_030545235.1. NCBI lineage: Eukaryota > Viridiplantae > Streptophyta > Magnoliopsida > Asterales > Asteraceae > Helianthus > Helianthus tuberosus. The sequence goes on along the minus strand of CM060430.1, from coordinate 134,110,000 downwards.
AATTATAACATTAACAAGTAATCAGCAAGTAATCAGCAACATATCAGAACAACTTTATTTCATCAAGATTTCATCTTATTTCATCATCATGTTAGCTTTATGTTCAATGCTTATGTTTACGATCTTTTAGTGTTCTTCATCATAAAATAACTATTAACCATCAACAAATGAGAAGTAAACAAAGATCAAAGGGGCTTACAACTAGCTTAAAGCTAGGGAAGAACTTTAGTGAACAAGGTGATGAGAAAGGATGGTGAAGAAGCAAGAACAAAGCTCCCTTGATGCTCCACAAGTAGCAAGCCTTCTTGTATCAACCTTTAAGCTTGAATATGACTTGAAAATGGAGGTTGATGGTAGTGGAATGGTGGTGGTGTTGGCGGTTATGGTGAACCGAGAAGAGGGAGAGAGAGAGTAAGTGAGAGAGTGAAGATTGTGAAGTGATGTTTGGAAGATATGCCATACTTATATTCTTACATACTAATATTTTGTTCATATTCTTAAGCAAGACATCAAAAAATATCTAAACAAAATATTTAAAGACATCTCATATGATCATGGTGATCTTGGTGGGGTCCCTTGGAGACGGTTGCACATGGGGGGGGGGGGGGGGTTAGATGTAAAAGTTTGATGGTAGATGGTAACTACTAGTAAATTTTCAAGTATATACTTACATATGTTAGTTAGTTGATATCTAGGGGTGTTATGGTGTACGGGGATCATAATTAGCCAAGAAATATTAAAACAATGTGGTTGGCAAATATTTGGTGTCCCGGGTAATGTCCGGTTGTTCGGTCGGATACTGTTCCGTTAAAGTGTTTAATTATTCCGTAAAGTGTCTATTATATATATTTTGTAACGCAATTTATTCCTAACACATAGGAGAATATTCAGGACCATTTAGTTAATTTTTCTGCACATGACTAGTATGTTAACAAGCACATGTAAGTATAACACAGAAATCAGAAAGCAGTTAAATGATTCAGCACAGTCGTCAAGCACTTTAATTATCATTAATAAATTGTACGGATACATGGAATTATGTGGGTTGTCACAGGGTCAGAACTGAAAGTCAAAGCAAAAGTCTACTTTTGTGACTTTCGGTTCCGAACCGAGCCTAAACTCAAAATTGTCGGGTTGAACATGTTTAGACATGTTCTTACATTAATTACCAAGTTATATTAGTATTAAAACAGGTTCCATAGCTCCTACATTGCAAATTATGAATTTATTTGTAAAATAGCTTTCTGTTGACTTTTTATACTTAAGTTTGACCCGACAATTGACCTAGTTAGAGTGGGAATCAGAGGGTGCCCTTTTAAGGGTTTATTACCCACATAATTACCAACTCATAGCCACTTTCAATTTGAAAAATGACTGGACCATTAGTGATTAATCACTAAGTCAAAGCTTAATTACGATAAGTTTGACTTTTTGGTTTTTAAGCTAATTAAAAGGACTAAGCAGGGATTAAAACTCTTACTTAAGGTCCTTGCTATCTTTTCTACACTTCTCAATATTCTCCTAAGGCCAGCTACCTCCAGAGATGAGTGCTTGAGTTGTTGCAAGTGAATGAGCACTTGAACAATTGAAGTTATGGCCTTTATATAGGATTTCTAGAGCTCCAAGATCATTCCAAATGTACCTAGGAGGTAATTCAGATGATCCCAAGTGTCCCTAGGCCAATATAAACCATCAAACAAGCCCCTAGAATCGAAAACCAGGCTTTAAAGTCGGTGTAACCTGCTGAAACAGACACCTGTGCTTATTTTCTGCATCTGCAGGTTTCAGGCGGCCCGCGTAAGAATTGGCTAAGGTCTTACGCGGCCGGTATGAGGCTTAGATCAGGTCACAAAGTTTTAGAAATTGCAACTTTAGTCCCTGGTCCTTCTAAACTTGTTTTTACTTTCATTTATTGCACTTTTAACCCTCAAACTTGAATTCTAAGGACTCCAAGTCATAAACAAACTTTGTTAAGTCCCCGGTTAGTTATACGATCACCGAAAAGTCCTGAATTTCAACGTTGACGCTTTTAACCCCTTATTTACGAATGTTATCGTATTTTCTTCATACGATGTCGAAACCTTGTGAAATTTTTATCACTCATTCTTGGGAGCATATTTAATCGTTACAAAGCTTCGGGTTCGTCAAAAGGTCACTCAGAGGTATAAATTAAACATGTTGACATGTTTAACCCTTGCGGTTGGTAAACTTTCACTTTCTTCCACAAACGGCTTCATATGATTTATAATTCATTCGTTTAAGGGTATAAACAACGTGTAGGGTCGTTGAAAGGTATATTTATCAAATGTTGACACTTTGAATCCTTTTACACACATACTTTCTTTGTTTGTCAACTTTGGTCCTTCATATTTCATCCATTACACGTTTAAAGCTCATGACACGTGTCTTTATTATATTGGTCGTGATTTTACGAGGTGTTACAATACCTATCGCCTGTTGTAGAATATCGCCGATAAAAAAAACATGGTTTGATCGGATGACTTTTAAATCTGCACCCGGATTGTCGTTCGGTCGGAGGATCGTCCGACAGATGATGAGAAATTTAAGTCCTTCGATCGGATGACAATATACAACAACTTTAGAAGAAGGCTTTTGTTCGGATTACCCTTCGGTCGAACGACCGTCCAGGTGATGACAAGGTATGAAAATTTTGAAGGTAACTTATGTCCGGATGGTAATCTGAACGGATGGCCATCCGGGTGAAAAATATGAACACTTAACAGCATGGAAAAACATGATTTTCGGACGGATAAACTTAGATTTCTCACAAACCACTTGGAATTTAGATCTGAAAATTTGTAGGCTTGTAAAACTATGTTTTTCACACAATATATCAAAATTTCAACCAATTTTAATTATGAAAACTTCGTTAATTTTGCATTTTTGTGACGAAAAGTGAAGAAAATGAGTAGAGGAAGAAATTTGACAAATCTGATGCAATTTTGAGTCTGAAACTGATGATTTCTTGTAGATTCTTGCGTATCAGATCCGTGCAATCGATCTCCTGCTCTGATACCACTTGTGAGCGCGTTGTAGGACCGTAAACGACTCCGAAACGATTGCGAACAACACGTGCGACGTGCGGAATCTGTGCACGTGCGTGGACCGAACACAAGAACGTAATATAATATGATTCTATAGAATATGTGACACAATACAAGCACCTCGAATCACCTTGATGACTCTCTCTACTTTCTCTCTCTAAGCTCCAAGCTCTCCAAGTCACAAAATTCCGAAAGTCTACAAATGAAGACATAAGGTTCCTATATATAGGCAATGACATAAGGCATGTCACCTTATTTACAAGATTGCCGCCTTGCCTTTTTTTCCCTACATATTCTACTATAAAATCTTGTTTTCTTCTGATTTCTGCTACGAACTGGATTGACAGAGACAATAGACATAAATGCACTCACACCGGTGCTAGTTGTGTGAGGGTGGTTAGTGGTGTTTGTAGAGGGTTGGTTGGTATACGTCCTTTAGCACTAACCTGATTAAATTTCATGGTTAAATCTAGTCATGTGCGTTGCACATGAGGGTATAATTGTCTTTTTACCAATTTATTAAAAAAATATTAAATAAAACACTTAATCCATATATGTGTGTTAAAACCCTAGCCAGCCAACCCACCACCTACAACCACCACTAACCACCCTCACACAAGTAACATTATACATATCGGTCCAATAGGATATCAATTGAGTGGAGGCTCATGTGATCTAAGATCAAATTTATAATGTTCAGTTTGCATGTGATAGTCTTGTCTGTTCATTAAAAGCCCATGTGCTTGTAGTAGAGTAAGAGGTCCAATAATATTACCTATTCTCAAATTGATGGTATTCAGTGGACATGTTGGTCCAATAAGCTTCAATTATTGTTGACCCAAGAAAGTAAGTTGCATGTGAAAAGGATTGATTTTGAAAGAATTAACGTTTGTCCGAATCTTCATCCGATTGTTTGATACACTATATTCACAAAGTCATCCAAACGGATCTTCGTCCGATCCAATTCACATTAGCAGCCCAAAGTGATTCAATTGTTTGCATAGTCACCTCTCGGATTATCATCCGACCGAAAGAAGATCCGGACGAAACTTTGTAAAAGTCATCCGTTTAAGAAACTAAGTCATCTTATTGAGTATTCATCCGTACTTTGGAACGAGTCCGCGAGTATTTGGCACGAGTCCGCGAGTCTTTCCACCGTCACACACTTTCACATATTAAGTTCATTTTTAAACTGATCGTTTGCTTGTTTGTGTGTAGGTGATAAATGAGGTGCCAAATTCAAGGAGCGTTACACGCAGAAGAAAATCGAAGAATCAAGCGTCATGGCTGAAGAGTTTTTCAACACGTTCTACAAGGCCTTCACTTCCGAATTTTCCGAAACATCGACTGCCACGCCGAAAAGCTTTTCGAAAGCAATAACTGAAAATATTAATCATGATAATTTTTACGAAACTAATTCGAAACCACCGAAACTTGACAGTATTGAAGATTATACGTGGTGGAAAGAACGATTCATTAACTGGACCAAAGCTTATGCACAAGAAAGCTTGTTTTGTATGGAATTTGGTTATAGCAGACCAGTTGATGATAAAAACGAAGAGATCCCACTTAAAAGCTTATCCGTTGACGATAAAAAGATTTTTTCATACGAAAAACGGATGATTGCTTTAATCCAAAAGTCGATTAGAGATGACATATTCACATTGCTTAATCACGATGGATCATCTAAATCAGTGTGGGAAGCATTACAGGTTAAAGTTGAGGGTGGAAAACAAATCAAAAAGAACAAAATAGCTTTACTTAAAAAAGAATTTGATTTGTTTGACGGTTTAAAAGGTGAATCAGTAAGACAAATGATTGAAAGATTTTGTCACCTTAAAATTGAACTCGATAGGTTTGGAATTATAAAGATTTTGTCACCTTAAAATTGTCCCGTACTTAATGAATAAACTTTATGAACTTATTTAACCTACGTTTTGGACTTTAAACTTATGAACTATGGACTTATGTTTTGAACTTATGTTTTATGCTTCCGCTGTTAACCTAAAATCGGTTTACTTCCTTTTGGTCACCAATCGTATTGTGTTTGGTTTTATTTACTTAATTATGTTGTTCAATATGATTGGTGGCTGGATCCTGGTCACGTCACGCCACCAAGCGGTGATACTCCGCAGGGTGGATTTTGGGGGGTGTGACAGATTGGTATCAGAGCCATTGGTTATAGTGAACTTGGTTTTTAAAAGGGAAAAGTTTTTGATAAAACCAGACTATAACCAGTACAGTGCTCAATGATCCACAACGACGCTTCGCTCCACGTGCAAGACTCGACACCATAAGTGGTATGATTTATGTTATATTGTCGGTTAGATAGTTCTCACTGTGCATTAGATAATGTGGTAGTTGCTATTTGAACCTTGAGTGCTTACTCTCTATTGTCGTCCCACACTTACGCACATTCGCGACACTTTTCTCACCTACGTTGCTTCGTTATGAAGATCATGAGCGGACGCGGAGGACGTATCAACCTCACTCAAGCCCAGTTGACGGCTTTGATCAACAAACGAGTCGCTGAGGCACTCGCAGCCAATCCAGCAGGTGGTCAACACGCTCGACCTCCTGTGTGCACGTTCAAGACGTTCATGGACTGCCGACCTACCACTTTCAGTGGCACCGAAGGAGCGGTAGGCCTTCTACACTGGTTCAAGAAGCTTGAGTCTGTCTTCGAGATGTGTGAATGCCCTGAGGATCGTAGGGTGAAGTATGCTACTGGCACTCTTGAAGGGGTAGCGCTCACATGGTGGAACGCTCAGGTTCAGCTGCTGGGGTTGGTTGCTGCTAATGCCGCCCCATGGAACGGTTTCAAGGAACTGATCAAAGAGGAATACTGTAGTCGGGATGACATCCACAAACTGGAGGTGGAATTTTTCAATCTGAAGATGACGGGGTCTGAGATTGAGGCGTATACCAAGAGGTCGAATGAACTGGCCATCCTGTGCCCTACTATGGTGGACCCTCCCATCAAACGTATTGAGCTTTACCTCAAGGGCCTTGTACCTGAGATTTAGAGTCACGTGACTTTGGCTAACCTAGGTACCATTCAGCAGATCATTAAGTTAGCCCATCGTCTCACCGACCAAGCTGTGGAACAAAACAAACTGCCCAAGCGTATTGGTGCTGCTACTGCTGACGCGCCCAATGATAACAAGCGAAAATGGGATGGGAATTCAGCCAAAGGTTCTACTTCAGCTCAGTCCCAGCAGCGAAAGACAGATGAGTACAGGAGCCCCAATCAACAGTCTTCTAGGAATCAAGGTCAGGGTGGATACAAGGGAAATCACCCCAAATGTAATCGCTGTAACTTGCACCACAGTGGGCCATGTGGTAAAGGCAGCTGTCATCGATGCAACAAGCCTGGTCACATGGCAAGGGACTGCAGGAGTCAGCATCCGGCGAATCAGAACCGGCAGCAACAGCAAGCCCCACCCAATCAACGCCAGCAGCAGCATCAGCAGGGAAATAAAGGATGCTTTCAGTGTGGCGCTGAAGGCCACTTTAAGAGGAACTGCCCCCAGCTGAACCAAAACCAGAACAATAACCAAAGAAACGGGAACCACAATGGAAACAACAACGGAGGCAACAATGGAGGTAACAATAATGGAAATGGCGCCCAAGGTCGTGTGTTCGTGATTGGTCAGGGAGAAGCAAGGAACGATCCCAACGTTGTGATGGGTAAGTTTCTTCTGGATGACTTCTTTGTTACTGTTTTATTCGATTCAGGTGCCGATACTAGCTATGTGTCCGTAAAAGTTAGCCAAATGCTTAAACGCACTCCAACACTTCTGAACACCAAACACACGGTAGAACTAGCTAACGGTAAAAGTCTTGAAGCCACACACGTAGTTAAAGGTTGTAACCTCGTCTTAGCTGGTCAGACTTTCTCTATCGATCTTATTCCTATCACACTGGGTAGTTTCGACGTCGTTATTGGGATGGATTGGCTATCTCATCATCAAGCGGAGATTGTTTGTAAGGAGAAAATCGTCCGCATTCCTCGTTCAGGTGAAGAACCTCTCATGATTTATGGCGACAAGAGTGGTGCTGTCAAAGGCATCATCTCTTTCCTTAAGGCCCAGAAGTGTTTGCGAAAGGGCCACACTGCCATTTTAGCACTCGTTACTGACACGTCAACGGAAGAGAAGAGAATTGAAGACATCCCTATTGTGCGCGATTTTTCCGAGGTATTTCCTGAGGAATTACCTGGTCTTCCGCCTCATCGCCAAGTTGAGTTTCAAATCGAGCTAGCTCCTGGAGCAGCGCCAGTAGCTCGAGCACCATATCGTCTAGCTCCACCAGAACTCGAAGAACTGTCTACGCAACTACAAGAACTCTTGGAAAAGGGTTTCATACGTCCCAGCTCTTCGCCCTGGGGAGCTCCAGTACTATTCGTGAAGAAGAAAGATGATACCTTCAGAATGTGTATTAACTACCGCGAACTTAACAAGGTGACTGTGAAGAATCGTTATCCTCTTCCACGTATTGACGACTTGTTCGACCAGTTGCAAGGGTCGAGCTATTACTCCAAGATTGATTTGAGATCGGGATACCATCAGCTGAGGGTCCAAGATGAGGACGTCTCCAAAACAGCATTCAGAACTCGTTACGGCCATTACGAGTTTCTGGTTATGCCATTTGGACTGACAAATGCACCAGCGGTCTTCATGGATCTCATGAACCGAGTGTGCAAGCCTTACCTGGATAAGTTCATTATTGTGTTCATCGACGATATCCTGATCTATTCTAAGAGTCAGGAGGAACACGAGCAGCATCTACGACTTATGCTGGAACTTCTTCGAAAAGAGCAGTTGTATGCCAAGTTTTCGAAATGTGACTTCTGGCTTCGCGAAGTACACTTTCTAGGCCATGTGGTAAACAAGGATGGAATTCATGTGGATCCATCTAAGGTTGAATCGATCAAGAATTGGCCTGCACCCCGCACACCAACAGAGATCCGCCAATTATTGGGTTTGGCAGGATATTACAGAAGGTTTATAAAAGATTTCTCCAAGATTGCGCAACCTCTCACTTCACTGACTCAGAAGGGTGTCATCTATCATTGGGGTGATGCACAGGAGTCCGCATTTCAACACCTAAAGGATAGACTTTGTAGCACGCCTATCCTCTCATTGCCTGAAGGCACAGATGATTTCGTGTTTTATTGCGACGCTTCCATCCAAGGACTGGGTTGCGTATTGATGCAACGTGACAAGGTCATTGCCTACGCATCATGCCAACTTAAAGTTCACGAAAGGAACTACACTACACATGACTTGGAGCTGGGAGCAGTTATTTTCGCACTTAAGATATGGAGACATTACCTGTACGGTACCAAGTGCATCATTTACACCGATCACAGGAGTCTCGAGCATATCTTCAAGCAAAAGGAGTTAAACATGCGTCAACGCCGATGGGTTGAGCTCTTGAACGATTTTGAATGCGCAATCAAGTATCATCCGGGCAAAGCCAATGTTGTGGCCGACGCCCTCAGTCGAAAGGATACCATACCTAGGCGTGTACGTGCTCTACAGCTTACCATCCAGTCTAACCTCCCCGCTCAGATTTGTGATGCTCAGGTCGAAGCATTGAAAGCAGAGAACATCAGGGCCGAGTCCTTACGAGGATCGAGGCAGCGGCTAGAACAAAAGGAAGACGGCGCTTACTATGTAACAGGGCGCATCTGGGTTCCACTTTATGGAAACTTACGCGAGCTTGTGATGGATGAAGCACATAAGTCTCGTTATTCGGTACATCCTGGTTCGGATAAAATGTACCACGACCTCAAGACTACGTATTGGTGGCCTGGCATGAAAGCCCACATAGCAACCTACGTCAGCAAGTGCTTGACTTGTGCGAGAGTCAAGTCTGAATATCAGAAACCATCAGGCCTACTTCAACAACCGGAGATCCCGAAATGGAAATGGGAGCAAATTTCCATGGATTTTGTTACCGGCCTGCCCAGATCTCAACGCGGAAACGATACCATTTGGGTGATCGTAGATCGACTGACCAAGTCTGCACATTTTCTGGCTATCAAAGAAATGGATAAGTGTTCTACTCTTGCAGACATTTACCTAAAGGAAGTGGTATCAAGGCACGGAGTGCCAACCTCTATTATATCTGATCGTGACGCCCGTTTTACTTCAGAACTGTGGCAAGCAATGTACAAGTCTTTTGGCTCACGTTTAGATATGAGCACCGCTTATAACCCACAGACGGATGGGCAATCTGAACGCACCATCCAAACCCTTGAAGACATGCTTAGGGCATGTGTAATCGACTTCGGCAATGGCTGGGAAAAACACCTCCCGCTAGTGGAGTTTTCATATAACAACAGCTACCATACCAGCATCCAAGCCGCTCCGTTCGAGGCATTGTACGGACGCAAATGCCGATCACTTCTCTGTTGGGCAGAAGTTGGTGACAGCCAAATCACTGGCCCAGAACTTGTGGTAGATACCACCGAGAGAATTGCTCAGATACGACAGCGAATGGCGGCAGCTCGTGATCGTCAGAAAAGCTATGCTGATAAGGGAAGAAAACCACTCGAGCTCCAGGTTGGGGATCGAGTGCTACTCAAAGTTTCACCTTGGAAAGGTGTAGTCCGCTTTGGAAAACTAGGCAAACTCAATCCGCGTTATGTCGGACCATTCGAAGTCACCGAGAAAATTGGCAAAGTCGCCTACAGGTTGAATCTACCTGAAGAACTCAGCGGACTTCACAATGTTTTCCATATGTAAAATCTGAAGAAGTGTCTGTCAGATGAGACCCTCATAGTTCCTCTTAAGGAACTCACAATCGACGACCAGCTGCGATTCGTCGAGGAACCAGTAGAGATTACTGATCGAGACGTTAAGATCCTCAAGCGTACCAGGATACCTCTGGTCCGAGTTCGTTGGAATGCTCGTCGTGGCCCAGAGTATACCTGGGAACGAGAAGACCAAATGAAACTCAAGTATCCCCAACTGTTTAAGAAAAACGCAACCACTACTGAGGCTGAAGCTACTGCAGAATTTCGGGACGAAATTCCAAATCAACGGGGGGATGATGTGACACCCCAGGAAAATCAGGAAAACAACGCAACTTAACTAGCTTCCTCAGTAACCATGCGCTAAATTTCGGGACGAAATTCTCTTAACAGGGGGACAATGTGACAACCCTGAAATTTACATGTATTCCGTACAATTTATTAATAACAATTAAAGTGCTTGACGACTGTGTGGAATTACTTAACTGCTTTCTGATATCTGTGTTATACTTACATGTACATGTTAACATATTAGTAGGATATAGAAAAGTTACTAAAAAGTCCTGTGTGCTTTCCTAAGTGTTAAAAATTAAAAACGTTGCAAAAATATATATGTAGGACGCTTTACGAATTAATTAAGCAGTTTAACAGAACAGTGTCGAACCGAACGAGCAGACTTTACCCGGAACCTAAAAATATTGTCATTAACATTATTTTCTTTTTCTGAGCCAGTTAGGGTCCCCGAATACCCTAACACCCGTTGTAAATTACAACACACATAATACCCTAATTTAAATACCTAATTAACTAAATATAACTTAACCATTAGTTCAAATCTAACCATATGTACCCCCCCCCCCCCATAACCGATTGTCCCATGTAGGGGGACACCCTCCACCACTTTCTTATTATTTTAATCTTTATGTTTAATATCCATGTGACACATTACTTGGTGGATAATAGGATTACATGATTTATGAATTAGTTTATAAGACTAGACCTTCATTTACACAAAATCACAACTCTTTTCCCTCCTTTGATATTCTCGGCTGAGAGCTCACACAACCATCCACCCACTTTCAAATTTCCAACTTGATAAACCACATACACTCAAGTGTGAAGGATCACGTATAAGGAGGCTCGGTGTTTACGGATTGCCAACGACCTCACCACAACGCTATTAACCACCCATTTTTTGTCTAGTTTCTCCCCTAGCCTTGTGCTAGTTGTAAGTGCTTCTAAACACTCCCTTGTTCTTGTTTAAAGTGGTTAATAAGTGATTTAATGGCTGAAAATTAGAAACACTAAAGAACATAACATAAAGTCTTGGACAAAAGATGAATAAGTTGGATAAAGAGAAGTTATGTGTGTAAATCATATAGATCTTGTGTTATTATGATTCTTGACTGATTTCTTGATGATTTACTGGTTAATATTGATGTTTGATGTTGTTGTGATCACAAAACATGATTAACGGAATCAATCGAACACAAACTAGAAAACTAAGGACTAAAAACAGAATCTGTCCAAGCTTTACAGCCAACTTCAGTTGGCTGTAAACAGGCCATAACTCAACAAAAAACTGATATTTTGAGTCTAAAATGTGTTATTATGAAATAAGGTTCTAATGGCACCGGAATCGTAATTTTTGGACTTCGTTTACTATTTTTAAAGCGTCTTTTCGTAACAGCAGCTAGAGCTGCAATTTTTCTGCTGAAAAAGTGCGTCTTGTTTTCTGTTATAACTTGTAATCTGTGTGGAGTCTGATCACGAAATTTATACCATAGTTGACTACCGATGTATTTGTAATTATCCCACTGGAATTTCGTAAATCGGACGCTTGATGAATTTTAAATAAATTATCTCGTGGACTGTGGTCAGAAAAATATAAATCCGAGTTCAGTCCGGAAAATGAATTTTTATAAAATATTGGTAATGAACCGGACCCCGATATTTTTACACAATAAAATTTGGAAAGTTTAAGACATTCTGTAAAAATTTGGAAATTTTTGGAATAGTTTAACTATTTTATTAAAATGTCCGAAAACAGCCGGTTTTGAATATTAATGCTGAAATGACATAAGTTGTGATTTGCATGTCTGAATGTCGGGTAGGTTATCTGTGAATGATATACCATGTTATATGTGTTATGTGCATTATCGTATGTTCGTTTATGAGTGGGGAATGGATAGGAAACTTATATGGGCATAAACTGTTAAAGTGATGCATGTTATGTGATAGATACGTGTAGGAACTTTGTGCTCTATTTGAAACCACTAAATGACTAACTGGTAAATCATACTAGGACGTGATTGACCGGCCTTGACTGTTAGCTATATTTGAGAATCTAACCGAACAAAACGAGGTGAGTTCACACTTTTCTACAAAGCATGGTAAATTCCCGGTGGGAATGGGAATGGGTACAGGAATAGGAATTCCTCGTCCTTTGAGACGTGTTCAGGAATGTAAATTCCTCGTCATGTTGGGACGTGTTAGACTTACTGGACTAGAACTCTATCAGCGAAGTCTCTCCCTTTTTGTATCGACTTAATCGCCGAGGCTATGGCGAGCGGCTCATTAGTTAATAGCACTATTAGGTTTAACAAGCCTCACACCGTGCCAGTTGGACGGGTGTGTACTAATGGACTATGGCACGTCGGTGGTGATAGAACACCAACGCTAGGGCACAATTGATTTCTTTTGTTAGTAGTCGATATGATAAACGAGTCTGGTAGTTTAAAATACTGGGGTAGCTCCCCACGGCTAAAGTGCCGGGCTGGATAGCCAGGGAAGGTGGACATGGGATGGTTAACTAATAAACGTTTTCGAACTATGGGGTAACCCCCACGACTGGATAGCCGAATGAGATTAAACTATGTTTTTGGAAACAACTCTAAAATGGACAACCAACCGTGAACTCACTCAACTTTGTTGTTGACTCGTTATTACACGCTTTGCAGGTCATTAGATGCTATGGAGCTTTCACATGGAGGTGGTCGTTGTGGGATGCGAACTGATATGTCCCGTACTTAATGAATAAACTTTATGAACTTATTTAACCTACGTTTTGGACTTTAAACTTATGAACTATGGACTTATGTTTTGAACTTATGTTTTATGCTTCCGCTGTTAACCTAAAATCGGTTTACTTCCTTTTGGTCACCAATTGTATTGTGTTTGGTTTTATTTACTTAATTATGTTGTTCAATATGATTGGTGGCTGGATCCTGGTCACGCCACGCCTCCAAGCGGTGATACTCCGCAGGGTGGATTTTGGAGGGTGTGACAGATCGGGTGGTTCCTTACTGGATGGAACAACCCCAAAGAGCCTAAGATACCTTAATTGTTCTAGATTAAAACGAGAACGCAAGAGGTTGTCGGTGAGGGTGATTCCTATGCTATATGTAGGTGGACAAGTCCAACCCTTTCCCGGGCTCTCGTTAAAGAAGGTGTATGCCGAATCGCTCAGGTGTATGTATGCATCGAATGAAGTCGATGGGGAGTCCTTCACGGCACAATCGGCACAGGGACGACTATCGCTCAAGTCCTCACTAGAGTTAGAAGTATCGTCGGGGACAATGAAGTTGTTTGAATGTGATTCCAACACTTCTTCTTGGTTATCATCTTGGGATAAATTATTGAAATCTATCCTAAGTTCTTTCAACCAATTAAGAATTAGATCTTCTAATTGAAATAGTTTGTCAAGAAACATTTCTCCTAGAAAATCTGGTTGGGAGCATTCGAGGGAGAGATAGGGATTATTTTTACTTTCGCCCCTCTTAAGGATACAAGAAAACGATGGGTCTATATATTGGGGCTTATAATTTAGAAAATAACATTCTAATTCCTCATGGGTACCACCACATAATTGACACCACGTACCATAAGAGTGCCGAAAGTAAAAAGTATCAGTATCACTCATGTTTGTGTCAGAAATTACCAACCGTCGGGATCTTACGGTTCTGTTTTTAGTAACTGAATCTTGGGCACGGGGCGTGTTGAGTGGGCACGGCCCCGTGTTCAGCTTACTGTCTGACTTAAAACAGGATTGCCAGTTCCAATGATTGGGCACGAGGCGTGTTCAGCGGGCACGGCCCGTGCTTAGTTCTGCAGAAGCTGAAAAACTAAGAAAAATCCTAAAAAAATAGAAAACTAAGAAAAACAATTAGGCCGTTGATTCCTAACTTTCTTAAAATCCTTGTGTCCCCGGCAGCGGCGCCAAAAACTTGATGCGTGTGAAGTGTCGTTAATTTTTTATGTATATGTTAAGCCCTTTTTAACACTTTTTAGCCAAGTTTTAAATTTATAAAACACGATATTTACTAACACTAAACACACATATGGGCAAGTGCACCCATCGTGAGCGTAGTATAGTGTTGGTAAGATACCGAGGTCGTCCAAGGACACAAGAGCTTTAGTACCGGTTTATCCTCAACGTCTAATCAAATCAAAAGTTTAGAAAAATATTTTAAACTAAAATAAAATAAAAACTAACTAAAATGCTGAAAATAAAAATAAAAGTAAAAACAGATAGACAAGACGAATCACTTGGTTCCGACTCGTGTTTAGTGTAACCTTTGATTATTTCCGCACTTTTGCACTATTTAAGAGATTATCTTAGTTACTGTAGTAGGCCCCTCTTTTGGAGGTGACGTTACTCTCAACCCAGTAGTTTGAGTCAGCAAGGATACAATCCTAAAGGGTCGGATTATTGAAAGATAATTAATTAAGTTATTAATGCATAATGTGGTAGGCCCCACTTTTGAAGGTGACGTTACCCTCGGCTAAGTAGTCTGAGTCAGCAGGTATACAGTCCTAAGTAGCCGGGTTAAAATATTAATAGTAGTTTAACTTATGAGGGGATTAAAGAGTTTGGACCCCCGCCATCCAATACCGTTAAGTATTGAAGGAGGTCCTACTAAATTTGACCCAGGTCCTTTGCAGGATCTATACACTGAACAATGGCAAGACTCTTACCAAACTGTTCCCTTAACCCCCGACCAGGTAGCCAACATACCTCCATATAGACCGTGGAGATATGAATGGTGAAAATATTTTATTTTATATAGACAGTAAAATAATGCCAAGACACCACGGACAAACGATAAGGAAGAATCACCTTCAACATAAGAAACTAGTTATTAAAGTCATTAATACATAACCAATTAAAAAGTGTGAAAAGATTAAAAATAAAAAGTATTACACTAGACACTTTGTCTTCACCAAGTGATGTAAGAGACTTAGGCAAACATGGCCTTGATTGTCAAGAACTCTTACGATCAATCTTGGATCCCGAGACGACTCACACACTCTATGATGGACAATGGATGATGGTGGTGGATGATGGTGTTATGGTGGTGGTGGGTGGTGGGTGAAGTGTGAGAGAGGTGGTGTGCCAAGGGATGGTTTGAGCTTGAGCCAAGCACTCCTATTTATAGGCTGAACAGAAGCTCGGGCACGGCCCCGTGTCCAGTGGGCACGGCCCCGTGTCCACATCCTTCTCTTTCTTCATTAATTGCTCTTGTCTTTATTAGTTGACCACGACCTCGTGTCTGCTGGGCATGACCCCGTGTGCAGAAGCATATCTGTACTATCAAGATTTGCCTGGATTCTGCGAATCTTATAGTTGACCACGACCCCGTGTCCGCTGAGCACGGCCTCGTGGTGGGCGATGGAAGCTTCTACAACTTTGTCTTTTATGCTGACACTTGGGCACGCCCCCGTGCATACTGAGCACGGGGCGTGTTCAGCCTCCTGTCTTCTTGTTTTGCTTGGGAAGATGCTGTCGTGGGGTCGGGCATGTCACGTTTGTTCCCTTTCTTGTATTTATGTTAGATTTTGCTGTCTTTTTGCTTCTTTTGTTAATTTGAGCTCATTTAATCCTGAAAATACAAAAGGAAGACAAAATCACACTTTTTCCAACATTAGTACTAAAAAAGGGTTAGTTTTATGCCACAATTGATGTAATTTATATGTTGCATTTTGCACACATCACAGTACATCATTATCATGATTATTAATGTTACCGCCTCCATTTATGCTATTACTGAAGTTATCTTCATGAGTACGTTTGCTAGGAATAATTTGTTGAGGTTCAGCTGGATTTCGGGCAGCAGCAAAGATTGCTGGAATAGCATTGGCTATTCCCTGGGCAACGATATTCTCGATATCTTGCCTATTCAGAAATTGATCTTCATGGTTTTGTTCAGATTGGTTAACTTCGTTAATGGTTTCATTACCAGCGTGTTCCATCTGGTAATTAATATATATAAGTGATTAGCTGAAAATGATTAACAACCAAACATAACAAAACAATCACACATAACCACATCAACATGTATAGCCAAAATTGTCGATTTTTCGACGTTCGATATTTTATATATTATAATAGGCATCCGTACACACAAGTTATCTTACAAAAGTTTTATTTTTAAGTTATTTCACATAATTATATTTTTACTATTATATTATTATTAAACACACGTTCCCACAACCACATATGATCCCTGTTAGCTGGCACTTTAGAAACGACGTTATCTCTCGTCGTATTTCCAGGATATCCTTTCTCCCATATCCCTAATTCGGTTCCCTGCATCAATCAGCTCCTCGTCATAATGGCGGAGTTCAGCCAAATTTTCGGAGCTCATAGGTGGGTGTAGTGGAGGCTCCGTATCAAATTGAGGGGAAAAGGTATTAGGGTTATTCATGAGATTTTGAAACTGCCAGTCAGTGGTCCCCATTCCTCCAGCTCTCCTAGAGGTCGGGGGTTAATAAGGGGATCGGGAATAGCAGGTTCCAGATTGACTGGAAGTTGGGCTTCAGCTGGGTAATTAAAAAGAGTCTCATCAGAAGGTCCGATGAAGTCGCTATTTGCTAGTTGGCGGTTCAGTTCTTCCCAGGGTGGCATTTCTTGAGCCTGCCCTGAACTCTCCCCAATCTCTATTCCTTTGCCCTTATCTTTGGGATTCTCAGTCTTTATAACTTTTTGTGTTGCTGGCCTCTTCCTACGCACACGCCTCCAGCCTACAAGTCTTCTTCTTTTCTTTGGTTTAGGTTTTTCCTAAGGTTGGGCTTGGAATACCATTGGCTCTTCAGTGTCAGCCTGATAGTCAGTAAAGGTATTGGTGATCTCCATATCTGAACTATGGATAGAAAAGTTTTGGAGTGCTTCTGATAGTTCATTCATGCTGTTAACATACATGAAGAACTACAAAATTCTAAGTTAAAATTTGGTAAATTAAATTCTCACAGAATCACAGAATGGCAATAAAAAATTAAGTATTAATTACAAACATCTAATACAATTATTAAGTAAACGAAATATTGCGATTTCATATATATATATATATATATATATATATATGTTACAAATTACAACTGAAATTCGAAATATACTAGTGGTTATGTATCCGTAATTTATTTTAGTCTAGCTAGGTTACGGGAGTATTATGCGTTTATTCTGTTTCTTTCTTCTACTAGGTTGTTATCTAATGGATGAAGTTTTTGGCTCGTAGGTGACATAGGTGCTGGTACTGGTTTGGCGATTCAATTATAAGTTAGCATTTACTGTTGTAGTGGCTAACATGTAAATATTTTCCCATTGTTCGTCTAATTCATCTTCCCATGGTGGGTTATTACCTGTTTCTTGAGTCTCCTTATTAATTATCACTTCTTTTGTTTGTGACTTCCTTATTTTCTCTTGACTTTTTCTAATAATCGAACTTCTTTTCTTAATGGTAAGTGGTTTCTCAAACTGTGCCTTATGAAGAAATATTCCTTCCTCAGTATCTGCTGAGTATCTTGAGGAATTTGATTGGAATGAGGTCCCCTTATCTTTTGGTGAACTATCTAATTGACGATAGATGTTCGAAATTCTTTGCTTACCCATACTGTAAACTAACAAATAGTCAAATAATATAAAACACATAATCACAGAATGACAATTAGAAAATTAAGTATTTCTAAATATTTAATTGGCATAAATCAGTGGCTCCGATACCACCTTTTTCTGACATGGCCCCCGGCCCGGTTTGATCCGGTCCAGGAGCCGCGGGACAGAAACCCCATGGTATTTATTTAATTTGGCAGCGGAATAATTAACAGGATCGCTTAAAACTTGAAAATACCCAATTTATTTTATTTCACAAATTGGGGATAACACTCATAATTTACAATAAAGGTGATTTCACTGGGAAATCCCTATTTTTACAAAAACATGTTTCTTTAATTTATTGAGCCACTTTCTCAAGCTTGTAGTGCTAAACAGCACTTTTCCTGGATCACAGCAGATCACCTGAAACATGTTTTAAAAAGATTTTATCAGCAGGGAAATACTGGCGAGTCATTCAAGTTGCACAAAACGACACATTATTATAATATACAGTATTAAGGGTGATTACATTGTTTACATCAACCAATTACCCAACGGTATTTGTCACTTGACCTGTTTCTGTGACTATGGTCATATCACCCATTGGCTAACCCGTTGTCCAATGGTGACGGACAAAACCCCACATACTGGCTATAATTGAAGACTACAAAGACTTAATCCCTGTAATTATAACTTTGAAAACATTTAGGGTTTTGTAAAGCAATTTAATAAAAAGAGAATAACTCACATTGCAGATTTAAACGGGCAGAGTTTAGCCTACTGATTAACCTTGTAACCTAATTTAAATGACAATGCACACGAACTAGGTCAGTAACTAATACAACATTTACGATAACTCACGAGATTAAAATCCTCACAATGAATGACAAAGTGCAATACTTAAACATCCATCGAATTCACGACGAATGAAAAAGTATATCCCTAATGTGGGCAGCACTTAAACATCCATTAGATTGATTTCAATCGATCGGACATTGAATCGTAGCAGCGATCGAGTTAGTACCCTGTATCGCAGCAGCACCTTGATCCCTAAAAGCTTATTTTCTGTAGAATTTGGTCGTTTTAAAGTGAAAATTTCGAGTGCAGGTGAATGCCTCATGCACAGGCTACTTATAGCCTGATTTTCAGTCTTACGCGGCCCGCGTAAGATTTAACAGATTCTTACGTGGCCCGCGAGAGCCTCCTAGTCGTAGATTAGGGCATCCGTGTCACACCTAGGTCTTCCACGTGGCCTTAGCGCTTATCCGGAGATTTGATGAGTTGTCGCGGCCCGCATAAGCCTAGGCTTACTCTTACGCGGCCCGCATAAGACTAGGCTTACTCTTACGCGGCCCGCGTGAAACCCAAAAATCTGGTTTTCTTGGTTTTTCATGCACAGTAGGGTTTTAGGGGTCCGGGTTTTCACTTACGGGTCGTTTAGGGACATTTTTTAAGGTCCTTACAATTACATATAAGTAACATTAATTTGAGGTTCATGTAAGATGTAACCAACTAACTTTTAACCCTTTAGTTCCTTATATTTTTAACTTACTGAACACGTTAAATACTTATGTTGAACAAATACATATACGGGTTAATGCTGGTTAAAATGAACAAAAAAATTTAGCGGTTCAGTCCCTTAAGATTGAAATATGTATACCTACAAAACTATACCGTTAGTGACCAAGGTTAGTGTAATAGATCAGAAATGCATAAATGGTTTAAATATATATATATGTAAACTTACTTTTGATTATGTTAGTGCATTTATGTCTATCGCCTCCGTCAATCAAGTCCGTAGCAGAAATCAGAAGAAAACAAGACATTATAGTGTTAAATTTAGAGAAAAGGCAAGGTAGCAATTCTGTAATTAATGAGAAGCCTCATTAAAGCCTTGGCCTATAAATAGATGCTTTAGGTCTTTGTTTTAGAACTTTTGCTATTTACTACATTTAGAGGAGATTGGAGCTAGAGAGAGAAAGTAGAGAGATAAAGGCAGAAGGTGATTCACGTTTCTTGTACGATTTCATATCTTCTAATCGAGTCACAGATTAAAGTACGGTTCTCGTGTTCGGTCCACTCATGTGTACGGATTCTGCACGTCACATGTCACGGCCCTTGACCCCGGTTTGACCCGGTCCAGAGTCGCGAGGCAGGAAATCTGATGGTATCTAATTTAGTGACAGCGGAAGTCTTTTTAAACAAGATCGATTAATATTAAAACTGCTCGTTTATATATAATATAGGGATAATTCCCATAATTTACAATAAAGTGATTTCGCTGGGAAATCTTTATTTCTTAAAACATGTTTCTTTATTTATTTACATTGAGCCACTTTCTAAGCTTGTAGTGCTCCACGGGACTTTTCCTGTGCTCACAACAGATCACCTGAAACATGTTTGAAAAAGGTTTTGTCAGCAGGGAAATACTGAGTGAATCATTTAGTTTTACTAAAACGACTCATTTGTTATAATTCACAGTATTAAGATATTACAATGTTTCTGATATCAAACCAACTACCCACAATATTTGTCACTCGACTCTTTTCGGTGACTGTGGTCATATCACCATTGGCTGCCCCAATGAATGACGGTTATCACTAAATTTAGGTTCGCCCACCTAAAGTGATAAAACTGCAATACTGTGCACAGTACCCCACATACCGGCTGTAATTTGGTGATTACATAAACTTAATCACTGTAATTATAACTTTGAAAATATTTTGAGAATTTATAAAGCAATTTGATAAAAAGAGAATGACTCACATTGTAGATTTAACGAGCAGAATATAAGCCTAATGATTAGCCTTGATTAACCTAATTTAAATAACAATGCACACACAACAGGTTAGTAACTAATACAACAGTTACGACAATTCACGAGATTAAACCCTCACAACGATTTATTAGTGCAATACTTAATAATTCAGCGGATTCATAACGAATGACAGAGTATAGTCCGAATTCGAGCAGTACTCAAACATTCAAGTCAAAATCACAATGAATTAACAAAGTATAAACTCAATTTGAGCGGCACTTAAACAATCGTTGGATAGTTATAATCGATCGGACGTTGAATCGTAATAGCGATCGAGTTATTACCCTGATTTCGGCAGCGTTTCGATATTAGTGTGTGTTTGTGGACTTTTTCTATTATAACTCGGCCTACGTAAACTGGATTTACGTCGTTTCAAAGACAAATTTCAAGTCCCAAGGCCCTGTATTTATACCCAAAAAATGTCCCCCCTCGCGCCACGCGAAAGGATCTCCTGTGCGCGTCGCGTGGCGCGAGAGACCCTAGTCTAGCATAGGGTTGCTTCGTGTCCAGGTAGCTTGGGTGAGTTGGTTTCGTGTTATTTTAAATTTTTGACAGCAAACTGTAAGGATATTACCGACTAGGTTTTACCCCCCCTGAGTTTTAGGGGCCCTGATCCTGATTCCGATTGTTCTGAAAATTTTAGGGTTATTGCAGAATTACTTGGGTTTCTCAATTAAGGTTTTCTTAATAGATAATTAACCTACTAAGTATTAATTTTAGTGAGAGTTGTTACATCCTCCCCACCTTAAGAAAAATCTCGTCCTCGAGATTTACTGGAATAAATGAGGATATTTTCGCTTCATTTCTGATTCCAGCTCCCAAGTATATTCAGCTCCTCTCTTTGAATCCCATCTGACTTTGACTAAAACTAGTCGTTTATGTTTGAGAAACTTAATCTTTCGATCCTCAATTTGAAGAGGTTTCTCAACAAATTTCAGCTTTTCGTTTACCTCAATATCTTGAAGAGGTACTACCAGTGATTCATCTGATAAGCATTTCTTGAGATTGGATACATGAAATACATCATGTACTCCAGCTAATTCTTCTGGTAGTTGTAAACGATAAGCAACTGGTCCTATACGTTGGATCACTGAAAATGGTCCTACGTACCTGGGACTTAGCTTTCCTTTCTTACCGAATTGAACAACTCCTTTCCAAGGAGAAACTTTTAATAGTACTTTATCTCCGACTTGAAATTCTAACGTCTTGCGGCGATTATCTGCATAACTCTTCTGACGATCTCGAGCTGTTTTCAGTCTTTCCTTGATTTGAGTTATCTTATCAGTAGTTTCTTATACAATTTATGGACCTGATAATTGACTTTCTCCTATTTCTGCCCAACAAACTGGAGTTCTGCACTTACGTCCATATAGTGCTTCAAATGGAGCAGTTTCAATGCTTGAATGATAACTATTGTTATAGGAGAATTCAATTAATGGTAAATGAACATCCCAGTTTCCACCAAAATCTATTACACATGCTCGAAGCATGTCTTCTAGAGTTTGGATGGTTCTTTCACTTTGTCCATCTGTTTGAGGATGATATGCCGTACTCAAATTTAGTCGAGTTCCCATAGCTTGCTGGAAACTTTTCCAGAAATGAGAAGTGAAACGACTATCTCTATCTGATACAATGGAGAGTGGGACTCCATGTAACGATACCACTTCGTCTACGTACAACTTGGCTAACCTTTCCATGCTAAAGGTTTCCTTCATTGGTAGAAAATGAGCTGATTTGGTTAATCGATCCACAATTACCCAGATCGCATCATTACCTTTTCTTGTTTTAGGCAACTTAGTAACAAAATCCATTGTTATAAGTTCCCATTTCCACACCGGCATTTCCAATGGTTGTAGTAGTCCTGAAGGTTTCTGGTGTTCTGCCTTAACTTGTGAACAAGTAAGACACTTAGAAACATATCTTGCTATATCTTTCTTCATTCCTATCCACCAGAAATTCTTTCTTAAATCTTGGTACATCTTATTGTTTCCTGGATGCATAGTATACCTAGATTTATGGGCTTCTTCTAAAATCTTATTTCTTAATTCTCCTTGCTTAGGTACCCAAATTCGTTTCTTGTGGAATCTCCAAATTCCATCATTTCCTTGCTCTAGTTCTTTTATATAACCTTTCATTCCTTCAGCATCGTCCTTGATTGTTGTTTCCTGAACTTTCTTTAGTTGTTCCATTAAATCTACTTGTAGATTTAATCTAAGAGCACGAACTCGTCGTTGCTTTTCATGATATTTACGACTTAAGGCATCTGCAACTACGTTTGCCTTTCCTTCGTGATATTGAATATCACAGTCGTAATCGCTTAAAACTTCCATCCATCTTCTTTGCCTCATATTTAACTCTTTCTGCCCAAATATATACCTTAAACTTTTATGATCTGTATAAACAGTAAACTTACTTCCATACAGATAATGTCTCCATATTTTAAGGGCAAAAATTATGGCTCCTAATTCTAAGTCATGAGTCGTATAATTTTCCTCGTGCTTTTTCAATTGCCGGGAAGCATACGCAATTACCTTCTTGCGTTGCATCAATACACATCCAAATCCTAATTTTGAAGCATCACAATATACTTCAAAATCTTCTGTTTCTTCAGGTAATGCTAAAATTGGAGCATTCGTCAAACGGTGTTTTAAAATCTTAAAAGCTTCTTCTTGCCTATGTCCCCATTCAAACTTAGCGGCTTTACAGGTTAACTTAGTCAAAGGTACAGCTATCTTAGAGAAATCTTTAATGAATCGTCTGTAGTATCCGGCTAAGCCTAGAAAACTTCTAATTTCCATAGCTGTTTGTGGGACCTTCCATTTGATAATTGCTTCTATTTTAGTAGGATCTACATGAATGCCTTCGTGATTCACCATATGTCCTAGGAATTGCACTTCCTTTAACCAAAATTCACACTTTGAGAATTTGGCATAAAGCTTTTCTTTTCTTAACAAAGTTAAGAGTGCATGCAAGTGCTTGCAATGTTCTTCCTGACTCTTGGAATAAATAAGTATATCGTCGATGAATACGATTACAAATTTATCCAAGTATGGCTTACAGATCCGATTCATCATGTCCATAAATGTTGCTGGGGCATTTGTTAGTCCAAAGGGCATGACTGTAAACTCATAATGGCCATACCTAGTTCTGAAAGCAGTTTTAGGTATGTCTTCTTCTTGTACTTTCAACTGGTGATATCCGGATCTTAAGTATATCTTAGAAAAATACCTAGCACCTTGAAGTTGATCAAAAAGATCATCAATCCTAGGTAATGGGTATCGATTCTTAATTGTAACTTTATTTAATTCTCTATAATCGATACACATTCTCATTGATCCATCTTTCTTTTTCACAAACAACACTGGTGCTCCCCAAGGGGATGAGCTAGGTTGTATGAATCCTTTACTTAGTAATTCATCTAACTGCTTTTTCAGTTCTAACATTTCTGTAGGTGCTAACCGATAAGGTGCCTTGGCTATCGGTGTAGTTCCTGGAATTAGATGAATCCTAAATTCTACTTCTCTATCAGGTGGTAACCCAGGTAATTCCTCTGGAAATACATCTGGGTATTCTGAGACTATTGGTATTTCCTTAAGATCTTTACCCTTAGTACTTATGATTACTGAAATCATATATACTATTCCTTGTTTTCATTCATAATTAGCAACTTTCATTACTGATATGAACTTCATGGGCTTATGTGGTTTATCTCCTGTAATCACAATTACTTCTCTGGTGGGTGCTTGAATTTCTATAGAGTTCTTATCACAGAGAATTCGAGCATGGTTGGCTATCAACCAATCCATTCCTAACACTACATTGAATTCGGCTAACTTCATAGGTAACAGGTTTGCAGAAAACTTATGGCCTAACAGTTCTATTTTTCCTTCTTGCAAAACCTTATTTATGTTAACAGAATTTCCGTCTGCCGTTTCGACTGTAAAAATTTGCCTAAGAGTGGTTAAAGTTAAGTTAAGGGCTTGGCAAAATGAAGTATTGATAAAACTTTGGTTTGCACCAGAGTCAAATAATACTTTTGCATAAACGTCGTGGACCAAGAACATACCAGCTATAACGTCGGGAATTAATTCGGCTTCCTGAGTGGTTAGCTGAAATGCTCGAGCATTCTTCTTTGTTGTTCCATCAGCTGGTTTGCCTTTATTGTCTGCAGGTTTAATTAACTTAGGACATTATGTTTTGTAATGTCCGGTTTCTCCACAGTTATAGCAGACTATTGTTTTCTTTTTGCAATTTTCTTCACGATGTCCTGCCATTTTGCAGAAGTTGCAATTTACATTGCATTTTCCAAAATGATTCTTTTTGCAATTGCTACAAAAAGGCGATTGTGCAGATTGTCTCCTTCCTCTTTTCTTGAACCTATTATTATCATTACCCACACGGAATCCTTGGGTAATCTTTTGAGCCAATTCCTTCTTTCGATCTTCTTCTCTTGTTCGTACTAGTTCATCAGTTAGGGTATTAGCTAGTTCCACAGCATCGTCAATAGTGCGAGGTCTCGCAGCTTTAACGATGTTACGAATTTCACTAATTAATCCCCAAATGTAACGGGAAATGAGTACCGGTTCTGGCGAAGCCAGTGTTGGTACCACTCTAGCATATTCAAAGAATGTCGAAGTATAACCGCGACACTCTACTCCTACCATACGATGGTTTAGGAACTTATTTGCCATTTGTTCCTTTTCATATTCAGGACAATATTTCCTTTCTACAAGAATTTTAAATTCTTCCCAGTTCATAGCATAAGCCATCGTTCTTCCTTTTGATTGTAATACGGTGTTCCACCATTCTAGTGCCCCTTCTTTGAACAAGTTTGACGCATACATCACCTGATCTTCTTCGGAACATTTACTTATTGCAATTACTGCTTCGGTTTTCTCTAACCAACGCAGTACTGCAGTTGCTCCTTCGTTACCTGCAAATTCAGCAGGTTTGCAAGCAAGATATTCTTTGAAAGTGCAACCAGGTGTTGCGGCTTTCATTTTCTTAGGAGGTGGAGCCTGTCGTGGATTATTATCGTCATGATTGCCGCCTCCATTTACACTATGACTAAAATTATCTTCCTGAGTACGTTTACTAGGAACGATTTGTTGCGGTTCTATTGGATTTTTAATAGCAGCAATGAATGCTGGAATAGCATTGGCTATCCCTTGAGCAACAATATTTTCTATATCTTGTATAGTCATATACTGGTTTTCCTGATTTTGTTCAGATTGTTTCCCTTCATTAACTGGTTCATTACTAGCATTTTCCATCTGATAATTATTAAAATATAACTATTAGTATCAAATGATTGTAAATAAAACAATTACACAGAAGCACATAAAATCTTACAACACATATATATATATCCAAAATCGTCGATATTTCGACTTCTATTTTGCTTTATATATTATATAGGCATCCATACACACTGTTTATCTTACAATGTTTTATTTCCCATTTTACAGAATTATATTTAACTATTATTATTATTATACAAACATTCTTCCCACCCCACTATTCTTTGGTAGTTTAGTAGCGACGCTCCCTTTCGTCGTATTTCCAGGAAATTCGTTCCCCCATTTCCCAGATCCTATTCCCTGTACCTATCAGCTCTTCACCGAACTGATGGAGTTCGGCTAAGTTTTCGTTGCTCATTGGAGGATTGGGGATAGGTTCTGGATCAAACTGTGGAAGGAAAGAATAAGGCCTGTTGATGATATTTTCGAATTGCCAGTCATTTGTCCACCATTCTTCCATTTGGCCTAAAGGTCGAGTGTGGATTAGTGGGTCTGGAATAGCTGGTTCCAGATTCACAGGAAGTTGGGTTTCTAGGTAAGGATATAGATTATTATGGATAGGGCTAATGACATCACAATTTGCCAGTAGACGATCTATTTCCTCTTGAAATGTGATTTCTTCAGTTTGTCTGGAGCTCTCTCCAATTTCTATTCCTTTTTCCTTTGTCTATAGGGTTTTCTATTTTGGGGAGTTTCCTAGTAACTGACTTTCTCCTGCGCACTTTCCTCCATCCTACATATCTTCTTTTCTTTTTAAGTTTTGCTTTTTCCAGCGGTGGAGCTTGGAATTCCAGAGGTTCCTCTATGTCAGCAATATAACCAGTAAAGTCGTGGGAGACTTCAATTGGTACTGGGTAGAGGTTGAGATTCTGAAATGCTTCCGATATCTCACTCATGCTGGATAGCATATATGCAAAATGCACAAAAATGCTAAGTTAAAACTTTGGAACAAAGTTTTACAAATAAACATTAAAGTTTTATTGCATACGGATTTGTACAAAGGACTACAGGAAAGAGAACACACTATACTTTATTTTATTTACTGGAGATTAATTTTCTACTAGACCAAGCTTATTGTTATTTTAGAGGTTTGCATTCTCTGCTACGGTAGCTAGCATATAAAGGTTTGCCCATTTTTCATCTAATGTGTCTTCCCAAGGTGACCTATTGCCTAATTCCTGGATTTCTGAATTAAACCTCACTTTCTTGACTTGGGTTTTCTTTATTTTCTCCTTTCCCTTTCTAAGAATCAAATTTCTTTTATCTTGGGTAAGAGGATTTTCATAATTTTCTTTACGGACAAAAATCCCTTCTTCCAGATCTGCTGGGTGTTTGGAGGAAGTGTTTCCTTTTTCTGTGGGTGCAGTATCTAATTTGTGGTAGATAGCAGAAATCTTGTGTTTACCCATACTGTAACTCAACAATTAATCAGTTAATAAAACATATTTTCACAGAATGGCAATTAAATTTCCTAAGTATCTCTCAATTATTTTAATAGGCTAAAATCAATAGTAAGCTTAAATCAGTGGCTCTGATACCACCTTTTCCTGTCACGGCCCTTGACCCCGGTTTGACCCGGTCCAGAGTCGCGAGGCAGGAAATCTGATGGTATCTAATTTAGTGACAGCGGAAGTCTTTTTAAACAGGATCGATTAATATTAAAACTGCTCGTTTATATATAATATAGGGATAATTCCCATAATTTACAATAAAGTGATTTCGCTGGGAAATCTTTATTTCTTAAAACATGTTTCTTTATTTATTTACATTGAGCCACTTTCTAAGCTTGTAGTGCTCCACGGCACTTTTCCTGTGCTCACAACAGATCACCTGAAACATGTTTGAAAAAGGTTTTGTCAGCAGGGAAATACTGAGTGAATCATTCAGTTTTACTAAAACGACTCATTTGTTATAATTCACAGTATTAAGACATTACAATGTTTCTGATATCAAACCAACTACCCACAGTATTTGTCACTCGACTCTTTTCGGTGACTGTGGTCATATCACCATTGGCTGCCCCAATGAATGACGGTTATCACTAAATTTAGGTTCGCCCACCTAAAGTGATAAAACTGCAATACTGTGCACAATACCCCACATACCGGCTGTAATTTGGTGATTAAATAAACTTAATCACGGTAATTATAACTTTGAAAATATTTTGAAAATTTATAAAGCAATTTGATAAAAAGAGAATGACTCACATTGTAGATTTAACGAGCAGAATATAAGCCTACTGATTAGTCTTGATTAACCTAATTTAAATAACAATGCACACACAACAGGTTAGTAACTAATACAGCAGTTACGACAATTCACGAGATTAAACCCTCACAACGATTTATTAGTGCAATACTTAATAATTCAGCGGATTCACAACGAATGACAGAGTATAGTCTGAATTCGAGCAGTACTCAAACATTCAAGTCGAAATCACATTGAATTAACAAAGTATAAACTCAATTTGAGCGGCACTTAAACAATCGTTGGATAGTTATAATCGATCGGACGTTGAATCGTAATAGCGATCGAGTTATTACCCTGATTTCGGCAGCGTTTCGATATTAGTGTGTGTTTTTGTGGACTGTTTCTATTATAACTCGGCCTACGTAAACTGAATTTACGTCGTTTCAAAGACAAATTTCAAGTCCCAAGGCCCTGTATTTATACCCAAAAAATGTCCCCCCTCGCGCCACGCGAAAGGATCTCCTGTGCGCGTCGCGTGGCGCGAGAGACCCTAGTCTAGCATAGGGTTGCTTCGTGTCCAGGTAGCTTGGGTGAGTTGGTTTCGTGTTATTTTAAATTTTTGACAGCAAACTGTAAGGATATTACCGACTAGGTTTTACCCCCCCTGAGTTTTAGGGGCCCTGATCCTGATTCCGATTGTTCTGAAAATTTTAGGGTTATTGTAGAATTACTTGGGTTTCTCAATTAAGGTTTTCTTAATAGATAATTAACCTACTAAGTATTAATTTTAGTGAGAGTTGTTACATCACACGTGTCATACGCAATCGTTCGGGAGTCAAAAACCGATCCTACAAGTGGTATCAGAGCAGGAGCTCGATTGTAGGGATCAAACACACAAATTCACACGAAAAATCATCAGATTCAGAGCCAAAAATACATTAGATTTGTCAAATTTCTTAATCTACTCATCTTCTTCACGTTTTTTGACAGAAAAACACAAAATTAACAAGGTTTTTACGGATAAAATTGGCTGATTTTTGGATATTGTGTTCGAAAACAATTGATTTACAAGCCTACAAATTTTCAGATCTTAATTCCAAACGGTTTGTAAGAAATCGTGATTTTTCTGGTCTGAAATATATTAAAAATGGTTGCTGTTCAAGATGATGCTCACCGATCGGATGGCCATCCGATCGGATGACCATCCGATCCAAAATTTGATTCATTACATTTCACCAAAGTGATCCGATCGGTGAGACTTAAAAGTCAAGGCCCATGTGTTGAGTAAATGAACGGCCCAATCAAAGTATATTTGAAATATGAATTGTCAGACCCACAAACTCTAGGTCCAATTGTTTTTCATGCATTGTATAAAGTATTAGACTTCACGTGATGCACTTAAAAGTCTGATTGAATTTAATGTTTGAAGTGAAGGCCCAATAGGATTGATTTTGGAATTGAAGATTGTCGGCCACACATTTTTTTTAATAAAAGTCAATATATCTTATTTTGGTCCAATCTTCGGAAGGTAGTTCGATCAGATTGATATCCGATCCATCTTATTTGCAAGTCTCGAACGGCAATCCGAACGGATTGCCATCCGTTTCAAAAGTCCAATCCATCGCATCCAATAACATCGCATCTGATCTTATATTCACTTTGATCAATTAATTCATTAAACAAAAGTGATTTGTCGGTCTTGTTTCCATGTTTTTTTTTTTGAAAGGAGAACTTCATTAAACCAAAACGCCAAAACCCCAAGAAAGGGCGGCAAACAACAAAACACGAACCCAACTATAACAAGAAAACAAAATTACATATTTACAAAACTACACCAATCTTTCCATTTAAACTCATAATTTCTAGCTCTCGCATTGATCCAGAAAAATGCGTAAGACTTGATTTCCAGAATGATTTCCTCCAGTTTCACGGTTTTGTTATTAAATCTGATCTCGTTCCTTTTCTTCCACAATATCCAGCAACCGACTCTAATAATTCCCTGGACGATGACTTTCTTCTTCCCCTTAAGGCCAGATAATTCATGATATTCCAGCAGATCTTTTGTCGAAAACGCCCAGATACACGGGATTTTACACCATGAAGAAATTATAGACCATACCGTCGAAGAGAAGCTGCATGATGAGAAAAGATGCTCAGCTGATTCCTCATAATCACCACAAAAAACACAGGATTGATTCCCCCTATTGATATTCCTTCTCTTGAGTTCGTCCATGGTAGCCAGTTTATTAACCCCTAACCTCCAAATGAAGACATTGGACTTGAGAGGGAGCCATTTACACGAACTAGGAACATAATTCCACTGAGGATCAAAGTCTTTGTTTAGAAGCGTCTTCACTGACTTCACGCTGAACTGTTTATCAACATCTCCTTCCCAAACCCATTTAGCCGCTGCTGTTGTCAAGTGACAATTCATAAGAAGACTGCATAATTCTATAAGATCATTCACCTCTTGACCCGCAGCTATAGACCTGCTCCATTGCCATCGATATCTTGAATTACCATTATCCGAAACAATCCTTTCCGCTACTCTGCAATTCTTCTTCAACTCCAGATCAAATAAGGCAGGGAATTTTAGCTTCAGCGGACCAAAAGGAAGCCAAGAATCAGACCAGAACAGAGTAGATTCTCCATTCCCCACTTCTCCTTTGATAAGCTCCTTTATCGATTTATTATCGATTACACAGTTATTCAGTAGCTTAACTATGTTGGCCCAGACCCCTCCCATCGACTTCTTTACCGGAAAACAGTCATTATCAACTCTCGACTTGTGAATAGACTCAATCACTTTGACCCATAGCTTGTCTTTTTCTGATTTAAAACGCCATCCCCACTTCACTAGTAAAGAGACGTTAATAAAACGAAGTTTGTTGATACCCAATCCACCTTTATCGATCGGGCCAGCCACTCTTTCCCACGCCGCCCAGTGAATCTTGATAGAGTCGGGTCCTCCCCCCCATAAAAAATTTCTAATCTTAGATTCTAAATCTTTAACAACCTGGACAGGAGCTTTGTATAATGAGAAGAAATAATTAGGGAGACTCTCTAAGACCGATTTTATTAAGGTAATTCTACCTCCCATAGAGAGCAT
The DNA here is from genome assembly GCA_030545235.1 of Helianthus tuberosus. Classification (NCBI taxonomy): domain Eukaryota; kingdom Viridiplantae; phylum Streptophyta; class Magnoliopsida; order Asterales; family Asteraceae; genus Helianthus; species Helianthus tuberosus. Next base: position 134,078,885 of record CM060430.1, on the reverse strand, counting down.
CACCGCTTTCCATTTCGCCAGCCTAGCGTCAATGATATCATAAACGGGCCTCCAATTGGCTACCCTGTTCATATTACCTCCAACCGGCAAACCAAGATATCTAAAAGGGAAAGAATCCGCTTGACATCCAATAACATTCGCCAACGAATTTAATTCCCCGTTATCAACTCCAACCCCATATAAGTTGGATTTATAAATATTAATCTTCAATCCCGAGCATAAGTGAAAGATTCTAAGGATACGAACCACACCATAAATATTAGATTCCGACCACTCCCCCAAGATGAGAGCATCGTCCGCAAAAAATAAATGGGATATTATCGGGCCATTAAAGGGAGTTTGAATACTAGAAATAATACCTTCGCTTTTCGCCCTTTCGATCATGAACGATAATGCTTCCATTAATAAAATAAAAAGGAAAGGTGAAATAGGATCTCCTTGCCTAATACCTTTAGAACATAGAAATTCAAAAGTAGGGGAGCCGTTCACCAGAACCGAGGACCTCATAGACTCCACACTTCCTTTAATCCACTCGCACCATCTAGACGAGAAACCCATTTGGTCCATGATAGATAAAAGACATTTCCAATTAACATTGTCGTATGCCTTTTCGAAATCAATCTTCAAAAAGAACATTTTTTTAACCTTCTTTCCCCAGTTATACAATTCATTAATAATGAGGGGGCCATCTAAAATGAAATTACCTTTCAAAAAAGCCGATTGCGATTCTGATACAATCGATCCGATTACCTTCTTCAGTCTGTTTGCGAGAGTCATAGAGATTAACTTAGAGATAGACCCAATAAGGTTGATAGGTCTGTAGTTTTTTAATTCCACCGGGTCTTTGATCTTGGGAATAAGGGTGATAAAGGAAGAATTACTTCCTACACTGAATTTCCCTTTCTCATAAAAGTGATCAAAAACTTTCATAAAGTCATCTTCCAATAAATACCAGAACGACTTTATAAATTTGAAATTCAACCCATCCGGGCCCGGGGCCTTTTCGTCTCCGCAATCTTTCAGAGATTCCTTTACTTCAGTAAGAGAAAAATGCCTAATAAGGCTACTACTATCCAAATCCGACAGCTTCTTGATACCTTGACAACACAAAACCGGCCTGTTAGTAATTTCCTCCGTAAATTTGGATCTAAAGTATTTCAATACTTCTAATTTCACAGCCGACGGCTTATTAATCCACCCCATTTCCGAGAGGAGCCCTGGAATACCATTAACCGCTTTACGAGCGTTGACGATAGCATGGAAGTATTTAGAGTTTTCATCTCCGTCTGTAGCCCACTTCAATCTAGCACGTTGCTTTAAATCCGAAGCTTTCCTTCTTTCAATATTCAATAGCAATTTCTTATTCTCCACAAAGGACCATTCTTCATCCTCCGATAATTCTCTATTTTCCATACATTTCTCTAGGTCCTCCAATTCTTCCAAAGCTTTAGAAAGAACTTCCCCTTCCTTCTTTTTCGTTTCGTCTCTCCAATATTTCAAGCCCTTTCTAATAGCCGCGAACTTTTGAACTAAGATTAAGTCCGGGGGACCCGATCCGATAAAACCCTCCAAAGCTCTCTCCACCGCTTCCTTATAGCCTTCTTTCTCAAGCCATGAGTCAAAAACCCTAAAAGGTTTAGCTCCAAAGTTATTCATCTGACAGATAAGTAATATCGGGCCATGGTCCGAAAGGCTAACTGGAAGAGCCCTGAAAGTAGCGTCGGGCCAACGATTAAAAAACTCTGAGCACACCAGGAATCTGTCAATTTTACTGAGCTTACTGCCGTTTCCTCTAACACAAGTGAATCTTCTACCTTTTAAATCATATTCACGAAGGTCCGAATTAAAAATAAAACTGTTGAAATTCGAAGCACAAGTGTTAATGAATCTGGAATTCCTTCTCTCACTGGGAACCCTAACAGCGTTGAAATCTCCTCCGACGACCCACATTCCCGGAAAAACGTCCATGTAAGACGATAATTCCGACCAAACCTCTTTCTTAGCTCTAACCGACTGAGGAGCATACACGTTAACAATATTAAGAGACATCCCGCTCCCCTTGATTTTACCCACCAAAATTAAAAAATTATCTTTCTTAACAGTTGACGAGGCTTCGAACTTCACCGAGTCCCATAAACATAACAACCCTCCTGATAACCCATTCGAACTCACAAAATCCATACTGAATTCTCTATTTCCCCAAAAGTTGGATAAAGAAATTCCAGAAAAGTTCTCTTTTTTTGTTTCCTGTATCATAATAACATCGACTCCATGTTCCTGTCTAAGGCCCCTGATCCACTCAGCTTTACCAGCCCCCCCAACCCACAAGCATTTATAGACAAGAAATTCATGATAGGACCGCATTATTACCTTCTTTTCCGATAGCTTCCTTCACTAGGTCATTATGACTCCTCAGATCCACTCCCACTTTGCTCCCTAAAAATACCGTCGCCTCTATCTCTTTCATCAGAAGGTCACCAGCATCTTCCTTTACAGTTGAAAGTTCCTCACTCCCAGGCCGATAATTCGGATCGCTTAAAGACCGGTTATCGAGATGTCCAGCTCCCTCCTCCTGAGGGCTTCCTGATTTGTTCAGATCAAACCTCGAAGAATTGCCTGCTATGTGATCCGATTCCTAATTTAAGATAACCTCATTGGGCCGGCCCAGCTGGCCAAACTTCTCAAAAGACTCCTCCATTCTAGATCGAGATCTCTTGTTGGGCCTAAAGTTCACTTCTGGGCTAGACCCAACAGATTTATGCTTGTCTCTAGACAGATTAAAGGGTTTTTTTCTGTTATATTTTTTATCACCGGACACCGAGGTAAAAACGTTAATGTTGCCAACATACTCATTGGAATTAGCATGATCATAGGACTTTTCTCTCTCCTCATTAAAACCGTTAACCTCGGGCATCCCACCTCCAACCGGTCTTGTTTAATGCATTTAATCAGAAGTTTCCATGTAATGATCAGCCCATGTGTGACCAATTTAATGCATTTAATCAGAAGTCATATGGTGGGCATTTAATGAAATTCATTGATCAATTTAGTCGGCCCAATAAGTCATTAAACATCACGTGAACGTAATAATCAGTTTGCATATGAATTGAAAAAGTATTGTCGGCCACTCATTACTTTCTATTAAAAGTAATTCAGCTCGTTAATTGACAAAAGTGTGGTCCAATAGCATTTTAGAGGTGACAGCACACTAAAATTCATCGGTCCAAGAGAAATTAATTCCTTGTAATTGTTGCCGGCCCATGTGATCATTGATTTTTTGGGTGTTATCAGATTACATGTGAAGAATTTTTGAATGTTATGATCAAAGTCAAAGTATATCACGTGAACAACAGCATTTAATTCATATTGGTCCAATTGTTGTCAAGATAAGTGGGTTTTAGGTTCAATCAACATTTCAATATCACACATGGTGAGCGGATGATTGTTCGTTCAAATAGTCATTCGATGATTTGATAGTGCAAGTTATTGGACGTCATTATTGTTATGGACGATTTTCTGCTCATATATCCTGGCTAATATTCTAACCATGTTTCTTTTGTTGTGATCAGGATACCGGATCAGGATATTGGTAACATCCTGATGCGATATCCTGGTAGTAACTAATTAACCACGTGCAGATTAAGGAGTGCAAGTCTCTAACGGTCAGGTGGACTTCTTCTCCTCAAGACTCGGGCAAATCAGTTATATTATGGACCTTGAAGCCGGAAGACGTGGACTACAACGTTCACATATGGAATATTCGTTGAATCCCGGAATAATAGGATAGTTAGTTGGTTTCTTTTACTATAAAAGGGATTGATCGGATCAGATTAGGGACACAATCTTTCGCACACTCTTTCTCTCTAGCTGCAAACAATCACTACACACTTACACTTGTACTCAAATTACATTGTAACACTTAGTTGATCCGCATCATATCCCGCACTGTATCCTGCCTTTTGAAGCAATAGAAGAACAAGGCAGCTGCGATTGTCAGCTCCCGAGGTTTTGTACCGGCGATCTAGATTGATCAAGGGCTTTCCTCGTACATCCTGTGTCACCCTTTACATTTTTGCTCATTGTTTGATCACAGATACAGCTCGATATCCTGAGCCGTATCCTGAAAACTGTTTTTGTAAACAACTGAACTAACATATTTTTAACACACATTCTTAGCACACTACCTCACTTAACTAATTTGATCACTTAATTGCTTCGGTAATTTTTGACCAAAACAATTTGGCGCCCACCGTGGGGCAAGTGGTGCTACTTCTACTAAAAGTTTTTGCAAAATCGTTACTTGGTTTTCTATTTTCAAAACTTTTTGCTACACTATTTTCAATGGCCTCGAGATCAAACATGAGCTCTTCCACCGTGTCTGCTACAACCTCTGCAACAATTGGTTCGGTGCTTCCACCACCTCCTTCGAGAACGCAAGCCTCTTCACAAGGAACTGAAATTCATGTGGCTCGGGATGTTATCCCCGCTCGCAATATCCAGGGATCTGGTCCTGTTTTGGCTTCTTATGAGGAAATTCTAAATTTTTTTGGTAGTGTACAGGAACAGATGAGGCAGCAGCAGGAAACTAATCAGATGCTGATGAGAGAAATACAACTCTTGAAATCTGGCTCAAGCAGGCCTGCTGAAGATACTGTCACTCCCTTGCAACCCAGGGCTTTGAACTTCAGTTCTGCAGTTTATACTGAGTATAACCGGGGGAATATTGTGCCTAGCCATTCCCAGAACCATACTCATGAGATACCCTCTTTAGTCAGAGTGTCAACTGTGAGAAGCTCATGATATGCTTCAGGATATGGCCAAAATCCTCAGACTGGTAATGTATCTAATAATAATAATACTCTTGCTACTAATGGTGTTGGATCTTTGCAGGATGCAGGTATGACATCAGCATTTTCTAGGGAGCTTCATGTTAGGGGAGGATTTTCTAACAATTAGTGATCCTTATTCGTTATCCTAATTAATGATCCTTACTTCTGTGACAGATAGTGATCCTCAGAAGAGCTTCAGGATCAGGATCATGGATCACTTTAAGGATCCTCGTACTGACGATTGTTTATTTTTGTTTTGTATTACTTCGCAGGAGTAACAAGCTTGACTTGGTCTTGGCAACGGTACTAAGGAATATTCCACGGGCATTTCGCACACGATTGACCAAAAATGGACGTTGTGGAGAACGTGGGAGCTTGGCACAAAAGTCGGATAGTTAGTTATTGTAGTTAACTTCTATTTTAAAAGGGGTAACGAGCTAGAATTAGAACACTTAGTCATTTTCTCAGCTACACACTCTCATAAACTCGCACACTTGAAGCTCTCGACGAACATTCATTCATTTTCACTCACTTTTACACATTCCACGATAGTGATCCTTGTACCTAGCTCGTTACTATCCGAAGTTGTAAACATCTATTGATTTATTTGAGCTTGGTGATCGGTAGTTTCCATCACCCGGGGTTTTTTGTGAAGAAGATCAACTCTTGATCAAGGGCTTTTCCCCCGTATAAATCCTTGTGTCATTTGTGCAAATTACATTGAAGTGATCCTTGTTATTGTTCTACATTATTAGCATCATACCCCATAACAGAGAGTTTGGTTGCAATATCCTCAACAGATTTTTTGACCAAAACAGTTTGGCGCCCACCGTGGGGCCATTGGTGCTTCGTCCTTAGAAAAATTCGCATTTCTGTGCTCATTTCGGTTCACTACAACCAAGCAAATGGCTTCCTCAGCGAAGAATGCTTCAAATTTGATGCCCTCATTCACTTCTTCACAAGGCGTTCCCCCTTTGCCTCCACCACCTTCTGGATCCCAGAAGAATGCTGAGAATGCTGCGAAGAAACCAACTCCCATTTTCTCAAAACCTCCAACTTCTTCTGCTTCTTACACTCCCACTACTAGTGACATGTTTACTTTGATTTTGCAGATGAAGGATCAGATACGGCAACAGGATAAGACCAATGAGAGGATTCTCAAAGAAATTGGAGAACTCAAGAAACAAAAGACAACGGCAGAGGATCATTCCCCACTGGTGCCAAATTCCTTGAATTTTGATACTCCGGTGATTACTTCTCAGCCTTCAGTGGTTCCAGACGTTCAATATGTGGGTGGACCGAGAGGAGTGCACTACGGAACAACAACAGTGACCCAGGCATCAGGTTCATATTTCCAGCCAGCGGGATCCTATCCTCAGCATATGGGATCCCTCACGAATTCAGGAGGATATTCAGGAGCGCAGCAGGTTCAAGGATCCTCCTTTGTTCCAGGATCATCCCAGGTTCAAGGATCCTCCTTTGTTCCAGGATCATCCCAGGTTCAAGGATCCTCCTTTGTTCCAGGATCATCCCAGTTTTAGGGATCCTTCCAGATGCCAGGATCCTTGAGGAGTTTGCAAACAGGAAGTTCAGATGTCCACCAGGGAGATTTTATTCCAATGCAGACCAATGCTTCTACTGGTCCCTCGATCATTCCAGAGCCCCAACAATATGGATTAACATCCAATCTTCCAAATCTGAATCCAATGGGAGGTAACACTTTTAATAATTCTTATACTACTAACCATGGTCTTATGCAGGATCCAGGTATCAATCATGCCATGGCCAGAGAATTGCAAAAGCTAAAGGATATGATATCAAGTGTTCCAGGAGTGGTCAAACCTATCCCAGAGATTGCAGATGGGAGCCACAAGATATCTCGTTTTGCACCACCAATCTGTGATGCTGAGATACCTAAGAGGTTCCATGAAACTGTATGACGGTTCGACGGATCCTGAAGAACACATAGCACAATATAGGGAGAGGATGGAGATCAATCCAATTCCAGAAAGGTTAAAGGAAGCATGCCTGTGCAAGGGATTCGGATCCACTTGTTTTGGTCAAAAAATCTGTTGAGGATATTGCAACCAAACTCTTTGTTTTGGGGTATGATGCTTGAAATATTGAACAATGACAAGGATCACTTCAATGTAAATTGCACAAATGACACACGGATTTATACGGGGAAAAAGCCCTTGATCAAGAGTTGATCTCCGGCACAAAAAACCCCGGGTGATGGAAACTACCGATCACCAAGCTCAAATAAATAAAGAAATGTTTACAACTTCGGATAGTAACGAGCTAGGTACAAGGATCACTATCGTGGAATGTGTAAAAGTGAGTGAAAGTGAACGTATGTTCATCGAGAGCTTCAAGTGTGCGAGTATATGAGTGTGTGTAGCTGAAAAATGACTAAGTGTTTCTCTACTAGCTCGTTACCCCTTTTTAAAATAGAAATAAACTACCTAAACTAACTATCCGACTTTCGTGCCAAGCTCCCACGTTCTCCACAACGTCCATTTTTGGCCAAGCACGTGCGGGATAGTTTGGGAATATTCTCCAGGAATGTCGCCAAGACTAAGTCCGACTTGTTACTCCTGCAAAACAATACGAAACACAAGTGAACAATTGTTAGTATGAGGATCCTTAAGGTGATCCATGATACTGATCCTGAAGCTCTTCTGAGGATCACTATCTGTCACAGAAGTAAGGATCACTAAAGAGGATAATAACTGAGGATCACGGGTCATTTAGAAAACCACCCCTAACAATTGCCCCCAAAATATAAGGAGTTAAATTGTAAATATGTGAGTTATATTTTCTTGATCTTATCCGCAACTAACTAACGGATATATAGCCGTTAAATTAGAACTAGCCGTTACGATCATGACATCACAGAAGTGACTACCCTGCAGAATCATAATTATAAATAGAGATATAGATAGGATCAATATGCATTCAAATTCGAAAGAAACTCCCTTTAAATTCTCAGTCGACGATCAACCAGGTATTTCTTTCTCCTCTTTCTCCCTTTCTTACTCAGTTTTTCTTTCTTTATCACCACCGCTTTGAGAATGTTGCTCCGAAGCTCACCGGGCAAGGATCACAAAAAGGATAGCCCTTTGAAGAGTCAAAAGATCATCAAAGACTCAGTGAACGAGAGATGTTGCTTTAACGATGCACAAGTAGATAACATCCGTCACCGTTTTCCGGCGAATGCCTTTTTCAAACCCTTCGATCCTACTGTCCTGAGCGACTATGTTTCAGAAACATGGGTTGCCTTTCCAGTTACTCCATTTGCCATAGGGTACACCTATCCTTTCCCAGAATTCACACAATCCTTCTTTTCCCTTACCGGCATTTCTTATATCCAAGCCATGCCGATGATTTGGAGGGTTTTGTATACCCTAGAGAGGATCATTGAGCAGGAGGGCGTTGATTTAGGAATGTCGGAATTGGCGGAACTGTATGATCTTACTACCTTTGGTTCCCATCGTTATTTGTTCAAACGAAAACCCGGTGCAGAACATCCCCTTCTTAAAGTCACCAAGAATGACAAAGATTGGAAACGTCGCTTCTTCTTTGTAAGAAGGGATACCATTTCAGATGGAAAGCATTTACCAAGGGAGTGGTCCACCAATGGTAGGACAGAGGATCCTGAGAAGGATCACCAGGTAGTCTTGTTTTTGTAATAGGATCACTAACCCTTTTTGTCTTGTGTCATGCAGCTATCTCTATTTCACATCTCCTCACAACACCCGCAACCAGGGAAAGGCTTGCTGCTTTCTGGAAACTCGATCCTGAAATTAGAACTTTCAAGACAACAACCCAAGACTCTCAGGAGGTATCCTCAGGCTCTGTTACGATGTCAAGTAAGTATCTTTGTTTTAAAATTTATATAAATAGTGAAATATAAGTTAAGTGAAGATACTTATCTTGTTTTGGTTGTGTAGGTGCTGGAAAATCTGCCAAAGCTGCTTCAAGGTTCAGTGTCACCGATCTCACCACTGTCAAATCCTCTAAAAGAAAGGTTCCTGCCAGCCCGACTGTTTTGGTCAAAAAATCTGTTGAGAATATTGCAACCAAACTCTAGATTACGGGGTATGATGCTCAAAAAGTGTAACAACAATGAGGATCACTTCAATGTGGAATGCACAAACAACACAAGGATTTATACGGGGAAAAAGCCCTTGATCAAGAATTGATCTCCGGCACAAAAAACCCCGGGTGATGGAAACTACCGATCACCAAGCTCAAATAAATGAATAAACGTTTACAACTTCGGATAGTAACGAGCTAGGTACAAGGATCACTACGGTGAAATGTGTAAAAAGTGTAAGTAATTGCTAAGTGTTTGAACGAGAGCTTGTATGAGCGTGTTTGCGAGTGTGTGTAACTGCCAAAATGACTAAGTGTCACTAACTAGCTCGTTACCCCTTTAAAATAAGAAAAATATCTAGTTAACAAACTCTCCGACTTTCGGGCCAAGCCTCCACGTTCTCCATAACGTCTAGTTTTGATCTAGCACGTGCAGAATACTTCGGGAATATTCTCCAAGAATGCCGCTAAGACTTGGTCAAGCTTGTTATACCTGCGAGATGTTATAAAACATATGTAAACAATCGTCAGTATGAGGATCCTTGAAGTGATCCATGATCCTGATCCTAAAGCCCTTCTGAGGATCACCACCTGTCACAGAAGTAAGGATCACCAGTTAGGATAACGAATAAGGATCACTAATTGTTAGAAAATCCTCCCCTAACAATTGCCCCCAAAATATAAGGAGTGAAATTGTAAAATTAGCGAGTTATGTTTTCTTGATCTTATCCGTAACAAACTAACGGATATATAGCCGTTAATTTTGAACTAGCCGTTGCGATGATGATGTCACGGAAGTGACAACCTGCAAGATCATGATTATAAATAGAGATATAGATAGGATCAAATGCATTTAAATTTTCAGAGAAACTCCCTTTATAATCCACATTCCGAAGACGTTCAGGTATTCTCTTTCTCTATCCTTTTCCCTCTCTTGCTCTGTTTTTATCTTTCCATCAAAGATGTTGCTCCGAAGTTCTCCGGGCAAAGATCACAAGAAGGATAGCCCTTTGGAAAGTCAGAAAATCATCAAGGACTCAGCGAATGAAAAGTGTTGTTTTAACGACGCACAGATAGACAGAATCCGTTGCTGTTTTCCGGCGAATGCCTTTATCAGACCCTTTGATCCTACTACCCTTAGCGACTATGTTTCAGAAACATGGGTTGCATTTCCAGCCACTCCATTCACCATAGGATACACCTATCCTTTCCCAGAGTTTACACAATCCTTCTTTTCCCTTACCGGCGTCTCTTATATCCAAGCCATGCCGATGATTTGGAGGGTCTTGTATACCCTGGAGAGGATCATCGAACAAGAAGGCATTGCTTTGGGCATGTCAGAATTGGCGGAGCTGTATGATCTCACTACTTTTGGTTCCCATTGTTATTTGTTCAAGCGAAAACCCGGTGCAGATCATCCTCTTCTGAAAGTCACCAAGAATGACAAAGACTGGAAACGTCGCTTTTTCTTTGTCAAGAGAGATTCTATCCAGGATGGAAAGGATCTTCCTAAAAATTGGGCTACCCATGGTAGGATGGAGGATCCTGATAAGGATCACCAGGAACTTTCATTGATTGCAAGGATAACTTATATTTTTGCTTTCTTGTTTTGCAGCTATCACCGTTTCACGTATCCGCACATCACCTGAAACCAAGGATAGGCTCGCTGCTTTTTGGAAGCTTGATCCTGAAACAAGGACATTCAAGATAGACACCCAAGACTCACAAGAAGTATCCTCAGGTTCCATTACCATGTCGAGTAAGTATCCTGTCTTTTGCATAGTTTAAATATTAAAATAAATAGATAAATTGAAATAGGATAAGGATACTCATCTTGCTTTGAATGTGTAGGCGCTGGAAAACCTGTCAAGCCTGTTTCCCAATTCAACACAGCTGATCTTGATCTCGTACGACCCAGGAAGAAGAGGTCCACTACCAGTCCTAGCATCTCCATTCCAAGGGCACCCACTAAAGGAAAGGGTGTCAAGAAAAGGAAAACTTCTGATGCTGAAGATCTTCAAGGACTGCCACTGATCCGCCACCAATTCCTTGAATACTTCAATGATGTAAGGATCCTTAACTTTGCCTAGGTATCCTACTCTTATGAGGATCACTTGACCTTGAATTGCCTTATCTTCTTTCTGCAGAAATTTGCTGAGATAGAGGATTACGTGGGCAATGTTGAGGAGCTGGACAAGAAAATAGCTGATCTCCAACAAGTTGCCGTGCTCAAAGATCTTGCACTTGCTGATGCTCGGAAGGAACTCCAGGATACCAAGCAGGAAATGGCCAAGGTGCTGGTCAACTTTGATTATGAAAAGCATGACCTCATCGAAAATACCAAGCTCTCTGCTGCCATCACAATGTATCAGACTAAGTTGAAGATGGCCCAGGAAGCTCAAGATCCTAGTTTCGACAAAAGCAGCTGGGATGTTGAAGGCTGGAAGGCAAGGTTGGCAGATCTTGAGGATGATGAGGAGGAGGCAGCTGATGTCCTGGCAATTGGGGCAAGTGGCAGTGGGAAGGATCAGGCTGGTGGTGATGATGCTGGTGGTGATGCAGCCAAGGTGTGAGCTGCACAATTGGGCGATGATGGATATATGTGCCAAGGCCGGAGCCCAATTTTTTAGTTTGATGGTCGTTTTTTGTGGTTGTGATGTTTAAGACAATTTCATGGGTTGTACTTTGAACAATAGGTTTTAGGATTAAGGATCATGTATGATCCTTTGGACAATAGGCAGGATTGCAATCGGTGGAGGGATCCTCTGTTTGGGGGATGAAGCCATTGTGATCCTGCCGCCTTTATATTCCTGCACTATCTTTGAACTCATTATCATGGACACCCTTTACCTACCCCAGCGGACGGGCCACGTTTTGCTGGTAGAAGCTCGGGTAGGTAATTTTGACAACCTTTAAAGGGTTAGTCTTATGTTAATAAATAAAAATTTAACCTTTTGTCGCTTATCTTGTATTTGTTATCCCTTTTAGTATGTTATTTTCCAACTGTTATAATGTTCAATTTGTTTATACTTATCAAGCCTTGAAAAACTAGAAAAGATATCCAAAAAGTTTAGGATATGAACAAGGATCACATATCCCATAACAGATAAGTTTTTTTAAAAAATGACATGATTTAAAATTGATAAGTTCAGTTGTCAAGTATAAGGGTTATTTAAAAGAATAATGAATAGAATCAAAAGAGTTAAGGATCATACCTGAGGATCCAAGTTAGAATCCTAACCATAATAAGGATAACTATAAGATAAACCTTAGAGTGAAATAAGGATCAAGGATCCCTAACTGCCTATCTTCAATGACCTGAAATAGAGCATAACTTGGGACTAAGCCAATATAAGAAAAGAGTTAGCAACTGGGGACAAGCCCAAGGATAACTGGGGACAAGCCCAAGGATAATTGGGGACAAGCCCAAGGATAACTGGGGACAAGCCCAAGGATCGTGTGTAAACTGGAGTATGGCCCTAACTGGCGACTATCCAAACTTAGTGACATGAAGATGCCAAAACCTTAGCTAACGTGAAAACGTTAGAAACCTTAGCTAACGTGAAAACGTTAGAAACCTTATGACCGGATGTATGGTACGTCTACCATTATACGTAGGATCCTAAGCATAGCCAGAACAATGGAATTATCAGCCCCTAGAACGAGTACTGGTCCCAAAGCCTTGAACTACACCAGGATCATCGTGCGCTACAGGCGGAATCTGGGGACAAGCCCAAATAACTGGGGTTAAACCCAAAGACGGATTGCTTCTGTGGATAACCAACGTTGTGCTAAGGATACCTGAACTTTCAAAACTTGAACTCACGTGAGAAATGGATAAAGGATACATGATCCTTATCCTAATATGAGAAAATAAAGAAATGAAATAGTTCAAGATTAGGATATTACCTGAATAAGGATCACCGATACTTTGAGGATCCTTTAAGGATATCCCTTTACTAGGATCACCTCTGCCACGAGGATCCTTGTCACATGAAATATTTCTTCAAGTGAACAGCATTCCAAGCTCTTGGTAGCAAATCACCTTCCATGGTTAGCAATCTATATGCCCCCTTTCCTGCTTCAGCTTCAATCAAATAAGGGCCTTCCCATTTTGGAGCCAATTTTCCATCGGCAGGATTGGTGGTATTCTGAAATGCTTTCCTTAACACCATATCTCCAACTTGAAACCTCCTGATCCTGACATTTTTGTTGTAAGCACCAGCCATTCTTTGTTGATAACTGGCCATCCTGATCCTAGCCATATTCCTGATTTCTTCAATAGTATCCAGGTCTTGAGCCAAGTTTTCATCATTTTCCTCAGGATCACGGGTACTTGTTCTAGCAGTAGGAACCACCATTTCTGTTGGGATCACTGATTCTGCCCCAAACACCAAAGAGAATGGTGTTTGACCAGTAGCATTCTTAGGGGTTGTCCTGTCAGCCCAGAGCACATAGGGTAGTTCTTCTGCCCACTTCCCTTTCTTGGATCCAAGCTTTTTCTTCAAATTGTTGATGATGATCTTGTTGGATGATTCTGCTTGGCCATTAGCTTGTGGGTGGACTGGTGTTGATGTTATCATCCTAATCCCCCAGCTGTCACAAAAGTTAGTGGTTCTGCCCCCAATAAATTGGGAACCATTATCACATATAATCTCAGAGGGAATTCCAAATCTAGTTATAATATTTCTTTTAATGAAGGATATAACTTCCTTTTCTCTAACTTGGGCAAAAGCTTCAGCCTCTATCCACTTGGAGAAGTAATCAGTCATAGCTAGCATGAATACTTTTCCACCAGGTGCCTTAGGGAGCTTGCCAACTATATCCATACCCCATCTCATAAATGGCCAAGAGGAGGAAATAGGATGCAATAATTCGGCTGGCTGATGAAGGATATTGCTGTGTCTCTGGCAAGGATCACATCTTCTGGCATACTCCACAGCATCTTTCTTCATGGTTGGCCAATAATATCCTGTCCTCAGGATCCTTGAAAATAAAGCCCTGCCCCCAGTGTGGTTTCCACAATCTCCTTCATGGAAGTCTTTTAAAACTTCCTGAACTTCAGGATCCTCAATGCATCTCAAGTATGGTCCTGCAAGAGATCGTCTATACAACATATTATTCATAATTGTGAATTGAGATACCTTAGATTTGAAAGCCCTAGGGTTTTCTCCTGTAGGAATCTCTCCATGTTGTAAGTATCTCATAATTGGTGAGATCCATGATCTGGATCCTGAATAGGATTGAATATCCTCACTAGGGATAACTGCAGAATCATCTCCTATCTCCATAGTCTGGTGATCCTCGATAGCCGGGGTCAGGATATGGATAATAGGAATCTTGATATCCTCTGGGATCTTCAAAGATGATCCTAAGTTAGCCAATGCATCAGCTTCTGTATTTTCTTCCCTTGGTACCTGTGACAAACTAAAGGAAACAAAAGAGAGTGCCAAACTTTTGACTATCTCCAAATATTTGGTTAGTTTTTCACCTTTAACAGCATATGATCCATTAAAGTGATTTGTAATTAACAAAGAATCTACGTGTACCTCAAGATACCTGATCCCCATATGCTTTGCAATTTGCAAACCAGCAATTAAGGCTTCATATTCAGCCTCATTATTAGTGGTTTGGAACTCACAAGCTATAGAATGGGGTATTATGTCCCCCTGTGGCGATTTTAGTAGTATTCCAAGCCCTGTGCCTTTGACATTTGAGGATCCATCAGTGTGGAGTATCCAAGGATCCTTGGTCTCTTCTAGCTGCTGGACTTCTAGCTCAGCTTCTTCTTGTAGATCACTACTGAAATCAGCCACAAAGTCAGCTAATGCTTGGGATTTGATAGCTGTCCTAGGCTCATATCTTATATCATAGGCACTCAGCTTTACTGCCCACTTAGCCATCCTTCCGGACATCTCTGGTTTCCTGAGGACATTCTTAATTGGAAAATTAGTTTTAACAATGATAACATGAGTTTCAAAATAATGTCTTAACTTGGTAGATGCCATTATTAATGCAAGGATAAGTTTTTCAAGGTGTGAGTACCTGGATTCGGCATCAAGTAAACTTTTACTTACATAATAAACGGGATGTTGTGTACCTTGATGATCCTTAACAAGGACCGCACTTACTGCTTTTGAGGATACTGCGAGATACAAGGATAACACTTCACCTTTTTCTGGTTTCATTAAAGCCGGGGCCGAGGATAGGTAATCTTTGAGGGCTTTTAAAGCATTTTCATGCTTCTCCGTCCACTCAAATTTCTTGTTCTTCCTTAGGATATCATAGAATTCTTTACATTTCTCGGAGGACTTGGATATGAATCTGTTCAAGGCTGCTATCCTTCCTGTTAACCTTTGAACATCCTTAGCATTGGCCGGAGATTTGATGTTCACTATTGCTTTGATTTGTTCCGGGCTAGCTTCGATGCCTCTCTTAGTCACCATGTATCCTAAGAATTTACCTGCTTTAACACCAAAATGACATTTTGAAGGATTAAGCTTCATATTATATTTGTCAAGGATATCAAATGCTTCCTCCAAGTCTCGTAGGTGATCCTCAGCTTTTAAGGATTTCACCACCATATCATCTATGTAAACCTCCATAGTTTGTCCAATCTGATCCTTGAACATCATATTCACCAGCCTTTGGTACGTTGCACCTGCATTTCTCAATCCAAACGGCATAGCAATATAGCAATATATACCAGTTGGAGTCATGAAGGCTGTATCCTCTTGGTCGGATGGTTCCATTTGGATTTGTTGAAATCCAGATGAAGCATCCATAAAAGTTAACAGTTCATGACCCGCAGTTGCATCCAAAATGGAGTCAATGTGGGGTAAAGGGAAAGGATCCTTGGGACATGCCTTATTTAAATCGGTAAAATCGACACATACCCTCCACTTTCCGTTTTTCTTTTGAACAACAACCACATTGGCCAGCCATCTTGGATACTTGACCTCTCTAATCATACCTGCCCGGAGCAATTTTTCTACCTCTTCCTGGATAATGGCATTCCTTTCTGGTGCAAACTTCCTTCTTCTTTGATGTATTGGTTTGAAGGATCTATCGATGCCGAGTTTATGGGTGATAACATCTTTGGATATACCTGTCATGTCTTCATGTTTCCATGCAAAGGTAGTCTTTCTCCTTTTGAGGAAGGATATGAGGTCTTCTTTCATTTCGCCAAGGATCCCTGATCCGATATAGATTTTGGATTCAGGATCATCAGGATCCATGAGGATTTCTACCACATCCTGCTCTCTGGCCTCCAAGACATTCCTTGGAGGATACCTTGATTGCTATTGCTCCCTTGACTTCGAAGCTGGTTTCATCGATGAAGTGTAGCAATTCTTAGCTTCCTGCTGATCGCTATCAATCTTTACTATTCCCCAAGGACTAGGGAGCTTCACACATTGATGGTAAGTAGATGGGACTGCTTTCATATCGTGTATCCAGGGCCTGCCAAGGATAACACTACAACAAGATAAACAGTCAATAACACAAAATTTTTGATAAGAGTGTAAGCCTTCAATATATATTGGGAGTTTAATGTCCCCCAGGGTGTTCTTAGTTTCGCCACTAAATCCCACGAGCACGGAGGATCTTGGTATGATCTCTGATTCAGGGATACCCATCTTCTTTAGAACGTCAAGCTGGATAATGTTCACTGAACTTCCTCCGTCTATTAGGATCCTGCGGACAAAACAGTTAGATATAAAAAGAGTAATAACTAAACCATCGTGATGAGGATCCTGGATATCAGTACGATCCTCTTCATCAAAGGTTATGACTTTTCCTTCGGAGACACTCGATGTTCGAACTAGTCTTTCTCCATTATCCATTTTAGTTTCCTTTGCATGCCTCTTAGCTGCTGAGAAGGATGTGCCACAAATGTCGGATCCCCCAGAAATAAAGTTTATCACTTGTGCATCTGCTGGAGGGGCTGGAGCCTTCTCAGGGATCCTTTCAGGATCCTGCGTCCTTGACTTTTTCCTACCCAACAACTCTTTTAGATGCCCTTTGCTCAACAAGTATCCAATCTCCTTTCTTAATGCAATGCATTCTTCTGTGAGGTGCCCAAAATCTTCATGATATGCACACCACTTTGATTTATCCTTAGTTGCAGCTGGCCTGTCATTCTTTCTTGGCCATCTAGCTTTATCACCTAGGTTCTGCATGGCAAGGATTAGTTCATTGTTATCAACACTAAAGCAATATTCAGAAATTGGAGGATAATCCTCATCATCCTCTTCTTGATCAATAGAATGCACGTTCTGATTAGCAGATTTGTTGTAGGATATGAACTTGTTGTTTCTGAATGAGGATCCTTGCTTATCCTGCTTTGAGGATCCTGTTATCCTCTCCTGAATCCTCTTGTCATCCTCTAGCCGAATGAACCTGAGGGCCCGGGTTCTTACCTCATCTAGGTTCCTGCATGGCGTCATAACAAGATCATCATAAAATAACGAATCCCTAAGCAGTCCCATTTTGAAGGCTTCAACAGCCGTGGCTATATCTAAGTTGGGAATGTCTAAGGATTCTTTACTAAATTTGGTAATATAATCCCTTAATGATTCATCATGACCCTGGGTTATCCTATATAAATCACTAGTTAATCGTTCAAATTTTCTACTACAAGAAAACTGAGTATTAAACAAGTTAACTAGGTTTGCAAATGAGGTAATAGAATAGGGAGGAAGACTTAGCAGCCACTTGAGAGCTGATCCAGTAAGAGTGGATCCGAATCCTTTGCATAAGCATGCTTCCTTTAACTTTTCTGGGATTGGATTGATCTCCATCCTCTCCCTGTATTGTGCTATGTGTTCTTCAGGATCCGTCGAACCATCGTACAATTTCATTGTAGGCACATGGAACCTCTTGGGTATCTCAGCATCACAGATTGGTGGTGCAAAGCGAGATATCTTGTGGCTCCCATCTGCAATCTCTGGAATAGGTTTGACTACTCCCGGAACACTCGAGATCATATCCTTTATCTTTTGTAATTCTCTGGCCATGGCATGATTGATACCTGGATCCTGCATAAGACCATGGTTAGTAGTATGAGAATTATTAAAAGTGTTACCTCCCATTGGATTCAAGTTAGGAAGAATAGAGGTCAATCCATATTGTTGAGACTCTGGAATGATCGAGGGACCGGTAGAGGCATTGGTCTGCATTGGAATAAAATCTCCTTGATGGACATCTGAACTTCCTGTTTGTAAACTCCTCAAGGATCCTGGCATCTGGAAGGATCCCTGAAACTGAGACGATCCTGGAACAAAGGAGGATCCTTGAACCTGGGATGATCCTGGAACGAAGGAGGATCCTTGAACCTGGGATGATCCTGGAACGAAGGAGGATCCTTGAACCTGGGATGATCCTGGAACGAAGGAGGATCCTTGAACCTGGGATGATCCTGGAACGAAGGAGGATCCTGGAATGAAGGAGGATCCTTGATGCTGCTGCATTCCTGAATATCCTCCTGTACTCGTGAGGGATCCCATATGCTGGGGATAGGATCCTGCTGGCTGGAAATATGAACCTAGTGCCTGGGTCATAGCTGTTGTTCCATAGTGCACTCCTTTTGGTCCACCCGCATATTGAATGTCTGGAACCACTGATGGCTGAGAAGTAATCACCGGAGTGTCAAAATTCAAAGATCTGGGCATCAGTGGGGAATGATCCTCTGCCGTTTTCTTCTGTTTCTTAATTTCATCAATCTCCCGGAGGATCCTTTCGTTGGTTTTATCCTGCTCTTGTGCATGATTCCTCATCTGCAAAATCAAGGCATAGAGATCATTAGTAGTAGGGTTAGTTGAAACAGAAGAAGTAGGTGGTTTTGAGAAAATGGGAGTCGGTTTCTTCGCAGCATTCTCTGTATTCTTCTGGGATCCAGAAGGTGGTGGAGGAAAAGGAGGAACGCCTTGTGAAGAAGTGAACGAAGGCATCAAGTTTGAAGCATTCTTCGCTGAGGAAGCCATTTGCTTGGTAGTAATGAACCGGAATGAGCACAGAAATGCGAATTCTTCTAAGGACAAAGCACCAATTGCCCCACGGTGGGCGCCAAACTGTTTTGGTCAAAAAATCTGTTGAGAATATTGCAACCAAACTCTAGATTACGGGGTATGATGCTCAAAAAGTGTAACAACAATGAGGATCACTTCAATGTGGAATGCACAAACAACACAAGGATTTATACGGGGAAAAAGCCCTTGATCAAGAATTGATCTCCGGCACAAAAAACCCCGGGTGATGGAAACTACCGATCACCAATCTCAAATAAATGAATAAACGTTTACAACTTCGGATAGTAACGAGCTAGGTACAAGGATCACTACGGTGAAATGTGTAAAAAGTGTAAGTAATTGCTAAGTGTTTGAACGAGAGCTTGTATGAGCGTGTTTGCGAGTGTGTGTAACTGCCAAAATGACTAAGTGTCACTAACTAGCTCGTTACCCCTTTAAAATAAGAAAAATATCTAGTTAACAAACTCTCCGACTTTCGGGCCAAGCCTCCACGTTCTCCATAACGTCTAGTTTTGATCTAGCACGTGCAGAATACTTCGGGAATATTCTCCAAGAATGCCGCTAAGACTTGGTCAAGCTTGTTATACCTGCGAGATGTTATAAAACATATGTAAACAATCGTCAGTATGAGGATCCTTGAAGTGATCCATGATCCTGATCCTAAAGCCCTTCTGAGGATCACCACCTGTCACAGAAGTAAGGATCACCAGTTAGGATAACGAATAAGGATCACTAATTGTTAGAAAATCCTCCCCTAACACCGACAGCCTCAATCCCCAAGGCACCCCTCAAAGGAAAGGGGATCAAGAAGAGAAAGGCCTCCGAGGCTGAGGATTTGCAGGGTCTGCCCCTAATCCGCCACCAATTCCTCGAGTATTTCAATGATGTAAGGATCACCAACTCTGCCTTGGTATCCTACTTGTAAGAGGATCACCTGATCTTGAACTGCTTTATCTTTTTCTTTTGCAGAAATTTGCTGAAATTAAGGATTATGTGGGGAATGTCGAGGAGCTGGACAAAAAGATTGCTGACCTCCAACAGGTTGCCGTGCTCAAGGATCTTGCACTTGCTGACCTTCGGAAGGAACTCCAGGATACCAAACAGGAGATGGCCAAGGTGCTGGTTAATTTTGACTATGAAAGGCAGGAGATCACAGATGATGCCAAAGTCTCTACCGCCATAGCAATGTACAAAACCAAGCTGCAAATGGCCTTGGAAGCTCAGGATCCTGCCTTCGACAAAAGCAACTGGGAAATTGAAGAATGGAAGGCAAGGCTGGCTGAATTGGGTGATGAAGAGGAGGCTGAAGAGATCCTGACAACTGAGGCTGGAAGCAAGGATGAAGCTGGTGAAGCAAGTGGAGCCGGAGGTGGTGATGCAGCAAAGGTTTAGGCTGCTTGATTGGGCGATGATGGACATTTCTAGATGTAGCCGGAGCCCAATTTTTAAATTTGGTAGTAGCTTTTTGTGGTTGTGATGTTAAACAATTTAATGGTTTGTACTTTGAACAATAGGTTTTAGGATTAAGGATCATGTATGATCCTTTGGACAATAGGCAGGATTGCAATTGGTGGAGGGATCCTCTGTTTGGGGGATGAAGCCATTGTGATCCTGCCGCCTTTATATCCCTGCACTACTTTTGAACTTATTATCATGGACACCCTTTACCTACCCCAGCGGACGGGCCACGTTTTGCTGGTAGATGCTCGGGTAGGTAATTTTGACAACCTTTTAGGGGTTAGTCTTTTGTTAATAAATAAAATCTTACCTTTTGTCGCTTATCTTGTGTTGTTATCCTTGTTAATATCTTACTTTCCAACTGTTGTAATGTTCATTCTGTTTATACTTATCAAGCCTTGAAAAATTAAAAAAGATATCCAAAAAGTTTAGGATATGATCAAGAATCACATATCCCATAACCGATAAGTTCTAAAAAGTGATATAGTTTAAGAATCACAAGTTCAGTTGTCAAGTATAAGGGTTATTCAAATAAATAATGAATAGAATTAAAAATAGTTAAGGATCATACCTGAGGGTCCAAGTTAGGATCCTAACCATAATAAGGATAACTATAAGATAAACCTTAGAATAAAGTAAGGATCAAGGATCCCTAGTTGCCTATCTTCAAGAACCTGAAATAGAGAATAACTTGGGACTAAGCCAACATAAGAAAAGAGTTAGCAACTGGGGACAAGCCCAAGGATAACTGGGGACAAGCCCAAGGATAACTGGGGACAAGCCCAAGGATCGTATGTAAACTGGAGTATGGCCCTAACTGGCGACTATCCAAACTTAGTGACATGAAAATGCCAAAACCTTAGCTAACGTGAAAACGTTAGAAACCTTAGCTAACGTGAAAACGTTAGAAACCTTAGCAACGAATGTATGGTACGTCTACCATTATACGTAGGATCCTAAGCATAGCCAGTACAATGGAATTATCAGCCCCTAAAACGAGTACTGGTCCCACTGCCTTGAACTATACCAGGATCATCGTGCGCTACAGGCGGAACTGGGGTCAAGCCCAAATAACTGGGGTTAAACCCAAGGAACGGATTGCTTCAGTGGATAACCAATGTTATGCTAAGGATACCTGAACTTTCAAAACTTAAACTCACGTGAGAGATGGATAAAGGATACATGATCCTTATCCTTATATGAGAAAATAAAGAAATGAAATAGTTCAAGTTTAGGATATTACCTAAGTAAGGATCACCAATACTTTGAGGATCCTTTAAGGATATCCCTATCGTGAGGATCATCTGTGCCATGAGGATCCTGCTCATATGAAATATTTCTTCAAGTGGACAGCATTCCAAGCTCTTGGTAGCAAATCACCTTCCATGGTTAGCAATCTATATGCCCCCTTTCCTGCTTCAGCTTCAATCAAATAAGGGCCTTCCCATTTTGGAGCCAATTTTCCATCAGCAGGATTGGTGGTATTCTGAAATGCTTTCCTTAATACCATATCTCCAACTTGAAACCTCCTGATCCTGACATTTTTGTTGTAAGCACCAGCCATTCTTTGCTGATAACTGGCCATCCTTATCCTAGCCATATCCCTGATTTCTTCAATAGTATCCAGGTCTTGAGCCAAATTCTCATCATTCTCCTCAGGATCACGGGTACTTGTTCTTGCAGTTGGAACCACCATTTCTGTTGGGATCACTGATTCTGCCCCATACACCAAAGAGAATGGGGTTTGACCAGTAGCATTCTTAGGGGTTGTCCTATCAGCCCAAAGCACATATGGTAGTTCTTCTGCCCATTTCCCTTTCTTGGATCCAAGCTTCTTCTTCAAATTGTTGATGATGATTTTGTTGGATGATTCTGCTTGACCATTAGCTTGTGGGTGGACTGGTGTTGATGTTATCATCCTAATCCCCCAGCTGTCACAAAAGTTAGTGGTTCTGCCCCCAATAAATTGGGAACCATTATCACATATTATCTCAGAAGGAATTCCAAATCTAGTTATAATATTTCTTTTAATGAAGGATATAACTTCCTTTTCTCTGACTTGGGCAAAAGCTTCAGCCTCTATCCACTTGGAGAAGTAATCAGTCATAGCAAGCATGAATACTTTTCCACCAGGTGCCTTAAGGAGCTTACCAACTATATCCATACCCCATCTCATGAATGGCCAAGAGGAGGATATAGGATGTAATAATTCAGCTGGTTGATGAAGGATATTGCTGTGCCTCTGACAAGGATCACATCTTTTAGCATACTCCACAGCATCTCTCTTCATGGTTGGCCAGTAGTATCCTGTCCTCAGGATCCTTGAGAATAATGCCCTGCCCCCAGTGTGGTTTCCACAATCTCCTTCATGGAAGTCTTTTAAAACTTCTTGGATTTCAGGATCCTCAATGCATCTCAAATATGGTCCTGCAAGAGATCGTCTGTACAACATATTATTTAAAATTGTGAATTGAGATACCTTAGATTTGAAAGCCCTAGGGTTTTCTCCTGTAGGAATCTCTCCATGTTGTAAGTATCTCATAATTGGTGAGATCCATGATCCCGATCCTGAATGGGATCGAGTATCCTCACTAGGGATCATTGCAGAATCATTTCCTATCTCCATAGCCACATGATCCTCAATAGCCGGGGTCAGGATATGGATAATAGGGATCTTGATATCCTCCGGGATCTTCAAGGATGATCCTAAATTAGCCAATGCATCAGCTTCTGTATTTTCTTCCCTTGGTACCTGTGTCAAACTAAAGGAAACAAAAGAGAGTGCCAAACTTTTGACTATCTCTAAATATTTGGTTAGCTTTTCACCTTTAACAGCATAGGATCCATTAAAGTGGTTTGTAATTAACAATGAATCTACATGTACCTCAAGATACCTGATCCCCATATGTCTTGCAATTTGCAAACCAGCAATTAAGGCTTCATATTCAGCCTCATTGTTAGTGGTTTGGAACTCACAAGTTATAGAGTGGGGTATTATGTCCCCCTGTGGCGATTTTAGTAGTATCCCAAGCCCTGTGCCTTTGACATTCGAGGATCCATCAGTATAGAGTATCCAAGGATCCTTGGTCTCCTCTAGCTGCTGGACTTCTAACTCAGCTTCTTCTTGTAAATCACTACTGAAATCAGCCACAAAGTCAGCTAATGCTTGGGATTTGATGGCTGTCCTAGGCTCATATCTTATATCATATGCACTTAGCTTCACTGCCCACTTACCCATCCTTCCTGACATCTCTGGTTTCCTGAGGACATTCTTAATTGGAAAATTAGTTTTAACAATGATAACATGAGTTTCAAAATAATGTCTTAACTTAGTAGATGCCATAATTAATGCAAGAATAAGCTTTTCAAGGTGTGAATACCTGGATTCGGCATCAAGTAAACTTTTACTTACATAATAGACAGGATGTTGTGTACCTTCATGATCCTTAACAAGGACCGCACTTACTGATTTTGAGGATACTGCAAGATACAAGGATAGCACATCGCCTTTTTCTGGCTTCATCAAGGCTGGGGCTGAGGATAGGTAATCCTTGAGGGCTCTTAAAGCATTTTCATGCTTCTCAGTCCACTCAAATTTCTTGTTCTTCCTTAGGATATCATAGAATTCTTTGCATTTTTCTGAGGATTTGGATATAAATCTGTTCAAAGCGGCTATCCTGCCCGTTAACCATTGAACATCCTTAGCATTGGCCGGGGATTTGATGTTCACTATTGCTTTGATTTGTTCCGGGCTAGCTTCAATGCCTCTGTTTGTCACCATATATCCTAAGAATTTACCTGCTTTAACACCAAAGTGACATTTTGAAGGATTAAGTTTCATGTTGTATTTGTCAAGGATATCGAATGCTTCCTCCAAGTCTCTTAGGTGATCCTCAGCTTTTAAGGATTTTACCACCATATCATCTATCTAAACCTCCATAGTTTGTCCAATCTGATCCTTGAACATCATATTCACCAGCCTTTGATATGTTGCACCTGCATTTCTCAATCCGAACGGCATAACAATATAGCAGTATATACCAGTTGGAGTCATGAAAGCTGTATCCTCCTGGTCGGATGGTTCCATTTGGATTTGTTGAAATCCAGATGAAGCATCCATAAAAGTTAACAGTTCATGACTCGCAGTTGCATCCACCATGGAGTCAATGTGGGGTAATGGGAAAGGATCCTTGGGACATGCCTTATTTAAATCGGTAAAATCGACACATACCCTCCACTTTCCGTTTTTCTTTTGAACAACAACCACATTGGCCAACCATCTTGGATACTTGACCTCCCTAATCATACCTGCCCGGAGCAATTTCTCTACCTCTTCCTGGATAATGGCATTCCTTTCCGGTGCAAACTTTCTTCTCCTTTGATGGATTGGTTTGAAGGATCTGTCAATGCCGAGTTTGTGGGTGATTACATCTTTGGATATACCAGTCATATCTTCGTGTTTCCATGCAAAGGTAGTCTTTCTCCTTTTGAGGAAGGATACGAGGTCTTCTTTCATTTCGCCAAGGATCCCTGATCCGATATAGATTTTGGATTCAAGATCATCAGGATCCATGAGGATTTCTACCACATCCTGCTCTCTTGCCTCCAAGAAATCCCTTGGAGGATACCTTGATTGCTATTGCTCCCTTGACTTCGAGACTGGTTTCATCGATGAAGTGTAGCAATTCTTAGCCTCCTGCTGATCGCTATCAATCTTCACTATTCCCCAAGGACTAGGGAGCTTCACACATTGATGGTAGGTGGATGGGACTGCTTTCATATCGTGTATCCAGGGCCTGCCAAGGATAACATTACAACAAGATAAACAGTTAATAACACAAAATTTTTGATAAGAGTGTAGGCCTTCAATGTATATTGGGAGTTTAATGTCCCCCAGGGTATTCTTAGTTTCGCCACTAAATCCCACGAGCACAGAGGATCTTGGTATGATCTCTGATTCAGGAATACCCATCTTCTTTAGAACATCAAGCTGGATAATGTTCACTGAACTTCCTCCGTCTATAAGGATCCTGCGGACAAAATGGTTAGATATAAAAAGAGTAATAACTAAACCATCGTGATGAGGATCCTGGATATCAACACGATCCTCTTCATCAAAGGTTATGACTTTTCCTTCGGAGACACTTGATGTTCGAACTGGTCTTTCTCCATTATCCATTTTAGTTTCCTTTGCATGCCTTTTTGCAGCTGAGAAGGATGTGCCACAAATGTCTGATCCTCCAGAAATGAAGTTTATCACTTGTGCATCTGCTGGAGGGGCTGGAGCCTTCTCAGGGATCCTTTCAGGATCCTGAGTCTTTGACTTTTTCCTTCCCAACAATTCTTTTAGATGCCCCTTGCTCAACAAGTATCCAATCTCCTTTCTTAGTGCAATGCATTCTTCTATGAGATGCCCAAAATCTTCATGGTATGCACACCACTTTGATTTATCCTTAGTTGCAGCTGGCCTATCATTTTTTCTTGGCCATCTAGCTTTATCACCTAGGTTCTGCATAGCAAGGATTAGTTCGTTGTTATCAACACAAAAACAATATTCAGAAATTGGAGGATAATCTTCATCATCCTCTTCTTGATCAACAGAATGCACGTTCTGGTTATCAGTTCTGTTGTAGGATCTGAACTTGTTGTTCCTGAATGAGGATCCTTGCTTATCCTGCTTTGAGGATCCTGCTAACCTCTCCTGGATCCTCTTGTCGTCCTCTAGCCGAATGAACCTAAGTGCTCGTGTTCTTACCTCATCTAAGTTCCTGCATGGTGTCCTAACAAGATCATCATAGAACGACGAATCCCTAAGCAATCCCATTTTAAAGGCCTCAACAGCCGTAGCTATATCTAAGTTGGGAATGTCTAAGGATTCTTTACTAAATTTGGTAATGTAATCCTTTAATGATTCATTATGACCCTGGGTTATCCTATATAGATCACTAGTTAATCGTTCAAATTTTCTACTACAAGAAAACTGATTATTAAACAAGTTAACTTGGTTAGCAAATGAGGTAATAGAATAGGGAGGAAGACTTAGCAGCCATTTGAGAGCTGATCCAGTAAGAGTGGATCCGAATCCCTTGCACAGGCATGCTTCCTTTAACCTTTCTGGAATTGGATTGATCTCCATCCTCTCCCTGTATTGTGCTATGTGTTCTTCAGGATCCGTCGAACCATCATACAGTTTCATTGTTGGCACATGAAACCTCTTGGGTATCTCAGCATCACAGATTTGTGGTGCAAGGCGAGATATCTTGTGGCTCCCATCTGCAATCTCTGGGATAGGTTTGACCACTCCTGGGACACTTGATATCATATCCTTTAGCTTTTGCAATTCTCTGGCCATGGCATGATTGATACCTGGATCCTGCATAAGACCATGGTTAGTAGTATAAGAATTATTAAAAGTGTTACCTCCCATTGGATTCAGATTAGGAAGATTGGATGTTAATCCATATTGTTGAGGCTCTGGAAGGATCGAGGGACCAGTAGAAGCATTGGTCTGCATTGGAATAAAATCTCCCTGATGGACATCAGAACTTCCTGTTTGTAAACTCCTCAAGGGTCCTGGCATCTGGAAGGATCCCTGAAACTGGGACGATCCTGGAACGAAGGAGGATCCTTGAACTTGGGATGATCCTGGAACAAAGGAGGATCCTTGAACCTGGGATCATCCTGGAACAAAGGAGGATCCTTGAACCTGGGATGATCCTGGAACAAAGGAGGATCCTTGACCCTGGGATGATCCTGGAACAAAGGAGGATCCTTGAACCTGGGATGATCCTGGAACAAAGGAGGATCCTTGAACCTGGGATGATCCTGGAACAAAGGAGGATCCTTGAACCTGGGATGATCCTGGAACAAAGGAGGATCCTTGAACCTGGGATGATCCTGGAACGAAGGAGGATCCTTGAATCTGCTGCATTCCCGAATATCCTCCTGAATTCGTGAGGGACCCCATATGCTGAGGATAGGATCCCGCTGGCTGGAAATATGAACCTGATGCCTGGGTCACTGTTGTTGTTCCGTAGTGCACTCCTTTCGGTCCACCCACATATTGAACGTCTGGAACCACTGATGGCTGAGAAGTAATCACCGGAGTATCAAAATTCAAGGATTTTGGCAGCAGTGGGGAATGATCCTCTGCCGTTGTCTTTTGTTTCTTGAGATCTCCGATTTCTTTGAGAATTATCTCATTGATCTTATCCTGTTGTCGTATCTGATCCTTCATCTGCAAAATCAAAGTAAACATGTCACTAGTAGTGGGAGTGTAAGAAGCAGAAGAAGTTGGAGGTTTGGAGAAAATGGGAGTTGGTTTCTTCGCAGCATTCTCAGCATTCTTCTGGGATCCAGAAGGTGGTGGAGGCAAAGGGGGAACGCCTTGTGAAGAAGTGAATGAGGGCATCAAATTTGAAGCATTCTTCGCTGAGGAAGCCATTTGCTTGGTTGTAGTGAACCGAAATGAGCACAGAAATGCGAATTTTTCTAAGGACGAAGCACCAATTGCCCCACGGTGGGAACCAAACTGTTTTGGTCAAAAAATCTGTTGAGGATATTGCAACCAAACTCTTTGTTATGGGGTATGATGCTTGAAATATTGAACAATGACAAGGATCACTTCAATGTAAATTGCACAAATGACACACGGATTTATACGGGGAAAAAGCCCTTGATCAAGAGTTGATCTCCGGCACAAAAAACCCCGGGTGATGGAAACTACCGATCACCAAGCTCAAATAAATAAAGAAATGTTTACAACTTCGGATAGTAACGAGCTAGGTACAAGGATCACTATCGTGGAATGTGTAAAAGTGAGTGAAAGTGAACGTATGTTCGTCGAGAGCTTCAAGTGTGCGAGTATATGAGTGTGTGTAGCTGAAAAATGACTAAGTGTTTCTCTACTAGCTCGTTACCCCTTTTTAAAATAGAAATAAACTACCTAAACTAACTATCCGACTTTCGTGCCAAGCTCCCACGTTCTCCACAACGTCCATTTTTGGCCAAGCACGTGCGGGATAGTTTGGGAATATTCTCCAGGAATGTCGCCAAGACTAAGTCCGACTTGTTACTCCTGCAAAACAATACGAAACACAAGTGAACAATTGTTAGTATGAGGATCCTTAAGGTGATCCATGATCCTGATCCTGAAGCTCTTCTGAGGATCACTATCTGTCACAGAAGTAAGGATCACTAAAGAGGATAATAACTGAGGATCACGGGTCATTTAGAAATCCACCCCTAACACCACTCTTACTGGATCAGCTCTCAAATGGCTGCTAAGTCTTCCTCCCTATTCTATTACCTCATTTGCTAATCTAGTTAACTTGTTTAATAATCAGTTTTCTTGTAGTAGAAAATTCGAACGATTAACTAGTGATCTATATAGGATAACCCAGGGTCATAATGAATCATTAAGGGATTACATTACCAAATTCAGTAAAGAATCCTTAGACATTCCCAACTTAGATATAGCTACGGCTGTTGAGGCCTTTAAAATGGGATTGCTTAGGGATTCGTCGTTTTATGATGATCTTGTTATGACACCATGCAGGAACTTAGATGAGGTAAGAACACGAGGACTTAGGTTCATTCGGCTAGAGGACGACAAGAGGATCCAGGAGAGGTTAGCAGGATCCTCAAAGCAGGATAAGCAAGGATCCTCATTCAGGAACAACAAGTTCAGATCCTACAACAGATCTGATAACCAGAACGTGCATTCTGTAGATCAAGAGGAGGATGATGAGGATTATCCTCCAATTTCTGAATATTGTTTTTGTGTTGATAACAATGAACTAATCCTTGCGATGCAGAACCTAGGTGATAAAGCTAGATGGCCGAGAAAAAATGATAGGCCAGCTGCAACTAAGGATAAATCAAAGTGGTGTGCATACCATGAAGATTTTGGGCATCTCACAGAAGAATGCATTGCACTAAGAAAGGAAATTGGATACTTGTTGAGCAAGGGGCATCTAAAAGAATTGTTGGGAAGAAAAAAGTCAAGGACTCAGGATCCTGAAAGGATCCCTGAGAAGGCTCCAGCCCCTCCAGCAGATGCACAAGTGATAAACTTTATTTCTGGAAGATCAGACATTTGTGGCACATCCTTCTCAGCAGCTAAAAGGCATGCAAAGGAAACTAAAATGGATAATGGAGAAAGACCTGTTCGAACATCAAGTGTCTCCGAAGGGAAAGTCATAACCTTTGATGAGGATGATCGTGTTGATATCCAGGATCCTCATCACGATGGTTTAGTTATTACTCTTTTCATTTCTAACCATTTTGTCCGCATGATTCTGATAGACGGAGGAAGCTCAGTGAACATTATCCAGCTGGATGTTCTAAAGAAGATGGGAATTCCTGAATCAGATATCATACCAAGATCCTCCGTGCTTGTGGGATTTAGTGGCGAAACTAAGAATACCCTGGGGGACATTAAGCTCCCAATATATATCGAAGGCCTACACTCTTATCAAAAATTTTGTGTTATTGACTGTTTATCTTGTTGTAATGTTATCCTTGGCAGGCCCTGGATACACGATATGAAAGCAGTCCCATCTACCTACCATCAATGTGTGAAGCTCCCTAGTCCTTGGGGAATAGTGAAGACTGATAGTGATCAGCAGGAGGCTAAGAATTGCTACACTTCATCGATGAAACCAGCCTCGAAGTCAAGGGAGCAATAGCAATCAAGGTATCCTCCAAGGGATGTCTTGGAGGCAAGAGAGCAGGATGTGGTAGAAATCCTCATGGATCCTGATGATCCTGAATCCAAAATCTATATCGGATCAGGGATCCTTGGCGAAATGAAAGAAGACCTCGTATCCTTCCTCAAAAGGAGAAAGACTACCTTTGCATGGAAACACGAAGACATGACTGGTATATCCAAAGATATAATCACTCATAAACTCGGGATTGACAGATCCTTCAAACCAATCCATCAAAGGAGAAGAAAGTTTTCACCGGAAAGGAATGCCATTATCCAGGAAGAGGTAGAGAAATTGCTCCGGACAGGTATGATTAGGGAGGTCAAGTATGCAAGATGGTTGGCCAATGTGGTTGTTGTTCAAAAGAAAAACGAAAAGTGGAGGGTATGTGTCGATTTTACCGATTTAAATAAGGCATGTCCTAAGGATCCTTTCCCATTACCCCACATTGACTCCATGGTGGATGCAACTGCGGGTCACGAACTGTTAACTTTTATGGATGCTTCATCTGGATTTCAACAAATCCAAATGGAACCATCCGACCAAGAGGATACAACCTTCATGACTCCAACTGGTATATACTGCTATATTGCTATGCCGTTCGGATTAAGAAATGCAGGTGCAACATATCAAAGGCTGGTGAATATGATGTTCAAGGATCAGATTGGACAAACTATGGAGGTTTACATAGATGATATGGTGGTAAAATCCTTAAAAGCTGAGGATCACCTAAGAGACTTGGAGGAAGCATTCAATATCCTTGATAAATATAACATGAAACTTAATCCTTCAAAATGTCACTTTGGTGTTAAAGCAGGTAAATTCTTAGGATATATGGTGACGAAGAGAGGCATTGAAGCTAGCCCGAAACAAATCAAAGCAATAGTGAACATCAAATCTCCGGCCAATGCTAAGGATGTTCAAAGGCTAACAGGCAGGATAGCAGCTTTGAACAGATTTATATCCAAATCCTCAGAGAAGTGCAAAGAATTCTATGATATCCTAAGGAAGAACAAGAAATTTGAGTGGACTGAGAAACATGAAAATGCTTTAAGAGCCCTCAAAGATTACCTATCCTCAGCCCCAGCTTTGATGAAACCAGAAAAAGGCGATGTGCTGTCCTTGTATCTTGCAGTATCCTCAAAAGCAGTAAGTGCGGTCCTTGTTAAGGATCATGAAGGTACACAACATCCTGTCTACTATGTAAGTAAAAGTTTACTTGATGCCGAATCCGGGTATTCACACCTCGAAAAACTTATTCTTGCATTAATTATGGCATCTACTAAGCTAAGACATTATTTTGAAACTCATGTTATTGTTGTTAAAACTAATTTTCCAATTAAGAATGTCCTCAGGAAACCAGAGATGTCAGGAAGGATGGCTAAGTGGGCAGTGAAGCTAAGTGCATATGATATAAGATATGAGCCTAGGACAGCCATCAAATCCCAAGCATTAGCTGACTTTGTGGCTGATTTCAGTAGTGATTTGCAAGAAGAAGCTGAGTTAGAAGTCCAACAGCTAGAAGAGACCAAGGATCCTTGGACACTCTATACTGATAGATCCTCAAATGTCAAAGGCACAGGGCTTGGAATACTACTAAAATCGCCACAGGGGGACATAATACCCCACTCTATAGCTTGTGAGTTCCAAACCACTAACAATGAGGCTGAGTATGAAGCCTTAATTGCTGGTTTGCAAATTGCAAAGCATATGGGGATCAGGTATCTTGAAGTACATGTAGATTCATTGTTAATCACAAACCACTTTAATGGAGCCTATGCTGTTAAAGGTGAAAAGCTTACCAAATATTTAGAGATAGTCAAAAGTTTGGCACTCTCTTTTGTTTCCTTTAGTTTGACGCATGTACCAAGGGAAGAAAATACAGAGGCTGATGCATTGGCTAACTTAGGATCATCCTTGAAGATCCTGGAGGATATTAAGATCCCTATTATCCATATCCTGACCCCGGCTCTCGAGGATCACGAGGCTATGGAGATAGGAAATGATTCTGCAATTGTCCCTTGTGAGGATACTCAATCCCATTCAGGATCAGGATCATGGAGCTCACCAATTATGAGATACTTACAACATGGAGAGATTCCTACAGGAGAAAACCCTAGGGCTTTCAAATCTAAGGTATCTCAATTCACAATTTTAAATAATATGTTGTATAGACGATCTCTTGCAGGACCATACTTGAGATGCATTGAGGATCCTGAAATCCAAGAAGTTTTAAAAGACTTCCATGAAGGAGATTGTGGAAACCACACTGGGGGCAGGGCATTATTCTCAAGGATCCTGAGGACAGGATACTACTGGCCAACCATGAAGAGAGATGCTGTGGAGTATGCTAAAAGATGTGATCTTTGTCAGAGACACAGCAATATCCTTCATCAACCAGCTGAATTATTGCATCCTATATCCTCCTCTTGGCCATTTATGAGATGGGGTATGGATATAGTTGGTAAGCTCCCTAAGGCACCTGGTGGAAAAGTATTCATGCTTGCTATGACTGTTTACTTCTCCAAGTGGATAGAGGCTGAAGCTTTTGCCCAAGTCAGAGAAAAGGAAGTTATATCCTTCATTAAAAGAAATATTATAACTAGATTTGGAATTCCTTCTGAGATTATATGTGATAATGGTTCCCAATTTATTGGGGGCAGAACCACTAACTTTTGTGACAGCTGGGGGATTAAGATGATAACATCAACACCATTCCACCCACAAGCTAATGGTCAGGCAGAATCATCCAACAAGATCATTATCAACAATTTGAAGAAGAAGCTTGGATCCAAGAAAGGGAAATGGGCAGAAGAACTACCCTATGTGCTTTGGGCTGATAGGACAACCCCTAAGAATGCTACGGGTCAAACGCCATTCTCTTTGGTATTTGGGGCAGAATCAGTGATCCCAACAGAAATGGTGGTTCCAACTGCAAGAACAAGTACCCGTGATCCTGAGGAGAATGATGAGAACTTGGCTCAAGACCTGGATACTATTGAAGAAATCAGAGATATGGCTAGGATAAGGATGGCCAGTTATCAGCAAAGAATGGCTAGTGCTTACAACAAAAATGTCAGGATCAGGAGGTTTCAAGTTGGAGATATGGTATTAAGGAAAGCATTTCAGAATACCACCAATCCTGCTGATGGAAAATTGGCTCCAAAATGGGAAGGCCCTTATTTGATTGAAGCTGAAGCAGGAAAGGGGGCATATAGATTGCTAACCATGGAAGGTGATTTGCTACCAAGAGCTTGGAATGCTGTCCACTTGAAGAAATATTTCATGTGAGCAGGATCCTCATGGCACAGATGATCCTCAAAGGATCCTCAAAGTATCGGTGATCCTTACTTAGGTAATATCCTAAACTTGAACTATTTCATTTCTTTATTTTCTCATATAAGGATAAGGATCATGTGTCCTTTATCCACCTCTCACGTGAGTTTAAGTTTTGAAAGTTCAGGTATCCTTAGCATAACATCGGTTATCCGCTGAAGCAATCCGTTCCTTGGGTTTAACCCCAGTTATTTGGGCTTGACCCCAGTTCCGCCTGTAGCGCATGATGATCCTGGTATAGTTCAAGGCAGAGGGACCAGTACTCGTTTTAGGGGCTGATAATTCCATTGTACTGGCTATGCTTAGGATCCTACGTATAATGGTAGACGTACCATACATCCGTTCCTAAGGTTTCTAACGTTTTCACGTTAGCTAAGGTTTCTAACGTTTTCACGTTAGCTAAGGTTTTGGCATTTTCATGTCACTAAGTTTGGATAGTCGCCAGTTAGGGCCATACTCCAGTTTACATACGATCCTTGGGCTTGTCCCCAGTTATCCTTGGGCTTGTCCCCAGTTGCTAACTCTTATCTTATATTGGCTTAGTCCCAAGTTATGATCTATTTCAGGTCCTTGAAGATAAGCAACTAGGGATCCTTGATCCTTACTTCTTTCTAAGGTTTATCTTACAGTTATCCTTATTATGGTTAGGATCCTAACTTGGATCCTCAGGTATGATCCTTAACTATTTCTAATTCTGTTCATTATTTATTTGAATAACCCTTAAAGTTTGACAACTAGACTTGTGATCCTTAAAATATATTGCTTTTTGGGATTCCCTAACTATAGGATATTCGATCGTGGATCATGCTCTAAACATTTTCAATCTGACTTGTTCTAAATTGTTTATTTAATAAATGTGCATCAAAACAAAGAAGAGTTATAGAAATAAAAGGATAACAATACAAGATAGGCGACAAAAGGTTTAGATTTTATTTATTAACAAAAGACTAACCCTTAAAAGGTTGTCAAAATTACCTACCTGAGCATCTACCAGCAAAACGTGGCCCGTCCGCTGGGGTAGGTAAAGGGTGTCCATGATAATAAGTTCAAAAGTAGTGCAGGAATATAAAGGCGGCAGGATCACAATGGCTTCATCCCCCAAACAGAGGATCCCTCCACCAATTGCAATCCTGCCTATTGTCCAAAGGATCATACATGATCCTTAATCCTAAAAACCTATTGTTCAAGTACAAACCATTAAATTGTTCAACATCACAACCACAAAAAGCTACTACCAAATTTAAAAATTGGGCTCCGGCTGCGTCTAAGAATGTCCATCATCGCCCAATCATGCAGCCTAAACCTTCGCTGCATTATCACCTCCAGCTCCACTTGTTTCACCACCTTCACCTTTGCCTCCAGCTTCAATCGTCAGGATCTCTTCAACCTCCTCAGCCTCTTCATCGTCCAGTTCAGCCAGCCTTGCCTTCCAGCCTTCAACATCCCAGGTGCTCTTGTCAAAAGCAGGATCCTGAGCTTCCAAGGCCATTTGCAACTTGGTCTTGTACATTGTTATGGCGGCAGAGACTTTGGCGTCTTCGGTGATCTCACGTTTCTCATAGTCAACATTGATCAGCACCTTGGCCGTCTCTTGTTTGGCATCCCGAACTTCCTTCTGAAGATCAGCAATTGCAAGGTCCTTAAGCACTGCAACCTGCTGGAGGTCGGCAATCTTCTTATCCTGATCCTCAACATGGCCAACATAATCCTCGATCTCAGAGAATTTCTGCAAAAAGGATAAAGGATAAGGTCAGGATTAAGTGATCCTTAAATCAGCAGGATAAGTCAACAGGATATACGAGCAGAGACAGTGATCCTTACCTCATTAAAGTACTCGAGGAATTGATGGCGGATCAGAGGCAGACCCTGCAGATCCTCAGCTTCAGAGGCTTTTCTCTTCTTGATTGCCTTCCCTTTGAGGGGTGCCTTGGGGACTGAAGCTGTCGGGCTGGTAGGAGCTTTTCTCTTGGAGGATCTGACAGTAGTGAGATCAGCGACATTAAACTTTGAAGCAGACTTGGTGGATTTTCCAGCACCTACACAACCAAAACAAGATAAGTATCTTTTCTTAATTTATATTTCACTATTTATTTAAATTTTAAACAAGGATACTTACTTGACATCGTGACAGAGCCTGAGGATACCTCCTGTGAATCTTGGGTTGTTGTCTTGAAAGATCTTATCTCAGGATCAAGTTTCTTGAAAGCAAGGAGCCTCTCCTTAGCAGCAGGGGACAATCTGAGGTGTGAGACGGTGATAGCTGCATAACAAGAAAGTAAAAATATAAGTGATCCTTACATCAAAAGAAAGTTTTTGGTGATCCTTCTCAGGATCCACCACCCTACCATGGGTAGCCCATTTCTTGGGTAGATCCTTTCCATCCTCAATAGAATCTCTCTTGATAAAAAAGAAACGCCGCTTCCAATTAGCATCGTTCTTGGTGGCTTTGAAGATCGGATGTTCTTCACCGGGTTTACGTTTAAACAAATAGCGATGAGAACGAAAGGTAGTAAGATCATACAGCTCTCCCAGCTCTGATATTCCTAGGTCTATACCTTCCTGCTCGATGATCCTTTCAAGGGTGTACAAAACCCTCCAAATCATCGGCATGGCTTGAATATAAGAGATGCCGGTTAGGGAAAAGAAAGATTGGGTGAAGGCTGGAAAAGGATATGTATAACCTATGGTGAACGGAGTGACGGGGAAAGCAACCCACTTGTCGGAGATATGATCACTCAGGGCATTGGGGTCAAAAGGCCTAAACTCGGTGTTCGCCGGGAAGCAGTGGCGGATCCTATCTATCTGAGCATCATTGAAACAACAGCGTTCTTTAATGGAGTCTTCAATGATCCCCTGGCTTTTCGGAGGACTGTTCTTCGGGTGATCCTTGGCTGGGGAATTTCGGAGCAACATCTTTGATGGAAAGAGATGAAAACAGAGCAAGAGAGGGAAGAAGATGAAGAGAGAGAGTACCTGATTGTCTTCGGAATGCAGTTATAAAGGGAGTCTCTCTGAAAATTTAAATGCATTTGATCCTATCTCTATCTCCTATTTATAATCATGATCGTGCAGGGTTGTCACTTCTGTGACGTCACGATTGCAACAGATAGTTCAACAATAACGGCTATATTTGCGATAGTTAGTTGCGGATAAGATCAAGAAAACATAACTCGCTAATTTTACATATCACTCCTTATATTTTGGGGGCAATTGTTAGGGGAGGATTTTCTAACAATTAGTGATCCTTATTCGTTATCCTAATTAATGATCCTTACTTCTGTGACAGATAGTGATCCTCAGAAGAGCTTCAGGATCAGGATCATGGATCACTTTAAGGATCCTCGTACTGACGATTGTTTATTTGTGTTTTGTATTACTTCACAGGAGTAACAAGCTTGACTTGGTCTTGGCAACGGTACTAAGGAATATTCCACGGGCATTTCGCACACGATTGACCAAAAATGGACGTTGTGGAGAACGTGGGAGTTTGGCACAAAAGTCGGATAGTTAGTTATTGTAGTTAACTTCTATTTTAAAAGGGGTAACGAGCTAGAATTAGAACACTTTGTCATTTTCTCAGCTACACACTCTCATAAACTCACACACTTGAAGCTCTCGACGAACATTCATTCATTTTCACTCACTTTTACACATTCCACGATAGTGATCCTTGTACCTAGCTCGTTACTATCCGAAGTTGTAAACATCTATTGATTTATTTGAGCTTGGTGATCGGTAGTTTCCATCACCATGGGTTTTTTGTGCCGGAGATCAACTCTTGATCAAGGGCTTTTTCCCCGTATAAATCCTTGTGTCATTTGTGTAAATTACATTGAAGTGATCCTTGTTATTGTTCTACATTATTAGCATCATACCCCATAACAGAGAGTTTGGTTGCAATATCCTCAACAGATTTTTTGACCAAAACACTTCAGAAATTGAAAGACATGATATCCAGTGTACCTGGGGTGGTCCAGCAAATTCCAAAAGTATCCCAGGATAGCCACAGGATATCCCGGTTTGCATATCCTATTTGTGATGCTGAAATCCCAAAAAAGATTTCAAACCCCCAACATGAAGCTCTATGACGGAACTACGGATCCTGAAGAGCATATTGCTTAGTATAGGGAAAAGGATGAAGATTAACCCTATCCCTCCGGATCTAAAGGAAGCATGCCTCTACAAGGGTTTTGGTTCTACCTTAACAGGATCAACCTTAAAATGGCTTTTGAACGTTCCTCCTCACTCAATTACTTCATTTGCTCATTTAGTTAATTTTTTTAATAGTCAATTTTCTTGCAGCCGAAGTTTTGAGAAACTAACCAGTGATCTTTATAGGATAACTCAAGGACCTCAGGAATCCTTGAGGGATTATGTGAACAAATTTAGCCGGGAATCCTTAGATATCCCGCATCTTGATGTTGCAACAGCTGTGCAGGCTTTCAAGATGGAGTTGCAAAGGATTCTCAATTTTATCAGGATCTTGTAATGAATCCCTGCAGGAATCTGGATGAGGCTTGTAACAGGGCTTTAAGATATATTTGGTTGTAAGATGACAAAAAGATGCAAGAGGGGATGAATTCGTCAACAACCTATGAGTCGACCAACAGAAAATCAGAATCCTCATATAAACCATATCGCTCTAAGCCGTATGGCAGAAATGACGGCAAAAAAGTGAATGCTGTTGAAGACGAGGATCCTGAGGAGTATCCTGAATTATCTGAATATTGTTTCTCCGTTAATATACCTGAACTGATGTATGCTATGCAGGGTTTAGGAGATAAAGCAAGATGGCCCTGGAAGAATCAACAGAAAGCTGATTGAAAGGATAAGTCCAAATGGTGTGCCTTCCACGAGGATTTTGGACATGTTACCGAGGATTGCATTGCTCTAAGGAAAGAAATAAGCTA
Source organism: Helianthus tuberosus (assembly GCA_030545235.1). Classification (NCBI taxonomy): domain Eukaryota; kingdom Viridiplantae; phylum Streptophyta; class Magnoliopsida; order Asterales; family Asteraceae; genus Helianthus; species Helianthus tuberosus. The sequence continues at coordinate 134,040,516 of CM060430.1, read as the reverse complement.
TCTTTTGAGCAAGGGATATCTGAAGGATCTCCTGGGAAGAAAGAAGAATAAAGCTCAGGATCCTGAGAAGGATCCTGAACGAGCGGCATCACCTCCTGCGGATGCCAAAATAATTAACTTTATTTCAGGAGGATCCGACATCTGTGGCACGTCATATTCTGTGGCAAAAAGGCACGCGAAGGAAGCCAAGGTAGAAAGGGGAGATAAACCAACCAGGATGTCAACCCTCACAACTGACAAAGTGATCACATTTGATAACAATGACAGGGATATTGTCCAGGATCCTCATCATGATGCTTTAGTAATAACGTTATATGTTGCTAACCATTTTGTGCACAGGATATTGGTGGATAATGGCAGCTCCGTTAACATAATTCAGCTGGAAACGTTGAAAAGGATGAATGTATCCCCTATGGATATTACTTCGAAGTCCACTGTGCTCGTTGGTTTCAGTGGAGAAGCCAGGAATACCGTAGGAGGGATAAAGTTGCCCGTGTATGTTGAAGGGGTTAACTCAATGCAGCGCTTTTGTGTCATGGACTCTTTATCCTGCTATAATATTATATTAGGTAGGCCTTGGATCCATGATATGAAAGTTGTGCCATCAACCTACCATCAATGCATCAAGAGCCCTACCCCTTGGGGAGTTGTCAAGGTGGAAAGTGATTAACAGGAAGTGAAGGAGTGTTATTCTTCTTCGATGAAATCCTCAACAAATCCTAGTGCAGCATAGCAATTAAAGATGCGAGGCCAGGATATCATGGAAGCTTCAAAACAGGATGTAAAGAAAGTTATCCTGGATCAGGATAATCCGGATATCTCGGTGCTCGTAGGAACCAATATCCCTCAGGATATTGAAAACCAATTGACTAACTTTTTGAAATGCAGAATGTCAACATTCGCATGGAAAGACGAGGATATGACAGGTATTTCCAAGGATATTATAACTCATAAGCTCGGAATTGATAGGTCTTTCAAGCCTGTCCAACAGAAACGAAGAAAATTTGCTCCAGATTGGAACACTATCATTCAGGAGGAAGTTGAAAGATTATTAAAGAGCAAGATGATTAGGGAAGTGAAGTTTCCTAAATGGCTGGCAAATGTAGTCGTGGTGCAAAAGAAAAATGGGAAATGGAGAGTCTGTGTAGATTACACAGACTTGAACAAAGCTTGTCCCAAATACCCGTTTCCTCTACCTTATATCGATTCAATGGTGGATGCTACTGCTGGTCATGAGATGCTAACCTTCATGGATGCCTCCTCAGGATTCCAACAGATCCAAATGGAACCCTCGGATCAGGAGGATACTGCTTTCATGACACCAACATGTATTTAATGTTATACTGCTATGCCTTTTGGTTTGAAAAATGCAGCTGCAACATACCAGAGATTGGTGAACATGATGTTTAAAGACAAACTGGGGGACACCATGGAGGTGTACATCGATGATACGGTAGTAAAATCCAAGAAGGCTGAGGATCATCTCCAGGATATTAAGGAAGCATTTGATATCCTGGACAAGTACAACATGAAATTAAATCTTGCTAAATGCCATTTTGGAGTGGGAGCAGAAAAGTTTCTAGGATACATGGTGACGAAAAGGGGGTTAGAGGCAAGCCCGGAGCAGATTAAAGCTATCCTAGATATCAAGTTACCTTCAAATATGAAAGATGTCCAACGATTAACATGGTGAGTAGCAGCATTAAACAGATTTATCTCAAGATCCTCAAAAAAATGCAAGGAATTTTATGATATCCTGAAGAAGAATAAGAAATTCGAATGGGGAGAGAAGCATGAAGCTGCCTTGCAGGATTTGAAGTAGTATCTTTCAACCGCACCTCTATTGATGAAGCCTGAGGATGGTGAACCATTATCCCTGTATCTTGCAGTATCAGGGAATGCAGTAAGTGCTGTCCTTGTAAAGGATCATGAAGGTCAGCAGTATCATGTCTACTACGTTAGTAAAAGTTTATTAGATGCTGAAACTAGATATTCTCATTTAGAGAAATTAATATTAGCCCTAGTTATGGCATCGACGAAACTTAGACATTATTTTGAAACACTTAGGATTCATGTTAAAACCAACTATCCTGTTAAAAATGTGCTTAGGAAACCAGAGATGTCAGGCAGGATGGCTAAGTGGTCAGTAAAATTAAGTGCCTATGATTTAATATATGAACCTAGAAATGCCATAAAGTCTTAGGCCCTAGCTGAATTTGTGGCAGATTTCAGTAGTGATATTCAAAATGAAGTAGACCTAGAAGTCCAACAACTAGGAGAAAATATAGAATCCTGGACACTATATACTAATGGTGCATCTAATGTAAGAGGTGTAGGTTTGGGTATACTACTAAAATCGCCACAGGGGGACATATTACCCCAGGCTATTAGATGTGAGTTTCCTGCCACTAATAATGAAGCAGAATATGAAGCTTTAATTGCGGGATTAGAATTGGCTAAGAGCATGAATATCAAAGCTTTACAAGTATTTGTTGATTCCTTGTTAATTACTAATCATTTTAATGGGACCTATGCAGTTAAAGGTGAGAAGTTAATTGAGTATCTCGATATTCTCAAAAAATTAGCAGGATATTTCGATGTTTTTACACTTGAACAGGTACCGAGAGAAGATAATGTTGAAGCTGATGCCTTGGCGAATCTAGGATCATCAGTCAAGATACCAGAGGGAACCCAAATACCAATATTACATATCCTGTATTCTGCGATGGATCCTCAGGATAAGGAAGCAGTAAGTGTTCATGATCCTGATGATGAGTATCCCGAGGAAGATCCTAAGTCCTGGATGGCTCCAATCATGAGATATCTCAAGGAAGGACACATCCCAAAGGATGAAAATCCTAAGGCCTTTAGAATGAAGGTATCACGATTCACTATTATAAATAATGTTTTGTATAAGAAATCTCTTGCAGGACCATATCTGAGGTGCTTGGTGTTAGGGGAGGATTTTCCAATCCTAAGGATCACGGATCCTCAAGCACTGGCAGGATCACGGATCCTCAATTCTGTTTGAATTAAGGATCCTCATAAGACATTGCAGGATCAGGATTCAGGATCCTTGCTGTTATCCTTATACTAACGATTGCCTTTATTATGTTTAAGTTTGTTTTGCAGGAGTATACGCCTTGGACTTGGTCTTGCCGATATTCTTGGGGAATATACCCTCAATATTCCGCACGTGCATGGCTTTGTGAACGTTATGGAGATCGTGGGAAGCTTGCACATTTAGCGGATAGTTAGTTGTTTTAGTTATTTCTAAATTTAAAAGGGGATAACAAGCTTGAATTAGAACACTTGGCTAATTTAGCAAACACACACTCTCAAAACACTCTCGCAAGCTCTCAACAGTTCATTTGGCGATTTCATACACATTGCACTCTAGTGATCCTTGTAACAAGCTTGTTATCATCCCGAGTTGTAAAGATCATTTGTTTAATTTTAGTTGGTGATCGGTATTTTCCATCACCCGAGGTTTTTTTATGCCGGAGATCAACTCTTGATCAAGGGATTTTTCCTCGTATAAATCCTTGTGTCACTTGTTCATTTCATTTGCAAGTTATTCATACATTTGTTCATTGTTTCAAGCATCATTCCTCACAACATTTGTGTTAAGGGAGGATTTTTGAATGATCAGTGATCCTCAATTACTGTTGGGTTTAGTGATCCTCACTTCTGTTTGAATTAGTGATCCTCAGAAGTATTGCAGGATCAGGATCATGGATCATCGTGAGGATCCTTATACTAACGATTGTCTGCTTTGAATATGATGTTGTTTTGCAGGAGTACGAGATTGGACTTGGTCTTGGCGATATTCCTGGAGCATATTTCATATTTATTCCGCACGTGCATGGCTGAAATGGACGTTATGGAGGTCGTGGAGGACTTGCACCAAATGCGGAATGTTTGTTAGCTTAGATATTTTCCATTTTTAAAAGGGATAGCGAGCTAAATAGAAAACACTTGGCTATTTTTTAGCTTAACACACACACTCGCAACTGCTCTCACCAGCTCTTGACAATTCACTTGGCGATTACACACTTTTTTGCATACTACAAGTTGTAATACATTTCTTGTTTAATCTGAGTTGGTGATCGGTAGTTTCCATCACCCGAGGTTTTTTATGCCGGAGATCATTCATTGATCAAGGGCTTTTTCCTCGTATAAATCTTTGTGTCACTTATTCATTTCATTTCTGAGTGATCCTTAGTGTTGTTCATTGATTCAAGCATCATACCTCACAACAGAAAGTTTGGTTGCATTATCATTGCTTGATTTTTTACCAAAACAGTTTGGAACCCACCGTGGGGCAATTGGTGCTTCATTCCTAAGAAGATTCATACTTTTGTGGTCATTTCGGTTTATTATGACCAAGCAGATGGCTTCCTCAACAAAGAATACATCAAGCTCTATGTCGGCGATCAGTTCTTCACAAGGCGTTCCTCCTTTGCCTCCACCACCTTCTGGATCCCAGAAGAATGCTGAAAATGCTGCGAAGAGACAAACCCCCATTTTCCAAAAACCACCAACTTCTTCTGTTTCCACTAATCCTACTACTAATGATCTTTTTAATCTGATTTTGCAGATGAGGGATCGCATGCAAGAGCAGGACAAAACCAATGAACGGATCCTCCAAGAGATTGGTGATATCAAGAAACAGAAGAAATCAGTGGAGGATCACTCTCCTCTGATGCCAAGGTCCTTGAATTTTGACACTCCGGTTGTAACTACCTTACAATTGACAGATCCGGGCATCCAATATCAAAGTGGTCCATCAGAAAGGCGTTATGGAACAGCAACTATGAGTCAGGCATTTGGCCCTCACTTCCAGCCTCAAGGATCCTCTTCTCAACCATCGGGATCCTCTTTTCAGCATCAAGGATACTTCACGTCAGGAGGATATGTGGGAATGCATGTAGTTCAAGGATCCTCCCAGGGTCAAGGATCCTCCCAGGTTCAAGGATCCTCTACGGCTCCAGGATCCTCCAGGGTCAAGGATCCTCCATGGCTCAAGGATCCTTCCAGCCTCAAGGATCCTCTATGATTCCAGGATCCTCCCAGTTTCTAGGATCCTCTATGCCCCAAGGATCATTTCAGGTTCAAGGATCATCTCAGCTTCAAGGATCCAACATCTTTCAGGATCAGGGATTCTTAAGAAGTATGCAACCTCCGAGCACCGATGTTCATCAAGGAGACTTCATACCAATGCAGACCATCGCTTCATCTGGTCCTTCGATCATACCAGAATCCTGTCAATATGGATTCACATCCGCAATTCCAAACATGAATCCTCCGGGAGGTAACACTTTTAATAATTTATATAACACTAACCATGGCTCAATGCAGGATACATGTATCAATCAAGCTATGGCTAGGGAGTTACAGAAACTTAAGGATATGATATCCAGTGTACCAGGAGTCGTTAAACCCATTCCTGAAATTGCAGATGGTAGCCATAGGATATCTCGTTTTGCACCACCCTTATGTGATGCTGAGATACCCAAAAGGTTCCAGATACCATCTATGAAGCTGTATGATGGTTCAACAGATCCAGAAGAGCATGTAGCTCAGTATAGGGAGAGGATGGAGATTAATCCAATTCCTGAGAGGTTAAAGGAAGCATGTCTATGCAAGGGATTTGTGTCCACACTCACAGGATCTGCTCTTAAATGGCTGCTAAGTCTTCCCCCTTACTCTATTACTTCATTTGCTAATCTAGTTAATTTGTTTAATAGTCAATTCTCTTGTAGTAGAAAATTTGAACGATTAACTAGTGATCTATATAGGGTAACACAAGGTCAAAATGAATCACTTAGAGATTATATCACTAAGTTTAGTAAAGAATCCTTAGATATTCCTAATTTGGATATTGCTACGGCTGTAGAAGCCTTTAAAATAGGATTGCTTAGGGATTCATTATTCTATGATGATCTTGTTATGACACCTTGCAGGAATCTTGATGAAGTAAGAACCAGGGCCCTTAGGTTCATCCGCCTAGAGGATGACAAAAGGATCCAGGATAGATTGACAGGATCCTCAAAATAGGAGAAACAAGGATCCTACTTCAGGAACAACAAATCCAAGTCCTACAACAAGTCTGATAACCAGAACGTGCATGCGGTGGAACAAGAAGAGGATGATGAGGATTATCCTCCTATTTCTGAATACTGTTTTTCTGTTGATAACAATGAACTAATCCTTGCAATGCAGAATCTAGGTGAGAAAGCTAGATGGCCGAGAAAAAGTGATAAACCAGCTGCTACAAAGGATAAGTCCAAGTGGTGTGCATATCATGAGGATTTCGGGCATCTCACTGAAGAGTGTATTGCACTAAGAAAGGAAATTGGTTACTTGTTGAGCAAGGGGCATTTGAAGGAACTTTTGGGACGAAAGAAGTCAAGGATCCAGGATCCTGAAAGGATCCCGAAAAGGGCTCCTGCTCCTCCAGCAGATGCACAAGTTATAAACTTCATATCTGGTGGATCAGACATTTGTGGTACTTCCTTTTCAGCAGCCAAGAGACATGCTAAGGAAACCAAGATGGATAATGGGGACAGACCCATCCGGACCTCCACCGTCACCAAGGATAAGATCATAACTTTTGATGAGGATGATCGTGTTGATGTCCAGGATCCTCATCATGATGGTCTTGTAATTACATTGTTTATTTCTAACCACTTTGTTCGCAGGATTCTAATCGATGGAGGAAGCTCTGTGAACATCATTCAGCTTGATGTCCTCAAGAAAATGAATATCCCGGAGTCTGATATTGTCCCAAGATCCTCAGTCCTTGTGGGATTCAGTGGGGAAACCAAAATCACATTGGGGGACATCAAACTCCCAATCTATATTGAAGGATTGCATTCTTATCAAAAATTTTGTGTTATAGATTGCTTATCTTGTTGCAATGTTATCCTTGGCAAGCCATGGATACATGATATGAAGGCAGTTCCATCCACCTATCATCAGTGTGTAAAGCTTCCAAGTCCATGGGGAGTGGTGAAAATTGAGAGTGATCAACAAGAGGCTAAGAATTGTTATACATCATCAATGAAGCCAGCCTCAAGACCAAGGGAGCAATAGCAATTAAAGTATCCTTCAAGAGATGTCTTGGAGGCAAGAGAATAGGATTTGAAAGAAATCCTCATGGATCCTGATGATCCTGAATCCAAGATCTTCATAGGATCAGGGATCCTTAGCGACATTGAACAGGAGCTAATATCCTTCCTTAAAAGAAGAAAAACTACCTTTGCCTGGAAACATGAGGATATGACAGGTACATCTAAAGATATAATTACTCATAAACTTGGCATTGACAGTTCATTCAAGCCAATTCATCAAAAGAGGAGGAAGTTTGCACCTGAAAGGAATGCTATTATCCAGGAAGAGGTAGATAAACTACTTCGGGCAGGTATGATAAGAGAGGTTAAGTATCCAAGATGGTTAGCCAATGTGGTTGTTGTTCAAAAGAAAAATGGAAAGTGGAGGGTAAGTGTCGATTTTACTGATTTAAACAAGGCATGTCCCAAGGATCCTTTCCCATTACCCCACATTGACTCCATGGTGGATGCTACTGCAGGTCATGAGTTGTTGACTTTTATGGATGCTTCATCTGGATTTCAACAAATTCAGATGGAACCATCTGATCAAGAGGATACAGCCTTTATGACCCCAACTGGTATATATTGTTATATTGCTATGCCGTTTGGACTAAGGAATGCAGGTGCTACTTATCAAAGGCTAGTCAATATGATGTTCAAGGAACAAATTGGACACACTATGGAAGTCTATATTGATGACATGGTGATTAAGTCCAAGAAAGCTGAGAATCACCCTAAAGACTTGGAGGAAGCATTCAATATCCTTGATAAATTTAATATGAAACTAAATCCTTCCAAGTGTCATTTTGGTGTTAAGGCAGGTAAATTCTTAGGCTATATGGTGACAAAGAGGGGCATTGAAGCAAGTCCAGAGCAAATCAAGGCTATTGTGAATATCAAATCTCCTGCCAATGCTAAGGATGTGCAAAGATTGACAGGCAGGATCGCAGCCTTGAACAGGTTCATATCCAAATCCTCAAAAAAGTGCAAGGAATTCTATGACATCCTGAGGAAAAACAAGAAATTTGAATGGACTGAGAAGCATGAAAGTGCCCTCAAAGCTCTTAAGGATTACCTATCCTCAGCCCCGGCCCTGATGAAACCAGAAAAAAGGGATATATTATCCTTATACTTAGCAATATCCTCAAAAGCAGTAAGTGCAGTCCTTGTTAAGGATCACTAAGGTACACAACATCCTGTTTATTATGTAAGTAAGAGTTTACTTGATGCTGAATCCGGGTATTCACACTTAGAGAAACTTATCCTTGCATTAATAATGGCATCTACTAAATTAAGACATTATTTTGAGACTCATGCCATTATTGTTAAGACTAATTTTCCAATTAAGAATGTTCTCAGGAAACCTGAAATGTCAGGAAGGATGGCTAAGTGGGCAGTGAAGTTTAGTGCATATGATATAAGATATGAACCAAGGATTGCCATCAAATCCCAAGCCTTAGCTGACTTTGTGGCAGATTTTAGTAGTGATTTGCAAAAGGAGGCTGAGTTAGAAGTCCAACAGCATGAAGAAACTAAGGATCCTTGGATACTATTCACTGATGGAGCCTCCAATGTAAAAGGAACAGGGCTGGGAATACTACTAAAATCGCCACAGGGGGACATAATACCCCACTCCATAGCTTGTGAATTTCAAACTACCAACAATGAGGCTGAGTATGAAGCCTTGATAGCTGGTTTGCAAATTGCTAAGCATATGAGGATCAGGTATCTTGAGGTACATGTAGATTCATTATTAATCACTAATCACTTTAATGGATCCTATGCTGTTAAAGGTGAAAAGCTAATCAAATATTTAGAGATAGTCAAAGAATTGGCACTCTCTTTTGTTTCCTTTAGTTTGACGCAAGTACCAAGGGAAGAGAATGCAGAGGCTGATGCATTGGCTAATCTAGGATCATCCTTGAAGATCCCGGAGGATATAAGGATTCCTATTATCCATATCCTGACCCCTGCTATCGAGGATCATGTAGCTATGGAGATAGGAGAGGATTCTGCAATCATCCCTAGTGATGATACTCAATCTCATTCAGGATCATGGATCCTCCCAATCATGAGATACATACAACATGGAGAGATTCCTACAGGAGAAAACCCTAGGGCTTTCAAAATTAAGGTATCTCAATTTTCAATATTGAATAATATGTTGTATAAACGATCTCTTGCAGGACCATATCTAAGTTGCATTGAGGATCCTGAAATCCAAGAAGTCTTAAAGGATTTCCATGAAGGAGATTGTGGAAACCACACTGGGGGCAGGACATTATTCTCAAGGATCCTGAGGACAGGATACTAATGGCCAACTTTGAAGAAGGAGGCTGTAGAATATGCCAAGAAATGTGATCCTTGTCAGAGACACAGTAATATCATTCACCAACCAGCAGAACTTTTGCATCCTATATCCTCTTCTTGGCCATTTATGAGATGGGGAATGGATATAGTTGGTAAGCTTCCTAAGGCACCTGGTGGAAAAGTGTTCATGCTTGCTATGACTGATTACTTCTCCAAGTGGATAGAGGCTGAAGCCTTTGCTCAAGTCAGAGAAAAAGAAGTGATATCCTTTATCAAAAGAAATATTATTACTAGATTTGGTATCCCTTCTGAAATTGTTTGTGATAATGGATCCCAATTTATTGGGAATAGAACTACTAACTTTTGCGACAGCTGGGGGATTAAGATGATAACATCAACACCAGTCCACCCACAAGCTAATGGTCAGGCAGAATCATCCAACAAGATCATCATCAACAACTTGAAAAAGAAGCTTGGATCCAAGAAAGGAAAATGGGCAGAAGAACTACCTTATGTGCTTGGGGCTGATAGGACAACTCCCAAGAATGCTACTGGCCAAACTCCATTTTCTTTGGTATTTGGGGCAGAATCAGTGATCCCTACAAAGATGGTGGTTCCAACTACAAGAACAAGCATTCGTGATCTTGAAGAAAATGCTGAAAACTTGGTTCAAGACTTGGATACTATAGAAGAAATCAGGGATTTGGCAAGGATAAGGATGGCCAGTTATCAACAAAGGATGGCTGGAGCTTACAACAAAAATGTCAGGATCAGGAAATTCCAAGTTGGTGATATGGTATTAAGGAAAGCATTTCAGAATACCACAAATCCTGCTGATGGAAAGTTGGCACCAAAGTGGGAAGGCCCTTATTTGATTGAAGCTGAGGCAGGAAAGGGGGCATATCGATTGCTAACAATGGAAGGTGATTTGCTGCCAAGAGCTTGGAATGCTGTCCACTTGAAGAAATACTTCATGTGATAAGGATCCATGATCCTAACATGACAAGTATCCTTGAAGGATCCTTACAAGACAGACGATTCTCATTTTGGTAATGATCTAATCCCAAACTATTTCATTTTTTAATTATCCTATATAAGGGTAAGGATCCTGTATCCTTTATCCTCCTTTCACTTGATTCTGAGTTTTGAAGGTTCAGGTATCCTTAACAAAGGACTGATTATCCACAGAAGTATCCAGTTATTTGGGCTTGACCCCAGTTATTTGGGCTTGACCCCAGTTTGGGCCTGTCCCCAGTTTCGGCAGTAGCGCACGATGATCCTGGTACAGTTCATGGCAATGGGACCAGTACTCACTTTAGGGGCTGACAATTTCATTGTACTGACTGTGTCCAGGATCCTATGTATAATGGTAGATGTACCATACATCCGTTCCTAAGGTTTCTAATGTTTTCACGTTAGCTAAGGTTTTGGCATTTTCATGTCACTTAGTTTGGATAGTCGCCGGTGAGGGCCATACTCCAGTTTACATACGATCCTTTGGGCTTGTCCCCAGTTATCCTTTGGGCTTGTCCCCAGTTATCCTTTGGGCTTGTCCCCAGTATATTGGGCTTGTCCCCAGTTACTAACTCTTATCTTATTTTGGCTTAGTCCCAAGTTGTATCCTATTTCAGGTTTTTGGAGACAAACGACCAAGGATCCTTGATCCTTACCTTCTACTAAGGTTCATCTTTTGGGTTATCCTGATTATAAGTGTTAAAGGTTAGGATCCTAACTTGGATTCTCAGGTATGATCCTTAACTATTTTGATTTTATTCATTATTCATTTGAGTAACCCTTATCCTTTGACAACTGAACTTATGATCCTTAAAATATACTACTTTTCGGAACTTGTCGACTATAGGATATGTGATCCTTGATCATATCCTAAACTTTTTGAGGATATTTATTAAGTTTTTTCTTTACTTGATAAGTTTAGACAAAATGTATATCACAACAATTGAAAAGTAAAGTACTAACAAGGATAGCAACACGGGAGATAGCCAAAAACTTAGAGTTATTTTATTCACAAAACGTTAAACCCTTTAAGGTTGTCAAAATTGCCAACCCACATTTCTACCAGCAAAACGTGGCCCGTCCACATGGGTTGGCAAAGGGTGTCCATTGTTTACAGGTCTTTGTAGTGCAGGAAATAAAAGGAGGAAGGATAACGAGTGGCTTCATCCCCCAAACATAGGATCCATCCACCACCCATGATCCTGCCTATTGTTCAAAGATCCATGATCCTTCACCCTAGAAACTATTGTCTAAAGTTATTACAACCCATCATTGTTCAACAAAAACATCATAACCAAACAACCAAACTTAAAAAAATGGGCTCCGGCTATGTCTAGAAGTGTCCATCATCGCCCATTCATGCAGCTTACGCCTTCGCTGCATCACCTTCACCAGCTCCACCTGCTTCTCCACCCTGATCCTTGCCACTGCCACCAGCCTCGATTACCAGAACCTCATCAGCCTCTTCTTCGTCCTCCAACTCAGCTAGCCTAGCCTTCCAGCCCTCCATGTCCCAGTTGCTCCTGTCAAAATTAGGATCCTGAGCTTCTTGGGCCATCTGCAACTTGGTCTTGTACATCGCAATGGCAGCGGAGACTTTAGCATCATCCATGATCTCGTGCTTCTCATAGTCAGCATTGATCTGAGCTGCAACCGCCTGAGTTTTGGCATCATTGAGGTCCTTTTCGAGGGAGGCAATCTTGTGATCCTTGAGCACCGCCACTTTTTGGAGGTCAGAGTATTTCTCCTCAATCTCTTCGATGTTCCCAACATAGTCCTCGATTTCAGCAAATTTCTGCAAAGAAGACAGTGCAAAGTTCAGGATCACGTGATCCTCAACTGGGCAGGATAATTAAGCTAAGTCAGTGATCCTTACCTCAGCAAAGTACTCGAGGAACTGATGGCGGATCAGAGGCAAGCCTTCTAGATTGTCAGCTTCAGAGGTCTTCCTTTTCTTTCCACCTCTTCCTTTTGAAGTGGTTGCCTTGGGGATCGTGACAGCTGGGCTGGCAGCAAGCTTCTTCTTTGAGGATCGGACAGTGTCAAGGTCAGTGACATTGAATTTGGAGGCAGATCTTGAAGATTTTCCAGCGCCTACACATCCAAAACAGATAAGTATCCTTATTTCATTTCAATTTAAGCATTTAATTACATATAAACATGGATACTTACTCGACATAGTGACAGAACCTGAGGATACTTCTTGAGAATCCTGGGTGTTTGTTTTAAATGATCTTCTTGTAGGATCAAGTCTCCAGAAAGCGGCAAGCCTTTCCTTTGTTGCAGGTGTTGTGATGAGGTGTGCGACAGTAATAGCTGCGAAATAGAAACAGAAGGATGTTAGTGATCCTCAGCAAAGACAAGGTTATACCGTGATCCTTTTCAGGATCCTCTATCCTACCATGGGTGGTCCATTTTCTAGGCAGATCCTTTCCATCGGGGATGGAATCCCTTCTGACAAAGAAGAATCGCCGTTTCCAGTTGGTGTCATTCTTAGTAGCTTTGAAGATGCGATGTTCTTCACCAGGTTTATGTTTGAGTAGATATCGGTGAGATCCATGGCTAACGAGGTCATACATCTCTGCAAACTCCGACATTCCCAGATCAATTCCTTCATGTTCAATGATCCTTTCAAGGGTATATAAGACCCTCCAGATAATTGGCATCGCTTGAATGTAGGAGATGCTAGTGAGAGAGAAGAAGGATTGGGTGAAATCTGGAAAAGGATATGAGTATCCTATTATGAATGGTGTGACCGGAAAAGCTACCCAGGTTTCAGAAACGTAGTCACTTAGAACGGTGGGATCAAACGGTTTGAAATCGGTGTTTGCCGGAAAACAATGGTGGATTCTGTCTATCTGTGGATCAGTGAAGCAGCATCGTTCTTTTGCAGAATCTTTTATGATCCCCTGGCTTTTCAAGGGGCTGTCCTTCTAGTGATCCTTAGCCGGTGAGGATCTTAGCATCATCTCGATTATGACGGTGGTGAAGAAGAGAAACAGAGTGAGAAGATGAAGAGAGAAAGGAAAGAGAAATACCTGATCAAGTCTTCGAATGAAGATTTAAAGAAGGAAACGCACGAATTTAAATGCTCTCTAACCCTTATCTCTAACTTCAATTTATAATGATGATTTTGTAGGATAGTCACCTCAATGACGTCATATTAGCAACGGCTAGTCAGGATTCAACGGCTATATATCCGTTAGTTGGTTACGGATAAGAACGAGAAAATATAACTCGTTTATTTACAAATTACTCCTTATATTTTGGGGGCAATTGTTAGGGGAGGATTTTTGAATGATCAGTGATCCTCAATTACTGTTGGGTTTAGTGATCCTCACTTCTGTTTGAATTAGTGATCCTCAGAAGTATTGCAGGATCAGGATCATGGATCATCGTGAGGATCCTTATACTAACGACTGTCTGCTTTGAATATGATGTTGTTTTGCAGGAGTACGAGCTTGGACTTGGTCTTGGCGATATTCCTGGAGCATATTCCATATTTATTCCGCACGTGCATGGCTGAAATGGACGTTATGGAGGTCGTGGAGGACTTGCACCAAATGCAGAATGTTTGTTAGCTTAGATATTTTCCATTTTTAAAAGGGATAGCGAGCTAAATAGAAAATGTTAGGGGTGGATTTCTAAATGATCAGTGATCCTCATTTACTGTTGGGTTTAGTGATCCTCAATTCTGTCTGAAGTAGTGATCATCAGAAGTGTTGCAGGATCAGGATCATGGATCATCATAAGGATCCTTGTACTAACGGTTGTCTACTTTGAATTCGAAACTCTTTTGCAGGAGTACCAGCTTGGACTTGGTCTTGGCGATATTCCTGGAGTATATTCTATGTTTATTCCGCACGTGCCTGGCCAAAAGTGGACGTTATGGAGTCGTGGAGGACTTGCACCATTTGCGGAATGTTAGTTAGTGTAGATATTTTCCATTTTTAAAGGGGTAGCGAGCTAATTAGAAAACACTTGGCTATTTTTGGCTACACACACGCTCTTACAACTGCTCTCACCAGCTCTCGTTAACTCACTTGGCGATTACACACTTTTTTACACAATACACTATAGTGATCCTTGTACTTAGCTCGCTATCATCCGAAGTTGTATTACATTTCTTGTTTAATTTGAGTTGGTGATCGGTAGTTTCCATCACCCGAGGTTTTTTATGCCGGAGATCATTCATTGATCAAGGGCTTTTTCCTCATATAAATCTTCGTGTCACTTGTTCATTACATTTCATAGTGATCCTTATTGTTGTTCATCAATTCAAGCATCATACCTCACAACAGAAAGTTTGGTTGCATTATCATTGCTTGATTTTTGACCAAAACAGTTTGGCGCTCACCGTGGGGAAATTGGTGATCCATTCCTAGAAAGATTTGTATTTTCGTGCTCATTTCGGTTCGTTACAACCAAGCAGATAGCTTCCTCAACGAAGAATACTTAAAACTTGATGCCGTCATTCAGTTCTTCACAAGGCGTTCCTCCTTTGCCTCTGCCACCTTCTGGATCCCAGAAGAATGCTGAGAATGCTGCGAAGAAACCAACCCCCATTTTCCAAAAACCACCAACTTCTTCTGTTTCAACTAATCCTACTACTAATGATCTTTACACTCTGATTTTGCAGATGAGGAATCATGCACAAGAGAAGGACAAAATCAACGAAAGGATCCTCCGGGAGATCGATGAGATCAAGAAACAAAAGAAATCAGTGGAGGATCACTCCCCTCTGATGCCAAGGTCGCTGAACTTCGACACTCCAATCATAACTTCCCAACACTTAGCAGTTCCGGACGTGCAATACTTGGGTGAATTACCAGGAAGGCGTTATGGAACAGCAACTATGAGTCAGGCATTTGGCTCTCACTTCCAGCCTCAAGGATCCTCTTCTCAACCATTAGGATCCTCTTCTCAGCATCAGGGATACTTCACGTCAGGAGGATATATGGGAATGCATGCAGTCCAAGGATCCTCCCAGGTCCAAGGATCCTCCCAGGTCCAAGGATCCTCCCAGGTCCAAGGATCCTTCCCGGTCCGAGGATCCTCCCTTGTCCCAGGATCCTCTCTGGTTCCAGGATCCTCTCTGGTCCCAGGATCCTCTCTGGTTCCAGGATCCTTTCAGGTTCAAGGATCATCTCAACTTCAAGGATCCAACGTCCTTCAGGATCAAGGATTATTGAGAAGTATGCAGCCTCAGAGCTCGGACGTTCATCAAGGAGACTTCATACCAATGCAGACCATTGCTTCCTCTGGTCCTTCAATCATGCCAGAGTCTCGTCAATATGGATACACATCTGGAATTCCAAACACGAATCCCGTGGGAGGTAACACTTTCAATAATTTATACAACACTAACCATGGCTTAATGCAGGATACAGGTATCAATCAGACTATGGCCAGGGAGTTACAGAAGCTCAAGGATATGATATCCAGTGTTCCAGGAGTGGTTAAACCCATTCCTGAAATTGCAGATGATAGCCATAAGATATCTCGTTTTGCACCACCCTTATGTGATGCTGAGATACCCAAAAGATTCCAGATACCATCCATGAAACTGTATGACGGTTCAACGGATCCAGAGGAGCATGTAGCTCAGTACAGGGAGAGGATGGAGATCAATCCAATTCCTGAAAGGTTAAAAGAAGCATGTCTATGCAAGGGATTTGGATCCACACTCACAGGATCTGCTCTTAAATGGCTGCTAAGTCTTCCCCCTTACTCTATTACTTCATTTGCTAATCTAGTTAATTTGTTTAATAGTCAATTCTCTTGTAGTAGAAAGTTTGAACGATTAACTAGTGATCTATATAGGGTAACACAAGGTCAAAATGAATCACTTAGAGATTACATCACTAAGTTTAGTAAAGAATCCTTGGATATTCCTAACTTGGATATTGCTACGGCTGTAGAAGCCTTTAAAATGGGATTACTTAGGGATTCATTATTCTATGATGATCTTGTAATGACACCTTGCAGGAATCTTGATGAAGTAAGAACCAGGGCCCTTAGGTTCATCCGCCTAGAGGATGACAAAAGGATCCAGGATAGATTAGCTGGATCCTCAAAACAGGAGAAACAAGGATCCTACTTCAGGAACAACAAATCCAAGTTCTACAATAAGTCTGACAATCAGAATGTGCATTCAGTGGAACAAGAAGAGGATGATGAGGATTATCCTCCTATTTCTGAATACTGTTTTTCTGTTGATAACAATGAACTAATCCTTGCAATGCAGAATCTAGGTGAGAAAGCTAGGTGGCCAAGGAAAAATGATAAACCAGCTGCTGCAAAGGATAAGTCCAAGTGGTGTGCATATCATGAGGATTTTGGGCATCTCACTGAAGAGTGTATTGCACTGAGAAAGGAAATTGGTTACTTGTTGAGCAAGGGGCATTTGAAGGAACTCTTGGGTCGAAAGAAGTCAAGGATCCAGGATCCTGAAAGGATCCCAGAAAGGGCTCCCGCTCCTCCAGCAGATGCACAAGTCATAAATTTTATATCCGGTGGATCAGATATCTGTGGCACCTCCTTTTCAGCAGCAAAAAGACATGCTAAGGAAACCAAGATGGATAATGGAGACAGACCCGTCCGGACCTCCGTTGTCACCCAGGATAAAGTCATAACCTTTGATGAGGATGATCGTGTTGACGTCCAGGATCCTCATCATGATGGTCTTGTAATTACATTATTTATTTCTAACCACTCTGTTCGCAGGATCCTTATAGATGGAGGAAGCTCTGTGAACATCATTCAGCTTGATGTTCTCAAGAAGATGAATATCCCAGAGTCTGATATTATCCCAAGATCCTCAGTACTTGTGGGATTCATTGGAGAAACTAAGAATACATTGGGGGACATCAAACTCCCAATCTATATTGAAGGATTGCATTCTTATCAAAAGTTTTGTGTTATAGATTGCTTATCATGTTATAATGTTATCCTTGGCAGGCCATGGATACATGACATGAAGGCAGTCCCGTCCACCTATCATCAATGTGTAAAGCTTCCAAGTCCTTGGGGAGTGGTGAAAATTGAGAGCGATCAACAAGAAGCTAAGAATTGCTATACCTCATCAATGAAGCCAGCTTCAAGACCAAGGGAGCAATAGCAATTAAAGTATCCTTCAAGAGATGTCTTGGAGGCAAGAGAACAGGATTTGAAGGAAATCCTCACGGATCCTGAGGATCATGAATCCAAGATCTTCATAGGATCAGGGATCCTTAGCAACATTGAACAGGAGCTAGTATCCTTCCTTAAGAGAAGGAAATCCACCTTTGCCTGGAAACATGAAGACATGACAGGTATATCTAAGGATATAATTACTCATAAACTTGACATTGACAGGTCACTCAAGCCAATTCATCAAAAGAGGAGGAAGTTTGCACCTGAAAGAAATGCTATTATCCAGGAAGAGGTAGATAAGCTACTTCGAGCAGGTATGATAAGAGAGGTTAAGTATCCAAGGTGGTTAGCCAATGTGGTTGTTGTTCAAAAGAAAAATGGAAAGTGGAGGGTATGTGTCGATTTTACTGATTTAAACAAGGCATGTCCCAAGGATCCTTTCCCATTACCCCACATTGACTCCATGGTGGATGCTACCGCGGGTCATGAGTTGTTGACTTTTATGGATGCTTCGTCTGGATTTCAACAAATTCAGATGGAACCATCTGATCAAGAGGATACAGCCTTTATGACCCCAACTGGTATATATTGTTATATTGCTATGCCATTTGGACTAAGGAATGCAGGTGCTACTTATCAAAGGCTAGTCAATATGATGTTCAAGGAACAAATTGGACACACTATGGAAGTCTATATTGATGACATGGTGGTTAAGTCCAAGAAGGCTGAGGATCACCTTAAAGACTTGGAGGAAGCATTCAATATCCTTGATAAATATAATATGAAACTTAATCCTTCCAAGTGTCATTTTGGTGTGAAGGCGGGTAAATTATTAGGATATATGGTAACAAAGAGGGGCATTGAAGCAAGTCCAGAGCAAATCAAGGCTATAGTTAATATCAAATCTCCTGCCAATGCTAAGGATGTGCAAAGATTGACAGGCAGGATCGCAGCCTTGAACAGATTCATATCCAAATCCTCAGAAAAGTGAAGGGAATTCTATGATATCCTGAGGAAGAACAAGAAATTTGAATGGACTGAGAAGCATGAAGGTGCCCTCAAAGCTCTTAAAGATTACCTATCCTTAGCCCCAGCCTTGATTAAACCAGAAAAAGGGGATGTATTATCCTTGTACCTAGCAGTGCCTCAAAAGCAGTAAGTGCGGTCCTTGTTAAGGATCACCAAGGTACACAACATCCTGTTTATTATGTAAGTAAGAGCTTACTGGATGCTGAATCCAGGTATTCACATTTAGAAAAACTTATCCTTGCATTAATTATGGCATCTACTAAATTAAGACAATATTTTGAGACTCATGCCATTATTGTTAAGACTAATTTTCCAATTAAGAATGTTCTCAGGAAACCTGAAATGTCAGGAAGGATGGCTAAGTGGGCAGTGAAGCTAAGTGCATATGATATAAGATATGAACCAAGGACTACCATCAAATCCTAAGCTTTAGCTGACTTTGTGGCAGATTTTAGTAGTGACTTGCAAGAGGAAGCTGAGTTAGAAGTCCAACAACTTGAAGAGACTAAGGATCCTTGGATTCTCTTCACGGATGGAGCCTCCAATGTAAAAGGAACAAGACTTGGAATACTACTAAAATCGCCACAGGGGGACATAATACCCCACTCCATAGCTTGTGAATTTCAAACTACCAACAATGAGGCTGAGTATGAAGCCTTGATAGCTGGTTTACAAATTGCAAAGCATATGAGGATCAGGTATCTTGAGGTACATGTAGATTCTTTACTGATCATTAATCACTTTAATGGATCCTATGCTGTTAAAGGCGAAAAACTAATCAAATATTTGGAGATACTCAAAGAATTGGCACTCTCTTTTGTATCCTTTAGTTTGACACAGGTACCAAGGGAAGAGAATGCAGAGGCAGATGCATTAGCCAATTTAGGATCATCCTTGAAGATCCCGGAGGATAACAAGATCCCTATTATCCATATCCTGACCCCGTCGAGGATCATGTAGCTATGGAGATAGGAGAGGATTCTGCAATCATCCCTAGTGATGATACTCAATCTCATTCAGGATCATGGATCCTTCCACTCATGAGATACATACAACATGGAGAGATTCCTACAGGAGAAAACCCTAGGGCTTTCAAAATCAAGGTATCTCAATTTACAATATTGAATAATATGTTGTACAAACGATCTCTTGCAGGACCATATTTAAGATGCATTGAGGATCCTGAAATCCAAGAAGTCCTAAAGGATTTCCATGAAGGAGATTGTGGAAACCACACTGGGGGCAGAGCATTGTTTTCAAGGATCCTGAGAACAGGATACTATTGGCCTACTATGATGAAGGATGCTGTAGAGTATGCCAAGAAGTGTGATCCTTGTCAGAGGCATAGTAATATCCTTCACCAACCAGCTCTTGCATCCTATATCCTCTTCCTGGCCATTCATGAGATGGGGAATGGATATAGTTGGAAAGCTTCCTAAGGCACCTGGTGGAAAAGTATTCATGCTTGCTATGACTGATTACTTCTCTAAGTGGATAGAGGCTGAAGCCTTTGCTCAAGTCAGAGAAAAGGAAGTTATATCCTTTATTAAAAGAAACATTATTACTAGATTTGGTACCCCTTCTGAGATTATTTGTGATAATGGATCCCAATTTATTGGGAATAGAACCACTAACTTTTGTGACAGTTGGGGGATTAAGATGATAACATCAACACCAGTCCACCCACAAGCTAATGGTCAGGCAGAATCATCCAACAAGATCATCATCAATAATTTGAAGAAGAAGCTTGGATCCAAGAAAGGAAAATGGGCAGAAGAACTACCTTATGTGTTTTGGGCTGATAGGACAACTCCCAAGAATGCTACAGGCCAAACTCCATTTTCTTTGGTATTTGGGGCAGAATCAGTGATCCCTACAGAGATGGTGGTTCCAACTGCAAGAACAAGCATTCGTGATCCTGAAGAAAATGCTGAAAACTTGGTTCAAGACCTGGATACTATAGAAGAAATCAGGGACTTGGCAAGGATATGGATGGCCAGTTATCAACAAAGGATGGCTGGAGTCTACAACAAAAATGTCAGGATCAGGAAATTCAAAGTTGGTGATATGGTATTAAGGAAATCATTTCAGAATACCACCAATCCTGCTGATGGAAAGCTAGCACCGAAGTGGGAAGGCCCCTATTTGATTGAAGCTGAAGCAGGAAAGGGGGCATATCGATTGCTAACAATGGAAGGTGATTTGCTGCCAAGAGCTTGGAATGCTATCCATTTGAAGAAATACTTTATGTGACAAGGATCCATGATCCTTACCTGACCAGTATCCTTGAAGGATCCTTACAGAATAGACGATCCTCATCTTGGTAATCTTCTAATCTCAAACTATTTCATTCTTTTATATAGGGATAAGGATCCTGCATCCTTTATCCTCCTTTCACTTGATTCTGAGTTTTGAAGGTTCAGGTATCCTTAACTAAGGATTGAGTATCCACAGAAGTATCCAGTTATTTGGGCTTGAGCCCAGTTATTTGGGCTTGACCCCAGTTTTGCCAGTAGCGCACGATGATCCTGGTATAGTTCATGGCAATGGGACCAGTACTCACTTTAGGGGCTGACAATTTCATTGTGCTGGCTATATTCAGGATCCTACGTATAATGGTAGACGTACCATACATCCGTTCCTAAGGTTTCTAACGTTTTCACGTTAGCTAAGGTTTTGGGATTTTCATGTCACTAAGTTTGGATAGTCGCCAGTGAGGGCCATACTCCAGTTTACATACGATCCTTTGGGCTTGTCCCCAGTTATCCTTTGGGCTTGTCCCCAGTATATTGGGCTTGTCCCCAGAATTGTTGGGCTTGTCCCCAGTTACTAACTCTTATCCTATGTTGGCTTAGTCCCAAGTTGTACCTTATTTCAGGTTTTTGGAGATAAATGACCAAGGATCCTTGATCCTTACCTTTTACTAAGGTTTGTCTTTTGGATTATCCTGTTTACAACTATTAAAGGTTAGGATCCTAACTTGGATTCTCAAGTATGATCCTTAACTATTTTGATTCTATTCATTATTTATTTGAGTAACCCTTATCTTTTGACAACTGAACTTGTGATCCTTAAACTATATAACTTTTCAAAACTAATCGGCTATGGAATATGTGATCCTTGATCATATCCTAAATTTTTCGGGGATATTTCTTAAATTTTTTTTCTCTACTTGATAAGTTTAAACAAAATAAACATCACAACAGTTGGAAAGTAAAATATCAACACAGGATAAGCCAAAAAGTTAAAGTTATTTTATTCACAAAAGATTAAACCCCTTAAGGTTGTCAAAATTACCTACCCCGAGCATCTACCAGCAATACGTGGCCCGTCCGCTGGGGTAGGTAAAGGGTGTCCATTGTCTAAGGGTCTTGGTAGTGCAGGAATCAAAAGACGGCAGGATCACAATGGCTTCATCCCCCAAACAGAGGATCCCTCCACCATTTGTAATCCTACCTATTGTTCAAAGGATCCATGATCCTTAGCCCTAATTACTATTGTCTTAAGTACAACCCATCATTGTTCAACAAAAAAACATCATAACCAAAACAAACTACCAAACTTAAAAAAATGGGCTCCGGCTACGTCTAGAAATGTCCTTCATCACCCATTCATGCAGCTTACACCTTTGCAGCATCATCATCCCCTCCAGCTCCAGAATCCTTCGCCTGATCCTTGCCACTACCACTAGCCTCGATTGCCAGAACCTCGTCAGCCTCATCCTCATCCTCCAACTCAGCCAGCCTGGCCTTCCAGCCTTCCATGTCCCAGCTGCTCCTATCAAAGGCGGGATCCTGAGCTTCTTGAGCCATCTGTAGCTTGGTCTTGTACATGGCAATGGCAGCGGAGACCTTAGCATCCTCCGTGATCTCGCTCTTCTCATAATCAAAATTGATCAGAATGGCAGCTGTTTGAGCTTTGGCATCGTTGAGATCCTTTTCAAGGGAAGCGATCTTGAGGTCTTTGAGCATTGCTACTTTTTGGAGGTCAGAGTGTTTCTCCTCTAGCTCTTCAACATTCCCAACATAGTCCTCAATTTCAGCAAATTTCTGCAAACAAGACAATGCAAAGTTAGGATCATATGATCCTCAAGTGGATAGGATAACTAAGCTAAGTCAGTGATCCTTACATCATTAAAGTACTCAAGGAATTGATGGTGGATCAGAGGCAAGCCTTGAAGGTTGTCAGCTTCAGAGGTTTTTCTTTTCTTTCCACCTCTTCCCCTTGAAGTGGTAGCCTTGGGGATTACAACGGAGGGGCTAGCAACAGACTTTTTCTTGGAGGATCTGACATTGTCAAGATCAGTGATGTTGAACTTGGAGGCAGATTTTGAGGATTTCCCAGTGCCTACACATTCAAAACAGATAAGTATCCTAATCCTATTTTTATTCAACTATTTATTTAAATATTTGACTATACAAAATACAGGATACTTACTTGACATAGTGACAGAACCTGAGGATACTTCTTGTGAATCCTGGGTGTTTGTTTTGAATGACCTTGTTGCAGGACCAAGTCTTCTGAAAGCAGCGAGCCTTTCCTTGGTGGCAGGTGATGGTATAAGATGCGAAATAGAGATAGTTGTACAATGGAAACAAAAGGGTGTTAGGGATCCTTATACAAAAACAAGATTATCTGGTGATCCTTCTCAGGATCCTATATCCTACCATGGGTGCTCCACTTCCTTGGCAGATTCTTTCCATCCGGGATAGAATCCCTTCTGACAAAGAAGAATCGCCGTTTCCAGTTTGTATCATTCTTAGTGGCTTTGAAGATGGGATGTTCTTCACCGGGTTTACGCTTGAATAGATATCGGTGGGATCCAAATGTGGTGAGATCATACATCCCTGCCAACTCCGACATTCCTAGAGTAATTTCTTCTTGCTCAATAATCCTTTCGAGGGTATATAAGACCCTCCAGATCATTGGCATAGCTTGAATATAGGAGATGCCGGTAAGAGAAAAGAAAGACTGGGTGAATTCAGGGAAAGGATATGTGTATCCTATTGTGAACGGTGTGACCAGGAAGGCTACCCAAGTTTCAGAAACGTAATCACTTAGAACAGTAGGATCAAACGGTTTGAAATAGGTGTTCGCCGGAAAGCAATGCCGGATTCTGTCTATTTGCGGATCAGTGAAGCAGCACCTTTCATTCGCCAGATCTTTGATGATCCCCTGGCTCTTAAGAGGGCTGTCCTTGTGATCCTTAGCAGGGGAGGATCTTAACATCATCTTGATTATGAAGAAGGTGAAGAGAGAAGGAGCAGAGAAAGAAAATGTAAAGGAAGAAGAGGAAGAGAGATACCTGATTGATCTTCGGATATGAATTTAAAGGGATTTTCTCTTGAATTTAAATGCGAATTGATCCCTATCTCTAACTCCTATTTATAATGATGATTTTGCAGGATAGTCACCTCAGTGACGTCATGTTCGTAACGGCTAGTCCGATTACAACGGCTAGTTATCCGTTGGTTAATTGCGGATAAGAACAAAATACAACTCGTTTATTTACATAATTACTCCTTATATTTTGGGGGTAATTGTTAGGGGTGGATTTCTAAATGATCAGTGATCCTCATTTACTGTTGGGTTTAGTGATCCTCAATTCTGTCTGAAGTAGTGATCCTCAGAAGTGTTGCAGGATCAGGATCATGGATCATCATAAGGATCCTTGTACTAACGGTTGTCTACTTTAAATTCGAAACTGTTTTGCAGGAGTACCAGCTTGGACTTGGTCTTGGCGATATTCCTGGAGTATATTCTATGTTTATTCCGCACGTGCGTGGCCAAAAGTGGACGTTATGGAGTGGTGGAGGACTTGCACCATTTGCGGAATGTTAGTTAGTGTAGATATTTTCCATTTTTAAAGGGGTAGCGAGCTAATTAGAAAACACTTGGCTATTTTTGGCTACACACATGCTCTTACAACTGCTCTCACCAGCTCTCGTTAACTCACTTGGCGATTACACACTTTTTTACACAATACACTATAGTGATCCTTGTACTTAGCTTGCTATCATCCGAAGTTGTATTACATTTCTTGTTTAATTTGAGTTGGTGATCGGTAGTTTCCATCACCCGAGGTTTTTATGCCGAAGATCATTCATTGATCAAGGGCTTTTTCCTCGTATAAATCTTCGTGTCACTTGTTCAATACATTTCATAGTGATCCTTGTTGTTGTTCATCAATTCAAGCATCATACCTCACAACAGAAAGTTTGGTTGCATTATCATTTCTTGATTTTTGACCAAAACAGAAAGCACTTGGCTATTTTTTAGCTTAACACACACACTCGCAACTGCTCTCACCAGCTCTTAACAATTCACTTGGCGATTACACACTTTTTTGCACACTACAATATAGCGATCCTTGTAATTAGCTCGCTATCATTCGAAGTTATAATACATTTCTTGTTTAATCTGAGTTGGTGATCGGTAGTTTCCATCACCCGAGGTTTTTTATGCCGGAGATCATTCATTGATCAAGGGCTTTTTCCTCGTATAAATCTTTGTGTCACTTATTCATTTCATTTCTGAGTGATCCTTAGTGTTGTTCATTGATTCAAGCATCATACCTCACAACAGAAAGTTTGGTTGCATTATCATTGCTTGATTTTTGACCAAAACAATTTGGTTGCATTATCCTAGCCTGATTTTTGACCAAAACAGTTTGGCGCCCACCGTGGGGCAATTGGTGCTTCATTCCTGAAAAAATTTGTTCATTGTGTTCATTTTGGTTCATCACCTTCAACTACATGGCTTCCTCAGCAAAGAACACTTCAAGCTCTATGCCGGCAGTCACTTTGTCACAGGGCATTCCACCTTTGCCTCCACCACCTTTTGGATCCCAAAAGAATGCTGAAAATGCTGCAAAGAGACCAAGCCCCATTTTTCCTAAACCACCAACTTCTGTTGTTTCTT
Source organism: Helianthus tuberosus (assembly GCA_030545235.1). Lineage (NCBI taxonomy): Eukaryota > Viridiplantae > Streptophyta > Magnoliopsida > Asterales > Asteraceae > Helianthus > Helianthus tuberosus. The sequence goes on along the minus strand of CM060430.1, from coordinate 134,014,993 downwards.
CTAACCCTACTACTAGTGATCTTTTTACTTTGATTTTGCAGATGAGGGACCACATACAAGAGCAGGATAAAACCAATGAAAAGATCCTCTGGGAGATTGGTGACATCAAGAAACAAAAGAAATCAGTGGAGGATCACTCTCCTCTGATACCAAGGTCACTGGATTTCGACACTCCAGCTATAACTGCCCAGCAATCTACAGCTCCAGACATTCAATACCGGGGTGGATCAACAGGAATGCGGTCTGGATCATCGACAATGACTCAAGCTCAAGGATCCTACTTTCAACCTTCAGGATCCATCTTCCAGCATCAAGGATCCTTTCCAGTTCAAGGATCCTCTCAGGTTCAAGCATCCTCACAGGCTCAAGGATCCTTTCCCATTCAAGGATCCTCTCAGGTTCAAGGATCCTCTCAGGTTCAAGGATCCTCATCTCAGGTTTACGGATCCATGGGTTATCTTCCAAGACCCCCCAGTCATAGCACATCAAGGATCCAACATCTTTCAGGATCAAGGATTCTTAAGAAGTGTAACCCTCAAGTTCAGATGTTCATCAAGGAGACTTCATTCCAATGCAGACCATTGCCACTTCTGGTCCTTCAATCATGCCAGAATCTCGTCAATATGGATTCACATCTGGGATTCCAAACCTGAATCCTCCAGGAGGTAACACTTTGAATAATTCTTACAACACTAATCATGGCTTTATGCAGGATACAGGTATCAATCAAGCTATGGCTAGAGAATTACAGAAACTGAAGGATATAATATCCAGCGTTCTAGGAGTAGTTAAACCCATTCCTGAAATTGCAGATGGGAGCCATAGGATATCTCGTTTTGCACCACCTATTTGTGATGCTGAGATACCCAAAAGGTTCCAAATACCAACCATGAAGTTGTATGATGGTTCGACGGATCCAGAGGAGCATGTAGCTCAATATAGAGAAAGGATGGAGATCAATCCAATCCCTGAGAGGTTAAAAGAAGCATGTCTATGCAAGGGTTTTGGATCCACACTCATAGGATCTGCTCTTAAATGGCTGCTAAGTCTTCCCCCTTACTCTATTACTTTATTTGCTAATCTAGTTAATATTTTAATAGCCAATTCTCATGTAGTAGGAAATTTGAACGTTTAACTAGTGATCTATATAGGGTAACACAAGGTCAAAATGAATCACTTAGAGATTATATCACTAAGTTTAGTAAAGAATCCTTAGATATTCCTAATCTGGGTATAGCTACGGCTGTAGAGGCCTTTAAAAAGGGTTTGCTTAGGGATTCATTATTCTATGATGATCTTGTCATGACCCCATGCAGGAATCTTGATGAAGTGAGAACCAGGGCCCTTAGATTCATCCGATTAGAGGATGATAAAAGGATCCAGGAAAGACTGGCAGGATCCTCGAAGCAGGAGAAACAAGGATCCTACTTCAGGATCAACAAGCCCAAACCTTACAACAAGTCTGACAACTAGAACGTGCATGCAGTAGAACAGGAAGAGGATGATGAGGATTATCCTCCCATTTCTGAATACTGTTTTTTTGTTGATAACAATGAACTGATTCTTGCAATGCAGAGTTTAGGTGAAAAAGCTAGCTGGCCAAGGAAAAGTGATAAACCGGCGGCAACAAAAGACAAATCCAAATGGTGTGCATATCACAAGGATTTCAGGCATCTCACTGAAGAATGTATTGCACTTAGAAAAGAAATCGGTTACTTGTTAAGCAAGGGGCACTTGAAGGAACTTTTGGGAAGAAAAAAAGTCAAGGATCCAGGATCCTGAGAAGATCCCAGAAAGAGCTCCTGCTCCTCCAGCAGATGCACAAGTTATAAACTTCATATCTGGTGGCTCAGACATTTGTGGTACTTCCTTTTCAGCAGCCAAGAGACATGCCAAGGAAACCAAGATGGATAATGGAGATAGACCCATCCGGACATCTACTGTTACACAGGAGAAAGTTATAACTTTTGATGAGGATGATCGTGTTGATCTTCAGGATCCTCATCATGATGGTCTTGTTATTACTTTGTTCATTTCTAACCATTTTGTTCGCAGGATCCTGATCGATGGAGGAAGTTCGGTGAACATCATTCAGCTTGATATCCTCAAGAAGATGAACATCCCTGAATCAGATATTATCCCAAGAGCCTCAGTTCTTGTGGGATTCAGCGGAGAAACCAAGAATACATTGGGGGACATTAAACTTCCCATCTACATTGAAGGACTTCATTCTTATAAAAAAATTTGTGTAATAGATTGCTTATCCTATTGCAATGTTATCCTTGGCAGGCCATGGATACATGACATGAAGGCAGTTGCATCTACCTACCATCAATGTATAAAGCTTCCTAGTCCATGGGGGGTGATAAAGATTGAGAGTGATCAACAAGAAGCAAAAAATTGCTATACCTCATCAATGAAGCCAGCCTCAAGACCAAGGGAGCAATAGAAACTAAAGTATCCTCCAAGAGATGTCTTGGAGGCAAGAGAACAGGATGTCAAAGAAATCCTTATGGATCCTCATGATCCTGAATCCAAAGTCTTCATAGGATCAGGGATCCTCAGCAACATTGAACAAGATTTAGTATCCTTCCTTAAGAGGAGGAAAACTACCTTTGCCTGGAAGCATGAAGACATGACAGGTATCTCTAAAGATATAATTACTCATAAACTTGGTATTGACAGGTTATTCAAGCCCATACATCAGAAGAGGAGGAAGTTTGCACCTGAGAGGAATGTCATTATTCAGGAGGAGGTAGACAAATTACTCCGAGTAGGTATGATTAGAGAGGTTAAGTATCCAAGATGGTTAGCCAATGTGGTTGTTGTTCAAAAGAAAAATGGAAAGTGGAGGGTATGTGTCGATTTCACTTATTTAAACAAGGCATGTCCCAAGGATCCTTTCCCATTACCCCACATTGACTCCATGGTGGATGCTACCGCGGGTCATGAGTTGTTGACTTTTATGGATGCTTCATCTGGATTTCAGCAAATTCAGATGGAACCATCTGATCAAGAGGATACAGCCTTTATGACCCCAACTGGTATCTATTGTTATATTGCTATGCCATTTGGACTAAGGAATGCAGGTGCTACTTATCAAAGGCTAGTCAATATGATGTTTAAGGAACAAATTGGACACACTATGGAAGTCTATATAGACGACATGGTGGTTAAGTCCAAGAGAACTGAGGATCACCTTAGAGACCTGGAAAAAGCATTCAATATCCTTGACAAATTCAATATGAAGTTGAATCCTTCAAAGTATCACTTTGGTGTTAAAGCATGCAAGTTCCTAGGATACATGGTTACAAAAAGTGGCATTGAAGCAAGTCCAGAGCAAATTAAGGCTAATGTGAATATCAAATCTCCTGCCAATGCCAAGGATGTGCAAAGGTTGATAGGGAGGATCGCAAACTTGAATAGGTTCATATCAAAATCATCAGGAAAGTGTAAGGAATTCTACGACATTTTGAGAAAGAAAAAGAAATTTGAGTGGACTGGAAAGCATGAAAGTGCTCTCAAAGCCCTTAAGGATTACCTGTCCTCAGCTCCTGCCTTGATGAAACCAGAAAAAGGGGATATATTATCCTTATATCTAGCGGTATCCTCTAAAGCAGTAAGTGCAGTCCTTGTTAAGGATCACGAAGGTACACAACATCCTATCTAATATATAAGTAAGAGTTTACTTGATGCTGAATCCAGGTATTCACATTTAGAAAAACTTATCCTTGCTTTGATTATGGCATCTACTAAACTAAGACATTATTTTGAAACTCATGCCATTATTGTTAAGACTAATTTTCCAATTAAGAATGTTCTCAAGAAACCTAAAATGTCAGGAAGGATGGCTAAATGGGCAGTGAAGCTTAGTGCTTATGATATAAGATATGAACCAAGGACTGCCATTAAATCTCAGGCCTTAGCTGACTTTGTGGCAGATTTTAGTAGTGATTTACAAAAAGAAGCTGAGTTGGAAGTTCAGCAGCTTGAAGAGACTAAGGATCCTTGGATACTCTTCACTGATGGAGCCTCTAATGTCAAAGGAACAGGACTTGGAATACTACTAAAATCACCACAGGGGGACATAATACCCCACTCCATAGCTTGTGAGTTTCAAACTACTAATAATGAGACTGAATATGAGGCCTTGATAGCTGGTTTGCAAATTGACAAGCATATGAGGATCGGGTATCTTGAGGTACATGTAGATTCATTGTTAATTGCTAATCACTTTAATGGATCCTATGCTGTTAAAGGTGAAAAGCTAATCAAATACCTAGAGATAGTTAAGGAATTGGCACTCTCTTTTGTTTCTTTTAGTTTGACACAGGTACCCAGGGAAGAAAATGCAGAAGCTGATGCATTGGCCAACCTAGGATCATCCTTGAAAATTCCAGAGGATATCAAGATCCCTATCATCCGTGTTTTGGCTCCTGCTATTGAGGATCACATAATTATGGAGATAGAACAGGATTCTGAAATGGTTCCTAGTGATGATACTCAATCTCATTCAGGATCATGGATCGTTCCAATCATGAGATACATACAACATGGAGATATTCCTACAGGAGAAAACCCCAGGACTTTCAAAATCAAGGTATCTCAATTTACAATATTGAATAACATGTTATATAAACGATCTCTTGCAGGTCCATATCTAAGATGCATAGAGGATCCTGAAATTCAAGAAGTCCTAAAGGATTTACATGAAGGAGATTGTGGAAACCACACTGGGGGCATGGCATTTTTCTCAAGGATCCTTAGGACAGGATAATATTGGCCTACAATGAAGAAAGATGCTGTGGATTATGCCAAGAGGTGTGATCCTTGTCAGAGACATAATAATATCCTTCATCAACCAGCAGAGCTCTTGCATCCTATATCCCCTTCTTGGCCATTCATGAGATGGGGAATGGATATAGTTGGTAAACTTCCCAAAGCACCAGGAGGAAAGGTGTTCATGCTTGCCATGACTGACTACTTCTCTAAGTGGATAGAGGCTGAAGCCTTTGCTCAAGTCAGAGAAAAAGAAGTGATATCCTTTATCAAAAGAAACATTATTACTAGATTTGGTATCCCTTCTAAAATTGTTTGTGATAATGGATCCCAATTTATTGGGAGTAGAACTACTAACTTTTGTGACAGCTGGGGGATTAAGATGATAACATCAACACCAGTCCACCCACAAGCTAATCGTCAAACAGAATCATCCAACAAGATCATCATCAACAACTTGAAGAAGAAGCTTGGATCCAAGAAAGGAAAGTGGGTAGAAGAACTACCCTATGTACTATGGGCTGACAGGACAACCCCCAAGAATGCTACTGGCCAAAGTCCATTTTCTTTGGTGTTTGGAGCATAATCAGTGATCCCTACAGAGATGGTGGTTCCTACTGCTAGACAAGCATCCGTGATCCTGAAGGAAATGCTGAAAACTTGGTTCAAGACTTGGATACTATAGAAGAACTCAGGGATTTGGCAAGGATAAGAATGGCTAGTTATCAACAAAGAATGGCTGGAGCCTACAAGGATCAGGAAGTTCCAAGTTGGTGATATGGTATTGAGGAAAGCATTTCAGAATACCACAAATCCTGCTGATGGAAAGTTGGCACCAAAGTGGGAAGGCCCCTACCTGATTGAAGCTGAGGCAGGAAAGGAGGCATATCGATTGCTAACAATGGAAGGTGATTTGCTACCAGGAGCTTGGAATGCTGTCCACCTGAAGAAATATTTCATGTAGTAAGGATCCAGGATCCTTAACTACTTACATGACCAATATCCTCGAAGGATCCTTACAGGATGGAGGATCCTCATTTTGGTAATGACCTAATCTCAAACTATTTCATTCTTTAATTATCCTATATACAAGGAGAAGGATCCTGGATCCTTTATCCTTCTTTCACTTAGTTCTGAGTTTTGCAGAAGGTTGATATGTCCTTGACAAAGGATTGAGTATCCACAGAAGTATCCAATTATTTGGGCTTGACCCTAGTTATTTGGGCTTGACCCCAGTTATTTGGGCTTGACCCTAGTTATTTGGGCTTGACCTCAATTATTTGGGCTTGACCCCAGTTATTTAGGCTTGACCCCAGTTATTTGGGCTAGTCCCCAGTTGTTGGGCCTGTCTCCAGTATCGCCAGCAGCGCACGATGATCCTGGTACAATTCATGGCAATGGGACCAGTACTCGCTTTAGGGGCTGGCAATTTCATTGTACTCGCTGTATCCGGGATCCTACGTATAATGGTAGACGTACCATACATCTATTCCTAAGGTTTCTAACGTTTTCACGTTAGCTAAGGTTTTGGCATTTTCATGTCACTAAGTTTGGATAGTCGCCAGTGAGGGCCATACTCCAGTTTACACAAGATCCTTTGGGCTTGTCCCCAGTTTTTTGGGCTTGTCCCCAAAATTGTCGGGCTTGTCCCCCGTTGCTAACTCTTCTCTTATATTGGCTTAGTCCCAAGTTATGTTCCATTTCAGGTTTTTGAAGTTAAACAGCTAAGGATCCTTGATCCTTACCTTTTACTAAGTTTTGTCTTTTGGTTATCCTGATTGTAAATGTTAAAGATTTAGGATCCTAACTTGGATTCTCAGGTATGATCCTTGATCATTTTGATATTATTCTTTATTTATCTAAGTGACCCTTATTCTTTGACAACAGAACACATGATCCTTAAGTTATATTACTTTTTTGAATTTATCGATTATAGGATATTTGATCCTTGATCATATCCTAAACTTTTTGACATGATCTATTAAACTTTTCTTCTTTACTTATGAATTCAAACAAAGTATATCACAACAATTGAAAGATAAAATATTTACAAAAGTAACAACACATGATAAGCCAAAAGATTAAAGTTTTATTTATTTATCAAAAGTTAAACCCTTAAAAGGTTGTCAAAATTGCCAACCCAAATTTCTACCAGTAAAACGTGGCCCGTCCACTTGGGTTGGCAAAGGGTGTCCATGTTAACAAGGTCTAAGTGCAGGAATATAAAGAACGACAGGATCACAATGGCTTCATCCCCCAAACAAAGGATCCCTCCACCATTTGTAATCCTACCTATTGTCTGAAGGATTAGTGATCCTTAAACCTAATTACTATTGTTTAAGTACAGACCAACAATTGTTCGAGAAAAACACCATCAAACAAAAACCACTACCAAACTATAAAAAATGGGCTCCGGCAGCGTCTAGATAAATCCATCATCGCCCATTTCTGCAGCTCAAACCTTCGCTGCATCACCATCACCTCCTACCCCAGCATCACCAGCTTGATCCTTAGCCCCGCTGCCGCTTGCCTCTAGCATTAAGACTTCTCCAGCCTCCTCTTCATCATCAAGCTCAGCCAGCCTAGCCTTCCAGCCCTCCTGGTCCCAATTGGTCCTGTCAATGTCAGGATCCTCAGCCTCTTGAGCCATCTGCAGTTTGGTCTTGTACATAGCAATAGCAGCAGAGAGTTTGGCATCCTCCAACACCTCATTCTTCTCCTGATCAGCAGTTATTTAGGCCATGACCACCAGCCTCTTTGCCACATTGAGGTCTTTCTCGAGGTTGGAGATTGTTTGGTCCTTAGCCAGGAAGATCTTCTGGAAGTCCAGCTCCTTCATCTCAGCCTCTTCAACATAGGCATCAAAGAGCATCTGGATCTCAGCGAATTTCTGCAAAGAAAGAAGGATTCATTTCAGGATCACTTATCCTTATATGGGCATGATAGAATTAAGGATCAGGGATCCTTACCTCATTGAAGTATTCTTCAAATTGATGACGGATGAGGGGCAGGCCTTAAAGGTTGTCAGCTTCGGTGGACTTCCTCTTCTTTCCCCCTTTGCCCTTGGAAATGACAGGCTTAGGGACTGGAACACTTGGGCTAGCAGCAGATTTCTTCTTTCCAGACCGGGGAGCAACAGTACTAAGATCAGTAACGCTGAAGCGAGTGGCTGACTTGGAGGATTTTCCAGCGCCTACCAATCCAAAACAACAGATAAGTATTCTTGTTTTATTTAAATATTTAAGCATATATAAACTTGGATACTTACTTGACATTGTGACTGAGCCGGAGGATACTTATTGAGAATCCTTTGAGTTTGATTGGAATGATCTTACTGCAGGATCAAGATTCCAGAAAGCAGCGATCCTCTTTTTTGTTGCAGGTGATGGAATGATATGAGAGACAGAGATAGCTGCAAAACAAAAAACGATCAGTTATCCTCACAGGAACAAGAACAGGGTTATCCTATGATCCTTCTATAAGGATCCTCTATCCTACCATGGGTGGCCCACTTTCTTGGGAGATCATTCCCATCCGGGATAGAATCCCTCCTAACGAAGAAAAAACGCTTCTTCCAGTTGGTGTCATTCTTGGTGGTCTTGAGGATTGGGTGTGCATCACCGGGTTTATGTTTGAATAAGAAGCGGTGTGAACCATGGCTCACAAGGTTATACAGTTCAGCCAGTTTCAACATCCCCAACTCTGTACCTTCCTGCTCAATGATTCTCTCTAGGGTATATAAAACCCTCCACATCATTGGCATGGCCTGAATGTAGCACATGCTGGTGAGAGAGAAGAAGGATTCAGTGAAGGCAGGGAAAGGATAGGAGTATCCTATCAGGAATGGAGTGGCCGGAAAAGCAACCCAGGTTTCAGAAACAAAATCACTTTTGGCGGTAGGGTCAAAGGGTTTGAAGACGGTGTTCGCCGGAAAACAGTGGCAGATCATGTCAATCTCCGGATCGGTGAAGCTGCAGAATTTCTTTGGAGTACTTTTGATAATCCTTCGGCTTTTCAAAGGACTATCTTTCTGGTGATCCTTGGCAGGGGATGATCGTAACTTCATTGTGATCTAAAGATTTCGAAGAAGAACAGAGTAAGAAGATGAAGAGAAAAGGAGAAGAAAGATACCTGATTGATCTTTGAATGAGGATTTAAAGGAAGTAACGCACGAATTTAAATGCCTATCGATCCTTATCTCTAACCTATTTATAATGATGATTCTGCAGGATTGTCACTTCAATGACGTAAGACCAGCAACGACTAGTTCGATCCAAACGGCTATATATTTGTTAGTCAGTTGGAGAAAAGATAAAAAATACAACTCGTTAAATTACATTTTACTCCTTATATTTTGGGGGAAATTATTAGGGGAGGATTTTCCAATCCTAAGGATCACGGATCCTCAAGCACTGCCAGGATCACGGATCCTCAATTCTGTTTGAATTAAGAATCCCCAGAAGACATTGCAGGATTAGGATTCAGGATCCTTGTTGTTATCCTTATACAAACAATTGCCTTTATTATGTTTAATTTTGTTTTGCAGGAGTATACGCCTTGGACTTGGTCTTGCCGATATTCTTGGGGAATATGCCCTCAATATTTCGCACGTGCATGGCTTTGTGAACGTTATGGAGATCATGGGAAGCTTGCACATTTAGAGGATAGTTAGTTGTTTTAGTTATTTCTAAATTTAAAAGGGGATAACAAGCTTGAATTAGAACACTTGGCTAATTTAGCAAACACACACTCTAGAAACACTCTCGCAAGCTCTCAACAGTTCATTTGGAGATTTCATACACATTGCACTCTAGTGATCCTTGTAACAAGCTTGTTATCATCCCGATTTGTAAAGATCATTTTTTTAATTTTAGTTGGTGATCGGTAGTTTCCATCACCCAAGGTTTTTTATGCTGGAGATCAACTCTTGATCAAGGGCTTTTTCCTCGTATAAATCCTTGTGTCTGTTGGTGCATTAGATGTCTGTTAACTTTTTCTTGTATCGAGTCATGTAGAGATTAGGTCACGGAAATCGAGAAAACAAGTATTTTAGGGTAATTCCGCTTGAAAGGTGCATGAAGACATTTCAAACGGAATTAGCAAGTTCAAGCGAAATTACTAATTCCGCATGGAATTAGGTAATTCCGTTTGAAAGCTTAATTCCGTTTGAGACTATTTCAAACGGAATTACACGCCTATAAATACTGAACTTGCCCATGTCATTTAAAACGGATTTAGATCACGGTTTCTGAGTCGAGGTGCTGTCCGTTTTTCATTTGAATCTGTAAAATCTCAGAATCGATTAATAAGAAGACAATTAGAGGAAAACAAGCTGTGTTACGTCAAATTCACTGATTCTGCCTTTGTTTTTTATGTTGAACTCTTCATATTAACTCGTTAGGGTTACACGACGATCCAACAAGTGGTATCAGAGCTCAGGACGAGGAGTTCATACCAATTCAACTTGATCTCATCGGATTTTCTCACTTCTACTCCTTCTTTTCTAATTTGAACAAGATTTAACGGTTGAAATGGCTTAAAACTCACATATATCAAGCGAAACATAGTTTTAACTAATCCGTGAAAGATTTGGACTTTAATTAGAACAAATTTTGATAAAAACTGATAATTTCGCTTGAAAATCTATTCGAACATGCTGACATCATCATAATTCCGTTTGAAAGTATCATTGTAATCCCAAACGGAATTACATATTTTGTCTAATTTCGCTTGAAAAAGTGCAGTCAACTTCAAACAAAATCTAATTTCGTTTGAAACGTTCAAACGGAATTACTAATTCCGCTTCAAAGTAGCTAATCCCGCTTGAATTGGCTTAGTTCCGCTTGAAATACCTAATTCCGTTTGAATTGGTATTCCGCGTGAACTGGTAATCTCGTTTGAAAGGCTATTTCGTTTGATGAAGTAATATCGTTTGAGCGATTCTGCTTGAACTAATTTCGTTTGAAACTGATATTTTCAAAATTCCAAATTTTTTTCTAAGTGTTCGTTGACTGTTTCAGGTACTTGAAAGATGGATGATTTCATGAATCCTTTCTGTGATGTGTTTGCTTTTACCGGTGGTTCGGGAGATGGCACATCAAATAACACGAATGAAACTACACCAACACCAAGTGCAAAGAAAATTCTTTCTGATGCTATGAGTGTAGACAGTGCATATGGAACATACAATAAGCCGCCCAAGTTGATGGCAATTGAAGATTACAACAGGTGGGCTACAAGATTTGAAGAATGGCTTAAAGCGTTTGCATATTCCAGTTGGAAAAGCTTGAAAATGGTTTTGATTTGGGGAGAACGGATTATGAAAACTTAGAAGAAAATCAAATAGAAAGATATGTTGCTGAACAAAAGTGCATTGCTCTGCTTCACCAATCTGTCAGAGATGATACTATCTCACTGATTGAGTACAAAGATTCGAGAGATCTTTGGGAAAAATAAAAAATAAAATGTGTAGGCAGTGCTGAAATAGTTAAGAACAAAAAGAAGCTGTTACGAAAAGAGTTTGATTTGTTTGGTTGTTTAAAGAACGAGTCTGCTTCCAAGATGATTGAATGATTCGGGCATTTGAAGATGGAGCTGGCAAGACACAACATCATATACACTCAAGAAGAGTTGGTTGACAAATTGTTTGATTCACTACCGAATGAGCAAGATTGGCAGTACTTTGCCTTGATGCTGAAGAACACAATCAAATCGACTGATTTGACAGTGGATCTGTTTATCGAAAGACTGGAAAGCCATGAATTAGAGATCAAGAAATCTAGCAAAGTCAATAACTCATCTTATCAACAGAATGTGGAGCTGTATTACAGAGGCATTATGATTCCAAAAACTGCATCTCCTAAGACAGCCTTTTCAGCAGAAAGTTCAAACACAATGAATCAAGAAACTCCTAGCAGTGGCTATCATGGTGGTTCATCGTCAAATACTTCAAATCAATCTGCATCAAAGAATCTATTTCAATGCAACATTGCTGTGGATCTGAAGAATGGTCAGAATTTCAGTGAAGAATCTACCAAACAACAGATGGTGTTTTTAGCGTCTGTGTTAGAATCGTACGAAAGCCTCGTTGCAGGAAAGATCGGAAACACCAACCTAACAAAAGAAGACTACGATCAGATTGATCCTGAGGAAATGGAGTTGATCGATATAAGGTGGTGTATGGCGAGTGCAGTGAGAAGAGCGCAGCGATTTATGGAGATTACTGGAAGACAGTCTATTGGTGGACCTTCTACCAAGTTAGGCTTTGACAAGTCAAAAGTCACGTGATTTAAATGTAAACAAAAAGGCCATTTTAAGCGTGAGTGCCGAAATGCTTACACTGATGATACTGCAAATCCTTTTCAAGAAGATTATTACAAAAGGGAAATTTATCATCAAAATAAAGCAGAACCTCCCAGGATGAAGCAGATAGAGGAGGCACCCAAAGAAAAATCCAAGGCACTTGCTGTTTTTCATGATGATGAAGGTTATGATTGGAGTGATGTTTTGCCTGAGGAAGACGCAGTTGGATATGCCTTTACAGCAACAAAGATTGTTCCATTTAAAGATAACAGATCTGAAGAAGTGAAGTATGTGAACAGGAGGGCAACAACTCAATTCATGAAAAGCAAAATCTATCGTACATGGATGGAAGCAAAGAAAGCGAGACGATGGGATCCTGATAGAGAATGTTATCTTGATCCTAATGGAAACATAGCTGTTGATCCAGATACGGTTGATGTTGAAGTTCTCACAAAACAACTTGCTGATGAAGAATAAGCCAGACAGAGAGAATGGTGGGGAGGAGGAGAAGCTGATGAGAAAGAGAAAGAGACAGAAAAAGAACTGCAGCCAAAGAAAGTTAATGACGGAATTATTGATACGTCACAAGAATTTACCGCTGGAAACTTGAAGAAGATGGCTGACAAAGTTCTAGCTGCAAAAGAACTAGAGGTAGTTTCAGGTTCTGGAACTGGAACTGAGTCCAAAAACAAGGTCAGTTCAAATGATACACATGAGTCAGGTAAGATAGTTAATGTAACACCTGTGCCTCCACGGCCATCAAACAAATACCAAACCAATGAAATATTATATTTTCATACTTGGGATTTGTAAAAATATGTGTATCATTTGCACATATCAATTCTTGTTCAATTTCAAACTCTAAATCGCTTTCTGGAAGGTTATACGCGCACCGATGCGTAAATATAACCAGTTTAATGCAACAAACACTCCGGAATAGTGACATAGGCTTAACATACCTTAAATAACCTTTACATAACTTATAAATAAGTTTTGAAGGCTTTGGTATGGCAAAATCAAGTTAAATCGCTTACAGGGACTAAAGTTGACAAACTGCGAAAGTATGCCAATTTGAACTGTAACAGACATTCCGGAACATGACCATAAGTTAAACATACCATAAATATCCTTTACATAGCTTAGAAATAAGCTTTGAGGTGTTCGGTGTGCTAAAATAAACTTTTGGGTCATTCAGGGACTAAAAGTGTCAAAAAGTGCACAAGTTTGCATTTTCGCGCATAACTTACGTTCTGAATACATCCGGACATCCAAAAATTTATGTAAGCATGACTATATTATGCTTTAGTGTTTGGATTACCAAAAATCCATTCGTTGCGTCATTTGGATCGTTTTTCGCGCTTATGCGCATTCCGTCGTAATTAAGCGAACATCGCGTTCGTACGACCAAACGAACCAACACCCGGCATATTTTTGAGTATGTTTCATTTCCACAATGTTTAGACATCATTTTAGGGCCTTAAAGTTGGCTTTACGGGCCTTAGAAGTGTCGGAAATGGCATAAACACATAACAGGGACCAAAACTGTCATTTCTGAAAGATGTTTGCTTATACATCGAATCTAGTCCTTCCCACTTGTTGCACATGGTTTTGGGAATCTATGGGCTGGTATTTTGGGCACATGGTATTACAATACCATGGGTGCTAGTGTATGGCCAAGATTGAAGCACTTTTTCCAAGAAACGATCCTAACGGTTCGGGAAATCCTATAAATACCCCACCCCCCATGCTTCAAAATTACAAGAACTTTGATTTGAGAAACTCTAAGTTGAAACTATTGTTTCATACCTGAGATTTTTGAATCAAAGTTAGCATTCGGGGACCCTTCGTAAGTATTCTTTCGTTCTTTTATTGCTTTTCGAGTCTTTCGAGTCTGAAAGTCAAACTTTGTTTGACTTTCTACATTGAACAGTTATGGTCAATGCGAAGTTCGTTTGAACTTCGCAACGTGATTGTAATCACGTTGGTCATAGTCCCTTGGGACTATGCCCACTGATTACCACGTTGTCTAGGGTCGTAGGGTAGGCGATCTAATAAATCGCCTATACCTTCGAACTCGACCCATTTGGTCGATCATTAGGATCCGACCAAATACATTAGGTGACCATAGTAGGTAGGGAATAACCTTCCGAGGTTATACCCTATGGTCGCTTCGTTTAAGTAGTTGTATGATAGGTAGTTTATATGCCTTAGGTAAATTACCAGAATACCCTTTTCATGTATAATTGGTAATTAAGCATATGTAACCTAAAATTTTGTCACATAACTGATTATGTAACATGTTTAGGCATATAACACTTGTCATAGGACTAGTTAGACGGTCTGAACGCGTTTCACGCGCACGACGCGTTAAAGTAGCATATGTTACCTTAATGGGTCGCGATGGGTCGAAAGCAATTAGGTTTGGTTTCATTGTAGTATGTAGGCCTTGTTAAACCATATCATATGAGTTCCAACACTCATTTGGTTTACCAAGCCTCATCCTATCCGATCTCCCGATTTAAGTCCGGTTTATTTATATAGTTTTAGATTGCCGACTGATTCCGTGCTCTCTCTAGCTTTGTTTGGTTGTTGTTCAAGACCTCCAAGCATTCTCAGGCGAGTACATTATTCCCCTATTTTACTGCTTTCAATTGTTTTGGGGTGACTCATATGTGCTAAATGTTTTCAAGGTTTTAACGATGGTATCAAAACGATTTTTGATTTATACAAAACTAATAACGATTTCAAAAAGTGAACAAACTTGTTGGTTGTATTTACATAACAAATGACATTCATTAGCAATGATCAAGCCGACCAGTATTAGGTTATGGTACCATAGGATCTGACAAATCCCGTTAGTTACTACACCCGTAGTTATGTGTGGGTGTTGTGGGTAGCGACTGAATCTGTAATTGTTAATTTACTCTTTGGTAAGGGTTTATTAATGCGAGTTGTTAATCTATCCTTTGGTAAGGGTTTATTAATGTGAATTGTTAATCTATCCTTTGGTAAGGTTTTATTAATGCGAGTCAAGAAGGTTTGAATGTTATTAGCGAGACGACCATATAAGTAGTTTCACGACCTAAAACGAATTTAACGATTGGGTAAACAATTGGTTTTCACACGATGTTTTAACGATTGGGTAAACGATTGGCTTCAAAGCGATATACGATTGGGTTTTGGTTATACATATTACATGATTTACATTGGGCATGAACATTACTTTGGTGGTTTGGTTTGACTAAGTGATTAAGTAACAATGCGTGTGGAATATGATACAAGCATGGTGGATACGCCGCTGGTACTTCCTATATATAAGTGTCTGTATGGTATTACATATTGTAGCGTTATTTGAATCATTTCAGTTTGAGACATAGAACATTTTATACAAGTAACATACTTTTCACAAGACAATTATTTACAAACAACTTATCTTATACAAACTCATTTTACATGGTTATTCATTTAATCATGCATTATTCTCTTATTTATACATATCACTTGAACTTATTATTTTTCAAATGATTTACAAAGACAAAGCAAATTACAAGGTTCATGACTAAACATTTTCTTAAAACAGAAGTCATGAATCTTATTTTCACAAAACCTATGTACTCGCCAGCATTTCTTTGCTGACCTCGTTTTCACATATGTTTCAGGTATTGTTGGATGATATCGATTGATAAGATGCATGCTCACATAGGACTGGACAAGGCCTTAGTGACTCAATAACAATGATAGACTATGTTTAAATAGTGTATTTAGATTTCAAGACGATGTAATTATTCAATGTTTAATAAAACGAAACACTCTTTGGTATCCATGGTTATGAAACATTAATTCTGTTGCAACACGCCCCGATGTTTCCGCCGCGATTTGTTGTTTTACGCGGTCGGGGTGTGACAGAAAGATGGTATCAGAGCCCATGGTTATAGGGAATTAGGTTATTAGTAATGCTTTGACCTAGTCTATAACCTTCTTAGGACCCTAACGCGAGTTTACTTGCGTTTAGTCATAAAACAATACCGTCACCTATCCTTAGGCGACGACCACAACAAGAACATAAATTTCAAAAACGCTTTGAAAACTAATCATCTGTTCTAGGATGATTGATTACTAGGTTTTGAACCCTCTATGGTAAGGTTTTGAACTCTCTAGTATATGGTTTTGAACCCCTTTGAGTTTTCAAAACTTCGTCAAGGTTTTGGGTTTTAAATAATGTGAACACGTGCAAACTGGAAGGGTGAATGCCTGTATTCTGGGTTTTCTGTCTAGGCAAGCACTTCGTATACATCTCATCAGACGCGAGACCAGTTGTGCTTACCTGGGAATTCTTGGGATGAGTGTTCACTTATAGGCGAGCATGTCTTCGCGATACATTATTTTTGACCCATTTACTTTGATTAGTCACCGTCTCATTTGTTTGCCTTAGGTAACAAACAAATGATCGAAATCTTCATGCGTTATCATTCTGTTTTGATTGTCCAATAATCTTTCACCTGTTTCTCCCTACGCCTTTCTTTTTCTTCAAGAATGTCTCTTCATCACGATG
The DNA here is from genome assembly GCA_030545235.1 of Helianthus tuberosus. Taxonomy (NCBI): domain Eukaryota; kingdom Viridiplantae; phylum Streptophyta; class Magnoliopsida; order Asterales; family Asteraceae; genus Helianthus; species Helianthus tuberosus. The sequence continues at coordinate 133,998,360 of CM060430.1, read as the reverse complement.
ACGCCCAGATATCTGAGCAAGCAGCCAAATTAGCTCAGCGAATAGGCGAAGTAGTCCTGAAGACTGTTGAATTAGCTACTGCCATGTATCATCTCCAGGATGAAGCCACTCAAGAGTCACCAAGACAGGCAGGACCTAGTCAGGCGACAACACCATCAGCCAATAAACCAATCAAGGAATCAAAGACCATGGATGAACGATCCCCTAAGAAGTCAAAGAAGCGAAAGGCTTCTCAGAACTTCGCCATGGTCGCTCACAATGGTAAAGCAGTCCCCAACCAACCAGCTCAACCCCCTGCTAGGTGTGTATGGCTTTTCCTATGATACCTACATCAAGGAACTATGTACCTTACAAACTACTCTTGTGATTTCTCTCTTTCAAATGATTGCTCATGATTCCCTCGAAAATTTTAAGTACTCGTTTCACTCTAAGAAACAAAGTACAGAAAATTAAGTGACATTATGAGTAATCGTGCTTTTCGCACATCTGTGCCTTTAAATCTTTGGTTAGATAACTAAGGGTATTTTCAAATCTCATACCCATTACGTTTTGATTTTTCAACATACACAGTACCAGTATTTCAAAACAATCTTCATGATCTCAAAACATTTCATATAGTTTGAAAACAATTTTTCTAGATGCATTGTCTATGTTATTTCAAAAACATTGGCCATGTTATCAAAACCAACCTTTCTAATTTCAAAATATTTCATATAGTCTGAAGACAATATTAACACAATACATTTTCTGATCAAGTGCATGATTTCGAAAAGCATCATTCATGTCTTTCAAAAACCTTATACATAATTTCAAAATTCATCTCGCATGATTTTAAAACATTTTTGTAAATATATCTACCTAATACACCTACTTTATGATTTCAAAAAGTATTATATATAAGGTTTCAAAAACGTTAAACACATTTTTTTCTTAAAAGAACCCCATGCATAGTTTTCAAAAATATTTTCCTCATACATTGACTTAACCTTCAAAATTCTGCTTCATATGTCGCCTTGACATATCAAGCATCTCAACTTCATAAGCATTTTACATCATGTTTTGACCTAAGCACATCCAGTGCAAGGTTTCAAAACATCTTCAACTTCTAAAATTCATATGGGATCTTTTTATCTTTACAATTAGATCCTTGTGGATGATTATCGTTCAAATCAGAGTCCTTAATTGGATTCCTTATGTACCTTAATTCGAACACTTCGGTTCCTAGTAATCGAAATCGAATTTTCTTTTTGAATCTTTCTATCTTTATAGTTGGATTCTCGATAACATTTAAAGTACCAAATGAAATCCACGGAATGGATTCCTAGTGTGCTTTAAATGCATGTACGCAATTTACAAGACAAATTAACAAACAATTTTGTGGTTATGTGACTATGTGTTTATTCATCTTATGTTTTCTTTTATGCATTTTTTTGTTTTTAATACTCTGGATATTCGTTATCCAAATCCTCGCAGAATCTTTCATATCTTCATATGAGGGATTCGTAGCAGGATATTCAAAAGGTACTACCTTCAATCCTTAATGGGCTTCTATGTAATAGTTAAGACCCTTGGATTATATAGTACCACTGCATGATTCATAAGAGACCCTTTAGTGGTCTAGTCAAAAAGATTGATTCACAATTTGGTTAAAGAACGACATCTAGTGATGTAGCTGAACAGACTCCTTGATAGTCTATTTAGATCATTTATTGATTTAATTTAAAGGACTCTATGGTGGTCTAGTCACGCTCATCACCGGTTTGTTCATTTGGTTTTCCCCTACACACTATAAAATAGACTGTGTGAACTGTGCAAGGAATTGTCTGATTATGGACGCGTACATAATTATGAAATTTAGTGCACAGAAACCCAGTAAGATTTATTATGTGTAAGAGCCGATAGTGACAACAATAACGAAATGAGAATGATGTAATAGAGGTACGGTGGACGCACCAATGACGCTTCATATACTTGTATATAAGTATCCCTCTTACATTGCAATCATGATGTTATTAAAGGTTACTAGAAGTTCAGAACCCTAACCAATGTTGTTTGATCTTTTCAACTTCATATTTCCAAGCTCTCACAAGTTTCCTCTAAATAAATTTCGGGACGAAATTTCCTAAAGTATGGGAGACTGTAACACCTGTGCCTCCACGGCCATCAAACAAATACCAAACCAATGAAATATTATATTTTCATACTTGGGATTTGTAAAAATATGTGTATCATTTGCACATATCAATTCTTGTTCAATTTCAAACTCTAAATCGCTTTCTGGAAGGTTATACGCGCACCGATGCGTAAATATAACCAGTTTAATGCAACAAACACTCCGGAATAGTGACATAGGCTTAACATACCTTAAATAACCTTTACATAACTTAGAAATAAGTTTTGAAGGCTTTGGTATGGCAAAATCAAGTTAAATCGCTTACAGGGACTAAAGTTGACAAACTGCGAAAGTATGCCAATTTGAACTGTAACAGACATTCCGGAACATGACCATAAGTTAAACATACCATAAATATCCTTTACATAGCTTAGAAATAAGCTTTGAGGTGTTCGGTGTGCTAAAATAAACTTTTGGGTCATTCAGGGACTAAAAGTGTCAAAAAGTGCACAAGTTTGCATTTTCGCGCATAACTTACGTTCTGAATACATCCGGACATCCAAAAATTTATGTAAGCATGACTATATTATGCTTTAGTGTTTGGATTACCAAAAATCCATTCGTTGCGTCATTTGGATCGTTTTTCGCGCTTATGCGCATTCCGTCGTAATTAAGCGAACATCGCGTTCGTACGACCAAACGAACCAGCACCCGGCATATTTTTGAGTATGTTTCATTTCCACAATGTTTAGACATCATTTTAGGGCCTTAAAGTTGGCTTTACGGGCCTTAGAAGTGTCGGAAATGGCATAAACACATAACAGGGACCAAAACTGTCATTTCTGAAAGATGTTTGCTTATACATCGAATCTAGTCCTTCCCACTTGTTGCACATGGTTTTGGGAATCTATGGGCTGGTATTTTGGGCACATGGTATTACAATACCATGGGTGCTAGTGTATGGCCAAGATTGAAGCACTTTTTCCAAGAAACGATCCTAACGGTTCGGGAAATCCTATAAATACCCCACCCCCCATGCTTCAAAATTACAAGAACTTTGATTTGAGAAACTCTAAGTTGAAACTATTGTTTCATACCTGAGATTTTTGAATCAAAGTTAGCATTCGGGGACCCTTCGTAAGTATTCTTTCGTTCTTTTATTGCTTTTCGAGTCTTTCGAGTCTGAAAGTCAAACTTTGTTTGACTTTCTACATTGACCAGTTATGGTCAATGCGAAGTTCGTTTGAACTTCGCAACGTGATTGTAATCACGTTGGTCATAGTCCCTTGGGACTATGCCCACTGATTACCACGTTGTCTAGGGTCGTAGGGTAGGCGATCTAATAAATCGCCTATACCTTCGAACTCGACCCATTTGGTCGATCATTAGGATCCGACCAAATACATTAGGTGACCATAGTAGGTAGGGAATAACCTTCCGAGGTTATACCCTATGGTCGCTTCGTTTAAGTAGTTGTATGATAGGTAGTTTATATGCCTTAGGTAAATTACCAGAATACCCTTTTCATGTATAATTGGTAATTAAGCATATGTAACCTAAACTTTTGTCACATAACTGATTATGTAACATGTTTAGGCATATAACACTTGTCATAGGACTAGTTAGACGGTCTGAACGCGTTTCACGCGCACGACGCGTTAAAGTAGCATATGTTACCTTAATGGGTCGCGATGGGTCGAAAGCAATTAGGTTTGGTTTCATTGTAGTATGTAGGCCTTGTTAAACCATATCATATGAGTTCCAACACTCATTTGGTTTACCAAGCCTCATCCTATCCGATCTCCCGATTTAAGTCCGGTTTATTTATATAGTTTTAGATTGCCGACTGATTCCGTGCTCTCTCTAGCTTTGTTTGGTTGTTGTTCAAGACCTCCAAGCATTCTCAGGCGAGTACATTATTCCCCTATTTTACTGCTTTCAATTGTTTTGGGGTGACTCATATGTGCTAAATGTTTTCAAGGTTTTAACGATGGTATCAAAACGATTTTCGATTTATACAAAACTAATAACGATTTCAAAAAGTGAACAAACTTGTTGGTTGTATTTACATAACAAATGACATTCATTAGCAATGATCAAGCCGACCAGTATTAGGTTATGGTACCATAGGATCTGACAAATCCCGTTAGTTACTACACCCGTAGTTATGTGTGGGTGTTGTGGGTAGCGACTGAATCTGTAATTGTTAATTTACTCTTTGGTAAGGGTTTATTAATGCGAGTTGTTAATCTATCCTTTGGTAAGGGTTTATTAATGCGAATTGTTAATCTATCCTTTGGTAAGGGTTTATTAATGCGAGTCAAGAAGGTTTGAATGTTATTAGCGAGACGACCATATAAGTAGTTTCACGACCTAAAACGAATTTAACGATTGGGTAAACAATTGGTTTTCACACGATGTTTTAACGATTGGGTAAACGATTGGCTTCAAAGCGATATACGATTGGGTTTTGGTTATACATATTACATGATTTACATTGGGCATGAACATTACTTTGGTGGTTTGGTTTGACTAAGCGATTAAGTAACAATGCGTGTGGAATATGATACAAGCATGGTGGATACGCCGCTGGTACTTCCTATATATAAGTGTTTGTATGGTATTACATATTGTAGCGTTATTTGAATCATTTCAGTTTGAGACATAGAACATTTTATACAAGTAACATACTTTTCACAAGACAATTATTTACAAACAACTTATCTTATACAAACTCATTTTACATGGTTATTCATTTAATCATGCATTATTCTCTTATTTATACATATCACTTGAACTTATTATTTTTCAAATGATTTACAAAGACAAAGCAAATTACAAGGTTCATGACTAAACATTTTCTTAAAACAGAAGTCATGAATCTTATTTTCACAAAACCTATGTACTCGCCAGCATTTCTTTGCTGACCTCGTTTTCACATATGTTTCAGGTATTGTTGGATGATATCGATTGATAAGATGCATGCTCACATAGGACTGGACAAGGCCTTAGTGACTCAATAACAATGATAGACTATGTTTAAATAGTGTATTTAGATTTCAAGACGATGTAATTATTCAATGTTTAATAAAACGAAACACTCTTTGGTATCCATGGTTATGAAACATTAATTCTGTTGCAACACGCCCCGATGTTTCCGCCGCGATTTGTTGTTTTACGCGGTCGGGGTGTGACAGTTAAGTCTGAGTATGACTGCAAAAATTGCATGAAAGAGTGCAAAGTTTGTAGTATAAATGCTTACCTCAGTGGTAAGAAGGTTGAAGAACTGACTGGTAGAGTCAGAAGTGTTGAAGATCAGATCTTAAACCGTGATAAACTGTTAAAAGCTTCGAACGAAAAATTAAAAGAATTAACTGAGAAAATAGAAAATGATAAAAATGACGTAGAAAGAATTAGGAAAGAAAATGAAAAATTGATTCTTGAAAATCGTCAAATTTCAGAAAATTTTGAAAAACTAAAACGAACAGTAAAAGATTCTGATGAAAGAAATGGTAAAACAGACAAAGAAAATCTCCAGCTAACCGGTGTTCTTAGAGTGAAAGAAGAGTTAATCAATCAGCAACTAGATGAAATTGCTAAGTTGAAGCTTCAATTCCAAGAAGCTAAAATTGAAAATGAACGCATCCAGTTGAAACTGAACAGTTACAACTCTGCAAGCTTTGTTTTACAACACATTGTTCCCAAATCTATCGGGAAAAACAAAGCAGGCGAAGATGTATACTCTGATGGAACTGGGGTGGGTTATCATCAGGTTCCACCACCAGTTCTAAACAATTTTTCAAAGAAAAAATCTGGGTTGGTTAATGATGAAGAAGAAAATGAAGTTAAACTCCCAGATACAATTGATGTCACATTCACTTCATCATCTGATGAAGATAGTGTCCAGTCTGGAATTGTTAAAAGTATGGCTGAAAATGTTTAAAAGTCTGTAAGTGACACTACTGAGGATGATGAATGCTTTTTGGACAAGTATATTCCAAAATCAAAATCCAAAAACAACTTAAGTGAAGAACCACATCTTGTGATGTACAAGATGGCAGGATCGGATAAGTTGTATTCGGATCGTGATTTTCCGTTGGAGAATGTGAATGTGGAAAAATTGAAAAATGTGTTCAAATTGATTGAAATTGATCTGTCTGAAGTAGAAGGATTAAATCAGACAAAGAGGCAAATGAATTTTGAAAAAGATAAAGCTTACTAAAAGAAGCTTGTTGTTACACCGCGTTTTTATAACAACAAACAAAACAAATTGTCGGGTGGATATCAGGGTGGTAAGAATTATCAGAAAAAGAATGTTCAAAACAGAAAGTTTGCTGAGAAAAAGGTGTTTGTGAAAAGTTCAAGTTCGAGTTCACTTTCTGATGAAGAATCTAATTTTTTTTCAAAATCAAACAAAGAGTTCTTTGAGAAGAAGGCCTCACAGCCTCAGTCTGAAGGCACAAGTCGGGTAGTTGACACCCGAACATGTTTCAAATGCAATCAAGTTGGACATATTGCACGAAAGTGTACCAACTTGAAGCCTAAGACTGAAGTTCTCAAGATTCAGAAAAGGAAAGTTGATGTGAAAGGAAAAGCTCCAATGGTTGTTGAGCAAAAGGTTTTGAAAAATGAAAATATCAAAGTCAAAACTAAACATGTTAAAACTGTGGTAACTAAAAATGACAAGTTTTACAAACGGGTTGCGTCATCTCAACAAACATGGAAGCCAAAAGTTGTTGAAAAGAAAACAATTTCTCCAAAACCAAAGGTTTCAGAGTCGGAAAAACAATCGTCTTCTACCACACCGGTAAAGATGGATGTTCCTTTGGATTACTTTGAGAAACTTGAATCACAAGAGGCTACTACTTCTGAAAAGAAGAATGTACCAAAGAAAGACCAATCATCTGGTCAACCTTCTAAAAATGATTTCTTTTTATATAAAAAGGTTGAGATTGGGTCTGAAGAAAGTTTGAAAATGAATGACAAAAACTTTCCGCCACTTTACATTGCAAAATCTCACATCAATGTCAAGTTACCCGAGTCAAAAGAGGCTTGGGTGGCATCAAAATCTCACTAAATGTTTTTGAAATGTGCAGGAGCTTCCAAGATCCGTTTCACGATGGATTATGGATAGTGGAGCTTCTCGGCACATGACGGGGAAGAAAACCCTGTTGTACGATGTTCGTGGTTTTAATGGAGGTTATGTGGGATTCACAGGAAATCAAGGAGGTAGGATAATTGGAGAAGGAACGTTATCGAATGGCATTGTCACGTTTGAAAGAGTTAACTACATTGTTGAGCTTGAAAAAATCTTCTAAGTATTTCTCAGATCTGTGATAGAATGTATACAACGCACTTCACAGACAAAGAATGTTTAATCTTGAAACCAGGATTTGTTGTTCCCGAAGAATGGATTATCATGAGAGCACCAAGAGTCAATTATCTGTACGTGTTGGACATGAGTGTAGCAACTACAACCACGGGTCAAGCTCACTGTTTTATGTCAAGAGCAACAGAGAAAGAATCACAGTTGTGGCACCGAAAAATGGGTCATATACATTTGCAAAAAATGAATCACCTGGTGCATAATGATTTGGTTATTGGTGTTCATGTGAAAGGTTTTCATCTTGAGAGGGAGTGCATTAGCTGCATTAAAGGAAAGCAAAAGAAGAAATCTCACCCCGGGAAGAAAGAAAATTCAATCTCGAGACCTTTAGAGAGACTCCATATGGATCTGTTTGGTCCAGTGAACGTTAAAAGCATTACTGGGGATCTCTATTGTCTTGTAGTCACAGATGATTATTCAAGATTTTCATGGGTATTATTCCTGAAGTCAAAAGATGAGACGTTTGATCGTTTGATGATACTTTTCAAGAAGATGGAAAACTTGTACCAGACACGCATTAGAAGATTACGTAGTGACAATGGTATTGAGTTCAAGAATATCAAGATGGAAGAGTATTGTGATGAAAGAGGTATATTGCATGAATTTAGTGCTCCTTACACTCCACACCAGAATGGAGTAGCTGAAAGAAAGAACAGGACGCTAATTGAAACGGCCAGGACGATGCTTGCTGATTCAAAATTACCTGTTAACTTTTGGGCAAAAGCAGTATCAGCCGCATGCTATACGCTCAACCGGGTGCTTACTGTAAAGATATTCAACAAGACATGTTTCGAGCTAATCACCAGCCGCAAACCGAACCTGAAGTATTTAGAACCGTTTGGGTCTCCCTGTACAGTTCTAGAACCTTTTGGTAAGTTTGGTCCAAAGAGTATCGAGGGAATATTTTTGGGTTACTAAAATCCTTTGAAACGAGTCTTTGTTCCAAGCTTGAAGCGGATTATTGAGGCACATAATGTTGAATGTCAAGGCTACACAATGCCACCACAAAATCCCGGCGACTCATGGCGTTTTCACTATGACACTTTGAGGAATTCATTTGACATGGAAAAAGAAGAGGAAGAAGAAGAAGATTTCTTTGATGAGTTAGATATTTTAAGAGAGTATGAGTCATCGCAGGAAAGGTTCCCAGCTGAGTCTTCAAGGTATCAAAGGCATACTTCAAATGATAATGAAGCAGGTCCAAGTAATGCTGGAGAACATGATGATATTCAACAAAATGAAGTTGCTCATGATAATCAGACGGTAGAGAATGATAATCAAGAATCTGAGAACAGACCAGTATTTGATCGTGGTAATTCAGATTCGGAGGGGGAGCAAATTCAGATTTCAAGTCAATCTATTCCAGTCAGTGAATAAAGTGCAGATCAAAATATCACAAATTTGGAAGGCGAGGTAGATGTTCCAGGCGAGGTGATGCCAAGAACACTTTCATACCATCCAGAGGAGTTGATAATCGGAGAACTGCAATCAGGCGTCCGCACTAGACGACAACTTGATCAATGGCTTACATGTTTTTATACTACAGTTGCTCCATTACAAACTGAGTTTTCACTGAGTTGTTTTATCTCATAGATTGAACCTAGGACTTACAAAGAGGCGCTTACTGAAGATTCTTGGGTCAATGCGATGCAGGAGGAACTGAGCCAATTCGAAAAGTTAGGAGTGTGGAAGTTAGTAGATTTGCCTGATGGTCACAGGAAAATTAACACAAAATGGGTGTTTAAATGCAAGAGAGATGATCGAGGGGTTATTATTCAAAACAAAGCTTGACTCGTAGTCCAGGGTTTCAGTCAGCAGGAGGGTATAGATTTCACCGAAGTATATGCTCCCGAAGCTCGACTAGAAGCAATTAGGATCTTTCTGGCATTTGCATCGTGGAAGGGATTTAAAGTTTTTCAGTTAGATGTGAAATCCGCGTTTCTCTATGGGAAGGTAAAAGAGGAGGTATATGTCGGACAGCCATCGAGCTTCACCGACCCAATCCACAAAGATAAGGTCTATTTACTGGATAAGGCGTTGTATGTTTTACACCAGGCCACAAGAGCTTGGTACGAGACATTGTCTCAACACCTGCTAGCCAACAGCTTCATCCGTGGAAAAGTGGATGTCACTCTCTTCACCAAAGAGGTCGACGGACATCTTCTGATAGTTCAGATATACGTGGACGACATCATATTTGGGTTAACGAATGAAAGTTTGTGCAAAGACTTTGAAAAAGTTATGAAGCAAAAGTTTGAAATGTCATCGATGGGGGAGATGAAATTCTTCTTGGGACTTCTAGTTGATCAACTACCTGAGGGAATTTTCATACACCAAATGAAGTATGTTCATGATATCTTAGAGAAATTTGGGATGTCAGGATCTACTCCATCGTCAACCCCTCTAGCAACGAATCATGGGATAAACCCAGATCTCACCGGAGACAGGGTAGATGAAACGATGTATCGTTCCATGATAGGATCACTGATGTACTTAACTACTTCAAGACCCGATATTATGTATCTGACGTGCCTCGCAGTGCGGTTTCAGTCAAGCCCAAGAGCTTCGCACATGGTGATTGTGAAACGGATATTACGCTACCTGAAAGGAACTCTATCACTGGGGTTGTGGTATCCAAAACAGGCGATTTCATGCTCGAAGGGTATTCTGACTCCGACTTCGGAAGCTGCAAAGTTAACGCTAAATCAACAACAGCAGGATGTCAGTTTTTCAGACCACGTTTGGTCACCTGGCAGTGTAAGAAGCAGACCTCTGTGGCTCTATCCACATGTGAAGCTGAGTATGTATCTGCTAGCAGTTGCTGCTCTCAGATCTTGTGGATCCAGCAACAGATGCGCGACTACGGTTTGCAATTTCTTAACACCCCTATCTTTGTTGATAATGAGGCCGCAATAAACATTACAAAAAATCCTGTTCATCACGCTAAAACGAAACACATAGAAATTCGTTATCACTTCATTCGCAATTGCTTTGAGAAGAAGTTGATACGAATTGAGAAAATCCACACTGACGAACAGAAAGTTGATTTACATACCAAAGCATTTGACAAAACTCGTTTTAAATATCTTTTAAAACTAAACGGTATGAAGCTTTTATCGGTGTCGGATGGGATTATTGGCGTTGATGATGATAACATTGTAGATGATGATGTTGAGAAACAATCTGCAATGGTTTGTCGATTTTTTACTTGTTTTCGTATTTAGGGGGAGAGTATAGGGTAATATTTTCAGAAAATACAAAAACAGTAAAAATTTCAAAAATACAAAAACATGAGATATTTTCAAAATCCAAAAACAATAGAAAACCAGAAAAGAGCTTGTGTAAAAAGGGAAAATGATAGTACATCGGCTTGACAGTTACGGTATGCTAAAGATATGTAAAGTCTAAAAGGTCTTAAACAGTCTCGCGGATGATGTGCCGATAGGTTTTTACACATTTAGTAGGTTTGTTCGGGATATAAACCTAAATTCAAACTTGCTTATTTCGTGGGGAACACTACTTGGATATATAGGTAACCCCTGAAATCTCGTTTGAAAGATCCCTCTTTCTGAGATACTAGGTCTTTATACTCAGTGATATCTGGGGTATTATCCCGGGACTTCTGATTTTGCAGAAGCAATGGCCTAGTCCCCGGAGAATACTTTACTGCTTGCTTGAAATATAGCACCGCCCTCAGCATAAAAAATGATGAAACATTGAAAATGATAATCACGTGCTGTTGTAAAAAAAGATCATCTAAAGGGGACCCACCTAAAGTCGAACCGTCATCTCTCTGCTGAATGGAAGTTCTGACTTGAGCTCTCACGGTTTCACAATTTAACCCCTTACAGATATCATCAGTGGTATACTCACCTGTAAGACTGAATATTGGGATTTGGATACGGGAGTATATTCAAGAGGTGGGACACATGAATGAGTTTAAGTCTCTAAAACACTAAATCCGTATCCTGGACTGATTGAAATGTGTGTGAGAATTTAAGTGGATTAGTATATCGACAATCTAAGTGAATTGTTTAATTCTGAGTATGTAATCAAAGCTTAACGGTACTTGTAACTTGTTGAATAGCTGATATGATTCCCTAACATGCTCACCAAAAATATGTTTGTAAATAGTTTACATTCTGCATTTTATTTCTGTATTTCATTTTTCTGGTCTAGAAGCTTTAATTCAAAATCCAAAAAGATTTTTCATTTCTGCTTTATTTTCCGACAAACCAAAGTGGGGAGTTGATCTTTAGATTCAGAAGGTTGGAGCAGATGCAGAAAGATTCTAAGCTGGATGATGAGTTGGGAGCTTAACATGTTAATTGAGAAAATGGAAAGTCAAAACAAGTTCATTAACTTGAAACTTGTAATTTTTCAAAAAAATGTTGAACTAAATCAGTTTTGTTTCTGTCTTGTATCAACCAAGGTCATTAAGTTGGACTTGGTAGATAAATTGAGTAATTAGGGTCATTAACTTGGACCTGAATACTTAAGTGGATTTCTAAAACTGATGAACAGTTCATAGAAGTTTAAGATTGAATAGATTATAATGTTATATGTTTGAGAAATAAGAAACAGGAGTCAAGTTCCCCATGGTAAAGAAATTGTCAAAGTTTGAACCAGAAGTTTAGTCCCAGCATATCGAGAGGGGGAGTCTGCGAAAGGGGCAGTCAGAATTCTGGATCAATGTTTAAAGGGGAGATTGAAGGTTAAAGTTTGAAGATAAAGATTGAAGGAAGCTTTTACAAATGTCAAATCAATTTGGAAAGACATTCAAGACCGATCAAGACTGAAGACTCGATCCCGAAGACTTCGTCAACATCCAAGGGGGAGTCTGTTGGTGCATTAGATGTCTTTTAACTTTGTCTTGTATCGAGTCATGTATAGATTAGGGCATGGAAATCGAGAAAACAAGTATTTTAGGGTAATTCCGCTTGAAAGGTGCATGAAGACATTTCAAACGGAATTAGCAAGTTCAAGCGAAATTACTAATTCCACATGGAATTAGGTAATTCCGTTTGAAAGCTTAATTCCGTTTGAGACTGTTTCAAACGGAATTACACGCCTATAAATACTGAACTTGCCCATGTCATTTAAAACGGAATTAGATCACGGTTTCTGAGTCGAGGTGCTGTCCGTTTGTCATTTGAATCTGTAAAAGCTCAGAATCGATTAATAAGAAGATAATTAAAGGAAAACAAGTTGTGCTACGTCAAATTCACTGTTTCCGCCTTTTTTTTATGTTGAACTCTTCATATTGACTCGTTAGGGTCACACGACGATCCAACAGTGTCACTTGTTCATTTCATTTGCAAGTTATTCATACATTTGTTCATTGTTTCAAGCATCATTCCTCACAACAAAGATTTGGTTGCATTATCCTAGCCTGATTTTTGACCAAAACACTTGGAGGATCCCGAAACCAAAGAAGTGCTTCAGGATATACACGAAGGGGATTGTGGTAACCATACTGGGGGCAGGTCGCTATTCTCAAAGGTATTAAGAACATGATACTATTGGCCGACGATGAGAAAAGATGCTGCAGAATATGCTCGAAGATGTGATTCGTGTCAGAGACACAGTAATATATTACATCAACCTACTGAGCCACTTTATCCTATCGCTTCCCCTTGGCCATTCATGAAGTGGGGAATGGATATAGTAGGAAAATTGCCAAAGGCTCTAGGAGGAAAAGTCTTCATGCTGGCAATGACTGATTATTTCTCCAAGTGGGTTGAAGCTGAAGCATTTGTTCAAGTTAGAGACCAAGAAGTAGTATCCTTCATAAAAAGGAATATACTGACTAGGTTTGGAGTACTAGCTGAGATAATTTATGACAATGGTTCTTAGTTTATAAGTAAGAGGACTACTGACTTTTGCAAGAGTTGGGGAATCAAAATGATCACATCCACACCGGTACATCCTCAAGCAAATGGACAAGCAGAATCCTCAAACAAGATAATTGTCAATAATTTGAAGAAAAGGCTTGGAGCTAAGAAGGGAATGTTAGGGATGGATTTTCTAAACCTAAGGATCACGGGTCCTCAAATGCAGCCAGGATCACGGATCCTCAATTCTGTTTGAATTAAGGATCCTCATAAGATGTTGCAGGATCCAAGATCCTCATTGTTATCCTAACACTAACGATTGTTTCCATTACATTTAAGCTTGTTTTGCAGGATGGAACGAGTGGGACTTGGTCTTACCGATATTCCTGGGGAATATGCTTTAATATTCTGCACGTGCTCGGCTGCAATGACCGTTTTAGAAGACATGGGTAGCTTGCACATTTGGCGGATAGTTTGTGTTAGGGGAGGATTTTCTAACAATTAGTGATCCTTACTTGTTATCCTAATTAATGATCCTTACTTCTGTGACAGATAGTGATCCTCAGAAGAACTTCAGGATCATGGATCACTTTAAGGATCCTCATACTAACGATTGTTTGTTTATGTTTCGTATTATTTTGCAGGAGTAACAAGCTTGACTTGGTCTTGGCAACGTTACTATGGAATATTCCACGGGTATTTCGCACACGTTTGACTGGAAATGGACGTTGTGGAGAACGTGGGAGCTTGGCACAAATGTCGGATAGTTTGTTAGTGTAGTTAACTTCTATTTTTAAAGGGGTGACGAGCTAGAATTTAGAACACGTAGTCATTTTCAGCTACACACACTCTCATACAATCGCACTCTTGAAGCTCTCGGCAAACACTTAACAGTTTTCACTCACTTTTACACATTTCACACTAGTGATCCTTGTACCTGGCTCGTTGCTATCCGAAGTTGTAAACATTTATTGATTTATTTAAGCTTGGTGATCGGTAGTTTCCATCACCCGGGGTTTTTTGTGCCGGAGATCAACTCTTGATCAAGGGCTTTTTCCCCGTATAAACCCTTGTGTCGATTGTGCAATTTACATTGAAGTGATCCTTATCATTGTTCCACATTCAAAGCATCATTCCCCATAACAAAGAGTTTGGTTGCATTATCCTCATCAGATTTTTTTTAACCAAAACAGTTTGTTACTTAGATTATTTCTATTTTTAAAGGGGATAACAAACTTGAATTAGAACAATTAGAAAACACACACACACTCTCGCAAGTTCTCTGCAATACATTGGCGATTTCATACATTTTGCACACTAGTGATCCTTGTAACAAGCTTGTTATCATCCCGAGTTCTAACGATCATTTGCTTAATTATAGTTGGTGATCGGTAGTTTCCATCACCCGAGGTTTTTTATGCCGGAGATCATACATTGATCAAGGGCTTTTTCCTCGTATAAATCCTTGTGTCACTTGTTCATTTCATTTACAAGTTGTTCATACATATGTTCTTTGATTCAAGCATCATGCCTCACAAAAGAAGATTTGGTTGCATTATCCTAGTATGATTTTTGACCAAAACAGTTTGGCGCCCACCGTGGGGCAATTGGTGCTTCATTTCTGATAAATTTTGTTCATTGTGTTCATTTCGGTGCATTATCTTCAACCATATGGCTTTTTCAGCAAAGAACACTTCAAGCTCTATGCCGGCAGTCATTTCTTCACAGGGCGTTCCACCTTTGCCTCCACCACCTTTTGGATTCCAGAAGAATGCTGAGAATGCTGCGAAGAAACAAAGCTCCGTTTTCTCAAAACCACCAACTTCTGCTATTTCTGCTAGTCCTTCTAACAATGATCTTTATTCTTTGATTTTGTAGATGAGGGATTACATGCAGCAGCAAGACAAAACTAATGACAGGATCCTTCGAGAGATTGATGACATCAAGAAATTGAAGAGATCAGCGGAGGATCAC
Source organism: Helianthus tuberosus (assembly GCA_030545235.1). Taxonomy (NCBI): domain Eukaryota; kingdom Viridiplantae; phylum Streptophyta; class Magnoliopsida; order Asterales; family Asteraceae; genus Helianthus; species Helianthus tuberosus. The sequence goes on along the minus strand of CM060430.1, from coordinate 133,983,053 downwards.
TCTCCATTGGTGCCTAGGTCACTGGATTTTGACACTCCAGCTATAACCGCCCTGCAATCTGCAGCTCCGGATATCCAGTACCAGAGTGGACCATTGGGAAGGCGTTATGGATCAATAACTATGAGTCAGGCTTTAGGGTCCCACTTCCAGCCTTCAGGATCCTCTTTTCAGCCTTCAGGATCCTCTTTTCAGCCTTTAGGATCCTCCTTCCAGCATCAGGGATCATTCGTTATCTCAGGAGGATATATGAAGACGCATACGGTTCAAGGATCCTCCCAGGTTCAAGGATCCTCATAACTTCAAGGATCCTCCCAGGTTCAAGGATCCTCTCAGCTTCAAGAATCCTCCTTTCAGGTTTAAGGATCCTCCCAGGTTCAAGGATCCAACATCTTTCAGGATCAAGGATTCTTAAGAAGTGTGCAACCCGGAAGTTCAGATGTTCACCTAGGAGACTTCATTCCAATGCAGACCATTGCTTCTTCTGGTCCTTCAGTCATACCAGAATCCCATTAATATGGATTCACATCTGGAATTCCAAACTTGAATCCTTCAGGAGGTAACACTTTGAATAATTCTTATAACACTAACCATGGCTTTGTGCAGGATACAGGTATCAATCAAGCTATGGCAAGAGAATTACAGAAACTAAAGGATATGATATCCAGCGTTCCAGGAGTGGTTAAGCCCATTTCTGAAATTGCAGATGGAAGCCACAGGATATCTCGTTTTGCACCACCCATTTGTGATGCAGAAATTCCGAGGAGGTTCCAAATACCAACCATGAAGCTATATGATGGTTCAACGGATTCTGAAGAGCATGTAACTCAATACAGAGAAAGGATGGAGATCAATCCAATTCCTGAGAGGTTAAAAGAAGCATGTCTATGCAAGGGTTTCAGATCCACATTAACAGGATCAGCTCTTAAATGGCTGCTAAGTCTTCCCCCTTACTCTATTACTTCATTTGCTAATCTAGTTAATCTGTTTAATAGCCAATTCTCATGTAGTAGAAAAATTGAATGTTTAACTAGTGATCTATATAGGCTAACACAAGGTCAAAATGAATCACTTAGAGATTATATCACTAAGTTTAGTAAAGAATCCTTAGATATTCCTAATCTGGACATTGTTACGGCTATGGAAGCCTTTAAAATGGGTTTACTTAAGGATTCATTATTCTATGATGATCTTGTCATGACCCCTTGCAGGAATCTTGATGAAGTAAGAACCAGGGCCCTTAGATTCATCCGATTAGAGGACGATAAAAGGATCCAAGAAAGACTGGCAGGATCCTCGAAGCAGGAAAAGCAAAGATCCTACTTCAGGAACAACAAGTCCAAATTTTATAACAAGTCTGACAACCAGAACGTGCATGCAGTAGAACAGGAAGAGGATGATGAGGATTATCCTCCCATTTCTTAATATTGTTTTTTGTGTTGATAACAATGAATTGATCCTTGCAATGCAGAATTTAGGTGAGAAAGCAAGATGGCCCAGGAAAAGTGATAAGCCAGCTGCTACAAAAGACAAGTCCAAATGGTGTGCATAGCATGAGGAGTTCGGACATCTCACTGAAGAATGTATTGCACTTAGAAAAGAAATCGGTTATTTGTTAAGCAAGGGGCACTTAAAGGAGATTTTGGGAAGAAAAATATCAAGGATCCAGGATCCTGAAAAGGTTCCAGAAAGAGCTCCTGCTCCTCCGGCAGATGCACAAGTTATAAACTTCATATCCGGTGGATCAGACATTTGTGGTACTTCCTTTTCAGCAGCCAAGAGACATGCCAAGGAAACCAAGATGTATAATGGGGATAGACCCATCCGAACCTCTACTGTTACACAGGAAAAAATTATAACTTTTGATGAGAATGATCGTGTCGACGTTCAGGATCCTCATCATGATGGTCTTGTTATTACCTTATTTATATCTAACCATTTTGTTTCCAGGATCTTGATAGATGGAGGAAGCTCAGTAAACATCATTCAGCTTGATGTCCTCAAGAAAATGAACATCCCTGAATCGGATATTATCCCAAGATCCTCAGTTCTTGGGGGATTCAGTGGAAAAACCAAGAATACATTGGGGGACATTAAACTTCCCATCTACATAGAAGGACTTTATTCTTATAAAAAATTTTGTGTTATAGATTGCTTATCCTGTTGAAATGTTATCCTTGGCAGGCCATGGATACATGACATGAAGGCAGTTGCATCTACATATCATCAGTGTGTAAAGATTCCTAGTCCATGGGGAGTGATAAAGATTGAGAGTGACCAACAAGAAGCGAAGAATTGCTATACCTCATCAATGAAGCCAGCCTCAAGACCAAGGGAGCAATAGCAATTAAAGCATCCTCCAAGAGATGTCCTAGAGGCGAGAGAATAAGATGTGAAAGATATCCTTATGGATCCTCATCATCCTGAATCCAAAGTCTTCATAGGATCAGGGATCCTCAGCAAAATTGAACAGGATTTGATATCCTTCCTCAAGAGGAGAAAAACCACCTTTGCTTGGAAGCATGAAGACATGACAGGTATCTCTAAAGATATAATTACTCATAAGCTTGGCATTGACAGGTCATTCAAACCCATACATCAAAAGAGGAGGAAGTTTGCACCTGAGAGGAATGCCATTATCCATGAGGAGGTAGATAAGCTGCTCCGAGCAGGTATGATTAGAGAGGTTAAGTATCCAAGATGGTTAGCCAATGTGGTTGTTGTTCAAAAGAAAAACGGAAAGTGGAGGGTATGTGTCGATTTCACTGATTTAAACAAGGCATGTCCCAAGGATCCTTTCCCATTACCCCACATTGACTCCATGGTGGATGCTACCGCGGGTCATGAGTTGTTGACTTTTATGGATGCTTCATCTGGATTTCAACAAATTCATATGGAACCATCTGATCAAGAGGATACAGCCTTTATGACCCCAACTGGTATCTATTGTTATATTGCTATGCCATTTGGACTAAGGAATGCAGGTGCTACTTATCAAAGGCTAGTCAATATGATGTTTAAGGGACAAATAGGACACACTATGGAAGTCTATATAGATGACATGGTGGTTAAGTCCAAGAAAGCTGAGGATTACCTTAGAGACTTGGAGGAAGCATTTGATATCCTTGACAGATTCAATATGAAATTGAATCCTTCAAAGTGTCACTTTGGTGTTAAAGCAGGCAAATTCCTAGGTTACATGGTAACGAAAAGAGGCATAGAAGCAAGTCCAGAGCAAATCAAGGCAATTGTGAATATCAAATCTCCTGCTAATGCAAAGGATGTGCAAAGATTGACAGGAAGGATCGCAGCCTTGAACAGGTTCATATCAAAGTCATCAGAAAAATGCAAGGAATTCTATGACATATTGAGAAAGAACAAGAAATTTAAGTGGACTGAAAAGCATGGGAATGCTCTCAAAGCCCTTAAGGATTACCTATCCTCAGCTCCTGTCTTGATGAAACCAGAAAAGGGGGATATATTATCCTTATATCTAGCGGTATCCTCTAAAGTAGTAAGTGCAGTCCTTGTTAAGGATCACGAAGGTACACAACATCCTGTCTATTATGTAAGTAAGAGTTTACTTGATGCTGAATCCAGGTATTCACATTTATAAAAAATTATCCTTGCTTTGATTATGGTATCTATTAAACTAAGACATTATTTTGAAACTCATGCCATTATTGTTAAGACTAACTTTCCAATTAAGAATGTTCTCAGGAAACCTGAAATGTCATGAAGGATGGCTAAATGGGTAGTGAAGCTTAGTGCTTATGATATAAGATATGAACCAAGGACTGCCATTAAATCCCAAGCCTTAGCTGACTTTGTGGCAGATTTTAGTAATGACTTACAAAGAGAAGCTGAGTTAGAAGTTCAGCAGCTTGAAGAGACTAAGGATCCTTGGATACTCTTCACTGATGGAGCCTCTAATGTCAAAGGAACAGGACTTGGAATACTACTAAAATCACCACAGGGGGACATAATACCCCACTCAATAGCTTGTGAGTTTCAAACTACTAATAATGAGGCTGAATATGAGGCCTTGATAGCTGGTTTGCAAATTTCCAAGCATATGAGGATCAGGTATCTTGAGGTACATGTAGATTCATTGTTAATTACTAATCACTTTAATGGATCCTATGGTGTTAAAGGTGAATGACTAATCAAATACTTAGAGATAGTCAAGGAATTGGCAGTCTCTTTTGTTTCCTTCAGTTTATCACAGGTACCTAGGGAAGAAAATGCAGAAGCAGGTGCATTAGCCAATCTCGGATCATCATTGAAGATCCCAGAGGATATAAAAATTTCTATTATCCATATTTTGGCTCCTGCTATTAAGGATCATATAGCTATGGAAATAGAAGAGGATTTTGCAGTCATTCCCAGTGATAATGCACAATCTCATTCAGGATCATGGATCCTTCCAATTATGAGATATATACAACATGGAGAGATTCCTACAGGAGAAAACCCCAGGGCGCGGGAGCACGCTGAGCGTATCCTAGTGGGTTTTGGTTCCCATAACCGGATTTCCACCCAAAGTTTGGATGATTCTTCCACCCCGGATTGTACGTGTTGCTGTAGGGGTTATTTTGGGGCTTGATATGATTGCCCATATAGTCCACCTCCTCGTGGCCTGTAAACATAACACCCTGCTCACAAGTACCTGGCTCGTGCGAAACTCCACACTGCTCACATGATGATTGTACCTGCGAAATGTTCTAAGCTTGATCAAACCTTGCTGCCAAAGCTCCAATCTGTGCTGCAAGAGCCGTGTATGTATCAACTTGATGAACTCCAGGAATAGATAATGCTTTATTTCGCACTCCACTGTGACGCGAACTAGACTTCAAGGTAGCTTTTTCTATAATTGCGTAGGCTTCTGTTGGTGTTTTAGTTCCAAGATCGCCTCCTGCATATACGTCTATGCGTTCTTGTGAGTCGTAGTTGAGTCCTTGGTAGAAGTTCAACACAAGTTGTCTTTTGGACAACCCATGATGTGGTACATCGATCTAAAGATCTTTGAACCTCTCCCAAGTTGCATGTAGAAATTCTCCTTCGTCCTGTTTGAATGTCATTATACGGTTCTTTAGCTTAGCTGTCTTTTCCGGAGGGAAATATTTTTGCATAAAAAGATCTGCCATCTCGTTCCAAGTCGTGATGGACCCTGCTGGAAGTGACAAAAGCCAAGATCGGGCTTTGTCTCGCAAAGAGAATGGAAAGAGCCGCAAACGGATTGCGTCTTTAGAAACATCTCTAATCTTGAAGGTCGAGCACACCTCGAGAAATGAAGCGATGTGCCGACCTGGATCTTCGTGATCCTTCCCATCAAACTGCACAGAATTTTGTAACATGTTAATAATACTAGATTTAATTTCAAAACTTGGTGCTGCTGTCGTAGGTCAGGCGATGCTCGGTAGCAAGCCCTCTCCTCCTGGACGGGCGGTCTCATTCAAAGGTTGGTCGTCCTCCGCCATGATGCTTCCTCTTTCTTCCTCCGAACTCTCGCTGTCAGAAAGTACCACTGGTTTGTTGATTGCAGCCGCAATCCTTTATGCAACGACAAGCGATCTTTCGCGGAGCCGCCTACTTCTTCTCAAGTTATTTTCTGGGTCGTTGGCTAGCTCAGGATTAGCGGGTACATGGGTCGTGGACATTAACCTACAAATAATAAGGAAAGCATTATACGGAAAAACAATATAATATAATATACTATTATAAATATATATACTATAATACTAATTTATTTATTCATGTCCGAACTTTTTTTTTTTTGAAAATCTGATGGACTCTGATGACATCTGATGATCGCATCGAAAATCTGAAAAAAAAAAATTATTTTGTTTTTGTTGTTTTTTTTTTTTTTTTTGTAATTAATTTTTTTTTATTTTAAAAATTTTTATTTTTTTTAACCAGAAATTCTGATAAATTCATCAGAATTAACCAGAAAATATGAGTAAACCTTCTATTTTTTTTTGAAAAACTGATAAGGTCTGATAAAAATTGTCTTTTCATCAGAATTTCTGATAAATCCATCAGAATTTACCAGAAAATCTGGTAAATTCAACAGAAATGTAAATTGTTGTCCCAGAAAATCTAATAGGTTTATCAGAATCCATCAGGAAACATGATAAATTCATCAGAATTTATCAGAAAATCTGATGATTTTATTAGAAAGTTTTATTTTATTTTCGTGGAGTAAATAAATAAATATTTTAAACAAGTTTGCTTAATTCCGAACAAGTAAATAAATAAATAATTACAAAATAAATGAATAAATTGTAGTTAACTGAATAATTAAATGGACAGAAATGAATAAATGAATAAATGAACCAAAATAAATGTAGGTAAAAGCATAAATGAAATAAATAAATAAATAGAAAAGCGGTTCGAATCCGAACACGAGGATAAATATAAATATAAACAGGAATGAAATGACTGAATTGAAATAAATGAAATAATTGAATTGAAATAAATTAATAAATAAATGTAAATATAAACAGAAATGAAATAACTGAATTGAAATAAAGAAATGAAATATTGAAATAACTGTACTAGAATGAAATAAATAAATAAAAGAATGAAGTACAGAAATGAAATGACTGAATTAATATAACTGAAATGAAAGAATAAAAGAAAAATGGTTCGATTCCGAACACATAACTGAATTAAATAAATAAATGTAAAATGTTAGTTGAACAATAAATAAAAGGTTAGTATGCTAGTAAGGTTAGGGGTTAGTTAGTTAGTAAAGTTAGTTGGTTAGTAAAACAGAAAAAGAAAAGTTAGTCAAAAGTTAGTCCTAGTGGGCGTGCCAGGCTAGGTATTCACAAGTTAGTAAATAAAAGGAAACAAATAAATACAAAAATATAAAAATATTCACAAGTATTCACAGTTTGTACACCGGTAAAATAATGACTCGGATTGTTCCGTTAATTTCGCCGTGTTCCCCGGCAACGGCGCCAAAAACTTGGTGCGTGTCTATGTATGCATATTTATATAGTGAATTTCCACACGAACTTTGTTTTAATATTTATAAAAATGGTTTATACCTAAAACACACACAACAAAGGACAAGTGTATCCCGTCATATATGCAGTAAAGTATTGGTAAGAGCCAGATATCGATCCATGGAACACAGGCGTTATAATGTTCTAAATCTTTGTCATTAATTTACCAGATATAAAGATAAGTGAATGGTTGTTTAACTAATTTAACTAAATTACAACTAAAACATAAATATACTATTACCTTGTTTCACAAACAACCTAAACATGCTATCTATCAGATATGTCACAAAAGCACTTAATCAATTTTCCAATTTCGAGACAGTGAGTCATCCGCTAGGAGTTTTCTAACATGATGATTCTTCGGAAAGTTAACGCGATAAACACACATTAACCACCTAAAATCATTCTTTAGCGAGCTATTGATATTCATTCATGTAAACCTTTAAAGATAGATTAGTCATACGCTAGGAGTTTTCTAACCTCACTTATCAAAGAAAGCAATACCGATGGTCACAATACAGCCACGAGGATAAGCATTTAAGTAGATCATATAACAACATATTTCACCTATACAAGTCACAAATCTACCATGTCAACAATTTCAGACCAAAACTACTAAACAATGATCATAAACTGCATGCAAGAACATGTAATCAACACCATATAATTCGTTAGAACCCTTACGTGTAAGAAAGTATTCCTAATCAAAATAAGATATATCTTAGATAAAACCAATACCCCTCTCGAGTCTCATGGTGTAAACAAGTTTACAAACAAGTGATTAATCAAGAAATAGTTACCATCCCACTAACCACAGATTCATTATCCAAGACAATCAAACATAATCAAGAACTCAACATCAATGAAACGTTTATTATATAATCATGAAGATTTGAACATGAAAAAGTACTAAAGTTTCATACAAACAAGACTACAATATAAAGTTCATTCAAGAAACAAGTTTATAACTACTATTACATATACTACGTTAAACATAAACTAACATCAGCTCATAACTTGCATAATGATCAGAATACATGTTCAAGAACAAGGAATCGAACCATAAACAAGCAAGGAATTGACGGGTTGGATCGGTTATGCTTCCACTCGATCTTTAACCTTCAAATGGGTCTGATCAGGACTGCTTCGGAACCCAGAAATCGCCCAGAAACATGGAGAAAAACCCAACCTTTTGATCAGTAGCGAATGCTGCTATTTATACGCAATTTTCAGTTTGGCACGGCCGTGCCATCGTGTCGCACGGCCGTGCAGTCAGGTCTTGTCGGGTGACGTCATTTCTCTGATCCCGCATCAGCCAAGTGGACTAGTGGACAAGTTGCATGGGTCATCAGATCGGCACGGTCATGCCGTTGGTGGCACGGTAGTGCGGCGTCATCAAAATGTTGATCAGAAACCCTGGTCTGGCCATTGCACGGTCATGCGGCGGGTGGCACGGTCATGCGGCCCGAGACAGATCGGCACTGGCTGTTGCACTGGCAGTGCTTCCGAGATCGAACGATCGGCACGGTAGTGCCATCAGATGGCACGGTCGTGCCACACCTGGCAGTCATCAGAATTTTGCCCGTTTCATCAGAAATGCATCAGAATTTGTCCGTTTTCATCAGATTTTTATTTTGTGCTCCGTTTAAGACCTGAAAATATAAAAGTACCGGATTTGGTACCTAAACGTCGCGGTTTCGATTAAAAACACTTAAAACGGAAGTGTTTTGGGGTATAAAAACATGTATAATTTAACGTATATCAGACTACTTCTCCAAGTGGATAGAAGCTGAAGCTTTTGCTCAAGTCAGAGAAAAAGAAGTGATATCCTTTATTAAAAGAAATATTATTACCTGATTTGGTATCCCTTCTGAAATTGTTTGTGATAATGGATCCCAATTTATTGGGAGTAGAACTACTAACTTTTGTGACAGGTGGGGGATTAAGATGATAACATCAACACCAGTCCACCCACAAGCTAATGGTCAAGCAGAATATCCAACAAGATCATCATCAACAACTTGAAAAAGAAGCTTGGATCCAAGAAATGAAAGTGGGCAGAAGAACTACCTTATGTACTATGGCCTGATAGAACAACCCCCAAGAATGCTACTGGCCAGACTCCATTTTCTGTAGTGTTTGGAGCAGAATCAGTGATCCCTATAGAAATGTTGGTTCCTACTGCAAGAACAAGCATTCGTGGTCCTGAAGGAAACGCTGAAAACTTGGTTCAAGACTTGGATACCATAGAAGAACTCAGGTATTTGGCAAGGTTAAGAATGGTTAGTTATCAACAAAGGATGGCTGGAGCTTATAACAAGAATGTCAGGAACAGGAAGTTTCAAGTTGGCGATATGGTGTTGAGGAAAGCATTCCAGAATACCACCAATCCTGCTGATGGCAAGTTAGCACCTAAGTGGGAAGGTCCCTATCTTATTGAAGCTGAGGCAGGAAAGGGGGCATAGCGATTATTAACAATGGAAGGAGATTTGTTACCAAGAGCTTGGAATGCTGTCCAGTTAAAGAGATACTTCATGTAGTAAGGATCCAGGATCCTCAACTATTTTCATGTCTGATGTTCATGAAGGATCCTTAGAGGATAAATGATCCTCATTCTGGTAATGATCTAACCTCAATTTATCCACTTCTTTAATTAACTTATATACAAGGAGAAGGATCAAGGATCCTTTATCCTTCTTTCACTTAGTTCTGAGTTTTGCAGAAGGTTGATGTATCCTTAGCAAAGGATCAATTATCCTCAGAAGTCTCCTAAGTTTTTTGGGCTTGTCCCCAATATTTGGGCTTGTCCCCAGTTTTTTGGGCTTATCTAGTTTTGCTAGTAGCGCACGATGATCCTGGTGCAGTTCAAGGCAATGGGACCAGTACCCGCTTTAGGGGCTGACAATTTCATTGTACTGGCTGTATTCAGGATCCGACGTATAATGGTAGACGTACCATACATCCGTTCCTAAGGTTTCTAATGTTTTCACGTTAGCTAAGGTTTTGGTATTTTCATGTCACTAAGTTTGGATAGTCGCCAGTGAGGGCCATACTCCAGTTTACACAAGATCCTATGGGTTTGTCCCCAGTTTTTTGGGCTTGTCCCCAGTTTTTTTGGGCTTGTCCCCAGTTTATTGGGCTTGTCCCCAGATTGTTGGGCTCGTTCCTAGTTGCTAACTCTTCTCTTATATTGGCTTAGTCCCAAGTTATGTTACATTTCAGGTTTTTTGAAGCTAAACAACTAAGGATCCCTGATCCTAACCTTTTAACAAGGTTTGTCTTTTGGTTATCCTGATTGTAAGTATTGAAGGTTTAGGATCCTAACTTGGATTCTCAGGTATGATCCTTAATCACCTTAATTTTATTCTTTGTTTATCTAAGTGACCCTTATTCTTTGACAACAGGATACATGATCCTTAAGTTATATCACTTTTTTGAATTTTTCGATTATAGGATATTTGATCCTTGATCATATCCTAAACTTTTGGACATAATCTATTAAATTTTTGTTCTCAACTTATAAATTCAAACAAAGTGTGTCATAACAATTGAAAGGTAAAGTATTCACAAAAATAACAACACATGATAGGCCAAAAGATTAAACTTTTATTTATTTAGCAAAAGGTTAACCCTTTAAAGGTTGTCAAAATTACCTACCCCAAGCATCTACCAGCAATCCGTGGCCCGTCCGCTGGGGTAGGTAAAGGGTGTCCATGATGATAAGTTCTGAATAAGTGCAGGAATAGAAAGACGGCAGGATCACAATGGCTTCATCCCCCAAACAGAGGATCCATCCACCATTTATAATCCTACCTATTGTCTGAAGGATCAGTGATCCTTAAACCTAAAAACTATTGTTCACTATTACAGACCAACCATTGTTCAAAAAACATCAATAAGCAAAAAAACTACCAAGCCATAAAAAATGGGCTCCGGCCACGTCTAGAAAATTCCATCTTCGCCCATTTTTGCAGCTCATACCTTCACTGCGTCACCATCACCCCTAGCCTCTGCATCCTCAGCCTGATCCTTCACCCCACTGCCGCTGGCCTCAATCATCAAGACCTCTCCAGCCTCCTCTTCATCATCCAGCTCAGCCAGCTTGGCCTTCCAACCTTCCTGGTCCCAGGTGGTCCTGTCAAAGTTAGGATCCTCAGCTTCCTTTGCCATCTACAGTTTAATCTTGAGCATAGCGATTGTGGCTGAAAGCTTAGCACCCTCCATCACTTAAGCCTTTTCCTAATCAGCAGTGATGTGGGCCATGACCAGCTGCTTCTTCACCAAGTTGAGCTCCTTCTCGAGGGAAGAGATGGTCTGGTCCTTAGACAGGTACATCTTTTGGAAGTCCAGCTCCTTTTGCTCAGCCTCTTCAGCATAGGAATCCATGAGCATTTGGATCTCAGCGAATTTATGTAAAAGAATGACAAGCATCAGGATCCATTATCCGCAATACGGGTAGAACAGATTTAAGGATCAAGGATCCTTACCTCAGAGACGTATTCCTCAAACTGATGCTGGAGGAGAGGCAGGCCTTCAAGGGTGTCAGCGGTTTTCCTCTTCTTTGCACCCTTGCATTTGGTGCTGACAGCCTTAGGGACTGGGATGCTGGGACTAGCAGCAAGTCATTTTTTGCCAGACCTGGAGGAGGCAAATGCGTCAAGATCACTGACGCTGAAGCGGGAGGCTGACTTTGAAGACTTTCCGGCACCTACAAAGGACAAATAACAGATAAGTATCCTTATTCTATATCTATTTAAATATTTAATTATGCACAAATGAGAATACTTACTTGACATGGTGACTGAACCAGAGGATACTTCTTGTGAATCCTTTGTTTTGGGCTGGAATGTTCTAACAGCAGGATCAAGGTTCCAAAAGGCGGCGATCCTTTCTTTTGTTGCAGGTGATTCAATGAGATGAAAAACTAAGATAGCTGCACGAAAAGACAGAAAAGGATCAGTTATCCTCAACAGAAACAGGGTCATCCTATGATTCTTCTATAAGGATCCTATATCCTACCATGGGTGGTCCACTTTTTGGGGAGATCTTTCCCATCTGGAATAGAATCTCTTTTAACAAAGAAAAAACGGTTTTTCCAGTGGGTATCATTCTTTGTGGTCTTAAGGATTGGATGAGGATCACCAGGCTTATGTTTGAACAAAAACGGTGTGAACCATGGCTTACAAGATTATACAACTCAGCCAGTTCCGACATTCCCATCTCTATGCCTTCCTACTCAATGATGTTCTCTAGGGTATGCAGAACCCTCCACATCAAGGTTCCAATCCTAAGGATCACGGATCCTCAAGCACTACCAGGATCACGGATCCTCATTTCTGTTTGAATTAAGGATCCTCCGAAGACATTGCAGGATCAGGATTCAGGATCCTTATTGTTATCCTTATACTAACGATTGCCTTTATTATGTTTAAGTTTGTTTTGAAGGAGTATACGCCTTGGACTTGGTCTTGCCGATATTCTTGGGGAATATGCCCTCAATATTCCGCACGTGCATGGCTTTGTGAACGTTATGGAGATCGTGGGAAGCTTGCACATTTAGCGGATAGTTAGTTGTTTTAGTTATTTCTAAATTTAAACGGGGATAACAAGCTTGAATTAGAACACTTGGCTAATTTAGCAAACACACACTCTTGAAACACTCTCGCAAGCTCTCAACAGTTCATTTGGCAATTTCATACACATTGCACTCTAGTGATCCTTGTAACAAGCTTGTTATCATCCCGAGTTGTAAAGATCATTTGTTTAATTTTAGTTGGTGATCGGTAGTTTCCATCACCCGAGGTTTTTTATGCCGGAGATCAACTCTTGATCAAGGGCTTTTTCCTCGTATAAATCCTTGTGTCACTTGTTCATTTCATTTGCAAGTTATTCATACATTTGTTCATTGTTTCAAGCATCATTCCTCACAACAAAGATTTAGTTGCATTATCCTAGCCTGATTTTTGACCAAAACACTTGGAGGATCCCAAAACCAAAGAAGTGCTTCAGGATATACACGAAGGGGATTGTGGTAACCATACTGGGGGCAGGTCGCTATTCTCAAAGGTATTAAGAACAAGATACTATTGGCCGACGATGAGAAAAGATGCTGCAGAATATGCTCGAAGATGTGATTAGTGTCAGAGACACAGTAATATATTACATCAACCTGCTGAGCCACTTTATCCTATCGCTTCCCCTGGCCATTCATGAAGTGGGGAATGGATATAGTAGGAAAATTGCCAAAGGCTCTAGGAGGAAAAGTCTTCATGCTGGCAATGACTGATTATTTCTCCAAGTGGGTTGAAGCTGAAGCATTTGTTCAAGTTAGAGACCAAGAAGTAGTATCCTTCATAAAAAGGAATATACTGACTAGGTTTGGAGTACTAGCTGAGATAATTTGTGACAATGGTTCTCAGTTTATAAATAAGAGGACTACTAACTTTTGCAAGAGTTGGGGAATCAAAATGATCACATCCACACTGGTACATCCTCAAGCAAATGGACAAGCAGAATCCTCAAACAAGATAATTGTCAACAATTTGAAGAAAAGGCTTGGAGCTAAGAAGGGAATATTAGGGATGGATTTTCTAAACCTAAGGATCACAGATCCTTAAATGCAGCCAGGATCACGGATCCTCAATTCTGTTTGAATTAAGGATCCTCATAAGACGTTGCAGGATCCAGGATCCTCATTGTTATCCTAACACTAACGGTTGTTTCCATTACATTTAAGCTTGTTTTGCAGGAAGGAACGAGTGGGACTTGGTCTTACCAATATTCCTGGGGAATATGCTTTAATATTCTGCACGTGCTCGGCTGTAATGACCGTTTTAGAAGTCGTGGGTAGCTTGCACATTTGGCGGATAGTTTGTTACTTAGATTATTTCTATTTTTAAAGGGCATAACAAGCTTGAATTAGAAAAATTAGAAAACACACACACACTCTCAAGTTCTCTGCAATACATTGGCGATTTCATACAGTTTGCACACTAGTGATCCTTGTAACAAGCTTGTTATCATCCCGAGTTGTAACGATCATTTGCTTAATTATAGTTGGTGATCGGTAGTTTCCATCACCCGAGGTTTTTTATGCCGGAGATCATACATTGATCAAGGGCTTTTTCCTCGTATAAATTCTTGTGTCACTTGTTCATTTCATTTACAAGTTGTTCATACATATGTTCTTTGATTCAAGCAACATACCTCACAAAGCTAGATTTGGTTGCATTATCCTTGTCTGATTTTTGACCAAAACAGGGAAGATGGGCAGAAACAATTACCCTTTGTTTTACGGGCTGATAGAACGACGGTGAAAAGTGCAACTGGCCAAACCCCATTTTCCTTGGTGTTTGGAGCAGAAGCGGTGATCCCAACAGAAATGGTGGTACCTACGGCAAGATCCAATCTCCGGGATCCTGAGCAGAATCCTGAAGCCCTTTGCTAGGAATTGGATACTATTGATGAGACAAGAGATGCGGCAAAGCTAAGAATGGCAGCATATCAACAGAGGATATCCAGAGCATACAACAAGAATATAAGGACTAGAAGGTTCCAGGTTGTAGATTGGGTATTGAGAAAGGCTTTTCAGAATACTACTAATCCTGCTGATGGAAAGTTGGCTCCAAAGTGGGAAGGACCTTATGAGATTGAATCAGAATCAGGAAAAGGAGCATACTGACTTAAGAATATGGAGGGGGATATGCTAACAAGATCTTGGAATGCTATACATCTAAAGCTCTATTTCAAGTGAGTTTGGAATTTAAATTCTAACTCAGGATGGTATGGATTCTATCTCTTTTAATATGTTTGATATTGTTTATTCTTTTGAACCCATTACTGACTTAAGCATCGGAGGGGTATTAGCCAGGCTAACACCCACCTTAGTTTTCAGTTGTTTTGCAGTATATGCTTCGGGATATAGCTCCAGGATACACACTCAGGATACTTCGAAAGATTAGAGGATTGGCCTCCTCTCTCACGTTTAAGGGATCCTGATCCTTTCACAGGTTTAAAGGTATTCACCTTTCTCTCGAATTGGTTTTAAACACCCCCTGGAGCGCAAGTTATCCGGGGATAGTTCAAGATAGCGGGACCAGTCCATGTAAAAGTGGCTGACAATTTCGTTATTGTTGGCTATATCCTGGATCCTAAAGGTATATGAGGATTGATCACCCTCTCTCGCAAAAGGGTATTTTCATACTCTCTAAGGTTTAAAGGTTTTCACCTTTCTAAGTCTTGGAGTTTATACACTCCCGCCTGTAGCGCATGAAAATTTGGGATTTTCCCCAGGATACTTATGGGTTTATCCCCAGGATACTAAGGATTTATCTCTAGTACGTTTTAGGGTTTACCCCTTGTAACACAAGAATTGTTCCAACAGTTGGAACTGATGTGTAGAAAATTTCTAAGTGTTCAAAGACATTATGCACAAGGGACATTCCTACTAAGGTAATTGTGTAAGGCTCAAAGGATCAAACTTCGCCCTAGTGCACTAAGTATCTCGGACTGGGGACATGTTCGAGGAAAAAATTGCAAAAGGATTGGAGTTTAAGAATAGGGTTACACTCTATTCCTGGTATGATCTTTCCTTTATAAACCGTATTTGAACCATTTGAATTTTTGATGCTATGTTTGGCAAAAGCTTAAGTATCCTGATTAGGATATATTCTCAGAGTATATTCTCAAAATGTATTTTCGGAATATGTTTCAGGATATTTGTTTGGAATATTAGGGATATAATACTTGGGTTAAAAACTAAAACTATATTCTAGTCAAACAAGTATTATCAAAACGAACTTTGTAAAATAAACTGTCCTTTTTTGTTTAAAAACTTTATCTGAATTGTTTGAATTTTGAAAAACCCTATTAGAAGAAAGTCTTTATAGGATATCGTCGAGTATACTGATCAGGATATTTTCAAAAAATAATTACACTAATATGAACTAAAGCAATGCATAGTAGGTAAGTCTAAAGGAGATTGTATTGTCTAAAACAAATGATACTAGAAAAGAAAATTGTTTAAAGGACAAGAAATAAAATTGTTCAAACAAACACAACCATCAAATTCAAGAGAAATGGGCTCAGGCATGAGCATCCATCACTGCCCGCTTCGCTGCTTTTAAGGGGCAACGCCTTCTTCATTCATCGTATCTTCACCAGCATCCGCTTCAGGATTAGCTTGAACATCCTTCTCAGCCTCACCACCAGCACCAGTTAGCTTTTTAATCGCTTTTGAAGACCCCTCAACCGCAGGTTTAACAGGATGCTCAACAGGATTACCGCCAAGACCCCTTAGCTTCGCCTCCCAGGTGTCAACGTTCCAAGAAGGGCATTTGAAGCCCAGGTCCTTGGCTTCGTAAGCCATTTTTAGCCTAGCCTGAAGAAGAGAGATGACAACGGAGCTTTTGAGGCCTTCCCGATAGGTAACCATATCCCGTTCATGTTGGGCGTGGGCAGCGTCCAGATGGGCTTGGGCTTCATGAGTGGCTTTTTTGAGAGCAGCCTGATGCTCCTGGGTCATGGCCTTGAACTTGTCTTCGTAGTGCCGAGATTTGGCAGCAGCAATCATACCTTGGTCGGAAATGGCAACCTCGGCTTTCTTCAACTTGGACTCGAGCATCTTGTTGAGCCCACAGGATTCTTCGTACAAATGAACCAGACGTTCAAAGCCCTACACCCAAAGACACAGGTATTATGATAACCAGGATATTGGTTTGACGTATATATGCAGGATATGAAATAAGGATTTATACCTGGTTAAGAAAGGAAGTCATGAACCCGCTTGCCTTAATAAACCCATGATTCTTATAGGGGAACGTATCGGAGGTGGCAGGTGAATCAGTCTCTTTCCTTTTACGGGAACTAGAAGTCCGAGGCTTGGTGGCTGGTGAAGGTTTGGGAATGATGATGGCTTTGGAGCTAGTAGGCTTGGACGAAGTAACGGTTTTGGGACTTGGTTCTTTCTTGACCTGGATAGGATCGGAGTAACTATCCAACTCCTTGAGGTCGAAAACTTCTGGGATTTTTGCTGGTGCTGCATAAAAGAGAAATCTTAAATCTTTACCGCTATTTCATTATATTATATTGTAGGTCCCTTAATCCGTGCGGATCGTAACAGAATCGTCGATCTAACCTAGAGTGCGGAATCCCCTAGATCAGATTTCATAGAAAACGTGTAGAAACAGAAATCACTATAAACCCGATCTTTATTGATTATTTTCAAACGATTACAATCAATCAAGATCTCTAATTCGTCCAACCCTTTGCTATTACGAATTCTCTCCAAGTGATTAGCTAATTAGATGATTAACCTAAACCCTAATGCTAAGCTTTGTTTATATAGGACAAGCTTTGCACATGGGCTAGGTCATGGGCTAAGCCCATTTCGCCTACCATCCCCTAATATGGGTTTGGTTTGGCCCAATCACACTTAAACAACTAATACAAAGCTAAACCCACTAACCGTGTATTGTTTTACTAATTACAAGATATCCAAAGACCAAATCTAAGCTGTTGTCACAAATATGCACCAACAAACTCCCCCTTGAAAATAGCTTGCAAAGGTAACTTTAGTCTTCAGAATCTCACAGTCTTTAGGTCTTTGGATAGCTTCAGCTTTAATAGCTTCTGACAGCAACAGACTCCCCTTAAGCTGATGCATCCAATCACCAAATCTACAAAACGTTAGCACTTGAGTAAAATCCAGTTCAGCATTTGAATAACACTCTTCAAACTCTTCAACTTTGTCTCCAATGTAGAAAGGAGGTTCTACCATGCATCTAATCAAACTCTCATCTTCACAGCAACTTCTGAGCAACATACTGCTTCAATCTGTATACTATAAAACAAACATCTCGAGAAACCATAAGATTTTTTCAAGAAACTTTAAACAAATTATTATTATTCAAGAGATAGTTAAATTGTAACATAGATTAAGCACTTTCCATTCATCACCAACACGCACAAATTTTAAACAACACCCTATAACCTGCTTGATTTAAAAATTTTGAACCCACTTTCTAACACTGTCTCCCCCTATCGGTAACAACTCCTCCAAAAATAACAGTTTCTCGTACATTAAGAATTTTAACAGAAAAAGACGCTATTTTTGTATTTTTATATTCTCTGAAAGCAAATAAATAACAAAAAGCAATAAACACTCTATTTTGTGAGAATCACCGGTAAGAAGATCGTATCAGCACAATCAAACTGTTTTCACACTATTAGTTAATAATTTATGTAATATTTCATGAAAAGCAGTCCAAGACGATTACTAGTATGTTTGTCCACTTAAACAAAATGCATGAACATTTCAAGTACCATTACCGTATGATACGTTAAGGTAATTTTATTCTGATATACTAGTGTGTCCCACTTCAGGATATACCCCCGCGATCAAGGTATGCACAAAGATTCATCGTAGTAGGTGAGTATACGGAATTCATCCGTTTTGTTTTTCAACGTTTAGATAATTGGTGATTAGGTCAGTACTTCCGTACAACAAAGAGACCAAATTATCTAACGAGGGCTAAGACAGATACCATTTTTTGGTACGATTATGCATTTTGCACTTTTGAATGACTCTCTAGGAGAGCTTCTTCATTTTCAGGGTTTTGGCATTTTTAGCTCTTTTAAGATATCCTGGTTGTGCCTAGGTCAGCATGTATCTGGATGCAGCAGAAGGGCAACCCTGATATCCCCAGATGAAATAACAGTATAAAGACCCAAAACCTCAGATTTTGGCAATCTATCAACGCAAGAATTAAGGTCATTAAACCATACACCACTGATGTGTTCCCCACTCATACTCAGTGCATTTAGGTTTATATCACATTGGTAAGTTGATTATTTCATGCTTTTGCCTACTGGTACATCATATGATGAAGCTGCTATCACACTTAAGCAATTTAATTCAGTTTGAGTGTGACATTCTAACTTGCTGATGTACTATCATTTTTTCTTTTTCACACAGTGATAACTCATTTTTGATTTTCTATTTTTTATGTTTTTGATTTTTCGATGTTTTTGTATTTTTGATTTTTAAGAAAGCAGTAAACTATTTACAAAATTCTTATGAAAAACCAGTTATTCAGGATTCCTCATCCCGTTGAGTTCGACTAAGTGTTCAAAGCGTATAAAGTGTGTCGACTCGGTGTAATTCAATTAGTCTCTTTTCAGCACAATCCCGTATAAAGTGATGACGTATGTCAATATGTTTAGTTCTACTGTGCTTTACGGGATTGTTTGTGATTGAAATAGTGGCATTATTATCTATCATAATAGGAGTACGAGTGAAATCCAAACCGTAATCGCGCATCTGCTGTTGAATCCAGAGAACCTGAGAGCAACAGCTACCCGCAGCAATATTTTCAGCTTCACATGTAGAGGTAGACACACAAGATTGCTTCTTGCATTGCCAAGACACAATCCTGCCTCCTAA
Organism: Helianthus tuberosus; assembly: GCA_030545235.1. Lineage (NCBI taxonomy): Eukaryota > Viridiplantae > Streptophyta > Magnoliopsida > Asterales > Asteraceae > Helianthus > Helianthus tuberosus. The sequence goes on along the minus strand of CM060430.1, from coordinate 133,963,601 downwards.
GAACTGACAACCACCTGTTGTAGACTTTCTGTTTGATTTGCATCCTCCAAAGTCTGAATCAGTGTAAGCAACGAACCTCAAATCACTATCAGCTGGATACCACAACCAAAGTTTAGGTTTCCCCTTCAAGTAACGAAGAATACGCTTCACTGCTTTCATATGTGACTCTTTCGGATTTGCCTGATATCTGGCACACAAGCATACGGCAAACATGATGTCAGGTCTTGAAGCAGTCAAGTACATTAAAGAACCAATCATCGCCCTGTATTGAGTAGGATCAACATCTTCAGTGCTTTCATGATCTGGGCCAAGATTGTGATTTTCGCAAATGGGTGTGTTGAAAGTAGAGCAATCATTCATTTTGAACCGATCCAAAATGTCATACACATACTTCGTTTGATGAATAAACATCCCATCCTCATTCTGTTCAACTTGTAATCCTAGAAAGTAAGACAGCTCACCCATAGCACTCATTTCAAACTTACTCTTCATCACCTGTTCAAACTCCTTACACATGTTCTCATCTGATGACCCAAAGATGATGTCATCCATGTATACCTGTACCAGCAGAAAATCTTCCTTCTTTCTCTTAATGAATAGTGTACTGTCAATCTGACCTCTTTCAAAACCATTCTTGAGCAGATGTGTAGACAGTGTCTCGTACCACGCCCTGGGAGCTTGATGTAGTCCATACAAAGCCTTATCAAGTTTGTACACTCGATCTGGATAGTCTGGATCAACGAACCCTTCTAGTTGTGAGACATACACCACTTCTTGGACTTTCGCGTAAAGAAATGCACTCTTCACGTCTAGTAGGTAAACTTTAAAGCCCTTGAATGAAGCAAAAGCCAGAAACAAACGAATTGCCTCCAACCTTGCCACTGGTGCAAACACTTCATTGTAATCTATCCCTTCTTGCTGATTGAAACCTTTGACAACCAACCGAGCCTTGTTGCGCGTGACAATTCCTCTTTCATCTTTCGTGCACCTAAACACCCATTTAGTGCCAATCTCTCTTTCACCTTTAGGAAGGTCCACTAACTCCCAAACCTTCAACTTCGCAAACTGGGCTAATTCCTCTTGTATAGCTTCAACCCATGAATTGTCTTTAAGAGCCATATGAATGTTCTTCGGCTCCTCTTGGGAAATAAAGCAACTATATAAGAACTCATTTACAATCCCAGTCTTCTCAATCGAAACAAATAACCCAGAATTCGCTGCTATGCTTCTTCTCGTCTGAACACCTGTAGTAGGATCTCCAAGTATCATATCAATCAGATGATCTCTATTTGCTTGTGTAGTAGCAACGGCATCGACTTCAAGATTATCACCCAGGTTTGATCCAACCTCCCCCTAAATATTTTGAGTCGCAAAAGGATTAATGAACTCCTCCCCCTGATTGAGTTTAGAGTCACTATCGCTTGAATCAGGATCAGTAGCACCTCGGGAAGTTTCCGGAGCATCTGTCATATCAACATTCGATCTAGGCATGAACTCGCCTTCATCATCTTCACTTATCACTGTTTGAATCAGCTGAGAATCATCTACATCAGAAAACTCAGGAATATTAAATGAGTTAAAGACACTTTCAGAATCATATAATATAGCTGGACCACTCGTTGATTGTTGAGGTTTGTATGTAGTAATTTCCACATTGTAAACAACCTCAATTTTACCAGTTTTGAGATTAAAAACCCTTTTATTCGGTGTGCTAGGCACATAACCTAGAAAGTAGCCTTCGTCAGCCACCTCACCGAATTTTTGTTTATCTTTGTTTCGCACAATGGTGCAGGGTAATCCAAATGGTTCAAAGCCTGTTAAGTTTGGTTTTTCGTTAAACATAAGTTCATGACAAGTTTTATTAAAACGTTTAACGATTAAAACTTTGTTTAGGACGTAGCAAGATGTAGTCATAGCTTCTCCCCAGAAAAGAACTGGTAGATTTGAGTCTGAAAGCATAGTCCTAGCGGCTTCAATCAACGTCCTGTTTTTCCTCTCAGCAACTCCATTCTGTTGAGGAGTATAAGGAGCAGAATATTGATGTTCAATTCCCTTTCGAAGACAGTAGAGATCCAGAATCCGATTCTTGAACTCCGTGCCATTATCACTCCTTATCCTTTTTATCCTTGCATCATGGACGTTTTCCAATTTTGTAAAAAGATCTATTAGCATCTCTGCTGTCTCATCTTTTGTACCTAAAAAGAAAACCCATGAATAACGTGAGTAATCATCAGTGACAACAAGACAGTAGTACTTTCCACCTATGCTCCTTACATTCACTAGACCGAATAAATCCATGTGAAGCAATTCATAAGGGGCATTAATGGAATTTACTGTTTTAGACTTATGAGGTTTCTTGTGTTGTTTTCCCTTTTGACATGGAAGACATTTATCTTCCACTTGAAACCTCTGCATTGGAACCCCTTTCACTAGCTCATTTTTAATAATGTAATTCATTTTGCGGTAGTGAATATGGGCCATGCGTCTGTGCCACAACATAGATTCCGCTTCAGATGCTTTTGACAGCAAACACGCCACCGCTGCAGTCGGATCCTTGGCACTCATGTCCATGACATAAGTATCATTTTTCCTTGGTGCACGCATTACTACCCAATCGTCCGGAATTACCAAACCCAGTTTCAACACCAATGCCTCAGACTTAGTAAAATGGACCGAGTGACCCTTGTCGCAGACTTGTGACACGCTCATGAGATTGTGTTTAAGCTGCTGGACATAGTTCACTTTGTCCAGTGTGATCTTCCCATTCATCACTTTTCCTCGTCCGATAATCCTACCACCTTTAGCACCAGCAAAATATACATGTCCACCATCATATTCTTCAAATTCAGAAAACAACCTCGCATCCCCCGTCATGTGCCTGGAGCAGCCACTATCAACATACCATAAGTTAATAATCCTCCTTAGCAGCTGCTGCACACACCAACCAAAAGATTAGTTAGATAGGGGGACCCAAGCCTTGATGGTCTTGGGTCATCCAGATTCACCAACTACAGGAACATCCATCCAATATCCATCACTCCTAACTGGAGTCTTGGATCTTGGACATGTTAATGGAAATGGGGTTTGATTTCCATAAGGTCTCTGGTCCTGAGGGTACCTATTTGTGTTTGGACTATGTGACCTTTGAAAATTTTGATTTTGATTCCAAGAACCTTGATTGTTGTAATTTCTAATGCCATTGTTATAAAAAGTTCGAACACCATTATTTTGGTATCGATTTTGATATTGACCTTGGCTTCTGAAATTATTTGAATTATGATTGTTCATTCTTGGTGAACTACTTCTAGGTCTCTTATATCTGCCTGATGTAGATTTAGGCTGAAATCTTGGTTGATTTCTTTGAAAATGAGGAACTTGTGGAGTTCCTTTTTCAGCCTTATCTACACCACCAGCAACACCCTCTTGTTGCTTAGGAGCAGATTTGTTTGGAGAATTTGAGACTTTCTCCTCATTATCACCTTTCTTCTCGGGTGATTTCCCTCTCTGTTTCTCACTAACTTGTGCGTCAGTATTTTTGTTAGGACAACAGCTAGCTACATGTCCCTTTGTGTGACACTTGAAGCACGATCTCTTTTTCGAAGACTTCTCAACTGAAGCCTTTGAACTAGATTCTAGTTTTGATGATGATGCCTTAGAAGGATTCGGTTCATTTTGCTTAGTTTCAAGATTTTCTATGTTTTTGTTTTTAGCAAACTCTACATTTGATTCATTTTCAATAACAACAGTTTCGTTTTTCATGTCACTATCTTGAACAAAATTACCCTTTTTAACAAAAGTTTGATTTTTTTTGTCTATGAGGTGAGTTTTTCTTTTTCAAAACTGGTTCCCTGTTATTATCCTTCTTAGCATCATTATTTTCAGACACATCACCTTGACTTGATGTGAAACTACTTGCTGATCTTGACAGAAAGTCTGTAAACTCATCTTCATCAGGTAGGAATGAATAGTCATGACTAAGAGGAGGTGGAACTTCATTAAAGCCTTTGAAGCCCACACTGGTCATGTCAATACTCTTCTTTAACCCACCCATTGTAACACCCCGAAAACAGTTTTGGTAATTAAACTACGTTGGTACTAAAAGACGGGTAAATTACTATAGGGGTAAAAGTAACCCGGTGAATATTAGGATATCTTGAGATAATAAGAACAAACAATGGTTAAAATACCCTCTATAAAAATTGGGTAAAGTTGAGGGGCTAAACATGGACAAAGGAATTAAAGTTTTAATTAAAACAATTATTAAACAAAAAATACACACATACATGCGTGTGTTCTGCGATCCCAACCAGAGCCAGGAGAGCTCTCATGCTCAAAACCCTAATGTGTAAGAGTTGATCAAATCAAGAGGCCAAATCAAACCCAAATCGAAATTCAAGCACAAATTAGTGATCACCTCAGTGAAGTGATCACAAGGTATGTCAAATTTCACACTTTGATTTCATCTCAAACTCTAGATGAACACATGAGATTTGAAATTATAGCTTGCATGATAGTTGTTTGGATGAAACAGTAAAGAAATCATGTCTAGGAGTAAACCCTAGCCATTAGTTTGTTGAATTTGCGCCTAAACCATGAAATTCATAATGATCCATTATGTGTGTAATGGGTTTAGTAGAAACATGATGAACACTAGAATCACAATTTGTTAAACTAGTGTTATTAAGCTAAATGAAATAAATCCAGAATATAAATGTGAAATTTGATATATGAACATTGTGTAGATGTTAAAATTTGGCAAAATAACTAATCATGAGACTTGGTTGTTGGATTAGAAAAATAATGCCCTTTAGGTGTTTGTAGAAATGCCTAAAAGAGGGCTAAATATCAAAATTCTGAACAAAAATGCATATTAAAATGATGAGTTGAATTATGCGTTAAAACTTATAAAAAGGGTTCTAAAACGATTGTGAATTGAACTCTTTAGGCAAGGAATTCGGATCATCAAATGGACAAGCCGGTGGAGATACGCGTTTGAAAAGGATGCTTAAAAGGTACGTAACTACGGTTTCGTTACGTTATGCTTGATTACGTATTTTCGCTAGTAGACTTTAAATTAGCATAATATATGAAATTGGTATTTAGTTGAAGTGACGAAGAGCACTAGGTAAATAAACGGGTCGAACAATGGCTGAATTTGTAGTATCGAAATGACTTAAACATCACTCGTTAAAATTGAGTTGTAAAAGCATAAGCCATGGAATGGACGTGATACGCTAAGGTTGACAAGCCCCGGGAATGGGTAATTATGGTTAGAAAACAATGTTGATGAATTATGAAGGTAAACGACCTATGGTTTCGTTACACTATGTTATTTATTTATCCTAGTTAGTTGTATTGGAAATTAACCAAACAAGAAAAACCCGTTAAGTCACGGAAATGACGAAGTGCTTAGACAAATAAAATGAGTCAAAACATGTTTTAGAAATAGAGTTTGGAAGTAAAACGACTATACGGTGTAAACCGGAGTTAGTCATATGGATAAGATGGTAATAAATATCATCTCCTAGAGTTTCATGGCCCTTTAGACCAAACGGGTCAAAAGGTGAAATTATCACCCTTTGACAATATCGACTAATGTTTTGTTGAGTTATATGATTATAGGAATAAATATCAGAAGATTATGTACATCGCTATTGCTTAGCGGCTACTAAGGCAATGTATCGAAACGGGTCAATATATTGATCCGAGTCAGGTATGTATAATGATTCAACTCATCATGTAGAACTTGAGGTTCTATAAGAGTAGGCAAGGTTAAAATATAGATATTCGGTTATCTTTTAGGTAAACCGAATAAATTGAGTTTTGATTATGGTGTTTTAGAAACATATTGGTTTCAAAACAAGATTATAGTTAAAAGGTCGGATTTTTGGGTCAAACAAGTATTTAAAAGTCCTTCGTAGTAAAAGAAGGATGAAAATTGACCAAAATGCCCTTGTAAGCTAATTCGAGCGAACGACCCTTAAAGGTGGGTCGGAAACAAGTTTTATGATTAAATAAATACTCGTAATAAGTATAGAAAGTGAAAGATGTAAATTCTTGGGTCGAATGGCTTTATATGAGTCTTTGACGTAAAACGATAATCCAAGGGGTAAAACTAGGCACATATAGATATCCACATTAAATCCACCACACATATAGTTGTTGTAACACCCTTAAAATTTCTACTTGAATTTAGTAATAATTCATAAGATTTTATACAAAAGATGTCTAAATTAAAACCATAGTTTCAAGAACCAAGTTCTAAGGTAACAAACATTAGTTATCTACCGACTAATTAAAACATCCATAAGTTGTTTAACAAACGGTTTACATCATAACATTGTTTAAACAGAGTTAATTTATGCGGAAGCTTCAAAAGTTCGTGTTCGGTTCTTCAAAAGCTTGCTTGACCGTCATCCATAATTCTTGAATACCTAGAAACTAAAATGTTTACATTAAACATTAGTATTAGAGTTCATGGAATTATGGTTTAATCGAAAATACATTAGAAACGGATTCGATTTGCTATGATATACAAAACTTAGCCAACATTTCCAGACTCTACCGTAACTTACGGTATCTACCGTAAGTTACGGTAGTCATTTTATCATTCTGGTCCACCGTAACACAGGGGTAAACCACCGAAAACATTTGATCTCTACCGTAAATTACGGTGGATACCGTAATTTACGGTAGCCACTGCAAATCCATGTTTTGTTTGATTTGGTTATTTTGCCCAAACCCAATTCCAAGATTTCTCATTCTAACAATTAACACACTGATTTCTCATATTCTAATGTGTCTTGCACGAACAATGACGATGACCGAGTGATCATACTACAATGCATTAACCTCGCATCATTTGATTATTCGACCCGTTTGGCTCATCTATAGAATCCTCCATTTTGATGACTACCAATGCGATCTAACCAATTCTTTATCTATTATTCAACATAGCGAACATTATCGCTTTAATTCAGCTCAACTTCTATTCTAAAATTCGACTACACATATGCTAATTATTAAATTATCCAATGTAACGAATTAAGTTACATACCTTCAAAGTAGGCCTTTCAAACGTGGTTCGCCACCCGCTTGTCCGCTTGACGCTCCTGCGTCCTTTCCTACAGAGTTCATTTATAACATGTTTAGAACTCCTTTAAAGCATATATCGTGTAGTAATCCGAAACATCAATCATCAAAATTTTGTGTTTCAACTTTGAAATTTCAGTTTTAAGCCTTCTTTGAGGCATTTTCACAAACACTTTAAGGGCATAATTTTATATCATTCATATTCAAGTTCATAGCTTGCTATTTAGCTAAACTTAATATCAATAAAGCTTTCATATAACATTTAAACATCATAATTTCTGAAATCACTTTCTATGATCAAATTACACTAGAATAATCATTCTAAACCCTAGTGTTTACTAGTTTCCCACAAAACCCATGAATCACCTTCATTGTGTTCATGAGATTTCCATAAATTAGCCATGTTTTCACTTGTTATTGTCTAGGTTTTACTCCTAGACACTATACCATGCCTATTCTAACCAAATAACTAACATGCATCCTCAATTTCAGATTTCCCAAATTCATGAGAATTTCAAACAGAGAATTAACATCAAATTTTACATACCTTGTAACCCCCTTGTGATGAGGATCACTAATCTATGTTCGGACTTCGATTTGGACTGAGTTTGATCCTTCAATTTAGAGATTTTGTGAGACTTAGGGTTTTGATGAACTTGGTCGCCCCCCTGCTCCTTCTCTGATCGATCTCACACACGTATGTGTGTTTTTTATTTTTATTTTTCTTGTTTTAATTATATTAGTTTCAATTTAAGCACTTTCAGCCCCTCAACTATCATTTGGTTCTAACTTTTAGTGTTTTAACCCATTGTAAGTCACTACAAGGCTTTTAACTAACTAGGTTATTTTAATCCTAGTTAGTTCACTGGTTTATTTAGCAGCATTAAATTTAAAATAAATGATTTACATTTTCGGGGTGTTACAAGTCCACCCTCCTTAAAAAGGGTTTCGTCCCCGAAACCAAAGTACATACCGAAGAGTGTGGGGTAGAGACGTCGCATCTCTTCTTCGGATTCCCATGTGGTGGCCGAACCTTTCCTATGCTCCCACTTGATCTTGACTTGATCGATTTGTTTATTTCGCAAGTGCTTAATCTTTCGATCTAAAATTTCTATGGGCCTTACAATATAATTCAAGCGATCATCCACTTCGATATCATCGTAGTGAATATAAGTTATCTCATCCGCTAGACACTTCCGAAGATGTGACACATGAAATGTGCTATGAATTCCGCTTAGTTCCTCCGGTAGTTCAAGGCGGTAAGCTACCTTTCCTACCCGTTCTATGATCGCAAACGGCCCTATAAACCTCGGGCTTAATTTTCCTCTTTTTCTAAACCTGATAACACCCTTCCATGGAGATACTTTGAACATCCCAACTTCCTCCAAAGTTGATTATACACGCCCGTAGCATGTCCTCCAATGTTTGTATTGTTCTTTCACTATGTCCATCTGTTTGAGGATGGTACGCAGTGCTAATGAACAACTTGGATCCCATCTGTTCTTGGAAATCTCGCCAGAAATTTGAAGTGAACTGAGTATCCCTATCAGACACGATGGATACCGGTACTCCATGACGTGCTATTATTTCATTAGTGTAAACTTCTGACATCTTTTCTGACGTATAAGTCTCACGAATCGGAATGAAGTGAGCACTTTTCGTCAATCTATCCACCACTACCCATATGACATCGAAACCTCGATTTGTCTTTGGTAGTTTGGTTAATAGGTCCATCGTAATATGTTCCCATTTCCAAACCAGAATTTCCAACGGTTGGAGTTTACCATATGGTTTTTGGTGCTCTGCCTTGACTTGTAAACATGTCAAGCATTTTTCCACGTACTTCACCACATCTCTCTTCATTCCGGGCCACCAATAATTTTGTTTTAAGTCGTTATACATTTTGGTCACTCCCGGATGGATGGAATAACGGGACTTATGAGCTTCATCAAGTAGAAGCTTTTTAACTCCACATGTGTTAGGAACCTAAATTCTACTGAAACTTGTTTTCAAACCGTGTTTGCCTACTTCAAGATCTTTAACTTGACCAACGATCCTTTCCTTCTTCCAGTTTTCCGTCTTTACTGCTTCATCTTGTGCTCCTCGGATTCGTTCAAGTAAGCCCGAAGTCACAATGAGCTGCAACGATCGTACTCGTATCGGGGCATAGTCTGCCTTTCGGCTCAACGCATCGGCCACCACATTAGCTTTCCCGGGGTGGTAATGTATTTCACAATCAAAATCTTTGACCGTTTCTAGCCATCGCCTTTGTCGCATATTTAACTCCTTCTGATCGAAGAAGTATTTCAAGCTCTTGTGATCGGTGAATATGGTGCACTTTACCCCATATAAGTAGTGCCTCCATATTTTTAATGCAAATACCACCGCAGCCAACTCGAGATCGTGCGTGGGATATTTCTTCTCGTGTATCTTCAATTGCCTCGAGGCATAAGCTATAACTTTGCCCCGTTGCATCAAAACGCATCCGAGCCCCGATAGTGAAGCATCCGAATAAACCACCATGTCTTCGACTCCGTCCGGCAATGTCAGTACCGGAGCTTGAGTTAACTTCTCTTTTAGCGTTTGAAACGCTCTTTCTTGATCTACACTCCAAATGAACTTTTCTTCCTTCCGGGTTAGTTAGCGGTGATGCAATCTTGGAGAAATCTTGAATGAATCTCCTATAGTATCCCGCAAGCCCCAAAAAGCTTCTAATTTCCGAAGGGTTCTTCGGAGGATTCCATTTTGACACGGCCTCGATCTTTGATGGATCCACCAATACTCCGTCGGCACTTATGATGTGGGCAAGAAATTGTACCTCTCGTAACCAAAAGGCACACTTAGAGAATTTCGCATACAACCTTGCTCGTCTAAGCGTCTCTAACACCTCTTGTAAGTGGTGTGCATGTTCGGCTTCGCTGTTCGAATACACCAAAATATCATCGATAAACACGATGACTGACTTATCCAACATTGGCTTGCAAACCATGTTCATGTGGTCCATGAAAGCCGTGGGTGCATTTGTTAGCCCGAATGACATCACGAGGAATTCGTAATGTCCGTATCTCGTGCGGAAAGCCGTCTTCGGCACATCTTCGTCCTTGACCTTTAGTTGGTGATACCCCGATCTAAGGTCAATTTTTGAAAACCAGTTCGCACCTTGTAATTGGTCAAATAAATCATTTATCCTTGGAAGCGGGTATCGGTTCTTTACCGTGAGTTTGTTTAACTCCCGGTAATCGATACACATGCGCATGCTTCCGTCCTTCTTTTTCACGAACAGTACCGGTGCGCCCCAAGGAGACATACTCGGCCTTATGAATCCTTTGTCAAGCAGGTCTTGAATTTGGGACATCAACTCTTGTAATTCCGATGGTGCGAGTCGGTACGGTGCTTTTGCTACGGGTTTTGCGCCCGGAATCAATTCGATCCCGAACTCTACTTCCCGTTCAGACGGTATCCCCGGTAAATCCTCTGGAAACACATCTTCATAGTCTCGTACTACTGGTACGTCTTCAATCTTCCGTGATCCTTTCTCGGGCTCATTTGCATATATCATGAATGCCTTGCATCCTCGCTTCATAAGCTTGTGAGCTTTCATCATTGAGCATACTATAGGGTTGCCACCTTTTTCGCCATAGATAGTGACGTGTTTCCCGCTTGGAAATATTAGCTTTATCTCCTTACGAAAACACACAACCTTCGCATGGTGCTGAGATAGCCAATCCATCCCAACGACTACTTGAAATTCCCCCATTGACATCGGGATTAGGTCTATCAAGTATTCCTCATCGTCTATGTTTAATTTGCAGCCTCGAAAAACATCACAAACTATAAAACTTTTGTTGTCCCCTATTTCAACTTCTAAGGGCACAGATAATTTCGTCAATACAAATGAAGGATGTCGAATAAATCCATGCGAAATGAAGGATTTATTCGCACCCGTATCAAACAATACACATGCTGGAATTGAGTTAATTGTGAATATACCTGAGACCACATCGGGTTCTGTTTTCGCTTCAGCCGCGGTAAGTTGGAAGGACCTAGCCTTCGCTTTGGGAGCTTCTGCTGGAGACTCTTTTGTGTCTCTCTTTCCAACCAACTCGGGGCATTCAGACTTTTTGTGGCCGGGTTGATAGCATTTGTAACAAACGGAAACTTTTCCGGGACATAGCGATGCAGTGTGCCCCGTCTTCCCACATACCGGACACGGCTTGTCTTTGAAGCGGCACTCACCTTTGTGCCCCTTTCCACATACTTTGCAACTTGGTGACCCTCCTTTAGCCTCCACTTTCTTCCCCGATTCAGCAGTTCTAGCTTTCTTTGTAGGGCTTGGATTCACATCCTGTGCCCTTCGCTCACCCCTTTCAACTTGCTTCTTTAACTCGATTTCCCGCTCCCGGGCAGTGTTGATGATTTCGGTGAGAGTTTCATATTTTGAGGGAGTCATAAACTCCCGGTATTCAGCACTCAGCATGTTGTAATAGTAGTATATCTTCTGCTCTTCAATGGTGACTAACTCGTCACAAAATCTCAGCTTATCCATGAAGATGCCCGTGATCTTATCAATTGATTCTCCCTTTGTCTTAACTGGATAAATTCCTCTTTGATCCTGTTGATAACTGCTTTGGGACTATGGTGTTTAAGGAATGGCACCTTAAACTCATCCCAAGTCATGACCCTTGCCGCTTCGGCTCCCATTTCCTTCTTTTTATTGTCCCACCAATCCTTGGCTTGATTTCTCAATTGACCCGTTTCGTAAGCAACAAAGTCACCTACGTCGTAGTAGGTTCGTTCAAACACTCCTTCAATGTCACTTATCCATCTTTGGCAGATTATCGGGTCAACTTCCCCGTTATAGATTGGCGGTTTGCATGCCATAAATTCTTTATATGAGCACCCTTTACGATCTCCCATTTTCTCCTTCATAAGGTTGACACTATCTTCCAACCTTTTAACTCGCTCTTCTACAAGCGACAACACCGTGTTTTGAATTTTGTCTATAAACCCGGATAGACTACCTTCAATTGCCTTCCCTACTTCTTCGGCAATTATCTCTTTCATTTGTTCGGTGCTTGTTTGCACCGGATTATCATCGTTTCCATCTGACATCTTGAAACTGAAATGTTTACATTTAAACGTTAAACATTTCATTCATAACATTGCTTCATTTGTTTCGGTTTAGCCAAGTTCTTAACTTGCTTTAACCGTTCACATTTAATGCACTTTCCGGGTTTGAGTGTGTTAACACGCTCTTCCCATGCACATCAATTCCTTTCTCATTCTTACATAAGACATAATTTGTTAACATAATAAGTTAATTCTTACCGGATGATCGATCAAGCTGGAACCGAACACTTGTTGACAACCTCAAGCTCTGATTACCAACTTGTAACACCCTTAAAATTTCTACTTGAATTTAGTAATAATTCATAAGATTTTATACAAAAGATGTCTAAATTAAAACCATAGTTTCAAGAACCAAGTTCTAAGGTAACAAACATTAGTTATCTACCGACTAATTAAAACATCCATAAGTTGTTTAACAAACGGTTTACATCATAACATTGTTTAAACAGAGTTAATTTATGCGGAAGCTTCAAAAGTTCGTCTTCGGTTCTTCAAAAGCTTGCTTGACCGTCATCCATAATTCTTGAATACCTAGAAACTAAAATGTTTACAATAAACATTAGTATTAGAGTTCATGGAATTATGGTTTAATCGAAAATACATTAGAAACAGATTCGATTTGCTATGATATACAAAACTTAGCCAACATTTCCAGACTCTACCGTAACTTACGGTATCTACCGTAAGTTACGGTAGTCATTTTATCATTCTGGTCCACCGTAACACAGGGGTAAACCACCGAAAACATTTGATCTCTACCTTAAATTACGGTGGATACCGTAATTTACGGTAGCCACTGCAAATCCATGTTTTGTTTGATTTGGTTATTTTGCCCAAACCCAATTCCAAGATTTCTCATTCTAACAATTAACACACTGATTTCTCATATTCTAATGTGTCTTGCACGAACAATGACGATGACCGAGTGATCATACTACAATGCATTAACCTCGCATCATTTGATTATTCGACCCGTTTGGCTCATCTATAGAATCCTCCATTTTGATGACTACCAATGCGATCTAACCAATTCTTTATCTATTATTCAACATAGCGAACATTATCGCTTTAATTCAGCTCAACTTCTATTCTAAAATTCGACTACACATATGCTAATTATTAAATTATCCAATGTAACGAATTAAGTTACATACCTTCAAAGTAGGCCTTTCAAACGTGGTTCGCCACCCGCTTGTCCGCTTGACGCTCCTGCGTCCTTTCCTATAGAGTTTATTTATAACATGTTTAGAACTCCTTTAAAGCATATATCGTGTAGTAAGCCGAAACATCAATCATCAAAATTATGTGTTTCAACTTTGAAATTTCAGTTTTAAGCCTTCTTTGAGGCATTTTCACAAACACTTATATCATTCATATTTAAGTTCATAGCTTGCTATTTAGCTAAACTTAATATCAATAAAGCTTTCATATAACATTTAAACATCATAATTTCTGAAATCACTTTCTATGATCAAATTACACTAGAATAATCATTCTAAACCCTAGTGTTTACTATTTTCCCACAAAACCCATGAATCACCTTCATTGTGTTCATGAGATTTCCAGAAATTAGCCATGTTTTCACTTGTTATTGTCTAGGTTTTACTCCTAGACACTATACCATGCCTATTCTAACCAAATAACTAACATGCATCCTCAATTTCAGATTTCCCAAATTCATGAGAATTTCAAACAGGGAATTAACATCAAATTTTACATACCTTGTAACCCCCTTGTGATGAGGATCACTAATCTATGTACGGACTTCGATTTGGACTGAGTTTGATCCTTCAATTTAGATATTTTGTGAGACTTAGGGTTTTGATGAACTTGGTCGCCCCCCTGCTCCTTGTCTGATCGATCTCACACACGTTTGTGTGTTTTTTATTTTTATTTTTCTTGTTTTAATTATATTAGTTTCAATTTAAGCACTTTTAGCCCCTCAACTATCATTTGGTTCTAACTTTTATTGTTTTAACCCATTGTAAGTCACTACAAGGCTTTTAACTAACTAGGTTATTTTAATCCTAGTTTGTACACTGATTTATTTAGCAGCATTAATTTTAAAATAAATGATTTACATTTTCGGGGTGCTACAGTTGTGGTGGAAGATTACTTGATAAGAAATGTAGGAATACGATGCTAGAAATGAAGGAAAGCGATTTTAAGCTTTAAAGTGCTTAAATACCCTTAATGGGTCAAAATAAGCACTTGAGCGTAAATGGGTTTTAATTAAGTAAGAAACCCATGATTTATGATTAATATGATAGGAGATATTGAAATTATGAATCTCATGAGTTTATAGATCAAATAAACATGTTTGATAAAATCACGAACGGGTCAAAATTTGGTAAAAAGGGTAATAAGTCGAAGACTTAAATTCTAAAATTTTGTTAATCCGGATGTTAGATTTTAACTCTATAAGATGGAGAATTAAATTACGAGCGCGTAGGAAAAAGAATCGGGTAAAACGGATTAAAAACGAGAAAGTTATGCTCGTTTCCGTGAAATCGGGTTATGCTGGGAATATGCAGCACCAGCTGCACACAATCGGTCAAAATGGGACCGTGGCATCACGCCACGGCAAGGCCTTTTGCCGTCGCGCGCGGCGACGACCTAAAATGTTGAAAATCTTGTTTATTTTGTTTATTTCGATTATTTGACCCAATTACCTTGTTGTACTTGTTATTTAACTATCAAAACTGACTTCTAAGTTGGTTTTGATCATAGGTGAATGTCGAGAGTCCCGGATGAAGATCAAGTGGCGAGCAAGAACCGCACACACGTTAAATGAAGCTTCCGCGTCAAATCTTGAGTTGTTTTGCTAAAAGTGAATTATGTAAACATTTATAAACATGTTTTTGAAATGTTGTAAACTTATGGGAATGTTAGTATGACAAGTTTTCGTAAAGTCACATTTTAGAATTTAAAATGTGTATCTTATTATTAAAATCTTGATTTATAAGACGGGCGTTACAAGTTGGTAATCAGAGCTCAAGGTTAAAAGAATAAATTGTTCGGTTCGACGCTTGATCGCAAATTCGGTAAGTACATGTATATCAAGGGTTTAGTATGATTAAAGTGTTGAGAACAACACATATGGTTACCGTGTAATACACGTTACACCAATAAAAATTATATAGAGTAGATATAGTCAACGAAATTACACGCGTTTATGCGTATAGTAGAAAAGCCTTGTAGTATAATACGGGTATCCGTTAATGTCGAAATTACTAACTGTTGTAAATGTTTTAGTTGAAGGACACTCGTATACGAAGATAGCGAGAGTTTAACAAATCGCGAATTTGACAAATGAACGGTCCAAAGAACATGCTCACCAAGGACCTAAATCGCGTGACGATAGCAAACAAGATTAATGGCAAGAGAAGCCCGTTAGGGCAAGCATTACCAGGTGCACATTTTAAATTTAATTGCAGAAATAGTAATATGCAACAAATACGTAGAGATTGAAAGTTGCATATGTAGATTAAAAACTTGGAAAAACCCGAATAGAAATCTATCCGGGATATTGTTTCCAAGAGAAATAATTAGAGGCATTACTTACATGGGGTGTAATGTGAAAATTATAAAAAGGTCATGTATACCAGGTATTGATCGCTTACTCTGGCCAAGTAAGTGGTGAGCACGTGGTACCATGAACTTTTTATGATGGACATGCTTACATCCGATGTAGTAAGGACGGGGGTGAGTGGGACAAATTAAAAAGTACCGAAAAGAATCAAATGAGAAAAATATTAGATAATAATGTAAACGCACAGCCGAGTGACGGAAGCGTATTACATTAGAATAATGAGCCCAAGTGAAGGGACAAAGATTGATGTAAAATGATTTAGATAAGTATTGGGAGGGGGTGTACTTACACTCGAACCCGGAGAATGCAAGCATGTAAAATGATTAAAATATGCATTGGGAGGGGGTATACTTACACTCGAACCTGGAAAATGCGAATATGTCTCTTAACGGGCCGTTGTTGTAAAACGTCAAACTTGAGGACAAAGTCAGAATATAAAAGTGAAGCGAGGTCTTAATGCATACCGGGAGGGTTGCAATAATAACAACTTCGGTAAAACATTCGGTTGATGGGTAGGAATTTAAGCACATATGTAAACCAAGAGACGTGAACGCGGGTTGAAAATCAAAAGACTTGGATTATGAGTTATGACTATAAAATTCGTAAATAGAAATTTTGAATAAATAAGTTCAACCATTTGAGGTTGAACGGGTTTAATAAAGAATAAAGTTGATTGTTTATAAGTGATGGATTTCACATTAACAAGTCAAACATGGTTGAATACAATATAATGCCAGATGGCACAAATAAGCGCTAGCCAGATAAAGGTAGCGTTAAATGCAAGAGAATAATGAGCCCAGTAATGGGACATAACCAAATAAGAACATAGGCAAACCAAATGACAATGATCATAAGACAAACCAACATATAAATGACGTGAGAAGTCATAGAGTCGAGAGAATGATCCGAAATAAAACGATTATAGCCACGAATTACAGTCAAGGTTAATGGATCTTAAGCTTGAAACAAAATGATTCTTAAAAAAAAAAAACAGGGTGCCTTGACACCAAACATGTATTTTAAGAACGACATGAGTAAAGAATGAACTACGGGATTAACCTAACCTTTGGGAATTTAAACAATGGAAAGGTCTACGAGACTAAAACGACCCACGAGTCATGACTAGAAAGAAATAGATTATAAGGACCTCGCCTTAAAGAGGTGAAGGTCTAATAAAATAGCCCATAGGCTAAGTGATAAAACCTACGGGTAAATTAGACAAAGCGAGGGAATAAATTGAGAATCCTCGCATAAAACAAAGACTGTAAAAGAATAAATTTTGGACTGTCAATATCCCGGTATGGATAATTGACAAAAGTTAAAGAGAAGACGCTAAACTAAAACTTCGGGTTTGGTAAGAAATAACATTTTTACAAATATGAATTTTGATAGACGTATAAATAGTAAACATGAAAGATATAAGTCTTGACACTGACAGGTGCAAGACGATATATTCGAAAAGTGATATTTTTGAAAATAAAACGTTGATATAAAATTTGGCATGGCGTGACGTGATCACGATCAAGAAGTGTAATGTGAAGTAAAATCACATTAGAGCCGAGCGATGAATATTGCTAAGTTAATTAAACTAGTGGAAATAACGAGATTACGTTATTTCAAGTTGCATTATGTCGTATAAGATACGTAGGTGATTAATAACGAAAAAGATATTACCATACTTTTCTGGCAATACTAACAATTGGTTAAAATATGAGCAATGCTCAACTGATTATCGAGAGCAAATGCATGGAGTTAAACTCGATAAATTAAGTAAGAAAAGGTTTCGAGGACGAAACCTCTTTAAGGGGGTAGACTTGTAACACCCTGAAAACAGATTTGGTAATTAAACTACGTTGGTACTAAAAGACGGGTAAATTACCATAGGGGTAAAAGTAACCCGGTGAATATTAGGATATCTTGACATAATAAGAACAAACAATGGTTAAAATACCCTTTATAAAAATTGGGTAAAGTTGAGGGGCTAAACATGGACAAAGGAATTAAAGTTTTAATTAAAACAATTATTAAACACAAAACACACACATACATGTGTGTGTTCTGCGATCCCAACCAGAGCCAGGAGAGCTCTCATGATCAAAACCCTAATGTGCAAGAGTTGATCAAATCAAGAGGCCAAATCAAACCCAAATCAAAATTCAAGCACAAATTAGTGATCACCTCAGTGAAGTGATCACAAGGTATGTCAAATTTCACACTTTGATTTCATCTCAAACTCTAGATGAACACATGAGATTTGAAATTATAGCTTGCATGATAGTTGTTTGGATGAAACAGTAAAGAAATCATATCTAGGAGTAAACCCTAGCCATTAGTTTATTGAATTTGCGAATAAACCATGAAATTCATAATTATCCATTATGTGTGTAATGGGTTTAGTAGAAACATGATGAACACTAGAATCACGATTTGTTAAACTAGTGTTATTGAGTTAAATGAAATAAATCCAGAATATGAATGTGAAATTTGATATATGAACATTGTGTAAATGTTAAAATTTGGCAAAATAACTAATCATGAGACTTGGTTGTTGGATTAGAAAAATAATGCCCTTTAGGTGTTTATAGAAATGCCTAAAAGAGGGCTAAATATCAAAATTCTGAACAAA
Organism: Helianthus tuberosus; assembly: GCA_030545235.1. NCBI lineage: Eukaryota > Viridiplantae > Streptophyta > Magnoliopsida > Asterales > Asteraceae > Helianthus > Helianthus tuberosus. The sequence continues at coordinate 133,945,161 of CM060430.1, read as the reverse complement.
AATGTATATTAAAATGATGAGATGAATTATGCTTTAAAACTTATAAAAAGGGTTCTAAAACGATTGTGAATTGAACTCTTTAGGAAAGGAATCCGGATCGTTAAATGGACAAGCCGGTGGTGATACGCGTTTGAAAAGGATGCTTAAAAGGTACGTAACTACGGTTTCGTTACGTTATGCTTGATTACGTATTTTCGCTAGTAGACTTTAAATTAGCATAATATATGAAATTGGTATTTAGTTGAAGTGACGAAGAGCACTAGGTAAATAAACGGGTCGAACAATGGTTGAATTTGTAGTGTCGAAATGACTTAAACGTCACTCATTAAAATTGAGTTGTAAAAGCATAAGCCATGGAATGGACGTGATACGCTAAGGTTGACAAGCCCCGGGAATGGGTAATTATGGTTAGAAAACAATGTTTATGAATTATGAAGGTACGCGACCTATGGTTTCATTACACTATGTTGTTTATTTATCCTAGTTAGTTGTATTGGAAATTAACCAAACAAGAAAAATCCGTTAAGTCACGTAAGTGACGAAGTGCTTAGACAAATAAAATGAGTCAAAACATGTGTTAGAAATAGAGTTTGGAAGTAAAACGACTATACGGTGTAAACCGGAGTTAGTCATATGGATAAGATGGTAATAAATATCATCGCATAGAGTTTCATGGCCCTTTAGACCAGACGGGTCAAAAGGTGAAATTATCACCCTTTGACAATATCGACTAATGGTTTGTTGAGTTATATGATTATAGGAATAAATATCAGATGGATATGTACATCGCTATTGCTTAGCGGCTACTAAGGCAAGGTATCGAAACGGGTCAATATATTGATCCGGGTCAGGTATGTATAACGATTCAACTCATCATGTAGAACTTGAGGTTCTATAAGAGTAGGCAAGGTTAAAATATAGATATTCGGTTATCTTTTAGGTAAACCGAATAAATTGAGTTTTGATTATGGTGTTTTAGAAACATATTGGTTTCAAAACAAGATTATAGTTAAAAGGTCGGATTTTTGGGTCAAACAAGTATTTAAAAGTCCTTCGTAGTAAAAGAGGGATGAAAATTGACCAAAATGCCCTTGTAAGCTAATTCGAGCGAACGACCCTTAAAGGTGGGTCGGAAACAAGTTTTATGATTAAATAAATACTCGGAATAAGTATAGAAAGTGAAAGATGTAAATTCTTGGGTCGAATGACTTTATATGAGTCTTTGACGTAAAACGATAATCCAAGGGGTAAAACTAGGAACATATAGATATCCACATTAAATCCACCACACATATAGTTGTGGTGGAAGATTACTTGATAAGAAATGTAGGAATACGATGCTAGAAATGAAGGAAAGCGATTTTAAGCTTTAAAGTGCTTAAATACTCTTAATGGGTCAAAATAAGCACTTGAGCGTAGATGGGTTTTAATTAAGTAAGAAACCCGTAATTTATGATTAATATGATAGGAGATATTGAAATTATGAATCTCATGAGTTTATAGATCAAATAAACATGTTTGTTTGATAAAATCACGAACGGGTCAAAATTTGGTAAAAAGGGTTATAAGTCAAAGACTTAAATTCTGAAATTTTGTTAATCCGGATGTTAGATTTTAACTCCATGAGATGGAGAATTAAATTACGAGCGCGTAGGAAAAAGAATCAGGTAAAACGGATTAAAAACGAGAGAGTTACGCTCGTTTCCGTGAAATCGGGTTATGCTGGGAATATGCAGCACCAGCTGCACACAGTTTGTTAAAATGGGACCGTGGCATCACGCCATGGCCAAGGTCTTTTGCCGTCGCGCGCGGCGATGGCCTAAAATGTTGAAAATCTTGTTTATTTTGTTTATTTCGATTATTTGACCCAATTACCTTGTTGTACTTGTTATTTAACTATCAAAACTGACTTCAAAGTTGGTTTTGATCATAGGTGAATGTCGAGAGTCCCGGATGAAGATCAAGTGGCGAGCAAGAACCGAACACACGTTAAATGAAGCTTCCGCGTCAAATCTTGAGTTGTTTTGCTAAAAGTGAATTATGTAAACATTTATAAACATGTTTTTGAAATGTTGTAAACTTATGGGAATGTTAGTATGACAAGTTTTTGTAAAGTCACATTTTAGAATTTAAAATGTGTATCTTATTATTAAAATCTTGATTTATAAGACGGGCGTTACACCCATCATGTGTTTCATAACAAAAGTAGAGTCCCTGAATTGACCTAATTTCTTTTCAAGTTCAACAATTTTGAGTTGTGCATCTGACAACTGTTTGCATTTTTCAGAAATCTCTTTTGTTTTCTCAGCCATCATGTCATGAGCTAAGTCTATGACTTGAAGTTTTTCGTTTAGTTTGCAAGTTAAAGCTTCAATTTCAGCTTCATAGCCTTTTATCTTTTTCAAATACAACGACTCGTTTCTTTTTGCAAAAAAGTTTGATTCTTTTATATTAGACATCTCGTTACCAGACTTTGGTTTTGTGTTGACAACCTGTCAAACTCACCCTGTAATTCACGACATTTTAAACAAACAAAAGTAGCAGAGTTACTTACCTCTCCTGTTGATTTGTCTGAGTTGGCCATAAGAGCAGCAAGATGAGCTTCCATTCTTTTGTATTTTGCATCTCTCTCTTCAGCTTCCCTTTCATGCTCAGACTTTGGCTTTTCTTTTTCAGCATCTGTTGTCTGATCAGCCGTATCTACCTCAGCTTCACTTTTCTTCTCAACTTTAGCATCATCCATTGTAGTTTCACCATCATCAACTGGCACAATTTCTGCCATGAAAGCCTGAGTGACATTGTCATCATTTTCCAAGTGAACACTCCAGTCATATGAACCTTCTCGAGCTGTAGAGATCAACGCTCTCGAGTTAGAGTTGTTTGATGCATTCCTATTGTTTGAACTCTGACTCGAAGTCTCCTGCTTTTTTTTTTTTGACATTCCCTAGCAAAATGCCCATAACTTTGACAGTTAAAGCATCTCACTTTGGTCTTATCGAAACCAACAGTCTTTCCTACAAACTTCCTTCCTGTCCGGTTCATAAATCTCTTCACACGTCTAGTAATCATGGCCATTTACCATTGCAAATCCATATCTTCAAGATCATCAGGGTCAATCTGATCGTAATCTTCATCTAAAATGGCAGGATCAGATATCTTCCCCTGAATGTAATTTTCATCAGAAGTAACAAACGAAGCAAGTAGAGCAAGATGTTCTTCAACAGACTTCACACTCATAGGCATCGACTTTGCACTAATACTTTGCTTAGAAGCTGATGTTCTCTTAGCTCCAGTTGATCCTCCTGAAGCAGCTACAAAACATACATCACCATCCTCATTTACTGTGAACTGCTCATTCTCACACGAAAGAAATGCTGTAGCAGAGTCGCTAGAAGCATCGTGAGATGAAGACGATGTAAGCCCATTGTAAATCCCTGGATCTAGAACCTGATCATATCCAGTGTCTTTCTTCTTCATACTGAGCTCATAAGCTCTTAGCTTTCCAACTACTTCTTCCAGTTCCTTTGTCTCATAATCTTCTTCTCCCTTGATCATGAGAGTATAGATATCCCATTTAGCAGTAGAGCATCAAGCAGCTTGTCATTTTTCTCTATGTCAGAATAGAAATCTACATCATAATTGTCCAATTCTGACATCAGATGGTAGTATCGAGTGATGATATCCTCAAGTGACTCATTTTTCATGTACTTGAATACAGCAAACTGCTTTTTCAGTAGATCAACTTTGTTCTTTTTAACATCAGGATTTCCCTCATATCTCTTCTCTAGTGCATCCCACATTTCCTTTGAGGTAGTGTACTTCTTAAAGGTATGTTTGATGCTATCAGGTAGGGACATCTTGATAGCAGCCAAGGCTCTTTTTTCAGCCTCATACATCTTTTTATCAGTCTCTTGCATGTTCACATAGGCTGTGACACGTGGCCTGCCCTCAAAATCATGTGTTGGGTTTGTGTACCCATCTATAATACAGATCCACATGCGTGTGTCCAGATATTCAATGAAGGATTGAAACCTATCCTTCCATGTCAAATAGCTCTCCACCTTCATCATCTTAGGTGGTTTGTTGGTTGTGCCAACCTCATGTTCCATCCTCAAGAGTTCGTTTAATTTAGACATGTTCGACATTTTAACTTAATCAGACTGGTAAAACCGTACAAATTTTGTCCGAAATCTGTTTTTACCAAATTTTGTCCGAAATCTGCTTTTTGTTTTTTTGGTCTAAAAATCCAAGGATTCCAACGGTGCAAACGGTTTCCTGAGATGAGTTACGGATAATTTTCTAAACGCGAAACAGTGAAATTTTTCTTACGCAAGCCAAGAAAAATTCCACCCCTTCCAAAATGAACAGAAAGGGTCCGAAATGGTCCGAAATGTTGATGATTATCCGAAATGAACACCTTTTTGTCCGAAATGCACTAGTCTGATCTGAAATGATACTCTCTGGTCCGAAGTCAATCACCTTCTGATCTGAAATGGTTTCTCTGATCCGAAATCAACACCTTCTGATCTGAAATTAAACAGTCTAATCCGAAATGCAAGTCTGAAGATCCGAAATTTAAGTCAATCTGGTCCGAAATGCAAGTTTTTGATCTGAAATGCAAGCCTTTAAATCCGTAATGATCCATAATGCTTGTTTCTTGATCCGAAATGCTTGTTTTCTAGTCCGAAATGATCCGAAATCAGCAGCTGAACACGAACACAGCCTCCAAAAACATCCAAAAACTCCGATTTTCTACAGAAAACGATTCTGAACCAAGCCAATTAAGAGCCTAACGCTCTGATACCAATTGTAGGTCCCTTAATCCGTGCTGATCGTAACAGAATCGTCGATCTAACCTAGAGTGCGGAATCCCCTAGATCAGATTTCACAGAAAACGTGTAGAAACAGAAATCACTATAAACCCGATCTTTATTGATTATCTTCAAACGATTACAATCAATCAAGATCTCTAACTCGTCCAAGCCTTTGCTATTACGAATTCTCCCCAAGTGATTAGCTAATTAGATGATTAACCTAAACCCTAATTCTAAGCTTTGTTTATATAGGACAAGCTTTGCACATGGGCTAGGTCATGGGCTAAGCCCATTTCGCCTACCATCCCCTAATATGGGTTTGGTTTGGCCCAATCACTCTTAAACAACTAATACATAGCTAAACCCGCTAATCGTTTATCGTTTTATTAATTACAAGATATCCAAAGACCAAATCTAAGCTGTTGTCACAAATATGCACCAAGATATATTATTTAGTTATTTACAGGATAACTCTTACCAGACATATCAGACGATGAATATTGACTAGAACTTGGGAGGTGTGCGAAAAAGCTCCTATCACCTTCCGGTAACTGGTAAATTGCTTTGATTCTTTTTTCAGATTCTGCAGTAGGAGGGGCTACTACTTTAAAGTTCACTGAATAAAGGCCAAATAAAAAAGTGTTAGCACAGGATATTGGCCTGGAAGTATTTGGGGATATTCTCGAAATCCTGAACCCTACCGGTTGTTAACCACTCCACCGGAAGGCTAGCACCCTCATAGATGGAGTCTCGCTTAACGATGAAGAATTTATGTTGCCATCCATCCTCGTTCTTGGTGGCTTTAAGAATGAGGGGTTTGTTGGAAGTTGAAAAGAGTAAGAACCGACTGGAACCGTGTGATCGGAGGTGGTAGGCGATCGGGATATCCTCGATGCAGAGGTCAGGACAGTGAAGGTTTTTGATTTGGTTGAGTACGATCAGTACTCTCCAAACCATGGGCATTGTTTAGGCAAAGGAAATACCAGTGGTTCGGAAAAATTGTATCATGAATTCAGGAAAGGGATACCGAAGATCTAGAGAGAAAGGGTATGCCGGAAAACAAACCCAATCGGCAGAAGAAACATCCGATCAAATTGATCGGTCAAATGGCCTAATAACCGTGCCATCGGGGAAAGCGCCGGAGGCTCTCAACGTTGCGATGTCTGCGTTATCAAAAGCACAGATCTCCTTATCGGGATTTTTGAGAAGGTTTTGCTGGACGAAGCTCTCCGACGATTCACCGGTTTGAAAGTGGGTTCTAGTAGCCATTGGAAGTAGAATAAAGAAATTGACAGGGAATGAAGTAAGAATGAGTAATTACCTGGAGACTCTGTTGATGATATTTGGTTTTCAAACAAAAAGAGAGAAGATATAGGGGCGTAATAGATATCCATCGAGTGAAAACCACGTTGAAAGTTACATAATGCTATCTTGACCGTCGTTTCAATTTAATAACCTCGATTTGAGGGATAAGATTTAAAATATATCCGTTGGAATTGGTATACCAACAGATATATTTTGGGGACAATTGTTATGGGTGATTTTCTGCTCATATATCTTGGCTAATATTCTAACTATGTTTCTTTTGTTGTGATCAGGATACCGGATCAGGATATTGGTAACATCCTGATGCGATATCCTGGTAGTAACTAATTAACCATGTGCAGATTAAGGAGTGCAAGTCTCTAACGGTCAGGTGGACTTCTTCTCCTCAAGACTAGGGCAAATCAGTTATATTATGGACCGTGAAGCCGGAAGACGTGGACTACAACGTTCACATATGGAATATTCGCTGAATCTCAGAATAATAGGATAGTTAGTTGGTTTCTTTTACTATAAAAGGGATTGATCGGATCAGATTAGGGACACAATATTTCACACACTCTTTCTCTCTAGCTGCAAACAATCACTACACACTACACACTTACACTTGTACTCAAATTACATTGTAACACTTAGTTGATCAGCATCATATCCCGCACTATATCCTGACTTTTGAAGCAATAGAAGAACAAGGCAGCTGCGATTGTCAGCTCCCGAGGTTTTGTGCCTGCGATCTAGATTGATCAAGGGCTTTCCTCATACATCCTGTGTCACCCTTTACATTTTTTCTCATTGTTTGATCATAGATACAGCTCGATATCCTGAGCCGTATCCTGAAACCTGTTTTTGTAAACAACTAAACTAACATATTTTTAACACACATTCTTAGCACACTACCTCACTTAACTAATTTGATCACTTAATTCTTCGGTAATTTTTTACCAAAACAATTATATTTCAACCTCTCGGATTATCGTTCGAACAAATTAACATCCGGAAGAAATACTTTTGATATGTCATCCGAACGGATTTACATCCGTTAGTTTCAAGTCTATTTATTTCTTATCATTCATATCATTGACCCCGTCCGATCGAATACACATCGGATCCAACTGTTTGTTCATTTTAAAACTGATCGTTCGTTGGTTTGATCGTTTGCAGGTGATTCAAAGTGAAAAAACGAGAAACATCATGGGTGAAGAATTCTATAACACCTTTTACAAAGCTTTCACATCAGAATCTTTGGAAACATCAACCGTTACAGCAAAAACAATAACAAAAGCAATCAATGATAATATAAAACATGATAATTTCTATGGGACTTATTCGAAACCACCTAAACTTGAGAATATAGAAGATTACACATGGTGGAAAGAGAGGTGTCTGAACTAGACAAAGGCATATGCTCACGAGAATTGGTTCTGTTTGGAGTTTGGATATAGCCGACCGATAAACGATAAGCATGAAGAGATTCATCTCAATGATCTTTTCGATGAAGACAAACGAAAATTTTCATACGAACAGAAAATGATTGCACTGATTCAGCAATCTATCAGAGATGGTATTTTCTCTTTCTTAATTCATGATGGTTCTTCAAAATCAGTTTGGGAAGCTTTAAGGGTAAAAGCTGAAGGGGTAAACAGATTAAAAAGAATAAAATTGCTTTATTAAAAAAGGAATTTGATCTGTTTGACAGCCTAAAAGGAGAGTCGGTGAGACAAATGATTGAGCGATTTTGTCATCTAAAAATTGAACTTGATAGGTTTGGGATAGTAAAAACTCGAGAGGAAGTGATCGATAAAATAATTGAAGCGTTACCACGAGCTGATCAGTGGCAAACGTTTGTTTTTATTTTGAAAAATGATGTGTTATATGAAACAATTACTCTAGATGTGTTGATTGAAAAAATTGAAACTCATGAACTTGAATTGCAAAAACAGAACAAGATGAGTAGTTCTTCTTATCAACAGAATGTTGGTCTTTACTATAAAGGTAGCATATCTTCGGTGACTGTTAGCGAATCGCCAAAAACTGCATTTAGTGTTGAAAAATCAAAAGAACCACAGAAAGGCTCATCAAGCTATAATCCGGGGTATCATTCATCTTCCGCGAATTCAAATTCTGAAGATTCTGAGTAAGTTTTCTTCAACATCACATTAAAACTGAAAAATTCTCATGCAATGAGCATCAATGCTGCTAAACAACAAATGAGTTTTCTGACATCTGTTTTAGAGTCATACGAAGGTCTAGTATCTGGGAAAATTGGAAATTCAGAGCTAACAAAGGAAGACTACGACCAGATAGATCCAACAGAAATGGAACTCATTGATATACAATGGTGTTTGGCAAGTTTCATTCGACGAGCTCAATGGTATATGGAGATTACAGGTAAACAGTTAATTGGTGGTCCGTCAACGAAACTGGAATTCGATAAATCCAAAGTGACCTACTTCAAGTGCAAGCAAAAAGGTCATTTCAAAAGAGAATGTAATAATTTTGCAATTGATGGAACCGAAAATCCTTTCAATGATGATTATTATCGGAAAGCGATTTATCACCGTAGCAAAGAGGAAACGCCAAACTTGAAACAGATTGAAAATAATTCTAAAGAAAAATCAAGAGCATGTGTGGTAATCCAAGATGACGAAGGGTTTGACTGGAGTGAGTTCCTTCCAGAAGATGAACTTGTTGATGATCGATTCAAAGCAAGAGCCAAAAAGGGAGCATTAAACAAACATCATGTTCTTGTTGCTGAGATAAAAGAAAAAACATGAGAATAAATTCTGAAAGAGAAAACTGATAGAGAAAGATTTTTTGCAGGTTGTCGGATTGAGAAAATGCATGAAGAGTATAAGGAAGCAAAGTACTATGGGAGATACGACAAGAAGATAGATTGCTACATCAATAAAAATGGTGATCATGTCGTTCATCGAAAAGAAGTGGTGTTTGATGATGTTCTTGCAGTAATTCCTCTGTCTAGCGAATATTATTCAGACGTAAAAGATAAAACTTATCTGAAAAGGCTGGACAAGATAATTTGTGATGTGATGACCGCGAGTTTGAAAAAGAGGGATGAAGAAAGAATGTTGAAGAATTAGTTGATTATTTGAAAAAAGGTTGCTGAAAAGAAGAAGGTGGAAGATGAGAAAGAAGAAGAGAAGGTGATAAAAGAAGTTGTTGAAGAAAATGTTGTTACTAAAGAACAGCGAATTGAAAAAGAGTTGAAGAAGAAAGAAGAAGATGAGGAGAAGATGAAAAATTCGGTTGAGGAGAATGCTGATGATATTGGTGTGGTTGAAGATCAGAAGAAGAAAGAAGCTGATCTGACACAAACGACAAAAGAAGCTGCAAAGTCAGAAACTGAGGTAAACATCTCAACTGAAACTGTAACACAAATTAAATCAGTTGAACAGTGCAAGAAATGCATGGAAACGTACAGTGCTTGTACTGAAAAAGATGAAAAATTCAGAACAAGAGACGTTGAATTTATTAAAATCGAAGAAGTTTTCAAAAATATATGTAAAGAAATGTTAGAAAACGAAAAAGTGCTGAAAAAAATGATGAAAAACTAACACAAAAATGTAAAAGTTTAAAAGAAGAAAATGAAAGTTTAAACGAAAAAGTTTCACAAATGACTGAAGAGTTTTTACAAAAAGAACATGTTTTTCAAGAAATGAAAAAGGAATACGATTCAATAAAACTGGCCTATCACATTACAAAAGAGTCATATGAAGATGTGAAAAGTCAAATGAAACTTGTTCAATCAAGATTGAAATATTGTTCTGAAACAACTGATACGCTTAAGCGCCAGTATTCAATAAAGCAACAAGTTGTAAACTAATACATTGAGGATGTTGCTAAGCTAAAACGTCAAATAGCTGATTTAGAACAAGATAACAATAAGTTACATAGTTATCACGCTTCATCATATGTGCTTGAACGTATTTTCAACATAAAACCAGATGATGATGGTTATGAGAAAAACAAAAAAGGGTATTGGCTCATAATATCATCAGGTTCCACCACCGTTTGAGGAAAGATTCACATTCTATGATGACGAAAAGGTGGAAAAAGCTTTCAACATGGTTGATCAATTGCCAGATAACATTGATGTAACCTATTCCAAATCTGATGATTCTAGTGATTCAGAGGTGGTAGGTAAGGTCGTTGAAAGTGTTTTGAAAGAAGAGTCGGTTGAAACAGGTAAACCTGAATCACAGGATGAAAATGAAGGTGGTTTTCATGAAGGTTATCTGAAAAATTCAAAATTTGAGAAAAATGCGAATGATGATTCAAAAGGATTGGTTTATACCATGATTGGATCAGACAAATTATTCTCAGATAATGAAGTCCCGATTCAGAATGTGATCTCAGAAAAGATTGACAAAGTTTTTAAGATGATTGAAATTGAAAAGTCTGAGATTTCAAAGTTTGCTGGAAAGAGTCACATAACTTTTTATAACAAACCTGATTACAAAAAGAAAAACATGAAGGCTGGGTTGGGTTATAAAAGGAAACAAAATTGGAAAAGAAATGAAACGCCAAATTATCAGACAGAAATGAATTTTGTTCATGGAACAAGTTCCGAAGAAGAGAAAGAACTCTAATTTAGACGACAGTCTAATGAAGAGTTCTATGCTCAAAAGAAAAAGCAACAACAGGTGAAAGATGTTTCAAAGAGAACATGTTTCAAATGTGATCAAACAGGACATCTTGCATGCAAGTGTCCAAATCCGAAACCTGTTGGTGTTGAGACGAAAAGGAAGTCTGATGTTGTGAATCAGAAATCAACCAAGTTTGATTCAAAGCAAACTTGGAAGCCTAAAATGTCAAAGGATGACTCACAACAATCTTGGAAACCAGTGACACCCAGATTTAGAACAACACAAAGTTGGAAAACAAATGTTGATGCAACAAAACCAAATCAGTTTTGGAAACCAAAAGTTGTTGTTCAAAATCAAAATGTTCAAAATGAATCTCATTTTTACAAAAGAAGTGCGTCTAAAGGACAAACTTGGGTGGAAAAGAAACAAAAGGTTCCTGTGAGTGATAATTGGAATGAAAATATATTTGTGAAAAATGATAAAGATTTTCCGAAGTTGAATGAAACATATTGTGTTGAAATGCCTAGGGTCAAACAGACCTGAGCTAACTTGTTCAAGTAATTGAATACATTGAATGTGCATGTGCTTCAGAAAGAGGATGAAAGTCAAATCAACGGAGGAAGTAGCCAGGCACGAGAGGAGAAAGCTGCTGAACCCTGCAACTGAAACAGGAAGTTTGTTTGATTTCTGTACATAAATAAACCATATTTCTAAAACCCTAAAAATTGAAAATTTTAAAAATAAAAAATATGTTTGTTTTTAAATTTGTCAAAAATAAAAAAATTTCAAAAATATGTTACTTGAATATGCCGAAACCCTCATGGCGGAACAAACATGATTAATTTCACAAGATTGAAAAACGGATTTCAAACTGTAAAATATCAATGTGTTGTAAATCATGGGGGTATATTTTCTGCAAAACAGAGCATGTGAAGCAGAAAATGGATGGCGAGACAAAGCTGTCTACATCGGTTATCAAATTTTCTTAAAATGTTTTGAATTTTAGGGGGAGTAAAAGCGTTGTAAGAAAATCCAAAAAAAAAACATTTGAAAATTTGAAAAGCCCAAAAACATGATAAAGTTCAAAAAAAGAGTTTTTGTGTAAAAAGAGGAAATGATAGTACATCAGTAGACAATCACGGTACGCTAAAGAAATGGAAAGTTAAAATGTGAGTAATGGTCTCACTGATGATATGCCAGTAGGTTTTTACACGATTAGTAGATTGTTTTCGAGATATAAATCGAATTATCATATAGTTACTTATCTCATGGGGAACATCTCTCGGATATATGGGTAACCCCCGAAATCTTGTTTGAGAGATTGCCTGATTCTGAGATATTAGGTCTTTATATTGTTTGATATCTGGGGTATTATACCTGGTCTTCTGATATTGCGGAAGCAATGGCCTAGACCTCGTATAATACTTTACGCACTTTAAAAGCTTACCCTCTGCATAAAAATTGAAAAATATCAAAAGATATGAATCAAATGCAGTTGTAAAGAAGATTCCCAAGGGGAACACTCCTAAAGTCGAGCCTTCATCTCTTTGACTGAACGGTAATTCATACCTGAGCTCTCAAGGTCTTGCACTAACCCAGAGAACAGATATCAAATTAGTATATTCACCTGTAAGACTGAATCTAGGGAATTTTGATATATGAGTATACTCTGAGGTGGGACACTCGAATAAGTTCAAGTCCTTAAAACACTAATCTCGTATCTCGAATCGATTGAACTTTGTGTGAAAATTTAAGTGGATTAATATACTGACAATCTAAGTTAATCGTTTAGAACTTAAAGTGTTTAAAGCTCAACGGTACTAGTGATTTTCATAATCTAATATGATCCTCTGACGCGAACTCAAACAAAAATATGTCTGTAAATATTTCTTTACTGCTTTAATTTTCAGAAAATTACAAAAAGATTTTGATTCCATTTTAGTTTCGACAACCGATGTCTGAAAGCTGAGTTTCAAAATCTAAGTATGCTGATCGTGTTTCTAAAAATAAACAAGTTCATTAATTTGAAACTTGAAGTTTTAAAATCAAAAATCAAAAACAGTTTGTAAAGTCTCCAAGGTCATTAATTTGGACTTAGATGATAAATTGTGAAGGTTTTGGATGCTTAAATTGTTAAAATCCGTCATAAAGAGCTAGGTTTCGATCTTGGATACTTAATACTGCCAAATCTATGAAGTTTGTTGATAGGGGAGAAAATCAAGTAATCCTGGATATATTCATATATTTTTTAGCCCGGTTCTTGATTAAAAGTTTTTGAGAACCAGGTCATCATTCCTGGACAATCGAAAATGCTTTCACTGTCGAAATGTTTCAGTTTATGCTGAGAGCCAGGTTTTCATTCCTAGAAGTTCAAAATTTTTTTACTTTCAAATGTTTGAGATTTGCAGATGTTGTTCCAGATTACCATCCCGATAGCCGAGTCTAATGGGGAGTCTGAAGACGAGCTCGACGCAAGAGGGAGCTTGTAACCGAAAAGACAGGTGTCGATCCCAAAAGCACGAAAGCTTAAAGAAAGGGGGAGCCTGATGAATAAAGAGTTTAATGAAAGGGGAAGCTGAAACTGAAGACAGATCCACGGGGATTCTGTTCAAGCAAGAGGGAGTCTGTGAATGTTGAATGTGATAAAGCTTCAAGAAGACTCAGAGAGAAAGAAAGACAAGACGCTACGAGATTGACTGCGGCAATATCCAAGGGGGAGTCTGTTAGTGCATTTATGTCTATTACCTCCGCCAATCAAGTCCATAGCAGAAATCAGAAGAAAACAAGATATTATAGTGTTATATTTAGAGAAAAGGCAAGGTGGCAATTCTGAAATTAATGAGAAATCTCATTAAAGCCTTGGCCTATAAATAGATGCTTTAGGTCTTAGTTTTAGAACTTTTGCTATTTACTACATTTAGAGGAGATTGGAGCTAGAGAGAGAAAGTAGAGAGAGAAAGGCAAAAGGTGATTCACATTTCTTGTATGATTTCATATCTTCTAATCGAATCACAGATTATAGTACGGTTCTCGTGTTCGGTCCACCCACGTGTACGGATTCTGCATGTCACACGTGTCATACTTAATCGTTCGGGAGTCAAAAACCGATCCTACAGATTATTTTCATCTTTACTCAGCTCCGATTGCGATTCTTTTGTGAGCATTCCAATCCAGTGATTGTTTACATTAAATAATGTAGCAGCTCTTAACCACTTTGGCATAGTATCCATAACTTATTCTACATTTTTCACGTGTTTCGTCATCCAAAAATTCAACTCGCAGATAAATTATTGAAAAATGTACCATGTTTAACCTCATAGTTGACTTTTGGATGATGCATGGTGTCATACTCAATTGTATCATACACAGTACTATATAAGTTTGCGAAAGTACATTATAAGCCTTGAAGCGACACTGCCTAACTCATTAGTCACTTTAAAAACCATGCATACCACATTTTATTAGTCAATGAATGATTATATAGTTTTTAAGGTTAAATATATGTACTGACAGTAGACACAAAATGAGATGGTACTAAAATTGTTATCTATAATAGACAACTATATACTTAGATTATAAGTTAATACATCATTTACATAAGTGTACTCTAGATCGTACTCTAATTTGTCTCTGTATTCAGCACTCAGTGTTACCGCTTCAATCTCGTTGCTTTGCAAATCTACCTGTTGCTGTTGCAGTTGCTCACCGATGCTGATGCCCACATTCAATGTATCATTGAGTTCATTGTTCTTGTTAGGATCTGGGGCTGTCATGATTGTGATTGTTTGATAATAATGAACAAATGGATGAACATAAAACAGAGATTAAATGTGGCGGAAATGGAAACAAACTTTATAACACAATCAAAGAGAAATAGTTTGTAATAAACACATGCTTTTCATTAGTCAAAAGATTACAAAGATGCATTACAATATATCAACTAACATACATGCTTACAAACTAAACTCCCCCTCAGCCTGAGCTCAATGGTTGATCGTACAAGATGAAAGGAGATGAGCAAAAAGCTCGAAGCTCAAATAGAACAGTACAAATATTGTTCTATTTATAGTACAGATCAAACCACTGAGCATCTAGTGCTGACGTCACCTAGACGGTGACATCTAACAACCTGTAACAAACTCTAAACACTGATACACTAAACACTATTACATAAGAAACACTGATACATAAATACTGATGTTGAATCCCCTCTAGATGCTGAACTACTGCTGTTACTGAGCAGTGGTTTTCCTTTGGTTGATCAGGCCTTAGGTACATCAGTGCTTGTCTTCAACAGGGCTTTGTCTTCAACAGTGGATAGGCCTCATCAGTCTTTAAGTCCATCAGTCTTTATAAGGACCAGTGGTTAGTTATAACAGTCCTTAGCAAGATCATCTGTTATAACCACTGCCATGGAGGGAACTTAGATCAGCATTGCTTATTATGGATCAACTGTTGGGATCCAGTTTTGGCTTTCCATATCATCTGTTCTTTTCAGGCTTAATTGCATAACCAAACAATCTCCCCTAGAACAGATGATGCTAAAACTCTTCCTTATTCTTGATCTTTATTCTCTCATAAGCTTTTCCCTGATTTTCCCTTTGAATTGTAATTCAAAGTTCAGAGAATCTTCATCATCCTCATCCCTACATAGTTGAAGTTCTAACAGATCTTGGAGGTCAGCTACACTCAGACCTAGTGCATCTTCCCTTGTTATGTGTTCAACTTCTCCACTGAACTTGAGCAATGTTAATACGTGGGTCTTTTGATCAGACTTCCACTTTAGTATTTTTTAGTTCAGTGGGTTTCTTGGGAGAGTTTTTATTTGTGAGGAGTTTGGTGATGAAGCCCTGCTCATGAATCTCTTGGCTATTTCTTGTAGCTTTGCTGAGTCAGGATTTTCTACCAACATCTGCTTGATGGCCACTTTCATTATTTCGGATTCTCTTTGTGCCTCTTCTTCTTCATCCATCTGTTTTTGCCTCTTTCTTTGATAGAAGGCAATAGCAGATGGAACAGTGGGTTTAGCAGATTTTTAGTTGGTTTGGTCTGTTTGGTTGAAACCTCCGATGTTGGATAATCTGGCTTTTTAGGAACAAATGGATCTTTCTTTCTTCTTTCTTCTAATTTCTTGTATGTCTCTATCACTTTAATCTCTGTCCACCTTGTGATTTGATTCCTTGAGCCATAATTTGTAGTTATAAGCTCTTCCTTCATTCTCTTCAATTTCAAAACCCTTTCAGGTACATTCTTTTTATACTGGGACCAGACTGGTGGGGTTGGTTTTATTGTTGAGTCATCAAGCATCTTTTGTATTCTTTCAATTTCATGCTTGAGCTCACTTATGGTCCAGTCTTTGAATTGATACATTTATGCCTTGTATTTCTTGTTTTCCATGATGTGCTCAATGTAATCTTGCCTTAGGCTTTCATCATATCTTTCTGATAACTGCTGACAAAGATCTTTTGAAAAATGTTCTAATGTTCTGACTTGGCTGAGCAGATATTGCAGATTTCTCTGTATTTCTTTATCAGATTTTCCTTTTGTGTCTCTTTTTGAGATATCCTCTGCTTGTTTGACTTTCAGTTGAAGATACTCATCAATGTTCTTTGGCAAAGGATAACCATGAAGAGATGGGAGGTTTCTCTTTTGAGGATCATCTTCATAATAGAAGGATTTAATCTCCTCTCTAACTGCTGGAAGATCCAGAGGATATTTCACTCCCAAAGGAACCACTGTAATAGTTTCCTTAGTGGTTTGAATTGAAGAGATTGAAGTAGGTTTTTGCACAGTGGATAGGATCAGAGGTTGTGAAGATATTGGAAGTGGAGAAGGTACAGTGTCATCTTCAAGTATGACATTTGTTTTCCTCCTTCTCTTGTTTTTTGGTGTGGTTGGAGGTGTTGAATTTGGAGGTGTATCTGTGG
Organism: Helianthus tuberosus; assembly: GCA_030545235.1. Taxonomy (NCBI): domain Eukaryota; kingdom Viridiplantae; phylum Streptophyta; class Magnoliopsida; order Asterales; family Asteraceae; genus Helianthus; species Helianthus tuberosus. The sequence continues at coordinate 133,928,493 of CM060430.1, read as the reverse complement.
ATTGAGTGGTGGTTGGTAAAGTGATGAGAGCATTGGTTGAAACAACATCTGTTGAAACCACTGATGTATCAACAACTGTTGATATACCAGGTGCCTCAACATCTGTTGGCTTTGTGGTTTGAGGTGAAGAACTTTTAGGGATTTGAGTTGATTGTTCAATGATTTTGGAAGGTGTGGAAATGGGTTGGCTGACCTTTCTGGTAGTTCTTCTTCTTTTTGAAGTACCCTAGTCTTCCTTTGCCATTAGAACTTTCTTTTCCTCTGCAAATATTACAAAACACTTTCGTTCCATTCTCTCTTTTCCTTTTGCTTTTTCTTCAGCAAACAGGTTGAGAGTCACATCAACCTTCTTTGTACCATCTGGTTTTGGAATCTCTACAACAGGTTTAGCTTTTGGATCAGGCTCTAGGTGTAACCCTTCCTTTCCTTTCTTTCCTTTATCCCCCTGATGTGTGTAAAATGCAACATATAAATTACATCAAATAAGGCATAAAACTAACCCTTTTTTAGTACTAATGTTGGAAAAAGTGTGCTTTTGTCTTCCTTTTGTATTTTCAGGATTAAATGAGCTCAAATGAAAAAAAGAAGCAAAAATCCAGCTAAATCTAACATAAATACAAGAAAAGGAATAAATGTGGCATGCCCGACCCCTCGACAGCATCTTCCTAAGCAAAAACAAGACAATAGAAGGCTGAACACGCCCCGTGTCTAGCGGACACGGGGGCGTGCCCAAATGTCTGCAGGAAAGACATAGTTGTAGAAGCTTCTATTTCCCAACACGGGGGCGTGTCCAGCGGACACGGGGCCGTGGTCAATGAAAAGATTCACAGAATCTAAGCAAATCTTAATAGTACAGATACGCTTCTGCACACGGGGCAATGCCCAGCGGATAGGGGGCGTGGTCAACTAATACAGCCAAACTGCACTTAAAGAAGAAAGAGAAGATGGGTGGACATGGGGCTGTGCCCAGCGGGCACGGGGCCGAGTCCGGGCTTCTGTGTAGGCTATAAATAGGGGTGCTTGGCTCACTTGCAAATCATCCCTTGAAAAACCACCTCTCTCACACTTCACCCACCCTCCACCACCATCACAACCCACATCCACCACCATCATCCATCATCCATCATAGAGTGTGTGTAGTAGTCTCGGGATCCAAGATTGATAGTAAGAGTTCTTGACAATCAAAGACCACGTTTGCCTAAGTCTCTTACATCACTTGGTGAAGACAAGCATTTAGTGTAATACTTTTGATTTTTAATCTTTTCGCACTTTTTATTTGGTTTTGTATTAATGACTTTAATAACTAGTTTCTTATGTTGAAGGTGAAACTTCCTTATCATTTGTCCGTGGTGTCTTGGCGTTATTTTACTGTCTATATAAAATAAAAGATTTACACCATTCATATCTCCACGGTCTATATGGAGATATGTTGGCTACCTGGTCGAGGGTTAAGGGAATGGTTTGGTAAGGTTCTTGCCTTGTTCAGTGTATAGATCCTACAAGGACCTGGGTCAAGCTTAGTAGGACCTCCTTCAATACCCACTGGTATTGGATGGCGGGGGTCTGAATTTCTTGATCCCATCATATGTAAACTACTATTAATACATTAACCCGGCTACTTGGGAATGTATCCCTGTTGACTCAAACCACTTAGCCGAGGGTAACGTCACCTTCAAAAGAGGGGCCTACAACATTACGCATTAATAACTTAATTAATTATCTTCCAATAATCCAACCCTTTAGGATTGTATCCTTGCTGACTCAAACTACTGGGTTGAGGGTAACGTCACCTTCAAAAGAGGGGCCTACTACTATAACTAAGATAATCTCTTAAAAAGTGCAAAAGTGCGGAAAACATCAAAGGTTACACTAAAGGCGAGTCGGATCCTAGTGATTCATCTTGTCTATCTGTTTTATTTTTATTTTTATTTTTAGCATTTTTAGTTAGTTTTCATTTTCTAGTTTAAAACATTTTTCTAAACTTTTGATTTGATTAGACGTTGAGGATAAACCGGTACTAAAAGCTCTTGTGTCCTTGGACAACCTCGCTATCTTACCAACGCTATATTACGCTCACGATGGGTGCACTTGCCCATATGTGTGTTTAGTGTTAGTAAAATATCGTGTTTTATAAATTTAAAACTTGACTAACATGTTAAAAAGGGCGAAAAATATAACTAAAAACATATACACGACAACACACATCAAGTTTTGGGCGCCGTTGCAGGGGACACAAGGATTTTAAGAAAGTTAGTAATCAACGGCCTAATCGTTTTTTCTTATTTTTCTGTTTTTTTTTTTTTTTAGGATTTTTCTTAGATTTTCAGCTTCTGCAGAGCTCTGCACGGGCCGTGCCCGCTGAACACGGCCCCGTGCCCAATCTTTGGTACTGGCAATCCTATTTTAAGTTAGACAGTAGCTGAACACGGGTCGTGCCCAACCAACACGCCCTGTGCCCAAGTATTCGGATACTGAAAACAGAGCCGTAAGATCCCGACGGCTGGTAATTTCTGACACAATCATGAGTGATACTGATAATTTTTACTCTCAATCCTCTTATGGTACGTGGTGTCAATTATGTGGAGGCCCTCATGAAGATTTAAAATGTTACTTTTAAATTACAAGCCCCACTATATAGACCCATTGTTTTCCTGTAGCCTTAAGAGGGGTGAAAGTAAAAATAATCCCTATCTCTCCCTCGAATGCTCTCAATCGTCCCTTCTAAATGAAATGCTTCTTGAAGAATTTTTTCAGCTGGAAGAACTAATTCTTCGATGGATAAAAGAACTTGAGATGGACATAACTAATTCATCTCAAGACGATGTCCAAGAAGAATTATTGAGACCGCATTCGGATAAAAACAACATCGTCGCTCCCAAAATCACCTCTAACTCTTGCGAAGGCTTGAGCGATAGTCGTCCCTGTGTCGATTGTGCTGTGAAGGACTCCCCATCGACTTCTGTCGATGCATACATAGACCTGAGCGATTCAACATACACCTTCTTTAACGAGAGCCCGGGAAAGGGTTGGACTTGTCCACCAACATTTAGCATAGGAATCACCCTCACCGATAACCTCTTGCGTTCTCGTCTAAGTCTAGGGCAACTTAGGTATCTCAGGCACTTCGGTGTTGTTCCGTCCAGTAAGGAACCACCCGATCCGGAAAAATTCCTTAAAAATAGACGAAACTTCATAAACAGCCTCTAGACACAGGGCCGTGTCAAGGTCAGAACGCCCCCGTGTCCACCAAAAGATTCCCGTCTGACTTTCGGTCAGAATACGGACAAACTGTGTCAGAATCTTGTCTGCACACGGGGCCGTGTTCAGCCGACACGGGGCCGTGTGCAGCGTGCTGTCATTTTCTATAAATGCAGCCAAGATTCCTGCAGATTTGGACCACTCCAAAGACAGAGATTTGGTGGGATCTTCACACATACCATCCTAGGTATATTCTAAAGAAGGTTCCCAACAACCATCTTGTCTTTTCTACTTTTGTCTATTGCCTTCTTGTTCATTTTTACCTCAACACCTCCATTAAAGCTTAAAATCACCATGGTTTCAAGCTTTATTGAGATGTTTGTTAGATTTTTATTCAAGGAATCTTTTTAAAAATAAGTTTTACAACACTGTTTTATTCAAGGAATCTTGTCAATGGTACATTTCTTGTTAACAATCGACCCGCATCTATTCTTTTTTATTCTGGTGCCGATAGAAGTTTTGTTTCGTTATCTTGTGAACCTTTACTTTTGATACCTAGAACTAAACTGAGGAAACCCTTATCTGTCGAAGTTGCTACTGGTAAACCTCTTGTTCTCGATTCTGTTATTCGTGGTTGTCAGTTGAACCTTGATAACCATCTTTTTCCTATTGACCTCACGCTGATGCAACTTGGGAGTTTCGATATTATCGTGGGGATGGATTGGTTAACCAAACATCATGCTGAGGTGGTTTGTTTCGATTAGATTGTCCGTATTCCTCTTCCGTCTGGCGATGTTCTGGAAGTTCGTGGCGAGAAACCTTCAGATGGATTGAAGCTTATGTCGTGTACAAAGGCCCAAAGTTATTTGCGAAAAGGATATGGTGCTTTTCTGGCACATGTCACTGAGGAGAAAGTCAAGAGCAAGAGTATTCAGGATATTCCAATTGTTCGAGATTATCCAGAAGTGTTTCCAGATGAACTGCCTGGTTTGCCTCCAGTTCGTCAAGTCGAGTTTCATATTGACCTTGTACCCAATGCCAACCCGATTGCGAAAGCACCTTATCGTCTTGCACTGTCAGAGATGCAAGAGTTATCAAAATAGCTTCAAGAGTTATCTCATAAAGGATTCATCTGTCCGAGTTATTCACCTTGGGGAGCTCCTGTCCTCTTTGTGAAAAAGAAAGATGGATCTTTTCGAATGTGTATCGATTATCGTGAGCTTAATAAGCTTACCATCAAGAATCGATATCCCCTACCTCGAATTGATGATCTCTTCGACCAGCTGCAAGGTGCTTCATGTTTTTCTAAGATCGATCTGCGTTCTGGGTATCATCAACTTCGTGTTCTCGAAGAAGATATTCCCAAAACTGCCTTCCGCACGAGATATGGGCATTACGAGTTCACTGCCATGCATTTTGGTTTGACGAATTCCCCAGCTATCTTTATGGACTTAATGAATAGGGTCTGTAAACCTTATTTAGACAAGTTCATCATTGTGTTCATCGACGATATTCTCATTTATTCAAAGTCTCGAGCCGATCACGAGCAACACCTTCGCTTAACATTGGAACTCCTTAAGAAAGAACAACTTTTTGCTAAATTCTCCAAGTGTGAATTCTGGCTTAAAGAAGTTCAATTTTTGGGACATATAGTCAACGAGCAGGGTATTCATGTGGATCCATCCAAGATTGTTGCTATTAAGGACTGGAGTACACCGACGACACCTACTGAGATTCGATCTTTTCTTGGTCTTGCTGGTTATTATCGTCGATTCATTTCTAATTTCTCAAAGATCGCGGTTCCACTCACTGCTTTGACTCAGAAGAATAAGCCTTTTGAGTTGGGACCCAAGCAAGAAGAAGCATTCCAAACGCGGAAACGAAAGCTTTGTGATGCTCCTGTTTTATCTCTGCCCGAGGGAAATGATGATTTCATTGTCTACTGTGACGCATCTAATTTAGGCCTTGGTTGTGTTCTTATGCAACGAGGTAAAGTTATAGCTTATGCGTCTAGACAGTTGAAAGTTCACGAGAAGAACTATACGACTCATGATCTTGAGTTAGGAGCTGTAGTATTTGCGCTTAAAATCTGGAGACATTATCTTTATGGCACAAAGTGTGTGGTTTTCACAGACCACAAAAGTCTTCAGCATATTCTTAATCAGAAAGAGCTAAACATGGGGCAAGGACGTTGGGTTGAACTCTTGAACGATTACGATTGCGAGATTCGCTACCATCCTGGTAAGGCGAATGTCGTAGCCGATGCGCTTAATCGAAAAGAGCGAGTCAAGTTTCACTCTGTCCGAGCTCTATCCGATATCCAATCTCGTGTCCTTCAAACTCAACGATCTTGTGTGATCAAAGGCTTATTGAAAAATGAGCTACCGCTTCAACTTGAGCTTAAGATCGAAAGGAAAGACGATGGTTTACTCTACTTCAAGGATCGTTTGTAGGTTCCGAAACAAGACGATCTTCGCACCCTAGTGATGGACGAATCTCATAAGTCTCGATATTCTATCCATCCTGGTGCTGATAAAATGTACAAGGATCTTCGTACTCAGTACTGGTGGCCTGGTATGAAAAAGGATGTTGCCTTGTATGTATCGAAATGCCTAACTTATCTCAAAGTCAAGGCTGAACATCAACGACCTTCTGGTTTGCTTGTATAGCCAGAAATACCGGTTTGGAAGTGGGAGAACATTACTATGGATCTCATCACTAAGTTACCGCGTACATCTAAAGGTCATGATGCTATTTGGGTTGTTATCGATCTATTAACGAAATCAGCTCATTTTATTCCGATTCGCGAGGATCTATCTGCTGATAAACTTGCAAAGATTTATGTTGATGAGATAGTATCTCGACATGGTGTTCCTTTGGATATCATTTCTGATCATGATGCTCGATTTTCATCTCATTTCTGGAAGACCATGCAATCTGCTTTGGGAACCCAACTAAATCTAAGCACTGCTTATCATCCCCAAACAGATGGTCAATCTGAGAGGACGATTCAAACTTTGGAGGATATGCTTAGAGCATGCGTGATAGACTTTGGTGGTAATTGGGATTCTCATCTTCCACTGATCGAGTTCTCTTACAACAATAGTTATCATGCTAGTATTAATATGGCACCATTCGAAGCTCTCTACGGTCGAAAATGTCGTTCACCTGTCTGTTGGAACGAGACCGGTGAAGCTCAGCTTACTGGACCTGAGCTCGTTCTGGAAACAACAGACAAAATCAAGAAAATCCGCGATAATCTTATGACAGCTCGAAACCGTCAAAAGAGTTATGCGGATATGCGATGCAAGCCCTTAGAATTTCAAATCGGAGACCGTATCCTACTCAAGGTGTCACCTTGGAAGGGAGTGGTGAGATTTGGAAAGAAAGGAAAACTTGCACCTCGATATTTGGGACCATTTAAGATTGTGGAAAGGGTTGGAAAGGTTGCCTATCGATTGGAGCTACCTCCAGAGCTTGGAAATATTCATCCGACTTTTCACGTGTCCAATTTGCGAAAGTGTTTAGCTGATGCTGATCTTCACATTCCTCTCGACGATATTCAAATCGATGAAACGATGCACTTTGTCGAGAAACCCGTGGAGATAGTGGACCGTACATTCAAACAGGTGAAGAACAAACGGATACGATTGGTCAATATTCGTTGGGAATCCAAACGTGGCCCAGAGTTTACTTGGGAACGTGAGGACCAAATGAAGATGAAATATCCACATTTGTTTTCACAAGCTTCCTCTAGTTAAAATTTCGGGACGAAATTTCCTAAAGTAGGGGAGACTGTGACAACTGTGTTCTGTAATCGATGTACAATGTAAAACAATATTGATTATTAATAAGACAATGTTCTTTGGTGTTATTATAAGTGTTTTGATGTTATTATGTGTGTAATTGTGTTTGGTGATTTTACAATTCGATTCGATTCCGATTTCAAGCTTTAAATCACTTTCTGGAAGGTTATACACGAACTGGTGCGTAAACACAGTCAGTATAATGCGAAAAACACTCCAGAATAGTGACATAGGCTTAACATACCTTAAATAACCTCCACATAACTTAGAAATAAGTTTTGAATGGTTTGGTGTGTTGAAATCAACTTTGTTCGATCGCAGTGACTATTTGTGTCAAACTGCGAAACTATACCGATTTGTGTAGTAATGAACACTCCGGAACTTGATCATAAGTTAAACATACCCTAAATATCCTTTAAATAGCTTAGAAATAGGCTTTGAGGGGTTCGGTATGCTAAAACAAACTTTATTGGTCATTCAGGGACTAAAAGCGTCAAAAAGTGCACAAGTTTGCATTTTCGCGCATATCTAACGTTCTGAATATAACCGGACATCCAAAAATTTAGGTAATCATTAAAATATATTATTTTAGTGATTGGCATGATAAAATTCCATTCGTCGCTTAATTTGGATCGTTTTTGCGTTCGTTACGATTTCCGTCGTAATTAACCGAACAACGCAACCGTACGACCAAACGAGCCGACATCCGAGATATTTTTGAGCATGTTTTAAGTTCCCTATACTTTAACTTCATTTTAGAGCCTTGAAATGAGGTTAACGGGGCTTAAACGTGTTAAAAATGAGCCGAAATGCAAGATTCTGAAGTGCAGGGACCTGTTTTGACATTCTGTGAAACTACCTTACACGGGCCGCGTAAGTATTACCTATATGTTACGCGGACCGCGTGGCCCTGCCAGACAGAAAGTTTAGAAACAGCAATCTGGGCTGAATTCAGGGGTTTTAATGTAATATTTGCAATACCTGGAGCTGGTTTTCGACCCCCATTGTATTCTAATACCATTAACCCACATGTATGGCCAAGATTACTCCCTCAAACCACTTGGAATCATCCTATTGATCCTAACTTACTATAAATAGCAACCCCCACTTCACTTCATTCTCACACTTGATCTGAAATCAGCTCTAAGTTGGGGTGTTTGCACTTCATACCTGAGCTATTTTAGATCAAACATCCTTCTTGGACCCTTTGTAAGTCCTCTTCTTCCTTGTTCTTGTATTTCAAGCATGAAAGTCAAACAAGTTTGACTTTCATCTTTGACCAGTCAATGGTCAACACAAAGTTCCGTTGAACTTTGCAACGTGAGCGTAATCACGATGGTTATAGTCCCTTGTGACTGACTATACCTACTGATTACCACGTTGACTAGGCGTAGTGACGAGTCGTAGTTTCAGCCAAAATGCGTGTTTATGCGTATTTTGTAACCAAACTACTCCAGGGTATCAAAACCGTTTGTTTTGATATCAAAACCTGTTTTCTAACTTAACTAAACATGTGTTGGCATGTTTAGCTCGTCACTTTTAGATTAGTGCTTGTGTAGAGTCGTAAGTCAAGCGGACTAAACACCCGCTTAGACTTTCGAACTCGACCCATTTGGTCGATCATTAGGATCCGACCAAACATGTTTAGTGACCATAGTTGCATAGGGAATAACCTTCCGAGGTTATACCTTATGGTCACTTAGGTTTAATTAGTTGTACGATAAGTAGTTTATATGCCTTAGGTAAATGACCAAAATACCCTTTTCATGCATAATTGGTAATTAAGCATATGTAACATAAACTTTTGTCATGTAACTGATTATGCAACATATTTAAACATGTTTAGGCATATAACACTTATCATAGGACTAGTTAGACATCTTGAATGAGCTTTTGCGCGCACGACGCGTTAAAGTAGCGTAAGCTACCTTAATGGGTCGCAACGGGTCGAAAGCACTTAGGTTAGGTTCCGATTTAGGATGTAGGCTTTGTTAAACCATATCACATGAGTTCCAACACTCATTTGGTTTACAAGACCTCATTCTGTCCGATCTTCCGATTTAGGCGTCTATTGTTTGACTAGTGATTCGATTACTAGGTACTGCTTGATTTCTCTGATTTACTTGAGTTTGTTGAAGTTCTATTGATTGAGAATACTTTGCACTTCATGTGAGTACATAGTTCCCCTATTTTACTGTTTTCAATTGTTTTAGGGTGATTCATATGTGCTAAATGTTTTCAAGGTTTTAATGATGGTTTTCAAAATGATTTTCGATATTATAACGATGATTTCAAAAACGATTAAGATGGTTTATATTAAACTAATAACGATTTCAATAATGAATAAACTAGTTGGTTGTAATTACATAACGAATGGCATTCATTAGCATTGATCAAGCCGACCAGTATTAGGTTATGGTACCATAGGATCTGAAAAATCCCATTATCGTACTATACCCATGGTTATGTGTGGGTTAGGTGGGCAATGACTGAATCTGTGATTGTTAATTTACCCTTTGGTGGTTTATTAATGCGAGAGCGAGATAGTCGAGTCACGAAGGTTTGAATGTTATTAGCGAGGCGACCATAAATAGTTTTCACACTTAAAACGAGGATGATTTAAACGATTTGAACGAATTAACGATTTGGGAACGATTCATACAAGATTAAACGAGTTGGATAAACGATTGGTTTTTAGTTAAGTGTTTAAATAACGGTGTCACACCCCCAAAATCCACATGCGGAGTATCACCGCTTGGAGGCGTGACTGACCAGGATCCAGCCACCAATCATATTGAACAAGCATGTAAGTAATTATAAAAATCCAACCAATACAATTGGTGTCCAAACAAAACATAGTTTAAGTTGCAAGCGGAAGCATAACGATTAAATCCAAAACCAAATATAAGTTCAAATGTTTCAATGTTTAACATGGCACACAATTGTCCATGTCCCATAACGACTCTTCTCCATGCAAGCTCCAGTTAAGTACCTATTGACCTGCAAAGCATGTAGTAACGAGTCAACAACAATGTTGAGCGAGTTCACAGTTGGGTGTTTGTTTTAAGTTGTTTAGAAAACAGTTTCCTTTAACTGGCATCCCTGCCGTGGGGGTTACCCCATAGTTAAAAGCGTGTTCTGTTTTAATCCCGTTTACTCTGGCAATCCAGCCGTGGGGGCTACCCCATGTTTAGTTATCTGGCTTTTCGGCCGTGGGGGCTACCCCATGTATATACTACTAGACTCGTTACCATATCGACTGCTGACTGTAGTCATGTTTATGTGCCCTGAACTATCAATGTCTATCATCATTGACGTGCCCGGATCCATTAGTTCACGCCCGTCCTCTGCGGCACGGTGTGAGGTTTGTCAAACCTAAATAGCGCTATCTAACTAATGACCCGCTCGCCATTGGCCCGGCGATTAAGTCGATATAAAAAGGAGGGACTTCGTGATAGAGTTTTGGTCTAGTGAAAGTTAACTGTCCATGAGGACGAGGAATTATATTCCTGAACCCGTACTGTCCTACCCAAGAAAGGACGAGGAATCCATGTTCCTTAACCCCATTCCCAACCCCTGGGAATCCCATGCTTTGTAGAAAGTGTGAACTCACCTTAGGTTAGCTCGACAGATAAACGAAAGGTCAATCGAGCTACTAGAGGTCAACCACGTCCTAACATGGTTACCATACAAGTCAGGTCTAGGTTCAAGTATTGCACATAAGTTTACACATAGTTTAACAGGTTATGAACACGTGTTGATCATGGCAAACACATAATACATGTTAACACATTAGCAGTAGCAGTTAAATACTCATCAAGTCCAAACTTGTGCGACCCGAAAGATGAAGCCCAATAAACAGGCGGCCCACAATTGGTTGTGCGATTGGCAACTAACCCGGCCCAATAAAACATAATCAGTCCAACATGTAATCAGCCCAAACATACAACCAAACAATCAACTTGTGCGATTCATGCTATTCATATAATCTTGTGTGACTGGTGTCATTTGTTCGATTGGTCTTTGGGCTTTGAGGCCCAACGGTTATCAAGAAAACATAACTTGTGCGATCCAATAGTCTTGTGAGACTACTGGCATCTTGTGCGATCAGATCAGGTCTTGTGCGACCTGATCTTGTGCGATCAACAACTTATGCGCTTTGGGTCCTTGTGCGACCAAGGACTCTTGTGCGATTGGTTTTAATCATCCGAATTTTATGCTGCTTAGTTACAATCAATCAGCAGTTTCCATATTTGCATGAAATCAATTAACACAACCAACAGTTCTTATTCAAATCATATATCGATCAAAACAAGGTTTTATCATCAAATCTCTATGAACCCTAATCATGTTTCAATCATAACAACATCTTAAAACATTCAAACTTTTAGATTATGGGATTAAAATCATACAACACATCATACTCAATCATCACTTTAAATCCGACCACACAACACATAGCCGATTACTTGCATCCATTCGGTTCTTAAATTAACATTATGACATCCGATCCACATAAACATCATCACATAAACATCATTGTTCATCATATATACAACACTTAATCATTATATCAAATCATGGAATCATAACATCGTGTAACAAAACATAAATCATGAACACTAACCGATTGAGAGGAGGATAGGATAAATGATTGATCCGAACAAAGAAAGATCTTCGAGAGATGAGGGGCGGTTGCCTTTGGCTTCGAGAAAGAAAGAAAGGAGAGTAGGGTTTTGTGTGTGTGTTGTGTTTTGCAACAAATGAGAAGCAACCCCACACATGGGTGCTTGTATGCGCTTAAAAGGGAGTGGGTCGAACCCTCACTTGGGCTGCCCCTTGGTCCGAATACAAAGAGTGTAGCCCAAATGGGCCTGTGCGATCGGGATTGTGTTGTGCGATCCGAGTTGTTATATATGTATATACATTCAAAGATTCACATAATGCAATATCAAACATAACATTTCATTTAATCAACCAAGTTCATATAATCACATAAGTACAAAACATGCTACACTTAGCACAAAGATAGGTTCTGAAATACGAGTTGTCACATTATCCCCAAGTTGAAAGAAATTTCGTCCCGAAATTTGGTCGTACTCACTGAGGAAGCTAGTTAAGTTGCATGGTTTTCCTGGTTTTCCTGGGGTGTCACATCCTCCCCCCGTTGATCTGGAATTTCGTCCCGAAATTCCGTAGCTTCAGCCTCAGTAGTGGTTGTACTGTTTGCGAATAGTTGGGGATACTTCTGTTTCATCTGATCTTCGCGTTCCCAGGTTAACTCTGGGCCGCGACGTGAGTTCCAACGAACTCGAACGAGAGGTATTCTGGTGCGCTTGAGGACCTTAACATCCCGGTCCGTGATTTCAACTGGTTCCTCGACGAATCGCAACTGGTCGTCGATAGTGAGTTCCTTCAAAGGAACTATGAGGGTCTCATCTGACAGACATTTCTTCAGATTCGACACGTGGAAAACGTTGTGAACTGCACTGAGTTCTGCTGGTAGGTTCAGTTTGTAGGCCACCCTGCCTATTTTCACTATGATGTCGAATGGTCCAACGTATCATGGGTTAAGTTTGCCTCGTTTGCCAAAACGAACCACACCCTTCCAGGGTGAAACTTTGAGTAGCACTCGATCCCCAACCTGGAACTCGAGTGGTTTCCTACGCTTATTAGCGTATGCTTTCTGATGGTCGCGAGCCGCCGCCATGCGTTGTCGTATCTGAGCAATCCTTTCTGTAGTATCAACTACGAGTTCTGGGCCAGTGATTTGGCTATCGCCAACTTCTGCCCAGCAAAGAGGTGATCCGCACTTACTCCCATACAGTGCCTCAAATGGAGCGGCCGGAATGCTGGTGTGGTAACTGTTATTATACGAGAATTCCACTAGTGGCAGATGTTTTTCCCAACCATTGCCAAAGTCAATCACACATGCCCTAAGCATGTCTTCAAGGGTCTAGATGGTGCGTTCAGACTGTCCATCCGTTTGCGGGTGATAAGCTGTGCTCATGTCTAAACGTGAGCCAAAGGACTTGTGCATTGCTTGCCACAGTTCAGAAGTAAAACGTGCATCGCGATCAGAGATAATGGAGGTGGGCACCCCGTGCCTCGAGACAACTTCCTTAAGATATACGTCTGCTAGAGTGGAGAACTTATCTGTTTCCTTGATAGCCAAGAAGTTTGCAGACTTTGCGAGTCGGTCCACGATCACCCAAATAGTGTCATTTCCGCGCTGAGATCTAGGCAGGCCAGTAACGAAATCCATGGAAATTTGCTCCCATTTCCATTGTGGTATCTCAGGTTGTTGGAGTAGGCCTGAAGGTTTCTGGTATTCGACTTTGACTCTCGCACAAGTCAAACACTTGCTGACGTAAGTTGCTATGTGGGCCTTCATGCTAGGCCACCAATACGTAGTTTTGAGATCATGGTACATCTTATCTGAACCAGGATGTACCGAGTAGCGAGACTTGTGTGCCTTATCCATCACAAGTTCTCGTAGATTGCCATAGAGTGGGACCCAAATGCGTCCCGTTACATAGTAAGCACCGTCTTCCTTTTGTTCTAATCGTTGCCTTGAGCCACGTAGGGCTTCAGCCCTGATGTTTTCTGGTTTCAATGCTTCTACCTGAGCATCTCGTATCTGTGCAGGAAGACTAGATTGAATGGTGAGTTGTAAAGCTCGTACGCGCTTAGGCGTAGTGTCCTTTCGACTGAGGGCGTCAGCCACAACATTGGCTTTGCCTGGGTGGTACCTGATCGAGCATTCGTAGTCATTCAGTAGCTCGACCCATCGTCGTTGTCGCATATTCAGTTCCTTCTGTTTGAAGATATGCTCGAGACTCCTGTGATCGGTGTAAATGGCGCACTTGGTACCGTACAGGTAATGTCTCCATATCTTAAGTGCAAAAACAACAGCTCCAAGCTCTAAATCGTGTGTAGGGTAGTTCCTTTCATAAATTTTAAGTTGGCGTGAGGCGTAGGCTATGACCTTGTCACGTTGCATCAACACACATCCAAGACCCTGAATGGATGCGTCGCAATAAAACACAAAATCGTCTGTGCCTTCTGGCAATGAAAGAATGGGTGCACTGCAAAGTCTATCCTTTAGGTGCTGAAATGCCGATTCTTGTGCATTACTCCATCGATAAGTAACGCCCTTCTGCGTTAGTAAGGTGAGAGGTTGTGCAATCTTGGAAAAATCCTTAATAAACCTCCTGTAGTAACCTGCCAAACCCAAGAATTGGCGAATTTCTGTTGGTGTGCGAGGTGCAGTCCAGTTCTTAATCGAGTCTACCTTAGATGGATCAACATGAATCCCATCCTTGTTTACCACGTGACCTAGGAAATGGACTTCACGAAGCCAGAAGTCACATTTCGAGAACTTTGCGTAAAGCTGTTATGTTCGAAGGAGTTCCAAAATGAGTCGTAGATGGTGTTCGTGTTCCTCCTGACTCTTCGAATAGATCAGGATGTCATCGATGAAAACTATAACAAACTTATCCAGGTAAGGCTTGCACACTCTATTCATAAGGTCCATGAAAACCGCAGGTGCGTTTGTCAGCCCAAAAGGCATGACCAAAAACTCGTAGTGTCCATAACGAGTTCTAAAGGCTGTTTTGGAGACGTCCTCTTCTCGGACTCTCAGCTGGTGATATCCCGATCTCAAATCAATCTTTGAATAATAGCTCGACCCTTGCAACTGGTCGAATAAGTCGTCAATGCGTGGAAGAGGATAACGATTCTTCACCGTCACCTTGTTGAGCTCGCGGTAGTCTATACACATTCTGAAGGTACCGTCTTTCTTCTTCACAAACAGCACTGGAGCTCCCCAGGGCGAAGAGCTAGGGTGAATAAAACCCTTATTCAAGAGCTCTTGTAGTTGCGTAGAGAGTTCTTCCAACTCTGATGGAGCTAAGCGATAAGGTGCTCAAGCTATGGGCGCCGCTCCAGGAGCTAGCTCGATTTGAAACTCGACCTGACGATGAGGTAGGAGGCCAGGTAATTCCTCAGGAAATACCTCAGGAAAGTCGCGTACAATCGGAAAATCTTCTATCTTTTTCTGTTTCTTTGAGGTGTCAGCAACGAGAGCCAAAATAGCAGTGTGGCCCTTTCTCAAACACTTCTGGGCCTTAAGGAAAGAGATGATGCTCTCAACAGCACCCCTCTTGTCGCCACGAATCATGAGAGGTTCATCACCTGAACCAGGAATACGGACTATCTTCTCGTTGCAAAGAATCTCTGCTCGGTGTTGGGATAACCAATCCATCCCAATGACAACGTCGAAACTACCCAAGACGATAGGAATGAGGTCGATGGAGAAGGTCTGGTTAGCAAGAACGAGATTACAACCCTTGACTACGTGTGTGGCCTCTAAGCTCTTACCATTAGCTAGCTCTACAGTGCGCTTGGTGTTCAAAAGTGTTGGGGTACGCTTAAGCATTTGACTAACTTTTAAAGACACGTAGCTAGTATCGGCACCCGAATCAAATAAGACAGTAACATAAAAGTCGTCCAGAAGGAACTTACCCATCACAACACTGGGATCATTCCTCGCTTCACCCTGGCCAATAACGAATGCACGTCCCCTTGCACCATTGCCGTTGTTACCCCCGTTATTTCCATTCCCCTGGTTGTTATTATTGTTGTTGTTGTTCTAGTTCCTGTTCAGTTGGGGACAATCTCTCTTGAAGTGGCCTTCAGCTCCACACTGAAAGCACCCTTTGTTGACGCCTTGCTGCTGCTGGCGTTGATTTTGTGGGGCTTGTTGTTGCTGACGATTCTGGTTAGCGGGGTATAAACTTCTGTAATCCTTTGCGGCGTGGCCTGGCTTGTTGTACCGATGACAGTTACTCCTGGTGCATGGTCCGCTGTGGTGTAGGTTATAGCGATTGCATTTGGGGTGATTTCCCTTGTACCCACCATGACTTTGACTACTAGATGATTGCTGACTAGGGCTCTTGTAGTCGTCAGTCCTCCTCTGCTGAGACTGAGATTGAACAGAAGTTGAACCTTTGCTTGAAGCTCCATCCCATTTATGCTTGTTGTCGTTGGGAGTATCAGAAGTAGCTGTATCACTAATACGCTTTGGTAGACTGTTCTGCTCCACCGCCTGATCAGTGAGACGATGAGCTAATTGAACAACTTGCTGGATGGTGGCGAGGTTAGCTGAAGTCACATGACTTTGGATCTCTGGCACCAAACCCTTGAGGTATAGTTCGATGCGTTTGATGGGAGGGTCCACCATAGTAGGGCCTAAGATAGCTAGCTCATTCGATCTTTTTGTATACGACTCAATTTCTGACCCCGTCATCTTGAGGTTGAAGAACTCTACCTCCAGCTTATGAATGTCATCACGATTGCAATACTCCTCCTTGATCAGATCCTTGAAGGTGTTCCATGGGGTGGCATTAGCAGCAACCAACCCCAGCATTTGGACTTGAGTGTTCCACCACGTGAGCGCTATACCCTCGAGAGTACCGGTAGCATACTTCACCCTGCGAGCCTCAGGGCATTCACACATCTCGAAGAGAGATTCGAGTTTCTCAAACCAGTGGAGGAGACCTACAGCTCCTTCAGTGCCGCTAAAAGTAGTGGGTCGGCAGTCCATAAAAGTTTTGAAGGTACACACAGGTGGCTGAGCATGTTGACCTCCTGCTTATGCGGCTGCAAGTGCCGCAGCAACTTGTTGGTTAATCAGAGCCGTCAACTGGGCTTGAGTCATGTTAACGCATCCAGCCATAATCTTCATATCAAGGGAAACATGAGTGAGAAGGGTTCGTGAAAGTGCGATGTCAGGAGGGAGTAAGCACACACGTGTGCAAGCAACAGTCGTTATACTAACTAAGCATACCATGAGCAATGTACTATGTATCTAGCAAGTAGGCAATATAAACATAAACCATATCACCTAGAATGTCGAGCCTTGCACGTGGAGTGAAGCGTCGTTGTGGACCGTTGAGCACTGTACAGGTTATAGTCTGGTTTTAACAAAACTTTTTTCCTTTATTAAAACCAAGTTCTCTATAACCAATGGCTCTGATACCAATCTGTCACACCCCCAAAATCCACATGCGGAGTATCACCGCTTGGAGGCGTGACTGACCAGGATCCAGCCACCAATCATATTGAACAAGCATGTAAGTAATTATAAAAATACAACCAATACAATTGGTGTCCAAACAAAACATAGTTTAAGTTGCAAGCGGAAGCATAACGATTAAATCCAAAACCAAATATAAGTTCAAATGTTTCAATGTTTAACATGGCACACAATTGTCCGTGTCCCACAACGACTCTTCTCCATGCAAGCTCCAGCTAAGTACCTATTGACCTGCAAAGCATGTAGTAACGAGTCAACAACAATATTGAGCGAGTTCACAGTTGGGTGTTTGTTTTAAGTTGTTTCGAAAACAGTTTCCATTAACTGGCATCCCTGTCGTGGGGGTTACCCCATAGTTGAAAGCGAGTTCTGTTTAATCCCGTTTACTCTGGCAATCCAGCCGTGGGGGCTACCCCATGTTTAGTTATCTGGCTTTTCGGCCGTGGGGGCTACCCCATGTATATACTACTAGACTCGTTACCATATCGACTGCTGACTGTAGTCATGTTTATGTTCCCTGAACTGTCAATGTCTATCATCATTGACGTGCCCATATCCATTAGTTCACGCCCGTCCTCTGCGGCACGGTGTGAGGTTTGTCAAACCTAAATAGCACTATCTAACTAATGACCCGCTCGCCATTGGCCCGGCGATTAAGTCGATATAAAAAGGAGGGACTTCGTGATAGATTTTTGGTCTAGTGAAAGTTAACTGTCCATGAGGACGAGGAATTATATTCCTGAACCCGTACTGTCCTACCCAAGAAAGGACGAGGAATCCATGTTCCTTAACCCCATTCCCAACCCCTGGGAATCCCATGCTTTGTAGAAAGTGTGAACTCACCTTAGGTTAGCTCGGCAGATAAACGAAAGGTCAATCGAGCTGCTAGAGGTCAACCACGTCCTAACGTGGTTACCATACAAGGCAGGTCTAGGTTCAAGTATTGCACATAAGTTTACACATAGTTTAACAGGTTATGAACACGTGTTGATCATGGCAAACACATAATACATGTTAACACATTAGCAGTAGCAGTTAAATACTCATTAAGTCCAAACTTGTGCGACCCGAAAGATGAAGCCTAATAAATAGGCAGCCCAACCCCTTGTGCGATCAGCATGACTTGTGCGATCCACAATGGGTTGTGCGATTGGCAACTAACCCGGCCCAATAAAACATAAGCAGTCCAACATGTAATCAGCCCAAACATACAACCAAACAATCAACTTGTGCGATTCATGCTATTCATATAATCTTGTGCAACTGGTGTCATTTGTGTGATTGGTCTTTGGGCTTTGAGGCACAACGGTTATCAAGAAAACATAACTTGTGTGATCCAATAGTCTTGTGCGACTACTAGCATCTTGTGCGATCAGATCAGGTCTTGTGCGACCTGATCTTGTGCGATCAACAACTTGTGCGCTTTGGGTCCTTGTGCGACCAAGGACTCTTGTGCGATTGGTTTTAATCATCCGAATTTTATGCTGCTTAGTTACAATCAATCAACAGTTTCCATATTTGCATGAAATCAATTAACACAACCAACAGTTCTTATTCAAATCATATATCGATCAAAACAAGGTTTTATCATCAAATCTCTATGAACCCTAATCATGTTTCAATCATAACAACATCTTAAAACATTCAAACTATTAGATTATGGGATTAAAATCATACAACATATCATACTCAATCATCACTTTAAATCCGAGCACACAACACACAGCCGATTACTTGCATCCATTCGGTTCTTAAATTAACATTAGGACATCCGATCCACATAAACATCATCACATAAACATCATTGTTCATCATATATACAACACTTAATCATTATATCAAATCATGGAATCATAACATCGTGTAACAAAACATAAATCATGAACACTAACTGATTGAGAGGAGGATAGGATAAATGATTGATCCGAACAAAGAAAGATCTTCGAGAGATGAGGGGCGGTTGCCTTCGGCTTCGAGAAAGAAAGAAAGGAGAGTAGGGTTTTGTGTGTGTGTTGTGTTTTGCAACAAATGAAAAGCAACCCCACACATGGGTGCTTGTATGCGCATAAAAGGGAGTGGGCCGAACCCTCACTTGGGCTGCCCCTTGGTCCGAATACAAAGAGTGTAGCCCAAATGGGCCTGTGCGATCGGGATTGTGTTGTGCGATCCGAGTTGTTATATATGTATATACATTCAAAGATTCACATAATGCAATATCAAACATAACATAACATTTCATTTAATCAACCAAGTTCATATAATCACATAAGTACAAATCATGCTACACTTAGCAAAAAGATAGGTTCTGAAATACGAGTTGTCACAAACGGGATGTGGGTAATGTGGTGAAAACATGGTAGATACGCCGTTGGTACTTCTTATATATAAGTGTTTTCAACATATTACATACCGTGGCGTTATTTAGTTCACTTGGGTAAACGATTTTGAAACAATGTCACTTAACGATGTTTTAGAAAGGATATAAACCATACGAGTTTTATTAACGAGTTAATACGAGATGTTTTACAAATTGCTTTACTAAAACAAATGTTTTTGGGTTAAGAATCATGGCTACGAGGTTTTATAAACTATAACCCGCTTGATTTGAGTTGGTTAATTAAGTTGCAATATTATACTCTTTACAAAACAAGGCTTTTAATAAAGTATTGCAACATTTAAACTAGCCATGAATCCGACACTCCTATAAAACCTATGTACTCGCCAGCATTTCTTTCCTGACTTTGTTTTTACATATGTTTCAGGTGTTGATGCTTGATGATGATTACTAGGATGCATGAGTCACATAGGATCTGGACGAGGCCTTAGTAACAAAATAACAGTGATAGTTGTTATGTAACTTGTTTGTTTTGTGTTAAAACAATGTAAATTACTTAATGAATCAATAAAACAAAACTTTTTGTATCCATGGTTGTGAAACAATAATTCTGCCACGACACTCCCCGACGTTTCTGCCTCGGTTTTGTTGTTTTAACGCGGTCGGGGTGTGACAGAAGAGTTGGTATCAGAGCCAATGGTTATAGGGAATTAGGTTATTAGTAATGCTTTGACCTAGACTATAACTCTTAGGACCCTAACACAAAGAATTTTGCGTTTAGATTTTTAAAACAAAACCGTCACCTACCATTAGGTGATAACCACAATGAGAACACAAATTCGAATCCGCTTCGAAGATTAATCATCTGTTCTAGGATGATTGATTACTAGGTTTTGAACCCTTCCAGTTTGACTGATTTTTGGCTTAGTGCCTTTTGAGTTTTCAAAATCTCGTCAAAGTTTGGGTCTAAATAATGTGAACACGTGCAAACTGGAAGAGTGAATGCCTGTACCCTGAGTTTTTTGTCTAAGGCTAGAGTGTTTGTACAAATCCGCATAATCGGACTAGTCACTCTTACCTGGCAACTCTTGGGGTGAGTGTTCACTTATAGGCGAGCATGTCTTCGTGATACATTATTTTGATTCATTTACTTTGATTAGGCACTGCGTGTCATTTGTTTGTTCGAGGTAACGAACAAATGATCGCCTTCCTTGCGTTTTGTCTATACCTCTTTTGCTTTTCCTAATTATCAACCTCACTCGTCTCTCATATTTCTTTTTCAGACCATGCCTCCTCGACGTCATGCTCAATCTTTTACTACTGAAGAAGTCGCAGCCCTTGTCTCTCTGCAAATGGCTGATGTGCTTCCAGGCATTGTGACCCAAATCCACGAGTTATACAACAAAAACAATAATAACAACAATAATGCACAGTGTAATTTCAAGAATTTCAATTCTGCTAAGCCGCTTAAGTTTTCTGGGTCGCAAGGAGCAACTGCGCTCCTGCAGTGGTTTGAGAGTATCGAGAGCACATTCAGGCATGTGCAGTGTCCGAATGCGCGTAAGGTTGAATTTGCATCAAGCGTGTTTGAGAAGCGTGCTCTTACGTGGTGGAATGGTATTATGCGTGATAGGGGTGCCGAAGTGGCATTGGCACAAACATGGGAAGAGCTTCGAGCTCTCATGATGAAAGAGTTTTGTCCCCGTCATGAGGTTCGAGCCTTGGAACGAGAGTTTGACGATCTAAAGCAAGATGGGGGTGAACACCGTGCGTATACGGATCGCTTTGAGGAGCTCAGTCTGTTGTGTCCCACCATGCTTACCCCACTAGAGAAAGCAATCGAGAGGTATATCGATGGTTTACCCGATTCCATACAGGATATTGTGACTGGAATTAATCCTACTACTGTTCGTCACGCGATCGAGTTGTCGGCTACCCTGACTGAGTCTCAAGTCAGGAAGGGTAAACTTACCCGCAAGGGTGATAAGAAGAAGTCGACCGATTCTGTTAAAGGCAAGGATAAGGGTAAGGAGAAGAAAGGTGAGTCTTCGAAGAAGTCGAGAAAGCAAAAGGGTGCTCAGAATTTTGCAGTAACTTCACAAAATGCTCAGAACCCTCAGAACCCTCTGGTTCAACCGCCTGCAAAGAAAGTGTATGCTGGTACCACACCTCATTGTGCTCGCTGCAACGGTCATCATGTTGCACAGCAAGCTTGTAAGCAATGCACAACGTGTGGTAAACTTGGGCATCTGGCCAACGTCTGTCGTTTGGGTCAGAATCAAGCTGCACAGGTTCAAGCTCCAGTTCTGGGGAATGATGCTAGATTCCCACCAGGTTCATGTTTTAATTGTGGAGAGTTTGGTCACTTCCGCAACAACTGTCTGAGGTTGGTGAATGCAAATGCAAATGCGAACGCAAATGTCAATGCGAATGTGAATCCCGCTCATGGACGAGCGTACAATTTGAATGCCAACGAAGCAAGGGCTGACAACGAGGTTATCAATGGTACGTTTCTTGTTAACAATCGACCCGCATCTATTCTTTTTGATTCTGGTGCCGATAGAAGTTTTGTTTCGTTATCTTTTGAACCTTTACTTGCGATACCTAGAACTAAACTGAGGAAACCCTTATCTGTCGAACTTGCTACTAGTAAACCTCTTGTTCTCGATTCTGTTATTCGTCGTTGTCAGTTGAACCTTGATAGCCATCTTTTTCCTATTGACCTCACACCGATGGAACTTGGGAGTTTCGATATTATTGTGGGGATGGATTGGTTAACCAAACATCATGCTGAGGTGGTTTGTTTCGATAAGATTGTTCGTATTCCTCTTCCGTCTGGCGATGTTTTGGAAGTTCGTGGCGAGAAACCTTCAGATGGATTGAAGCTTATGTCGTGTACAAAGGCCCAAAGTTATTTTCGAAAAGGATATGTTGCTTTTCTGGCACATGTCACTGAGGAGAAAGTCAAGAGCAAGAGTATTCAGGATATTCCGATTGTTCGAGATTATCCAGAAGTGTTTCCTGATGAACTGCCTGGTTTGCCTCTAGTTCGTCAAGTCGAGTTTCATATTGACCTTGTACCCAATGCCAACCCGATTGCGAAAGCACCTTATCGTCTTGCACCGTCAGAGATGCAAGAGTTATAGAAACAGCTTCAAGAGTTATCTGATAAAGGATTTATCCATCCGAGTTATTCACCTTGGGGAGCTCCTGTCCTCTTTGTGAAAAAGAAAGATGGATCTTTTCGAATGTGTATCGATTATCGCGAGCTTAATAAGCTTGCCATCAAGAATCGATATCCCCTACCTCGAATTGATGATCTCTTCGACCAGCTGCAAGGTGCTTCGTGTTTTTCTAAGATCGATCTGCGTTCTGGGTATCATCAACTTCGTGTTCTCGAAGAAGATATTCCCAAAACTGCTTTCCGCACGAGATATGGTCATTACGAGTTCACTGTCATGCCTTTCGGTTTGACGAATGCCCCAGCTATCTTTATGGACTTAATGAATAGGGTCTGTAAACCTTATTTAGACAAGTTCATCATTGTGTTCATCGACGATATTCTCATTTATTCAAAGTCTCGAGCCGATCACGAGCAACACCTTCGCTTAACATTGGAACTCCTTAAGAAAGAACAACTTTTTGCTAAATTCTCCAAGTGTGAATTCTGGCTTAAAGAAGTTCAATTTTTGGGACATATAGTCAACGAGCAGGGTATTCATGTGGATCCATCCAAGATTGTTGCTATTAAGGACTGGAGTACACCAACGACACCTACAGAGATTCGATCTTTTCTTGGTCTTGCTGGTTATTATCGTCGATTCATTTCTAATTTCTCGAAGATCGCGGTTCCACTCACTGCTTTGACTCAGAAGAATAAGCCTTTTGAGTGGGGACCTAAGCAAGAAGAAGCGTTCCAAACGCTGAAACGAAAGCTTTGTGATGCTCCTGTTTTATCTCTGCCCGAGGGAAATGATGATTTCATTGTCTACTGTGACGCATCTAATTTAGGCCTTGGTTGTGTTCTTATGCAATGAGGTAAAGTTATAGCTTATGCGTCTAGACAGTTGAAAGTTCACAAGAAGAACTATACGACTCATGATCTTGAGTTAGGAGCTGTAGTATTTGCGCTTAAAATCTGGAGACATTATCTTTATGGCACAAAGTGTGTGGTTTTCATAGACCACAAAAGTCTTCAGCATATTCTTAATCAGAAAGAGCTAAACATGAGGCAACGACGTTGGGTTGAACTCTTGAACGATTACGATTGCGAGATTCGCTACCATCCTGGTAAGGCGAATGTCGTAGCCGATGCGCTTAATCGAAAAGAGCGAGTCAAGTTTCACTCTGTCCGAGCTCTATCCGATATCCAATCTCGTGTCCTTCAAACTCAACGATCTTGTGTGATCAAAGGCTTATTGAAAAATGAGCTACCGCTTCAACTTGAGCTTAAGCTCGAAAGGAAAGACGATGGTTTACTCTACTTCAAGGATCGTTTATGGGTTCCAAAACATGATGATCTTCGAAACCTAGTGATGGATGAATCTCACAAGTCTCGATATTCTATCCATCCTGGTGCTGATAAAATGTACAAGGATCTTCGTACTCAGTACTGGTGGCCTGGTATGAAAAAGGATGTTGCCTTGTATGTATCGAAATGCCTAACTTGTCTCAAAGTCAAGGCTGAACATCAACGACCTTCTGGTTTGCTTGTACAGCCAGAAATACCGGTTTGGAAGTGGGAGAACATTGCTATGGATCTCATCACTAAGTTACCGCGTACATCTAAAGGTCATGATGCTATTTGGGTTGTTATCGATCGATTAACGAAATCAGCTCATTTTATTCCGATTCGCGAGGATCTATCTGCTGATAAACTTACAAAGATTTATGTTGATGAGATAGTATCTGGACATGGTGTTCCTTTGGATATCATTTCTGATCGTGATGCTCAATTTTCATCTCATTTCTGGAAGACCATGCAATATGCTTTGGGAACCCAACTAAATCTAAGCACTGCTTATCATCCCCAAACAGATGGTCAATCTGAGAGGACGATTCAAACTTTGGAGGATATGCTTAGAGCATGCGTGATAGACATTGGTGGTAATTAGGATTCTCATCTTCCACTGATCGAGTTCTCTTAGAACAATAGTTATCATGCTAGTATTAATATGGCACCATTCGAAGCTCTCTACGGTCGAAAATGTCGTTCACCTGTCTGTTGGAATGAGACCGGTGAAGCTCAGCTTACTGGACCTGAGCTCGTTCTGGAAACAACAGACAAAATCAAGAAAATCCGCGATAATCTTGTGACAGCTTGAAACCGTCAAAAGAGTTATGCGGATATGCGACGCAAGCCCTTAGAATTTCAAATCGGAGACCGTGTCCTACTCAAGGTGTCACCTTGGAAGGGAATGGTGAGATTTGGAAAGAAAGGAAAACTTCCATCTCGATATGTGGGACCATTTAAGATTGTGGAAAGGGTTGGAAAGGTTGCCTATCGATTGGAGCTACCTCCAGAGCTTGGAAATATTCATTCGACTTTTCACGTGTCCAATTTGAGAAAGTGTTTAGCTGAAGATGATCTTCACATTCCTCTCGACGAGATTCAAATCGATGAAACGATGCACTTTGTTGAGAAACCCGTGGAGATAGTGGATCGTACATTCAAACAGTTGAAGAACAAACGGATACGATTAGTCAAGATTCGTTGGGAATCCAAATGTGGCCCAGAGTTTACTTGGGAACGTGAGGACCAAATGAAGACGAAATATCCGCATTTGTTTTCACAAGCTTCCTCTAGTTAAAATTTCGGGACGAAATTTCCTGAAGTAGGGGAGACTGTGACAACTGTGTTTTGTAATCGATGTACAATATAAAACAATATTGATTATTAATAAAACAATGTGCTTTGGTGTTATTATATGTGTTTTGATGTTATTATGTGTGTAGTTGTGTTTGGTGATTTTACAATTCGATTTGATTCCGATTTCAAGCTTTAAATCACTTACTGGAAGGTTATACGCGAACTGGTGCGTAAACACAGTCAGTATAACGCGACAAACACTCCGGAATAGTGACATAGGCTTAACATACCTTAAATAACCTCCACATAACTTAGAAATCAGTTTTGAATGGTTTGGTGTGTTGAAATCAACTTTGTTCGATCGCATGGACTATTTGTGTCAAACTGTGAAACTATATCGATTTGTGTAGTAACGAACACTCCAGAACTTGATCATAAGTTAAACATACCCTAAATATCCTTTACATAGCTTAGAAATAGGCTTTGAGGGGTTCGATATGCTAAAACAAACTTTATTGGTCATTCAGGGACTAAAAGCGTCAAAAAGTGCACAAGTTTGCATTTTCGCGCATATCTTACGTTCTGAATATATCCGGACATCCAAAAATTTATGTAATCATTAAAATATTTTATTTTAGTGATTGGCATGATAAAATTCCATTCGTCGCTTAATTTGGATCGTTTTTGCGTTCGTTACGATTTCCGTCGTAATTAACCGAACAACGCAACCGTACGACCAAACGAGCCGACATCCGAGATATTTTTTAGCATGTTTTAAGTTTCCTATACTTTAACTTCATTTTAGAGCCTTGAAATGAGGTTAACGGGGCTTAAACGTGTCAAAAATGAGCCGAAATGCAAGATTCTTAAGTGCAGGGACCTGTTTTGACATTCTGTGAAACTACCTTACACGGGCCGCGTAAGTATTACCTATATGTTACACGGTCCGCATGGCCTTGCCAGACAGAAAGTTCAGAAACAGCAATCTGGGCTGACTTCAGGGGTTTTAATGTAATATTTGCAATACCTGGAGCTGGTTTTCGACCCCCGTTGTATTCTAATACCATTAACCCACATGTATGGCCAAGATTACTCCCTCAAACCACTTGGAATCATCCTATTGATCCTAACTTACTATAAATAGCAACCCCCACTTCACTTCACTCTCACACTTGATCTGAAATCAACTCTAAGTTGGGGTGTTTGCACTTCATACCTGAGCTATTTTAGATCAAACATCCTTCTTGGACCCTTTGTAAGTCCTCTTCTTGCTTGTTCTTGTATTTCAAACATGAAACTCAAACAAGTTTGACTTTCAGCTTTGACCAGTCAATGGTCAACACAAAGTTCCGTTGAACTTTGCAACGTGAGCGTAATCACGATGGTTATAGTCCCTTGTGACTATACATACTGATTTCCACGTTGACTATGCGTAGTTACGAGTCGTAGTTTCGGCCAAAATGCGTTTTTATGCGTATTTTGTAACCAAACTACTCTAGGGTATCAAAACCGTTTGTTTTGATATCAAAACCTGTTTTCTAACTTAACTAAACATGTGTTGGCATGTTTAGCTCGTCACTTTTAGATTAGTGCTTGTGTAGAGTCGTAAGTCAAGCGGACTAAACACTCGCTTAGACGTTCGAACTCGACCCATTTGGTCGATCATTAGGATCCGACCAAACATGTTTAGTGACCATAGTTGCATAGGGAATAACCTTCCGAGGTTATACCTTATGGTCACTTAGGTTTAATTAGTTGTATGATAAGTAGTTTATATGCCTTAGGTAAATGACCAAAATGCCCTTTTCATGCATAATTGGTAATTAAGCATATGTAACATAAACTTTTGTCACGTAGCTGATTATGCAACATATTTAAACATGTTTAGGCATATAACACTTATCATAGGACTAGTTAGACGTCTTGAATGAGCTTTTGCGCGCACGACGCGTTAAAGTAGCGTAAGCTACCTTAATGGGTCGCAACGGGTCGAAAGCACTTAGGTTAGGTTCCGATTTAGGATGTAGGCTTTGTTAAACCATATCACATGAGTTCCAACACTCATTTGGTTTACAAGACCTCATTCTGTCCGATCTTCCGATTTAGGCGTCTATTGTTTGACTAGTGATTCGATTACTAGGTACTGCTTGATTTCTCTGATCTACTTGAGTTTATTGAAGTTCTATTGATTGAGGATACTTTGCACTTCATGTGAGTACATAGTTCCCCTATTTTACTGTTTTCAATTGTTTTGGGGTGATTCATATGTGCTAAATGTTTTCAAGGTTTTAACGATGGTTTTCAAAACGATTTTCGATATTATAACGATGATTTCAAAAACAATTAAGATGGTTTATATTAAACTAATAACGATTTCAATAATGAATAAACTAGTTGGTTGTAATTACATAACGAATGGCATTCATTAGCATTGATCAAGCCGACCAGTATTAGGTTATGGTACCATAGGATCTGACAAATCCCATTATCGTACTGTACCCATGGTTATGTGTGGGTTAGGTGGGTAATGACTGAATCTGTGATTGTTAATTTACCCTTTGGTGGTTTATTAATGCGAGAGCGAGATAGTCGAGTCGCGAAGGTTTGAATGTTATTAGCGAGGCGACCGTAAATAGTTTTCACACTTAAAACGAGGATGATTTAAACGATTTGAACGAATTAACGATTTGGGAACGATTCATACAAGATTAAACGAGTTGGATAAACGATTGGTTTTTGGTTAAGTGTTTAGATAACGGGACGGGGGTAATGTGGTGAAAACATGGTAGATACGCCACTGGTACTTCTTATATATAAGTGTTTTCGACATATGACATACCGTGGCGTTATTTAGTTCACTTGGGTAAACGATTTTGAAACAATGTCACTTAACGATGTTTTCGAAAGGATATAAACCATACGAGTTTTATTAACGAGTTAATACGAGATGTTTTACAAATTGCTTTACTAAAACAAATGTTTTTGGGTTAAGAATCATGGCTACGAGGTTTTATAAACTATAACCCGCTTGATTTGAGTTGGTTAATTAAGTGCAATATTATACTCTTTTCAAAACAAGGTTTTTAATAAAGTATTGCAACATTTAAACTAGCCATGAATCCGACACTCCTATAAAACCTATGTACTCGCCAGTATTTCTTTGCTGACTTTGTTTTTACATATGTTTCAGGTGTTGATGCTTGATGATGATTACTAGGATGCATGAGTCACATAGGATCTGGACGAGGCCTTAGTGACATAATAACAGTGATAGTTGTTATGTAACTTGTTTGTTTTGTGTTAAAACAATGTAAATTACTTAATGAATCAATAAAACGAAACTTTTTGTATCCATGGTTGTGAAACAATAATTCTGCCACGACACTCCCCGACGTTTCTGCCGCAGTTTTGTTGTTTTAACGCGGTCGGGGTGTGACAGTATAAATTACCTTACGGTGGGGCTGGAAAATAGTTTCCAATAAATCAACCTCTTGCACTAGAGGCTGAACATTCTTGTGACACCTTCCGTGGAACCAATCCTTCCCCCAAGAAGATTGGAACCTAGCACTAGGAGTCAACAACCCCACCGGATGGGACGATATCCCCGCGGAGCCCCCTCTTGACAACTTGCAAGAAGTTCTGGTGGAAGTTACACCCCCTCAAAATGATGATGCCAATGAGCCCGCCTTTCTTCTCCCTAGGGAGATAGAAGAGTGGCTCACCGACGTGTGAGGGACCATATCCGGAGGAGAAGTTCTTCAAGCCGCATTCAACCGAGTAAATTATCTTTTCGGAAATTTTGCTATTAAAATAATTATTAGGCTAGAACTTCTTTTCGGTTTTAGACTTCTTGCGTTTCTTGACCTACTTATCTAAGTTTTAGTTTATGTTTTTATTAGGACCTTAATGTAATTCTCTCTATTTAATGAATGATGGTTTTCAAAATTTTGGTGTTAGGATGATGTTGTAATGGATAAAACACACTTGGATGGTGAAGGATACTAAGGGAAGCTTGAACCAACACCCCTCCCGACATTTTTTCTTCATTACAGCTAGTTCGGCATGGGTTGTGCCCAGCCAACACGGCCCGTGCTCAAGGGTCTGCAGAAAAACGCCTAGTTCAGGTAACTGGACATGGGGCGTGTTCATTGAACACGCCCCCGTGCCTAGCCTTCTGTTACATTTTGTTAACTTTTGTTACTGGCAATCTGAACACGGGGCTGTTCCCGGTCACCATGGCCCGTGTCCAGATGCCCAGTAACAGGAAAATTTTGTTTAACACACCTTTTTACACATTCAATCAACCTAAAAACTTATTTTTGGGACACATTGAGGACAATGTGTAATTTAAGTGTGGGGGGATGCTAAAACCTTGAATTTTGCAAGTCCTAATTACAAGCTTTACACAAAACTCTATTGGAACCGCTAAACACCCCAATTTTTTTCAAAAACTTTTCATTTTTTTTACATGTCTTGGTTTAAATTGGGAATAACAAGTTCTAAAAAGGTTATATTTTTACTAATTTACAACCGATAATGTCGTGATGAAAAGAACCAACAT
Organism: Helianthus tuberosus; assembly: GCA_030545235.1. Taxonomy (NCBI): domain Eukaryota; kingdom Viridiplantae; phylum Streptophyta; class Magnoliopsida; order Asterales; family Asteraceae; genus Helianthus; species Helianthus tuberosus. Next base: position 133,898,685 of record CM060430.1, on the reverse strand, counting down.
AAGAAAATTATGAAACGGCATGACAAATCTAGTTAAAATTTGAATATATATACTTGATCACATTAAAAACCTATTCCCACAAAAAGTGAGTTTTGACCCTTTATTGATCATACAAATACACATCTTTAGACTAAATGCTCATCTTTCGTTTCTTGTGTGAATAGCAGCTTGGTTTCTTACGACTCTAGAACTTTCCTTGACAATACATTCTCGGTCCTTACCAACTTAAACCCGAGTAAGTAGATGATGGAGGCATTAGGACTAATCCTTTTTCTTTCAACACCATTATTTTTTCTTTTTTTTACCACCTACCCAAAATTCCCCTAGTTAACCCCTTTGAGCCTAAACCTTTTCATTTCTATACCCAAAATAAACACCCTTCAGTCACCCACCAAAACCTTTTTCATTTTAAACCCTTTATTTTAGTAACAAAGCTCGGTTTTCTTGTGAAATCCTTATAAAAAAAAAAAGAGAGAGAGAGAAAGAAAGAAGAAAAGAAAAATGAAGTTAGCAATAAACAAACAAGCTCATCAAACGAAACCTTGTTTGAAAAATGATTCATTAGAATAAAAAGTCACAAAAACAAAATGTTTTACGAAAACCGACGCTTTTTACTCCTTTTCGCCCTTCTCTACTAACCACTAACCCAAAAACCACGTACCTTTAACCCAAGCCTAACCCTTCCCCAAAGTCCTCTTGATATTTACAAAGGTTTATAGTTAAAAAGGAGGAGGATTGATTGCTTGGCAAGCATATGGTAGAAATAAGTTCCATGCCGCTCTCGAGTGTTTCACAAAAATACATCTTCGGCCGAGTGTTGAGTGATCCCCCGTAAGGTATGTGAACTTGTATATAAATGGAATTTTAAAGAGCCATGTTATGCCCAATTAAGTAATTTAACTTATGTAATGTTCTAAATAAATCATAACGAATAGGATTGTAAATAACATAAAAATAAAACCTAATAAAGAATCTTGGAATCCCGACACTCTATGACAAGCCCAAGACCTTCTCTCCTACCCATTCCATTTGGGTGTGTAAGCCACAAAATAAAGAGTTTTGCTTGAGGACAAGCAAAGATTCAAGTGTGGGGGTATTTGATGTGTGTAAAATGCAACATATAAATTACATCAAATAAGGCATAAAACTAGCCCTTTTTTTAGTACTAATGTTGGAAAAATTGTGCTTTTGTCTTCATTTTGTATTTTCAGGATTAAATGAGCTCAAATGAACAAAAGAAGCAAAAATGCAGCTAAATCTAACATAAATACAAGAAAAGGAATAAACGTGGCATGCCCGACCCCTCGACAGCATCTTCCTAAGCAAAAACAAGACAACAGAAGGCTGAACATGCCCCGTGTCTAGCGGACACGGGGGCGTGCCTAAGTGTCTGCAGAAAAGATAAAGTTGTAGAAGCTTATATTTCCCAACACGGGGGGCGTGTCCAGCGGACACGGGGCCGTGATCAACGCAAAGATTCGCAGAATCTGAGTAAATCTTGATAGTACAGATACGCTTCTGCACACAGGGCCGTGCCCAGCGGACACGAGGGCACGGTCAACTAATACAGCCAAACTGTAATTAACGAAGAAAGAGAAAATGGGTGGACACGGGGCCGTGCCCAGCGGGCACGGGGCCATGTCCGGGCTTCTGTGCAGGCTATAAATAGGGGTGCTTGGCTTACTTGCAAATCATCCCTTGACAAACCACCTCTCTCACACTTCACCCACCCTCCACTACCATCACAACCCACATCCACCACTATCATCCATCATAGAGTGTGTGTAGTAATCTCGGGATCCAAGATTGATAGTAAGAGTTCTTGACAACCAAAGGCCTTGTTTGCCTAAGTCTCTTACATCACTTGGTGAAGACAAGCATTTAGTGTAATACTTTTGTTTTTTAATCTTTTCGCACTTTTTATTTGGTTTTGTATTAATGACTTTAATAACTAGTTTCTTATGTTGAAGGTGAAACTTCCTTATCATTTGTCCGTGGTGTCTTGGCGTTATTTTACTGTCTATATAAAATAAAAGATTTACACCATTCATGTCTCTACGATCTATATGGAGATATGTTGGCTACCTGGTCGGGGGTTAAGGGAATGGTTTGGTAAGGTTCTTGCCTTGTTCAGTGTATAGATCCTGCAAGGACCTGGGTCAAGCTTAGTAGGACCTCCTTCAATACCCACTGGTATTGGATGACGGGGGTCCGAATTTCTTGATCCCCTCATATGTAAACTACTATTAATACATTAACCCGGCTACTTGGGATTGTATCCCTGCTGACTCAAACCACTTAGCCGAGGGTAACGTCACCTACAAAAGAGGGGCCTACCACATTACGCATGTCTTCCAGGGTTTGGATTGTCCTTTTTTCATTCTTTCAGCATCATCCTTGATTGCTGTTTCTTGAATGTTTTTCAATTGTTCTATTAAATCTAATTGTAAACTTAATTTAAGAGCATGAACTCGTCGTTGTTTCTCATGATACTTACGACTTAAGGCATCTACAACTACGTTTGCCTTTCCTTCGTGATATTGAATATCACAGTCGTAGTCACTTAGGATTTCCATCCATCTTCTTTGCCTCATGTTCAATTCTTTTTGCCCAAATATATCTTAAACTCTTATCATCTGTATAGACAGTAAACTTACTTCCGTACAGATAATGTCTCCAAATCTTAAGGGCAAAAATTATGGCTCCTAATTCTAAATCATGAGTCGTATAATTTTCCTCGTGCTTCTTTAATTGCATTAACACACATCCTAATCCTAACTTAGAAGCATCACAGTAAACTTCAAAATCTTCTGTTCCTTCTGGTAAGGCAAGAACTGGGGTGTTTGTTAACCTTTGTTTTAAAATTCTAAAGGCTTCTTCTTGCCTAGGTTCCCATTCAAACTTAACTGATTTACAGGTTAGCTTGGTTAATGGAACAGCTATTTTGGAAAAATCCTTAATAAATCGTCTATAGTATCTGGCTAACCCTAGAAAACTTCTAACTTCCATAGCTGATTGCGGGACTTTCCATTTGGTGATCGATTCTATTTTGGAGGGATCTACATGAATACCTTCATGATTCACCATTTGTCCTAAAAATTGTACCTCTTGTAGCCAAAATTCACACTTGGAGAATTTGGCGTAAAGCTTCTCTTTTCTTAACAAAGTTAAGAGTGCATGCAAGTGTTCACAATGTTCTTCCTGGCTTTTGGAATAAATAAGTATATCGTCAATCAAGATAATTACAAATTTATCCAAGTACAGTTTACAGATCCTATTCATCATGTCCATGAATGCTGCAGGAGCATTTGTTAATCCAAAGGGCATGACTGTAAACTCGTAATGACCATACCTAGTTCTGAAAGCAGTTTTAGGTATGTCTTCTTCTTGTACTCTCAACTGATGGTATCCGGAGCGTAAATCTATCTTAGAAAAATATCTAGCTCCCTGAAGTTGATCGAAAAGATCATCAATCCTAGGCAATGGGTATCGATTCTTAATTGTAATCTTATTCAATTCCCTATAATCGATACACATTCTCATTGAACCATCCTTCTTTTTCACAAACAAAACTGGTGCCCCCCACGGGGATGAACTAGGTTGTATGAATCCTTTACTAAGCAATTCATCTAATTTCTTTTTCAGTTCTAACATTTCGGTGGGTGCTAACCGATAAGGTGCCTTGGCTATCGGTGTAGTTCCAGGAATGAGATGAATTCTAAATTCTACTTTCCTGTCGGGTGGTAATCCAGGTAATTCTTCTGGAAATACATCCGGGTATTCTGATACTACAGGAATTTCCTTAAGTTCCTTACCTCTAGTGTTAAAGGAATTCCGAAACCATATATGTTATGTCTCACTTTCGTGCATGACTTGCAGCTTTCACTATAGAGACGAATTGTGTCGGCTAGTCTGTCTTGTTTCCTAGTGGTCACTTCTCTGGTTGGTTTGCAAATCTAAACCTAATTAAGCAATTACCTCAAGAATCATCATTGCCATTTTATTCCTTTTTATGAAGCAAACAGGATTTCCTTTCTGTCAGTTCTTTCCATTTTATGGCATACGTCTTGACCATGCATGTCGAAGCTCGGGTCTCACTATCTAAATGTCTAAATTTTTGAAGCATACATTACTTCATTCTTCTTAACATATATATTAATGGTTTGGATAACTTTAGTCCTTTGCATCCCATGTATTTTGTAACAGCTACTGGTAATCTTAGTAGGATTAGAGGTGAAGAATCTTTGTAAGTACATCTAGTCGTGGTTACTTTTATTTTGCAAGAGAAAGTAGAATTACTTTTATTAACGTAAACTTTTTAGACGTTTGGTGCCTAGCACAACTTTTAGTTACAGGTTTCCTACTGCGTTCATAATCTAAGGCAATGAAAAAAATTCTTATAATTTTGATGGCGTCCCAACTTAAAGGGTTCCCGTCGTTTATATTGTCGCCCGAGTTACGAGACAGAAGATCAAACGAAATAATGTTTGATATCGGAATTATAGATATATGCGAGAGATTCCTGATAAAGAATTCTAGAATTATCATTGACACACATGTTCGTTCTTTATTCTAAATTGTCAATCCTTATGGTTTTTGGATTCCCTTATAGATATACATATCTATATAATCGTATTTTGTACAAACCCTTCATAAGGTTAATGTATTTAAAAGATTCATGTTTCAAAAATTAATTCTGACGTCAGGTCATGATACTATTTAGGGAATTCTGGTAACTTGTTTGACATATCATATACTCCATTTTACCCGGTTCTCGCCGGAGTGGTAACCTCATCTTACCCGGATAAGCTGGAGAGTCTGCTACACCATGCCCAGTCTTGCCGGAAAGGTAATTTGATTTTCCCCTAAATAGATTTTTCTTAAATCATGATTTAGAAATGAACCCTTTTTATTTGTACTTTCATCAAGGAATAAGGAAATTAGTATTCCCCCACGACGGATCATATTCCAGAACCAAGTAGTACCAATAAATAAGAAATAACAGTGGCCAAGTGTTATCGCTTATTTACCATACTTGCAATGTTCTAGTTATCATCCTCACGGCATACCAACACCTATCACACTTTAACCATGCAAGTACTTAGCTTATCTCGAAGCTTATACTAAGGCAATTTTTCTTAGGTTCAAGTCTAAATACTATCAAGTGTGTTATCAGTTAATAGCAATTTCCTAACTCTTTTGGTTAAGCTTAGGTATTATTATCACAACACCAATTGGCTTAACTCAGTGGCTCTGATACCACCTTCTGTCACGACCCCCAACCCCACCCTGGAATGGAATCGGGAGCCGCGAACCAGTTTAGTGGTACCAGTGGTTATTTTGAAAAGTATTGCAGCGGAAATTGTAACACCCCGAAATCGGGATTGGTAATTAAACCATGTTAATAATAATGAATGGGTAAAATACCGTTAGTAGTAAAAGTAAACCCGGTGAATATTAGGAATTTAATAGATAAACCTAATATTAAATATGGAACTAGAGGGACTAAACATGGGCAAATGTAATAAAGTTTTGATTAAATCAAAACGAACTCAACAAAAAAAAAACACACACGTACGTGTGTTCCTGCGATCTCCACAGAGCTTCTAGAGCTCAAACCCTAAATTCCAAGAATTCACCAAATTGAAAGGGGAAATCAAGCCCAAATCGAAATCCAAGCATAGATTAGTGATCACCGCAGTAAAGGGGTCATAAGGTATGTAAAATTTAATGGTTTGATTCCATCTTGAATTCTAGATGAACACATGAGATTCGAAATTAGAGCTTGCATGATTGTTGTTTGGATGAAATTTGTAATGAAATTATGTCTAGGAGTAAACCCTAGTCATTTGTTGTTGAATTAGTGCTTAAACTATGAAATTCATAATCATCTATGTAAGTGCTAAATGGGTTTTGTGGGAAGATGATGAACACTAGATTTATGATCATCAATTTGGTGTTATTCGATTTCCATGAAGTAAGTCTAGGTGTTGTTATGCATGCTAGACATAAGAACTTGTGAATGATGCTAAAACTTGGGTAAATAACTAGTGATGAAAATTGATTGTTGATTTTATAGAATATGCCCACAAGGTGTTTGTTAAAATTTCTAAGTGAATGTTCATATGTTGAAATTACGAATGAAACGCGTAATTGCCTTGTTTGACTAATTACGTGAAAGATGGGTTAAAGCGGGTTCTAATCATAATGTTGATTTGACTTAATTGTGTAAACCATGTGATCAAAAAGTAGTTAACTTTTGATAAGCTAAGTTAACTAATCATGAAGTCGAATAGTAGCTTTGGCATAGAAAATAAGTGAGGTGGAATAGTCGTGATTTTTCTTATGACTAATTTAACCGCCTTGTAAATGATTAACAATAGTTTGACGCCTAACGAGCTAGGTGGAGGCTTGGGAAAGAAACGGTCAAACGAACCAAGCACGAGAAGAAAAGCGTATTCGGAATGCAAGGTAAGTAAAACTTACACCCTTATGTAGGACACGTGTTTATTTTATAAACTATAAATGCGAAAGATGTAATACCCAAAATAAGGGTTCCGACACGACCGATACAAGTCGGAACAAGTATAAATGTTAAAAACCATGGTTTATGGTAAACGAGGCAAATGGGTGAATTTGGAAATATAAAACCATGCTTTTATTCTAATTTATGTAAATGTTTGGTCTTATAGTCCAAATGGGTCAAATGGTGATGAAACACCATTTGACGATATCGACTAATGTGATTGTCAAGTCGTATGTTATCAGGAGTGATTAGCAATTTGGATAAGTGCGACGCCATAGAATGTTGGTTAATTAACGCGAGGTATAAAATGGGTCTATATGTTGACTCGAGCCAGGTACACATATATATAGATTTATGGTCTAAAAATGCAATGTTGGTCAAATACCCTAGCAAAGGGACCAATGTCGTAAAAAGGAAGAAATAAGTTGACGAAAATGCCCTTGATAGGTAAATCGGGCAAACGGCCTTTAGAGGTCGTTTAGATACTAGTTTTATCATTATGTAACTCATAGACATATGTAAGAGTTGTATGCATAAACCTTGGGGGTCAAATGTCTATGAACGGGTCAATCACGTAAAATGACTATCCTTAAGGTAAAATGATAATCTGAGGGGTAAAATTTGGATTATATAGATAGCCACATTAAACCCATCACAAATATAGTTGTGATGGAAGATCATTGATAAATAATATGGAAATGAGAAGCTAGAAATAAATGAGTAGGAATTATGCGTAAAAGTGCTTAAATGCCCTTAACGGGTCAATTAGACATTTAAGTAAGAAAACGGGTTTAAGAATGTATATAAACCCGTGATTTGAATCTAATATGATAAGCAATATGGAAATGATGAGAAATTAGAATCAAACAACATGTTTGTTTGATAAAATCGCGAACGGGTCAAAATTTGGTAGAAATGGTAAAAAGCCGAAGACTTAAAAGTCTTAATTTTTGTTAATCCGGATGTTGGATTTTAACTCCATGTGATGAAGGATCAAATTACAATCACGTAGGAAGAAACGCTAGGTCAAACGGACAAACGGATTGAAAGATACGAAAGTTTTCATGTCAAAAACGGCAAATAGGAAGGAGCTGATACAGGGGCCACCGTAACTTACGGTGCCCTCCGTAAGTTACGGTGGGGGCTAAAATCTTTACGCCAGTTCTCTACTGATTTACGGTGGGGACATATTAAATCAGGGGCCACCGTAACTTACGGTGACCACCGTAAGTTACGGTGGAGACTGGATTTGAATCCTTGTTTCTAGGATCAAGGGATTAATATTGGGATTTCCTGATTTTTCTTTAACTCGATGTTTCAACCCGTATTTATGTGATTATCAAAACTAACTTTTAAGTTGGTTTTGAACACAGGTGAATGTCGAGAGCCCGGATGAAGATCAAGCGTCGAGCAAGAACCGAACACGCTTTAAATGAAGCTTTCGCAAGTTGTTTCGTTGTTATTCTAAAACGGTGAATTAAACCACATTATGTGGTATCACTTTAATTTGTAAAAGTTTTTAATAAACCAGTATTTTAACATGAACGTTTAAATATAAATACTCGGTAAATTGTGATTTATTTAATGAAAATCGCAAAACAAATTTATGGTTATTACAAGTTGGTATCAGAGCCCTGGTTTAAGAGATTCAAGTATGGTGGGAAAACTATGCTTGGACTTAAACCTTATGCTCTTAATAAAGATTGGTGTTCTGTTCGAGGCTTGATCTCAAATCCGGTAAGTGCATGTATGTTAATGGTTTAGCGTATTAAAGTTTTGTAAACAACACATAGGGTTATCGTGTAATACACGTTACCCCAATTAAATGATAGGTATAGCTAACAAAATTTCGTGCGTTGACACATATAGTAGAAAAGCCTTGTATTATGATACGGGCGTTTAGTAAAGTTGACATGGCTAACTTTTGTGAATATCTTAATTGAAGGACGCTTGCATTTAAAGATGACAAGGGTTAAACAAATTACAGATATGATAGAGGAATGGTCTGAAGTATGACAAGAGGAGCATGCTCACCAAGTACTAAATCGTGTAACGACCGCGAACAAGGTTAATGGCAAGGAACGCCCGTCGGGGCAAGTATTACCAGGTGCGCGCTTTTAAATATAATCGCACAAATAGCAATATGCAACAAACATGTAGAGAACGATTGTTGCATATGTAAATTAGAAACTCGGAAAAACCTGAATAGAATACCTATCCAGGATATTATTTCCAAGAAAAACTAAATAGAGGTGTTACTTACATAGGGCGTGATGTGAAAACTATAAAAAGGTCGTGTGTGACATGTGTTAATCGCTTACTCTGGCCAAGTAAGTAGTGGCATATGATACCATGAGCTTCTTATAGCGGACACATTTACATCTGATGTAGTAAGGACAGGGTGAATGGGACAAATTAAAAGTACCCAAATGAATCAAATGAGCAAAATACGTGATAATAATGTAAACGCACAGCCGGGTGACGGAAGCGTATTACATTATGATAATGAACTCGAGTGAAGGGACGAAGATTAATGTAAAAGGATTAAGATATGAAACGGGAGGGAGTGTATTTACACTGGAACCCGGAAAATCCAAACATGTAAAATAGCTAAGATATGCATTGGGAGGGGGCGTACTTACACTCGAACCCGGAAAATGCAAATATGCCTCTTAACGGGCCGTTTTTGTAAAACGTCAAACTCGAGGACAAAAGTCGGAATATAAAAATGAAGTGAGGTCTTAATGCAGGGAGGGTTGCAATAATAACGACTTCGGTACAACACCCGGTTGATGGGTAAGAACTTAACACATGCATAGACCGAGAAACGGGAACTCGGATGGATAGTTAAAAGACTCGGGTTTTGAGTCATAACTAAAAGACGACAAGATAATATAAATAGAAATTTTGAATAAATTATGTTCAACTATTTTAAAGTTGAACGGGTTGAATATAATATCATGCCGAACGGCATGGGTAAACGCAAGCGGGATAAAGGTAGCGTTAAATGCAAAAGAGTAATGAGCCCGGTAATGGGACATAACTAAATAAAAATATATGCAAATCAAATAACAGTAAGCATAAGAGGAACTGACGTATAAATGACGTGAGAAGTCATATGTAGGAAAATTGTCCGAAAGAAAACAATTGTAGCCACGAAACTACAATCAATGTTAACGGAACCTAAGCTTGAAACCAAATGATTCTTCGAACAAAAACAGGGTGCCTTGACACCAAACATGTATTTTAAGAATGACATGAGTAAGGAGTGATCTACGGGATCAACATAACCTTTAGGGTTATAAACAAATGAAAGGTTTACGAGACTAAAACGACCCCCAGGTCATGATTAGAAAGAAATTATAAGGACTTCGCCCTAAAGAGGTGAAAGTCTAATCAAAATAGCCCATAAGGCTAAGTGATAAAACCTACGGGTTAATTAGATAAAGCGAGGGAATCCATTGAGAATCCCCGCATAAAACTAAGACTGTAAAAGAATAAATTATGTACTGTCAATATCCTGGTATGGATAATTGACAAAAGTTAAAGAGAAGATCCTAAAACTAAAACTTTGGTTTTAGTAAGAAATAACAATTTTACAAATATAAATTCTGATAGGAATTTAAATAGTAAACATGAAAGACACAAGTCTTGACACTGTTAGGCGCAAGACGATATATTTGAAAAGTGGTATTTTTGAAAATGAAAGGTTGATATAAATTAAACATGAGATAACATGATCACGGTCAAGAAATGCAATGTGAAGTAGAATCACATTATAACCAAGCGAGCGGTAAAAAAAATAATAATAATAATAACTGGACTAATAAGTCTAGTTAGTGAGACTGGTTAAGATCATTTAAATAAATTTGAAAAAAAAAACAAAAAAACAAAAGAAATTGTTGTTAAAAATGAGGGATTTCACTAAAGACCTTTAAACTGGGTCAAAGTAACGGATTCATAAAGAATTCGATAGAATATGAAAGCGATGGATATCGCTAGGTTAACTAAACTAGTGGAAATAACGAGATTACGTTATTTCAAGTTGCATTATGCCGTATAAGATACGTAGATGATTAATAACCAAAAAGATGTTACCATACCTTTCTGGTAAATACTAACACTTGATTAAAATATGAGCAATGCTCAACTGATTATCGGGAGCAAGTGCATTGAGTTTAAACTCAATAAACTATGTAAGAAAGGTTTCGGGGACGAAACCTCTTTAAGGGGGGTAGACTTGTAACACCCCGAAATCGGGATTGGTAATTAAACCATGTTAATAATAATGAATGGGTAAAATACCGTTAGTAGTAAAAGTAAACCTGGTGAATATTAGGAATTTAATAGATAAACCTAATATTAAATATGGAACTAGAGGGACTAAACATGGGCAAATGTAATAAAGTTTTGATTAAATCAAAACTAACTCAACAAAAAAAAAACACACATACGTGTGTTCCTGCGATCTCCACAGAGCTTCTAGAGCTCAAACCCTAAATTCCATGAATTCACCAAATTGAAAGGGGAAATCAAGCCCAAATCGAAATCCAAGCATAGATTAGTGATCACCGCAGTAAAGGGGTCATAAGGTATGTAAAATTTCATGGTTTGATTCCATCTTGAATTCTAGATGAACACTTGAGATTCGAAATTAGAGCTTGCATGATTGTTGTTTGGATGAAATTTGTAATGAAATTATGTCTAGGAGTAAACCCTAGTCATTTGTTGTTGAATTAGTGCTTAAACTATGAAATTCATAATCATCTATGTAAGTGCTAAATGGGTTTTGTGGGAAGATGATGAACACTAGATTTATGATCATTAATTTGGTGTTATTCGATTTCCATGAAGTAAGTCTAGGTGTTGTTATGCATGCTAGACATAAGAACTTGTGAATGATGCTAAAACTTGGATAAATAACTAGTGATGAAAATTGATTGTTGATTTTATAGAATATGCCCACAAGGTGTTTGTTAAAATGCCTAAGTGAATGTTCATATGTTGAAATTACGAATGAAACGCGTAATTGCCTTGTTTGACTAATTACGTGAAAGATGGGTTAAAGCGGGTTCTAATCATAATGTTGATTTGACTTAATTGTGTAAACCATGTGATCAAAAAGTAGTTAACTTTTGATAAGCTAAGTTAACTAATCATGAAGTCGAATAGTAGCTTTGGCATAGAAAATAAGTGAGGTGGAATAGTCGTGATTTTTCTTATGACTAATTTAACCGCCTTGTAAATGATTAACAATAGTTTGACGCCTAACGAGCTAGGTGGAGGCTTGGGAAAGAAGCGGTCAAACGAACCAAGCACGAGAAGAAAAGCGTATTCGGAATGCAAGGTAAGTAAAACTTACACCCTTATGTAGGACACGTGTTTATTTTATAAACTATAAATGCGAAAGATGTAATACCCAAAATAAGGGTTCCGACACGACCGATACAAGTCGGAACAAGTATAAAGGTTAAAAACCATGGTTTATGGTAAACGAGGCAAATGGGTGAATTTAGAAATCTAAAACCATGCTTTTATTCTAATTTATGTAAATGTTTGGTCTTATAGTCCAAACGGGTCAAATGGTGATGAAACACCATTTGACAATATCGAGTAATGTGATTGTCAAGTCGTATGTTATCAGGAGTGATTAGCAATTTGGATAAGTGCGACGCCATAGAATGTTGGTTAATTAACGCGAGGTATAAAATGGGTCTATATGTTGACTCGAGCTAGGTACGCATATATATAGATTTATGGTCTAAAATGCAATGTTGGTCAAATACCCTAGCAAAGGGACCAATGTCGTAAAAAGGAAGAAATAAGTTGACGAAAATGCCCTTGATAGGTAAATCGGGCAAACGACCTTTAGAGGTCGTTTAGATACTAGTTTTATCATTATGTAACTCATAGACATATGTAAGAGTTGTATGCATAAACCTTGGGGGTCAAATGTCTATGAACGGGACAATCACAAAAAATGACTATCCTTAAGGTAAAATGATAATCTGAGGGGTAAAATTTGGATTATATAGATAGCCACATTAAACCCATCACAAATATAGTTGTGATGGAAGATCATTGATAAATAATATGGAAATGAGAAGCTAGAAATAAATGAGTAGGAATTATGCGTAAAAGTGCTTAAATGCCCTTAACGGGTCAATTAGACATTTAAGTAAGAAAACGAGTTTAAGAATGTATATACACCCGTGATTTGAATCTAATATGATAAGCAATATGGAAATGATGAGAAATTAGAATCAAACAACATGTTTGTTTGATAAAATCGGGAACGGGTCAAAATTTGGTAGAAAGGGTAAAACGCCGAAGACTTAAAAGTCTTAATTTTTGTTAATCCGGATGTTGGATTTTAACTCCATATGATGAAGGATCAAATTACAATCACGTAGGAAGAACCGGTAGGTCAAACGGACAAACGGATTGAAAGATACGAAAGTTTTCGTGTCAAAAACGGCAAAAAGGAAGGAGCTGATACAGGGGCCACCGCAACTTACGGTGCCCACCGTAAGTTACGGTGGGGGCTGAAATCTTTACGCCAGTTCTCTACTGATTTACGGTGGGGACATATTAAATCAGGGGCCACCGTAACTTACGGTGACCACCGTAAGTTACAGTGGAGGCTGGATTTGAATCCTTGTTTCTAGGATCAAGGGATTAATATTGGGATTTCCTGATTTTTCTTTAACTCGATGTTTCAACCCGTATTTATGTGATTATCAAAACTAACTTTTAAGTTGGTTTTAAACACAGGTGAATGTCGAGAGCCCGGATGAAGATCAAGCGTCGAGCAAGAACCGAACACGCGTTAAATGAAGCTTTCGCAAGTTGTTTCGTCATTATTCTAAAACGGCGAATTAAACCACATTATGTGGTATCACTTTAATTTGTAAAAGTTTTTAATAAACCAGTATTTTAGCATGAACGTTTAAATATAAATACTCGGTAAATTGTGATTTATTTAATGAAAATCGCAAAACAAATTTATGGTTGTTACAGAAATATTCATCAGGACCGTGAGTTAGGAAAAATATCAGAGTTTTGGAACACTGGATTTTATTTATTAAACAGATGGGAATAAACCCATGTTTTACAAAGGTAGCTTTAGTATTGGGATAAACCCGAATACATAAAACAACATTTAATTTTATTTTATTTATTTGATAAAATAAGCCACTTCAGTAAGCCTTGTTGGTGTCGTATCCAACTCCTATTCCGATCTACTGTAATTACCTGAAACGCGTTTTAAAAAGGTTTTGTCAGCAGGAAATATTGGTGAGTTCATTCATTTTGTACAAAAACACATTTGTTATAATTCACAGCATTAAGGGTTTTTATATTTGCTCTTTCAAGATTGGCAAAGACTTAATCACTGCAATTATAACTTTGTTATAATTTACAGAATTAAGGGTTTTTATATTTGCCCTTATCATATAATTATCTGGTTCGGCTGTCAATCGACCGAATCTATGACTGTGGACATATCACTAATTAGGCTCGCCCACCTAAAGTGATAAATCGTCAGTAGTAATGTGCACAAAACCCCCACATACTGCCAGTAATTAAAGATTAGCAAAGACTTAATCACTGTAAAATATAACTGGAAAACATTTAGGGATTTGTAAAGCACTTTGATAAAAAGAGAATGACTCACATTGCAAATTTAGACGGGCAGAATTTAGCCTACTGATAAGCCTGATAACCTAATGTAAATAATAATGCACACAAAACTAGGTCAGTAACTTAATACAACTTTTACAATAAGCTCACGAAACCAAAACCCTCACGACGAATGAAAAAGTATAGCCCGGATTCGGGCAGCACTTAAACATCCATCGGATTGGTTTCAATCGATCGGACATTATATCGTATCAGTGATCGAGTTATTACCCTGTTGTCGCAGCTGAGCTTCGTGCTAGTGTGTGTTTTTGAACGAAACAGAGGATATCTTAGTGTACGAAACGAGTTTTTCCATCGTAACAACTCTCCCATTCAAGTGCCAAACACCTGATACTTATACTGGAAAATGGTACCTTTTTAGGGTAGGGTAGCCACGTCTCCACTTAGCCTTGGTGAGTCGACAGTTTTACGAAATTCGAATTTTACAGCGAGTTATGAAGATAAACGTCAATTAGGGAATACCCCCCCCCTGAGTTTTAGGGGCCCTGATCCTAGTTCCAACGGTTCTGAAAATTGTAGGGGTCATGCAATATTACTTGGGGGTCTCAATTAGGGTTTCCTATTGGACAAAATAAAAAAAGAAATAATAATTTTGGTGAGAGTTGTTACATCTAGCAAACCCTAAATCTCTCTTCCTCTCTCTCGAAGCCGACGGCCACATCCCTCTTCCTCAAAGACTTTCTTGATTCAGATCATCCTTGTTCTACTTTCTAACCGGTTAGTGTTATATCATTGTTTGATTTTGATATGATTGATGTTTGTTGAACGAGTGGCTATGTGTTATTTGATGCTTGATGTTTAAAGTTTTATGTTAGTAAAATACTTGATGAACAATCTGTTAGATCATTATAAGGATCTATGAATGCTTTGATGTTGATATAGATAACTAAGAACCGAAAGGATGTAATATAATCGGCTGTATGTATGTGTATTCGGACCAATGATATGATCGAGCATGAGGTGTTGTATGATGATTTGAAACCAATGATTTGATAGTCTAATGTATAAGTTATTGTTTATGCTTTGAATATGATTAGGGTTCATAAGAATTTGATGTTAAAAACCCTAGTTTGATCGATTATGGTATGATTGGAAACTGTTAATTGAATCTTGCAAATTAATTAGAATTAGTAAACTGATTGCATGAAATTAGGAAAGTTATAACCAGTCGCACAAGGCTAGTCGCACCAGACCAGTCGCACAAGATAAGTGCATTAGGGTACAACAGTTAAAGCATCATGTACAACCTCCTAAAACACAGTCGCATAACATCTTGTGGATCGCACAAGGTTGTGCTGATCGCACAAGATGTTGGGCCGCACAACATATTAGGTTATGTTATGCTGTTGGGCCGAACAGCCCAAAATCCAATCGCACAAGCTGTTCCGGATCACACAAGTGTAGTTGGATCGCACAAGTGGATTTTCTGTTTATTTGTTTGGGCCGTGTGAATGTTGGGTTACTTATGTTATTGGGTCGGGTTTGTTTCAGTCGCACAACCCGTTGTGAGTCGCACAAGTTGTGCTGGACGCACAATAGGTTGGGCCGAATGTTATTGGGCTTCAATAATTGAATCGCACAAGGTTGTTGGGCCATTGAACTTGTGCAAGCCCAATCGTTTGAGTCGCACAAATTTGGATATGGTGTGTACTTGACTGTTAACGTGTTGATTGTGTTTGCCATGATCATTACGTGTTCGTAACCTGTTAGTTTATGTGTAAACCTATGTGCACTACTTGAACCTAGACCTGACTTGTATGGTAACCATGTTTGGACGTGGTTGACCACATATAGCTCAAGTGACCTTTTCGTGTATCTGCCGAGCTAACATAAGGTGAGTTCAAACTTTCTACAAGGCATGGGATTCCCGGTGGTTTGGGAATGGGTTAAGAAACTAAAACGGAACCTGCATATTCTCCTTGGGTAGAATATGTACCTCCATCCTCCATGGGAAGGATGACAACATTTAGCCTGCGTATTCTCCTTGGGTAGATTCCGTACCTCCATCCTCCATAGGAAGGATGACAACATATAACTTACTAGACAAAACTCTATCATGAAGCCCCTCATTTTTATATCGACTTAATCGACGGGCCAATGGCGAACGGGTCATTAGTTAAATAATGCTATTAGGTTTGACAAGCCTCACACCGTGCCGCAGAGGACGGGAGTGAACTAATGGATCCGGGCACTTAGTCAATGATGATAAACATTGACGCAGGGCACATAAACATGTCTTCAGTCAGTAGTCGATATGGTAACAGGTCTAGTGGTTAACATGGGGTAGCCCCCAACTGGTTATGGTTTGGGAAACAAGGAACTGATTAACTTACAGTTTTCGAAAGAACTTATGGATTTTGGAACAACCTTAAAATGGATAACCAAATGTGAACTCGCTCAACTTTGTTGTTGATTCGTTGCTACATGCCTTGCAGATCGTTAGGTGCTTAGATGGAACGTGCACGAGAAGGAGAGGTCGTTGTGGGACATGGACTGTTGAGTTCCATGTTAAACATTTGAACTTTAAAACTTATGTTTTGGTTTTACACTTTATGCTTCCGCTGATAACTTGAACTTAGTTAATTTGTTTTGGACACCAATATGATTGGTGGCTTGGTCCTGGTCATGTCACGCCTCCCGCGGTGATACTCCGCGTGTGGAATTTGGGGGTGTGACATATTGGTATCAGAGCCATTGGTTATATTGAACTTGGTTTTAAAAAGGGAAAAGCTTTTTTTTGACAAAACCAGACTATAACCTGTATAGTGCTCAGCGATCCACAACGACACTTGGCTCCACGTGCAAGACTCAACACTATAGGTAATAAGGTTTGTGTTTGTATTGCCTGCCTGTTAGTTTAAGTAGTGCATTGATCATGGCATGCTTAGTTAGAGTAACAATTATTGCTTGAAACCATATGTGCTTACTCTTTCCTGTCATCCCATGCTTTCGCACTTTCGCGACACCATTCTCACTTGTGTTTCCTTCGATGTGAAGATCATGAGTGGACGCCTGAACCTGACTCAAGCCCAGCTGACGGCTCTAATCAACGAACGAGTTGCTGAGGCGCTTGCAGCAGCTCCAACAGTAGGTATAACCTGCCATTTCGACCTATCCTAGGATGTTTAGATCCTACTCTTGCGAACCAACTCTCGTGCTTAACCTTTTCTGTTCTTTCTCGCGCAACAGGTCAGCATGCTCAGCCTCCCGTGTGTATGTTCAAGACCTTTATGGACTGTCGGCCTAGTACCTTCAGTGGTATAGATAGAGCTGTAGGTCTCCTCCATTGGTTCGAGAAACTCGAATCTGTCTTCGAAATGTGTGAATGCCCCGTTGGTAGTTGGGTGAAGTTTGCTACGGGAACTCTTGAAGGTGTTGCGCTCACTTGGTGGAACGCTCAGGTTCAAATGCTAGGGTTGGCAGCTGCTAATGCCACCCCATGGAACGACTTTAAGGATCTGATCAAGGAAGAGTATTGTCATCGTGATGACATTCACAAGTTAGAAGTGGATTTCTACAACCTAAAGATGACGGGGTCAGAAATCGAGGCGTATATGAAGAGATCAAATAGCTGCTTTGTATCCTACTATGGTGGATCCTCCCTGCAAACGTATTGAGTTATACCTCAAGGGATTAGTGCCAGAAATTCAGAGTATGGTAACTTCGGCTAACCTTCTCACGATTCAGCAGGTCATTAGACTATCCCACCGTCTCACTAATCAGGCAGTTGAGCAGAACAGGTTGCTAAAGCGTATTAGTGCTACCACTACTTCTGATGCTCCTAGCGACAACAAGCGCAAGTGGGATGGAAATTCAAGCAAGGGTTCAGCTTATGTTCAGTCTCAGTCTCAGCAGCGAAGGACTGACGACTACAAGAGCCCTGGTCAACACGGAGGGTACAAAGGAAATCAACCTAAGTGCAACCATTGTAATTTGCACCACAGCAGGCCGTGTAGCAAGGGTCGCTGTCATAGATGCAACAAGCCTGGTCACGCAGTAAAGGATTGTAGGAGCCCATATCCTGTGAATCAGAATCGTCAGCAACAACATCAAGCTCTACAGAACCAGCAGCAGCAGCAGGGTACTAATAAAGGGTGCTTTCAGTGTGGTGCTGAAGGCCACTTCAAAAGGGACTGTCCCCAGCTGAACCAGAATCAGAACAACAACCAAGGAAATGGGAACAACAATGGGGGTAACAATGATGGCAATGTTGCCAGGGGACGTGTTTTCGTGATTGGTCAGGGTGATGCAAGGAACAATCCCAACATTGTGATAGGTAAGTTCCTACTGGATGACTTCTATGTTTCTGTTTTATTCGATTCGGGTGCCGATACTAGTTATGTGTCCTTAAAAGTTAGTCAGATGCTTAAGCGTGCCCCAATTCCCTTAAACACCAAGCATGTTGTAGAGCTAGCAGATGGTAAAAGTCTTGAGGCCACGCACATAGTTAAGGGTTGTAATCTTGTTCTCGCTGGTTAGACCTTCTCTATCGACCTTATCCCCATTGTTCTTGGTAGCTTCGACATCGTCATTGGGATGGATTGGTTATCCCAACATCGAGCAGAGATTCTTTGCAAGGAGAAAATCGTCCGCATTCCTCGTTCTGGTGAGGAACCCCTTATTAATTGCGGCGACAAGAGTGGTGCTATTGTGAGCATCATCTCTTTCCTTAAGGCCCAGAAGTGTCTGCGAAAGGGCCACACTGCTATTCTAGCTCTCGTTACTGACACCTCCACGAAGGAAAAGAAGATAGAAGATATTCCGATTGTACGCGACTTTCCTGAGGTATTCCCTGAGGAATTACCTGGTCTCCCGCCTCATCGTCAGGTCAAGTTTAAAATCGAGCTAGCTCCTGGAGAAGCGCCTATAGCTCGTGCACCTTATCTCTTAGCCCCATCAGAACTAGAAGAACTGTCTACGCAACTACAAGAGCTCTTGGACAAGGGTTTCATTCGTCCTAGCTCTTCGCCCTGGGGAGCTCCAGTCTTGTTTGTGAAGAAGAAAGACGGTACCTTTCGAATGTGCATTGACTATCGCGAACTCAACAAGGTGACCGTGAAGAATCGTTATCCTCTTTCGCGTATTGATGACTTGTTCGACCAGTTGCAAGGGTCGAGTTTCTACTCTAAGATTGATCTGAGATCGCGCTACCATCAGCTGAGAGTCCGAGACGAGGACATCTCTAAGACAGCCTTCAGAACTCGTTACGGCCACTACGAGTTTCTGGTCATGCCTTTTGGGTTGACAAACGCACCTGTGGTCTTCATGGATCTTATGAACAGAGTGTGCAAACCTTACTTGGATAAGTTCATCATAGTGTTTATCAACGACATTCTAATTTATTCCAAGAGTCAGGAGGAACACGAGCGTCATCTACGACTCATTTTGGAACTTCTTCGAGCAGAACAACTTTATGCTAAGTTCTCGAAATGTGACTTTTGGCTACGTGAAGTCCATTTCCTAGGCCACGTGGTTAATAAGGATGGGATTCACGTTGATCCATCCAAGGTTGACTCAATCAAGAATTGGCCTGCACCTCGAACTCCAACTGAAATCCGTCAATTCTTGGGTTTGGCGGGTTACTACAGAAGGTTCATCAAGGATTTCTCAAAGGTTGCGCAGCCCCTTACTATTCTTACTCAGAAGGGTGTCACCTACCGTTGGGGTGATGCTCAGGAATCCGCATTCCAGCAGCTGAAGTTGAAGCTTTGTACCTATCCTCTCGTTGCATGAAGGCATAGATGATTTCATAGTTTATTGTGACGCGTCAATCCAAGGGCTTGGTTGTGTGTTGATGCAACGTGAGAAAGTCATTGCTTACGCATCACGCCAACTCAAGGTTCATGAAAAGAACTACACTACTCACGACTTGGAGTTGGGAGCAGTGGTGTTTGATCTTAAGATATGGAGACATTACTTGTACGGTACCAAGTGCACCATTTACACCAATCACAAGAGTCTCCAGCATATCTTAAATCAGAAGGAGTTGAACATGCGACAGCGTCGATGGGTCGAACTTCTTAACGATTACGAATGCGCAATCAGATACCATCCAGGCAAAGCCAATGTGGTGGCAGACGCCCTCAATCGGAAGGAAACCAAACCTAAGCGTGTACGTGCATTACAGCTTATGATGTGTGCAAAATGCAACATATAAATTACATCAATTGTGGCATAAAACTAACCCTTTTTAGTACTAATGTTGGAAAAGGTGTGCTTTTATCTTCCTTTTGTATTTTCAGGATTAAATGAGCTCAAATTAACAAAAGAAGCAAAAAGACAGCAAAATCTAACATAAATACAAGAAAGGGAACAAACGTGACATGCCCGACCCCACGACAGCATTTTCCCAAGCAAAACAAGAAGACAGAAGACTGAACATGCCCCGTGCTCAGCCAGCACGGGGGCGTGCCCAAGTGTCAGCAGAAAAGACAAAGTGGTAGAAGCTTCTATTGCCCACCACGGGGTCGTGCTCAGCGGGCACGGGGCCGTGGTCAACTATAATATTCGCAGAATCCAGGCAAATCTTCATAGTACAGATATGCTTCTGCACACGGGGTGGTGCTCAGCGAACACGGGGGCGTGGTCAACTAATAAAGACAAGCTGCATTAAATGAAGAAAGAGAGGATGTGGACACGGGGCTGTGCCCGAGCTTCTGTTCAGCCTATAAATAGGAGTGCTTGGCTCAAGCTCAAACCATCCCTTGGCACACCACGTCTCTCACACTTCACCCACCACCCACCACCACCATAATACCATCATCCACCACCATCATCCATTGTTCATCATAGAGTGTGTGAGTTGTCTCGGGATCCAAGATTGATCGTAAGAGTTCTTGACAATCAAGGCCATGTTTGCCTAAGTCTCTTACATCACTTGGTGAAGACAAGTGTCTAGTGTAATACTTTTTATTTTTAATCTTTTCGCAATTTTTACTTGGTTTTGTATTAATGACTTTAATAACTAGTTTCTTATGTTGAAGGTGATTCTTCCTTATCGTTTGTCCGTGGTGTCTTGGCATTATTTTACTGTCTATATGTGACAACCCGAGTTTTCAAGGTCTCTATCCGTTTAACCTCGTACTTATTTGCAAGTGTGTTTTATAAATACTTGATGTGCAATACATGTGTTGAGTAAGTGATTGTATACATGATAAGTGTATGAATGTTATGCATATATAAATATTGTTTGGATTTTTGTAATTGAAATTAAAACATGGAGCATGGCCTAACACCCTAGTCGAAAACCCTTACACATGAAATCCCTTATTTCTGAAAACACTTTGAGTGTTTTCGTCCAGGATGGACTCCACGAAATCAAAATGGGCCTTAGGCCCAGTTTAGTGCAACTAGTTTTATATTCAGATTTAACCTTTACGTAAAGGATTAAACGGCAAACCCTAGACCACCTCTTGCACTTGACGGCAACTATCTATTCTTTTGGAGTTCCTGTTTGTTATCTCCTTCATTCGGTTAGTATTTTACACGTAGTTCGGTTGTAAATTCTATACATACATAGTGATGATATAAACATGTTCTTGATTGCAATTGTTTTCTGTGTTAGACATATGGTAGTATTGTTAACATGATCTTGTTTGTGATATGTATAATAATGATTGTAATCGATCTCGAATTTAACAAGAGTCAGTAGTAGTCAGAATAGTCAAAGTTTTACATGTGATGAGAATTAATTAAGGTGTTGTGGTTGAGGTTGGGATGTGTGAACATGCACATGGGTCGAATGATTGCCTGATTCAAGTATGTGTTTTGTTAATAATTTGATTTAATGACTTCGTTGATTTATTGATGTCGGCTGTTAGTGATGATTAGGGTTTCTGCATGTAACTGTTATTGACGTAACTGATATTTTGACGAAACACTGGACGACGAAACACACTTAGCGAAACAAATGTGTTTCGCCGAGACCAAACTTGACGAAACAAACATGGCGAAACACAAGTGTTTCGCCGAGACCCTGAACGACGAAATAGAATGTGTTTCATCAATATGTGTTTCGCCAAACTGTGTTTCGCCGACTGGGTAAACTGTTCGGTAATCTGATTCTGTTAAGACTTAACCCAGTTAAATAACTGCCGTTAAATAATAAACATGACTGATATGATTGTGATTACGTGTTACATGTCTATACGTGAAAAACTTGAACACAAACTGATTATGTATACGTGCGTACTTTAGGACGTGATTGACTTACTTTGAGCACATACTTAGCATACCGAGCAAACCAAGGTGAGTTCACACAGCCAAGGCATGGGATTCCCGGGGTGGGAATGGGTTTGGATTATTTATTTGTACTTACCTAGTTATGGAACTTAGTTATATGGATCCTCGGGTGAGGAAGGGTTATTGATAAGATACGGCTAGACTAGTGATACTCATAGAACTGATCTTCGCACACACGCCAGGGGTTGGCCGCGATAATATGACTGATCTTCGCACACACGCCAGGGGTTGGCCGCGATATTATGACTAATCTTCGCACACATGCCTAAGGAGGCCGCGAACTATACACTAAACTTCGCACACATGCCGGGTGGCCGCGATACAAATATACCTAGTCTAGAATACTCGGGAAGTTTCCCCTAATCATCGCACACATTCCTAGAGGGCCGCGATATGAACTAATATGATACATGACTAAACGAACGAATACAAGGCTTACTATACTATTACTGTTACTGAACTATTAACTGTGAACTCGCTCAACTAGTTGTTGACTCTCTACTGCATGCCTTGCAGGACCTTAGGTACATATGGAGCTTGCACAGGGAGGAGCAGGTCGTTGTGGGCACGGATTGTGGAACTTATGATAAAACATTTAAACGTTTGAACTGATTACTTACGTTGGGTTTACATTTATGCTTCCGCTAGTTACTTGACATGTTTTGTTTGAACACCTTTCATATCGCTTGGTTTAAATTACATTAAATACTTATTATGTTTGATATGATTGGTGGCTTGATCCTGGTCAGTCACGCCTCCAAGCGGTGATACTCCGCGTGTGGATTTTGGGGGTGTGACAGATTGGTATCAGAGCCATTGGTTATAGAGAACTTGGTTTTAATAAGGGGAAAACGATTTTGTTAAAACCAGACTATAACCAGTACAGTGCTCAACGATCCACAACGACGCTTCGCTCCACGTGCAAGGCTCAACATCATAGGTACTACTATTCATGTTACCTCATCTACTTGCTAGAATTACATAGAACTTTGCTCGTGGTATGCTTAGATTACAGAACCTACTATATGTTATTGCTTGAGAATACTTGTGTGCTCACTCTCTTCTGTCATCGCACTGTTTGCGAACCTCTCTCACTTACGTTATCTTTACTATGAAGATCATGTCTGGACGTATCAACATGACACAAGACCAGTTGACGGCTCTCGTTAACGAACGAGTTACTGCGGCCGTTGCAGCCGCACAAGCAGGAGGTATACCCTGCAGTTACAACTCACACTAGGATCCTTAGATCCTACATTCCTAAACCAACTCTTGTGTTTAACCTTACTCTGATTCTTACACAGCAGGTCAACCACCTGTTTGCACTTTCAAGACATTCATGGACTGTCGTCCAACTACTTTCAGCGGCACTGAAGGAGCCGTAGGCCTTCTCCACTGGTTCGAGAAGCTAGAGTCTGTGTTCAAAATGTGTGAATGCCCTGAGGCACGCAGGGTGAAGTATGCTACTGGTACTCTCGAGGGTTTAGCCCTCACATGGTGGAAAGCTCAGGTACAGATACTAGGGTTGGTAGCAGCTAACGCCACCCCATGGAACAACTTTAAGGAAATGATCATGGAAGAATACTGCAGTCGTGACGACATTCATAAACTGGAGGTCGAGTTTTTCAACCTCAAGATGACGGGGTCAGAGATTGAGGCGTTTACAAAGAGATCAAATGAGCTTGCATTACTGTGTCCCACTATGGTGGACCCTCCAGCTAAGCGTATCGAACTTTATCTTGGTGGTCTAGTGCCAGAGATCCAAAGTCATGTGATTTCAGCAAATCTTGCCACTTACCAGCAGGTTGTTCAGTTGGCTCACCGTCTCACTGATCAGGCGGTGGAGCAAAACAAGTTGCCTAAACGCATCAGTACTACTACCGCTACTACTTCAGTTACTCCTGCTACTCCCAGTGACAACAAGCAGAAATGGGAGGGGGATTCCAGCAAAGGTTCAGCTACCATTCAGTCTCAAGCTCAGCAACGCAAGACCAATGATTATCAGGGTCCGAGCCAGCAGTCGTCTGGTGGACAGGGTGGATATCGGGGAATTCACCCACTATGTAATAGGTGCAACAGACATCACAGTGGACGGTGTCGCAAGGAACGTTGTCAGAGATGTTTCAAGCTAGGGCATGAAGCTAAAGACTGCAGGAGTGCGCGACCTGCAAATCAGAATCAGCAACTCCCACTACCAGCTCCACAGAACCAGCAACAACAGCCACAGCGAGGGAACCGGGGGTGTTTCCAGTGTGGGGCTGAAGGTCATTTCAAACGTGATTGCCCACAGTTAAACCAGAATCAGAATAATAACAACAACCCGGGCAATGGGAACAACAACAATGGGGGAAACAACAACAATGGTGCTAGGGGTCGTGCATTTGTGATTGGTCAGGCTGATGCAAGGAACGATCCTAATGTGATTATGGGTAAGTTTCTTCTCGACGACTTTTATGTTACTGTATTATTTGATTCGGGTGCGGATACCAGTTATATGTCTCTGAAAACTAGTCAAATGCTTAAACGCGCACCAACACTTTTGAACACCAAACATGTCGTAGAGTTAGCTAACGGTAAAAGTTTAGAGGCCACACACATAGTTCAAGGTTGTAATCTTATCCTCGCTGGTCAGACTTTCTCCATCGATCTCATTCCTATAACTCTGAGTAGTTTCGACATCGTCATCGGTATGGATTGGTTATCCCAACAACAAGCTGAGATCCTATGCAAGGAAAAGATCATTCGTATTCCCCGTTCTGGTAAAGAACCTCTCGAAGTTCAAGGCGACAAGAGTGGTGTCGTGAGTGGCATCATTTCTTTCTTGAAGGCTCAGAAGTGTTTACGTAAGGGCCACACGGCTGTTTTAGCACTCGTTACTGATACGTCGAAGAAAGAGAAAAAGATTGAGGATATCCCTGTAGTACGCGATTTTCCTCAAGTGTTTCCTGAAGAGTTACCTGGGTTACCGCCTCATCGTCAGGTTGAATTTCAGATCGAGCTCGCTCCAGGAGCAGCACCTGTAGCTCGAGCACCTTATCGTTTAGCTCCAACGGAACTGGAAGAACTGTCTAAGCAACTACAAGAACTCTTGGAAAAGGGTTTCATACGTCCTAGCTCTTCGCCTTGGGGAGCTCCAGTACTATTTGTAAAGAAGAAGGACGGTACCTTCCGCATGTGTATAGACTACCGCGAATTGAACAAGGTGACTGTGAAGAATCGCTATCCTCTTCCACGCATCGACGATTTATTCGACCAGTTGCAAGGGTCGAGCTATTACTCGAAGATTGATCTAAGGTCTGGGTATCATCAACTGAGAGTCCGGGATGAGGACGTCTCCAAAACCGCGTTCAGAACACGCTACGGCCACTACGAGTTTCTGGTCATGCCTTTCGGGTTGACGAACGCACCTGCGGTTTTCATGGATCTTATGAACAGGGTGTGCAAACCTTATCTTGACAAGTTCGTCATTGTTTTCATCGACGACATCCTGATCTATTCGAAGAGTCAGGAGGAGCACGAGCAGCACTTACGACTTATTTTGGAACTTCTTCGAACGGAACAGCTATACGCTAAGTTTTCAAAATGCGACTTCTGGCTTCGTGAAGTCCACTTCTTAGGCCACGTGGTAAACAAGGATGGGATTCATGTCGATCCATCCAAGGTGGATTCGATCAAGAACTGGCCTGCACCTCGCACACCAACAGAAATACGCCAATTCTTGGGTTTGGCGGGTTATTACATACGGTTCATCAAAGACTTCTCAAAGATCACACAGCCGCTTACACTACTGACACAGAAAGGTGTTGTTTATCGTTGGGGTAATACACAGGAATCAGCGTTTCAGCACTTAAAGGATAGACTCTGTAGCGCACCTATCCTCTCATTGCCTGAAGGCACGGACGATTTTGTAGTCTATTGCGACACATCTATCCAGGGTCTTGGATGTGTGTTGATGCAGCGGGATAAAGTCATAGCCTATGCCTCACGCCAACTCAAAGTTCATGAAAAGAACTACACTACTCACGATTTAGAGCTGGGAGCGGTTGTTTTTGCACTTAAGATATGGAGACACTACCTGTACGGTACCAAATGTGCTATTTACACTGACCACAGAAGCCTCGAACATATCTTCAAACAGAAGGAACTGAATATGCGACAACGACGATGGGTCGAACTGCTAAACGACTACGAATGCTCAATCAGGTACCACCCAGGCAAAGCCAATGTTGTGGCTGACGCCCTCAGTCGAAAAGACACCGCGCCTAAGCGCGTACGAGCTTTACAACTCACTATACAGTCTAGTCTTCCATCCCAGATACGAAATGCTCAGGTAGAAGCATTGAAACCAGACAACGTCAGGGCTGAAGCCCTACGTGGCTCAAGGCAACGCTTAGAACAGAAGGAAGATGGTGCTTATTACGTAACAGGACGCATCTGGGTCCCACTCTATGGCAACTTACGCGAGCTTGTAATGGATGAAGCTCATAAGTCTCGCTACTCGGTACATCCAGGTTCGGATAAAATGTACCACGATATCAAAACTACATACTGGTGGCCTAGCATGAAGGCCCACATAGCAACATACGTTAGCAAGTGCCTGACTTGTGCAAGAGTCAAAGCCGAATACCAGAAACCATCAGGTCCACTTCAACAACCTGAGATACCACAATGGAAATGGGAACAAATTTCCATGGATTTTGTTACCGGCTTACCTAGATCTCAGCGCGGAAATGATACTATTTGGGTGATCGTGGATCGACTCACAAAGTCTGCTCACTTCCTGGCCATTAAAGAAACAGACAAGTTCTCTACCTTAGCAGACATCTACTTAAAAGAAGTGGTTTCGAGGCACGGGGTGCCAACCTCTATTATCTCCGATCGTGATGCACATTTTACTTCAGAACTATGGCAAGCAATGCACAAATCTTTTGGTTCTCGTTTAGACATGAGCACAGCTTATCATCCTCAGACGGATGGGCAGTCTGAGCGCACTATTCAAACTCTAGAAGACATGCTTCGGGCGTGCGTAATCGACTTTGGCAATGGTTAGGAAAAACATCTGCCACTTGTAGAATTTTCGTACAACAACAGCTACCACACCAGCATTAAAGCTGCACCATTCGAGGCATTGTACGGGCGTAAATGCCGGTCACCTCTCTGTTGGGCAGAGGTGGGAGATAGTAAAATCACAGGTCCAGAAATGGTAGTTGATACTACTGAAAAGATTGCTCAAATACGACAGCGCATGGCGGCAGCTCGTGACCGTCAGAAAGCATACGCCGATAAAGATAGAAAACTACTCGAATTCCAGGTTGGGGATCGAGCGCTACTCAAAGTTTCGCCCTGGAAGGGTGTGGTTCGTTTTGGCAAACGCGGCAAACTCAATCCACGATACGTCGGACCTTTCGAAGTTATTGAGAAGATAGGCAGGGTAGCCTACAGATTGAACCTACCAGCTGAACTCAGTGCAGTTCACAACGTCTTTCACGTGTCGAATCTGAAGAAGTGTATGTCAGATGAGACCCACATAGTTCCCTTGAAGGAACTCACTATCGACGAGCGGTTGCACTTCGTCGAGGAACCTGTTGAAATCACGGACCGGGATGTTAAGGTCCTCAAGAACACGAGAATCCCTCTTGTACGAGTTCGTTGGAACTCCCGTCGCGGCCTAGAGTTCACCTGGGAGCGTGAAGATCAAATGGAACTCAAATATCCCCAGTTATTCGGAACCAATGCAACTACTACTGAGGCTGAAGCTACCACTACAGAATTTCAGGACGAAATTCCAAATCAACGTGGGGATGATGTGACACCCCAGGAAAACCAGTAATCTTCGCAAACCTGCTCGGGGAGCCGCGATATAATACAGGTAAACAACGTCACACCACTAGCTTCCTCAGTAACCGCATGCTAAATTTCGGGACGAAATTTCTTTCAAGTTGGGGATAATGTGACAACCCGAGTTTTCAAGGTCTCTATCCGTTTAACCTCGTACTTATTTGCAAGTGTGTTTTATAAATACTTGATGTGCAATACATGTGTTGAGTAAGTGATTGTATACATGATATGTGTATGAATGTTATGCATATATAAATATTGTTTGGATTTTTGTAATTGAAATTAAAACATGGAGCATGGCCTAACACCCTAGTCGAAAACCCTTACACATGAAATCCCTTATTTCTGAAAACACTTTGAGTGTTTTCGTCCAGGATGGACTCCACGAAATCAAAATGGGCCTTAGGCCCAATTTAGTGCAACTAGTTTTATATTCAGATTTAACCTTTACGTAAAGGATTAAACGGCAAACCCTAGACCACCTCTTGCACTTGACGGCAACTATCTATTCTTTTGGAGTTCCTGTTTGTTATCTCCTTCATTCGGTTAGTATTTTACACGTAGTTCGGTTGTAAATTCTATACATACATAGTGATGATATAAACATGTTCTTGATTGCAATTGTTTTCTGTGTTAGACATATGGTAGTATTGTTAACATGATCTTGTTTGTGATATGTATAATAATGATTGTAATCGATCTCGAATTTAACAAGAGTCGGTAGTAGTCAGAATAGTCAAAGTTTTACATGTGATGAGAATTAATTAAGGTGTTGTGGTTGAGGTTGGGATGTGTGAACATGCACATGGGTCGAATGATTGCCTGATTCAAGTATGTGTTTTGTTAATAATTTGATTTAATGACTTCGTTGATTTATTGATGCCGGCTGTTAGTGATGATTAGGGTTTCTGCATGTAACTGTTATTGACGTAACTGATATTTTGACGAAACACTGGACGACGAAACACACTTAGCGAAACAAATGTGTTTCGCCGAGACCAAACTTGACGAAACAAACATGGCGAAACACAAGTGTTTCGCCGAGACCCTGAACGACGAAATAGAATGTGTTTCATCAATATGTGTTTCGCCAAACTGTGTTTCGCCGACTGGGTAAACTGTTCGGTAATCTGATTCTGTTAAGACTTAACCCAGTTAAATAACTGTCGTTAAATAATAAACATGACTGATATGATTGTGATTACGTGTTACATGTCTATACGTGAACAACTTGAACACAAACTGATTATGTATACGTGCGTACTTTAGGACGTGATTGACTTACTTTGAGCACATACTTAGCATACCGAGCAAACCAAGGTGAGTTCACACAGCCAAGGCATGGGATTCCCGGGGTGGGAATGGGTTTGGATTATTTATTTATACTTACCTAGTTATGGAACTTAGTTATATGGATCCTCGGGTGAGGAAGGGTTATTGATAAGATACGGCTAGACTAGTGATACTCATAGAACTGATCTTCGCACACACGCCAGGGGTTGGCCGCGATATTATGACTAATCTTCGCACACATGCCTAAGGAGGCCGCGAACTATACACTAAACTTCGCACACATGCCGGGTGGCCGCGATACAAATATACCTAGTCTAGAATACTCGGGAAGTTTCCCCTAATCATCGCACACATGCCTAGAGGGCCGCGATATGAACTAATATGATACATGATTAAACGAACGAATACAAGGCTTACTATACTATTACTGTTACTGAACTATTAACTGTGAACTCGCTCAACTAGTTGTTGACTCTCTACTGCATGCCTTGCAGGACCTTAGGTACATATGGAGCTTGCACAGGGAGGAGCAGGTCGTTGTGGGCACGGATTGTGGAACTTATGATAAAACATTTAAACGTTTGAACTGATTACTTACGTTGGGTTTACATTTATGCTTCTGCTAGTTACTTGACATGTTTTGTTTGAACACCTTTCATATCGTTTGGTTTAAATTACATTAAATACTTATTATGTTTGATATGATTGGTGGCTTGATCCTGGTCAGTCACGCCTCCAAGCGGTGATACTCCGCGTGTGGATTTTGGGGGTGTGACACTATATAAAATAAAAGATTTTCACCATTCATATCTCCACGCTCTATATGGAGGTATGTTGGCTACCTAGTCGGGGGGTTAAGGGAACGGTTTGGTAAGAGTCTTGCCGTTGTTCAGCGTTTAGAGATCCTGCAAGGGACCTGGGTCAAATTTAGTAGGACCTCCTTCAATACTTAACGGTATTGGATGGCGGGGGTCCAAACTCTTGGATCCCCTCATAAGTTAAACTACTATTAATACTATAACCCGGCTATTTAGGACTGTATCCCTGCTGACTCAGACTACTTAGCCGAGGGTAACGTCACCTTCAAAAGAGGGGCCTACCATAATTTGCATTAATAACTTAATTAATTATCTTTCAATAATCCGACCCTTTAGGATTGTATCCTTGCTGACTCAAACTACTGGGTTGAGGGTAACGTCACCTCCAAAAGAGGGGCCTACTACAATAACTAAGATAATCTCTTAAATAAGTGCAAAAGTGCGGAAATAATCAAAGGTTACACTAAACACGAGTCGGAACCAAGTGATTCATCTTGTCTATCTGTTTTTCTTTTATTTTTATTTTCAGCATTTTAGTTAGTTTTTATTTTTCTTAGTTTAAAACATTTTTCTAAACTTTTGATTTGATTAGACGTTGAGGATAAACCGATACTAAAAGCTCTTGTGTCCTTGGACGACCTCGGTATCTTACCAACACTATACTACGCTCACGATGGGTGCACTTGCCCATATGTGTGTTTAGTGTTAGTAAATATCGTGTTTTATAAATTTAAAACTTGGCTAAAAAGTGTAAAAGGGCTTAAAATATACTTAAACCTACATATACACCTAACGCACATCAAGTTTTTGGCGCCGCTGCCGGGGACACAAGGATTTTAAGAAAGTTAGTGTAACAACTGTGCTTGTAATCATTGTGAACAGTTCTATTATCAATAAAACAATGTTATTTGATCCCAATGTTTGTTTTGTTATGTTTTACATTTTTCATGTTTTGATCTTTGTTCAATTCCAAACTCTACATCGCTTTCTGGAGAGTTATACGCAAACTAGTGCGTAAACGTACTCAGTTTAATGCGAGAAATACTCTGGAACATCAACATATACTCAACATACCTTAAATAACCTTTACATAACTTAGAAATAAGTTTTGAAGGCTTTGGTATGGCAAAAACAAGTTAATTCGCTTACAGGGACTAAATATGACAAACTGCGAAAGTATGTCAATTTGAACTGTAACGAACATTCCGGAACATGACCATAAGTTAAACACACCTTAAATATCCTTTACATAGCTTAGAAATAGGCTTTGAGGGGTTTGGTGTGCTAAAATAAACTTTTGGGACATTCAGGGACTAAAAGTGTCAAAAAGTGCACAAGTTTGCATTTTCGCGCATAACTTACGTTCTGAATACATCCGGACATCCAAAAATTTATGAAAGCATGACTACATTATATTTTAGTGTTCGCCTTAAGAAAAATCCATTCGTTGCGTCATTTGGATCGTTTTTCACGCTTGTGCGCATTTCGTCATAATTAAGCGAACATCGCGTTCGTACGACCAAACGAACCATCATCCGACATATTTTTGAACATGTTTCAAGTCCACAATGTTTAGGCATCATTTTAGGGCCTTAAAGTTGGCTTTACGGGCCTTAGAAGTGTCGAAAATGGCCTTAAACACGTGCAGGGACCTAAACTGTCATTTTTGAAACTTGTTTGCGGATCAGAAGGGTCAGGCGGCCCGCATTGTGTTTGCCTGATCCTGAAGCGGGCCGCTTCCCACTATCAGACCAGATTAAGTGTATTTAACAGTTGTTTGCAGCTGTTTTGCACTCCCTAACCCCTTGCCAAGTGTTGATTCCTTATGGTGGTGAGCATTTTGAGGCACCATAACTTTCCGACAAGTGTACGGCCTTGATCGTGCCCTCTTTTCCATGAAACGATCCTAACGGTTACCCGAATACTATAAATACCCATGCCATCCAACCTCATTACTTACAAGAATATGATCTATTTGACTCTAAGTTGGAACCATTGTTCCATACCTGAGTTATTGTGATCACGATTAGCATTCGGGGACCCTTCGTAAGTATTCTTTCGTTCTTTTCCTTATTTTTACTGCTTTTCGAGTCAGAAAGTCAAACTTTGTTTGACTTTCAGCGTTGACCAGTGATGGTCAATGCGAAGTTCGTAAGAACTTCGCAACGTGATTGTAATCACGATGGTCATAGTCCCTTGGGACTATGCCTACTGATTACCACGGTGTCTAGGGTCGTAGGGTAGGCGATCTAATAAATCGCCTATACCTTCGAACCCGACCCAGTTTGGTCGATCATTAGGATCCGACCAAATACATTAGGTGACCATAGTGTAGGGAATAACCTTCCGAGGTTATACCTTATGGTCACGGCGTTTAAGTAGTTGTATGATAGGTAGTTTATATGCCTTAGGTAAATTACCAGAATACCCTTTTCATACATAATTGGTAATTTAGCTTATGTAACCTAAACTTTTGTCACGTAACTGATTATGTAACATGTTTAGGCATATAATACTTGTCATAGGACTAGTTAGGCGGTCCGAACGCGTTTCACGCGCACGATGCGTTAAAGTAGCGTAAGCTACCTAAACGGATCATAATGGGTCAATAAGACTTAGGTTAAGTTTCATTTAGCATGTAGGCTTTGTTAAACCATATCACGTGAGTTCCTACACTCATTTGGTTTACAAACCCTAATGCTACCCAGTCTTCCGAGATAGGTCCGGTTTATTAACATAGTTACCTATATTAGGTGCCGTTTGATTCCGAGATCTCTTGCATTGCTCGGTGGTTATCTTTATACAACTGAGCAATCTCAAGTGAGTACATAGACCCCTCTTTTACTGTTTTTCAAACTGTTTTGGGGTGGAACACATGTGCCTACTTGTTACTTTCAAGCTTTCCTGTTTTCACATCATATACATGCTATGTTCGTTAGTACATAATAGTACATGATTTCATTTCATCTTATGCTAGGTGTGCCCATTGTGTGCATTACTTAGTACATTGTTTTACATGACATTTCATGCTAGGTGTGCCCATTGTGTGCATTACTTAGTACATTGTTTTACATTACATTTCATGCTAGGTGTGCCCATTGTGTGCATTACTTAGTACATTGTTTTACATTACATTTCATGCTAGGTGTGCCCATTGTGTGCATTACTTAGTACATCGTTTTACATGACTTTTCACGCTACGTATGTTCATTTGATTACATACTTAGTGCATCGTTTTCACATGCTTACATTTTGTTATGACATTTGGTTTGTTTACATGGGACAATACATTCATTAACATTAGCTACGCCGTTCGTTAGTAGGTAGTGGTACCATAGGAATTGACAACTCCCGTTCCGGACATCCCAGGGTAAGGGGACAGAAAGGAATGACCGAATTCGTTGACATTAAGACAGATAGACCTTTAATTTGTTTAAAGGGTTTATCACCACAGTCGCCAGGCTTGGATGTATGCATTTTCACAATACCGCATAAATGTTCATATTAAATAGTTACATGCATTTACACAAAACATAGCTTTGATTTAAACCAAGTTTTACTTCAATACCTTGTTTTTGTGCATATGGTTTAGTTGAGACATTTCACTTGCCATACATGACACTTTGACATAGACATTTGACATGGATATTTGACATAGACATTTGACATGGATACTTGACATAGACATTTTGACATGATTTACATTTGACACAAACACTTTTGACATTGGTTTTACATACTACATAATTTACATCTTGACATGAACACTTTGACATATTATTCAATACATTTGACAAATGGTTTAAACATAGACTTCTTACATTGGTTGGTTTGGTTTGATTAAGTTAACGATGCGTGTGTAATATGATACAAGCATGGTGGATACGCCGCTGGTACTTCCTATATATAAGTGTTTGTATGGTATTACATGGCGTGACGTTATTTGAATCATTTCAGTTTGAGACATAGAACATTTTATACAAATAACATACTTTTCACAAGACATTGAGTTACAAACAACTTATCTTATACAAACACATTTTTACATGGTTATCTATTTAACCTAACATTTACTTATACATATCATCTGATCTTATTGTTTTCAAATGATTTACAAGACAAAGCAAATTACAAGGTTCATGATTAAACATTTTCTTAAACTCAAGTCATGAATCCTATTTTCACAAAACCTATGTATCTCACAAGCATTTTTATGCTGACGTACCTATTTTCACATGTGTTTTCAGGTGCTTTTCCATAGGATGTTGATCACGATACTAGGGCGGACCTGTGCCTTAGAAACTTTAAAAGAAGATAGACTATGTTTAATTATGTTCTGAACTCTTTAATTTCCTGTTTAAAACAATGTAACACCTTTGTTTATAAATAAAATACAACTTTGTATGCCATGGTTATGAAACAATTAATTCTGTCGCGATCACTCCCCGGCGTTTCCGCCGCGGTTCGTTGTTATACGCGGTCGGGGTGTGACAGAAGAGTTGGTATCAGAGCCAATGGTTATAGGGAATTAGGTTATTAGTAATGCTTTGACCTAGACTATAACTTTTCTAGGAACCTAACACAAGTTATCTTGTGTTTAGATCTTAAAACATGTACATCACCTATCCTTAGGTGATTAACAAAACAAGGAACCAAAATTTTTCCGAAACGATTTTTGAAAAACAATCATCTGTTTTTGAATAAATTTTTACAAGGTTTTGAACCCTCTGTTATATGGTTTTGAACCCTTTTCAGTTTGGTTTTTGGCCTTGTGCCTTCTAATTTTCAAAAATCCCGTCAAACGTTTTGGGTTTTAAATAATGTGAACGTGTGCAAACTGGAAGGGTGAATGCCTGTATTCTGAGTTTTCTGTCTAGGCAAGCACTTCGTATACATCTCAACCAGACGCGAGACCAGTTGTGCTTACCTGGGAATTCTTGGGATGAGTGTTCACTTATAGGCGAGCATGTCTTCATTATACATTATTTTTGATCCATTTACTTTGATTAGTCACTGTGAGTCGTTTGTTTGCTTTGTGATACGGACGAATGACCACCATCTATGCTGTTTGCAATTCTTGTTTTTATCATCTCATTCTTTTCATCCAATCATCTCACTCGTTTCTTTTCATGTTTTTCCTCTTTTAGAATGTCTCCTCGACGCGAGAATCAGATAGCTACTGCTGAACTGGCAGAAATTATTGCGCAGCAGATGGCTGCTCAATTCCCAAATCTCTTTGCTCAATGGCAACAAGCCAACAACAACAACAATGGTCCGTGCAAATACAAGGATTTTAACCAGGCTAAACCACTCAAGTTTAGTGGTTCTGAGGGAGCGACTGGGCTTCTTCAGTGGTTCGAGAGCATAGAGAATACTTTTCGCCATGTGCAGTGTCCGGATAATCGCAAGGTCGAGTTCTCCTCGAGCGTATTTCAGAAGAGGGCTTTGACATGGTGGAACGGGGTTATGAGGGACCAAGGTGCAGAAGTTGCTCTCGCACAGACATGGGCTGAACTTAGAGCCCTTATGATGAGGGAATTCTGTCCTCGTCATGAGCAGCGAGCGTTGGAGAAGGAGTTTGATGTTTTGAAGCAAGATAGTGGTGAGCACAGGGCTTATACTGATCGGTTTGAAGAATTGAGTCTGCTTTGCCCAACAATGGTCACCCCACTCGACAAGGCTATCGAAAGATACATCGATGGCCTACCTGACTCAGTACAAGACATTCTTACTGGTAGTAACCCTGCCACACTTCGTCAGGCGATCGAGTTATCTGCGACATTGACTGAGTCGCAGATCCGGAAGAACAAGTTACACAGGAAGGGTGACAAGGGCAAGAAGCAGTCGGCTGACAAGGAAGATAGCAAGAAAGGTCAAAACTTGAATGGAAAGAACTCTGGTTCTTCGAAGAGGTCAAGGAAGCGTAAGGCTTCCCAAAATTTTGCTATCACTGCCCAAGCTAATCTGGCAGCTCCCAACCAACCCGCACAGCTTCCAGCAAAGAAACCCTATACAGGGAATGCACCTTTGTGCAATAGATGCAACAGTCACCACCAGCCGCAACTTCCATGCCGTTTCTGTACTAACTGTGGGAAGTCAGGCCATCTTGCCAATGTTTGTCGGTCTGCTCAGAATCCCGCGGTTCAGAACCCGGCTCAACAAGTTGCTCAGCAACAGGGTCAAGCTGCAAGACCACAATACCCACCGGGTGCTTGTTATAATTGTGGGGATCTGACCCACTATAGAAACCGGTGCCCAAGGCTAGCCAACCAGAACCAGAACCAGAATCCGGCTCCGGCTCGAGGCCGAGTCTTTAACATGAATGCCCAAGAGGCACAGGCTGACGATAATGTGGTGAACGGTACGTTCTTTATTAATAATCAGCCTGCATCTGTTCTTTTCGATTCCGGTGCCGATAAGAGTTTCGTGTCTTTGTCCTTTGAGCAAATGCTTCGCGTGTCTAGAACAAAACTAGGCAAATCTTTGACAGTAGAGGTTGCTAGTGGTGAACCCATTATTCTTGATTCTGTTCTTCGCAACTGCCAGTTGAATCTTAACGACCATCTTTTTCCTATTGACCTCGCGCCTATGCAACTTGGAAGCTTCGACGTTATTGTGGGAATGGATTGGTTATCTAAGCATCACGCAGAAATAGTTTGTTCTAAGAAGATTGTTCGTGTGCCGCTTTCGACAGGCGAGATCCTGCAGGTTCAAGGTGAGAAGCCTATCGGTGGTCTCAGACTCATGTCTTGTTTTAAAGCTCGGAAGTATCTGCAGAAGAACTATGTGGCTTTCTTAGCACATGTTACAGAAGATAAAGGCAAGGGTAAGGCTATTTCAGATATTCCTGTCGTTCGGGATTATTCTGAAGTATTCCCTGAAGACTTACCTGGTCTACCTCCAGCACGCCAAGTCGAGTTCCGCATTGATCTCGTACCTGGTGCAAATCCCATAGCCAGAGCTCCATATCGTCTTGCACCGTCTGAGATGCAAGAGTTGTCTAAACAGCTTCAGGAGCTCTCTGACAAAGGTTTTATTCGTCCTAGTTTTTCACCTTGGGGTGCTCCCGTTCTTTTTGTCAAGAAGAAGGATGGATCCTTTAGGATGTGTATCGATTATCGTGAGCTTAACAAGCTTACCATCAAGAATCGATATCCCCTACCTCGCATCGATGATCTCTTTGATCAGTTACAAGGCGCTTCTTATTTTTCGAAGATTGATCTGCGATCTGGATATCATCAACTTCGGGTGCAAGAAGAAGACATTCCGAAGACAGCATTCCGTACTCGTTATGGACATTACGAATTCACAGTCATGGCATTCGTTTTGACTAATGCTCCTGCTGTTTTCATGGACTTAATGAATAGGGTCTGCAAACCTTATTTGGATCAGTTCGTCATTGTTTTTATTGACGACATCTTGATTTACTCTAAGACGCGAGCTGATCACGAGCAGCATCTTCGTCTTACTCTGGAACTCCTGAAGAAAGAGCAACTTTTCGCCAAATTCTCCAAATGGGAATTTTGGCTTAAAGAAGTTCAATTTTTGGGACACATTATCAACGAACGAGGTGTTCATGTAGATCCCTCCAAGATCAGTGCGATTAAGGATTGGGATACGCCAACTACTCCTACTGAAGTTCGTTCATTTCTTGGTCTAGCGGGTTATTATCGCCGCTTCATTGAAAACTTCTCTAAGATTGCAGTTCCTCTAACTGCTCTAACTCAGAAGAAAATGCCCTTTTTCTGGGGATTCAAACAAGAGGAAGCTTTTCAACACCTGAAGCAGAAGCTTTGCGATGCGCCTGTTCTATCATTGCCTGAGGGTGATGATGATTTTGTCGTGTATTGTGATGCATCGAAATTGGGTCTTGGCTGTGTTCTTATGCAAAGGAACAAAGTCATAGCCTATGCATCAAGACAATTGAAGATACATGAGAAGAACTACACCACTCATGATCTTGAGTTGGGTGCAGTTGTTTTCGCTCTCAAGATCTGGAGACACTATTTGTACGGTACAAAATGTGTGGTTTTCACTGACCACAAAAGTCTTCAGCATATCTTCAACCAGAAAGAACTCAACATGAGGCAACGACGTTGGGTTGAGCTTTTAAACGACTATGATTGCGAAATTCGCTACCATCCTGGTAAGGCGAATGTCGTAGCTGATGCATTGAGTCGTAAGGAACGTACTAAGCTTCATTGTGTACGTGTTCAATCTGTTATTCAAGCTCGATCTGATGTTCAAGCCCGCATTTCTCAGGCTCAACAATCTTGTGTTGCACAAGGTTTAATGGATAAGGAATTTCCTTACCACATAACACCTGCTCTGGAACTGAAGGACAATGGATCATATTACTTCATGGACCGTTTGTGGGTCCCAAGCCAGGATGATCTTCGTGCCTTGCTCATGGATGAAGCCCATAAGTCTCGTTATTCTATTCATCCGGGCTCAGATAAGATGTATAAGGATCTTCGTATTCACTATTGGTGGCCTGGTATGAAGAAAGACATTGCCTTATACGTATCAAAATGCCTTACTTGTCTTAAGGTTAAGGCTGAACATCAACGTCCTTCTGGTTTATTGGAGCAACCAGAGATCCCAGTTTGGAAATGGGAAAACATTACTATGGATCTTGTTACCAAACTCCCGCGCACAAAGAAAGGTCATGATGCCATCTGGGTAGTCGTTGATCGTCTTACAAAGTCAGCACATTTCTTGCCAATCCGCGAGGATTTTCCTACTGACAGACTTGCTCAAATCTATGTAGATGAAATTGTGGCTCGACATGGTGTTCCTTTGAACATCATTTCTGACAGAGATGCTCGTTTCACTTCTCATTTTTGGAGAACCATGCAATCTGCCATGGGGACCCAACTTAATCTGAGCACAGCTTATCATCCGCAAACGGATGGTCAATCTGAGAGAACAATCCAGACTCTGGAGGATATGCTAAGAGCTTGTGTGATCGATTTTGGGGGTAGTTGGGATTCACATCTTAAATTGATTGAATTCTCCTACAACAACAGTTATCACACTAGCATCAAAATGGCTCCTTTCGAAGCTCTCTATGGTCGAAAATGTCGTTCACCAGTCTGCTGGAATGAGATTGGCGAGGCTCAACTTACTGGACCTGCCCTCATTTTAGAGACAACTGACAAGGTCAAGAAAGTTCGTGATAACCTTCAGGCAGCTAGAAGCCGTCAGAAGATTTACGCGGACCCAAAACGCAAAGCCTTGGAATTTCAAGTCGGTGATCGAGTATTACTTAAGGTCTCACCTTGGAAAGGTGTGATCAGATTTGGAAAGAAAGGAAAACTTGCACCTAGATACGTTGGACCATTCAAGATCGTCGAAAGAATCGGAAAGGTAGCCTACAGACTTGAGTTACCTCCTGAACTGGGAAATGTTCATCCAACTTTTCACATATCAAATCTAAAGAAGTGTACAGCTGATGAGAACTACTCCATACCGCTTGACGAAATTCGTGTTGGCAAAACACTGAAATTTGTTGAGAAACCAGTGGAAATCATGGAACGTGAAGTCAAGTGGCTTAAACGCAAGCGCATTCCTTTGGTCAAAGTTCGCTGGGAAGCTAAACGTGGACCTGAGTTTACTTGGGAACGCGAAGATCAAATGAAGGCGAAATATCCGCATCTTTTTCCACGAGTTTCCTCTAAATAAATTTCGGGACGAAATTTCCACAAGTAGGGGAGACTGTAACAACTGTGCTTGTAATCATTGTGAACAGTTCTATTATCAATAAAACAATGTTATTTGATCCCAATGTTTTTTTTGTTATGTTTTACATTTTTCATGTTTTGATCTTTGTTCAATTCCAAACTCTACATCGCTTTCTGGAGAGTTATACGCAAACTAGTGCGTAAACGTACTCAGTTTAATGCGAGAAATACTCTGGAACATCAACATATACTCAACATACCTTAAATAACCTTTACATAACTTAGAAATAAGTTTTGAAGGCTTTGGTATGGCAAAAACAAGTTAATTCGCTTACAGGGACTAAATATGACAAACTGCGAAAGTATGTCAATTTGAACTGTAACGAACATTCCGGAACATGACCATAAGTTAAACACACCTTAAATATCCTTTACATAGCTTAGAAATAGGCTTTGAGGGGTTTGGTGTGCTAAAATAAACTTTTGGGACATTCAGGGACTAAAAGTGTCAAAAAGTGCACAAGTTTGCATTTTCGCGCATAACTTACGTTCTGAATACATCCGGACATCCAAAAATTTATGAAAGCATGACTACATTATATTTTAGTGTTCGCCTTAAGAAAAATCCATTCGTTGCGTCATTTGGATCGTTTTTCACGCTTGTGCGCATTTCGTCATAATTAAGCGAACATCGCGTTCGTACGACCAAACGAACCATCATCCGACATATTTTTGAACATGTTTCAAGTCCACAATGTTTAGGCATCATTTTAGGGCCTTAAAGTTGGCTTTACGGGCCTTAGAAGTGTCGAAAATGGCCTTAAACACGTGCAGGGACCTAAACTGTCATTTTTGAAACTTGTTTGCGGATCAGAAGGGTCAGGCGGCCCGCATTGTGTTTGCCTGATCCTGAAGCGGGCCGCTTCCCACTATCAAACCATATTAAGTGTATTTAACAGTTGTTTGCAGCTGTTTTGCACTCCCTAACCCCTTGCCAAGTGTTGATTCCTTATGGTGGTGAGCATTTTGAGGCACCATAACTTTCCGACAAGTGTACGGCCTTGATCGTGCCCTCTTTTCCATGAAACGATCCTAACGGTTACCCGAATACTATAAATACCCATGCCATCCAACCTCATTACTTACAAGAATCTGATCTATTTGACTCTAAGTTGGAACCATTGTTCCATACCTGAGTTATTGTGATCACGATTAGCATTCGGGGACCCTTCGTAAGTATTCTTTCGTTCTTTTCCTTATTTTTACTGCTTTTCGAGTCAGAAAGTCAAACTTTGTTTGACTTTCAGCGTTGACCAGTGATGGTCAATGCGAAGTTCGTAAGAACTTCGCAACGTGATTGTAATCACGATGGTCATAGTCCCTTGGGACTATGCCTACTGATTACCACGGTGTCTAGGGTCGTAGGGTAGGCGATCTAATAAATCGCCTATACCTTCGAACCCGACCCAGTTTGGTCGATCATTAGGATCCGACCAAATACATTAGGTGACCATAGTGTAGGGAATAACCTTCCGAGGTTATACCTTATGGTCACGGCGTTTAAGTAGTTGTATGATAGGTAGTTTATATGCCTTAGGTAAATTACCAGAATACCCTTTTCATACATAATTGGTAATTTAGCTTATGTAACCTAAACTTTTGTCACGTAACTGATTATGTAACATGTTTAGGCATATAATACTTGTCATAGGACTAGTTAGGCGGTCCGAACGCGTTTCACGCGCACGATGCGTTAAAGTAGCGTAAGCTACCTAAACGGATCATAATGGGTCAATAAGACTTAGGTTAAGTTTCATTTAGCATGTAGGCTTTGTTAAACCATATCACGTGAGTTCCTACACTCATTTGGTTTACAAACCCTAATGCTACCCAGTCTTCCGAGATAGGTCCGGTTTATTAACATAGTTACCTATATTAGGTGCCGTTTGATTCCGAGATCTCTTGCATTGCTTGGTGGTTATCTTTATACAACTGAGCAATCTCAAGTGAGTACATAGACCCCTCTTTTACTGTTTTTCAAACTGTTTTGGGGTGGAACACATGTGCCTACTTGTTACTTTCAAGCTTTCCTGTTTTCACATCATATACATGCTATGTTCGTTAGTACATAATAGTACATGATTTCATTTCATCTTATGCTAGGTGTGCCCATTGTGTGCATTACTTAGTACATTGTTTTACATGACATTTCATGCTAGGTGTGCCCATTGTGTGCATTACTTAGTACATTGTTTTACATTACATTTCATGCTAGGTGTGCCCATTGTGTGCATTACTTAGTACATTGTTTTACATTACATTTCATGCTAGGTGTGCCCATTGTGTGCATTACTTAGTACATCGTTTTACATGACTTTTCACGCTACGTATGTTCATTTGATTACATACTTAGTGCATCGTTTTCACATGCTTACATTTTGTTATGACATTTGGTTTGTTTACATGGGACAATACATTCATTAACATTAGCTACGCCGTTCGTTAGTAGGTAGTGGTACCATAGGAATTGACAACTCCCGTTCCGGACATCCCAGGGTAAGGGGACAGAAAGGAATGACCGAATTCGTTGACATTAAGACAGATAGACCTTTAATTTGTTTAAAGGGTTTATCACCACAGTCGCCAGGCTTGGATGTATGCATTTTCACAATACCGCATAAATGTTCATATTAAATAGTTACATGCATTTACACAAAACATAGCTTTGATTTAAACCAAGTTTTACTTCAATACCTTGTTTTTGTGCATATGGTTTAGTTGAGACATTTCACTTGCCATACATGACACTTTGACATAGACATTTGACATGGATATTTGACATAGACATTTGACATGGATACTTGACATAGACATTTTGACATGATTTACATTTGACACAAACACTTTTGACATTGGTTTTACATACTACATAATTTACATCTTGACATGAACACTTTGACATATTATTCAATACATTTGACAAATGGTTTAAACATAGACTTCTTACATTGGTTGGTTTGGTTTGATTAAGTGATTAAGTTAACGATGCGTGTGTAATATGATACAAGCATGGTGGATACGCCGCTGGTACTTCCTATATATAAGTGTTTGTATGGTATTACATGGCGTGACGTTATTTGAATCATTTCAGTTTGAGACATAGAACATTTTATACAAATAACATACTTTTCACAAGACATTGAGTTACAAACAACTTATCTTATACAAACACATTTTTACATGGTTATCTATTTAACCTAACATTTACTTATACATATCATCTGATCTTATTGTTTTCAAATGATTTACAAGACAAAGCAAATTACAAGGTTCATGATTAAACATTTTCTTAAACTCAAGTCATGAATCCTATTTTCACAAAACCTATGTATCTCACAGGCATTTTTATGCTGACGTACCTATTTTCACATGTGTTTTCAGGTGCTTTTCCATAGGATGTTGATCACGATACTAGGGCGGACCTGTGCCTTAGAAACTTTAAAAGAAGATAGACTATGTTTAATTATGTTCTGAACTCTTTAATTTCCTGTTTAAAACAATGTAACACCTTTGTTTATAAATAAAATACAACTTTGTATGCCATGGTTATGAAACAATTAATTCTGTCGCGATCCCCGGCGTTTCCGCCGCGGTTCGTTGTTATACGCGGTCGGGGTGTGACAGTTAGGAATCAACGGCCTAATCGTTTTTCTTAATTTTCATTTTTTTTTTTTAGGATTTTTCTTAGTTTTTCAGTTTCTGCAGAGCTCAGC
Organism: Helianthus tuberosus; assembly: GCA_030545235.1. Lineage (NCBI taxonomy): Eukaryota > Viridiplantae > Streptophyta > Magnoliopsida > Asterales > Asteraceae > Helianthus > Helianthus tuberosus. Next base: position 133,854,812 of record CM060430.1, on the reverse strand, counting down.
ACGGGTCGTGCCTGGTCGGACACGGGTCGTGCCCAACGTTATCACTGGCAGTTTTTATTTTCCGAGTTACAGAGAGCTGAGCACGGGGCCGTGTCGGTGCAACACGGGGCCGTGTCCAACTCCCAGTAACAGGGATCCGGAGAACAATCACTGTAACTCTGACCACGGGCCGTGTTCACTGAGCACGGGGCCGTGGTGAACCTTCTGACCGACATTCTTTTCTGTTTTTATTGCAGGACTTGGAACCTCGGTGCCACATTTGAACTTCCTACGTAGTGCATGAGCTCCAGTTCTAGTAGAGACATAAAAGAACCTCTAGAAGAACCCGAACGCTTTCTCAGAAAAAGACTTAAAGCTAAAAATCAAGAGAAAGTTTCGGGGGACCCATTTCCAATGGCGGATCAGCGTACCCTCATGGATTACCTACGGCCCACCGTAGGTAATCTCGGCGCCGCTATCAATGCACCGAATGTCGAAGCCAATAACTTCGAACTTCGACCGCATTTGATACAAATGCTTCAAAACTCCGCAACCTTTCATGGGCTTGCGGACGAGGATCCCCATCTACATATTACTAATTTCTTAGAAATATGTGATACCTTTCGGATCAATGGAGCATCAAATGACGCCATCCGCCTTCGAATGTTTCCATTTTCGCTAAAAGACCGAGCTAAGGCTTGGCTTAACACCCTCCTAGTTGGCTCGGTAAACACCTGGGATGAACTAGCCCAAAAGTTTTATATAAGTATTTCCCTCCGGCTAAAATGGCTAAACTAATGACTGAAATTAATACATACTCACAAGAGGATGGGGAATCCTTATATGAAACTTGGGAAAGGTTCAAGGAGCTACTAAGAAAGTGTCCTCATCACGGTCTAGCAGTATGGCAACAAGTATCCACTTTCTACAATGGGTTGTTGCCACACACAAGACAAACACTTGATTCTAGCTCCGGGGGACTTCTAGGTAATCGTCGCCCAAATGAAATATATAATCAAATTGAGGAAATTGATCAAACTAATTTTCAATGGCACACTCCCCGAGGCAATAAATCTATTGCCCCGGGCGCCCATAAGGTTGACGAAAGCACTTCTTTGCAAGCCCAAATCGAAGCCCTTTCTTCAAAAATAAAAAAATTAGAAATGACAAAAACGGTCTCGGTTATGGCTTGTGAAGGGTGTGGTGGGCCACATGAAAATTGGAGTTGTATGAAAGAATTAGATGAACAAACAGAAACCGTAAACTACATTGATAACAGACCTAGGCCGTCAGGTCCTCCAACGGGTACCTACAACCAAGGATGGCGTAACCACCCAAACCTTGGTTGGAGAGATCCCGGCTATAGTAGTAACCAACAAAACCAACGAACTAACTTTTAACAACCACAAAACTTTTCTCAACAACAAAGTGGACGAGAAAGGCTTGAAGATACTGTATCTTGCCTCATCTCCGACACCGAAAAGAAAAACTCGGATCGATTTCAGCAATTGGAATCGAATTTTAGAAATCAACAAGCTAGCATTCAAAACATTGAAAAACAATTAAATCAAGTAGCTCAAAATTTCTCCGAGAGACCACAAGGCGCATTACCTAGCAATACCGAAACCAACCCAAAAGCGCAAGTACATCTCATCACATTGAGAAATCGAACCGTGGGTCCCGAGGAGGCTCCATTACCGCCAGATGAAAGAAGCCAGTCCAGCCAAACCACGACTCCACCCGCACCCCAACCAGAAAAGGCTTCTTTACCAAATCAAGAGCCCACCAAGACTCCTCTGATTCCGTACCCCGGTAGGTTAAATCGTCAAAAGACCGATGAGCAATTCGCAAAGTTCGAAAATTTACTAAAACAATTGCATATTAATATTCCTTTTATTGAGGTCCTTACCCAAATGCCTAAATATGCAAAATTTATGAGGGACTTCCTCACTCATAAAAGGAAAATTGAATCATTGCAATTAGTTAACTTAGGCGAAGAATGCTCCGCCTTAGTACTCAACAAACATCCACAAAAGAAAATTGATCCTGAAAGTTTCACGATTCCTTGCTCGATTGGGGAGTCCCCCGTTCGTAATGCATTAGCCGATCTTGGGGCTAGCATTAACCTCATGCCCACATCGATGTTCAAACGACTCGGCCTAGGAACAACGAGCCCTACAAAGATGAGCATACAACTCGCCGACAGATCCGTCAAAATTCCACAAGGTGTCGCTGAAAACCTATTGGTCAAAGTTGACAATTTCGTTTTCCCAACCGACTTTGTCATCCTCGACATGGAAGAAGACGCCGATGTTCCTCTCATCCTCGGGAGACCATTTCTAGCCACCGCCCAAGCAGTGGTTGATATGAATGACGGAACACTAACATTGAAGTTTGGGGACAAGGAAGTAAAGTTTGGAGTTGGAAAGAGAGTACAAGACGAAGACCCGGTCGACTACATGAAGGTCATAGACTCAAGCTTGGATGACGCTCTCCGACGGTGTAGCATGGGATGTGGAGCATCCCACTTGGGTAACATATGACCCGGCTTTGGGTCTAGCCAAGGACCCTTATAAACGTGGCGCACCACGGAGGCATTCCGCGGAACTATCCTTAGTTTAGTTTAGATTAATTTTTATGTTTTCTAGTTAGTTTTAATTTTCAGGAATAAAACACACTTGAGATGGCAAAGGATGCAAGGGAAACTTGAACCAGCACCCCATGCAGGAAAACAGGACCATCCGACAAAATTTCTTCATTACAGTAAGTTCGGCACGGGCTGTGTCCGCCCAACACGGCCCCATGCTGCACAGTCTGCAGAAATACCCAGTTCAGGTAAACTGGACACGGGTCGTGTTCACCCAACACGCCCCCGTGTCCAGGCTTCTGTTTCTCTTGATTTAATTTTGTTACTGGCACTTGAACACGGGGCCGTGTGCAGCGCCCAGTAACACGACAATGTGTAATTTAAGTGCGGGGGGATGCTAAAACCTTGAATCTTGCAAGTCCTAAACACAAGCCTTACACAAAACTCTATTGGAACCGCTAATCACCCCAAATTTTTTTAAAAAAATTTCAATTTTTTTCAAACATTTTCAATTTTTTTTTACTTGTCTAGTTTTAATTTGGGAATTTCAAGTTCTAAAAAGGTTATATTTTTACAAATTTACAACCGATAGCGTCGTGATAAAAAGAACCAACATAAGAAAATTATGAAAAGGCATGACAAACTTAGTTAAAATTTGATTATATATACTTGATCACATAAAAACTCATTCCCACAAAAGTGAGTTTTGAGCCTTTATTGAGCATACAAATATATATCTTTAAATTAAATGCTCATTTTTCGTTTCTTGTGTGAATAGCCGCTTAGTTCTTACGACTCTAGAACTTGCCATGACGATACATTCCCGGTCCTTACCAACTTAAACCCGAGTAAGTAAATGATGGAGGCATTAGGACTAACCCTTTTTCTACACCGTTATTTTTTTTACCACCTACCCAAAATCCCCCTAGTTAGCCCCTTTGAGCCTAAACCTTTTCATTTCATAACCCAAACCAAACACTCTTTCACCCACCAAAACCTTTTTTTCATTTTTAACCCCTTTGTTTTAGTAACTAGCTCAGTTTTTCGTATGAGTTTTCAAAAAAAAATGTGTTGATGATGAAGCAAAAGAAAATAAACAAACAAATTTATCAAAAATAACTTTGTTTGAATAATAGCTTCATCAAAATAAAAGTTACAAAAATAAAAAGTCTTTCGAAAACCGACGCTTGTTACGCTTTTTCGCCCTTTTATACTAACCACTAACCCAACCACCTACCTTTAACCCAAGCCTAACCCTTCACCCAAAAGTCCTCTTGATATTTACAAAGGTATAAAGTTAAAAAGGAGGAGGATTGATTGCTTGGAAAGCCTATGGTAGGAGTAAGTTCCATGCCGCTCTCGAGTGATTCACTAAAATACATCTTCGGCCAAGTGTTGAGTGATCCCCCGTGAGGTATGTGAACTTGTATATAAAGAGAATTTTAAAAGAGGCATGTTATGCCCTAATAAGTAATTTATCTTATGAAAAGTTTTAAATAAATCATGACGAATAGGATTGTAAATAAATAAAAGTAAAACTTAATAAAGAATCTTGGAGATCCCGACACTCTATGACAAGCCCAAAAACCTTCTTTTCTACCCATTCCATTTGGGTGTGTAAAGCCACATTATAAAGAGTTTTGCTTGAGGACAAGCAAAGATTCAAGTGTGGGGGTATTTGATGTGTGCAAAATGCAACATATAAATTACATCAATTGTGGCATAAAACTAACCCTTTTTTAGTACTAATGTTGGAAAAAGTGTGCTTTTGTCTTCCTTTTGTATTTTCAGGATTAAATGAGCTCAAATTAACAAAAGAAGCAAAAAGACAGCAAAATCTAACATAAATACAAGAAAGGGAACAAACGTGACATGCCCGACCCCATGACAGCATTTTCCGAAGCAAAACAAGAAGACAGAAGACTGAACACGCCCAGTGCTCAGCCAGCACGGGGGCGTGCCCAAGTGTCAGCAGAAAAGACAAAGTGGTAGAAGCTTCTATTGCCCACCACGGGGCCGTGCTCAGTGGGCACGGGGCCGTGGTCAACTATAAGATTCACAGAATCCAGGCAAATCTTCATAGTACAGATATGCTTCTGCACACGGGGTCGTGCTCAGCGGACACGGGGGCGTGGTTAACTAATAAAGACAAGCTGCATTAAATGAAGAAAGAGATGATGTGGACACGGGGCCATGCCCACTGGACACGGGGCCGTGCCCACTGGACACGGGGCCGTGCCCGAGCTTCTATTCAGCCTATAAATAGGAGTGCTTGGCTCAAGCTCAAACCATCCCTTGGCACACCACCTCTCTCACACTTCACCCACCACCCACCACCCACCACCACCATAACACCATCATCCACCACCATCATCCATTGTCCATCATAGAGTGTGTGAGTCGTCTCGGGATCCAAGATTGATCGTAAGAGTTCTTGACAATCAAGGCCATGTTTGCCTAAGTCTCTTACATCACTTGGTGAAGACAAGTGTCTAGTGTAATACTTTTTATTTTTAATCTTTTCGCACTTTTTACTTGGTTTTGTATTAATGACTTTAATAACTAGTTTCTTATGTTGAAGGTGATTCTTCCTTGTCGTTTGTCCGTGGTGTCTTGGCATTATTTTACTGTCTATATAAAATAAAAGATTTTCACCATTCATATCTCCACGGTCTATATGGAGGTATGTTGGCTACCTGGTCGGGGGTTAAGGGAACGGTTTGGTAAGAGTCTTGCCGTTGTTCAGCGTTTAGAGATCCTGCAAGGGACCTGGGTCAAATTTAGTAGGACCTCCTTCAATACTTAACGGTATTGGATGGCGGGGGTCCAAACTCTTTGATCCCCTCATAAGTTAAACTACTATTAATACTATAACCCGGCTATTTAGGACTGTATCCCTGCTGACTCAGACTACTTAGCCGAGGGTAACGTCACCTTCAAAAGAGGGGCCTACCATAATTTGCATTAATAACTTAATTAATTATCTTTCAATAATCCGACCCTTTAGGATTGTATCCTTGCTGACTCAAACTACTGGGTTGAGGGTAACGTCACCTCCAAAAGAGGGGCCTACTACAATAACTAAGATAATCTCTTAAATAAGTGCAAAAGTGCGGAAATAATCAAAGGTTACACTAAACACGAGTCGAAACCAAGTGATTCATCTTATCTATCTGTTTTTCTTTTATTTTTATTTTCAGCATTTTAGTTAGTTTTTATTTTTCTTAGTTTAAAACATTTTTCTAAACTTTTGATTTGATTAACGTTGAGGATAAACCGATACTAAAAGCTCTTGTGTCCTTGGACGACCTCGGTATCTTACCAACACTATACTACGCTCACGATGGGTGCACTTGCCCATATGTGTGTTTAGTGTTAGTAAATATCGTGTTTTATAAATTTAAAACTTGGCTAAAAAAGTGTAAAAGGGCTTAAAATATACTTAAACCTACATATACACCTAACGCACATCAGCTTACCATTCACTCTAGTCTTCCTGCCCAAATTTGTGATGCTCAGGTCGAAGCGTTGAAAGAAGAGAACTTCAGGGCTGAGTCCCTGGGAGGATTGGAGAAACGGTTGGAACGAAAGGAAAACGGTGCTTACTACTGTTAGGGGTCATTTTTTAACATACGTATCTTGATCAATATCCTGCATTTGTTTGTTTATCTGTGACCAGGATGCTGGAAGAGGATATTGCTAACATCTTGGGCGATATCCTGAGGCTTATTGAATTAACCACGTGCAGGTTAAAGGCTGAGACTTGCTAACGGTCAAGAGGACTTCTTCTCCTCAAGACTCGGACGAATTTGTTGAGGGAGAGACGTTGAGCCCGAAAGACCAGGTCTACAACGTTCGAAGAAGGAATATTCGGTGGATCCCGCAAGTTTAGGGTAGTTTGTTATTTTATCTTTACTATAAATAGATGGGGGCGGATCAGCTTAGAACACACAATCTCCACTTACACTCTCGCATACTTTTATTTTCTAGCTCATTGCAAAACACCACACTTGTATTCAAATTCAGTTGTAACACTTAGTCGATCCGCACCACATCCTGCACTGTATCCTGATTTGTGAAGCAATAGAAGAACTAGGCAGCTGCGATTGTCAGCTCCCGAGGTTTTATGCCGGCGATCTAGATTGATCAAGGGCTTTCCTCGTACATCTCGTGTCGTTTATTTTACTTTTTCTCATTGTTTGATCATAGATACAGCTCTATATCCTGAGCCGTATCCTGAAACTGTTTTTACAATTAACTTGATTAACATATTTTCGACACTCATTTCTAGCACACTACCTCACTTAACTAATTTGATCACTTAATTACTTCGGTAATTTTTTACCAAAACAATTTGGCGCCCACCGTGGGGCAAGTGGTGCTCTCTTTACTAAAATTTTTTGTCAAATCGCTAATCGGTTTTCTATTTTCAAAACTTTTTGCCACATTGTCCATAATGGCCTCAAGATCAAACATGAGTTCCTCTACTGTGTCTGCTATGACTTCTGCTACTACCGGTTCGGTGCTTCCACCACCTCCTCCAAGGATGCCAGCCTCTACACAATCTCAAGATGTTATCCCTACTCGGAGTGTCCAGGGATCTGCTCCCGTTTTAGCTTCTAATAATGAAATTTTAACCTTATTTGGAAGTGTGCAGGAACAAATGAGACAGCAACAGGAAACAAACCAAATGATTTTGAGGGAAATACAACTCCTGAAGTCTGGCTCGAGTAGATCTGCTGAGGACAACGTCACTCCATTACACCCCATAGCGTTGAACTTTAGTTCAGCTGTGTATACCGAGGATAACAGGGGGAATATCGTGCCCAGTCTTCCTCAGAATCATACTCCTGAAATACCCTCCTCGGTCAGGATGTCAACCATGAGGAGCTCAGGATATGCTTCAGGATATGGGCAAAATCCTCCAATGGGTAACGTGTCGAATAATAATAATACTCATGCTACTAACAGTGGTGGATCTTTGCAGGATACAGGTGTAACATCAGCACTTACCAGGGAACTTCAGAAGTTGAAGGACATGATATCTAGTGTACCTGGGGTGGTCCAGCCGATCCCGAAAGTGTCTCAAGACAGCCACAAGATATCTCGTTTTGCATATCCTATCTGTGATGCTGAGATCCCAAAGAGATTCCAAACTCCCAACATGAAGCTTTATGATGGGAGTACGGATCCTGAGGTGCATATTGCTCAGTATAGGGAAAGAATGGATATTAACCCTATCCCTCCGGAGCTCAAGGAAGCGTGCTTGTGCAAGGGATTTGGTTCTACTCTAACAGGATCGGCCTTAAAATGGCTATTAAACGTTCCTCCTCACTCAATTACTTCATTTGCTCATTTGGTTAATTTATTTAACAGTCAATTTTCTTGTAGTCGGAGTTTTGAGAAACTAACCAGTGATCTTTACAGGATAACTCAAGGGCCTCAGGAATCCTTGAGGGATTATGTGAACAAATTCAGTCGAGAATCCTTGGATATCCCACATCTTGATGTTGCAACAGCTGTGCAAGCTTTTAAGATTGGATTACAAAAGGATTCTCAGTTTTATCAGGATCTTGTAATGAATCCCTGCAGGAATCTCGACGAAGCTCGTAACAGGGCTTTGAGATATATCCGTCTGGAAGATGACAGGAAGATGCAAGAAAGGATGAACTCATCCAACACTTATGAGTCAACTAATAGGAAGTCAAAATCCTCGTTCAAGTCATATCGGCCTAAGCCGTATAGTAGAAATGAAAACAAAAGAGTGAACGCTGTCGAAGATGAGGATCCTGAAGAATATCCTGAGTTGTCCGAATATTGCTTTTCTGTTAATATTCCTGAATTGATGTATGCTATGCAGGGCCTAGGAGACAAGGCTAGGTGGCCTCGAAAGAATCAACAAAAGGCTGACTGGAAAGATAAGTCAAAATGGTGTGCTTTCCACGAAGATTTCGGACATGTGACTGAGGATTGCATTGCTCTAAGGAAAGAAATAAGCTATCTTCTAAGCAAGGGATATCTGAAAGATCTCCTAGGAAGAAAGAAGAATAAGGGTCAGGATACTGAGAAGGATCCTGAACGAGCAGCATCACCTCCCGCGGATGCCAAGATAATCAACTTCATTTCGGGAGGATCCGACATTTGCGGAACTTCGTATTCGGCAGCAAAGAGACATGCAAAGGAAGCCAAGGCCGAAAGGGGAGACAAACCTGTCAGGATGACTACCCTCACAACTGACAAAGTGATCACTTTTGATGCTGATGACAGGGATACTGTCCAAGATCCTCACCATGATGCTCTGGTAATAACGTTATATGTGGCTAACCATTTTGTACGCAGGATACTGGTTGATAATGGCAGCTCCGTCAACATAATCCAACTAGAAACTCTGAAGAGAATGAATGTATCTCCAATGGATATCACTTCAAAGTGTACCGTGCTTGTTGGATTCAGTGGAGAGGCTAGAAACACAGTGGGAGAGATAAAGTTGCCAGTATACGTTGAAGGAGTCAACTCGATACAACGTTTCTGTGTGATGGATTCTCTATCCTGCTATAACATCATACTGGGAAGACCGTGGATTCACGATATGAAGGCCGTGCCATCAACGTATCACCAATGCATCAAGATACCTACCCCTTGGGGAGTGGTCAAAGTTGATAGTGATCAGCAGGAGGCAAAGGAATGCTACTCATCCTCGATGAAATCCTCAACCAAACCTAGTGCAGCATAGCAATTAAAGACACGGGCCCAGGATATCGTGGAGAATCCGGAGCAGGATGTGAAGAAAATTATCCTGGACCAGGATAATCCCGATATTTCGGTGGTCGTAGGGACCAATATCCCTCAGGATATTGAAGAATAATTAATTAACTTTTTGAAATGCAGGATGTCTACGTTTGCATGGAAGCATGAGGATATGACAGGCATATCCAAAGATATTATCACTCACAAGCTTGGAATTGATAAATCATTCAAGCCTGTGCAGTAAAAAAGAAGGAAATTTGCTCCTGAGCGGAACACAATTATCCAGGAGGAAGTTGAGAGATTATTAAAATCCAGAATGATCAGGGAGGTTAAGTTCCCAAGGTGGCTAGCAAACGTGGTTGTAGTACAGAAGAAAAATGGGAAATGGAGAGTTTGTGTGGACTACACAGACTTGAACAAAGCTTGTCCTAAAGACCCATTTCCTCTTCCCCAGATTGACGCAATGGTAGATGCCACTGCCGGTCATGAAATGCTGACCTTCATGGACGCATCCTCAGGATTTCAACAAATCCAAATGGAGCCTTCTGACCAGGAGGATACCGCCTTCATGACACCAACAGGTATTTATTGTTATACAGCTATGCCTTTTGGTTTGAAAAATGCAGGTGCAACATACCAAAGATTGGTAAACATGATGTTCAAAGACAAACTGGGGGACACCATGGAGGTATATATCGATGATATGGTGGTGAAATCTAAAAAGGCTGAGGATCACCTCCAGGATATCAAGGGAGCATTTGATATCCTGGATCAATACAATATGAAGCTGAATCCTGCTAAATGCCATTTCGGAGTGGGGGCAGGAAAGTTTCTTGGATATATGGTGACAAAAAGAGGGATAGAAGCAAGCCTAGAGCAGATCAAAGCTATCCTAGACATAAAATCACCCTCAAATATGAAGGACGTACAAAGATTGACAGGCCGAGTAGCAGCTCTAAACAGGTTTATCTCAAGATCCTCAGAGAAATGCAAAGACTTCTATGATATCCTAAAGAAGAACAAAAGATTCGAATGGGGGGAAAAGCATGAAGCAGCCCTGCAGGATTTGAAACGGTATCTCTCAACCGCACCTCTATTGATGAAGCCGGAAAATGGTGAACCACTATCCCTGTACCTTGCTGTATCAGGGAATGCTGTAAGTGTCGTTCTTATAAAAGACCATGAAGGTCAGCAATATCCTGTTTATTATGTTAGTAAAAGTTTGTTAGATACTGAAACTAGGTATTCTCATTTAGAAAAAATAATATTAGCTCTAGTCATGGCATCGACAAAGCTTAGACATTATTTCGAGACACATAGGATACATGTTAAAACGAATTATCCTGTCAAAAATGTGCTTAGGAAACCAGAGATGTCAGGCAGGATGGCCAAGTGGTCAGTAAAGTTGAGTGCTTATGATTTAGTATATGAACCTAGAAATGCCATAAAATCTCAAGCTTTAGCTGACTTTGTGGCTGACTTTAGTAGTGACATTCAGGATGAGGTAGACCTAGAAGTTCAACAGCTAGGAGAATCCTCACGATCCTGGACATTATATACTGATGGTGCATCTAATATAAGAGGAGTAGGATTAGGAATACTACTAAAATCGCCACAGGGGGACATATTACCCCAGGCTATTAGGTGTGAATTTCCTGCTACTAATAATGAAGCAGAGTATGAGGCTTTAATTGCAGGATTAGAGTTGGCTAAGAGCATGAATATCAAAAATTTGCAAGTATATGTTGACTCTTTGTTAATTACTAACCATTTTAATGGATCCTATGCAGTTAAGGGTGAGAAATTAATCGAATATCTCGATATTCTCAAAAAATTAGCAGGATATTTCGATGTTTTTATACTTGAACAGGTACCAAGGGAGGATAATGCTGAAGCGGATGCCTTAGCAAATTTGGGATCATCGATCAAGATACCTGAAGGGACGCAAATACCAATATTACATGTCCTATATCCTGCAACGAATCCTCAGGATAAAGAAGTAGCTGGTATTCAGGATCCTGGAGTAGAATATCCTGAAGAGGATCCTAAATCCTGGACGACTCCAATCATGAAATATCTCAAAGAAGGACACATCCCTGGAAATGAAAATCCTAAGGCATTTAGGATGAAGGTATCACGATTCACTATTATAGATAATATTTTATACAAGAAATCTCTTGCAGGACCGTATTTGAGGTGCTTGGAGAATCCTGAAGCCAGAGAAGTACTTCAGGATATACATGAAGGGGATTGTGGTAACCATGCTGGGGGCAGGTCATTATTCTCAAAAGTATTAAGGACAGGATATTATTGGCCAACAATGAGAAAAGATGCCGCAGAATATGTTCGAAGATGTGACGCATGTCAAAGACACAGTAACATACTGCATCAGCCGGCTGAACCATTATATCCTATTGTTTCCCCTTGGCCATTTATGAAGTGGGGTATGGATATAGTGGGAAAGCTACCAAAAGTTCCGGGAGGAAAAGTCTTTATGCTAGCAATGACGGATTATTTCTCTAAGTGGGTTGAAGCAGAAGCATTCGTTCAAGTAAGAGACCAAGAAGTAGTATCCTTCATCAAGAGAAACATCCTGACCAGATTCGGAGTACCAGCTGAGATAATCTGTGACAATGGTTCTCAGTTCATAAGCAAGAGGACTACGGACTTTTGCAAGAGTTGGGGAATCAAAATGATCACGTCTACTCCGGTACATCCTCAAGCGAATGGACAAGCAGAATCCTCAAACAAGATAATTGTCAATAACTTAAAGAAAAGGCTTGGAGCCAAAAAAGGAAGATGGGCAGAAGAATTACCCTTTGTTTTATGGGCTGATAGGACAACGGTAAAGAATGCAACAGGCCAAACCCCATTTTCCTTGGTGTTTGGAGCAGAAGCAATGATTCCAACGGAAATGACAATACCTACTGCAAGATCTGTCTTAAGTGATCCTGAGCAGAATCCTGAAGCCTTGAGTCAGGATTTAGACACTATAGATGAAAAGAGAGATGCGGCAAGGCTAAGGATGGCAGCATATCAACAGAGAATATCCAGGGCATATAACAAGAATATCAGAACCAGACGATTTAAGGTTGGAGATTGGGTGTTAAGAAAGGCTTTTCAAAATACTACTAATCCTGCCGATGGCAAGTTAGCTCCAAAATGGGAAGGACCATATGAAGTTGAATCAGAAGCAGGGAAAGGAGCATATAGACTCAAGAATATGGAGGGGGATATGCTACCGAGATCTTGGAATGCTATACACCTTAAGCTCTATTTCAAGTGAGTTTAGAATTTAATTTCTAACTCAGGATGGTATGAATTCTACCTCTTTTAATTATGTTTGGTTTAATTTGTTCTTTGTAACCCAATACTGACTTAAGCATCGGAGGGGTGTTAGCCAAGCTAACACCCACCTTAGTTTACAATTGTTTTGCAAGATATGTTTCAGGATATAGCTCCAGGATATGTACTCAGGATAACTCGGAAGATTAGAGGATTGGCCCCCTCTCTCACGTTTAAGGGATACTGATCCCTTCACAGGTTTAAAGGTATTCACCTTTCTTCCGAATTGGGTTTAAACACCCCGCCTGGAGCGCAAGTTATTCAGGGATAGTTCAAGGTGGCGGGACCAGTCCATGTAAAAGTGGCTGACAATTTCGTTACTGTTGGCTATATCCTGAATCCTAAAGGTATATGAGCATTGATCACCCTCTCTCACGAAAGGGTATTTTCATACTCTCTAAGGTTTAAAGGTTTTCACCTTTCTAAGTCTTGGAGTTTATAGACTCCCGCCTGTAACGCATGAAAAGTTGGGATTTTCCCCAGGATACAAGGAATTTATCTCCAGTATATCCTTGGGTTTTACCCTTGGGACGTAAAAAATTGCTTATGCAATGGAAACTGACATTAAGTAGATTTCTAAGATACTTGAAGACATTGTACACAGGGGACATCCCTGCCAAGATGTGATATAAAGCTAAAAGAATGAGGCTCAGAACTAATGCGCTAAGTGCCTTGCACAGGGGACACCTTCATTGGAAGAGTTGCAAAGGGATTGAAGTTTGGTAATAGGTTTATACCCTATTTCTGGTATGATCTTTCCTTTGTAAACATCATCTAACTTTTTAGTAACATTATTTTAAGTATCCTGATATATTCTCGAAGTCCTTTTCAGGATATTTGATTTGGGTGTTTGAAACTAGTATTAGTTTGGAAATCTGATCATTTAAATATTATCAAAACTTGGACTATTTTTCACTTTCTAAAGGAATTTTTACAAAGTTGAAGGAACGTTTGGAAGTTCTATCTAATAAAAGGCTTTTGCAGTATGTCGCTGAGCATACTGATCAGGATATTTTATAAGATAACAGTATGAAATTTTTTGCAAAGCTAAGATTTATACTTAAAAAGATGAAATTATTCTTGAAGCAATCAATACTGGTCCATAGCGGTTTAAGCAACATCCATCTTGGGATCCGCCTCAGCATCCTTCTCAGCATCGGTTGCCTTTTCGACTGCTTTAGAAGGTTCATCGGCAATTGATTTGGAAGAGGTACTGCCAAGATTCTTCAGCTTGGTCTCCCAAGCACCAACGTCCCAAGAAGAGCATTCGAAGCCTAATGTTTTGGCTTCATGAGCCATCTTCAACCTAGCCTGGAGAAGAGAAATGACGACGGAACTTTTGAGGCTTTCTCGGTAGCTGACCATATCCCGTTCGTACTGCACATGGGCAGCTTCCAGATTGGCCTGGGCTTGAAGAGTAGCTTTGTTGAGAGCAACTTGGTGTTCTTGGGTCATAGCTTTGTATTTCTCCTCGTAATGACGAGATTTAGCGGCCGCGATCATACCTTGGTCAGAGATTGTGATTTCTGCTTCCTTTAACTTAGATTCAAGTGTTTTGTTAAGCTTGCAGGATTCTTGATATAAATGAACTAAACGCTCAAGACCCTACAAAGGTAAAAGGACAGGGGTTAACATTGTTAAATCTTTGAAAATATTCTAAATTGCAGGATATAGTGTGAGGATACTAACCTGGTTAAGAAAAGAAGTCATAAACCCACTGGCTTCAATGAACCCGTGCTTCTCATAAGGAAAGGTGTCAGAAATGACAGGGGAATCGGGTTCTTTCCTTTTGCGGGAACTTGAACTCCGGGGCTTGGTAGCCGGTGAAGGTTTAGGAATGATGATGGCTTTGGAGCTGCTGGGTTTGGATGTAGCAGTGGTCTTGGGGCTAGGTTCTTTCTTGACCTGGATCTGGTCAGAATAGCTATCCAGTTCGTCAAGGTCAAAGACTTCAGGGATCTTAGCTGGTGCTGCATAAAGGGAAAAGTTTTACTCTTTATTTTATTGTTTTGATTAATTATTTTGAAAGAAATTCTTACCAGACATCTCGGATGATGAGTATTGACTTGAACTCGGGACGTGTGTGGTGAAAGTCCTGTCTATTGCAGGTAACCGGTAAACGGTATTGATTCTCTCTTCTGACTCAGCGGTAGGGGGAGCGACTTCCTTGAAGTTCACTGCATAAAGATCAAAAAGAAGAATATTAATAGAAGATAACAATCAAATCGTCTATGAGGATATTTATGATCCTATCGGTGGTTAACCACTCCACCGGAAGGTTGGCACCCTCAGCAATGGAATCTCGTTTGACAAAGAAGAATTTGCGTTGCCATCCGTCTTCGTTTTTGGTGGCTTTGAGAATCAGGGGTTTGCTGGAGGTCGAGAAGAGCAAGAACCGGCTAGAGCCATGGGATCGGAGGCGATAAGCTATAGGTAAATCCTCGATGCAGAGGTCAGAGCAATGGAGGTTTTTGATTTGGTTGAGTACAATTAGTACTCTCCAAACCATGGGCATGGTTTGAGCAAAAGAGATGCCAGTAATACGAAAGAATTGCATCATGAATTCAGGAAAAGGGTATCGAAGACCTAATGAAAAAGGATATGCTGGAAAACAGATCCATTCGGTAGAAGAAACATCCGATCGGATTGACCGATCGAATGGCCTAAAGACCGTGCTGTCGGGGAAAGCGCCGGAGGCTCTTAAAGCTGCCATGTCTGCGTTGTCAAAAGCGCAGATCTCCTTTTCGGGATTTTTAAGAAGGTTCTGCTGGGTGAAGGTCTCGGCGTCCATTGCAAATAAGATGAAGTAAATTGACAGGAAGAAAATCAGAAATGGAGAATTACCTGAAGGTTCTGTTGAAGATATGTGCTTTTCAAACAAGAAAAGAGAAGATATAGGGGCATCGTGGATCTCCATTGAGTAAAAAACGCGTTGGAAGTTACGATGTGATCTTGACCGTCGCTTCGTTTTAAATGCCTTGAGTTATGGGATAAGATTTTTGAAATATATCCGTTGGATTGGTATACCAACCGATATATTTGGGGACAATTGTTAGGGGTCATTTTCTTAACATACGTATCCTGATCAATATCCTGCCTTTGTTTGTTTATCTGTGACCAGGATGCTGGAAGAGGATATTGCTAACATCTTGGGCGATATCCTGAGGCTTATTGAATTAACCACGTGCAGGTTAAAGGCTGAGACTTGCTAACGGTCAAGAGGACTTCTTCTCCTCAAGACTCGGACGAATTTGTTGAGGGAGAGACGTTGAGCCCGAAAGACCAGGTCTACAACGTTCGAAGAAGGAATATTCGGTGGATCCCGCAAGTTTAGGGTAGTTTGTTATTTTATCTTTACTATAAATAGATGGGGGCGGATCAGCTTAGAACACACAATCTCCACTTACACTCTCGCATACTTTCATTTTCTAGCTCATTGCAAACACCACACTTGTATTCAAATTCAGTTGTAACACTTAGTCGATCCGCACCACATCCTGCACTGTATCCTGATTTGTGAAGCAATAGAAGAACTAGGCAGCTGCGATTGTCAGCTCCCGAGGTTTTATGCCGGCGATCTAGATTGATCAAGGGCTTTCCTCGTACATCTCGTGTCGTTTATTTTACTTTTGCTCATTGTTTGATCATAGATACAGCTCTATATCCTGAGCCGTATCCTGAAACTGTTTTTACAATTAACTTGATTAACATATTTTCGACACTCATTTCTAGCACACTACCTCACTTAACTAATTTGATCACTTAATTACTTCGGTAATTTTTTACCAAAACAACTACTTAGCGGGGCGCATCTGGGTTCCATCTTATGGTAATCTACGTGAGCTTGTGATGGATGAAGCACACAAGTCCCATTACTCAGTACATCCTGGTTCTGATAAGATGTACCACGATCTCAAAACTATGTACTGGTGGCCCCACATGAAAGCTAACATAGCGACCAATGTTAGTAAATGTTTGACCTGTGCGAGGTTCAAGGTCGAATACCAGAAGCCATCAGGCCTACTTCAACAACCAAAGATCCCGACATGGAAATGGGAGCAAATTTCCATGGACTTCGTTACAGGCTTACCTAGATCTCAACGAGGAAACGATACCATTTGGGTGATAGTGGATCGATTGACCAAGTCTCCACACTTCCTAGCTATCAAAGAAATGGATAAGTTCTCCACTTTAGCAGACATCTACCTAAAGGAAGTAGTTTCGAGGCACGGGGTGCCAACCTCCATCATTTCGGACCGTGATCCACGTTTTACCTTTGATTTGTGGTAGGCGATGCACAAATCCTTTAGCTCACGTCTAGACATGAGCACAACATATCATCCTCAGACAGATGGGCAGACTGAACGCACCATCCAAACCCTCGAAGACATACTTCGAGCATGTGTAATTGACTTTGGTAACGGCTGGGAAAGGCACCTACCTTTGGTAGAGTTTTCATATAACAACAGTTACCACACCAACATCCAGGTCGCTCCGTTCGAGGCATTGTATTGATGAAAATGCCGCTCACCTTTATGATGGGCAGAAGTTGGTGACAGCCAAATCACTGGCCCAGAACTCGTCGTCGAGACGACAGAAAAGATTTCCCAAATACGACAGCGAATGGCGACAGCTCGTGACCGTCAGAAAAGCTATGCTGATAAGCGCAGGAAACCACTCAAGTTCCAGATTGCGGATCGAATACTACCAAAAGTCTCGCCTTGGAAGGGTGTGATACGTTTTGGTAAACGAGGCAAGCTAAATCCATGTTATGTTGGACCTTTCGAAATCACTGAGAAAATCGGCAAGGTGGCCTATAGACTGAATCTACCTGAAGAACTCAGTGGAGTTCATAACGTATTCCATGTGTCGAATCTGAAGAAGTGTCTGTCAGATGAGACCCTTATAGTTCCTCTCAAGGAACTCACTATCGACGAACAGCTGCGATTCGTCGAGGAACCAGTAGAGATTACAGACCGAGACGTTAAGGTTCTCAAGCGTACCAGAATACCCATTGTTCGAGTTCGTTGGAACTCTCGTCGTGGCCCAGAGTTTTCCTGGGAACGAGAAGACCAAATGAAAGACAAGTATCCCCAGTTGTTCGAGAAAAGTGAATCCACTGCTGAGGCTGATGCTACTGCGGAATTTCGGGATGAAATTCCAAACCAACGGGGGAAGGATGTGACACCCCAGGAAAACCAGGAAACCACGCAACCTAACTAGCTTCCTCAGTAACTACGTGCTAAATTTCGGGATGAAATTTCTTTCAACTTAGGGATGATGTGACAACTCGTATTTCAGAACCTATGTTTGTGTTTAATGTGAATAAACTCTATGTGACTAATTGATATGTTGGTTTTAATGAACGAATATTACATGTTATGTGAACGTGTGTAATGTATGTATATAGTGTAGTGGCACAACACTAGCCCAATCGTACAAGCCCATTTGGGCCACACTCTTTGTTCCCGAAACCCAAGGGCAACCCATGAAGGGTTCGGCCCACTCCCTTAGTTCGTATAACACCAAGAGTATTAGCATAAATCCTATACTTTGTCAAAACACACAAAGTTTAGCAAACCCTAAATCTCTCTTCCTCTCTCTCGAAGCCGACGGCCACATCCCTCTTCCTCGAAGACTTTCTTGATTCGGATCATCCTTGTTCTACTTTCTAACTGGTTAGTGTTATAGCATTGTTTGATTTTGATTTGATTGATGTTTGTTGAACGAGTGGCTATGTGTTATTTGATGCTTGATGTTTAAAGTGTTATGTTAGTAAAATACTTGATGAACAATCCGTTAGATCATTATAAGGATCAATGAATGCTTTGATGTTGATATAGATAACTAAGAACCGAAAGGATGTAATATAATCGGTTGTATGTATGTGTATTCGGACCAATGATATGATCGAGCATGAGGTGTTGTATGATGATTTGAAACCAATGATTTGATAGTCTAATGTATAAGTTATTGTTTATGCTTTAGGGTTCATAAGAATTTGATGTTAAAAACCCTAGTTTGATCGATTATGGTGTGATTGGAAACTGTTAATTGAATCTTGCAAACTAATTAGAATTAGTAAACTGATTGCATGAAATTAGGAAAGTTATAACCGGTCGCACAAGGCTAGTCGCACAAGACCAGTCGCACAAGATAAGTGCATTAGGGTACAACAGTTAAAGCATCATGTACAACCACCTAAAACACAGTCGCACAACATCTTGTGGATCGTACAAGGTTGTGCTGATCGCACAAGTTGTTGGGCCGCCCAACATATTAGGTTATGTTATGCTGTAGGGCCGAACAGCTCAAAATTCAATCGCACAAGCTGTTCCGGATCGCACAAGTGTAGTTGGATCGCACAAGTGGATTTTCTGTTTATTTGTTTGGGCCGTGTGAATGTTGGGTTACTTATGTTATTGGGCCGAGTTTGTTTCAGTCACACAACCTGTTGTGAGTTGCACAAGTTGTCCTGGATGCACAACAGGTTGGGCCGAATGTTATTGGGCTTCAATTATTGAATCGCACAAGGCTGTTGGGCCATTGAACTTGTGCGAGCCCAATCGTTTGAGTCGCACAAGTTTGGATATGGTGTGTACTTGACTGTTAACGTGTTGAATGTGTTTGCCATGATCATTACGTGTTCGTAACCTGTTAGTTTATGTGTAAATCTATGTGCACTACTTGAACCTATTTCTGACTTGTATGGTAACCATGTTAGGACGTGGTTGACCATATATAGCTCAAGTGACCTTTTCGTGTATCTGTCAAGCTATCCTAAGGTGAGTTCACACTTTCTACAAGGCATGGGATTCCCGGTGGTTTGGGAATGGGTTAAGAAACTAAAACGGAACCTGCATATTCTCTGTGAGTAGAATATGTACCTCCATCCTCCATGGGAAGGATGACAACATTTAGCCTGCGTATTCTCCTTGGGTAGATTACGTACCTCCATCCTCCATAGGAAGGATGACAACATATAACTTACTAGACAAAACTCTATCATGAAGTCCATCATTTTTATATCGACTTAATCGCCGGGCCAATGGCGAACGGGTCATTAGTTAAATAGCGCTATTAGGTTTGACAAGCCTCACACCGTGCCGCAGAGGACGGGAGTGAACTAATGGATCTGGGCACTTAGTCAATGATAATAGACATTGACGCAGGGCGCATATACATGTCTTCAGTCAGTAGTCGATATGGTAACAGGTCTAGTGGTTAACATGGGGTAGCCCCCAACTGGTTATGGTTTGGGAAACAAGGAACTGATTAACTTATGGTTTTCAAAAGAACTTATGGATTTTGGAACAACCTTAAAATGGACAACCAACTGTGAACTCGCTCAACTTTGTTGTTGATTCGTTGCTACATGCCTTGCAGGTCGTTAGGTGCTTAGATGGAGCTTGCACGAGAAGGAGAGGTCATTGTGGGACATGGACTGTTGAATTCCATGTTAAACATTTGAACTTTAAAACTTATGTTTTGGTTTTACACTTTATGCTTCCGCTGATAACTCAAACTTATTTAATTTGTTTTGGAAACCAATTATATTGTGGTTGGTTTTTTATTTACTTTAATACATTATTCAATATGATTGGTGGCTTGATCATGGTCATGTCACGCCTCCTGCGGTTATACTCCGCGTGTGGAATTTGGCGGTGTGACAACTAAAGTGTTAAAAAGGGCGAAAAATATAACTAAAAACATATACACGACAACAGGCATCACCCCCTTTTTGGCATCATCAGTGTTTACATAGATAATTGTAGGAGGAGAAGTACCAGTGGTTTGGAGTAACTGAGCTTTGATGGCTTTAATATCAGCTTGAGTGTCCTTATACCTTGCATCCATCAAATTTCTGAAAAATTGTAACTGGATTTCATGTTGTTGATTAGCATATTTTCTTTGTTAATGAAGCAGAGGTTGTAGGAGTTGCCATAGCTCACTTGTTCTGGTAGTAGATGATGAAGCAGTTTATTAAGATTTTGAGGATTGTAATAGCTGTTGCAGCATATTTTTGATATCTGCCACAGATGTTTCATTATTTGTAACTCTCTCCGTCAATTCCTGATATCTTAAACCATCACCCAAGTTAATGGGATCATCTGATTTCCCACCAGCAGTGGTTGTATCACCAGTTGAACCAGGAGGAGTCTCCAATGGTTCATCCACTGATGCCCCTTTTTCTTGGTACTGGGGACTTCCCTCTGTTGTTGGTACCTTAGTGATCACACCAGTGGTTAACTTGAACACACTAGTGGATACCTTGATAGAATCAACAGTGGTTGCCTTTAAGGAAGTCATACTTATGTAACTACTGTCCAGGTGTAAATTAGTGGATTCAATACCCATAGTAGCTGCTCCACTTGAACTACTGACAGGAATTTCATGAAACTCCTGCAGTGTAACCTCCTCAACTGTTTGTGGGATAACCAATTGAGGAATTTCGAACACAGCCAGTGTTGTGGTTGTACTCTCAGTAATGTGTTGGTGAGAGGGGTTGTTTTCTGACTGAAGCTCAATGGCATCAAACAGAGGCTTTATTGATGGTAGAATTTGAGATGTGGGGATGGGAGTTGAAAGAGAATTTGCCCCGGGAGCAGGGCTATTGAAATACTCTCAAGTGAGGGTAATGTATCATAGAGTGGTGTCCCTGTGCTTACAACTTGTTCCTTTTGTGAGGAAGCAGGAGGAGTTGAGGTTTTGGGTAGAGATCTCTCCAACTGTTGTGAGGAAGTAGCAACAGTGGTTTCTAGTGACTTTTGTGTTGTCACGGGGTTAACTTTTGGGATCTCATCTTCCAGAAGACCCGCTTTTGATGGGTTGGTGGGCTTTTTAGATTTCTTTTTGGTCTTTTTGGTAACTTTTGGTAGGGGTTGCACATCAGTGGTTGTGCTGCTGTGGTCACCATGAGCAGTGGGCTCAATAGTAGAAGTCTGAGAGGCAGATGTGGACTCATCTAAAACTTGCTCAAACTCCCTTGTTTGTGTTTTTGAACCTTTTAACTCTCTGGCCATAAGGCGAGTAAAAGTTTCAGAAGACAAATTGTTTATTTGATATAGTGCACCTTGTACAAGCACATGAGCACTTTCTTTTGGTAATTGTTTTTGTAAATAGTAACTTAAAAACCTAGGAAATGGTAAGAAGGCATGTTGCTTCTTTTCTTGAATATTAATTACATTTTTGACCAAATCTTTGAAAATTTCTTGGGAGTAATTGAAATCAGTTTTTGCCATAATAGCATATCCCAAGTATTGTATTTTCAAAGGAATTTCATTAAACGCAGTGGTTTTGTTTGAAACACGGATGAGCAGTGTCACACCCCGACCACGGTTAAACAACAAACCGCGGCGGAAACATCGGGGAGTGGAGCAATAGAATTATTGTTTCACAACCATGGTATTTAAAGTTTTGTTTTATTTATTAACATTGATTACATTGTCTTAAAACAAGGAAAACATAACATAAATTAAACTAGACTTGCATCTTTTATTTTCACTAAGGCCCGAGTCCGCCTAAGTGTATCACGAACAACCCTATGCATCAGCTCCTGAAAACACATGTGAAAATAGGTACGTCAGCATAAAAATGTCTGTGAGATACATAGGTTTTGTTGAAACAGGATTCATGACTTGTATGTTAAAAGAAATGTTTAACAAAAGGTTAGTTATGAATCTTGTTAAAAAGTTTTCTTTTATAAATCATACGAAAATCGATATGAAATTCAAATGATATTAAAGAAAACTGTAAGGTTAACTGAATAACCAAGTAAAATGAGTTTGTATACGATATGTTATTTGTAAACCAATATTTTGTAAAAATCTGTTGTTTGTGTAAAATGTATCTTGTCCTTGTTGAGATAATTTAGATAACGTTACGATATGTAATATCATAAAAGCACTTATATATAGGAAGTACTAGCGGCGTATCCACCATGCTTTTATCAAACTACACATGTTTCGTTAATTAAATCACTTGTTAATAAACCATCAAAATGTCTTGTTTAAACAAATGTCAAAATGTTTATGTGTAAACAATGTCTAATGTCAAATGTAAATCATGTCATGTATAACCGAATGTAATGTATGGCAAGTAAGAAGAATCTACTCAAACCATATGTATAATGTCAATGTGTAACCAAATGTAATGTATGGTGAATAAAAGTATTACTCAACCCCATAAGTAAAATGTACAAAACAATGTATTTGATATAAATCATAGTTTAAATCAAAAGTTATGTTTTGCAAAATCCATGCTTTACTGATACAAACATTTATGTGGTAATGTTAAACGTATACATTCAATCCTTGAGACTGAAGGATAAGCCTTTAAACAAATTAAAGGTATATCAAAAATGTTTTCGGATTCTGTCATTCCTTACGTCCAAACAAACCTAGGATTCCAGGAATGGGGGTTGTCAATTCCCTATGGTACCACTACATACTACCGAGCGGCGTGATCAATGTTATTGAACATATTTTAGTTTCGTTAAACAAACCAAATGTAAGCATGTTATGTGAAAATAATGTACTAAGTATGCTAAGTAAACATACGAAGCAGAAATGTCAAGTAAATCGATGTGTCCATATGCTGAGTAAACATATGCAATAGAAATGTAATGTAATGTAAATCAATTGTGCCCATATGCTGAGTAAACATATGCAGCAGAAATGTAATGTATGAAATCAATGTGCTAGCATGCTCAGTCAACATACATAGCAAATGGCAATTGAAATCACGTACTATATGCGTACTAATGAACATAGCATGTATATGTCATAAAAGCATGAAAGTAACAAGTAGGCACATGTGTTTCACCCCAAAATATTTGAAATCAGTAAAAGAGGGGAACTATGTACTCATTTAATATTGCTTACTAGTCTTGAGATAACAATCAAATAACGCTAGAAGGATCACGGAATCAATCGGCACCTAATATAGTTAACTACGTTAATAAACCGGACCTAAATCGGAAGATCGGATAGAATGAGGTCTCGTAAACCAAATGAGCATTGGAACTCATGTGATATGGTTTAATGAAGCCTACATTCTAAATCGGAACCTAACCTAAGTGCTTATGACCCGTTATGACCCGTTTAGGTAGCTTACGCTACTTTAACGCGTCATTTGCGCAAAAGCGCAAACGAGTAGCCTAACTAGTCCTATGACAAGTATTATATTCCCTAACATGTTTAATAATCAGTTTATGTGGCAAAATTTAAGTTACATATGCTTAAAATGAAATTATGCGCAAAAAGGGTATTATAGTCATTTACCTAAGGCATATAAACTACCTATCATATAACTAAGTAAACTAAGTGACCATAAGGTATAACCTCGGACGGTTATTCCCTATACAAATATGGTCACAAAATATGTTTTGTCGGATCCTAATGATCCACCAAACGGGTCGGGTTCGAAAGTCTAAGCGGTTGTTTAGACCGCTTATCTTACGACCCTATATAAGCACTAAACTAAAAGTGACGAGTTAAACATGTTTTAACATGTTTAACTAAGTTAGAAAACTAGTTTGATATCAAAACAAAATGTTTCGATACCTGAAAATAGCTTCGTTGCAAAATACACATAAACACGTATTTTGACCGAAACTATGACTCGTCACTACGCCTAATCAACGTGGTAATCAGTAGGTATAGTCACAATGGACTATAACCATCGCGATTACGCTCACGTTGCAAAGTTCAAATGAACTTTGTGTTGACCAAAAACTGGTCAAAGCAGAAAGTCAAACACTGTTTGACTTTCGTGCTTGAAATGCATAAAAATCATGAAAGAAGCTTACAAAAGGTCCAAGCAACAAAGTATTTGATTCAAAATACTCAGGTATGATGCCTAGACTTCAACTTAGAGCAGGTTTGAATCAAATGGGCAAGTTGGAATGAATGAAATTGTTGGGTATTTATAGATTTTCAAGAACCGTTAAGATTGTTCCTCGTAATTTGAGCTTTGATCTTGGCCCTCCATGTGTTACCCATTGTTTTGTATACCATGGGACTTCAAAAACCAGCTCATAGAGTGAGAAAACCATGTCCAAAACCCAGGAATTTGCTGCTGTTTGCAGAAAACCATTTTCTGCACATTTGGGGGTCTTTCGCGGTCCATGAAGACAGGAGTAATGGGCTTCGCGCCCCTCTTAGGCTTTTGACCAGCAACTTTTGCAAATGGGCTGAACAGGCCCCTGATGCGTAAAAACTTGATTTTTAACACGTTTAAGCCCCGTTAATCCATTTTCAAGGCTCAATAATGAAGTTAAAGTATAGGGGGCATGAAATATGCTTGAAAATATCTCGGATGTCGGTTCGTTTGGTCGTACGATCTCGTTGTTCGGTTAATTACGACGAAACATGAACGAACGCGAAAAACGATCCAAATTACGCGACGAATGGTATTTTAGCATTCCAATCACTAAAATATAATATTTTAATGATTACATAAATTTTTGGATGTCCGGATATGTTCAAAACGTAAGATGTGCGCGAAAATGCAAACTTATGCACTTTTTGACGCTTTTAGTCCCTGTTTGATCAAATAAGTTTATTTTCGCATACCGAACCCCTCAAAGCCTTATTCTAAGCTATGTAAAGGATATTTATGGTATGTTTAACTTATGATCAAGTTTTGGAGTGTTCGTTACTATTCAAATCGGCATACTTTCGCAGTTTGTCGCCAATAGTCCCTGTAAGCGAATAAACTTGTTTTTGCCATACCAAACCCTTTAAAATTTATTTCTAAGTTATGTAAAGGTTATTTAAGGTATGTTAAGAATATGTTGATGTTCCAGAGTGTTTGTCATGTTAACTGATTATGTTTACGCATCAGTTTGCGTATAACTTTCCAGAAAGCGATTTAGAGTTTAAAATCGAACAAAATCAAAACGTGCAAAATGTCAAACATAAATAAACAAACATTGGGGTCAAATCAAATTGTTTTATTGATAATTGAACTGTTCAGAGTTTGTACAATTATTACAAGCACATATGTCACAGTATCCCCTACTTGTGGAAATTTCGTCCCGAAATTTATTTAGAGGAAACTTGTGAGAATTGATGCGGATATTTCGCCTTCATTTGATCTTCACATTCCCTAGTAAATTCTGGACCACGTTTAGATTCCCAGTGAACTTTGACAAGTGGAATGCGCTTGCGTTTGAGCCATTTGACTTCACGGACCATGATTTCCACAGGTTTCTCAACGAAATGCATTGTGTCATCAACACGAATCTCATCAAGTGGTATGTGGAGGTTCTCATCACCTAAACACTTTTTGAGATTGGATATGTGGAAGGTTGGATGAACATTTCCAAGTTCAGGAGGTAACTCAAGTCTGTAGGCTACTTTTCCGATTCTTTCGACGTTCTTGAATGGTCCAACATATCTAGGTGCAAGTTTTCCTGTCTTTCCAAATCTGATCACACCTTTCCAAGGTGAAACCTTAAGTAAGACGTGATCACCGACTTGAAATTCCAAAGGCTTGCGTCGTCTATCCGTGTAACACTTTTGATGGCTTCTATCTGTCTGAAGGTTATCGCGAATTTTCTTGATTTTATCTGCAGTCTCTAGAATGAGCTCAGGTCCAGTAAGCTGAGCTTCACCGATCTCATTCCAGCAGACTGGTGAACGACATTTTCGACCGTATAAAGCCTCGAAAGGAGCCATTTTGATGCTGGAGTGATAACTATTGTTGTAGGAGAATTCAATCAACGGGAGATACGAATCCCAACTACCACCAAAATCGATCACACAAGCTCTAAGCATATCTTCCAGTGTCTGGATTGTTCTTTCAGATTGACCATCCATTTGCGGATGATAAGCTGTGCTCAAATTGAGTTGGGTTCCCATTGCAGATTGCATGGTTCTCCAAAAGCGAGACGAGAATCGAGCATCTCTTTCAAAAATAATGTTCAAAAGAACGCCATGACGTGACACAATCTCATCCACATAGATTTTGGCAAGCTTATCAGCAGATAGATCCTCATGGATTGGCAAGAAATGTGCTAACTTTGTAAGACGATCAACAACTACCCAGATAGCGTCATGACCTCTTTTAGTGCGTGGAAGTTTGGTAATAAGATCCATAGCAATATTTTCCCATTTCCAAACTGGAATCTCTGGTTGCTCCAATAATCCAGAGGGATATTGATGTTCAGCTTTAACCTTAAGACAAGTAAGGCATTTAGATACGTACAAGGCAATGTCTTTCTTCATACCCGGCCACCAGTACTGGGTTCGAAGATCCTTATACAATTTGTCTGCACCAGGATGAATAGAATAACGAGACTTATGAGCTTCATCCATTAGCAAAGTGCGGATATTGTCTTGACTTGGGACCCACAAACGATCCATGAAATAATACAATCCATTGTCCTTCAATTCAAGTTTAGGCTTAATATGACATGGTAATTCCTTACCCATCAAATCTTGTGAGACACAAGTATGTTAAGCCTGAGAAATGCAGGTTTGAATATCAGATCGAACCTGAACCACGACATTTGCTTTACCAAGATGGTAGAGAATTTTGCAATCATAATCGTTTAAAAGTTCAACCCAACGTCGTTGCCTCATATTAAGTTCTTTCTGTTTGAAAATATGCTGAAGACTTTTGTGGTCAGTGAAAACCACACATTTTGTTCCATACAAGTAGTGTCTCCAGATTTTAAGAGCGAAGACTATTGCACCTAACTCAAGATCATGAGTCGTATAGTTCTTTTCGTGTACCTTTAACTGTCTCAATGCATAGGCTATGACTTTGTTTATTTGCATGAGAACACAACCAAGACCTAAGTTGGATGCATCACAATATACGACAAAATCGTCGTTGCCCTCACGTAAAGATAAAATAGGTGCATCACAGAGTTTCTGTTTCAAGGTCTGAAAGGCTTCTTCTTATTTGGATCCCCATTCAAAGGGTTTATTCTTCTGAGTTAATGCAGTGAGAGGAACTGCAATCTTGGAGAAATTTTCGATGAAGCGGCGGTAATAACCCGCAAGACCAAGAAATGAACGAACTTCAGTAGGAGTAGTAGGTGTATCCCAATCCTTAATCGCACTGATCTTGGAGGGATCTACATGAATACCTTGTTCGTTAACAATGTGTCCCAAAAATTGAACTTCCTTAAGCCAAAATTCACACTTGGAGAATTTAGCAAAAAGTTGTTCTTTCTTTAGGAGTTCCAAAGTAAGACGGAGATGTTGTTCATGATCGGCTCGTGTCTTAGAATAAATCAGAATGTCGTCAATGAAAAAAATGATGAACTTGTCCAAATAAGGCTTACAAACCCTGTTCATCAAGTCCATGAAAACAGTAGGAGCATTAGTTAAACCGAATGGCATAATAGTGAACTCATAGTAACCATATCTTGTGTGGAATGCAGTCTTGGAATATCTTCCTCGAGCACTCGAAGTTGGTGATACCCAGAACGTAGATCAATCTTTGAAAAATAAGTAGCACCCTGTAACTGATCAAAGAGATCATCAATGTGAGGTAGGGGATATCGATTCTTGATAGTGAGTTTGTTGAGCTCACGGTAACCGATACAAATCCTGAATGATCCATCTTTCTTCTTAACAAATAGAACGGGAGAACCCCAAGGTGAAAAGCTCGGACGGATAAAACCTTTGTCAGAAAGCTCCTGAAGCTGTTTAGATAACTCTTGCATCTCAGACGGTGCAAGATGATACGGAGATTTAGCAGTATGATTAGCACCAGGTACAAGATCAATACGAAACTCAACTTGGTGTGTTGGGGGTAGACCAGGTAATTCTTCAGGAAACACTTCAGGATAATCCCGAGCAACAGGGATATCTTGAATAGATTTACCTTTGCCTTTCTCCTCTACGACATGTGCCAAGAAGGTGACATAATTCTTATGTAGGTACTTTTGAGCTTGAGTACACGACATGAGTTTAAGACCACTAGCAGATTTCTCATCACGAACCTCTAGGATTTCACCACTCGAAAGTGGTACATGAACAATCTTTTCAAAACAAACTACCTCTGCGTGGTACTTGGCTAACCAATCCATTCCCACTATGATGTCGAAACTTCCATGTTGCATTGGCGTGAGGTCCATAGGAAAAAGATGGTTATTAAGGTTCAACTGGCAATTTCGAAGAACAGAATCAAGTACGATGGGTTCACCACTAGCTACCTCTACTGTCAAGGGCTTTCCTAGTTTTGTTCTAGTCACGCAAAGCAAAGGCTCAAAAGATAATGTCACAAAACTCTTATCGGCACCCGAATGAAAAAGAACAGATGCAGGCTGATTGTTAACGAAGAACGTACCATTGACCACCACGTTGTCTACACGCGCCTCTTGTGCATTCATGTTAAAGACTCGACCATGAGCCTGAGCCTGATTCGCATTTTCCAACCTCAGACACTGATTTCTGTAGTGGTTCAGATCCCCACAATTGTAGCATGAACCAGGAGGATAGTGAGGTCGTGCAGCATGTGCTGGTTGTTGAGCAGGCGGTTGAGCAGGGTTTTGGGCTGCCTGGTTCTGGTTTGGGGGAAGATGACATGTGGCGGCAAGATGACCAAATCTCCCATAGTTTGTACAATAACGACACTAAATGTTCGGTTGATAGTGGCTGTTACACCTGTTGCACAGAGGTGCATTGCCAATGTACTGTTTCTTGGCAGGTGGTTGCGCGGGCTGATTTGGAGCTACTTGGTTTGCCTGCGCTGTAACAGCAAAGTTCTTGGAAGCCTTGCGCTTCCTAGACCTCCTTGAAGACTCAGATTTCTTACCCTTTTGTTTCTCACCTTTGTCGGAATGATTCTGTTTCTTGTCACCCTTCTTATGGAGTTTACCTTTCCTGATTTGCGACTCAGTCAAAGTCGCAGCCAACTCGATGGCATGTCGAACTGTGGTAGGGTTGCTACAAGTGACGATATCTTGCACGGGGTCAGGTAAACCATCGACATACCTCTCGATAGCTTTATCAAGTGCGGTAACCATTGTGGGACAAAGTAAGCTTAGTTCCTCAAATTTGTCGATATAAGCACGGTGTTCACCACTGTCTTGTTTCAGATCATCAAATTCTCTTTCTAACGCCCTTTGTTCATGACGAGGACAGAATTCCCTCATCATAAGAGCCCTAAGCTCTTCACAAGTTTGACCTAAAGCAATCTTAGCACTCTTGATTCCAGGATCTGGTGAGTTCGACGGAGCTTCGGTCCCTAAACGAGGTGTTCAGTGCGTTTATTACGACTAAGAAAGGAGTAGAAACAGAATATGACACCGAGCAGTCACTTATAATCTGGTCTCTATTGATTATTCAACGTTTACAGCACCGCGAGACCAGTTGGACAGCATTTCCCCTCTGGGAACCAAAAGCTTGTCCAAATGGAACCCCAAGGTCCCTATTTATAGACATTTCACACATGTGCTATCCGATCGGATTGCCACCCGATCGGGTTGCCACCCGATCGGACAGCCATCCGATCGGATTGGCTTTGACAATTACAAAACCTGTCCAATTTTTCTCTATTCTATACAATATTCAACACACGCTCTATCTAACTATTCGCATAGTGGCAAACGTATGAAAAATGCACCAACAGATTCCCCCTCGGATGTCACTGTCGAATCGTCTTTAAAACTTTGAGAACCTTAAGTTGTGTTTGAATATTCTGCAATCTTCAACTTTTCTGCAACTTCAATCAGGTATCTTGAAATCTGACTATCCAAATTCCCCCTCGACTGATGATTCGGGTTTGCTTTTGCCATGGTAAGCACTAATTCCCCCTGGAATGAATCTGCAGGTCTTTAGCAGAGTTTACAAATCTCCTCTAATTTGCTAAACTGCAACCTTCACGAACAATCACCAACTTGAAACTAATCAATGCAGTATCCTCTGTTTCAACTTTAACCGCATCCGAGCTTAGTTTTTGATATCACAAGTAAGCACCACGATCTCGCATTCCGCTTGCTCAATCTAAGAATGTACAAAAACTCAACCGGCAATTGATAGAAACTTCAAATACTCCACTGGTTGACTTCAAATCCATGATTCCCCCTGAAGATCTGATATCCCGTTTACCGTGATCCACGTTAACGCACCATAAGAATGACAGATCCGTGTAAACGGTATTCTCCACAATCAGCAAATCTTCATCGAAAAACAAATCATCTGGTAATGTAATCTGATCTCTAAAGCATTCGTCCACAATCAGATTCATCTCCTTGGATAATCTAGATCTCAGAAGCTATCTTCCACGATCACTCTTAGATCTCTGATGCTTTCGTTTACGATCAGATATCAACACCTCGGATCCTCTTGATCTCAGAAGCTTACACTCACGATCAGATTCACATTCCCCTTGACAATCTGAAGTCGAAACTGCCCGAATACTGTTGCAGTGTCACGAATTTCAAAAATGCCGAAATTTCAACATACGACAGTGAAATTTTGATTCCCCCTCATTTTTGCAAATTCTGACGTCTCTTAATACTGAATTCCCCCTCAAACTGAATTCAGTTTCTAATTCTCTTCTCCGAAAAACTTGACCAAACCAGAATATCACAATATTCGCCACAATTGTCAGTTTTTCTTCTTTGCGGATTTTACAATTTGTCCCATAAATAGTCAGATATCCTGAATGATAAACATTTTGTACCAATATCATGACTACCCCACTAATTTCCACAATCTGTGATCGCATCATCAAATATGTTCACTAAAGCCCCCGACGGTGTCCTCGAACAACCCAGCTTGGTCGTTAAAAACCCGAAAAAAATGACAATCACCAAATTTTTTCTGGACACTCTCCTCGTCGTTGTGATTAAAAAATGCCTTTTTAGGCATTATATCATCTGGTCAAGTGTCAAGAGTCGGATTGCCACCCAATCGGGTTGCCACTCGATTGAAGGACACAATGATATGAAGGAACGGATTGTTACCCGATCGGATTGCCACCCGATCAGGTTACAAAGGAAACTTACAAATATCTGTGGATCGAGTGGTCATCCGATCGGATTGCCACCCGATCGGGTTGTCATCCGATAGAAAACAACTTGAACTTCCCAACACCCCATAGTGACATGGATCGGATGGTCATCCGATCGGATTGCCACCCAATCGGGTTGCCATCCGATTGGAAATCTTCTAACAGTTCAAGAACACTCCAAATCACGTCTTTTCGATCCAGAATCTTTATTATTGTGAATTTGATGATGAAACTTCACAGGATTGTTCGCGAGTCAATTCCGCGCAGATTGATGTGTTCAATTCCAAAATCCATCCGTGAATTGACCTTTATTTTGATAATTTTCTCTGTTTAACGTCAAAACTCCCGTTTAACCCAAAATTGATGAGCTTTGGGTGATTTAACCGACAGTTAGATCAATTAAATCGGTATCGTAGCTCTGATACCACTGTTGATTCCAGGATCTGGTGAGTTCGATGGAGCTTCGGTCCCGAAACAAGGTGTTCGGTGCGTTTATTACGACTAAGAAAGGAGTAGAAACAGAATACGACACCGAGCAGTCACTTATAATCTGGTCTCTATTGATTATTCAACGTTTACAGCTTCGCGAGACCAGTTGGACAGCATTTCCCCTCTGGGAACCAAAAGCTTGTCCAAATGGAACCCCAAGGTCCCTATTTATAGACATTTCACACATGTGCTATCTGATCGGATTGCCACCCGATCGGACAGCCATCCGATCGGATTGGCTTTGACAATTACAAAACCTGTCCAATTTTTCTCTATTCTATACAATATTTAACACACGCTCTATCTAACTATTCGCACAGTGGCATACGTACGAAAAAATCACCAACAAGCACCACGATCCCTCATTAACCCATTCCACCAAGTAAGAGCCCTCTTTTGAAACACACTAGAAGCAAACTCGACTTTGCGATTATCAGGACACTGGACAAGGCGGAAAGTGCTCTCAATGCTCTCAAACCACTGTAGGAGCCCCGTTGCTCCTTCAGAACCACTAAACTTGAGTGGGTTAGCCAAAATGAAACTTTTAAAGTTGCACGGAGCATTATTGTTGTTATTGTTGGCTTGGTTGATTTGAGTGATGTGATTTGGAAGTGCAGCAGCCATTTGCTACGCAATGATAGCCACCAGTTCGGCGTTAGGTGGCTGAGTATCACGTTGATGAGGCATTCTAAAAAGAGGAAAACATGAGAGAAAACGAGTGAGATGACATTGGATAAGAATAGAGTGTTACAAATATCGACAAAAGCAAAGATGGTGGTCATTCGTTTGTTACCACAAAGCAAACAAACTACACACAGTGACAAATCAAAGTAAATGGGTCATAACAATGTATCGCGAAGACATGTTTTAGCCTATAAATGGACACTCACCCCAAGAGTTCCCAGGTAAGAGTAACTGGTCCGATTATGTGGATCTGTACGAACACTCTAGCCTAGACAGAAAACTCGAGGTACAGGCATCCACCCTTCCAGATTGCACGTGTTCACATTATTTAGACGCAAACTTTGACGAGATTTTGAAAACTTGGATGGCACAAGGCCAAAAGAATCATTCAAGAATGGATGATTGATTTTCAAAATTGTTTTGGAAAATTGGAGGGTTCAAAACCTTATAACAAATCATCTACGAATAGATGATTGATTTTCAAAAATTGTTTTGGAAATTTGTGTTCTTGTTTTGGTTATCCCCTAAAGACAGGCGACGGTAATGTTTTAAGATCTAAACACAAGGTAACTTGTGTTAGGGTCCTAGAAAAGTTATAGTCTAGGTCAAAGCATTACTAATAACCTAATTCCCTATAACCATGGGCTCTGATACCAACTCTTCTGTCACACCCCGACCGAGTTAAAACAACAAACCGCGGTGGAAACGTCGGGGAGTGGAGCAACAGAATTATTGTTTCACAACCATGGTATTTAAAGTTTTGTTTTATTTATTAACATTGATTACATTGTCTTAAAACAAGGAAAACATAACATAAATTAAACTAGTCTTGCATCTTTTATTTTCACTAAAGCCCGAGTCCGCCTAAGTGTATCACGAACAACCCTATGCATCAGCTCCTGAAAACACATGTGAAAATAGGTACGTCGGCATAAAAATGCCTGTGAGATACATAGGTTTTGTTGAAACAGGATTCATGACTTGTAAGTTAAAAGAAATGTTTAACAAAAGGTTAGTCATGAATCTTGTTAAAAAGTTTTCTTTTATAAATCATACGAAAATCAATATGAAATTCAAATGATATTAAAGAAAAGTGTAAGGTTAACTGAATAACCAAGTAAAATGAGTTTGTATACGATATGTTGTTTGTAAACCAATATTTTGTAAAAATCTGTTGTTTGTGTAAAATGTATCTTGTCCTTGTTGAGATGATTTAGATAACGCTACGATATGTAATATCATAAAAGCACTTATATATAGGAAGTACCAGCGGCGTATCCACCATGCTTTTATCATACTACACATGTTTCGTTATTTAAATCACTTGTTAATAAACCATCAAAATGTCTTGTTTAAACAAATGTCAAAATGTTTATGTGTAAAGAATGTCTAATGTCAAATGTAAATCATGTCATGTATAACCGAATGTAATGTATGGCAAGTAAGAAGAATCTACTCAAACCATATGTATAATGTCAATGCGTAACCAAATGTAATGTATGGTGAATAAAAGTATAACTCAACCCCATAAGTAAAATGTACAAAACAATGTATTTGATATAAATCATAGTTTAAATCAAGAGTTATGTTTTGCAAAATCCATGATTTACTGATACAAACATTTATATGGTAATGTTAAATGTATACATTCAAGCTTTGAGACTAGAGGATAAGCCTTTAAACAAATTAAAGGTATATCAAAAATGTTTTCGGATTCTGTCATTCCTTACATCCAAACAAACCTAGGATTCCCGGAATGGGGGTTGTCAATTCCCTATGGTACCACTACATACTACCGAGCGGCGTGATCAATGTTAATGAACGTATTTTAGTTTTGTTAAACAAACCAAATGTCATACCAAATGTAAGCATGTTATGTGAAATAATGTACTAAGTATGCTAAGTAAACATACGAAGCAGAAATGTCAAGTAAATCGATGTGTCCATATGCTGAGTAAACATATGCAACAGAAATGTAATGTAAATCAATTGTACCCATATGTTGAGTAAACAAATGCAGCAGAAATGTAATGTATGAAATCAATGTGCTAGCATGCTCAGTCAACATGTATAGCAAATGGCAATTGAAATCACGTACTATATGCGTACTAATGAACATAGCATGTATATGTCATAAAGCATGAAAGCATAAAAGTAACAAGTATGCACATGTGTTTCACCCCAAAATATTTGAAAGCGGTAAAAGAGGGGAACTATGTACTCACTTGATATTGCTTAGTAATCTTGATATAACAATCAAATAACGCTAGAAGGAATCAATCGGCACCTAATATAGATAACTACGTTAATAAACCGGACCTAAATCGGAAGATCGGATAGAATGAGGTCTCGTAAACCAAATGAGCATTGGAACTCATATGATATAGTTTAACGAAGCCTACATTCTAAATCGGAACCTAACCTAACTGCTTATGACCCGTTATGACTCGTTTAGGTAGCTTACGCTACTTTAACGCGTCATTCGCGCAAAAGCGCAAACGAGTAGCCTAACTAGTCCTATGACAAGTATTATATGCCCAAACATGTTTAATAATCAGTTTATGTGGCAAAATTTAAGTTACATATGCTTAAAATGAAATTATGCGCAAAAAGGGTATTTTGGTCATTTACCTAAGACATATAAACTACCTATCATATAACTAAGTAAACTAAGTGACCATAAGGTATAACCTCGGAAGGTTATTCCCTATACAACTATGGTCACAAAATATGTTTGGTTGGATCCTAATGATCGACCAAACGGGTCGGGTTTGAAAGTCTAAGCGGTTGTTTAGACCGCTTATCTTACGACCCTATATAAGCACTAAACTAAAAGTGACGAGTTAAACATGTTTTAACATGTTTTAACATGTTTAACTAAGTTAGAAAACAAGTTTGATATCAAAACAAAATGTTTTGATACCTGAAAATAGCTTCGTTGCAAAATACGCATAAACACGTATTTTGACCAAAACTATGACTCGTCACTACGCCTAATCAACGTGGTAATCAGTAGGTATAATCACAAGGGACTATAACCATCGTGATTACGCTCACGTTGCAAAGTTCAAATGAACTTTGTGTTGACCAAAGACTGGTCAAAGCAGAAAGTCAAACACTGTTTGACTTTTGTTCTTGAAATGCATAAAAAGCATGAAACAATCTTACAAAAGGTCCAAGCAAGGAAGTATTTGATTCAAAATACTCAGGTATGAAGCCTAGACTTCAACTTAGAGCAGGTTTGAATCAAATGGGCAAGTTGGAATGAATGAAATCGTTGGGTATTTATAGATTTTCAAGAACCGTTAAGATCGTTCCTCGTAATTTGAGCTTTGATCTTGGCCCTCCATGTGTTACCCATTGTTTTGTATACCATGGGACTTCAAAAACCAGCTCATAGAGTGAGAAAACCATGTCCAAAACCCAGGAATTTGCTGCTGTTTGCAGAAATCCATTTTCTGCACATCTAGGGGTCTTTCGCAGTCTGCGAAGACAGGAGTAATGGGCTTCGCGCCCCTCCTAGGCTTCTGACCCGCAACTTTTGCAAATTGGCAGAACAGGGCCCTGATGCGTAAAAATTTGATTTTTGACACGTTTAAGCCCCGTTAATCCATTTTCAAGGCACAATAATGAAGTTAAAGTATAGGGGGCATGAAATATGCTTGAAAATATCTCGGATGTCGGTTCGTTTGGTCGTACGATCTCGTTGTTCGGTTAATTACAACGAAACACGAACGGACGCAAAAAAACGATCCAAATTACGCGACGAATGGTATTTTAGAATTCCAATCACTAAAATAAAATATTTTAATGATTTCATAAATTTTTGGATGTCCGGATATGTTCAGAACGTAAGATGTGCGCGAAAATGAAAACTTATGCACTTTTTGACGCTTTTAGTCCCTGTTTGATCAAATAAGTTTATTTTCGCATACTGAACCCCTCAAAGCCAATTTCTAAGCTATGTAAAGGATATTTATGGTATGTTTAACTTATAATCAAGTTCCGGAGTGTTCGTTACTATTCAAATCGGCATACTTTCGCAGTTTGTCGCAAATAGTCCTTGTAAGCGAATAAACTTGTTTTGCCATACCAAACCCTTTAAAACTTATTTCCAAGTTATGTAAAGGTTATTTAAGGTATGTTAAGCATATGTTGATGTTCCAGAGTGTTTGTCGTGTTAACTGATTACGTTTACAAATCAGTTTGCGTATAACTTTCCAAAAAGCGATTTAGAGTTTAAAATCGAACAAAATCAAAACGTGCAAAATGTCAAACATAAATAAACAAACATTGGGGTTAAATCACATTGTTTTATTGATAATTGAACTGTTCAGAGTTTGTACAATGATCCGGAATCATTTTCAGCAATGTTTTGGAGAGATTTGGTCATTTTTGCAAATGCTTATGCCAAATTTCACATTACTTATGATCTGATTTTCTAAACATCAACACATATCCTTTAAAGGATTTTACCCTTTTTTCATATGTGATTTGGGTAAATTTCAAACTCCTTTCAACACTGGTATTTTACTACCATAGTTTGGAGTTGATCCTTGGTTATGTTTGATGCATATTTTAGACTACTGATTTTCTCTTTAATTTTAAACAATTTTGATTTAATCTTTTGAGGGTTTTCAAAACTGTTGTTCACATATAAGATCTTGTTCCTAAGATTTTGTTCATCTCTCTTATGTTACCAAAAGCATAAAAGCAATTTTCTGAACATAGGTCTTTAATGACTTGAGATGAACCCTTAGCAGCAGTCAATCATGGAACCAACATAATCTTCATCATAAACACTGAAGTATAATAAAACTGTGAATGAATATACCCAATCCGAAATTGTTAGACATTTTCATAAATCTAACAACCATCGGTGGCTTAAATAAACTATCAGTGTTACGTGACATCTAACAACCTGTAACAAACTCTAAACACTGATACACTAAACACTGTTACATAAGAAACACTGATACATAAATACTGATGTTGAATCCACTGTAGATGCTGAACCACTGCTGTTACTGAGCAGTGGTTTTCCTTTGGTTGATCAGGCCTTAGGTACATCAGTGCTTGTGTTTAACAGGGTTTTGTCTTCAACAGTGGATAGGCATCATCAGTCTTTAAGTCCATCAGTCTTTATAAGGAGCAGTGGTTAGTTATAACAGTCCTTAGCATGATCAGCTGTTATAACCACTGCCATGGAGGGAACTTAGATCCGCATTGCTTATTGTGGATCAACTGTTGGGATCCAGTTTTGGCTTTCCATATCATCTGTTCTTTTCAGGCTTGATTGCATGACCCAACAGTTCTTTAGTTTCCTGTTCAATGGATTTAAGACAACTTTTAAAGTCAAAATTGGATCTTGAAATTGAATGGGTTGACTTCAAAAGTCAAATTTCAAATCTTACACTTGTTGAATTTCTGATAAACTGAAAAGTTCTTGTGGTAGTCTTCCTTTGATTGAACCAAACTCCATAACCCTTTGTAGAACAACCATATTTCAATGTAAGATTACTTTCTAAAGAAAATTATTTTCGGTTAACGCAAAGGAGAACTCACAGAATGCTTAACGATGTTAAGGTCGAAAACCAAATTGGCGGCTCACATTGCCGGAAGGAATTGTTGCTCAAATCCTTGAACAATATTCATGACAGCTTAGATTGATACCAGTAAATCATAAAAGTCAAACTAACGTTTACTTCACACTAATCACTATTCAACTTACACATAACTAAGGGAATTCATCCCATTTAAATAAGGCATAGCTCCAAACAGAGTGTTGTGAGCTAAATTCCTACACAAAGTCAAAGTTAAAGTTAAAGTCAATATCTATTTGCTTTTTAGTTTGTATAAAATGAAAAGATTCACTCACAATTCACTGATGCTAGAAAACCTTAAACTTACTTTTGGCTAATCTGAATGAAAAAGACAACAGTCTTTCATCCGATGCTAGAAAACCTTAAACTTACTTTTGGCTAAATTCCTACACAAAGTCAAAGTTAAAGTCAATTCACTTTTTTTTCTTTTTTGCAAGTCGTTTTGACCTTGGGGTTATGATTCTATACATATAAAGACAACAACGACAGTTGTCGGGGACATCAATACATGTCAAATGGGTAGAAATACTCGAAATGTATGGTATACTTAGATGTGGCAATTTTGACTCAATTTGGGTTTTGTTCCAGATCAAATGGGTCATTTAGGAGACAAAACACCAACTATAAGGACTGCGTAAACGGGTGTCTGAGAGGTACATTAAAAACAAATAAAGTGTCATCAATAAATAGCTTCCATAAGTCAATGTCTAGTGCAATAAAATAATGTTCAGTACCTTAGCAAATGATGTCGCCTCTCCAAATGAACGTCTAAAGTTTGTCTCTTAACCAACTCATGTTCTCGAAAGTCAAAATACTCAAAGCGGATGGAAGGTCTGAGAAATGATAGATACACTTTGTATCAAAATTGTTGATCAAAATATGATATGATAGACAAACAAACCTGGAACTGTTTTGATGTGTATTTAGTGGAAAGACCATTTTAAATACCCAAATTACTTGCATTCAAATAACACCAATAAATCATTCACCGATAAATAAACTAACTTACCAAGTAAAAATTCACATCAATTATCGTACCAGTTAAAGAATTACTATCACAGTAAATTTTGAAGCACCGACACAGAAGATGATAGCAACATGAATAGAAGTCTTTACACCTAGCTTAGAAATAGAATGGGGTGTATCATCACCCATAGCAGTACTCTTTAGATCAATATTCTTCTTGTAAAATCCAAACTTACAACTGAGTAGGTGGTCAAATATATAAATAAAAATGTATACTAACCAAATCGTCAAATATATGAATAAAAAATGTATACTAACCTAATATTTGTGAACTGAAATCATCGAATTGAGGAACTCTTCAGTATCCGACGAAAGATTGAAGTCGTCGCACTCTCATCTTTACGGTTAAGAAATTGATGATTGCATTCAAATGGCAGATTAATGGTTGTAACTGATGATTGCTTCATGATTTCAATAGATATAACCTAGAAACATTCATGATTTCAGTGATGATTGCTTCATGATTTAAAAAAAAAAAAACTAACCTCATCTTCTTCTACTTCTTCCTCCGGTTCCTCGCTGGCGGCGTCAACGGCGGGGATTCCGATGTCATCTTCGTCAGAATCAGCAGTGAAAGCTTGGACCGATTCTAGATGGCATCGGTTTTTTGGTTGCTGGTGATGTAAAGAGAAGAAAGTGGGATGAGAGAGAGACCAGGGTTTTGAAATGAATTTGAATCTGGATGAGAGGATGTAGAGAGAGAAAGTGAAATGTGAAGTTGAAATGTGAGTGTTTGGAAGGATGTGAATTTGAAATTGGATATAATAACGTGAGGGTTTGGAGGGGTGTGAATTTGAAAACAATTATGTATTATGTATTTTAAATAAATAAAAGTGATATTTATGATGTAATAATGAAGTAAGCAAAGCTAAGTTGGCATAGCTCATTGGTTGACACCTAAGCAAAGGCTAGATCATCCTCTTTCTCCTTTAATAGAGAAGAGAGTTGTATTAATGGTTTTATATTTTTAAATGACTAGAAATTTAGATTTTTTAAATGAACACTTTTAAAATCCATTGAATAAGAGATTGAGTAAAGAGGTTCTCATTCGGAATTTTGGGCAAGCACAAACGAGAAGTCTTAGGGGAGGAGAGCTAAACGGAAGAAAGAAATGATGTGTTGGCATCTAGGTGTTTGTGGATAGCTACGGTAGATGCTTTAATATTAAGATTGTCCGTTG
The DNA here is from genome assembly GCA_030545235.1 of Helianthus tuberosus. Lineage (NCBI taxonomy): Eukaryota > Viridiplantae > Streptophyta > Magnoliopsida > Asterales > Asteraceae > Helianthus > Helianthus tuberosus. The sequence goes on along the minus strand of CM060430.1, from coordinate 133,814,194 downwards.
TGGGCCTGAGTGGGGTGCCACCTAAACCCTTTGCGCGTAAGATCAAGATTGTCCGTTGTGGGTGTGAGTGAGGGTGCCACCTCATCCCTTTGTGCGTGGAAATCCCCGCTGGTGTGAGTGTGGCCACATAGTTTGATACCACCACTACACCTCTTCAAGCAAATGAATGTAAGTGCCTTCGTGTCTATTGTGTTAAAAGTGATATCACTTTTTTTCACACTTAGGCATTATAATTAGTCTAAATTTAGTAATTGGTCAATTTTAAAAATGAACTTAATTTAGTAGATTAAACTTAAATTATAGCAAGCCAAAACTCGAAAAACTTAATTTTTTTGGGATATAATTGTAATATTTTTCTTTATTAAGAAAAAGAAGTATATTTGACTTGATTGAATTCGAACATTTGTTTAACCATGAAAATCCAAACTTCAAGTTAACTTTTCAACAAACGTTGGCTCATATCCATCTCAACACGCAATAATGCCATAATAAAATATTTTTTCAGATCATGTGTAATTTTTTTTTAATTTACTTTAAACATGGTAACATACAAAAATGTCATTTATAACTATGATATGATATTGTTTGATTGTGTTTTGATAAGTTATAATAAACTTAGTTTATTATGTATAGTATGTTGTAAATTCGTGTATCATATACACAACGGTCATATAATATAAACATTATCATAATATGATATGTAAATATTTACGTAACTATCGTATTTTAATTGTCATATGAATGTTTACAATGCTAACTTAAGTGTCATTTACGTCCCTATGGTTTGTCCATATTTTTTATTTCAGATCAAATTTTAATATTGTATTATTTTCCTCCCTGACATCTTTAAAACATGTCATTTTAGTCCAAAAATCAAACCCGGTTAAAAAAATAAAAACTTAGTTAGCTCAAGGACAAAATGGCCATTTTAAATAGATTTTTATATTTCATTTTTTTAAAGAAATTGTTAAGAGAAAATTTTGCCGTTCATTAAATAAGAGTTTTTAACTGGGGTTTTTTTTTTACTGAAATGACACGTTTTGAGGATGTCCGAAAGGAAAATGATACAATTTTAAAATTTGGTCTGAAATGACAAAAATGACAAATCTCGATAAATGACATTTAACACAAGAAATAATTACATTATTCAATATATCTTCGAGTTAAATGCTTGGTTGGTCCCTGTGGTTTGCAAATATTGCAGACTTGGTCCCAGTGGTTTACTAATTACAGAGTTGGTTCCAGTGGTTGTAAATTTTGCACTCGGGTGGTCCTTGTCACTAACATAAGTTAGATTTTTCAGTTAAGTGTGTGTAAAATATATGTTTTACCCCTAAGATTAAAAAAAAAATAGAAACAAGTGGGCCCACCAATCCCACCCTTCTTCTTCCCCACTCCACCCTTTAAAACCACCCACCACCACCAACTCCCTAAACCACCATTACCAGCCATTCCCGTCGCCCCCTTTGCTCTACCACCTCTGCCTTCAAATCCCTCTCAATAATTAAATCTCTCTCTCTAAATTAAACAGTTCACCCTATCATCTGGTTCATAACCAAATCACAGATTAATTTGTAAATATAAACATAAGTACAGAAAATCATCTAATTCAAACTTTTGCGATCAAGAATTAACATAATGAATTAGAGATAACAACAGAAAATCATCTAATTCAAACTTTTGTGATCAAGAATTAACATAATGAATTAAAGATAACAACCTGATCATGAACAGGGACATTACCAATTCTCTCAGATAAAAAAACTCCATCTTTCTGAGGCCGATGAATAGTCGAAAACCGACGCTTACATATCGAACACCGAGACTCAATCTTAGCCCACTCCATGATACACACGAAGCAAAAAATAATGATCGCAGCTGTCAAGAAAATCTCGTAGAGACATCCCCTTATCCAACAAACACACACTACAAGTCCCCCGCTGCAACTCATCATCGTCTTCGTTTTCAATCTTTGATTTGCCCTTTGAGGATGCTGATGGGGAATCTGAGCTTAGGGTTTTGAGTCGCTTGGATGGTGGAGAGTATTCAATGGTCTCTGATTTCTTATCCGGCGTCATCTCTGGTGAATTATCGATAGGCTCTTGCTTGATTGGCAACATTATTGGTGGTGTGGTTGCAGTTTGTTAGGTGGAGGTTATGATGAAAGTAAAGGGGCGTGTCATTGAACCACCAAGGGGGCGACGGGAATGGCTTGTAGTGGTGGTTTGATAAGTTGGTGGTGGTAGGTGGTTTTAAAGGGTGGAATGGGGAAGAAGAAGGGTGGGATGGCTGGGCCTATTTATTTCTATTTATTTTTTTAATTTTAGGGGTATAATAGATATTTTACACACACTTAACTGAAAAATCTAACTTAGGTTAGTGACAAGGACCACCCGAGTGCAAAATTTGCAACCACTAGGACCAACTCTGTAATTAGTAAAGCACTGGGACCAAGTCTGTAATATTTGCAAACCACAGGGACCAACCAAGCATTTAACTCATATATCTTCACAAACATAATTCACAAGTAGACAATTTTAGTCTCTTAGATGCTATGCATTGAAGTAGCTACAAAACGTTACCAAAAACGATGTGCGACTATTCGGTACGGTTGATTTATCACATTTTTTGTCTTAATTTAAAAGGCTATATTATTTAAATAAAACACTTCTAAACCTTGATAAATTTAGGTAGTGTTTGGTATGCAGTAATGAGAGGCGGAATGGAATGGATGATTACGAGTGAATGAAGAAAAAGGTGTTTGGTTGGTCAATGGAATGGAATCACCCATTCCAAAAGGCATTTTATTCCCCTCAAAATCATTTCATCCACCCCCCATGTTTTTTTTTCATTTCATCCCCTCTTGCACCATTCATCAACAACACCACAACCCACCACCTTCGCCACAACCCACCACCACCACCCATCACCAACGCCATCGCCGCCACCCGCAACCCACCACCCCGACAGCCACCTCCACCGCCGCCACCCACCACCATCGTCGATGCCACCACCGCCACCACCAACGGCCGCCGTCGCCGCCACCGCCACTCGTCGTCGCCACTCGCCGCCACCACCACGACCCATCGCCACCGCCGCCACCCACCACCGCCACCTATAACCACCCACAATAACTACCACCGACCACCACCACTCACCGCTAATTTTATTCCTTCGTTTTTCTTGCCACCAAACAATACACAATAATAATTCATTTCATTCACACATGATAATCAAACAAGACATGGAATGGTAATGATCAATTACATTCCCTCGTCCATTCCATTTCTTCGTCTATTTCATTACTCCATACCCACGTTAATCATTTCTCAACAATCATGTTAAAATAATTATTCCCCATATGACATATATTAATAACTAATACATGTCGTTTTCTACGCCCACCATTTAAGACCATTATACAAAATTCCGTATGATGTTGAAATAGGATTTCTTAACTATTATTTCATCCCTATAAAACCAATTATTTTCCAGTGGCTTCACTAAACCCAAACAGTAAAGTTACTGGTTAGGATCAGAGCCATGTTGAGAGCTATGAGCACGAGGAGAGACTACAGGGGCTACGAGCCGTTGGCTAGTGGCGGAGCCCCAGTGGACAAACTATTGTCAGAAGCTAAGATGATGAGATCCAGGACTTTACCTATGAACTTCTTCGGTGAATCACCGGTGACGTTTGAGTCTGAACTGAGGACACCGGCTAGAGAACACGTCGTAGACAAGCAAGTGAAGAAGGTGAGCAAGGTTCACCCGATCTTCTCCATATTCGAGAAGAGAGGCAGGAGGAAGAAGGCGACGGCTAAACCGGAGTTCTCAAGGTACTTGCAGTACCTCAAGGAAGGAGGTATCTGGAATGCTAATGAATCTAAGCCTGTGATATATTGATTACTTTTGTAAGGCTGTTAATTATCCATTTGTAGTTAACTATGTTGGGAGTTATGAGGTTTATATATTGTTCTGTTTTAAACTGTCAGTTGTCTCCATTAACTTTACTAACATACACTTTTTCATGTATGATAAACATCCTATGAGTTTGTGAGATGTCTTTCTTAAAAGGCCCCGAATTGATTAGAATAGAGACATCAAAACAGATATTGAACAAACAATCATTAGTGTTCAAGTGGTGGTCACGGGTATTTAAGTTCCACCTGTAGTGGATCCAGGTGAGTTTTTATCACCAGGTCTCAAGTTCGAGTCTGTATTATAGTGGTTTTTTAAATTGGGGATTTATTGTGCGAGGGCACTCTCTAGCGCGGATCCGGTTAAGACAACGTATGCTAGACCTCCCAACATTCGCGAGTAATCCACAGCGTTAAAAAAAAAAGATATTGAACAACCTACGCCTTTTATTATTCCATATATAAATTTGCAACTTTCTTGTGCATCATCACTTGTACCCTATGCTTGGGGTTTTTTTCAAAAAAAAATTTGATTTTCCACTTCCAACCTTAAAGTATTATCTTTTAAATTTTAACTCATTACTTGATTTTCCGCTTTTAACCTTAAAGTTTTATCTTTTACATTTTAACCCATTTGAAATTTTTATACTTTTAACTCAAACTTTTTCATCTTTTATAATTTAACACAACACTTTATTATTTACAACTTTGGTCCCCCATACTTTTTATCTTTCTCAAGTTTTTCGTTTTACGTTTCGTTCTAAATTTTGCGAGTTAACATGTTATAGCGTGCATGTGAGGTTCAACGTTTTTGCTCTATTTTCCAATATTTGACAGACCCGTCGCAACGCGTCCATTTTTTCCCTTTTGAAAACTTCACCGCAATGGGCGGGTCCTAGATCGACTAAGTTATTATTTTCTACGTTTTATGTTTCTGGTTAATTTCTTCGCATTAACACACTGTAACGGGTGTGTGTGGTTCAACGATTTTAGTCTCATTTTCGTTCAGTGTAATTTTTACCATTTTATCTATTTTATTTTTACAATGTTGAGAGTCGGTGCCGTTGTGGCATTGGTGCTACCTGGCACGGTTTTACGAACGTTTTTAACCTATTAAATTTTTTACTAATATTTTGTTTCGGTTTACCCCTATACTTCCTTTACTTAGAAACTATTTTTTACGTGCATATTTTATGTACGGGTATATATAAATATGATTTCTTCTATATTCCGACGTAAACTTTTTTTATAGATGAGTCATGTCAAATATAATACGTTTTCGTTTAAAGAAACCATTTTTACGTGCATATTTTTATGTACGTTTTCGTTTAAGGAACCCATTTTTACGTGCATATTTTTATGTACGTTTCGTATAAATTCAAGTTATTGTTCGATATGAATTTCATTTACTTTACGTTTGATCCAATGACAATGCTTATACAGGTTACATTGAGTTCAACTGGATACGTCGAAATGTGTGTTTTCATATGGTTAATACATTATATAACGTTTGGACTAATTCATTCAATGTTTACGATGTACCCGCGCCGCAACGTGGGCGGGTCTTTAACCCTAGTTATAAAGTAAATGCACACCAATTATAATAACTTTATTTTGGAAAACAAAAAACCTCGCCTACTCAAATAAAAAGTTAAATAAAGACTCAATCTTTACACAAAACACTAAAAATATGACTTCATAAACAAAAACTCCTAAAATAAATAAACCAACTAAAAGACACTTGTACCTCCTAAACTACTAGACTTTGACAAAATTATTCACGTTTCTTTCTTTATTTTTATTTGAAGAACAATTTTTAGGTTTTGTAGGATAAATACATCTTTATTTGAAGAACAATTTCTAGGTTTTGTAGGGTAAATACACCAAATCTTCACTCTACAGAATTTGAATGCCTAACCTTTCTTTCTTTCTTTCTTTGTAACGAACATGAATTTTAAATAAATTCGGTAGCTCAAAGAAATTTACGGATTTATCTTTAGATATCATTAGTAAATAAGGCGTGCATTCAATACATGATCAGTTATAAAAATGTGAAACCGTATTAACATTTGTACATAATGCATACCACATTTAGTTAATGAGAGGATGTGATCGTTATTGGATCTAGTTTATAATATAAATATAAGAGTAAATTACAAGAATGGTCTTTGTGGTTTGTTCAAAATCTTGATCGATTTTGTCATCAAAGTTTTTTTTTATGTTAGTTTAAATCTCCATGGTTGACTTTTTTTCTCACTTCTGGTCCAAATAGCTAACGGAGTTAGTTTTTCTGTTAATGTGATGTCAAATTACCTCTTATTATTAGGAGCATTATTGTTATTATAGTTTTAAATTTAGTATAATAAAAATATACTAACAATATAATTACCATTGTAGCTTATGGCTTTCTGGTGCATTGAAACTTAAGGTTATTTAAATCCAATATCCCTTAAATTAGAATTTATGTTATAATGGTCAAAGATTGCATGTTAATCTATAATACAACTCTTTTTAAAATATAACTTTTTAAGAACAAAATTAAAATTTTCATGTTTAAAGACACTTAGAGAGTTAGCGTCCTAAAATGAGGGTGAAATTACCCTTTTGTCCTTCTACTTAACATATATATTCGAGTTTATAAAGTTGGAACTCCCAAACACACTTTAATCCCACATTGCTTGCTTGTGGAAAACATTGTCAAAGAAATCTGTTAAAATTTAAAAATATAGAAGGGTAACTCAATAAAGTTCCTTACAGGCTTTGTTAAGTTGTTGACAGGCCCTGTGGCATGTTTAGCTTTAATTTTTTTCTTAGTTTATAGAGCAATTAAAAAATTGAACGGAAAATTTTGATTTTGGTTATGGTTGGCTTAAAACCAAATCAAACTGTAACACCCAAAACTCGAATTATTTAGTTGCTAATATGTTATCACGTTTAAAAGAAGGAAATGTAATAACTAGGTTATTAAACCAAGTTAAATGCTTGGTTAAAACATATAAGAATATGAAATATGGTAAATTATGAACAAGTGACAAACATGAGGGGTTGATATGGAATAAATGGAAAGATAAAATATAAAATAAAAATTAAAACCCTCAAACACACACCTGGGCGTGTGTGTTCGATCAGAGGAGAAGAAGAAAGGCGGAAACCCCTCTCAAACCCTAATAAACGAATTGGATGGGTTTCAGGCTGAATTCAAACTTTCATGAGCCTAAATAGTGATTATCTAAGCAAGCTTTAGCCAAGGTATGTCTTAATTCTCAGTTTTGATGAACAACCATGAAGTGGGTTTTGATGAAAACGTGAGTTTGATGTAAATTAGGATGAAAGCTTGCTAATGTTATCATGTTTAAGTTGAATCTTGGCTAAATTTTAGTTATCTTAGTGATTTAGAATGAAACCCATGTTTATGAGTATGAGAATGATTATGACGAACATGTGTATGTTGATGATTTTGATTATGTTGATGCATATGTTTTGTGCTAGGTTTTGATAGTAACATGATGTAGACGATAATGTGATCTTGTTTGAATGAAATGATTCATGAGGTGAATATGGGATGAATATGCTTAAATTACTTGTACATTATGCTTAGATGTTAGTACGCACGCCAAGTGATTGATGAAATGTCTAGGTGAAATTAGATTAAGAGATATTTAGAAAAGATTTGATGAAAACTAAATCTGTCAAGAAAGTTACAGCCGAATGTAATCGGCTGTAACTGGGTCAAATCTTGTAAAAAACTAATGTTAATTGAGTTTGTGATGAACTCCTAAGAAAAACCTTTCAAACCCAACTGGAATTGCATTTTTTCGACAAAAATGAACGTTTTATGAATTTTTCCGTATCGAAGGTTCAGGCTGCGTTTTCTGGCAGAATTTGCAGCCCATTACGAATGTCATAACTTAATTCAGAAAAAACTAACTAGGTTAGGGTAAAAGGACACCTCCTGATAGAAGCAGTAACATAAAGGGCATCCCGTGTAATTTCATTAGTTGAAGGACAGTGCCTGCAATTTGGCTCAAACTTAAAGGACGTAAAATGCAATCTACTCATCTCTAAACTAGAACCATCAACACTTACCAATAGTTTCTTGGTTCCTTTGAGACATCTCATGATTGACAGCTTCGTAATACCGCAACCTGTCCAATAACCTAGCAATCTCAAAGTTCTTGGACTCTAACTGCACTTCCATCTCCGCCTCAATCTCAGCCTTAGCAACGCCCCTACCTATAGAATTTGACACAAAGCGGATAACATTAATCTGACGAGATAACTCTTTTTCAAGATCATCTTCAGATTGGTCCTTCAACATGACAAGATCTTCTGGAAGATTTAGACCAACAAGAGATAACTGTTGGCAAACCCTCCTCCATTGGCTTTTCATGTCGTTTATGCAGTCTTCTGCTTGCTTTCTTTTATCCACCTCTGTCAGTAAACTCAGTCGTATCTCGCGTAATTCAGCCTCGACATCATTCGAAAGGATCTGGGACCCACTCTCAGATGACAATTCTGAAGCAGGGAATGCAATTGAAACCATCATCAATATGATTTTCTAAAAATTAATGATTGCTATTAACTAATGACACAAACCAGATGGTTACCTTCCCATGCATCATAAAATTCAGAAACCGAAGAGTTGAGATTCAAAGAACGAACCGCTCCATAACTGCTGCCCTGATCGGTGCTGCTGCTAACACTTAATGAATCTTGCGGGTCAAAAAAATCATCCATATTATCCTGCCCAGCTACCACATCGTTGTTACTGATGGTCTCATCCCCAAGATCCCCACTAACCACAATATTTGAATCGGTGTCTTCAACAGATTCGTTAGCATTATCTATGCCATCGACAACCCTACAAGATTCAATATCTTCTGCTTCTAAACTTCTCACTCTGTCATCGGTCTTTTTATCAGCTAAAGCTTGACGTATAGCCGCATCGTCCTCGGAGAAAGCCTTGGAGAGACGTGGACCCCGTCGCTTGTGATTAACAACATATGGCGATGAGGCAAATGATGATGGGACATCTGGGAGTGGGGTCGGTTCAGGGGTAGTATACAGAGCAGGTGAAATCTGGTTCCAATGATGCCGTTTATCTATATTTTTGGTACTATTTCTTATATTTGGTGGTTTTTCAGAACCGTTAATCTGAATGTCCAGCCTAGAATCACTGACACTCTTTCCTGGTGCCATTGGCTTTGAATCTTTTGGTTCAATTAACCTATCTAAAGCTAATGTTGTAAAAGGCATTGCAACATCAAAAGATCTCAACAGCTTCACCCTTCTATATTTTACACAAAACAATTTCAACATCAGTAGCAGAACAGTACCAATTAAGCACAATTACAAACACGAATTAACCTAAATCTTTTTCCTTAAACAATAACTGGCAACCTAACATGATTCAGAACAAAAAATCAATCACTTATCAACACCTTTAATCTGAATTCACTCAATACTAACAACTTTTGTTCTACAAATTTCACCTCATTTATTAAATAAGTATTGAATCAATACAAACTATAAGCACGTAGAATCAACATATCAAAACACACGATAAGAGATATTTTATTCATTTATACTACAATTACAAACACAAATAAACCTAAATCATCTCACTACCTCAATATGTGGCCACCTAACTTTTGTTCTATTAACTCACCTCATTTATTATGTAAAATATCTATCGAACAACTACTAGCTATAAGCACGATAAATAAACATATCAAAATACTCGATAGCGATATTTATGCATTTATACTACAATTACAAACACAAATAAACCTAAATCTCCCCCTTCCCCAATATCTAGCCTCCCGAACATAATTTAAAACTAAAATTCAATTACTTGTTAACACCTATAATCTGATTTAACTACATACTTAGAACTTCAAATCTACAAATCCATCTCAATTATTATGCAAAAATATGCATCAAATCACTACAAACTATAAGCACGAAGAATAAACATAACAGAATATTAAATATACGATAAGGATAGTTACTCATTTACACTAAAATTAAAACCCTAGACCATCCCCAAACTGAACAATCGCAACACGAAACGACTTTCAGCTTCCAAAACAACAGTACTTAACATAAATTCAATTCTTCAACATACTTACACATCAAAATCAAAACTCAAACACAGAAAATCAACATAAGCGCTTGAATTAAAGCAAAAAGCAGGAATAAATAACTTTGACTATACATACAAAACTAACTATATGTATAATAGGCGGAAGCAGTTGTAAGTATAAAAGAGTTGTACCTTAAAGAGTGAGTTAATAGCAGTAATCAATCAGAAGGTGTAACGAGAAAGAAAGAAGAAAAGTAGATAATGATCGGGTGAGGAGGGAGAGTCATTTGGTATGTTCCTTCCTGGCTTGTGGAAGAAGTCGAGAAGAATCGTGTAGTCGTTGGCTATCGTACGCGCCACGTATCAACGCTATGAATTTCCGTTTTTTTCTTGGTATTTTTTAGTAAACTACGGTTTGCATCCTTATGCTTTGACGTCAAGATACTTTTAAGACCCTATATGTACACCTTGGGTTCTAATGGTGGTTGTTTTAACTTTTAAGCCTCCAAGGTTTTGAGAATATTTTCTATGTCCCTTCATCATTCGTTACAAGGAACCCGTACAATAAAGCAGAGTGGTCAGTTTCAGTACAATAATAAAATATAAAAAAAGGTTTAAAAAGGAAAAAAAATAAGATGAAAGTGTTAGTTACTAGGATGTTAAACAACCATTGTATTGAAAGGAAGGATGTGATCTTTAGTTAGAATGATGAAGAATTAAATTTATTGAAAAAATGAAAGGATTGGATCAAGTCAACACAGAATGAGTTTGAGTCGAATTGGGTTTATATAAAAAAGAGTTGTTTAAAAAAGTATATAATTTGTGAAACGAACTCGGCTGAAACAAGTTATTTTAGATGAAAAATATCAAAATAAGTTCACCGCCATATTTAAAGTTATGGTGGCTAATTGTGATGACGAGCAAGGTGGTGGCGGCGGTTATTGTTTTGGTCACGGTGATCAGGTCGTCGGTGATCTATAAGTGGTGGCAGATGGCGATTAGTAGTCATTTCATTTATGCTTGTGTTAAGTTAGCAAGTATAATAAGGTGTGTTTCACTATATGGTTTGACTGTTTGAGTGACATAAATTAACCCATTTAACAAGGATGTTAATATTCATACATGTCCCCTCTATTTCTCTCTATATACACATAGATACATAGAAAGATAAAACGAAAAAACATATAACAATAAAATATATGTGTAGGGATAAGATTACCCTTTAACAAACAATTATCCAAATAATTTTTTCTTGAATAACAAGTCATGATTGGCCATTGTTATGATTTTTAGGTAGTTTAAGCAATATGATTTTTGTTTACGCATTTTGTGCAAGTTTGAAGATTTTGTTCATCTTATTTTGTTAAGGTTCTAATATTCACCATGGGTATTTTACGAGGGCTAGTAACTATCTTTCGGAAACTTGACGGCCTTATTTGAAAATAGAATCAAAATATAATACTCAATATGTAACTTTGCCACTAAATATTTGAGTGGCCTCCGCTCCGCCCGAGGCACGATGATGATAAGATTCAGATTCTGGTATCTCATCGATGTTGATAGCCAAAAACCATTTCAAGGAATATTTGAATTTCGTTCATACGTTTTATACATGGTGATTATTTATATAACTACTAGAATTATCCGCGCTACGTCGCAGCTTTCGGTCTCCATCAATTCGTTCCGATACAATATCGACTCGGTTCTATATGACACCAGTTAGGGTCGTCTCCGATAATGACAAAAAACTTTTACACCTCGCACGAGACAAAAAAAAATTAAGCCCCCTCCCTATAATATCTCATCAATCATATATAAAAAATAACAATACAATGATAATTGTTATAAAATAAACAAAACAAAAGTTGTGTAGCAAAATGATCAAACTTACTTACTTAAGTGAATCATGAGGTTCTCATAGCACCCCCACTAGCCCCAATGGATTATAGTTTTTAATGTGGTTTTAGATTTTCGGCTTTTTTTATATATTAGGTAAATCCATTTTCTTTGCTTAATTGTAAAATCATTATAATTTTATTATTTTAAAACTTAATTTATTAATTGCTTACAAGTTTAAAGATAAAAAAAAAGCTTTTGAAAGTTTCAAATATAACTTTATTAAATCTCAAAGAAACTGAATTGATTAAGATGATAGAGGGGGAACTCGAACTTGGCATCAATGTAACGCTCTAACCATTAGGCCAAATAATAAGAAAAGATTTAGGTAATGTTTGGTATGCAGGAATGAGAGGTGGAATGGAATGGAATGAGTGATTACGAGGGAATGAAGAAAAGAGTGTTTGGTTGATCAATGGAATTGAATCACCCATTCCAAAAGGCATTTCATTCCCTCAAAATCATTCCTTCCACCCCCATGTTTTTTTTCCATTCCATCTCCTCTTGCACCATTCATCAACAACACCACAACCCACGACCTTCGCCACAACCCACCACCACCACCACCCACCACCGACGCCATTGCCGCCACCCGCCACCACCTCACCCCGACAGCCACCGCCGCTGCCGCCACCCACTCGCCACCGTTATCACCCACAGCTGCGACCAACCGCCAACGCCACTTGTCGCTTCCGCCCACCACCATCGTCGACGCCACCACCACCGCCACCGCCACCACCAACCGCCGCCGCCGCCACCAACCGCCACTTTTACTGCCACCCACCACCAACGGCCACCTTGTCGCCACCACCACTCTTCGTCACCACCGCACCGCCACTCGCCGCCACCGCCACCACCACCACCCATCGTCGCCGCCGACACCCACCACCGCCACCTATAACCACCCACAATAACTACCACCGACCACCACCACCAGTCGCCGCTAATTTTATTACTTCGTTTTTCTTGCCTACCGAACAACACACAATAATAATTCATTCCATTCACATGGTAATCAAACAAGACATGGAATGGTAATGATCCATTGCATTCCCTCGTCCATTCCATTACCTCGTCCATTCCATTCCTTCGTCCATTCCATTACCCCATACCAAACAGACCCTTATTATTTCGTATTTTTTTAGTGTTTCCCAATAAATCTCACACTATATATATATACAGGGGCGGATCTAGAGGTAATTTGGGGGTTCCCAGGAACCCGTTCGGTTCGTAATTTGTAGTGTTAAGTTATATAAAAACTTCCGAAGGAACCCTTTAATATTTTGTAGGGGAACCTTATAACCAAATGTGTCAAGTAGAAAACTGGTTCAGTGCGCTTTTCTTAAACTTAAGGTCCCGGGTTCGAGTCCGGGAAGGTCCTTTTTATTAAGTTTTTGTTCTTTTTTTTTCTTTTAACTAAAAAACGATTTTTCTTTCTATTATCTTTTTAACTAAAAAACGAATTAGGATTTAGATATTTACTCAAGCCTCCATTGACAAAACAACCCCTTTTGATTTTAGCTCCAAATCAAAGGGGATAACTCTAAATCGCAGAAGTCCGAACCAAAATTGAGGGTTGATTCCAGGGTTATTCTTGAAACTACAGGTTGCCTCACTGGGTCATGATACAATGAGGGTTGATTCCTGGGTTATTCTTGAAACTACAGGTTGCCTTACTGGGTCATGATACAAAATTTTGAAATCCCAAGTCTCATGTATACTTTGAAAATTGAAAATCATCTTTTTTTGTTCTTTTGTCAGGGTTTAAAGTAAGGTTAACGATTTGAGATGATATCAAGATTTGTATAAGGTACATTATTTCAGCCCTAGCTTTACCCCTGATTTTGCAATGTACGTTTGTCCTATTTTGGATGTTCCAATTTGACAATTTAGGTGTTACAACCTCAAAAAATGTTCATTATGAGTTAGTTTGTAAAATAAAGCTATTTTCTGAATTTGTGATCTAACATCTCCGTCTCAACCTCAAAGATTAGGTTCTTGTTTACAACTCACTAAATTCTTAATTATGAGTTAGTTTGTAAAACAAAACCTATTAAGGTGTTAAAACGCACTGAATTCTGATTTTGTGAATATACTTTGATTTTCCATGTGGGGAGTTCTTGGATTGACATCCAAATATGTAGACTAGCTTCTTGCTTACACTTCACTAAAACTAAAAGATAATTATGTTTATAAGTTTTACCTTAAAGAGTAGCTTCTAGTTCTGCATTTTTTAGGTTGTCCTACTTAGTTACCCGACTTATTGACCCGTTATGGCCCAACCTGTTGACCTGTAATGACCTGGCACTATCTAACCTAGTCAATTTTTGCACCCCCTGACGAAAAATACTGGATCCGCCACTGTATATGTATATATATATATATATATATATATATATATATATATATATATATATATACATGGTGGGGTTCTAGAGTGAACACTAGTGTATTTGTGAACTTAGTGAACAAATCCTGGTTATTGATTTACATCATCAAATCGTAAAATATAGTGTATTTTCATCATCAAATCCTGACCATTGATTTACACTTGTGTATTGATAATCAAAGGGCTAGGATTGGTTCACCAGTGTTCACAATCAAGGGGGTTGTTCACAAATGAACCTATCTACCTATCTATCTATCTATCTATCTATCTACCTACCTACCTACCTACCTATCTATCTACCTATCTATCCATCTATCTATCCATCTATCTATCCATTTATCCATCCATCTATCTATCCATCCATCCATCCATCCATCCATCTATCTCTCTCTCTATATATATATGTCCAGGTTCTTGTAAAAATGACATTTTTCGTGAAAAGTGTGAGAATGCATAAATGTAACGCCTCATTTTTGTAACTTTCCGTATTTAGAAAGCTTGACTTGTAATCCTATTTTCGAAAACTTGTAATCTCTTGTAATCGTATTTTGTTTCGAATCGTTGTAAATCCGAGACTTTGATCGTGATAAAACTGATCACTTTATGTGAAATATGCGTTGTTATTCGTACTTACTTATACATTCAAATCATACACTTATACGTTCAAATCATACACATACTTGAAGCAAATTCGTTATTCTTGTAAACACATGCACAACTATTGGAAATACGTGATTTCATACGTTTTATACATAAAATTCTTCATTCTATCTTTACAACACTTAATCCATGATTATATACTTGTTTGATACTTAAATGCATGTTTATTATACTTGAAACAACATAAAATACATTGTTTTGTGCAATATTTCAAACATAAAGGACTGAAATTGTCAAAAAATGAAAACTTGTTGGCTGATACGCGTCGCGACATGCGCGCCCTTACCCCCTCCCGGCTCCGCGACCCGCGGCCTATGACGATCCGCAGCAAATGGTTTCAGCTGTGTGCATTGGTTGATTTTGGCTTCATACTCCCAACTAACTTTATTAATTACACACGTAAACACTAACCCTAATCCCTCCCTATATAAAACAATACTTCTAAGCCTCATTTGCACTTTACAAACCTTCTAAAGACTCTCAAAATTCACTCCAAAATCCTCTAAATTCACTGAAGTATGAGCAGAAAGTTTAGGAGTTTCAAAGTGAGTTCTAGCTCACTTCTTCAACTATTTTCTTCTTGTTTCTTCTTCCATAACACTTGGGTAACCTCTAGGAAGGTTTTCATAAGATTACCATGGTAATCTAAGGTGAAACCTCACCACATTTGAGGTCCAAAGGGTGTGGTATTTTCTGTTTTGATTAATGTACTTGTAACTTCATTTTCTTTGTTAAAACCTGGTGGAATCTTGAATCCATCAAGCTCATAACTTAGTCTATAGTTGTGGGTTTGTGTTGGGATGATTTCCATTAAGTTATGAGTTCAAAAACTCTTTAATTTCAGTTTATACATACCATAATCCGAGTGATGAAAACAAGCATGATTCATCATCTTCTCCATATGATGAACTTGTGACATGTGAAGTGTGAACCATGGAAGCTTTGGCTTTCCAATCTAGTTCCACTCCTTCACTTGTGAACTTTATGTATAAACACTCAAGTGACTTCCTAGTATCAAAGTAACAAAGCCACGTCTAGCCTCCGAAACTTAGGATTACCTTTCCATGTCGTGTTAGCTCACCCGGGTTAGGATTTACTTGGTCACTTGAGCTGGCATTAGTTAGTTTTATTTCTTGTAATTCATGACCCTCCGAATCATCCTTGTGATGATTTCGTGTAGTGGTGAATCATATAAAGAGGTTTTAACCTCCATGCTTGACTTACATGATACTACATGATATCTATGATTGGACTTAGTTGTAGGATATTAATATAACTATATAAGTATACACATATATATAAACTTGTCCAAGTTTGTGATAATAATCGGCTAATGGTTATTCATCATGAACTAGGGCTAACTGCCTAACTTATCTACGATTCTAAGTCACTTGTTATTGATTCTAATGGACAACTAGGACCCATGAAATCACACATAACTTAGTGTCATAAACAAGTACTTAGAACTAGATAATACTTTCGTAAATACATACTTTTGTACTTTAAATTCCAAATCTGAATCTTCCATCTTAATTCCGTTAACTCACACACCTTCGTTTATCCTTGTAGGGTGACCTCGGTGTTCCATCCTCCAACTTACAACACTTCACGGGATTCAAAGGAAAGCTTTGCAAAACCGTGAGTACGCTCGAACGCCCCTTTTACGTTTTACACATTTTGGGTGCAATATGTTTAACTTAATTAAAATCACAAACACTTATACTTTATGCAGAAACAATCCAATACATGCATGCATATGTTATACTTGATTCGTTAATCTAGGTTTGTTCGTTTTGTGATTAAACTTGTCATTAACTTTGTACGAGCCTACCCTTAACATGTATAGCGCTATAGGAGTAACACACCTGTAAGAACCTAATTCATATTTGACAAAAGTCGCAGCGGAAATTCGTGCCATAATTTTTTTTCATTACAAACGTCTTAACTTACTTGAAAGTTCATTTTAAAATGTCTCTTTTACGAAAAAGAAGTATAACTTTTGTTTGCTAAAGTACATACTCAATTATTCCCGTAAAATCTATTTTGTGACTCGGTCTTCGATCTCTATTCCTCGTGGTAATCGCCCGTGATTCGTACAACCTGCACTCACCACATACATTCATAACATTAGTACACAATACATAAACAAGATTCATTCTCGTACACTTCCCATTTCGTTATCTTTCTAACTTTAAGCATGTCATCTGCGTATCCATATCCTGGTGAGGCTTCAATAATGTACCTGCACTATTTTTTATTCTCAAGGCACACTATTAATAACGTATTACTCAACGTATCTAATTCATGCATACATACATTCTTACATGCATACATACACATCTACATACGTACATACCTTCCTACATCTCTACATACATGCATATACACATACGTATCTTCATATATACATAAATACACATCCACATACGTACATACACTCCTACGTACACGTTCAGGATCTTGCATACCCCTTACAAACGCATACATTAATTACATGGTACTTAGACTTAGATTTTTAGCCCGTAAACATCAAAGGAACGATCAAAATCATGTTTGGGAGGCCTGCCGTAGTCCACGGATATCATACCGAAGCCTACTATACATAAATCAACTTAAATAACAAATTTCAGGTTTTTGGATATGGGGAGGGCGTCGGCGACGGCCCTTGGATTTTTTCTCGTAGCCAGAAACCTTCGTAGGCAGTTAAACAGCGCGTCGGGAAAAATGAAGGCCAGAGAAGGCGTCGGCGACGGCCCCTCTAAATGTTGTTTTTCTGCAGCTCCGTTTCGTCGTCCGTTAATGCTAAAACTTGCATAACGTTTGAACCGTTTACCCGTTTAACCTCACGTTTCTTCCTACATGATCGTAATTTGACATTCTATTATGTGAACTTGAAATCCCACATCCGGATTAAGGAAATTCTTAACTTACGCGCTATCGGCTAATTATTCATTTACGATTTATTCGACCCGTTTATGTTTTCATCAAACAACACATTCGTTTTAGCCCAAAACTTACATGAACATTATAGCCATAATACTTTTACATTATCCGGCGTTTCGTACTTGGGGTTTACGCACCCGATACCCGTTGTGCGTTAGTTCATTCATCTTATTCGATTATACTAAATCAAACTTTGTTAGTCCAAGTTTCTTTCATGAAATTGTTTACCCATTAGTCATAACTCATAACCGAGTCCTTCGACTACTTATCTGTACTTCCGCTTACCCATTAGCATACTTATGCGCAACTCTACCCGTTACCCGGTTATCATACCATAGCCATTTCTTACTCTTCATTCCGTTATAATATCAAGACCTCATTTTGACCCGTTACATCTACTTAGTGAAAATCATCGGTTTCATACAACCCATCCTTATTTGTCCTCAATTATCATACTTAATTAACTAGCACAAAACTTTACGTAAACAACTAAGAAGTGATTGCAGAAATCACTTACCTTATGCATCCGTGTTTGTATCCGTTTCCTTGCCTTCTCTTGACCCGTTAGCTTTTTCGCGCTTGAGTCCATCTCGACATGATTCCTATACTTTCATGCCATCGAAATCACATTCTTGTTAGCATACACAATTGTACATGTTACGATCATATCAATTGCACATTTCATATTTGACTTTCATTAGTTAATTCTAACAAGCATAAGACATACACCCAAATTCACATCCTTTCAAACTCTTATAATTCATCATGTCATTCATACAACGCGTATTGATTTAACATGTACCATACGACTCTCTAAAATCCTACTTTTACGACAATAAGTCAAATTATGCTTCTTATGCGTAGACGCGTAGTTGACTTTCAGAAGTCAATAGTTTAACATATAACTTACGACTTGACCTCGTGTATCCGTGTCATTATATTAGGCTATACAAACATCACTATAAATATATTACAATCATGATGTAATAGGCTTACAACCACACGGTCACCTAAGTATAAACACATATGCATTCACAAACACATACTTCCACATGTTAATGCTTTCGTTATCTCACATTTGACATCTACATACAAGGTGAGCTTATTTAAATGAAGTCATATCATCATTGCTAGCAAGTCCACATGTTTTGTATTTAGCGTACCTCCAATCCTAAATTACCAACAAGCAATTAATCCAATACATGATGTGCATACTCACCGTTTAAGCATAAGGTACAAGCTCCTAATGCACATTTCTACCCAAATCATACCATCAACAACACCTTTTCATGTATTCCTTCTACTACGCGTCTCTTATGCTCGACTATCATTAATTATACCATTACCATACTCAACACATATTTATCCATTAGTTAGCATGAAATTTCGCATACTATCCTACACTAGGCATTTCATCAAACACTTGGTGTGCGTACACCGTTTAATGCACAATGTACAACCAAATCATGCTTTCATTCCTATATCTTATCTTCATTCATCATCACCACTAAGAATTACGTAAATTTCATATCATCCTTCAATCTAACCTATAATTATGCGTCACACACCTACTAGTTCATCTTATTTACACAAATTTCACAACTACAAGATCATCATATATCACCATACTACTTGCACAAGTGGGTTTTGCTTCTAATCATGAAATTACTTAAAATTACACACAACACAAGTTCTATTTGGTGACTCTAATTCACAATCATGCTTAATTTCATATCAATTCATGAATTGATCATAACCCATTTTATTCAAGATCACCAAATCATAAAATTTGACTTACATGATGTTAGAAATGCTTAAGGGATCATCATTCTTGGTTCATGCATACAATCAGCCCTTGATTCCCCTTTCAATTTGATGATTTCTTGAGGTTTAGGGTTCACACCCTATTTTCCCTTTTTCCTGCTCGATCGCACGCACACACCTAGTGTGTGTGTGGTTTTTGTTTTAATAAATTAAGTTTTAAAGTTTGGCACCCTAAGTCCCTCAAGTTTAACTTACCATCATAAATGCTACAAATTTCATTCCCTAACTTATTTATTAGGCATTTAACTAAGTTTAAAAACTTAGTTATTGTATCTCATTTTATTAAACACGGTAACATGCTAACGAATTTAATAATTCGAGTTTTGGGGTGTTACAAATCTACCCCCTTAAAGAAGGTTTCGTCCCCGAAACCTTTCTCATTCCTACTCTTACCTTTCTATTGTACTCATTCAATGGGCACACTACAACATAATTCATTCGGGGTCTTTGCAAAAGTCTTAACCATGAATAAATATAATTGTACGCATTGTCCCTATCTTTTTAAATTAGCAATTTACTTTCATAATCACACAAGGGTCAGGGTCTGGTCCAGAGCTCTTATTAGTGTCTTTCACTTTATATTGCTAGTTCCTAGCACACACTATCACTAGCATTTCATTCATTGAATTTATTCCAATGTATACAATTATTACTCGTATAGACCTAAGTTTACATCTTGTTTCTAGCTTCCTATTTAAGCATATTACATTCATACATTTACTAATCGAAATAAATCGATTTATTTCATTCTACTCATACATTATATACGATCTTTCATTTTGTTCACTACGAGCCATCCAAAACATTCCATTACTAACCTTACTTCTGATTACCTTTAAGTTCATACGAGGGGGTCAATATGTTATCATACGCATACTATAAACATTCAAAGACTTATTATTATAACCAAACCCACCCTTCTTAGACTTACTTATCCGCTCTTGACACGAAGGTTAAGCATCATTCCACGGTTACTATTGTTATTTATACCATGTGTATCTTTAAGTTGGCCTCAAATCATCTCGTTCATATCACTTTACTACTACCTCCCTTCACGCACTACGTTTCCTTACTAAGCAAGCATGTTGTGTGGGTGCTTAACCAATACCCTAAACTTTTACTCAAAAGTTTTGTAAATCTGCTACTACTAACATAATTCCCTTCTTATGAAGCCATCAAAGCTAAACATTCAATATACCAATTCTTACTCATAATTGTGAGCTAAGCATTTTTCTAACCTTGATTTCATTGCATAACCGAGGGTTTGTGACCCGAATCAGCCCGATTCCTCATGAGTTCATACAATATCTTGATTGATCGCATCCATTCACTTGTTGAGTTCCCGCCTATGCGTATCTTTTAAACAATGTCTTGTTCAGATGAACATGGCCAACAAGTCTTCTTTAGTTGCTAAAAAAAAGAACATGGCCAACAAGCCCAGCATCAAGGTTAGCATTTCTTAACGATACTTGCCATTTCGTATATTCTATCAGAATTTCCATAGTTACAAGCATTCATGTACGATACCACCCGACGATCATTGTGAACATTCTTGAAATTCACTCCACTTTTGCATTACGGTTTTGTATATAAATGTACATTCTATTCTGACACATCCATCTCTAGTCGAGTCATAAGCTCCTTACGATGGTCATTCCTTTCCAATTAATGACATTACATGGACATTCATCAACTCACCTATGAGTATAACACCTAACAAATGAAAATATTAACTACCGAGTTCGAATGGCGATCGCTATCTGACCCGTATGACCCATTCATCCTTTCAACCATTCTCGCACCCATTACATGAGCATCATTATATTCATATATATATATATATATATATATAAATTCAAAACATAACTTGGAAAGTATTCACTTTTTTTTTAAAGGATATTTACCCGTTTGATTTGTAATTACTTACACATTCGAATATTTTCATTCTTATCATTCTTTCCCTTCTATGTTTCGAATCCGTCTTGCAGATTCTAACATATCATTCATACTTTCATTCATTTCATGTTTCGAATCCGCCTCGCAGATTCTAACATATCATTCATACTTTCATTCCTTTCATGTTTCGAATCCGTCTCGCAGATTCTAACATATCATTCATACTTTCATTCCTTTCATGTTTCGAATCCGTCTCGCAGATTCTAACATATCATTCATACTTTCATTCCTTGAATGTCTTACATTTCTCTTCACCCTCACGTCTACCTACTACCTAATTCAAACAGACATACCTGCAACAATTATCACGGTCTAACGAACGTCATATGTTTCTTGTGTACTGGTCAGGTACACAATCCACATACTAGTTTCGTGTCTTCGTGTAATCGTCACCTTATGCCCGAAGAATTAGGTTTCGGCACGTGTAACATTTTCATAACTTCATTTCAATTCTATTATTATATTTCATTAAAAATTTTCCTTCATTTGATAAATTTCACCAATACATGCGCCCATATGTTAAATTTACGTACCTGGGTCAATATGTCTTATTACATGCCTTGGTGCCGGTCCTAGACCACATTCACAGATCATCCCTTCCAAGCAATTGTGCTTACCCTTCACATAACATACTATTAGTTTCTTTCAAATACATAATTTAATACATACTTACATTCGCTTTTAACTTTAGGCCTTGATCGAGTCTTGGTTTGTACGGGTTCCTTGTCACAAGAGCACACAGGTTTGAGTTCAAGTATTTACCTCCTTCTACTTGATTTCCCTCAAACCAGGGCTCTGATACCAACTTGTAAGACCCTAATTCATATTTGACAAAAGTCGCAGCGGAAATTCATGCCATAAAATTTCTTTCATTACAAACGTCTTAACTTACTTGAAAGTTCGTTTTAAAATGTCTCTTTTACGAAAAAGAAGTATAACTTTTGTTTGCTAAAGTACATACTCAATTATTCCCGTAAAATCTATTTTGTGACTCGGTCTTCGATCTCTATTCCTCGTGATAATCGCCCATGATTCGTACAACCTGCACTCACCACATACATTCATAACATTAGTACACAATACATAAACAAGATTCATTCTCGTACACTTCCCATTTCGTTATCTTTCTAACTATAAGCATTTCATTTGCGTATCCATATCCCGGTGAGGCTTCAATAATGTACCTGCACTATTTTTTATTCTCAAGGCACACTATTAATAACGTATTACTCAACGTATCTAATTCATGCATACATACATTCTTACATGCATACATACACATCTACATACGTACATACCTTCCTATATCTCTACATACATGCATATACACATACGTATCTTCATATATACATAAATACACATCCACATACGTACATACACTCCTACGTACACGTTCAGGATCTTGCATACCTCTTATAAACCCATACATTAATTACATGGTACTTAGACTTAGATTTTTAGCCCGTAAACATCAAAGGAACAATCAAAATCATGTTTGGGAGGCCCGCCGTAGTCCACGGATATCATGCCGAAGCCTACTATACATAAATCAACTTAAATAGCAAATTTCAGGTTTTTAGATATGGGGAGGGCGTCGGCGACGGCCCTTGGATTTTCGCGTAGCCAGAAACCTTCGTAGGCAGTTAAATAGCGCGTCGGCAAAAATGAAGGCCAGAGAAGGCGTCGGCGACGGCCCCTCTAAATGTTGTTTTTCTGCAGCTTCGTTTCGTCATCCGTTAATGCTAAAACTTGCATAACTTTTGAACCGTTTACCCTTTTAACCTCCTGTTTCTTCCTACATGATCATAATTTGACATTCTATTATGTGAACTTGAAATCCCACATCCGGATTAAGGAAATTCTTAACTTACGCGCTATCTGCTTATTATTCATTTACGAGTTATTCGACCCGTTTATGTTTTCATCAAACAACACATTCATTTTAGCCCAAAACTTACATGAACATTATAGCCATAATACTTTTACATTATCCGGAGTTTCGTACTTGGGGTTTACGCACCCGATACCCGTTGTGCGTTAGTTCATTCATCTTATTCGATTATACTAAATCAAACTTTGTTAGTCCAAGTTTCTTTCATGAAATTGTTTACCCATTAGTCATAACTCATAACCGAGTCCTTCGACTACTTATCCGTACTTCCGCTTACCCATTAGCATACTTATGCGCAATTCTACCCGTTACCCGGTTATCATACCGTAGCCATTTCTTACTCTTCATTCCGTTATAATATCAAGACCTCATTTTGACCCGTTACATCTACTTAGTGAAAATCATTGGTTTCATACAACCCATCCTTATTTGTCCTCAATTATCATACTTAATTAACTAGCACAAAACTTTACGCAAACAACTAAGAAGTGATTGCGGAAATAACTTACCTTATGCATCCGTGTTTGTATCCGTTTCCTTGCATTCTCTTGACCCGTTAGCTTTTTGGCGCTTGAGTCCATCTCGACATGATTCCTATACTTTCATGCCATCGAAATCACATTCTTGTTAGCATACACAATTGTACATGTTACGATCATATCAATTGCACATTTCATATTTGACTTTCATTAGTCAATTCTAACAAGCATAAGACATACACCCAAATTCACATCCTTTCAAACTTTTATAATTCATCATGTCATTCATACAACGCGTATTGATTTAACATGTACCATACGACTCTCTAAAATCCTACTTTTACGACAATAAGTCAAATTATGCTTCTTATGCGTAGACGCGTAGTTGACTTTCAGAAGTCAATAGTTTAACATATAACTAGTGACTTGACCTCGTGTATCCATGTCATTATATTAGGCTATACAAACATCACTATACATATATTACAATCATGATGTAATAGGCTTACAACCACACGGTCACCTAACTATAAACACATACGCATTAACATACACATACTTCCACATGTTAATGCTTTCGTTATCTCACATTTGACATCTACATACAAGGTGAGTGACGTGTGCGTATATATACATAATTTTGCAATGAAATTACACACGATTGGGTTTTAAATTTATAAAAGTGATTATTACTTTTACATCAAAACACACACGAAAGAGGCAAGTGTACCCCGTCACATATGTAATAAAGTATCGGTAAGAACCAAGTATCGATCCAAGGAAATGGGCGGAGAAATAATACTAGACCTTTGTCACTAAATTACCGGTAAAAACATAAGTTTTGTTCGATTTTAATTAAACTAAAGTAAGCGTAAACAAATACATAATAAAAACATAAAAGACAATAGATAAAAAGCCTTGCTTAATACACAACCACAGCATGTCAACTAAGTCGGTTTTGGCACTAGAAGCATTCGGTCAATTTTCCAATTTAGGACAATTAGTATCCCTTTCGGGAATCCTAACATGACAATCATTCGGAAAGCTAAAACGATAAACACACTTTAACCACCTAAAATTGTTCTTTAACGTGCAATTGATAAATGTCTATGAAAATCTCTTAAAAATAAGTTAGTCATCCGTTAGGAGTTTTCTAACCGCACTTAATCAAGGAAAGAGACACCGATAAACACAATGCAACCACCGAGACAAGCATAAACTAGATTAAATCACAACCGAGTTCATTTTACAAATCTTGCATAATAATTCACCAAGATAGCAATTTTGGCCTAAACTACTAACTAAGCTAACAAATCATGGCAAGAATTTATAACGGCACCATCTAACCCGTTAAGGTCCTTACGTGACGGCAAGCTCTCTTGATTAACAATAATTACATTTTATTAAATCACTAACCATTTCTAGTATCATGATGCATACATTTAAACCAAGCTAAACTAGTTAACCAAGTTCAAAGTTTACTAATACAAGATTAATTAAGCTTCATTTTTCAACTATCTTAACTAACCAAGCACCAATCATCCAACATAATTACTTATAATCAAGAAATCAATATCAATAACACGGTTGCAAACTAATCATCAAAGATTAACATAGAAAATACTTCAAAGTGTCATTACAAACAAAGATTAACACACTAACGGCTATAATCAAGCAAGGGATTGTTGTGTTTTTGCCCAAAGGCTACAATAATACATAAACATTAATCTAAATGATTGAAAGATTAACAAAAGCATGGAAAGATTAGAAAACCAAACCATAAACAAGCATAAGATTAAGAATCTGGAAGATAACGAAGCTAATCGGCACAATGTGGCTTGAATCCGGGTGAAAGCAGAAGCCTCCGGAGCCTGAAAATCGCCAGAATCGCTTCCAAAATGTCCAGAATATCGAACAGAATGTTTCTGTTCTGTTTTTATATTTTTTCGATGTCGCACGGTCGTTCTTCCTGTGGCACGACCGTGCACTTTAAGCAATTATTGGAGTATGGTGCACCATACTGTATACGTCATCAGATCTTTGACCAGATTCGATATCGCACGACCGTTCTTCGTATGGCACGGTCGTTCTTCGCCGGCTTCTTGTTGCATGCTTGGTCGCACCGATCGTTCAGTTCCGAGGTTATGGCTGATCATCGGATCCGCACGGGGTGCAGATCATGGCACGACCGTGCGTCACCGGGCTGGCCTTGTGTGCCTTGCACGCCTAGTCGCACTGGTCGTTCATTGCCGGACCAAGTTGGTTTTGTCGGAGATGCACGGTCGTGCATCTGGTCGCACGACCGTTCCGCACGCCCAGGTCAGTTTTCTAACAGAAGGTTCGCAGCTTCGTCGTTTTGTCCGGAAAGTCCTCGTTTTTGCTATCATCTTGTCTAGTATGCTGTTTTAGGCCTGTAAACAAAAGTGTAGATAATTAAGTATCCGAATGACGGTTTTACGGCCAAAAACGCATAAAATAGGGGTAAAACGGGGGACTAAAATATGTGTAAATTAGCGAATATCAAATCTCCCCACACTTGAACCTTGCTTGTCCTCAAGCAAGCTAAACTAAAAAGCAATAAAAGATAGAAACAAACAAGAACGATAATTTACACACTATTTTATTGAAAACTACTATAAACGGTTAGCCGGTTTTTCGAAGAACAACATCAAAAGACTCAAACCCAACAAGCATATGCAATTATAAAGCGACAACCAAAAAGCCGTGACATCACATTTAATTGACTCATATGATAATCTACACACAACTCACAATGTTCACACACACTCGGTTTTATTTATGAAAGATGCAAACACTCAATGCCTCGTCAATGAAATGTGCAATAACATAAGCTTGTCATAAGATCTCGTCTCCACCAACTAACATGCAAACAAGAGTAAATCAAGAGGTCTTTACGGGTTGTAACGTTAGGCTTGGGCGAAGGGTATGGAAGTGGACATTTAAAGTGGCGAAAATGGTTAAAACTCGGTAGTAGCGTGTAACTAGCAACAAACAATACAACTATACATACAAACGCCTTAAAAAGGCGACTATTGCGCAATCGAGCTTATCAACGAAATTTTAACATTTAAGCATTCAAAATTGCTCGATTTTTATCAACTTCACCCTATTTTAGGGTGTTTTATTTTCTGTTTTTTTTTTTTTTTTTTGCAAACATACTAATTTATACAATGAAACATAAACAATAACAAGCGCTAGTTAAACGATTATTTTGACCGAGTTTCAACACTAAAAAGGTTTAAAACATACAAAGGCTAAATTTGGCTAAGTGGGCGATAATGTGGGTAAACAAAGGTAAACGGGAAGGCTCGACATGGTTAATCCTAAAGGGTAATATAAGGTGAACGGGAAGCACAACACAAAGAACAAGTACACAACAAAGGGGTAATCTAAGTGCCTCTATCACTTTTACACAAATCCACAAGTTCATGGTCTTAACAAGCATACTAGTGACAAGTTCTAAATTACACATAACATCCGGCTCACTCCTATATCCGAAATGAACAAATATATAACAATAGGCTCAAATATGCTCACGTAACGGAAGGAATGGGTAAATGTGTGAAAACTATCATGTAAGTCTTTCTTTGTTTGTCACGCTTTCCGGTTTCCTTTTTCAAAAATATTTTGTTTGTCGAGTTTTTATCAAGTCCGATGCTTTCTAAAACACAACCAACCGGTTTATTTACTAAAATATATACAACATACAGGTATTTTTGAATGATTTTTCTGATTTTTTGATTTTTTTTTAAACAAATGAGGACAAACAAAGTTAACAAAGTTAACCCCCTCCCCACACTTGAACTTCGCATTGTCCCCAATGCGAGACCCGAAATATAGAGAAAGGGATAATAATACTCCCCTCAAGATGATGTTGATGCAACGAGACTTCCGAAGTTGTATCTGCCACGTGCTCCGGTCCAAGATATGTCGGCCAAAAACCTGCAAGTATGTCCCATGTGCACCAAAACAAAAACAGAAAAATCACAAATAAACCATAATTTTCATAAATATAAAAACTAGCAATCCCAACAAAGACATAATCATAAAAACTAAAGTAAAGAGTCTGAAAAATAAAGCATACATAACCGGGGTGTTTGAAATAACAGTCAAAATAAACACCCAAAACAAAGTACTGAAATACTAAAAACAACCACCAACTATCACTCCACCGCTCCTAAGCGTCATCACCATCATCGTCTCTAGTAAAGGACGGGCCCGCATCGCCATAACCAGGGGGGTTCCACGGTGGGAACTGTGGAGGGTGCTGAAAGTAGTCGGGGTATGCGTGATGCATCTCCCCGAAAAGATATGAAAATCCCGCACTCCCCCCCTGGTATAGAGTATCCTGGCTCTGCCGAAGCTGGTCCTGTGTGGCCCGAAGCTGATCCTGATTGGCCCGAATCTCGTCCTGGCTAGATCTAATCTGGTCGATGTAGGTACGATACTGCTCCTGCGTCACTCGCATCTGCTGGAACTGCTGGTAGAACTCAGGCCACTCCTGATGCAGGTGGAATGCATGGTGCTGCGGTGATTGTGGTGGCGTATGTGGTGGTTGGTGCTGCTCGTGCTGCTCCCCCATTTCTTCATCCTCATCTTCCTCCACAGCTGGAGGCAACGGGTCCCAGACCTCGTTGTTCAACCCCTTCAACCTATCCCCCCTATCAAGCTCTACAATCAACCCCATGGCCTTTAGTGACCTAATGTCGACATGAACCCCCTCGGTTATCAGAGTGAGACCCTGAAGCACCTCCTCAGTCATATAGCGCTCGTTGTACGCTATTTCGGTCACATACTGACCGCCATGTATCTCACTGTTCGGAGTCCGCCCCGAGCACTTGACGAAGTATTCAGCCATTCGTGCGGCTAGGTTGATAGGTGCTTTCTCAACCAACGCATATAAAAAGATCAAATCTGGTGTTGGATAGTTACCAAGACTGTCCATGCGACCGCATATCGTATGGCTAAATACATGGTGCATCACTCGCACCAAAGGGTCTCTGAGTCGCGAGGCCTTCGACATCCTCGGGTTGTAGGGGCCCCCAATGGCATTTTCAGCCCTAAAGGCATCCCGTGCTGCATCAGAAGGGAAGGTGAACTGATCTGTGAAGACATCGGTATCATCCATGTCGTCCCTAGTATAAATCCCGAGTCTTCTTCCCAAACGACCAACCGACCACGAATGCCATCGTCCACATAACCTAAAAGCTACCCGCTCCTTGTGGCGGAATTTGGGTTTTCTATGTGCACCCGGCTTTTCATAGGCATAAGATGCGAAGAACTCTATTGTCAGCTCCCGGTAAACGGGTCGGTTGCAACCGACCAGATTTGCAAGCGGGCGACTCATCATGTCGTCTAGTCTGTCATACTGATTGAGTTCCCGCATGACTTCCCAGTCCAGCCATCGGGGGACTCCGAATTGCCCCCGTCTTGCCCATAATGCGTCTCGTTTCGGGATGCACAAAGCTTCACACTCATTGTTGGGGTCGAATTGAAGGAAAGGATGATCCATCTGTATGAGTAATAACATTAGAGAGATGGAAACAGGAAAAATTTGAATCAAAAACAGCCGAGCAGCCAATTATGAAGAAGCTGTGAATTCTGATCTGGGCATATGGCACGGTCGTGCGACGAGATGCACGGTCGTGCGTCGCCGATGACAAGCACCATCTGCCCAAATCTGTCGGAACTGCACGGCGTGCGACCAACGGCACCACCGTGCAACACCGACCAAACAGCAGACTATTGAAAACATCTGGTATGGCACGACCGTTCCATTCAAGGAACGTCCGTGCGACACCTTTTTTCTCCAGATTCTGACCCAGGCTCTAAGTTAGCCCAATTTTTCACAAATCAACAAGTTATTACATAAACAGGGGTCAGAAAATCCACCGGATGTTCACGATACTACGATTCAACAAGGGTTAGGGTTTCGATTTGTTTATGAAGAGAACCCTAAAAAATGCCTCGAAGAATCGAAAGAAATCTAACCTAGAAAGCAAGGAAACAAGAAATCTACAACTAGGAACGTACCGTGCGAAGTAGGGTGTGAGATCGTGCGAAAAACCGTGCGATTTGAAGAAGTATCACTCTGGAACGGCCTGGTGCGACTAGGGTTTCGCGAATTGTGAATGGGGGCTGCAGATGAGGGTATTTATAGTACCAAATGACAAAAATGCCCTCAGCCTGACGCACGGTCGTTCTCCGTATTGCACGGTCGTGCGTCACCGACATCGCTCAAACCTAGCCAACTTTTCTCGGAAATGCACCGGGGGTGCGATCCACCGTGCCGGCCCTCGGAAATGCACGGTCGTGCGAATCCTGGCATGGGCGTGCAACAGCTGCAGATCAGAATTTTCCGCAGAAGCCATTTCCAGCAACTGTTTCGGCCGTTTTTCGCCATTTTTTCGACACACAAACTGTTTAAACAATATTTCGACACAGAACCTTCGCCCGGCACGTAAGAAACTTAAACAAACTAATGGAAACTTACCTAAATTACGCTAAAACTACAAAAACAAAAAAGTGGACTATTTTACCCTTATAGCGCCAAAGACGCTCCTGCTACATTTTTGTCGGCGAGTCAGTAGCGTAGACTCATGCTAAATTTTTGTCGGCGAGTCGATAGCAAGACTCCAAG
This sequence comes from Helianthus tuberosus, assembly GCA_030545235.1. Taxonomy (NCBI): domain Eukaryota; kingdom Viridiplantae; phylum Streptophyta; class Magnoliopsida; order Asterales; family Asteraceae; genus Helianthus; species Helianthus tuberosus. The sequence continues at coordinate 133,783,493 of CM060430.1, read as the reverse complement.
CTAAAACTAGAAAAACTACTAAAAATACGATACTACCCCTAAAGCGCAAAATACGCTCTTGCTACATTTTTGATCCGCAAGTCAGTAGCGTAGACTCTCTCCTCCCCACACTTATGATGTGTGCGGGGTTTGGAGCTCAATTACCTCCACCACCGACTCTATCGGCCCGGCAACGTACAACTTCAACCGGTGACCATTTACCTTGAATGTAACGCCATCCGCGTTCTCTACTACAACAGTACCATACGGAAACACTTCCTTAACCGTGTATGGTCCTGTCCAGCGTGAATGAAGCTTCCCAGGAAATAAGCGCAGCCTTGAATTATAGAGAAGAACAAGATCACCCGCTTGGAATTCTTTATGGTCCTTCAAGCGTTTGTCGTGAAGTTTCTTCGTGCGCTCTTTGTAGAGTACGGAGCTTTCATAGGCTTGTTGCCCGCAATTCTTCCAATTCATGAATTTGGAGAAACCGGGCTTCACCTCCGGTTTTTAGGTCCAAATTCGCGGTTTTCAAAGCCCACATAGCCTTGTGCTCCAACTCCACCGGTAAATGGCATGCCTTTTCGTATACCAACCTAAAGGGGGTGGTCCCTATAGGGGTCTTATAAGCTGTACGGAATGCCCATAATGCCTCATCAAGCTTGTCCGACCACTCCTTGCGGTTAGCACCTACAGACCGCTCAAGGATGCGCTTAAGCCCACGGTTCGTGACTTCCACCTGCCCGCTTGTCTGCGGATGATAGGGCGTGGACAAACGGTGATGCACACCGTATCGGGACAAAGCTTTTTCAAGCTGTGTATTAAAAAAATGAGTCCCTCGGTCACTAATGAGCGCTTTCGGAGCGCCAAATCGGCGAACAAACTTTTAAGAAACCTCACAACTACTCTGGCGTCGTTAGTGGGTAAGGCTTGCGCCTCCGCCCACTTTGATACATAGTCAACAGCCACGAGTATGTACTTGTTTCCACGTGAGGGGGGGAATGGTCCCATGAAGTCTATCCCGCAAACATCAAAGACTTCACAAACTTGTATCCAGTTCTGGGGCATTTCATCGCGTGCCGATATGTTCGTCGCCCTCTGACAAGCATCGCACGCTTTCACCCAACTCTGTGCGTCACGGAAAATGGTCGGCCAGTAAACCCGGAATCCAACACCTTCTTCGCGGTGAAGTTGGCTCTGTGGTGGCCTCCGGTAGGTCCCTCATGACACTGGCGCAGAATATCGGTCGCCTCAGTACCTGATACACATCTTCTGATCACCTGATCAGCACCCACCTTGAATAAGAAGGGGTCGTCCCATATGTAGTGCTTGAGATCCGAAAAGAATTTCCTCTTTTGCTGGTGAGTCAACCCTTTAATCAGAATCCCGCAAGCAAGATAGTTCGCAAAGTCGGCGAACCATGGCGACTCATCGCATATCTCAACAACCATCAAAGACTCGTGTGGGAAATTGTCATTGATTGAATCCCAACACGAGTCCTCGATGTTTCCGTGCTCTAACCGAGATAGATGGTTAGCCGCTACATTCAAAGCACCCTTTTTATCTTGAATTTCAATATCAAACTCTTGCAGCAACAGGATCCATCTGATTAGACGCGGTTTAGCATCCTGTTTGCTGAAGAGATATCTAATGGCTGCATGATCAGTATATACAACGGTTTTCGAAAGCACCAAATACGATCTAAACTTATCAAATGCGAAAACGACCGCCAAGAGCTCTTTTTCAGTCGTGGTATAATGCTCCTGAGCGTCGTGAAGAGTTTTGCTTGCATAATAGATCGGGTGGAAGTGCTTTTCCTTCTTTTGACCCAAAATGGCCCCTATAGTGTAATCACTCGCGTCGCACATAATTTCAAACGGCAGACTCCAGTCCGGTGCGACTAAAATAGGGGCTTCAATCAACTTCTGCTTGAGGAGGTCAAAAACCCTCAAGCAATCATCTCCAAACACGAACGGAGCATCTTTCTCCAACAAACGGGTCATGGGTCTGGCGATTTTTGAAAAATCTTTGATGAATCGCCGATAGAACCCGGCATGACCGAGAAAGCTCCGTATAGCTCTAACAGAGGTGGGGGCGGAAGTCGTGAAATAACGTCGACTTTAGCTGGATCGACTTCCATGCCCGCGTGAGAAATTTTGTGTCCCAGAACTATGCCCTCCTTCACCATGAAGTGGCATTTCTCCCAGTTCAGGACCAGATTCGTCTCCTCACACCTCTTCAACATCTTTCTCAAATTTTCCAAGCAGTGATCGAAGGAGTCCCCAAATACTGAAAAATCATCCATGAAAACCTCCATGGAATCCTCAATCATGTCATGGAAAATTGCAACCATGCATCTCTGGAAGGTCGCTGGTGTATTACACAACCCAAAAGGCATCCGCCGGTAGGCGAATGTGCCGAAGGGGCAGGTAAAGGTAGTCTTCTCCTGATCCTCAGGAGCGATAGGAATCTGAAAGTACCCAGAGAACCCGTCTAGGAAGCAGTAATACAACTTCCCCGACAGACGTTCCAACATCTGATCGATGAATGGAAGCGGGAAGTGATCCTTACGAGTAGCATCATTGAGTTTGCGGTAGCAATGCAAACTCGCCACCCAGTGACGGTACGGGTAGGAATCAGTTCATTCCTATCATTCGAGACTAGAGTCATACCACCTTTCTTGGGTACAACCTGCACTGGACTCACCCACACAGAGTCTGAAATAGGATATATCATCCCGGCATCCAACAACTTAATCACCTTCTTCTTCACCACGTCTTGCATATTTGGATTTAAACGCCTCTGATGCTGTGCACATGGCTTGTACTCGTCTTCCATCAGAATCTTGTGAGTACAAAAAGAAGGGTTGATGCCTTTGATATCCATGATCTTCCATGCAATGGCTCTCTTATGAAGTCTCAGAACCTCAAGAAGCTGATTTTTCTCAACCTTTTCCAATGATGCCGAAATTATGACCGGTAAGCGATGCTCCTCGTCAAGAAATGCATACTCGAGATGTGGCGGGAGTTCTTTCAACTCCAAAGACGGTGGATCTTCAACCGACGGTTTTGCTTTCTCTTCTTCTACATGGACAATTTCAAGAAATCTCTCCGGACTCTGGGAACCATCGTCACCAATCTGATAGACTGGCTGCTCGAAATCGTGGCCCTCCTGCGTAATGCCAATCAGGTCCCCACACGACAGACGTGTGTCCGAATCAATCTCGTCAACAGTACCTTGAAAATGAGAGCACACACATGCATCGACAATGTCGACGTAATAAAGCTTGTCATCGTGACATTGTGGATGCTGCATCGATCTTTTGATATCAAATGTCACGTGCTCATCATTCACTCGGAGCGTGATTTGGCCAGCTACCACATCAACAATCGTCCTCGCTGTATTGAGGAAAGGGCGTCCAAATATCAAAGGTACTCTTGAATCCTCGTCCATGTCAAGAATAACAAAGTCCACGGGGAAAACAAATTTATCGATTTTTACAAGCATGTTTTCCACAAATCCACGCGGGTACTTTATTGAGCGATCTGCCAACCGAATACTCATCCTAGTGGGTGACGGCTCACCCAGATCCAGTTTAGTAAAAACCTTATATGGCATAAGGTTGATACTTGCTCCCAAGTCAGCCAATGCATGGCTAACAGACATGTTCCCAATCAAACACGGAAGCGTAAAACTACCTGGATCTCCCATTTTCAAGGGCAGACGGTTTTGCAGAATGGCGGAACAAGTTTCATTTATCACCACACATGAAATATCCTCGAGCTTCTGTTTATTCGAGAGGATATCCTTAAGGAATTTCGTGTACTTTGGCATCTGGGCCAAGGCTTCAACAAACGGTATATTGATGTGTAGTTGCTTGAACAACTCAAGGAACTTACCGTATTGTTCTTCATTCTTCTGCTTCTTCAGCCTGCCTGGATAAGGTACTGGAGGAGTGTAATCTTTGACCGGCTCCTGGACTTGTGTTGTACTTGCTGGGCGTAGCCTGGTTTGCACCTCGTTCGGTGTGTCAGTCGGGACCGCTTCAGTGACCGGTGCTGAGTCCGATATGATGGGTCCGGTAAGTTTACCACTCCTGGTCATGACAGCATTCACATCCCTGTGTCCACTCGGGTTTGGTTCTGTATTACCCGGAAGACCACCCTGGGGTCTTTTAGACATCATCTGTGCCAGCTGACCAACCTGATTCTCGATATATTCTGAATCGAGGCTTTGTGACTCCTCATTTCCACCTCATGAGAGAGAAAACGATCCTCGCTCTGCTGATAGCGTTTTTCAGCTAACTGATTCGCGCTCGAGGAGCTAGTAAGAAGCTGAGCCATCATATCCTCCAGCTTGGAACTAGACTGAGGGGCCTGCTGCTGGGAACTACTCCCAGTGCCCTGATTCTGATATGAAAATGGACGCTGCTCGTAAGGTTGGTTGTATTGCTGGAACTGCTGGCCCTGACCTTGCTGGGGCGCTGGAGCGCGCTGAGTAAATCCCAAAGGATTTTGATTGCCTGTATTCGCACGCCACCCAAAATTTGGGTGATTTCTCCAACCAGGATTATAGGTGTTGCTGTAAGGGTTGTTCTGAGTCCTAGTTTGATTACTTATGAAGTCTACCTCCTCGTGACCCTCATACATGACTCCCTGAAAGCATACACCAGGCTCGTGTGACACTCCACACTGGTCACATCCCGAGCCAGCCTGTGCAACTGTCTGGGATCTATCAAACTTCGATGCAAGAGCCGAGATCTGTGCAGTGATGGCTGTATAGTCGTCTACAGCATGAACTCCTGCGCGGGATCCTGATGATGATGATGTAGCCCGACTTCTATCTCCTTCGCGACGAGAGCTAGACTTCAACGCAGCTTTTTCAATGATGTCATAAGCCTCATTTGGCGTTTTCGTTCCCAAATCGCCTCCTGAATTCATATCTAATCGCTCCTGCGTATTATAGCTAAGCCCCTGATAGAATGTCAAGACTAGCTGTCTCTTGGAGAATCCATGATGTGGGACATCAAGTAACAGATCCTTGAATCTCTCCCAAGCCGCATGCAACGACTCTCCCTCATCCTGACGAAAGGTCACCACTCGGTTTCTTAACTTGGTTGTCTTCTCGGGTGGAAAGTATTTTTTCATAAACAGCTCCGCCAACCCAGTCCAGGTCCTGATGGACCCAGCTAGCAGTGACATAAGCCACGCTCTGGCTTTGTCACGCAGTGAGAAAGGAAACAACCTCAACCGAACAGCATCCTCCGAAACATCTCTAATCTTAAACGTGGAACAAACTTGGAGAAAAGCCGCTATATGTCGTCCGGGATCCTCATGTTCACGCCCGTCGAACTGCACCGAATTCTGCACCATATTAATAATACTAGATATAATTTCAAAAACAGGTGCATCTATAGTAGGTCTAAGGATACTCGGCTCCAGGCATGTCGCTCCAGGCTGATTAGACTCATTCAAAGGTCGCTCGTCATCTGCCATGATTGCGTTCCCTACTGCCCCTGAGCCCTCGGCTTCAGTGGGTACCACCTGCTCCTGCTCACCAGATGCAAGCAGTAGCCCAACCGCACGCCCTCTCGCGCGAAGACGTCTTCTGAGATCACGTTCGAGTTCGTCTGACGGTTCAACAACTTCTGGAGCGGGGGTCGAGAACATCAACCTGCAAACGAAAAATTGACACAATGAATATTTTATTAATATAATAATGCTGTTTTTTTTTCAGCTGAATAGAAACAGAATGTTATTAAAAATGGGCTGAAAATTTTATAAAAATCCGAAAATGGGCCCGAAATTTTATAAAAATCAACACAATAAAAATGAATGAATCGGCTAAAGTAAAAATGAATACCCGAAGCCGAAAACTCAAAGAATAAATAAATAATAAATCCGGATAACATAAATAAAAGGAACAGAAATTTACAAGTGTACAAAAATGACTTGGAAAACGAATAAATGAAATAAAAGCAAGAAATATTAACAAATAAATAAACAAATAAAAACTCAAGAAAGTATACACAAATATTAACAAATATATACATCGGTAATACAATAACTCGGGCCGTTCCTAAAACTCGCCATTTCCCCGGCAACGGCGCCAAAAACTTGACGTGTGCGTATATATACATAATTTTGCAATGAAATTACACACGATTGGGTTTTTAAATTTATAAAAGTGATTATTACTTTTACATCAAAACACACACGAAAGAGGCAAGTGTACCCCGTCACATATGTAATAAAGTATCGGTAAGAACCAACTATCGATCCAAGGAAATGGGCGGAGAAATAATACTAGACCTTTGTCACTAAATTACCGGTAAAAACATAAGTTTTGTTCGATTTTAATTAAACTAAAGTAAGCGTAAACAAATACATAATAAAAACATAAAAGGTAATAGATAAAAAGCCTTGCTTAATACACAACCACAGCATGTCAACTAAGTCGGTTTTGGCACTAGAAGCATTCGGTCAATTTTCCAATTTAGGACAATTAGTATCCCTTTCGGGAATCCTAACATGACAATCATTCGGAAAGCTAAAACGATAAACACACTTTAACCACCTAAAATTGTTCTTTAACGTGCAATTGATAAATGTCTATGAAAATCTCTTAAAAATAAGTTAGTCATCCGTTAGGAGTTTTCTAACCGCACTTAATCAAGGAAAGAGACACCGATAAACACAATGCAACCACCGAGACAAGCATAAACTAGATTAAATCACAACCGAGTTCATTTTACAAATCTTGCATAATAATTCACCAAGATAGCAATTTTGGCCTAAACTACTAACTAAGCTAACAAATCATGGCATGAATTTATAACGACACCATCTAACCCGTTAAGGTCCTTACGTGACGGAAAGCTCTCTTGATTAACAATAATTACATTTTATTAAATCACTAACCATTTCTAGTATCATGATGCATACATTTTTACCAAGCTAAACTAGTTAACCAAGTTCAAAGTTTACTAATACAAGATTAATTAAGCTTCATTTTTCAACTATCTTAACTAACCAAGCATCAATCATCCAACATAATTACTTATAATCAAGAAATCAATATCAATAACACGGTTGTAAACTAATCATCAAAGATTAACATAGAAAATACTTCAAAGTGTCATTACAAACAAAGATTAACACACTAACAGCTATAATCAAGCAAGGGATTGTTGTGTTTTTGCCCAAAGGCTACAATAATACATAAACATTAATCTAAATGCTTGAAAGATTAACAAAAGCATGGAAAGATTAGAAAACCAAACCATAAACAAGCATAAGATTAAGAATCTGGAAGATAACGAAGCTAATCGGCACAATGTGGCTTGAATCCGGGTGAAAGCAGAAGCCTCCGGAGCCTGAAAATCGCCAGAATCGCTTCCAAAATGTCCAGAATATCGAACAGAATGTTTCTGTTCTGTTTTTATATTTTTTCGATGTCGCACGGTCGTTCTTCCTGTGGCACGACCGTGCACTTTAAGCAATTATTGGAGTATGGTGCACGATACTGCATATGTCATCAGATCTTTGACCAGATTCGATATCGCACGACCGTTCTTCGTATGGCACGGTCGTTCTTCGCCGGGTTCTTGTTGCACGCTTGGTCGCACCGATCGTTCAGTTCCGAGGTTATGGCTGATCATCGGATCCGCACGGGGTGCAGATCATGGCACGACCGTGCGTCACCGGGCTGGCCTTGTGTGCCTTGCACGCCTAGTCGCACTGGTCGTTCATTGCCGGACCAAGTTGGTTTTGTCGGAGATGCACGGTCGTGCATCTGGTCGCACGACCGTTCCGCACGCCCAGGTCAGTTTTCTAACAGAAGGTTCGCAGCTTCGTCATTTTGTCCGGAAAGTCCTCGTTTTTGCTATCATCTTGTCTGGTATGCTGTTTTAGGCCTGTAAACAAAATTGTAGATAATTAAGTATCCGAATGACGGTTTTACGGCCAAAAACGCATAAAATAGGGGTAAAACGGGGGACTAAAATATGTGTAAATTAGCGAATATCAGTGAGCTTATTTAAACGAAGTCATATCATCATTGCTAGCAAGTCCACATGTTTTGTAATTAGCGTACCTCCAATCCTAAATTACCAACAAGCAATTAATCCAATACATGATGTGCATACTCACCGTTCAAGCATAAGGTACAAGCTCCTAATGCACATTTCTACCCAAATCATACCATCAACAACACCTTCTCATGTATTCTTTCTACTACGCGTCTCTTATGCTCAACTATCATTAATTATACCAATACCATACTCAACACATATTCATCCATTAGTTAGCATGAAATTTCGCATACTATCCTACACTAGGCATTTCATCAAACACTTGGTGTGCGTACACCGTTTGATGCACAATGTACAACCAAATCATGCTTTCATTCCTATATCTTATCTTCATTCATCATCACCACTAAGAATTACGTAAATTTGATATCATCCTTCAATCTAACCTATAATTATGCATCACACACCTACTAGTTCATCTTATTTACACAAATTTCACAACTACAAGATCATCATATATCACCATACTACTTGCACAAGTGGGTTTTGCTTCTAATCATGAAATTACTTAAAATTACACACAACACAAGTTCTATTCGGTGACTCTAATTCACAATCATGCTTAATTTCATATCAATTCACGGATTGATCATAATCCATTTTATTCAAGATCACCAAATCATAAAATTTGACTTACATGATGTTAGAAATGCTTAAGGGATTATCATTCTTGGTTTATGCATACAATCAGCCCTTGATTCCCCTTTCAATTTGATGATTTCTTGAGGTTTAGGGTTCACACCCTCTTTTCCCTTTTTCCTGCTCGATCGCACGCACACACCTAGTGTGTGTGTGTGTGGTTTTTGTTTTAATAAATTAAGTTTCCAAGTTTGGCACCCTAAGTCCCTCAAGTTTAACTTACCATCATAAATGCTACAAATTTCATTCCCTAACTTATTTATTAGGCATTTAACTAAGTTTAAAAACTTAGTTATTGTATCTCATTTTATTAAACACGGTAACATGCTAACGAATTTAATAATTCGAGTTTTGGGGTGTTACAGCACCGCCTGTGAACGTTGGGTTATGTTAAGTCTTTAAACATTGCGTTAAACTTTGGTTTGACTTGATTATTCACATGCTATATTTACGTTAATCTTGATAACATAGTTTGCCATGTGGATTCGTTTAAACTTTTTTTTATCTTATGCTATGTAATAAAACTTGTGTACCCGCCAATGCATTTTGTGTTGAACTATACTTTTAAACATGCTGCAGGTTGATGATGATGATCATGATGAATCTAGTAGGGACGACTTAGAAACGCATATTGAAATACTAGATTAGCTTACTTTATTTTTGTTGAACTCTGTCGTATTGTCTTTCAATGTTGTACTATGATTTTCATGTTGTATTTGACAATTATTGTTATGATATGAAATCGGTGTTGAATTAATTATTGTTACATAGTGTTATGAAGTCTTTGAGCAATCTCGTTCGTCTCACTCCGATGTTTCCGCCATTGGTTGGGGTGTGACAATAAAGATTGACATGTAGACATTATGTTTTGGACTTAGGCAAGATGTTTTGGCAAGAAAAACACCAAACATAACAATTTAAGACACAATGCAATGAATTATAGGCTTAAATCTTAAAACACCATGCCAAGAACGTTAAGTAGTGTGTTTTAGTTGTGTTTAAATTTCATGCGTATAATACATTGCATTGTGTTTTAAATTGTTATGTTTGGTGTTTTTCTTGCCAAAATATCACGCCTAAGTACAAAACATGATGCCTACATATCAATTTCTATGCCTTCTCACACTTCTTACGAAAATGTCCTTTTTATACTTTAAAATAATTTCTTTCACATTGGAGATTTGGGCCTCGGGTCGTCACCCGGTTTGGCCGACCCTGATACCAGCCCTCGGAATAACGACCGAAAAAATAAGCTAATGAGGATATCAACACCTGTTTTACATTGATTAAAAAACAATATTGATACGGGTACCAATGTTGTTCGGCTGGTACCTTTATCATACTGACACTCGCTATAGCTTATGGTACCGAAAGAAATAATCTACTGCAAATACAACTCTATTTTCAACAAACTATATATCGTTACATCGAGAAAATCATAACAATGACCATGGAACCAATATCGATGTTCAAAAGGCATTGGTGTAGTTCTCACAATAAAGAAAAAACAACAACCATATTTGATATGTTCAAATCTTCCTATCCTAATAAATGAAAATCTTTTTATACACGCGTCACTCTCTGATGCCTTCTCACTTTTTAATAATAGTATTATATATTAATTTTCTTTATACATAAAATATAATATAATATAATATTATAGTATAATATTAATTAATATAGTTAGAGATCAAACATATAAATTCAAATTTAATTAATAATTATCTATGACTAATATAAATGTATCAAATAATATAATATAGTATATTATTAATTAATATAGTCAGAGATCAAACGTATAAATTCAAATTTAATTAATAATTATCTATAACTAATATAAATGTATCAAATAACCTTATATATTCCGGATATGGTTAAACGATTTTACATGGGATTTTTTAGTATTTTACATCAATCAGATATGGTTATGTTACGTATGTATGATATAGTTTTAAAATTGGATAACGACATGTTTGATATGAACAAATATGAATAAAGTCCATATTTAACACAATGCTTGGATATATATATATATATATATATATATATATATATATATATATATATAGGATAGGGATCATGAGTGAACAACATCCTTGGTTGTGAACCTTGTGAACTAATCTCAACCATTGGTTTCAATCTTTGATCAATAGGGCAAGATTGTAATTATATAAATTATTTTTTTTTTAAATTCCTTTCCATAATATAATGTCAGTTACAATTCCTATATTATAGCATATTACACGTGATCTTCTTCAATTATATTCAATTTATCTCTTTCACTAATCCAATTTTTTAAACGATCAAACCCTGAGGATTTCTCAAACCCGGCGTCGATCATGGAGGGTGGTTCTAGCAGCGGCTTAAATGGACGAGACCCAATTGAACAAGATGAATTAAATCCAGTTTTTTACACCACCATGAATCGTCCAGGTTCAGTTTTTTTTATATGTTTTATTCGGTTTTTTTGCATCTGAATCTTCAATTACAGTTTGGTGAACTTCTTCGTCCAGTTCTTTGTCGTTAATTTCATCTTCATGGCTTTTAATGATAATCATTCCGTTTTGTTTACTTTGTTTTTGTTGTTTAGCATGATTTGTTTCACAGATTTCAGTGTTTGTTTAAAAACGAAGAGCAGGGATAAAAAAAGAAGTAGCCGAAGTTGCTGGTTCAAAAGGGTAAGCAACCCTTTGATTGGATTATATCAGTAACTTTTTTTTTGTTATGCATTAAATGTATCTTTCATGTTATAACCTTTAGGCTTTTGTTTCATTATTTAAGTTAGTACTGAACCAAAAATGTGATATACACTGGTGTACTAAAAGTGTCTAAAATGTGTACGTATGAAACTGTTCAGAACGTACGTGTTTTTAACGGAGTCTGGCATCGGGCTAATGTACTTTCAATTAAAAGATTTTTGCCCGAGCGTGTGGATGGGAGACGCAGTTATCAACTGTTTCGCAACGGTCCTAAATCATGAAGAAGATGATCGCCAGAATACGACCAAGCAGAAAAGAAAAGAGGTTTACAAAAAAGTTGGTGAAACTCGACGTCTTTTCTGCCATACGGCTTGTTTTGTAAGTGATAGCCTTTTTTTCTTAGTTGTAAATCAGTTTTAAGTAGTGGGGTTGGAAAAAAAATTGAGATTATGATAATTTGATAATTTTAAAATGTAGAATGATGACGTCTTAACCAACACACAGTACGATGACAATGGTCGGTTGGAGAGGTTCAGCAGTGCGTTGTTTATGGCGCTGAATATGGATGAATCACTTATGGACCTGGCGGGTTACACCGTGATTGTTTTCCCGATACTGGAAAATAGTCACTTTTATCTTGTTAGTTTTGACATGGAGAAGTTGGCGATGAGTGTGATTGACAACATGCATCCTAGCGAGAGCTTCATCCAGTTTTCTGATGCTGATTGTTTTTTAAAGAAGACGACACCATTCAAAGTGGTAAGTATGAATGTAATATGTAAGCGAACGCATGTGTATAAAGTTGCTAACCTGGTATGTGATTGTTTTAAATGCAGAAAGATGTTGTAAAATACTTGAGATCCATAAGCCATCCGAAAAGTTCAGAATTTGACAGAGTAATGCCGAGAAGGCTGGAGATTGAGTGGGCGACTATACGAAATAGTGTGGACTATGGTGTTTTTGCTATGCGTCACATGGAGACATGGTTTGGTGAAACCGATGTAAAATGGGACAGTGGATTTCCTCGCGCGCACACCCAAAAAAAGTCTAGTCTAACTAGATTACGGAAAAAGTACGCTTGCAAGATTATTTCTTCCGATGCAAACTTACTGCGTAATGAAGTAATGGGTGCAGCTGTTGCATGGAACATAGCATAAGGGTTTGAGGTTGAAAAGGGATTGAAAGGGAAAGATAATTGAATGAAGTTAGTAGGGAAACAAATTTTGAAGTAAGGTTGTCTTTAACTTTATAACTGGTGTAAGTTGACAGTGTTGGGACAATTTTTGGTTTATGTATGCACATGGTGTTTTTGTTTTGGGTTTATTTCATTGTTTAGTAGACGGACACTTTTTTCTCACTGTTAGTTATTAAATTCACTTGTGTACTTATAACTATAAACACAAGTGTACTCAAATCCGAAGGATACACTTGTGTATTCCTACTATAGCCTTTTCCTTATAATATTTTTTTGAAAAAAAAACAAACTCTTTTTCACACAAAACAATTTGAACTACTAATTACCTTGAACACATGCATCCCCCAACCCAACGCTACCCTAAAAATACGTTTTCAAAGAAAAAGTTAGTAGAACAATACACATGTGGAAAAAGTTAAAAACACATATGTAACGTAAGTAAAAAAACACTGTTGTATATGCAGTGTTAGACAAAGTTCCTTGTAGTTAATGAGTGTATATCAGTTGTGTATATTGGGTTCCTAAACATAAATGAAGGGGACTAAAGGGATTAATACATTGTTATGAGGTGGGAAAAATGAAGATGTACTTAAAAATAAAAATTTATTAGAACATTACACCAGTGTAAGAAGGTAACTACACACATGTAACATGAGTGAAAAACACTGGTGTATATGCAGTGTTACGTAAGCTTCCTTGTAGGTAATGATTGGATATCAGTTATGTTTATATTGGCTTCTCATAAGTAAATGAAATTGTGTAAATGAAAATATGCCAGAGTATGAAGTTGAGTTTATGTTATTTAATACAGAACAATAAGAGTGTTTAGGATTAAAAGGCTGTAACGGGTAAGTACATATATGTAAAATAACTGAAAACACTAGTGTGTATGCATTCTTTAGGAAGCTGCCATTTGGTTAAGGATGGATAACATGTTATACGTGGTGTATATGCAGGCTTAATGACACTGACTTGATGCACGTTAGTTGTTATAGATTAACATAGCCAATAAGGAATCAGTAAAAACAATCACCAATGTACGTCTGTAACACAATCAAATTTAACAAAATGATCAAATTTAACAAAAGACAGTGTTTTTTGCACGAACAAGCTAATCATCGCTAGCGTTGCCATCCCTATCAGTTTCATCCGATTCAATCTCCATGTCTTCTTCATCTTCGTCTTCATCGGCATCCTCATCTGTAGACGAGTCATCCTTAGTTGGCTTCCCTTTTTTTAAAGGGCAATTCCTTTTGTCGTGTGTTCTAACTCGTTTTCCGCAATAATTACAAACACTACCTCCTTTCACGTCTTCGTCTTTGCCGTCCACGTGTTCCCCGTCAGTCGTCTTCTTCATACGTTTCACACAACGCTCGGTACCTACATCAAAATATAATCAATACACCATTAACATCGTTGCATACATAGTCAATTTTCATAACAGTATACTTCATTTGTAATAACTTTACTTACTTGTAACAACTTTTTCCTTAATTTTTCCTGATGTGCGTTCTTCAACCTTTGTTTCCGTATTGGATATCTCGTTGTCTCCTGAAGTAAAAAACCACAAACGTTCAGACGCTGAATATAATTTTGGGTCCATAAAGGGAATGCATGTATGTTATACCGTCTTCTATATTGGTGAAGGGCACACGAACAGCTTTAAATGTTTTACCACTCGGGACCCTACATACTTGGCTTTTAAATCTCTTTCCTAAATCTGTTACATTCACATTCACAAACAGTCAGTACACACAAAAAATGTAAGGGTTCAACAATCAAATTCAAACGTTAAGCACTTTAAACATCCAATATACCTGTGTTATTAGTAACACCCACATTAGCTGCTTCATTCCTTTTAACGCTGTCCATGGTAAAACCTGTTTAATCATAGGTGCATACGCCAAATTCGTTATTATATGGACCCCCATTATATACTTCAGTTTAAAACTACCATTATATATCATTCTAAAAAACAGTACATAGGTGTACATCAACAACATTACATCACCATTTGTCATTAAATTCACTCGTGTACTTATAACTATACTAACTTTTCTGAACAACAAAGATAAACTTTATGTATCTACCATAAATACCAGTGTACTCAAATCCGAAGGATACACTTGTGTATTCCAACAATAGCCTTTTCCTTATAATATTTTTATGAAAAAAAACAAACTCTTTTCCACACAAAACAATCTGTTGTACACAATAAACTGATGAAATTCATTGGTGTACTTCTACTTATACTTACTCCTCTGAACAACGAACAACATATATAAACTTTCTGTATCTACCATAAACACAGGTGTACCAAACAATATTAACTACTAATTAACTTGACCACATTCATCCCCCAACCCAACGATACCCTAAAGATTGAACAAACCCTAATTTTTTGATTCTCCAAAAAAAAACGAAAAAAAGACTGATATACATGAATAATCAGTACACGGAAATATAAACTTACCTTCTTCAACCTTCACTTCTCTTACGTCGCCTGATTTCTTAACCATCGTCTTCCTTCTAATCGCCGATTTGGGGGAAAAACTATCGTCGAGATCGGGGGGTCTGGGTTTTTTAATATGAGTATTAACGAGTTTCAAGGCCTTTTAGTTAGAATAGCTAGCTATGATTACGGGGGAAAAGATATCTCTCAATCAATTCCTCACAATTTGTTTATTGTTTCCTTATTTAAAAGAATGTGATATTACATAACTATCCCTCCCATTAAATTACACCTATTTTTTTATAATAAATAATTAATAAATTGGATTACAATCCAATCTCAAGATCTAACAAAATCAATGGCTAGGATTTGTTCACTTTGTTCACAACTAAACCCTTGTTCACTCTAGAACCCCACCCTATATATATATATATATAGGAAAAGTGTAAAATACATTACGGCTTAACGTACACCACGTACGACAATGTGTGTGATTTTGTTCTATAACATGCCTGATTAATGGTTTCAACATGCGTGATTATTGTTTTCAACATGCGTGATTTTGGATTTTTGAGTTATAA
This sequence comes from Helianthus tuberosus, assembly GCA_030545235.1. Classification (NCBI taxonomy): domain Eukaryota; kingdom Viridiplantae; phylum Streptophyta; class Magnoliopsida; order Asterales; family Asteraceae; genus Helianthus; species Helianthus tuberosus. The sequence continues at coordinate 133,767,856 of CM060430.1, read as the reverse complement.
CGTGCGTGATTTTAAAATGAACGTGCGTAATTATCTGTCGTACGTGATGTACGTTAAGCCGTAATGTACGTTAACCTTCCTCTCTCTCTATATATATGGACTAAGAGAAAATCCCTTTGAGTTGTGAGAACTTAGAGAATTCTGACTTTTCATACGAGTTTTGCCATCATGTTTGCACACACGTAGATTAAAATGTTATAAACACAGATGTTAAAAAAATTGAAGCGGCGTTTTAGCCTTTTTACGTTGTTGTAAAAAGTTGTGATGAATCAACATTCACACCCTCTGTTAGGGTTTCTTACGATGGTGTAAATCAACAAAAACTATTTTCTTTTTGGAAAAGTTGATTTAATTAGGATTTTAGGTAACAAAAAATCAAAAAACCTTTTGTAAGGCCGAGTTCTCTAAGTTCTATCAACTCGTAGAAGTTTTCATTTTACCCTAACCCTATATATTTGTTAATATAAAATATATTATTTGGATATAAACAATAATTACTAATAAAGAATCAAATAACATGTATAAGTAATCATAGTATATAACTTAGAAGACTAAAATTACAAACGGATTATCTAAATAAAGTACTAAATTATCTTTAAAGCGAACACTACATGGTTTTTTAAAAGACATATTCTTTTGTTATTAAGTATATAACATTATATTTACTAAAGCCGTGTAATACCCGTATTCAATATTTCTCCCAATTTTAAATTTGTGTTATATGAATATATATTCACCTTAAAATTGGTCAAACTTCCTAATAACATTAAGTTTTAAATATTAAAGTTAATTTCAATCATATGACGGAACTTATCATCATGCTAAACAAAAACATTTTATAATATTATAAAATTTTAGTTTAAATATTTAAATGTCGACTACTAATTAAAGAGGTTGTTGTAACGCTCAAAAATATAGTTTAAAAACATTTAGTCCTATTTTTTTTAAATGTATACTTTATTTGAAGTATGATTTTTTTAATGTGTAATATTTTCTATACTATGATGATATTCGTATCTCGTCTCATGATCCATATATCCAAAAATAATATTTATATAAGAGTATTTATTATATCATTAATATTACATAGTAGAATTTAATTACAATTTATTTACCATAACCTTATAACTTATAATTATTTTTTAAAAATACTTACAATTTTATGATCATTATTTTTTTATTTTTTTAGTGTTACTCTTGTTAAGTCATATAATAAGATGGATTGTAATATCTCAAGAGAGAAGTGAAAACTTAGAAAATTATTTTCAATAGCTAAAAATATAACTGTTCTTTTTGTTTTACTATTTTACCTAAATAAGTCATTTTATTAATAAGGATTACATACAAGTTTAAAATTTATATTTTTTCGTCATTCAGCCCGTGTATTACACGGGTTATTAAGCTAGTAAAGTTATAAACGGGAACTAACATATTATGATAATTGAATAAGAAGTAAAACTAAATATGATAATACGATAAAGAAAAATTAAAACATAAAAAAACAAAATAAGAATAAAATATTTATTAATAAAATTAAAAGTAAAAAAACATTAATGTAGCTAATCTTTCCCACCGAATGGTTTACGAAGTGTTCATTGAACGTTCGGTTCGTTTGCAGCCCTAAACATCCTACTTCAGTACTTCTAATAAACGATTCCAAAGATTGTAACACGCTACCATTATATCACCACTCAAAAGTTAGTTTATATATTTTAAATCGGGTTAATATCATAGAATGACAACATAACATTACTGAAAAAGAATACAAATTATAATGTAATCCCAACTACCATAAACTTTTGTAATAAAGGATAATATAAGACAAAGGAATTCGGTTGTATTGACCTCACGACCCCTGACCAAAAAGGACATGTGCTAGGATCTCATCTCAATGAAAAATATGAGATCTAGAAAATAGACCCGACAAAGACTAACCTTTTCCTTAAAACAAAAGCTCAACACAAACCCTAATCAAATTAGAACATATCCAAAGTATTCTTGAGTATAATAATAAATACATGTTCAAATTCTTTTAACACGGTTCATAATTAATAATAAATACACGTTTAGATTCTTTTAACACGGTTCATAATTAGATTAAACACATTTACAGATTCAAAACCTACATCATTATTTTAATCACATAAACTAAACTACTCAACCATAAATATAATGATCCTTTGTCATTCCACAAAATGAATTCAAGGTTTTATAAAACAGATAAGGATTATAATATAAACTCAAACAACAATACAATTATAATACCTTCTGTAGTAGCCCGTAGTTGGGTGGACCACGAGGCCACCACGAGTAAAACAACTTTGGCCGGTGCACGTTATTGAGGCCACGAGATTGTTGTACAAATCAAGGAAGCTAGCCTTTAGGCTAGAGAATTATCCAATCCCTTTTTTTCAATTCCAAACCAAGTGGTATGACATGTCTCACCACTATACCTTTTCATCAAATGTTTTGATTAAAATGATGTAGATGACACACGACATAAAAGACCAAATCACATGCTATACCACTACACATGTTCTAATACAGTTATCCCAATTTTTGTGGTGGCTCTCAAATTTGATCTTCAAAAATAACCAGCCTCTATGTTTCTGCCTTGATCTGTGTGCCCAAAGAAAGCCAGCGACGCCCCAAGATGTGGATTGCCATCTTGCACCCCATTTTGAACTGTTATCTTGATAAGGATTGAATTTGGATGAACTTGAGATTGAATCAACAATGGTCAAGTCCAATTAACGTTCAGGAAACTCAATGGAAAGAATGAGCTTCGAAAGGTCGTTAATGGCAGTTGAGAGAAAGAGAGACCAAGAAGAGTTTGTTATTATTTCCAAGATATCCTATTCTATTACAACATATCTCTTTTATACCCCAGTTTACAACAACCAACACAACTACTAACCAACTACCAGCCTAACTGTCTAACTAACTAACAACCCAATCCCCTGTTACTAACCAACACCCAAAACCATTGTTGTTTAATCAACAATTCAATCCGCTGTTGACTAATCTTCTGTTGCTAACTGACACCCCAATCCACTGCTGACTGACCCCTTAACTACTGATCCTTTAACTACTGATCCACATCAACTACTGATCCGTATCAATATCCCCTGATAACCTGATCCTTGACCCCAAGGATCAAAATTTGGGAACTTTTGCATTAGTACTTTAGCATCCTCCCACGTCGCATCTTCCACACCCACATGTTTCCACTTAATCAGCCACTGTATTATCATTCGATTGAAATTTTTAAGAACCTTAGTATCCACCACACTTTCAGGCTGTTTCTCAGCTGTTTGCAGAATACCTTCATTAACCACTGACGAAGAAGTGGGCTCAGGACCATAATACTTTTTAAGCATTGACACATGCACTGTAGGATGAATAGAGGACCCTTCCGGAAACTGCAGTGTGTAAGCTACTTCTCTAACCCTTGCCAAAACTAAGTAAGGTCCAAAATATTTGGCAGACAACTTCGGACTACTTCTTTGAACCACTGATTGCTGTCTATACGGTTGTAATTTCAAATAAACCCAATCTCCAATCTTAAAACACCTTTTTGTTATGTGTGTATCAGCTAACTGCTTCATTCTCTGTTGTGCCTGGCCCAAATTAACTTTGAGAATCCTGATAACTTCTTCTCTGGTACTTAGGCTTCTATCTATTGCTTCCACATTGCTCTCACCCGACAGATAAGGCAAATGAATAGGTGGTGACTGACCATAAATCACTTCAAATGGAGTGCATTTAATAGCTGAATGGTAAGAAGTATTGTACCAAAACTCAGCTAATGGTAACCACTTTGGCCAGTCCTTCGGTTTCTCAAAGCACATACATCTCAAATAATTCTCCAAACACCTGTTTAGAACTTATGTCTGGCCATCCGTTTGTGGATGATAAGAACTCGACATCTTCTGCTCAATTCCTTGTAAAATCAATAATTCTTTCCAAAATGTGCTTACAAACACTTTGTCTCGATCAGAAACTATTGACTTAGGAGGACCATGTAAACGGTAAATGTGATCCAAATACAACTGAGCTATATCCACTGCTGTAAAAGGATGTTGCAAGGATACAAAGTGTGCCCCTTTACTTAACCTGTCAACCACTACCCAAATGACTTCCTTGCCAGCAGATTTTGGTAAGCCTTCAATGAAGTCCATAGCAACATCTTCCCATACACCCTTAGGAATAGGCAGGGGCTGCAACATACCCGGATAAGCAACTGTCTCTGCTTTGCACTGCTGACATACAACACAATGTTTAATATAATTCATCACATCTGCCCTTAACTTTGGCCATTAAAACAACCTGTTTACTCTATTAACAGTGGCAAGTACCCCTGAATGACCCCCTTGCACCGAATCATGCATCCACTTAAGTATCTGCTCCCTTAAACTAGGCACATTACCAATGACCAATTTACCCCTCCTTCTCAACTCATTGTCTTTCCAACTATACTGGCGATGGGTTAGAGGATCATGCTTCAAATCTTGGATAATTTTCACTAGCTCCAAATCTTGAGTCCACCCTTCCTTTATGGCAGTCCATATATCAGTGTGAACTGAAGAAACAGCCATTTGCAAGATTTCTCCATGTGTCACCCTGGATAATGCATCTGCCACTTTATTATCAATTCCTTTTTTATACATAATGTCAAAACTAAATCCCATCAACTTAGCCAACCACTTTTGTTGAAAGGGAGTTGAGATTAGGGGTGTTCATGAGCCGATCCGATCCGATCGAGGGTCTGCTCATGCTCAGATTGAATTACAACCGATCCGATCCGATCGGATCGAATTTGCAAAACCGAGCACAAAAGTGATGCTCATGCTCGGATTGAATTTGAATCGATCGGATCATTTTCGCTCGGTTTTTATCAAATCCTAAAAAAATCGAGTGGATCAGTTTCGCTCGATTGAATTATAAGGCTTCGTTCAACAAAAACAAATCCTAGCTTTATTAAACCATGTCCAACACTTTATTAACAAAAGCAATACATAACTAAAATCATGATTCTAAAAATGTTCTTAACAATATCAAGAAGCATAAAATAAAGTGAAAAATACAATATTAAGAAGCACAAAATAAAGTGCAAAATACAATATCAAGAAGCACAAAATAAACTGCAAAATACAATCAAATTAGCAGCCGATGAGGGCTTGATTGTGTGGCAGAATGGCAGCGATATGCAGCCGACGATTATGCCTGAATATTGTTTTAGGAATCTGATCTTCGCACAAGTACAACCGACGAACAATCAGATCTTCGCACAAGTACAACCGACGATTATGACTGAATATTGTTTTAGGAATAGGAATTTAGGTTAGATTTTGGTGTGTGTGTGTGTGTGGAGACTGGAGCGGCGATATGTTGCTGATCTTCGATTATGACTGAATATTGTTTTAGGAATAGGATTTAGGGTTAGATTTTAATATTAACTATTAAGTTGGGCTGAATAGTTTTTGGGCTTTTAATTTTTTTGGGCTAGTATATTTTTTGAGTTTTTAATCTTTAAAATCTATATATATATATATATATATATATATATATATATATATATATATATATATATATATATATTATTAATAAAAATAATTCGAGCGAAACCGGGCGATCGACGAGCGAGCGGACCTTTGCTCATGCTTGGATTGAATTTGAATCGAACCGATCCGAGCGGCTCATTTACAAACTGAGCGGGAATCGAACGAGCATTTTTTGAGCATTTTTCGAGCGATCGTCGAGCAGTTTGGACAGCCCTAGTTGAGATCTTACTATCCAACAGATATTTAAGACTATGCTGATCAGTCTTTATCACAAAATGATTATGAGCCAGGTATGGTTGCCATTTTTGAACTGCATGAATAATAGCCAACAATTCTCGTTCATAAGTTGACAATGTCATATGTCTCGGAGACAAAGCCTTGCTAATGTAAGCAATGGGATGCCCTTTCTGCATAAGTACTGCTCCTATACCATACCCTGAAGCATTAGTTTCCACTACAAAAGTATCACTGAAATCAGGTAAAGCCAAAACTGGGGTTGACTCATGCTTGTTTTCAACTGTTCAAATGCTTGCTGAGCTGTGTCGGACCAATAAAAAGAATCTTTTTTTAACAGCTGAGTCAAAGGCTTAGTGATGCTTCCATAATCTTTAACAAACCTTCGATAATATCTAGTCAACCCCAAAAACCCTCTTAACTCCTTGATATTCTTTGGAACTGGCCACTGTTGAATAGCCGAAACTTTAACAGGATCTGTTGCCACTCCCTTTTGAGAAATAATATGCCCCAAATATTCTAACTCAGTTGCACCAAATTCACATTTACTCTTCTTTGCTACCAACATGTGTTGTCTTAACACCCCCAAAACATCCTTCAAATGGGACAAATGCGACTGCCAACATGGACTATAAACCAATATGTCATCAAAAAAAAAAAAACTAACACATATTTTCTCAAATATGGTTTAAAAACATGGTTCATTAGGCCTTGAAATGTAGATGGAGCATTAGTAAGGCCAAATGGCATTACCAAAAATTCAAAGTGACCATTATGAGTTTTGAATGCTGTTTTATGAATATCATCTTCACCCATTCGTATCTGATAATAGCCTGATTTCAAGTCCAACTTAGAAAAGAATTTGGTACCAAATAGCTCATCCATTAAGTCTTCCACTAAAGGAATAGGAAATCGATCAGGGATGGTGGCTTGATTTAATTGTCTGTAGTCAATACACATCTTCCATGTATTATCTTTTTTCTTGACCAAAACCACTGGTGAAGCAAAAGAACTGAAACTGGTTCTAATAACCCCATGCTCCAACAATTCATTCGTCATCTTTTCAATAACATCCTTTTGTATTAACGGATATCTATAGGGTCTCAGGTTAATGCCATTAGTTCCCTGTTTCAAAGGAATTCTATGATCAAACTATACCCTAGAAGGTGGTAAGGACTTCAAATCCTGAAAGACATCATCAAAACTTCCTAACAACTGTTGTAACTGCTGTTGTTGTTCCACAGATTTTACAGCCTTTTGTAATACCACTGTAGTACTGGTATCACACCCCACAATAGCACATACCTGCACTAAAGCTAATTCTCCTCTTTGCATATCTATCTTTGTAACACCCCAAAAACGGGTTTGGTAATCAAACCGCGTTAATAGTAATGACGGGCACAATACCGTTTGTGGTAAAAATTAACCCGGTAAATATCAGGAATTTAAATAAATAAACTTAATATTAATTGGAAAGAGGATAAATACCTTGAGAAAACAAAGTATATAAAAATGCCCGAGTTAACGGGACTTAAAGCAAACCTAGTCATAAACTTTCCCGAACCCACTAAGATAACTAGGAATGCCAGACCTAGCTAATAGGTGGAAATATGGTTAGAAGGAATTAGGGTGTGACTAATTTAATAACTAGCCAAAACATGAGGGACTAAAGTTGGATAACTTGAAAATGGAAATATTAAAATAAAACACAACACAACTAGGGGTGAGCAAGTTTAGGTCCGGACCGAAATAACCGAGAACCGAACCGAAAAAACCGAGAACCGAACCGAACCCAAGTACTTAGGTATTTAGATCGGTTCCAATTTTTCATATAAAATAGGGTCGGGTCGGGTCGGGTCGGTTCTCGGTTCTTTTCATGGTGAAACCCGACTTGGACCTATGGACCGGAACCGACCCTATATTTAGGGTAGTGAATCGGTTCTGTATTTTATGTTTAATCGGTTCTCGGGTCGGGTAATGGTCGGGTCGGGTTTCTCCTTTTGCTCACCCCTAAACACAACACACATACACAGAGTGTGTGTGCGTGCGTGGAGATCGACCAGAAGGCTCCCATGGAGCCAAGAACCCTAGTTCAGCTATTCCTTCAAATTGAAAGGCTAATTGAAGCCCGAATTCAGATCTGAACACATAATAACGATCACCTAATCACGTGAATCAAGAGGTATGTCGAAATTTATATTTTGATGATACTTGTGAAATTTGATAATCATGCATGAATGAAATTCTTGTATGAAATATGAATGTTATAGTGAAATTGTGATGTCTAGGAGTCTAGGAACGAACCCTAGATGTGAATTTAGTAAAATAGTGCCATAAAACTAGAGATTTAACTAATGACTTTGTAGGTGGTAAGTGGGTTTTATGGTACTATGATGAACACTTGAAAAGTGATGATAAATAAGTGAAAATTTGTTGCTGTGATATAAGTCTAGGTGTTGTTATGCATGCTAGACATAGAGACTTGTGAATGATGTTGAAACTTGGCAAATAACTAGTTGAGAAACTTGATTTATGAAAGTATGAAAATCATGCCCACAAGGTGTTTGCTAAAATGTCTAAACGAACACTAATATGTTGAAATTTTGAAAGAAGCGTGTAATTGAATAATATGACATATTGTGCGAAGTATGAACCGATAAGGGTTCAAAGCATAAAGTTAATCTAGACTTAATTGTGTAAATCATGTGATCAAAAGTAGTTAACTTTTGATAAGTTGAATTAATAAATAATAAGGTCGAACGGTAGTTCGACATAGAAAATACGTAAGGTGGAAAAGTCATGATTATTAATGACTAATCTAACCACCTTTGAATGATGACGATAGTTTGACACTTAACGAGCAAGGTGGAGGCTTGGGAAGAAACGTGTCAAACGAATCAAGAAGGAAAAGAAAAGCGTAGCTCGGATACGGGGTAAGTTAAGCTTACGCCTTTTTATTTTTACTACCAATTACTTATAATGTACGTCGGAATAAGTGGGAATGTCAAGAAACCATAAATTATGGTAAAAAGGGCAAAAACAATAGAATGGTAATCCGGACATGAGTTAACGAATAAATAAAAAGGATTTGAAAGGACATCATTTGACATAAGTCAAAATGGGTCAAACAAAGCAATAAACGACTTTTAAGCAAGATGAATTCAAAGAGTAAATCGGAATAGGTTAAAGGGGTGAAATGGTAATTAAATACCATCTCATAATTATAATTAGTCACTTCGACTAAGCGGGTCAAATGGTGTTGTTAACACCATTTATCAATAATATTTGATGATCGCTTGTTGAGTTTGTGATCACAGGAATTAACACATGGTTCGCATGGCTATTAACTAGAAATTAATAGCGAAAGGTATTCAAACGGGTCAATCTTATGACCCGAGCCAGGTACGCATGCTTAGAATTATAGCTAAAAGCGACATTTTGGTCAAATAATAGTAGAAGTCCTTCGTCGCATAAATGAAGGGCTAAAGTTGACCAAAAAGCCCTTGAGGGGTAAATAGGGCAAACAACTTTCAAAAAGTTGTTTTGAAATAAGCGTCTTGTTTAAATTGAGTCTTTGGAATTCGTATAAAAAAATGGGGATAGGATGTAACCCAATAGAAGCATGATTTAAGTCTAAAGATGTACTTAAATACCCTTAACGGGTCAAAATAAGCATACGAGCGAAAACGGGTTAAAATATATAAGAAACCCGCAATTAGAACCTAACATGGTAGAAAATATTGAATTGAAGTGGTTCATGTGAAATAATGATCAAACAAATATGTTTGTTTGATAAATGCGTAAATGGGTCAAAATTTTGTAGAAAGGTAATAAGCCGAAGGCATAAAAGTCTCAAGATTTATTAAGCCGGATGTCGAATTTTAAATCCATATGATGGAGAATTAAATTACAAACACGTAGGAAGAAACGGTAGGTCAAACGGACAAGCGGATTGAAAGATACGAAAGTTTTCGTGTCAAAAACGGCAAAATGGAAGAATCTGATACAGGGGCCACCGTAACTTACGGTGGGCACCGTAAGTTACGGTGGGGACTGAAAACGCTACGACAGTTATCTCCTGCCTTACGGTGGAGTATTTTAAAACAGGGGCTACCGTAAATTACGGTATCCACCGTAATTTACGGTGGACCTTGTACAAAAATGTATTTTTAAATCAGTTTTGTTTCCCGGACTCGTTTAGATATGTTTTAAACCCCGTATGACTAAAGCATTTCATGTTTATGAAATGTAGGTACTTTTTGGATGCCGGAAGACGATCAAGCTCAACGAAGAACCGAACACGATAAAGATACATGCTTCCGCACATTGCCTCGTCATAAATTTTAAACGACGAATCTGATCACATTATGTCGAATAACTTATGATTAGTAAAAGTTTTAATAAATCCATATTTTTATAATAGGTGTAGTCTTAACTACACATCTAATTGTCGGTAATTCCATGTAAAACCGTTAAATAGCAACTAGGGTGTTAAAATCTTCTTCAAACTACCCTTATTGAACTAAGTCAACTTTTTACCATATTGCCCTCTTAATACCACTTTTTGCCCCTTGAACTTGAATGCAACAGTTCTTTCCTTATAATCCATTTTAATACTTCCCAAAGTAGTGAACCACTGTACCCCCAATACCAAGTCACAACCTCCTAAAGGCATCACATATACATCAGCTTCAAACTGAATGCCCTTCATAACCCATTGGAAATCTTTGACCATCATTTCACATACTTCCTCGTGACCATTAGCTACCTTGACCAACATGGCTGGACCTTTTACCAACCTACAGCCTAACTGTTTGGCCAACTTGTAATCCAAGAAATTATGAGAACTTCCGGTATCCATCAATATTTGCAACTCAATTTTACCAAAATGTCCTTTAACTCTAATGGACTTATACATGTCATTTCCTTCTACTGCATTAACTGAAATTTGAGCACATTCCAACACTTCCTCCTCTATCTCTTCATCAACACACTCATCCTCAACCCACTCTACTTCTATATGATACAACTGCGGTCTCTTATTACCCCTACACACATGTTCTTTAGAATACTTTTCATCACAGTTAAAACATAACCCTTTTGACCTTCTCTCATCCATTTCTCCCCTAGTTAAAGTTTTTCTAATTACATTCTTTTTATTATCCATACTAACTGACTTTGCATAAGGTAGTGTCTGTTTAGTAGTAATTGGATTAGTTAGAACAGAATTTTTAGACCCAAACCTGCTCCTCTTGGCCTTGATGGTTGCTTCTTGTAATTTTGCCAGACAAAAAGCCTCTTGAATGTTTTTTGGGTTAAACATCCTTACCTGTAATTGTATCTCCTCTTCCAACCCAGCAACAAAACAACTTAATGCATATTCCGTAGGTAACTGAAGTCTGCTTATGATAGCATCAAACTTATCATGATACTCCTGGACTGAATTAATCTGTTTCAAATTCTTTAAATCGGTCATAGGGTCATCAAACAATTCCCCAAATCTGACTTTCAAAGCCTCCACTAATTCTGTCCAGGATAATACCTCCCTTTCAACCCTCTGGCTAGTAAGAGATTGATACCATTGTAATGCTTTTTCCTCAAAATGAATAGCTGCCAACCTTAACCTTTGTTGCATCAGACACCCTATCAAGTTGAAAGAATTGTTCCACCTTAAACAGCCATGAAGTAAGATCATCACCTTTAAACCGAGGGAACTCAATTTTGGTCAATCTTGCTGCAAAATTGAACCATTCTCCTTCATGCTGTGGACCCTGTCTTTGATAATCTCTGCCATTGCTCTGGTTATTGACCATTTGAGTCAACTGTAAAGATAATCCGGTCACCATGTTCCTCACTTCTTCTAATGCTTTTGTGTTTTCCTCGATTCGATTGTTCATCTGCTGACTGCTTTCAGCATCATCGGTATCGTTATGACCGTGTCTCTTTGTCATTTTGAAGTGGAATTGATCTGAACAAAGATCAATTGGAAATTGAACTGAACGAACAACAATTGAAGGAATTCGATCGAAACAATGACCGAATTCAGGAATTGAAATTGAACGCAACAAATTTCCCAATCGACTGAATTAGGGTTCAAAATTGAATTGAATCAAGAGTGTCCAAGGATAGACAGCTCTGATACCAATGATAAGGATTGAATTTGGATGAACTTGAGATTGAATCAACAATGGTCAAGTCCTATTAACGTTCAGGAAACTCAATGGAAAGAATGAGCTTCGAAAGGTCGTTAATGGCAGTTGAGAGAAAGAGAGACCAAGAAGAGTTTGTTATTATTTCCAAGATATCCTATTCTATTACAACATATCTTTTTTATACCCCAGTTTACAACAACCAACACAACTACTAACCAACTACCACCCTAACTGTCTAACTAACTAACAACCCAATCCCCTGTTACTAACCAACACCCAAACCACTGTTGTTTAATCAACAATTCAATCCGCTGTTGACTAATCCTCTGTTGCTAACTGACACCCCAATCCACTGCTAACTGACCCCTTAACTGCTGATCCTTTAACTACTGATCCACATCAACTACTGATCCGTATCATATCTTTAGTCCCTTTTAATCGCAGCCCCTATGTCACCAAGCCCATTCCATCCCACATGTCCAATAAAATATTAGGGTCTGCAAACAATATAAATTAAACTATACTAAATGATGGATCAAAGACTTAGGGGCTGTTTGTTTATCTCTATATGAGGCTCTTAATGGTTTAGACTGTTTGTTTCGCGAGCAAATGTCTGAATGGTTCAGACATTTACCTCTGAATGGTTAAGCATTATACTGAGTTTGAATGATTAAGACCTCTAATCTGAATTGGTGCCTCTAAACGGTTAAGTATTATACTGACTCTTGATGATTCAGATCTCTTACTATTTCAGCACTTAATGGTTTAGACCTCTTACTCATTCAACACTTAAACATTCAGAAGTTGCCAAACAACCTCTTAATAAGCCCATGTTAGTTTATTTAATTCATTCTATTTAATTTACCTGGTTTTTTTCTCATTTAGCATTAATTGTATTTTTATTTGCAAAAAATATATTTTATACACAAATATCCAATGAATCTTAGTGACCGAGAGAAAAATCATGTGTATTGGTGAAGAAAAATAATGCTCATATTTTTTTCACTTAGACCATGTGTAGTGGTGAAGAAATATAATGCCCCCACCATGGGGCATTATCCGACATGTGTCATCCCAGTCAGCATGGGACATTATAGCATAAAGTGGTGTAGTGGGGCATTATTCCAATAACTCCCATATTATTTTTAATGAAAAAAAAAGCACACGAATTGATTGGTGTAGTGGGGCATTTTCAAAAAGTTGTCAGGACCCATGTGGCTAGCTCAAACTTGATTGGTGGGTCAAACCATTCCACAAACAATTTAAGCGTTTTAATTAAAACGCCGGCAAACAATTTTTCCAAAAAAACGCCGGGTGTAATGGGGTGGGGGGCGTTTTAGGGCGTTTTTTTTTCAATTTTTTTTTAAAAAAACGCCCCACTACGGGTGGTCTTAGCTGACCACCCATGTTTCCCCTTTGATTGGAGTTGATTTTAGTACATGACATGGACTCTGGTCGTGGATTGATGTATAGTCTTTTAATCATATACATGTGTGTGGAGACAAATTCAATGTAAATCAATTTCAAGGTTTTTTTGTCACAGAGTCGGCCTTTCTTAACACTGTTTGCTTTCGTAAAAAGTCTTTTGGCATATTGAGAAAATCCTTTAATGTTAATATCCAAAAAATCTACTTTTTATCCTTAATCTTTATACAAACGAAAATCAAACATAAAAACCTTAATTGGCTTGGTGTTTGGAGCTACAAGAATCTCAGGTTTTTCCTGAAATCAGATGTATAAACACAGGTGAATCGTGAAAAGATATGAACAATAACGAGCAAATGTAGGTAATACGAATAAATTATATACATATATATGCGTAGGTGGGCGCAGGTGCGTGCATGCATTTGTATATATAGACGTTTGTTTACAAGTTTTGTCAGTTTAGTTATAAATTTGCAAGATCACTACTGACTAAGTTACTTGATTTGGGTTAAAACCGAACCAAAAACCAAATTTTGTATTCAGCTCCATTTTAAATCAGTTCGGTACAGGTAACATTTATACGATAACATTCAAACCTCAAATTTTCAGTCAGTTACAAAAGTGAGTAAATCTACTGTTAATCATAAAACACCCATTAAACTAAACCTGAACTGTAAGATAACTCGTCTCCTTCAACAGAACATAAAATCCGGAACTAAGTTAAACACAAATAAGAAAACGAAAAAGAAATGGTGAAGAGCTATTTAGAGTGTTACAAAGGAAGCTGAAAAGTCACTCATATAATTTAACAAAAGCATCAGTAAATTAACTGCCAAGTTAAGATTACCATGCTGGGTTTCTAGAAGGTTAAAAGGAAAAAAGTTCTTGCAGGAAACGGCAGCTGCAACCTCAAAAAAACAATAACCAAAATTAGTATCATTAAAAACACAACAAAACATGTGTTTCAAGTAAGCTATTTTTCATGGAAACCGACTCACCTATTTGTCTAATAGATCATCATAACCATCAAGGTAGATTCCAAAATCATGAATGGCTGCAATCTATCTATAAAAAGTTGTAATCGTCCTCGTTGTCTCCAAAGTCATAATAGTCCTCGTCAGATGACTCACCTATTTGTTTGATCCCAACCTCTGGTTGAGTGGTCATGGCAATGATGGATAAGAGCCTTGAGTGCCTAAGTGCCCGGGTTCGAGTCTTGAGCCGCACACGAGTTTTCTATTACCGTGCGGTTACTCCGGCTCTTGTGCGGAGGCTGCAACGGCAGTCAAGTGGCTGTCGGCGGGAAATTTTCTCGTGGAGCGCCTATGGTCAACCTCGGATGCCTCGCCCGAGGGGGACTAGGGACCCATGCAATGTGGGTGTGATCCTCTCGCCTGTTGGAGTCAATCGCCGTTCAAAAAAAAAAGATGACTCACCGTAAATTCCGTAATAAGGGCAGCCTTCAAGAGAATCAATGGGACGTTTAAGATATTTAATATGCTTAGAACATTGTTTCCCTAGATCTCCCTTGAGGTTAATGCAACAGCAGTTACGTAAGTCGAGTGTTTCAAGGTGACGACAGTTATCCAAAATCACCTGCAACCCAATATTCGTCATGTTGTTTCCGATGAGTTCAAGGTGTCTTAACTCAAGTAAGTTTCGCCCAATAGCTATGGCTATCTCATTATAACTCGTTAAAGACCCTTCATCAAAGTTAATAGCCCGAAATCTCCATGCATTCCTATTCACTTTGAGTGTTTTTAGCATGGGGCAATAACGGCCAACAGTTTCAATCTCTTCTTTTGAGATTTCTATATCGTAAAGATTGAGTTCTTCCAACAATGGAAATTTCATCAAAGCATCTGTAGTCCAACTTTTAGATAAGAAACAAAATGCCATTTCGAGACGCCTAAGCTGACTTGATCTGTTAAATAAAAAAAAACAATTATAAAGCAACAGCCCTTAATGGTTTGTATCTTTAAACACATCATACAAAAATATATTAATCTTGGCCTAGTCCTCTATTAATTATTAGCAATGTTTTGTTATAGGATAAGGAGTAACAACCTATAAACATATAATAAAAAAGAAAAACATGAACTAAAGAGAAACTTAAATGCATCTGCTAGTTTCATTTAGCGAAACAAAATATAATATGTACGAAATAAAATAAGTTATCCAACCATAACAACTTAATATGTCGAAGGGCAACTGCCAACTGTAGTTACAAAATGCAAGCAACAAACAGAACAAATGACCAAACGAAAAAAAGCAGTACAATACTACAAACAATAAAATCAGCCAAACAGGAATTGAAATTGAAAAATAAATATGATCATAATACAAATAAAACAAAAACAGAGGTTATATACATGAATATATTGTAAATTAAATACAAAACTTTAAATTTTATGTTTAGATTATCCAAAAAACACATAAGAAAAAACAGAACAACATAAATAAGGTGTGTAAAAACAGTATGTAGGAGACTCTTTGATCAAGCTTTCATTACAATTAGCTCAATAAATTTTTAAGATCAACGGGTTTTTTCACAAAAATATACCGGAAAAGAAAAGAAAAATCACAAACAATGTTTGTTGAATTGTAAGTGGTTCTATTTATACAGCTTGTAGATCCATCAATTTAAAACAATGTGGTTGAAGAAACTAGAACTGAATGCAAGCCATCTTAAATTTTCTGTAAAGATAACAACATACACATACAAATTCAGTAACAGTTAGCTCCCATACCTATCAGCAATATATGAAAGAAGACCAGGATCATAGACAAAAACAAGAGTGATATCAACCAACTGGCCTTGGCTTCTATCCACAGCATGCTTGCACATTGTTAAAGGCGAGAATATTGCATCTGATCTCAGTATGTCAATGTCGCTCATATTGATGACCCGCCACAAAGCAGGGTCCTTGCAAATCTTACGCCAAGCAGTGCACACCATACCAACTCTCTCAAGTATATTGGCCGTTACATCGGATGGGAGATCCGACCAATTCCTTTCTTGTTGATTCAGTTTCGACGTTGATGGCATCATCACTTTAGCATGCACAAAGCAAATAAAATTTAACTTGCAAAGTATGGATATAATATTGATCACCTTCTAAACATATATAAAATAAATACCATGTCATAGTGTAAAAAAGTAAATTAAAGTACGGATAGTTCCTACGGTCTACCAAAATTTTGGATTTGACGCTAGCTTTCCAAAGGTACACAGATGTCTATGTGTTTGCACTTTGTAACGCATTACATAGTGCAAACCACAACGACATCCGTATACTTTACTCTAAATTAAATAAACCGAAATGTTATTTCGCATACTGATAATATCTAATATATCCTGGTTTTTGTACGCTTAACAAGTTAAATCTATTTGTATTTGATGCTAACAGTACAGATTTTGAACTAGAAGAACGTTTTCTTTCGAGAATCACAATAAAAACCCTAGAACTGGTAAAGATGAAAAATGAACAAAGAATGGATCAAAATTTCAAATAATTTTAGCAAATGATAAACTCGGATCACCGTGAAAGACAGAAACGTACCTTTGTTTTTCGATAAACGTTAGTCGACTCCGATGAAAAACGAAAACAAAAAAACTAGAAGCAAGTAGTGTTAAGTTGGGGTAGAAATGGAACTTCAAACGGTTGTTTATGACGTTGAAGTTATGTATGAACCTAATCTATTTTTAGCAGATGTTTATATCTGATAAATATAATCACAAAATATTTTTTTTGAACGGCAAATTTAGATCACAGACGGACTACTGGAGTATCATCGTGTCATGAGCGGAACCACCCGATCATATCCTTTTTCACTAGGCATAATGCCTATACACCAATTCAGGAGAAAACTCAATAAATATAGGAAAAACCCCCTTGTGAGATTCGAATCCAGGACCTATTGGTCTAAAAGTCTTATCCCACCACAAGATGCCACTAGACTATAAAGTCATGGAATATAATCACAAAATATTATTTCAGAAAGAAAATAAGAACACGAAGCATGGAATGTGCACTTGTTTGGTGTGGTAGAATGGTAGGACTTGGGAGGAAATATACATTTGGTTCACCCTTGTAATAAGGAGTGTTTTTCTATAATGGTGGTGTTGGATAAAATATTTACTAAAATAGTGTTGTTGTAAAAGTATTTACCAAAAGAATGTTTTTGAAGATTTATTTGTTCATCACTGCTAACCTCATTGGAAAATTCATATTCTTTGAATAACTATTAATTTAATCATGGTATTATGTCTCTAACCTAACTTATTTTCTTTAAGAATCTTAAAAAAAAACCTATTTTTTTATAAATCAAGTTTAGATTTTTTTAGTCACTCATTTTGTTGTTAACTTTTTTTTTTAAATCAAGTTTTAACGTCTGAGTTACATGACATTTATTCCCTCTATTAAAATAAGATAAAAAATTTTTACAGTTTAAGGTAAATAAAAATGTTTTTCTTTATTTATTTTTTACAATGAAACAGTTAATTAATATTTTTTTTATCAAGTCGATGTGTTAACTATCCCACTAAATATGTGTGTGGATACATGTAACGTCGTAACTTGACAAAAAAATAATGCAACAAAATCAATAGGTTGTGTAGAAGAAAAAAAAAACACGAAGAATATTCTGAAAATGAGTTCAATTGTTTTTTAACACCTCCTATCAACTAGAGTTTTAATATAATATTCTGTTTTTTTATTAATTATATAGTTATGAGAGTATAAGTGTGTATAAATAAAGTTCATGAGATCACACGAAGGTTTTTTTATATAAGTAGGTTTGATAAAAAAAAAAAAAAAAGTTTTTTTAAGATTTCATAAAAATAAGTTAAGTGAAAGATACAATACCATGATTATATTATAGGTATTCAAATCATTAGAATTATCCAATGAGATTAGGAATGAGAAACAAAAAAAATCTATTAAAAACACGATTTTGATAAATACTTTTCCACCAACACCATTTTGGTAAATAGTTTACCCATAAACACCATTATGGGAAAAAAAACTCTATAATAAGAAGAATCTTATACAACTAGAGTGGTGATTCTGCGATGCGGCATGGAACACAATACTTAGGTTGATGATTTGAAGGGTGAGCACAAGACGGTTTGTGTAACGCCCTAACACGTAATAACTTAAAAACGACGCAGTGGAAAAACGAGCCTTAAAATTTCTTTCTTATTTAGTTACATTGCCTACATTAAGCCCCAAATTACAATATATCAAACATTTTCTAGAACGGAACTATAACATTCATACTTAAAATTGATACTTTAAGACAATACAAAATTCAAACTATGTGACTATTCTTCCGTACAACCCTTGTTAATTGACTCGATCAACGCTTGCTTATCTTGGCTAGTGGTAGAGGAAATTCGTGCGGTACCTGTGGACATCACATACAACTCAACCATTAGTCATTAACACATCATACAACATTATTCTGTATAATAGGAAGTTGTATAAAAATCCATGATGTAAACTTAGGTTCATTCAAGCATTCTCTTAAATTCTCTTAATCCAATTTCGGGTTCAATCCCTCATTAACCTGACGATCTCATACCTGCATTACATTCCAATCTCAAAGCACAGCATTAGTAATCATTAATGCCCAAATGTGTTGAAAACATTCTTTCATGCCTTTATAACATCTCGCATTAACACATGTATACATTCCTAATTCCTACATACATACAAACATATACACCTACGTATATACGCACACATTCACATACGCATACATACATACGAGCTCTCGCTTACCACTTTTATTCACTTAATCCCACATTTCTTGTCATACTCACAACTTCCGTGATATAAGTTTTATACTTACCATCCTGCATACCCACTCATTCCTAGGCTCGATTTCTTATAGTCTTCCTTCACCAATACAAAGAAAAATCCATACTTTCGCTATCCGGAGGCTCATAACATCACTTGTGTTCTAGACCGGCTCTAATATAAGTTATAGGACATTGAAAATCATAAAAACGTCGAGTCCGGTTGCGAATTCAAACAAGAAAACCAAAATATGCCAGCTGACTGGCTGTCGCGGGGCGCGACAGCCGTCGTGTTGCGCGAAGGTGAAACTAAAATGTTTTCGCGTAGCACGACAGCCCTATTTCGACAGAATACTCCCTTTTTGATACTGCACATTTGTCCAGCTATGATTTTAACCAAAACACTATCTTCTAAATTTCATAACTTTTAATCTACATATCTAAATCACATGATTCTTGTTTCTATGCGACCGTAATTTAATTACGGGCCCGTTTATCACCTCGGGTCGCATCAAGAGCTGATTTATAAGCAAACGGCTTATAAATCCATTATACCATTATTTGACCTGTTTAATCCTACTAATATACCTTCGTTATAGACAACTCTTTCATTATACTAAAATAACACTAATCTTAATAATCTCATTCATTACATAATCCTTGCATAATTATCCACACTCATAAAATATAAAAATTTTACATACATACTATGAAGTGAATCGGAATCACTTACCTCGTGCGTCCGAGTTCGTGCATAGCTTCCATATTTACCTTTGATTCATTGCCCTTCCATACTCTTGTCCATGTTGACATGGCTCCTACGCTTTAAGGTTATTATCAACACATTCTTGTTAGCATACATCATTGTACTTGATAATGAGCATACATTCGCATAGTTTCATATTCAACTTGCATTAATCATTCCTAACAAGCATACGACATGTACCCGATTTCACATCTTTTCAAACCCATATAATCCATCATGTCATTCCATTTATCACATATTTATTTACCATGTATCATATGATTATCTATAATATTATAATCGCAACAAGTCTAGCCATGTTCCTTATGCGTAGTTGACTTTCAGAGTCAACGATTTATCATTTTAACTTTCGGCTTAATCTCATATACTCATGACATCATAATAGGCTGTTTTGGGGCGTCCGTTTACTATACTTATGAGCTTGCAAAATTTACAATCTTTTTATGTGACGTGCTCCTCGGAGGGGTTATCTTTGTGTTAAATGTTTAGAGTCTATCTCTCTACCAAAAATTTATAAAAATTCATTTACTAAGCTGCAATCAGATTCGTCACTTCTGACTGCAGCTTACGGAAAAATTCATTTAAAATTCCTCGTTTATCCGATTGACGAAATTCCAGTTGAAGATTTTTGGAATCACCTGAAGCTACCTACAGTAAAAATTTGAGATCATATCACAATTTCTAAATTGAGTTATGACATTCGTAATGGGCTGGAAATTCTGCCAGAAAACGCAGCCTGAACCTTCGATACGAAAAAATTCATAAAACGTTCATTTTTTGTCGAAAAAATGCAATTCCAGTTGGGTTTGAAAGGTTTTTCTTAGGAGTTCATCACAAACTCAATAAACATTAGTTTTTGACAAGATTTGACCCAGTTACAGCCGATTACATTCGGCTGTAACTTTCTGGACAGATTTAGTTTTCATCAAGGCGTTTCTAAATATCTCTCATTCTAATTTCACCTAGACATTTCATCAATCACTTGGCGTGCGTACTAACATCTAAGCATAATGTACAAGTAATTTAAGCTTATTCTTCCAATATTCACCTCATGAATCATTTCATTCAAACAAGATCACATTATCGTCTACATCATGTTACTATCAAAACCTAGCATAGAATGTCACACCCCGACCACGTAGAACAACCAGACGTGGCGGAAACGTCGGGGAGTGTTGTAACAGAATCATTGTTTCGTAACCATGGAATAAATAATTTTGTTTTATTGAATAAATGAACTCATTGTTTTAATACAATCAAATAAGTACAACTATGATCTTCCAAGTTTTAAAGTCGTTAAGGCACGAGTCCATCCTAAATGTAGCATGTATCAACAATCATCTCAAGACAGCACCTGAAACATGTGTAAAAATAGGTACGTCAGCATAAAAATGCCTGTGAGATACATAGGTTTTGTGAATATAGGATTCATGACTTATAAGTTTAGAAAGAGTTGTTTAACAAAAGACAGTCATGATCCTTGTAAAATGTTTTGTTTTATAAATCATTCGAAAAGTGATGATAAAGTAGATGATACGTAAAAGAGTAATGTAAGGTTAATTGAATAACCAAGTAAAAATGAATTTGTATAAGATAAGTTGTTGTAAAACAATGTCTTATGAAAAGTATGTTATTTGTATAAAATGTTATATGACTTAAATTGAAATTATTCAAATAACGTTACGATATGTAATACCATACAAACACTTATATATAGGAAGTACCAGCGGCGTATCCACCATGCTTGTATCATATTACACACGCCTCGTTACTTAAGTCACTTACTCAAACCAAACCACCAATATAGAATGTTCATGTTTAAACCAATAGTCCAATGTTATTGTATAACTCAAGTTAAATGTAAACCATGTAATGTGTAAACAAAAGTTATGTATGGTAAGTAAAATGAGATTTCTTAAACCACAAGTAAAAATGTACAAAACAAAGTGTTTGAATAAATCAAAAGTTATGCTTTGTAAAATAATGTAAGGTTAAACGAATAACCTTATAGTAGCATATTAAAAGTATACTTTGGATTTGTAAATAACATATTAAAAATATGTTTTGGTTTGTTGATAAAATATATATGTTGGTTCTGTACAATACCACACATGAGAGTATATCAAACTATACTTTTGGGAGTATATCAAAATATACTTTAAATGTGTGATTTAAGAATTTATTCAGACCTAGTGCATCAAACTACACCTTTGAGACTATAAGGATACCACAAAGACAATCCCTATTTGGATGGAGAAACAAATTGGTTTCAGACATTCCATGACAACAGGAATGGGGTGTCAAATCCTATAGCGCTATATCATACTACCAATCGGTCTGGTGAACATAAAATAAGTACAATTCAACATTTTATTTTATGTTCT
This sequence comes from Helianthus tuberosus, assembly GCA_030545235.1. Lineage (NCBI taxonomy): Eukaryota > Viridiplantae > Streptophyta > Magnoliopsida > Asterales > Asteraceae > Helianthus > Helianthus tuberosus. The sequence continues at coordinate 133,745,528 of CM060430.1, read as the reverse complement.
TTGAGAAATCAGTGTTTAAACCATAGATAGTCATTTAGTTTGTCAAATGATAAGTAATAACATGTATAATCAATTATACTTTGAAATCATGAAAATAACACATAGGTACACATGCTTCACCCAAAACAGTTTGGAAAACAGTAAAATAGGGGAACTATGTACTCACTTGAGATTGCTCAGAAGTCCTAAGATAACCACCAAGCAATGCTAGAGATCATGGAATCAAACGGCACCTAATATAGGTAACTATGTTAATAAACCGGACCTAAGTCGGAGGATTTAGATAGAATGAGGGTTCGTAAACCAAACGAGTATGGAGACTCGTGTCATATGGTTTAACAAAGCCTAGATACTAAATGAAACCTAACCTAAGTGCTTACGACCCATTACGACCCGTTTAGGTAGCTTATGCTACTTTAACGCGTCGTTCACGTGAAACGCGTTCGGAAAGCCTAACTAGTCCTATGATAAGTAAAATATGCCTTAACATGTCTAATATTGTTACCAAATCAGTTTAGATACCAAAAGTTATGTTACATATGCTTAAAATGAATTTTGGCGTAAAAAGGACATTTTGGTAATTTACCTAAGGCATATAAACTACCTATCATACAACTACTTAAACGAAGCAACCATAAGGTATAACCTCGGAAGGTTATTCTCTATATACTATGGTCACCTAATGTGTTTGGTTGGATCCTAATGATCGACCAAATGGGTCGGGTTCGAAGGTATAAGTGATTTATTAGATCGCTTACCCTTACGACCCTAGACAACGCGGTAATCAGTAGGCATAGTCACAAGGGACTATAACCATCGTGATTACGCTCACGTTGCGAAGTTCAAACGAACTTCGCATTGACCATAAACTGGTCAATGCAGAAAGTCAAACAAAGTTTGACTTTCAGACTCGAAAAGCAATAAAAGAACGAAGGAATACTTACAAAGGGTCCCCGAATGCTAATCTTGATTCAAGTAGCTCAGGTATGAAACAATGGTTTCAACTTAGAGCTTCTCAAATCAGATTCTTGTGGGTTTTGCAATGGGGATGGATGGGTATTTATAGTTTTCGGAGAGCCGTTAACATCGTTTCTCGAATAACGTGATCGAATCTCATCCGTACAAGTGTTGGAATGTTATGGTAACTCATTTTGCCCACCACAAGAGATTGACATGTGGCATTGGCCTTTGGGGAGTGTTTAAAGGCTGTTAATGTAACAACTCTCATCAAAAGTCCTAATTATTATCTTAATTTAATCAATAGGAAACCCTAATTGAGAAACCCAAGTAATTTCGCACAAACCCTAAAATTCTCAAAACATTTAGAATCAGGATTAGGGCCCCTAAAACTTAAGGGGGGTAAACCCTAAGTTGATAGTTATCTCTTTAATGCGTTGTACAAACTGAAAAATAACGAACTGTCAATTCATCAAGCCTACACTAGTGACGAAGCAACCCTAGGCTAGCTAGGTTTCCCAGGCGAGTCGCGACAGACTCAGTGTCATCTGTCGCGACACGCGGGAGGTGCACATTTCACGTATAAATAGCCGGCCTTGGAACTTGAAATCTGTCTTTGGAACGACGTAAATTCGAGTTTCGTAGAAGGAGTTATCGCAGAAACAGTACACTAAACACACACAGTCACTAATTGCTGCAACAATCAGGGTAATAACTCGATCACTATTACGATTCAACGTCCGATCGATTATAACTATCCAACGATTAATTAAGTGCCGCTCAGATTGAGTTTATACTTGGTTAATTCATCGTGATTTCGACTTGAATGTTTGAGTACTGCTCGAATTCGGACTATACTCTGTCATTCGTTGTGAATCCGCTGAATTATTAAGTATTGCACTAATGAATTGTTGTGAGGGTTTAATCTCGTGAATTGTCGTAACTGTTGTATTAGTTACTAACCTATTGTGTGTGCATTGTTAATTAAATTAGGTTAATCAAAGGCTAATCAGTAGGCTTATATTCTGCTCGTTAAATCTACAATGTGAGTCATTCTCTTTTTATCAACTGTTTTACAATACTCCAAAATTATTTTTAAAGTTATAATTACAGTGATTAAGTTTATGTAATCACCAAATTACAGCCGGTATGTGGGGTATTGTGCACAGTATTGCAGTTTATCACTTTAGGTGGGCGAACCTAAAATTTGTGATAATCGTCATTCATTGGGGCAGCCAATGGTGATATGACCACAGTCACCGTAAAGATTCGAGTGACAAGTACTGTGGGTAGTTGGTTTGGTATCAGAAACATTGTAATTTCTTAATACTGAAAATTATAACAAAAGTGTCGTTTTAAGTAAAACTGAATGATTCACTCAGTATTTCCCTGCTGACAAAACCTTTTTCAAACATGTTTCAGGTGATCTGTTGTGAGCACAGGAAAAGTGCTGTGGAGCACTACAAGCTTAGAAAGTGGCTCAATGTAAAGAAATAAAGAAACATGTTTTAAGAACTAAAGGATTTCCCAGTGAAATCAATGATTTGTAAATTATGGGATTTATCCCTATATTATATATAAACGAACAGTTTTTAATAATAATCGATCCTGTTTAAAAAGACTTCCGCTGTCATTAAAATTAGATACCATCGGATTTCCTGCCTCACGGCTCTGGACCGGGGCAAACCGGGGCCAAGGGCCGTGACAGGAAAAGGTGGTATCAGAGCCACTGATTTAAGCTTACTATTGATTTTAGCCTATTAAAGTTATTCTGTGAAAATATGTTTTATTAACTAATTAATTGTTGAGTTACAGTATGGGTAAACACAAGATTTCTGCTATCTACCACAAATTAGATACTGCACCCACAAGAAAAGGAACCTCATCCTCTAAACACCCAGCAGATCTGGAAGAAGGGATTTTTGTCCGTAAAGCAAATTATGAAAACCCTCTCACCCAAAATAAAAGAAATTTGATTATTAGAAAGGGACAGGAGAAAATAAAGAAACCCCAAGTCAAGAAAGTGAGGTTTAGTCCAGAAATCCAGGAATTAGGCAATAGGTCTCCTTGGGAAGATACATTAGATGAAAAATGGGCAAACCTTTATATGCTAGCTACCGTAGCAGAAAATGCAAATCTCTAAACTTTTAATAAGCCTGGTCTGGTAGAAAAGTAATACTCAGTAAATAAATAAATTAGAGTGTGTTCACTTTCCTGTAGTCTTTTGTACAAATCTGTATGCAATAAAACTTTAATGTTTATTTGTTAAAATTTTGTTCCAAAGTTTTAACTTAACATTTCTGTGCATTTTGCATATATGCTATCCAGCATGACTGAGATATCGGAAGCATTTCAGAATCTCAATCTCTACCCAGTACCAATTGAAGTCTCCCATGACTTTACTGGTTATATTGCTGACATAGAGGAACCTCTGGAATTCCAAGCTCCACCGCTGGAAAAAGCAAAACTTAAAAAGAAGAGAAGATATGTAGGATGGAGGAAAGTGCGCAGGAGAAAGCCAGCTACTAGGAAACTCCCTAAAATAGAAAACCCTATAGACAAAGGAAAAGGAATCGAAATCGGAGAAAGTTTAAATCCAGCAGAAATAGAGATCAGGAAAGATTATAAACAAAAAGGAATAGAAATTGGAGAGAATTCTAGACAAGCTGAAGAAATCACATTTCAAGACGAAATCGACCGTCTACTGGCAAATTGTGATGTCATTAGCCCTATCCATAATAATCTATATCCTTACCTAGAAACCCAACTTCCTGTCAATCTGGAACCAGCTATTCCAGGTCCACTAATCCACACTCTACCTTTAGGTCAAATGGAAGAATGGTGGACAAATGACTGGCCATTCCAGAATATTGTCAACAGTCCTTATTCTTTCCTTCCACAGTGGGAGCCAGACCATATCCCCAATCCTCCAATGAGTAACGAAAACTTAGCCGAACTCCGTCAGTACGGGGAAGAACTGATAAGTACAGGGAATAGGATCCGGGAAATGGGGGAGCAAATTTCCTGGAAATACGACGAGAGGGAGCGTCGTTACTAAACTGCGAGTTGACCAAAGAAAAGTGGGGTTGGGAAGAATGTCTGTATAATAATAAATAATAATAATAGCTAAATATAACTCTGTAAAATGGGAAATAAAACATTGTAAGATAAACAGTGTGTATGGATGCCTATATGAAATATAAAGCAAAATAGAAGTCGAAACATCGACGATTTTGGATATATATCTGTGTTGCCAGATTTTATGTGCTTCTGTGTAATTGTTTTATTTACAATCATTTGATACTAATAGTTATATTTTTAATAATTATCAGATGGAAAACGCTAATAATGAACCAGTTAATGAAGGGAATCAATCTGAACAAAATCAGGAAAACCAATATATGACTAGACAGGATATTGAAAATATTGTTGCTCAAGGGATAGCCAATGCTATTCCAGCATTCGTTGCTGCTATTAAAAATCCAATAGAACCGCAACAAATCGTTCCTAGTAAACGTACTCAGGAGGATAATTTTAGTCATAGTGTAAATGGAGGAGGCAATCATGACAATAATAATCCACTACAGGCTCCACCTCCTAAGAAAATGAAAGCCGCAACACCTGGTTGCACTTTCAAAGAGTTTCTTGCTTGCAAACCTGCTGAATTTGCAGGTAATGAAGGAGCAACTGCAGTACTGCGTTGGTTAGAGAAAACCGAAGCAGTAATTGCAATAAGTAAGTGTTCAGAAGAAGATCAGGTGATGTATGCGTCAAACTTGTTCAAAGAAGAGGCGCTAGAATGGTGGAACACGGTGCTACAAGCAAAAGGAAAAAGGATGGCTTATACTATGAACTGGGGAGAATTTAAAATTCTTGTAGAAAGAAAATATTGTCCTGAATATGAAAAGGAACAAATGGCAAATAAGTTCCTAAATCATCGTATGGTAGGTGTAGAGTGTCGCGGTTATACTTCGACATTCTTTGAATATGCTCGAGTGGTACCTACACTGGCTTCGCCAGAACCGGTACTCATTTCCCGTTACATTTGGGGATTAATTAGTGAAATTCGTAACATCGTTAAAGCTGCGAGACCTCGCACTATTGACGATGCTGTGGAATTAGCTAATACCCTAACGGATGAACTGGTGCGAACAAGAGAAGAAGATCGAAAGAAGGAATTGGTTCACAAGATTACCCAAGGATTTCGTGTGGGTAATGATAATAATAGGTTCAAGAAAAGAGGAAGAAGACAATCTGCACAACCGCCTTTCTGCAGCAATTGCAAAAAGAATCATTTTGGAAAATGCTATGTAAATTGCAACTTTTGCAAAATGGCAGGACATCGTGAAGAAAATTGCAAAAAGAAAACCATAGTTTGCTATAACTGTGGAGAAAAGGGACATTACAAAACAGAATGTCCTAAATTGACTAAAATCGCAGATAATAAAGGCAAATCAGCTGATGGAACAACAAAGAAGACTGGCCGAGCATTTCAGTTAACCACTCAAGAAGCTGAACTCATTCCTGACGTCATAGCCGGTACGTTCTTGGTCCACGACGTTTATGCAAAAGTATTATTTGACTCTGGTGCAAACCAAAGTTTTATCAATACTTCATTTTGCCAAGCTCTTAAATTACCCTTAACCACCCTTAGGCAAATTTTTACAGTCGAAACTGCAGACGGAAATTCTGTTAACATAAATAAGGTTTGGAAAGAAGGAAAGATAGAACTGTTAGGCCATAAGTTTTCTGCAAATTTGTTACCTATGAAGTTAGCCGGATTCGATGTAGTGTTAGGAATGGATTGGTTGATAACCAACCATGCTCGAATCCTTTGTGATAAGAATTCTGTAGAAATCAGTACTCCCACAAGAGAGATAATTTTAATTACCGGAGATAAACCACGAAAGCCATTGAAATTCATTTCAGTAATGAAGTTGGCTAGTTATTCAAGAAAACAAGAAATGGTGTATATGATTTCGGTAATCATTAACACTAAAAGTAAGGAACTTTCAGATATCCCTATAGTTTCAGAATACCCAGACATCTTTCCAGAAGAATTACCGGGATTACCTCCAGATAGGGAAGTAGAATTTAGGATTCATCTAATTCCAGGAACTACACCGATAGCCAAGGCACCTTATCGGTTAGCACCCACAGAAATGTTAGAATTAAAAACGCAATTAGATGAATTACTAAGTAAAGGATTCATACAACCTAGTTCATCCCCTTGGGGAGCACCAGTGTTGTTTGTGAAAAAGAAAGATGGATCGATGAGAATGTGTATCGATTATAGAGAACTAAATAAAGTTACAATTAAGAATCGATATCCATTACCTAGGATTGATGATCTTTTTGATCAACTTCAAGGTGCTAGGTATTTTTCTAAGATAGATTTAAGATCTGGATATCACCAATTAAAAGTTCAAGAGGAAGACATACCTAAAACTGCTTTCAGAACTAGGTATGGCCATTATGAGTTTACAGTCATGCCCTTTGGACTAACAAATGCCCCAGCAGCATTTATGGACATGATGAATCGAATCTGTAAACCATATTTGGATAAATTTGTAATCGTATTCATCGATGATATACTAATTTACTCCAAAAGTCAAGAAGAACATTGCAAACACTTGCATGCACTCTTAACTTTATTAAGAAAGGAAAAGCTTTATGCAAAATTCTCAAAGTGTGAATTTTGGTTAAAGGAAGTGCAATTTTTAGGACATATGGTGAATCATGAAGGAATTCACGTAGATCCTGCTAAAATAGAAGCAATTACCAAATGGAAGGTCCCACAAACAGCTATGGAAATTAGAAGTTTTCTAGGCTTAGCCGGATACTACAGACGATTTATTAAGGATTTCTCTAAGATAGCTGTACCTTTGACTAAGTTGACCTGTAAAGCCACTAAGTTTGAATGGGGATCTAGGCAAGAAGAAGCTTTTAAGATTTTAAAACACCGATTGACAAATGCTCCAATTTTAGCATTACCCGAAGGAACAGAAGATTTTGAAGTATATTGTGATGCTTCAAAATTAGGATACGGATGTGTATTGATGCAACGCAAGAAGGTAATTGCGTATGCCTCCCGGCAGTTGAAAAAGCACGAGGAAAATTATACGACTCGTGACTTAGAACTAGGAGCCATAATTTTTGCCTTGAAAATCTGGAGGCATTATCTGTATGGAAGTAAGTTTACTGTTTATACAGATCATAAAAGTTTAAAGTATATATTTGGGCAGAAAGAGTTAAATATGAGGCAAAGAAGATGGATGGAAGTTTTAAGCGACTACGACTGTGATATTCAATATCACGAAGGAAAGGCAAATGTAGTTGCAGATGCCTTAAGTCGTAAGTATCGTGAAAAACAAAAGCGAGTCCGTGCTCTTAGATTAAATCTACAAGTAGATTTAATGGAACAATTAAAGAAAGTTCAAGAAACAGCAATCAAGGACGATGCTGAAGGAATGAAAGGTTATATAAAGGAACTAGAGCAAGGAAATGATGGAATTTGGAGATTCCACAAGAAACGAATTTGGGTACCTAAACAAGGAGAGTTAAGAATTAAGATTTTAGAAGAAGCTCATAAATCTAGGTATACTATGCACCCTGGAAACAATAAGATGTACCAAGATTTAAGAAAGAATTTCTGGTGGATAGGAATGAAGAAAGATATAGCAAAATATGTTTCTAAGTGTCTTACTTGTTCACAAGTTAAGGCAGAACATCAGAAACCTTCAGGATTACTACAACAATTGGAAATGCCTGTATGGAAATGGCAACTTATAACAATGGATTTTGTTACTAAGTTGCCTAAAACAAGAAAAGGTAATGATGCGATTTGGGTAATTGTGGATCGATTAAACAAATCAGCTCATTTTCTACCAATGAAGGAAACCTTTAGCATGGAAAGATTAGCCAAGTTGTACGTAGATGAAGTGGTATCTTTACATGGAGTCCCACTCTCCATTGTATCAGATAGAGATAGTCGTTTCACTTCCCATTTCTGGAAAAGTTTCCAGCAAGCTATGGGAACTCGACTAAATCTGAGTACTGCATATCATCCTCAAACAGATGGACAAAGTGAAAGAACCATCCAAACTCTAGAAGACATGCTTCGAGCATGTGTAATAGACTTTGGTGGAAACTGGGATGATCATTTACCATTAATTGAATTCTCCTATAACAATAGTTATCATTCAAGCATTGAAACTGCTCCATTTGAAGCACTATATGGACGTAAGTGCAGAACTCCAGTTTGTTGGGCAGAAATAGGAGAAAGTCAATTATCAGGTCCAGAAATTGTGCAAGAAACTACTGACAAGATAACTCAAATCAAGGAAAGACTGAAAACAGCTAGAGATCGCCAGAAGAGTTATGCAGATAATCGCCGCAAGCCGATAGAATTTCAGGTTGGAGATAAAGTACTTTTGAAAGTTTCTCCTTGGAAATGAGTAGTTAGATTCGGAAAGAAAGGAAAGCTAAGTCCAAGGTACGTAGGACCATTTTCAGTAATCCAACGTATAGGACCAGTTGCTTATCGTTTACAACTACCTGAAGAATTAGCTGGAGTACATGATGTATTTCATGTATCCAATCTCAAGAAATGCTTATCAGATGAATCACTGGTAGTACCTCTTCAAGATATAGAGTTAAACGAAAAGCTGAAATTTGTTGAGAAACCTCTTCAAATTGAGGATCGAAAGATCAAATTTCTCAAACATAAACGACTAGTTTTAGTCAAAGTTAAATGGGATTCAAAGCGAGGAGCTGAATACACTTGGGAGCTGGAATCAGAAATGAAGAGAAAGTATCCTCATTTATTCCAATAAATCTCGAGGACGAGATTTTTCTTAAGGTGAGGAGAATGTAACAACTCTCATCAAAAGTCCTAATTATTATCTTAATTTAATCAATAGGAAACCCTAATTGAGAAACCCAAGTAATTTCGCACAAACCCTAAAATTCTCAAAACATTTAGAATCAGGATTAGGGCCCCTAAAACTTAAGGGGGGTAAACCCTAAGTTGATAGTTATCTCTTTAATGCGTTGTACAAACTGAAAAATAACGAACTGTCAATTCATCAAGCCTACACTAGTGACGAAGCAACCCTAGGCTAGCTAGGTTTCCCAGGCGAGTCGCGACAGACTCGGTGTCATCTATCGCGACACGCGGGAGGTGCACATTTCACGTATAAATAGCCAGCCTTGGAACTTGAAATCTGTCTTTGGAACGACGTAAATTCGAGTTTCGTAGAAGGAGTTATCGCAGAAACAGTACACTAAACACACACAGTCACTAATTGCTGCAACAATCAGGGTAATAACTCGATCACTATTACGATTCAACGTCCGATCGATTATAACTATCCAACGATTAATTAAGTGCCGCTCAGATTGAGTTTATACTTGGTTAATTCATCGTGATTTCGACTTGAATGTTTGAGTACTGCTCGAATTCGGACTATACTCTGTCATTCGTTGTGAATCCGCTGAATTATTAAGTATTGCACTAATGAATTGTTGTGAGGGTTTAATCTCGTGAATTGTCGTAACTATTGTATTAGTTACTAACCTATTGTGTGTGCATTGTTAATTAAATTAGGTTAATCAAAGGCTAATCAGTAGGCTTATATTCTGCTCGTTAAATCTACAATGTGAGTCATTCTCTTTTTATCAACTGTTTTACAATACTCCAAAATTATTTTTAAAGTTATAATTACAGTGATTAAGTTTATGTAATCACCAAATTACAGCCGGTATGTGGGGTATTGTGCACAGTATTGCAGTTTATCACTTTAGGTGGGCGAACCTAAAATTTGTGATAATCGTCATTCATTGGGGCAGCCAATGGTGATATGACCACAGTCACCGTAAAGATTCGAGTGACAAGTACTGTGGGTAGTTGGTTTGATATTAGAAACATTGTAATTTCTTAATACTGAAAATTATAACAAAAGTGTCGTTTTAAGTAAAACTGAATGATTCACTCAGTATTTCCCTGCTGACAAAATCTTTTTCAAACATGTTTCAGGTGATCTGTTGTGAGCACAGGAAAAGTGCTGTGGAGCACTACAAGCTTAGAAAGTGGCTCAATGTAAAGAAATAAAGAAACATGTTTTAAGAACTAAAGGATTTCCCAGTGAAATCAATGATTTGTAAATTATGGGATGTATCCCTATATTATATATAAACGAACAGTTTTTAATAATAATCGATCCTGTTTAAAAAGACTTCCGCTGTCATTAAAATTAGATACCATCGGATTTCCTGCCTCACGGCTCTGGACCGGGGCAAACCGGGGCCAAGGGCCGTGACAGTTAATCAGCAGGCAAAACGATTTTCTGCATCTGACCCATGCTTACGGACCTCAACACTCAGAATGTTGAGGTCCGTAAGGACCTTGTAGGCCTGAAACTTTCGAAAATGGCAGAACAGGCCCCTGAAGCTCCAAACTTGCTATTTGATGCATTTTTGACACGTTTAAGCCCCGTTAACCCCATTTCAAAGCTCTAAAATGAAGTTAAAGTATAGGGAGATTAAAATGTGCTAAAAAATATCTCGGATGTCGGTTCATTTGGCCGTACAATTGCGTTGTTCGGTTAATTACGACGGAATGCGCATAAGCGCGAAAAACGATCCAAATGGCGTGACGAATGGATTTTTCTTATTCCAAACACTAAAATAAAATATTTTAGTGCTTATATAAATCTTTGGATGTCCGGATGTATTCAGAACGTAAGTTATGCGCGAAAATGCAAACTTATGCACTTTTTGACACTTTTAGTCCCTGAATGACCCAAAAGTTTATTTTAGCACACCGAACCCCTCAAAGCCTATTTCTAAGCTATATAAAGGATATTTAAGGTGTGTTTAACTTATGGTCATCTTCCAGAATGTCTGTTACAGTTCAAATTGGCATACTTTCGCAGTTTGTCAAGTTTAGTCCCTGTAAGCGAATTAACTTGTTTTTGCCATACCAAAGCCTTTAAAACTTATTTCTAAGTTATGTAAAGGTTATTTAAGGTATGTTAAGCCTATTTCACTATTCCGGAGTGTTCGTTGGATTAAACTGGTTATATTTACGCATCAGAGCGCGTATAACCCTCCAGAAAGCGATTTAAAGCTTAAAATCGAACAAGAGTTGATATGTGCAAACGATACACATATTTTTACAAATCCCAAGTATGAAATACAATATTTCATTGGTTTGGCATTTTTTTGATGGTTGAAGTGACACAGGTGTCACAGTCTCCCCTACTTTAGGAAATTTCGTCCCGAAATTTAATTCCAGAGGAAACTTGTGAAGACAGTTGTGACGGTTTCGCCTTCTAATAGATCCATTGAACCCTTAAGTAAAAATCTGGGCCATGTTAGGACTCTTAGCGAATTTGTTAACCCTCAAAGTGAATTCCTTGTAATAGTAAAACATGGAATTTTGAACTACGGACAGAAGAACGTTTCTTATGAAGACTTATCATAGGAAACTTGGTGTGTGATTGAGATCAGAATTGGGGAGTGTGAGAATAAATGACATTGGTCGGGGTCCAAGACTTCTCCCGTATCATTACTCTTGTCGCTATATGTCTTAACACATGACAAAACTTTCTGTGGTTTCTGTGCACTGAATTCCATAATTATGTAGGCCTCCATAATTACGTAATTCCTTGCACAGTCCGCACAGTTCATTTCATAATGCGTAGGAAAAAATCACTTGAATAAACATGAAGCGACTCGACTAGACCACCAAAGGATCCTTTTAATTAGATCAACGAACGATCTTTTTAACTAGATCAACACATGATCTTCTTAACTAGACCGTCGTACGATCTCCTTATATAGACCACTTAAGGGATCTTTTTTTAGTTACATCATCTCATGATATTTCTAATCAGATTTTCAAAATCAATCTGTTTAACCAGACCATTCAAGAGGTCCAATTATAGAATAATACTTTATAACCCGAGGGACTTAACTACAATGTTGAAGTCCATTAAGGATTTAAGATAGTATCTTTGGATATCCTATTATGAATCTCTTGTATGAGATATGGAAGATTCTATGAGGATTTGGATGGATCACATACAACCACAAAACATGTAAGAAAAACACATAAGCACAAATTTAGTTAACTTGATTCTTTAATTTGTTATCTTTAGGTATGGATATTTAAAGCACACTAGGAATCCAATCCATGGATTTCATTTGGCACTTTAATGATTTTTAAGGATCTATCTATAAAGATAGAGCGATTCTCAATAAGAGTTTGGCTTTGTTTCTTAAAAGAAACGAGTGTTTAAGGTTCTTGGGGAGATCACAAGTGATCATAAAATGACAGAACCACACGAGTAGTTTGTATTTGGGTTGACATCATAAGGTTGCATCAAGCATTCACACAAACGCATAAATTTTGCAGAAATAAAAACAACAAATCTTTATTTATGTAACAACCGAATTGTCTTGAAGTGTCAAAAGATAACAACCAAGGAAATACAAAACACTAATTGTTCACTGCTGCATCATTGTTCATGTTTGCCTCTTTGATGTTAAACACTCGTCCACGCGCTGGGGGTATGTTAACAAGTCTTGGACAATTATTCCTGTAGTGGGTAAGGTCACCACAGTTATAACATGACCCCGGAGGGAACCGTGCTTGAACAGCAGCAGGGTTTACAGCAGCTTGATTTGCATAACTACAAACATTGATCAAATGTCCCAACCGCCCACAGTGGGTACATTTGTGACACTGCTCTTGCTCTAGATGATGACGGTTGCACTTGTTGCACAAAGGTGCGGTACCAACATAGTTTTGCCTTTTGCGAGGTTGTGCTGGCTGGTTTGGTGCAACCTGTTTGTCTTGAGCAGTTACAGCGTAGTTTTGAGAGGCTTTGCGCTTCTTCTTCTTGGACACCTCAGCATTTTCTTCATTTGGTTCCACATGAGCAGTCTTGTCAGATGGTCTTAAGTCGCCCTTCCGAAATAGCTTACGCTTCCTGATATGGGATTCAGTCAGAGTGGCAGCCAATTCAATGGCTTGTCTGACAGTAGTAGGGTTGCTTCCAGTAACGATATCCTGAACTACGTCAGGAAGACCATCAACGTATTTCTCAATCGCCTTATCCAGAGGCGTAACCATAGTAGGGCATAACAAGCTCAATTCCTCATAGCGGTCAGTATAGGCTCGATGTTCCCCACTGTCTTGCTTCAAATTATCAAATTCCCTTTCTAGAGCCCTTAGCTCATGACGAGGACAAAATTCCTTCATCATAAGAGCCCTAAGCTCAGCCCAAGTCTGTGCTAATGCAACCTCAATACCGCGGTCTCTCATAACCCCGTTCCACCATGTAAGATCCCTCTTCTGAAACACACTCGAAGAAAACTCGACCTTGCGATTTTCAGGACACTGAACGTGACGGAAAGTATTCTCAATGCTCTCGAACCATTGAAGAAGCCTAGTTGCTCCCTCAGAACCACTAAACCTGAGTGGTTTAGCCGAGTTAAAATTCTTGAAATTGCATGGAGCATTGTTGTTGTTGATGGCTTGAATCATTTGAGCATAAAGATTTGGGAAGGCAGCAGCCATTTGCTGCGCGATGATTTCCGCCAGTTCGGCATTCGCCATCTGATTGTCGCGTCGAGGAGGCATTATAAAAGAGGAAACATGAGAGGAAACGAGTGAGAGAATTAGACGAAAAGAATGAGATGAAACAAATCTGATGAAAGCAAGGATAGTGGTCATTTATTTGTTACTACAAAGCAACAAACGACCCCGGTGATTAATCAAAGTAAATAGGTCAAAAATAATGTATCGCGAAGACATGCTCGCCTATAAGTGGACACTCACCCCAAGAGTTCCCAGGTAAGAGTGACTGGTCCGATTATGTGGATTTGTACGAACACTCTAGCCTTAGACAGAAAACTCAGGGTACAGGCACCCACCCTTCCAGTTTGCACGTGTTCACATTATTTAGACCAACTTTGACGGGATTTGAAAACTTAGAGGGTTCAAAACCATATAATAAATCATCCTAGAACAGATGATTAGTTTTCAAAGCGGGATAGAAATTTGTGTTCTTATTGTGGTTGTCACCTAAGAATAAGTGACGGTATTGTTTTAAAACTAAACACAAGAAAACTTGTGTTAGGGTCCTAGGAAGGTTATAGTCTAGGTCAAAGCATTACTAATAACCTAATTCCCTATAACCATTGGCTCTGATACCAACTTTTCTGTCACACCCCGACCACGTAGAACAACCAGACATGGCGGAAACGTCGGGGAGTGTTGTAACAGAATCATTGTTTCGTAACCATGGAATAAATAATTTTGTTTTATTGAATAAATGAACTCATTGTTTTAATACAATCAAATAAGTACAATTATGATCTTCCAAGTTTTAAAGTCGTTAAGGCACGAGTCCATCCTAAATGTAGCATGTATCAACAATCATCTCAAGACAGCACCTGAAACATGTGTAAAAATAGGTACGTCAGCATAAAAATGCCTGTGAGATACATAGGTTTTGTGAATATAGGATTCATGACTTATAAGTTTAGAAAGAGTTGTTTAACAAAAGACAGTCATGATCCTTGTAAAATGTTTTGTTTTATAAATCATTCGAAAAGTGATGATAAAGTAGATGATACGTAAAAGAGTAATGTAAGGTTAATTGAATAACCAAGTAAAAATGAATTTGTATAAAATGTTATATGACTTAAATTGAAATGATTCAAATAACGCTACGATATGTAATACCATACAAACACTTATATATAGGAAGTACCAGCAGCGTATCCACCATGCTTGTATCATATTACACACGCCTCGTTACTTAAGTCACTTACTCAAACCAAACCACTAATATAGAATGTTCATGTTTAAACCATAGATAGTCATTTAGTTTGTCAAATGATAAGTAATAACATGTATAATCAATTATACTTTGAAATCATGAAAATAACACATAGGTACACATGCTTCACCCCAAAACAGTTTGGAAAACAGTAAAATAGGGGAACTATGTACTCACTTGAGATTGCTCAGAAGTCCTAAGATAACCACCAAGCAATGCTAGAGATCACGGAATCAAACGGCACCTAATATAGGTAACTATGTTAATAAACCGGACCTAAGTCGGAGGATTTAGATAGAATGAGGGTTCGTAAACCAAACGAGTATGGAGACTAGTGTCATATGGTTTAACAAAGCCTACATAGTAAATGAAACCTAACCTAAGTGCTTACGACCCATTACGACCCGTTTAGGTAGCTTATGCTACTTTAACGCGTCGTTCGCGTGAAACGCATTCGGAAAGCCTAACTAGTCCTATGATAAGTAAAATATGCCTTAACATGTCTAATATTGTTACCAAATCAGTTTAGATACCAAAAGTTATGTTACATATGCTTAAAATGAATTTTGGCGTAAAAAGGACATTTTGGTAATTTACCTAAGGCATATAAACTACCTATCATACAACTACTTAAACGAAGCGACCATAAGGTATAACCTCGGAAGGTTATTCCCTATATACTATGGTCACCTAATGTGTTTGGTCGGATCCTAATGATCGACCAAATGGGTCAGGTTCGAAGGTATAAGCGATTTATTAGATCGCTTACCCTTACGACCCTAGACAACGTGGTAATCAGTAGGCATAGTCACAAGGGACTATAACCATCGTGATTACGCTCACGTTGCGAAGTTCAAACGAACTTCGCATTGACCATAAACTGGTCAATGCAGAAAGTCAAACAAAGTTTGACTTTCAGACTCGAAAAGCAATAAAAGAACGAAGGAATACTTACAAAGGGTCCCCGAATGCTAATCTTGATTCAAGTAGCTCAGGTATGAAACAATGGTTTCAACTTAGAGCTTCTCAAATCAGATTCTTGTGGGTTTTGCAATGGGGATGGATGGGTATTTATAGTTTTCGGAGAGCCGTTAAGATCTTTTCTCGAATAACGTGATCGAATCTCATCCGTACAAGTGTTGGAATGTTATGGTAACTCATTTTGCCCACCACAAGAGATTGACATGTGGCATTGGCCTTTGGGGAGTGTTTAAAGGCTGTTAATCAGCAGGCAAAACGATTTTCTGCATCTGACCCATGCTTACGGACCTCAACACTCAGAATGTTGAGGTCCGTAAGGACCTTGCAGGCCTGAAACTTTCGAAAATGGCAGAACAGGCCCCTGAAGCTCCAAACTTGCTATTTGATGCATTTTTGACACGTTTAAGCCCCGTTAACCCCATTTCAAAGCTCTAAAATGAAGTTAAAGTATAGGGAGATTAAAATGTGCTAAAAAATATCTCGGATGTCGGTTCGTTTGGCCGTACGATTGCGTTGTTCGGTTAATTACGACGGAATGCGCATAAGCGCGAAAAACGATCCAAATGGCGCGACGAATGGATTTTTCTTATGCCAAACACTAAAATAAAATATTTTAGTGCTTACATAAATTTTTGGATGTCCGGATGTATTCAGAACGTAAGTTATGCGCGAAAATGCAAACTTATGCACTTTTTGACACTTTTAGTCCCTAAATGACCCAAAAGTTTATTTTAGCACACCGAACCCCTCAAAGCCTATTTCTAAGCTATATAAAGGATATTTAAGGTGTGTTTAACTTATGGTCATGTTCCAGAATGTCTGTTACAGTTCAAATTGGCATACTTTCGCAGTTTGTCAAGTTTAGTCCCTGTAAGCGAATTAACTTGTTTTTGCCATACCAAAGCCTTTAAAACTTATTTCTAAGTTATGTAAAGGTTATTTAAGGTATGTTAAGCCTATTTCACTATTCCGGAGTGTTCGTTGGATTAAACTGGTTATATTTACGCATCAGAGCGCGTATAACCCTCCAGAAAGCGATTTAAAGCTTAAAATCGAACAAGAGTTGATATGTGCAAACGATACACATATTTTTACAAATCCCAAGTATGAAATACAATATTTCATTGGTTTGGCATTTTTTTGATGGTTGAAGTGACACAGGTGTCACAGTCTCCCCTACTTTAGAAAATTTCATCCCGAAATTTAATTCCAGAGGAAACTTGTGAAGACAGTGTGACGGTTTCGCCTTCTAATAGATCCATTTAACCCTTAAGTAAAACTCTGGGCCATGTTAGGACTCTTAGCGAATTTGTTAACCCTCAAAGTGAATTCCTTGTAATAGTAAAACATGGAATTTTGAACTACGGACAGAAGAACGTTTCTTATGAAGACTTATCATAGGAAACTTGGTGTGTGATTGAGATCAGAATTGGGGAGTGTGAGAATAAATGACATTGGTCGGGGTCCAAGACTTCTCCCGTATCATTACTCTTGTCGCTATATGTCTTAACACATGACAAAACTTTATGTGGTTTCTGTGCACTGAATTCCATAATTATGTAGGCCTCCATAATTACGTAATTGCTTGCACAATCCGCACAGTTCATTTCAGCCCGAATCCCATCCAATTCGTCGATTAGGGTTTAAGAGGGGTTTCCCCCTTTCTTCTTCTCCTCTGATCGAATACACACGCCCAGGTGTGTGTTTGAGGGTTTTATTTTTTATTTTATATTTTATCTTTCCATTTATTGCATATCAACCTCTCATGTTTGTCACTTGTTCATAATTTACCATATTTCATATTCTTATTTGTTTTAACCAAGCATTTAACTAGGTTTAATAACCTAGTTATTACATTTCCTTCTTTTAAACGTGATAACATATTAGCAACTAAATAATTCGAGTTTTGGGTGTCACAAATCTACCCCCCTTAAAGAAGGTTTCGTCCCCAAAACCACTTTCATTTCTTCTATAACCAGTCTAGTTTTATTCTTCGTTCGTTCATTCATTCAGGTTACATTGGACGACTTACATAAGTATGTTGCGAGAAATTGACGTTTGTCACACATCCCATAATCTATAATTTGGAACTAGCATCCTTTCTAGGTTCTTTCGCTAACACATACTAATTCGGGCCATTTACATACTCAACTTTTTACTAACATTCATTTTGAATTTAAACATTATCACTGGATAATTATTATTTCATTCCGCTTATCTAGAGCAAACCACCACATTCTATTATTAACGTTGCTATTAATTTCTTTTTTGTCCCTATGTGAAGTGAGAATATAATAGTACGCATTACCGTAAATATCAAGGTATTATCATGCTAATATAACTATCATTTTTATGTCTTATTATCCGTACTTTTCATGAGGATTAGTCATTAATCTACATTTCTATCGCCACTTGAACTACTTACAACCTTATGTCTAACCTTATATTTAATTTTTCGCATTACTTCATTATACTAACCCGACATGTCGTGCAAGAGCACCATACGAGCATTAATCAACTAGTTCCAAGTTTTCATTCAAGGTCCTTAAATCTTCCTCTTAATGACATAAATACTTTCTAAGGATGACCATTGCTAGTCGGTTATTTCATACCATACCATATTTGTCCTACCATTCATTTCATTCATCTGTATTAATAATTTACAGATTCTTACCCTTCAATCCAGAATTAAACATTTTACTAACCTCACCTTTATTGCATAGATCAATGATTCGTGAGCCAGATAGATCTGCTTCCTTACTGGTACCTTCCGTACCAGATTCGGTCTCATTCATTCGTGAAATTTGCTCCCACTTGTGAGCATCCTTCCACCTGCTTTACTATTATCATCACACTAAGGATTTCATCATCTTAATATTACTTTTACAAAATTTCACTATTTCCCGTCCCTACTAATTCATACATAATTCACCAATTTGCAACAAGAATCAACTTAAGTACATACAATAATCAACCTATCTAACAATAATTCATTACATACAATACTTTCATTTCGTTAACTAGTTCGCCAACCAAGCACTTCCACATGTCATATACACACTGAAGTACACGTTTGTACTCCTACCAAATCAAGCATACTTGCAAGACATTTCCTTAGCTTTTCTTGTGAAAGTTTTCTTTCATCTCAAATTACATGAGTCATTTATCTGAATCCTAACCCATCATTCATTTTGACTTTCATAGGTCGATTACTAACTCATCTCACAAGTAACTTATTCAGAGCTTATTTCTTTCAAATAAGGTTTCTTGCTACTACAATAGCTTTCATCGGTTTTACTTACTTAATGAATCAAATACTTCGTGCTAGTCGAATATTACTTGCTTAATAACTAATAACTTTATTTGAGTTTTCGGAAATCCAACTGTAATACATTCTTAGCTACGTTTAATCATTTGCCCAATTTTGACGCATCTCTCTCTAGACGAGCCATAAACTCCTACAGAAAGCATAATCTTTAATACATACCTGGCGCGAATCAAAATCATTAACTCGTTATCCATACCATGCGATGGTCATCCCTTCCCAATTTATAACATTGCATGACCATATATTATGCTCACCTGTAAGCATAGGACTTGACAATTCAAAACGTTAGATACTGGTTTCAAATGGCGTTCACCATTTGATCCGTATGACTCGTTTGTCCCTTTAATCATTCTTGCATACTACGTATTTGCATAAATATATTTATATATGTAAAAGTTCAAATCACAACTTGGATAATATCCGCTTTAAAGAATATTTACTTATTTGGTCCGTACTTACTTATGAATTCGGGCTTTTCATTATTATCATTCATTCTTACTTGTTTGATCTGTACTTTCTTACGGATTCAAACTTTTCATTCTACTTTTCATTCCTTTCCATGTTTCGAATCCGTCTCTCGGTTTCTAACATATCATTCATATCTTTCATTCCTTTCATGTTTCGAATCCATCTCGCGGATTCTAACATATCATTCATATCTTTCATTCCTTTCATGTTTTGAATCCGTCTCACGGATTCTAACATATCATTCATACTTCTCATGTGTATTTGGTACTTTCAAATCCCTGAAAGTATTACATTTTCCTTCACCCTCATGTCCACCTAATACCTAATTCTAACGGGCATACCTGTAACAATTATCATGGTCTCACGAACGTCATATGTTTCTTGTGTACTGGCCAGGTACACAATCCACATACTAGTTTCGTGCCTTCGTGTAATCGTCACCTTATGTCCGAAGAATTAGGTTTCGGCACATGTAACATTTTCAAAACTTCATTACCATTCTATTATTATATTTCATTTAAAATTTTCCTTCACCTAATAGATTTTACCATTACATGCACCCACATGTTAAATTTTACGTACCTGGGGACAATTTGTCTTATTACATGCCTTGGTGCCGAACCTAGACCGCATTCACGGATCATCCTCTCCAAGCAATTATGCTTACCTTACACATAACATATTGTTAGTTTTCTTCAAATACATACTTACCTTCGCTTTTACTCTTAGATCTTGATCGAGTCTCGGATTGTACGAGTTTCTTGTCACAAGAGCACACAGGTTTAAGTTCAAGTATTTACCTCCTTTTACTTGATTTCCCTCAAACCAGGGCTCTGATACCAACTTGTAACGCCCTAACACGTAATAACTTAAAAACGACGCAACGGAAAAACGAGCCTTAAAATTTCTTTCTTATTTAGTTACATTGCCTACATTAAGCCCCAAATTACAATATATCAAACATTTTCTAGAAGGGAACTACAACATTCATACTTAAAATTGATACTTTAAGACAATACAAAATTCAAACTATGTGACTATTCTTCCGTACAACCCTTGCTTATCTTGGCTAGTGGTAGAGGAAATTCGTGCGATACCTGTGGATATCACATACAACTCAACCATTAGTCATTAACACATCATACAACATTATTCTATATAATAGGAAGTCGTATAAAAATCCATGATGTAAACTTAGGTTCATTCAAGCATTCTCTTAAATTCTCTTAATCTAATTTCGGGTTCAATCCCTCATTAACATGACGATCTCATACCTGCATGACATTCCCATCTCAAAGCACATCATTAGTAATCGTTAATGCCCAAATGTGTTGAAAACATTCTTTCATGCCTTTATAACATCTCGCATTAACACATGTATACATTCCTAATTCCTACATACATACAAACATATACACCTACGTATATACGCACACATTCACATACGCACACATACATACGAGCTCTCGCTTACCACTTTTATTCACTTAATCCCACATTTCTTGTCATACTCACAACTTCTGTGATATAAGTTTTATACTTACCATCCTGCATACCCACTCATTCCTAGGCTCGATTTCTTATAGTCTTCCTTCACTAATACAAAGAAAAATCCATACTTTCGCCATCCGGAGGCTCATAACATCACTTGTATTCTAGACCGGCTCTAATATAAGTTATAGGACATTGAAAATCATAAAAACGTCGAGTCCGGTTGCGAATTCAAACAAGAAAACCAAAATATGCTAACTGACTGGCTGTCGCGGGGCGCGACAGCCTTCGCGTTTCGCGAAGGTGAAACTAAAATGTTGTCGCGTAGCACGACAACCCTATTTCGACATAATACTCCCTTTTTGCTGCTGCACATTTGCCCAGCTATGATTTTAACCAAAACACTAACTTCTAAATTTCATAACTTTTAATCTACATATCTAAATCACATGATTCTTGTTTCTATCTGACCGTAATTTAATTACGGACCCGTTTATCACCTCGGGTCGCATCAAGAGCTGATTTATAAGCAAACGGCTTATAAATCCATTATAACATTATTTGACCCGTTTAATCCTACTAATATACCTTCGTTATAGACAACTCTTTCATTATACTAAAATAACACTAATCTTAATACTCTCATTCATTACATAATCCTTGCATAATTATCCACACTCATAAATATTAAAATTTTACATACATACTATGAAGTGAATCGGAATCACTTACCTCGTGCGTCCGAGTTCGTGCATAGCTTCCATATTTACCTTTGATTCATTGCCCTTCCATGCTCTTGTCGATGTTGACATGGCTCCTACGCTTTAAGGTTATTATCAACACATTCTTATTAGCATACATCATTGTACTTGACAATGAGCATACATTCGCATAATTTCATATTCAACTTGCATTAATCATTCCTAACAAGCATACGACATGTACCCGATTTCACATCTTTTCAAACCCATATAATCCATCATGTCATTCCATTTATCACATATTTATATACCATGTATCATACGATTATCTATAATCTTATAATCACAACAAGTCTAGCCATGTTCCTTATGCGTAGTTGACTTTCAGAGTCAACGATTTATCATTTTAACTTTCGGCTTAATCTCATATACTCATGACATCATAATAGACTGTTTTGAGGCATCCGTTTACTATACTTATGAGCTTGCATAATTTACAATCTTTTTATGTGACGTGCCCCTCGGAGTGGTTATCCTTGTGTTAAATTTTTAGAGTCTAACTCTCTGCCAAAAATTTATAAAAATTCATTTACTAAGCTGCAATCAGATTCGTCACTTCTGACTACAGCTTACCGAAAAATTCATTTAAAATTCCTCGTTTATCCGATTGACGAAATTCCTGTTGGAGATTTTTGGAATCACCTGAAGCTACCTACAGTAAAAATTTGAGATCATATCACAATTTCTAAATTAAGTTATGACATTCGTAATGGGCTGCAAATTCTGCCAGAAAACGCAGCCTGAACCTTCGATACGGAAAAATTCATAAAACGTTCATTTTTTGTCGAAAAAATGCAATTCCAGTTGGGTTTGAAAGGTTTTTCTTAGGAGTTCATCACAAACTCAATTAACATTAGTTTTTTACAAGATTTGACCCAGTTACAGCCGATTACATTCGGCTGTAACTTTCTGGACAGATTTAGTTTTCATCAAATCTTTTCTAAATATCTCTTAATCTAATTTCACCTAGACATTTCATCAATCACTTGGCGTGCGTACTAACATCTAAGCATAATGTACAAGTAATTTAAGCATATTCATCCCATATTCACCTCATGAATCATTTCATTCAAACAAGATCACATTATCGTCTACATCATGTTACTATCAAAACCTAGCACAAAACATATGCATCAACATAATCAAAATCATCAACATACACATGTTCGTCATAATCATTCTCATACTCATAAACATGGGTTTCATTCTAAATCACTAAGATAACTAAAATTTAGCCAAGATTCAACTTAAACATGATAACATTAGCAAGCTTTCATCCTAATTTACATCAAACTCACGTTTTCATCAAAACCCACTTCATGGTTGTTCATCAAAACTAAGAATTAAGACATACCTTGGCTAAAGCTTGCTTAGATAATCACTATTTAGGCTCATGAAAGTTTGAATTCAGCCTGAAACCCATCCAATTCGTTTATTAGGGTTTGAGAGGGGTTTCCGCCTTTCTTCTTCTCCTCTGATCGAACACACACGCCCAGGTGTGTGTTTGAGGGTTTTAATTTTTATTTTATATTTTATCTTTCCATTTATTCCATATCAACCCCTCATGTTTGTCACTTGTTCATAATTTACCATATTTCATATTCTTATATGTTTTAACCAAGCATTTAACTAGGTTTAATAACCTAGTTATTACATTTCCTTCTTTTAAACGTGATAACATATTAGCAACTAAATAATTCGAGTTTTGGGTGTTACAGTTTGATTTGGTTTTAAGCCAACCATAACCAAAATCAAAATTTTCCGTTCAATTTTTTAATTGCTCTATAAACTAAGAAAAAAATTAAAGCTAAACATGCCACAGGGCCTGTCAACAACTTAACAAAGCCTGTAAGGAACTTTATTGAGTTACCCTTCTATATTTTTAAATTTTAACAGATTTCTTTGACAATGTTTTCCACAAGCAAGCAATGTGGGATTAAAGTGTGTTTGGGAGTTCCAACTTTATAAACTCGAATATATATGTTAAGTAGAAGGACAAAAGGGTAATTTCACCCTCATTTTAGGACGCTAACTCTCTAAGTGTCTTTAAACATGAAAATTTTAATTTTGTTCTTAAAAAGTTATATTTTAAAAAGAGTTGTATTATAGATTAACATGCAATCTTTGACCATTATAACATAAATTCTAATTTAAGGGATATTGGATTTAAATAACCTTAAGTTTCAATGCACCAGAAAGCCATAAGCTACAATGGTAATTATATTGTTAGTATATTTTTATTATACTAAATTTAAAACTATAATAACAATAATGCTCCTAATAATAAGAGGTAATTTGACATCACATTAACAGAAAAACTAACTCCGTTAGCTATTTGGACCAGAAGTGAGAAAAAAAGTCAACCATGGAGATTTAAACTAACATAAAAAAAAACTTTGATGACAAAATCGATCAAGATTTTGAACAAACCACAAAGACCATTCTTGTAATTTACTCTTATATTTATATTATAAACTAGATCCAATAACGATCACATCCTCTCATTAACTAAATGTGGTATGCATTATGTACAAATGTTAATACGGTTTCACATTTTTATAACTGATCATGTATTGAATGCACGCCTTATTTACTAATGATATCTAAAGATAAATCCGTAAATTTCTTTGAGCTACCGAATTTATTTAAAATTCATGTTCGTTACAAAGAAAGAAAGAAAGGTTAGGCATTCAAATTCTGTAGAGTGAAGATTTGGTGTATTTACCCTACAAAACCTAGAAATTGTTCTTCAAATAAAGATGTATTTATCCTACAAAACCTAAAAATTGTTCTTCAAATAAAAATAAAGAAAGAAACGTGAATAATTTTGTCAAAGTCTAGTAGTTTAGGAGGTACAAGTGTCTTTTAGTTGGTTTATTTATTTTAGGAGTTTTTGTTTATGAAGTCATATTTTTAGTGTTTTGTGTAAAGATTGAGTCTTTATTTAGCTTTTTATTTGAGTAGGCGAGGTTTTTTGTTTTCCAAAATAAAGTTATTATAATTGGTGTGCATTTACTTTATAACTAGGGTTAAAGACCCGCCCGCGTTGCGGCGCGGGTACATCGTAAACATTGAATGAATTAGTCCAAACGTTATATAATGTATTAACCATATGAAAACACACATTTCGACGTATCCAGTTGAACTCAATGTAACCTGTATAAGCATTGTCATTGGATCAAACGTAAAGTAAATGAAATTCATATCGAACAATAACTTGAATTTATACGAAACGTACATAAAAATATGCACGTAAAAATGGGTTCCTTAAACGAAAACGTACATAAAAATATGCACGTAAAAATGGTTTCTTTAAACGAAAACGTATTATATTTGACATGACTCATCTATAAAAAAAGTTTACGTCGGAATATAGAAGAAATCATATTTATATATACCCGTACATAAAATATGCACGTAAAAAATAGTTTCTAAGTAAAGGAAGTATAGGGGTAAACCGAAACAAAATATTAGTAAAAAATTTAATAGGTTAAAAACGTTCGTAAAACCGTGCCAGGTAGCACCAATGCCACAACGGCACCGACTCTCAACATTGTAAAAATAAAATAGATAAAATGGTAAAAATTACACTGAACGAAAATGAGACTAAAATCGTTGAACCACACACACCCGTTACAGTGTGTTAATGCGAAGAAATTAACCAGAAACATAAAACGTAGAAAATAATAACTTAGTCGATCTAGGACCCGCCCATTGCGGTGAAGTTTTCAAAAGGGAAAAAATGGACGCGTTGCGACGGGTCTGTCAAATATTGGAAAATAGAGCAAAAACGTTGAACCTCACATGCACGCTATAACATGTTAACTCGCAAAATTTAGAACGAAACGTAAAACGAAAAACTTGAGAAAGATAAAAAGTATGGGGGACCAAAGTTGTAAATAATAAAGTGTTGTGTTAAATTATAAAAGATGAAAAAGTTTGAGTTAAAAGTATAAAAATTTCAAATGGGTTAAAATGTAAAAGATAAAACTTTAAGGTTAAAAGCGGAAAATCAAGTAATGAGTTAAAATTTAAAAGATAATACTTTAAGGTTGGAAGTGGAAAATCAAATTTTTTTTTGAAAAAAACCCCAAGCATAGGGTACAAGTGATGATGCACAAGAAAGTTGCAAATTTATATATGGAATAATAAAAGGCGTAGGTTGTTCAATATCTTTTTTTTTTAACGCTGTGGATTACTCGCGAATGTTGGGAGGTCTAGCATACGTTGTCTTAACCGGATCCGCGCTAGAGAGTGCCCTCGCACAATAAATCCCCAATTTAAAAAACCACTATAATACAGACTCGAACTTGAGACCTGGTGATAAAAACTCACCTGGATCCACTACAGGTGGAACTTAAATACCCGTGACCACCACTTGAACACTAATGATTGTTTGTTCAATATCTGTTTTGATGTCTCTATTCTAATCAATTCGGGGCCTTTTAAGAAAGACATCTCACAAACTCATAGGATGTTTATCATACATGAAAAAGTGTATGTTAGTAAAGTTAATGGAGACAACTGACAGTTTAAAACAGAACAATATATAAACCTCATAACTCCCAACATAGTTAACTACAAATGGATAATTAACAGCCTTACAAAAGTAATCAATATATCACAGGCTTAGATTCATTAGCATTCCAGATACCTCCTTCCTTGAGGTACTGCAAGTACCTTGAGAACTCCGGTTTAGCCGTCGCCTTCTTCCTCCTGCCTCTCTTCTCGAATATGGAGAAGATCGGGTGAACCTTGCTCACCTTCTTCACTTGCTTGTCTACGACGTGTTCTCTAGCCGGTGTCCTCAGTTCAGACTCAAACGTCACCGGTGATTCACCGAAGAAGTTCATAGGTAAAGTCCTGGATCTCATCATCTTAGCTTCTGACAATAGTTTGTCCACTGGGGCTCCGCCACTAGCCAACGGCTCGTAGCCCCTGTAGTCTCTCCTCGTGCTCATAGCTCTCAACATGGCTCTGATCCTAACCAGTAACTTTACTGTTTGGGTTTAGTGAAGCCACTGGAAAATAATTGGTTT
Source organism: Helianthus tuberosus (assembly GCA_030545235.1). Lineage (NCBI taxonomy): Eukaryota > Viridiplantae > Streptophyta > Magnoliopsida > Asterales > Asteraceae > Helianthus > Helianthus tuberosus. The sequence continues at coordinate 133,718,650 of CM060430.1, read as the reverse complement.
TATAGGGATGAAATAATAGTTAAGAAATCCTATTTCAACATCATACGGAATTTTGTATAATGGTCTTAAATGGTGGGCGTAGAAAACGACATGTATTAGTTATTAATATATGTCATATGGGGAATAATTATTTTAACATGATTGTTGAGAAATGATTAACGTGGGTATGGAGTAATGAAATAGACGAAGAAATGGAATGGACGAGGGAATGTAATTGATCATTACCATTCCATGTCTTGTTTGATTATCATGTGTGAATGAAATGAATTATTATTGTGTATTGTTTGGTGGCAAGAAAAACGAAGGAATAAAATTAGCGGTGAGTGGTGGTGGTCGGTGGTAGTTACTGTGGGTGGTTATAGGTGGCGGTGGTGGGTGGCGGCGGTGGCGATGGGTCGTGGTGGTGGCGGCGAGTGGCGACGACGAGTGGCGGTGGCGGCGACGGCGGCCGTTGGTGGTGGCGGTGGTGGCATCGACGATGGTGGTGGGTGGCGGCGGTGGAGGTGGCTGTCGGGGTGGTGGGTTGCGGGTGGCGGCGATGGCGTCGGTGATGGGTGGTGGTGGTGGGTTGTGGCGAAGGTGGTGGGTTGTGGTGTTGTTGATGAATGGTGCAAGAGGGGATGAAATGAAAAAAAAACATGGGGGGTGGATGAAATGATTTTGAGGGGAATGAAATGCCTTTTGGAATGGGTGATTCCATTCCATTGACCAACCAAACACCTTTTTCTTCATTCACTCGTAATCATCCATTCCATTCCGCCTCTCATTACTGCATACCAAACACTACCTAAGGGTCTGTTTGGTATGGGGTAATGGAATGGACGAAGGAATGGAATGGACGAGGTAATGGAATGGACGAGGGAATGCAATGGATCATTACCATTCCATGTCTTGTTTGATTACCATGTGAATGGAATGAATTATTATTGTGTGTTGTTCGGTAGGCAAGAAAAACGAAGTAATAAAATTAGCGGCGACCGGTGGTGGTGGTCGGTGGTAGTTATTGTGGGTGGTTATAGGTGGCGGTGGTGGGTGTCGGCGGCGACGATGGGTGGTGGTGGTGGCGGTGGCGGCGAGTGGCGGTGCGGTGGTGACGAAGAGTGGTGGTGGCGACAAGGTGGCCGTTGGTGGTGGGTGGCAGTAAAAGTGGCGGTTGGTGGCGGCGGCGGCGGTTGGTGGTGGCGGTGGCGTCGACGATGGTGGTGGGCGGAAGCGACAAGTGGCGTTGGCGGTTGGTCGCAGCTGTGGGTGATAACGGTGGCGAGTGGGTGGCGGCAGCGGCGGTGGCTGTCGGGGTGAGGTGGTGGCGGGTGGCGGCAATGGCGTCGGTGGTGGGTGGTGGTGGTGGTGGGTTGTGGCGAAGGTCGTGGGTTGTGGTGTTGTTGATGAATGGTGCAAGAGGAGATGGAATGGAAAAAAAACATGGGGGTGGAAGGAATGATTTTGAGGGAATGGAATGCCTTTTGGAATGGGTGATTCAATTCCATTGATCAACCAAACACTCTTTTCTTCATTCCCTCGTAATCACTAATTCCATTCCACCTCTCATTCCTGCATACCAAACATTACCTAAATCTTTTCTTATTATTTGGCCTAATGGTTAGAGCGTTACATTGATGCCAAGTTCGAGTTCCCCCTCTATCATCTTAATCAATTCAGTTTCTTTGAGATTTAATAAAGTTATATTTGAAACTTTCAAAAGCTTTTTTTTTTTATCTTTAAACTTGTAAGCAATTAATAAATTAAGTTTTAAAATAATAAAATTATAATGATTTTACAATTAAGCAAAGAAAATGGATTTACCTAATATATAAAAAAAGCCGAAAATCTAAAACCACATTAAAAACTATAATCCATTGGGGCTAGTGGGGGTGCTATGAGAACCTCATGATTCACTTAAGTAAGTAAGTAAGTTTGATCATTTTGCTACACAACTTTTGTTTTGTTTATTTTATAACAATTATCATTGTATTGTTATTTTTTATATATGATTGATGAGATATTATAGGGAGGGGGCTTAATTTTTTTTTGTCTCGTGCGAGGTGTAAAAGTTTTTTGTCATTATCGGAGACGACCCTAACTGGTGTCATATAGAACCGAGTCGATATTGTATCGGAACGAATTGATGGAGACCGAAAGCTGCGACGTAGCGCGGATAATTCTAGTAGTTATATAAATAATCACCATGTATAAAACGTATGAACGAAATTCAAATATTCCTTGAAATGGTTTTTGGCTATCAACATCGATGAGATACCAGAATCTGAATCTTATCATCATCGTGCCTCGGGCGGAGCGGAGGCCACTCAAATATTTAGTGGCAAAGTTACATATTGAGTATTATATTTTGATTCTATTTTCAAATAAGGCCGTCAAGTTTCCGAAAGATAGTTACTAGCCCTCGTAAAATACCCATGGTGAATATTAGAACCTTAACAAAATAAGATGAACAAAATCTTCAAACTTGCACAAAATGCGTAAACAAAAATCATATTGCTTAAACTACCTAAAAATCATAACAATGGCCAATCATGACTTGTTATTCAAGAAAAATTTATTTGGATAATTGTTTGTTAAAGGGTAATCTTATCCCTACACATATATTTTATTGTTATATGTTTTTTCGTTTTATCTTTCTATGTATCTATGTGTATATAGAGAGAAATAGAGGGGACATGTATGAATATTAACATCCTTGTTAAATGGGTTAATTTATGTCACTCAAACAGTCAAACCATATAGTGAAACACACCTTATTATACTTGCTAACTTAACACAAGCATAAATGAAATGACTACTAATCGCCATCCGCCACCACTTATAGATCACCGACGACCTGATCACCGTGACCAAAACAATAACCGCCGCCACCACCTTGCTCGTCATCACAATTAGCCACCATAACTTTAAATATGGCGGTGAACTTATTTTGATATTTTTCATCTAAAATAACTTGTTTCAGCCGAGTTCGTTTCACAAATTATATACTTTTTTAAACAACTCTTTTTTATATAAACCCAATTCGACTCAAACTCATTCTGTGTTGACTTGATCCAATCCTTTCATTTTTTCAATAAATTTAATTCTTCATCATTCTAACTAAAGATCACATCCTTCCTTTCAATACAATGGTTGTTTAACATCCTAGTAACTAACACTTTCATCTTATTTTTTTTCCTTTTTAAACCTTTTTTTATATTTTATTATTGTACTGAAACTGACCACTCTGCTTTATTGTACGGGTTCCTTGTAACGAATGATGAAGGGACATAGAAAATATTCTCAAAACCTTGGAGGCTTAAAAGTTAAAACAACCACCATTAGAACCCAAGGTGTACATATAGGGGCTTAAAAGTATCTTGACGTCAAAGCATAAGGATGCAAACCGTAGTTTACTAAAAAATACCAAGAAAAAAACGGAAATTCATAGCGTTGATACGTGGCGCGTACGATAGCCAACGACTACACGATTCTTCTCGACTTCTTCCACAAGCCAGGAAGGAACATACCAAATGACTCTCCCTCCTCACCCGATCATTATCTACTTTTCTTCTTTCTTTCTCGTTACACCTTCTGATTGATTACTGCTATTAACTCACTCTTTAAGGTACAACTCTTTTATACTTACAACTGCTTCCGCCTATTATACATATAGTTAGTTTTGTATGTATAGTCAAAGTTATTTATTCCTGCTTTTTGCTTTAATTCAAGCGCTTATGTTGATTTTCTGTGTTTGAGTTTTGATTTTGATGTGTAAGTATGTTGAAGAATTGAATTTATGTTAAGTACTGTTGTTTTGGAAGCTGAAAGTCGTTTCGTGTTGCGATTGTTCAGTTTGGGGATGGTCTAGGGTTTTAATTTTAGTGTAAATGAGTAACTATCCTTATCGTATATTTAATATTCTGTTATGTTTATTCTTCGTGCTTATAGTTTGTAGTGATTTGATGCATATTTTTGCATAATAATTGAGATGGATTTGTAGATTTGAAGTTCTAAGTATGTAGTTAAATCAGATTATAGGTGTTAACAAGTAATTGAATTTTAGTTTTAAATTATGTTCGGGAGGCTAGATATTGGGGAAGGGGGAGATTTAGGTTTATTTGTGTTTGTAATTGTAGTATAAATGCATAAATATCGCTATCGAGTATTTTGATATGTTTATTTATCGTGCTTATAGCTAGTAGTTGTTCGATAGATATTTTACATAATAAATGAGGTGAGTTAATAGAACAAAAGTTAGGTGGCCACATATTGAGGTAGTGAGATGATTTAGGTTTATTTGTGTTTGTAATTGTAGTATAAATGAATAAAATATCTCTTATCGTGTGTTTTGATATGTTGATTCTACGTGCTTATAGTTTGTATTGATTCAATACTTATTTAATAAATGAGGTGAAATTTGTAGAACAAAAGTTGTTAGTATTGAGTGAATTCAGATTAAAGGTGTTGATAAGTGATTGATTTTTTGTTCTGAATCATGTTAGGTTGCCAGTTATTGTTTAAGGAAAAAGATTTAGGTTAATTCGTGTTTGTAATTGTGCTTAATTGGTACTGTTCTGCTACTGATGTTGAAATTGTTTTGTGTAAAATATAGAAGGGTGAAGCTGTTGAGATCTTTTGATGTTGCAATGCCTTTTACAACATTAGCTTTAGATAGGTTAATTGAACCAAAAGATTCAAAGCCAATGGCACCAGGAAAGAGTGTCAGTGATTCTAGGCTGGACATTCAGAGTAACGGTTCTGAAAAACCACCAAATATAAGAAATAGTACGAAAAATATAGATAAAAGGCATCATTGGAACCAGATTTCACCTGCTCTGTATACTACCCCTGAACCGACCCCACTCCCAGATGTCCCATCGTCGTTTGCCTCATCGCCATATGTTGTTAATCACAAGCGACGGGGTCCACGTCTCTCCAAGGCTTTCTCCGAGGACGATGCGGCTATACGTCAAGCTTTAGCTGATAAAAAGACCGGTGACAGAGTGAGAAGTTTAGAAGCAGAAGATATTGAATCTTGTAGGGTTGTCGATGGCATAGATAATGCTAACGAATCTGTTGAAGACACCGATTCAAATATTGTGGTTAGTGGGGATCTTGGGGATGAGACCATCAGTAACAACGATGTGGTAGCTGGACAGGATAATCTGGATGATTTTTTTGACCCGCAAGATTCATTAAGTGTTAGCAGCAGCACCGATCAGGGCAGCAGTTATGGAGCGGTTCGTTCTTTGAATCTCAACTCTTCGGTTTCTGAGTTTTATGATGCATGGGAAGGTAACCATCTGGTTTGTGTCATTAGTTAATAGCAATCATTAATTTTTAGAAAATCATATTGATGATGGCTTCAATTGCATTCCCTGCTTCAGAATTGTCATCTGAGAGTGGGTCCCAGATCCTTTCGAATGATGTCGAGGCTGAATTACGCGAGATACGACTGAGTTTACTGACAGAGGTGGATAAAAGAAAGCAAGCAGAAGACTGCATAAACGTCATGAAAAGCCAATGGAGGAGGGTTTGCCAACAGTTATCTCTTGTTGGTCTAAATCTTCCAGAAGATCTTGTCATGTTGAAGGACCAATCTGAAGATGATCTTGAAAAAGAGTTATCTCGTCAGATTAATGTTATCCGCTTTGTGTCAAATTCTATAGGTAGGGGCGTTGCTAAGGCTGAGATTGAGGCGGAGATGGAAGTGCAGTTAGAGTCCAAGAACTTTGAGATTGCTAGGTTATTGGACCGGTTGCGGTATTACGAAGCTGTCAATCATGAGATGTCTCAAAGGAACCAAGAAACTATTGGTAAGAGTTGATGGTTATAGTTTAGAGATGAGTAGATTGCATTTTACGTCCTTTAAGTTTCAGCCAAATTGCAGGCACTGTCCTTCAACTAATGAAATTACACGGGATGCCCTTTATGTTACTGCTTCTATCAGGAGGTGTCCTTTTACCCTTACCTAGTTAGTTTTTTCCATTAGCTCCTAACTTGTGCCACTCACATAGAGGGCATAATGGTAATTTTCACTTATTTTGTTGTTAATATATGTTATTTTATCTAATCTTGTTTTATTTATCAAGTGAAAATGACCATTGTGCGCTCATGTGAGTGGCATGTGTTAAGAGTTAACATAAAAACTTAACTGGGTTAGGGTTTAAGGACACTGCCCGATGAGAAACAATAACATAAAGGACATCTAATGTAATTTCATTAGTTGAAGGACATCGCCCGCAACTTGGTTCAAAGTTAAAGGGACTCAAAATGCAATTTACTCTTTAGACATGGCAATTTTTGTTCATTTACTAATAAATGGGCCAAAGGGGATTGTATTTTACTTCCATAGATGTAATTGCTATAAAGGAATCATGTTAAATGGTTTGGAACCATAGAAGTAATTGCTATAAAGGAATTATGTTAAAAGGCTTGGAACACCTTATATAGTTCAAAGTCGCCCAAAGTGTATTTATAATGCATAAATCCTCTTAAATCATTTTATCTAAAATAACTTTGGACAAAAAATGTTTTGGGTCATTGCAAGTTAGCAACCCGTTTTACGATGTATGGAATGTGTTTAAACCTTGGTATTATTTATCATGTGTAGAAACAGTGAGACGTGCAAGGCAAGGAAGGAAAAGAAGACAAAGATGGTTTTGGAGTTCAATAGTTGCTGCAGTTACGATCGGAAGTGCTGCATTAGCATGGTCCTACCTTCCAAGCAGAGAAGGTTCATCTTTGACAGACCCGAACCCTCCTCCGTCGGATACTTGTGAAGGCAGCAGCCAATGATCAGCCTAATGATGATCTTGTTGAATCAGGTTTTGGGCAAGTCTAGAAAACCATGAAATCTGAAGAATGCAATAACATGAATAGCAGCGCTATACTTACACGTATGGTATAGTTATATCTTAGAATAAGTTTGGTCAACCTTTTTTGAATTTGTTCCTTGATATGTTCGTTTTTGGTTCCAATGTGTCATTGGAGAACTGTTGATATCCATAAAAATAACCCTGGGTTGGTTAGTCTGACATGAGATGGAGTCATGTGACAAGATTTGGGGATAAAGGATATACATATTTCTTTGTTTTCAGCTGAATATATAGAAGAATTTACCTAATGTGCAAAGAGTAAACCAATACATCAGGTGTGAAAGTATATTGTAAAGGGGTGTTAGGATTGCCAACTAAACTATTTATGTGCTTGTTAGATATTTAAACTTTTTTTAGCACACCAACGTAAATTTTCGCCCGCACCACCGTCTCTGCACCAGTTTGAATATATGAATCTTGTATCACCTTTTGTTCGCGTATAATGAACAAAACATATTTCAACTGACAAAATTCAATGTGCATGCTACAAAGACACATCGTTCTCATTTATTCGTGAATCCAGTTATTCAGTGCATAAGAGTTCTCATTTATTTGTGAATCCAGTTATTCAGTGCATAAGAGTTCTAAATTGAATGTATGAAGCTTAGATACGTGTAGACACTACATTAGAACTCATCTAAACACATACATAAAAGGGCAGCGCTATGCATTGATAATGATTTTATCAATCAGAATGATGTTTGGTTTGTAAGATCAATCATGTGAGTTATACACCGTTTTCAACTTATCGAAAGGTTAGAGCATGATTGGTTTCACGGCGTAGCACTAGTTGTTCATGACATCTGGTGGAATTGGTGAGACATATGTTTAGTTGATGCTCAATTACAAAAGGTTGCATTTTATTGCCTTCTTGTAATGTCTTTTTCATACATACCCTAGAGGATTGAGTATTCTTTTTCTTTTTTATTGATTAAAATTATGTCTTTTTAGTATATGAATATACACGTAAATTTTCGAATTTAACTATTAATGCATAACATATACTTGAAAAATGACTATTTTCACAATTTGCTTTTTTTAACTTATAATAAAATAAAATTTATCAAACAAAATTAGGACTAGGAAATTAGTTAGGGATATGGTAATATGGTCCGTCGATGACCTCTTGATCTAGTAACATCATATGTTTACTTTTGTCAAAGTATTACGAATTCTGGTTCCACATGTTAGGATAAGTAGATTTTAAAAGTGGAGTTTTTGTATGAATAAAAAAGTAACATACAAACGTGAAACGTGGTCCTTGATTACTTATTAGCAAGGTTGGAGAACTCGCTAGTCGCTAGCGGGTCGGTGAGGTAGGGACTAGCGACTACTCGGGATTAATCGGATCGGACTTTTTATGTATAATTTTAAGTTTTTATACATATATACATATATTTTTATACGTATTTTTTTAAGTGGACAAGTTTTGACCGGAATCTGGGAGGTTTTGGCTGTAATATGTGTTTTTTCCGATTTTTTTTTTGTTTTTTCCCGATTTTTTCCGATTTTTCCCGACCGACTAGTCGCGATTAGGGCCGACTAGCGATTTTTTTACTGATTAGCTGAAAATTACTCAGTTGATGGGCGACTAGCGACTAGTCAGCGATTAATCGCCGGCTAGTCGCGATTTTTGCAACCATGCTTATTAGTAAAAATAAAGGGTTATATAATAGGAAATTTATTTGGGGTAGGAAGCCTAGAAAGTAATCTTGACCATCCATCCATTTAATCAAGGGTCATTGGATTTTATCACCCCAAACTATTGCCTATTGGCCGCTGCCACCTCTAACTATCACTTTGACGACCGTCACCCCCAAGTTAACACTTAGTGTGTTCTGTCACCATGTTGTTAACTAATTACTAATTTTTGATCATGTTACTATACTTTTGGAGGTGTCCTAAGATCCCTGAAACCTTTCTAAGATCCAATGACACCCCCAAAAGTATAGTAACATCATCAAAAGTTAGCGATCAATTAACGACATGGTGACAGAACATACTAAGTGTTAAGTTGGAGGTGACGGACGTTAAAGTGATAGTTGGGGGTGGCAGCGGCCAATAGCTAATAGTTGGGGGTGATAAAATCCAATAACCCTTTAATCAATGACTAAGATTAAATGAGTGAAATTGAAGGAAAAAAAAAGGGCGTGTGGGTTTGTCTAGTGACATTCTAGTCAATCCAAGGGAATAGTTTCTCCCTCCTCCAATTCCCCCCCCCCCCCCAATTTTTTAAACGTTAATAACTCTTTCATACGACATTATTTTTATAAAAACTGCACCAACAAAACGAGCGTTTTTTATCTTTAAAACGAGTATACTATTGCTATATTTTCGAAAAAAAAAATCGAAAACCCAGTTGCGTAAAACGCAATGGAAAAAAAACATAAAAAATGACATTTTTCTAAAACGCAATGCACAAAAACACAAAGAAATGTCTTATTTGTAAAACACAATGGCCAGAAAACACAAAAAAAATGTCTTATTTCTAAAACGCAATAGCCTAAAAACACAAGTGTACTTTCTAAAACGCAATGGACTGAAAACACATAAAAATGTGTTTTACCTAAAACGCAATGCACAAAAAACACAAAGAAATGTCTTATTTCTAAAACGCAATGACCAGAAAACACTTAAAATGTTTATTTTCTAAAACGCAATGGACTGAAAAAACATAAAAATGTGTTTTACCTAAAACACAAATACACAATGCACAAAAAACACAAAGAAATGTCTTATTTATAAAACGCAATGGCCAGAAAACACTTAAAAATGTCTTATTTCTAAAACGCAATGGCCTAAAAAAACAAAAGAAAGTGTTATCTCTAAAACGCAATAGACTGAAAACACCTAAAAATGTGTTTTACCTAAAACGCAATGACTAAAAACACTTCAAAAATGTGTTTTTCTAAAACGCAATGGCCAGAAAACATATTAAAATGTCTTAGTTCTAAAACATGATAGCCTAAAAACACCAAAGAAAGTGTTCTCTCTAAAACGCATTGAACCAGGACAATAGCTCGACCCCAGCCAGGGGCTCTGCCCCTTGGACCCTGCTCCCAGGGGCGCTGCCCCCGGACTCCCGCCAAGATCGTAAAACAGAATGATTCAATTCAAAAACCCAGTTCGTAAAAATGCAATTCAAGAATTTCTTACATGGATCGAAGCTGATTTCTTCAATGATTGACGAAATTTGAATGATGAAAACACTAATCAGCGATCAAACCAAACGAATCGAGTGATTCGCTTCAAAATCACTGGAAAAATGAGATATTGTATGAAGATAAGCTGGGTTTCTTCAAAAAAGTTGAATAACGCCTTGATTGGGTGTTTGAATCATTGATTGGTGCACTATAATGTAGTGATTATTGAGATAAAGAGTGAAGAAAAGGTTGAAGATGGTGAGTTTTGCAAATGGTGGGTTTTGAAGTTACTGAGGAGAAGAAGGAAGAAGAAAGGATACGATTGACTAAAATACCATTCCTCTTTATTTTAAATTTTACCACATGTCATAACCCTATTGCTTTCTATCATTTCTAGCCAAAATTAACTTTCTATTTGATCCTCACCTATAAAGTGGAGTTTTTGTATGAATAAAAAAGTAACTTACTAACGTGGTCCTTGATTACTTATTAGTAAAAATAAATGGGCTTTTCTAATGGCACACCCCATGTCTATCTACACATTTTTTCAATTCAATACGCATCGTATAGGCCTATACGATGCGTATTGAATTAAAGTAAAAAACATGGCAGACTGACAGGTATAGGTTATGTCTAGCGGCGGGCCTGATACGCATCGTATAGGCCTATACAATGCGTATCAAGGCACTGATTTTTTTAATTTTATTTTTTGATGTGTTGTGTCGAATGTGTACCTGAGAAACGAAAGGGATTTCAAGCAGTTGGTCGATGACATGATAGATAAAGATCTTGACACGATCATATCCATTTTCATGTGTTAGACTAGATAGTCCAAGATGAAATATATTAAAACCATTTAAGCGGCGTCTTCCAATCAACGTTTATCGACATTGTTATAGGTGATGAAGAAACCCTAAGTGGCAGGTAAGGGTGATGGAGAAACTGTTTGTATTTGTGGATTTCGGTTGGTTCAGAAACTTAACAGGAGAAGCAACTAAAAAAGTGGTGAACGGTATTTAACGTACACACCACATTCGAAGATCCTTGCATCTCAAGATGAAAACCGCAGCTGTTTTTTACTACGGAAACGGTGGCTATGGGAAATACAAACCTGACACGAACCACAATGGACTCAGACTCATACTACCCTTGTCGTTCCGTATTTTCTCCTTTTCTAATTCTCGAAGAATCTCGTAACGTATGACACATGATAAAAGGGGATGTCTAATGGAACACCTGATTGAGAGAAACTTCTTCGAGCTAACCGCTGATATCTCATCCTTCTGTTGTTCAGTACTTCCGAGACGATATCTCAATTTGTCACTTTCAAAATTCAAATCAAACGTTCATGTATCACAAGGAATGACCGATCTAAGGCAGAGAACCTGATTCAGATACACAAATTCGATTTCAACAAATCTTTCAAGGTCTTAAGTGATGGACAATTGGTTAAAAGATGTAGAAGAGTTTGTGTAGAGATCTTTACAGTATGGTTTCTCGACAAATGAAGTATTAAAAGATGTTAGTTTCTTGATAGTATGGTTTCTCGACAAATGAAGTATTATCTGACAAAACTCAAAACAATTGTAATCTTCCCAGTAATCATCCATAACAAGGATGAGCTCGTGTATTGGACCCTGGCGCAGCAACAAAACTTGGTGTAAATCATTCAAGATTTACGTCTGATGTCCAAGTTTGATCACATTTGACTTCATCGGCGGCAGTCCAATGACTTTCTTGAGTCACATATCCGATAATAGGGCCCACGGATCTTATGCCCACCCGAGACCGACCTCTGAATCATCATATGAGACGTGTCGAGTTCTTCTGCTAGTGGTCGGGCTGCCAATGCTCACACATGGTGATAAACAACGCTGATATCATCATAGAAGCATTGGGATTCAAGGGTTTATGAGTCAAAGTTAACATTCAGATTCAGATTCAGAAAGCAAATGATTTTGTACTTGGTTTATTCTCTTTAAACTATTAGAACGATCCTTGTTTTGTCACGTACATGCGTTTAATTCCCAACATCTTTGTAGTGTTTAGAATGTTTGAAGGAAATGTTGGTTCAATACCACCGGTTTCTAACTTTACGCTTGCATCCACCACAGTGAATATTAACTTTGTTGGAATCTACGAAGAAACTGTTCGATTTCACGGTGAGTGGAGAAATTAGCGACGGAGAAACTGTTTGAATTTGTGGATTTCGGTTGGTTCAGAAAATAGTTCTCTTTAATCTATTAGAACGATCCTTGTTTTTGAGAACCTGATTCTGTTGTTCAGTACCAACAGAATGCATACACAAATAGTTCTAGTGGACGAAGCAAATAAACCGGAGCTGTTATCTTGGTTGTTCAGTACTTTCGTGTGCTAAATACAAAGCCGATTTCAACTTCCATTGATCAAATAATAAAAACCCTAAGAATGCATACACAAATAGTTCTAGTGGACGAAACAAAGAGACCGCTTTGTTAACAAAAGTATGTTGTTCCAAGATCAATTCCAAAGATTATTGATGGTAACAAGAGTGTTGAGGTGGGTTCAAACTTCCAAGATATCAGCGTTCTTTAATCTATTAGAACGATCCTTTTTTTGAGAACCTGATACTGTTATTACATCCGAGACGATTCAAGTGAGTCCTATGAAGCAAGTGTCGGTCTATTTAATTGAGAGGAATCATTGCATTACATCTCCGTTAAAAACAAGTGGTTGTAATGATGGAACCCTTGATTTAAAAAACATTTTTGAGAAATTTATATTTCAATACGCATCGTATAGGCCTATACGATGCGTATTAATCGATGATTTTACTGAAATACCCCTGGTTTTCTGATAAATCCAGGGGTATTTTTGAGAAAATTCAAAGTTTAATACGAATCGTATAGGCCTATACGATTCGTATTAAGCTGATATACGATACAACATAGGCCTATACGATCGTATATGACATTATTTCAAATTTAGTGTTATCGTGTTTCCCTCGGTTCGACGCGTATACGTCTCGTTTTTTGCTGAACTTTCGCATATTTTATCGTTTTATTACGTATACCTTCAACATAAGTCGTTTCGGTGCCGTTCGGTTGCGTGCGAATATCTTATTCTATGATTACGTACAGTTTTATTTGAAATCCACTTAAACTCCATAGTGTCGTATTATATGTATACGTGTGTGGAAATATCGTTAGTCGCGTACTTTGACGTATTTTTGCGTATTTTGACGTATTCTAACATATTGTTGCGTATTTAATAGTATTTTTGACGTATTTTAGCTTATTTTAACGTATTTTAGGGTATTTTTACGTATTTTAGCGTATTTTAACGTATTGTAACGTATTTTAGAGTATTGAAACGTATTTTAGCGTATTTTAACGTATTGTAACGTATTTTAGCGTATTTTAACGTATTGTAACGTATTTTAGCTTATTTTAACGTATTCCTGGTCAAATCACACACTATAAAGTTTAAACTTATCGTGTGTTGCAGTTTGGAAAGATGACCGAATAGAGATCTGAATAAGAAATTATGGAGAATTTGTTTGCGTTATCCATCAACATAAGATAAAAATACTCTAAAATTAACAAGGCGGTCTCTTTGTTGCGTACTGATTACTGAAAAGATTTGTTGAGATCGAAGAAAAGAGTAAAAAAGATGAATTGAGGCGTACACAGGGAGAATGTTCTCGAAATTGAAGGAAAAGGAAAAATGGTTGCTGATGTTTTTAACTATCAGGATTTTGTTGGTTTGTTTGAGAACCTGATTCCAATGTCCTACTACTACAATCCTTCCTACATTATTGAAAATTACTATATCACCCCCACCAGATACATCAATTTGTCACTTTCAAAATTCAAATCAAACGTTCATGTATCACAAGGAATGACCGATCTAAGGCAGAGAACCTGATTCAGATACACAAATTCGATTTCAACAAATCTTTCAAGGTCTTAAGTGATGGACAATTGGTTCAATACCACTGGTTTCTGATGCGTGTGAAGTGTTATATATATTAGGTGTATATTTTAAGCCCCTTTAACACTTTTTAGTCAAGTTTTAAATTTATAAAACACGATATTTACTAACACTAAACACACATATGGGCAAGTGCACCCATCGTGAGCGTAGTATAGTGTTGGTAAGATACCGAGGTCGTCCAAGGACACAAGAGCTTTTAGTACCGCTTTATCCTCAACGTCTAATCAAATCAAAAAGTTTAGAAAAATGTTTTAAACTAAGAAAAATAAAAACTAACTAAAATGCTGAAAAAATAAAAATAAAAGAAAAACAGATAGACAAGATGAATCACTTGGTTCCGACTCGTATCTAGTGTAACCTTTGATTATTTCCACACTTTTGCACTTTTTAAGAGATTATCTTAGTTATTGTAGTAGGCCCCTCTTTTGAAGGTGACGTTACCCTCACCCCAGTAGTTTGAGTCAGCAATGATACAATCCTAAAAGGGTGGATTATTGAAAGATAATTAATTAAGTTATTAATGCAAATTATGGTAGGCCCCTCTTTTGGAGGTGACGTTACCCTCGACTAAGTAGTCTGAGTCAGCAGGGATACAGTCCTAAATAGCCGGGTTATAGTATTAATAGTAGTTAACTTATGAGGGGATCAAAGAGTTTGGACCCCCGCCATCCAATACCGTTAAGCATTGAAGGAGGTCCTACTAAATTTGACCCAGGTCCATTGCAGGACCTCTAAACGCTGAACAATGGCAAGACTCTTACCAAACTGTTCCCTTAACCCCCGACCAGGTAGCCAACATACCTCCATATAGACCGTGGAGATATGAATGGTGAAAATATTTTATTTTATATAGACAGTAAAATAATGCCAAGGCACCACGGACAAACGATAAGGAAGAATCACCTTCAACATAAGAAACTAGTTATTAAAGTCATTAATACAAAACCAAATAAAAAGTGCGAAAAGATTAGAAATAAAAAGTATTACACTAGACACTTTGTCTTCACCAAGTGATGTAAGAGACTTAGGCAAACATGGCCTTGATTATCAAGAACTCTTACGATCAATCTTGGATCCCGAGACGACTCACACACTCTACGATGGTGGTGGATGATGGTGTTATGGTGGTGGTGGGTGGTGGGTGAAGTGTGAGAGAGGTGGTGTGCCAAGGGATGGTTTGAGCTTGAGCCAAGCACTCCTACTTATAGGCTGAACAGAAGCTCGAGCACGGCCCCGTGTCCAATGGGCACGGCCCCGTGTCCACATCCTCTCTTTCTTCATTTAATGCAGCTTTGCCTTATTAGTTGACCACGCCCCCGTGTCCGCTTAGCATGACCCCGTGTGCAGAAGAATCTTTGTACTATGAAGATTTGCCTGGATTGTGCGAATCTTATAGTTGACCACGGCCCCGTGTCCGCTGAGCACGGTCCCGTGGTGGGCAATAGAAGCTTCTACCACTTTGTCTTTTCTGCTGACACTTGGGCACGCCCCCGTGCTGGCTGAGCACGGGGCGTGTTTAGTCTTCTGTTGTCTTGTTTTGCTTGGGAAGATGCTGTCGTGGGGTCGGGCATGTCACGTCTTGTTCCTTTTCTTGTATTTATGTTAGATTTTGATGTCTTTTTGCTTCTTTTGTTAATTTGAGCTCATTTAATCCTGAAAATACAAAAGGAAGACAAAAGCACACTTTTTCCAACATTAGTACTAAAAAAGGATTAGTTTTATGCCACAATTGATGTAATTTATATGTTGCATTTTGCACACATCAAATACCCCCACACTTGAATCTTTGCTTGTCCTCAAGCAAAACTCTTTAATATGTGGCTATTACACTCCCAAATGGAATGGGTAGATTATAAGGTTTTTGGGCTTGTCATAGAGTGTCGGGATTTCCAAGATTCTTTATTTAGTTTTATTTATTTACAATCATATTCGTCATGATTTATTTAAAACTTTTCATAAGATAAATTACTTATTAGGGCATAACATGCCTCTTTAAAATTCTATTTATATACAAGTTCACATACCTCACGGGGATCACTCAACACTCGGCCGAAGATGTATTTTTGTGGATCACTCGAGAGCGGCATGGAACTTACTCCACCATAGGCTTGCCAAGTAATCAATCCTCCTCCTTTTTAACTTATATACCTTTGTAAATATCAAGAGGACTTTTGGGTGAAGGGTTAGGCTTGGGTTAAAGGTAGGTGGTTGGGTTAGTGGTTAGTAGAAAAAGGGCAAAAAGCGTAACAAGCGTCGGTTTTCGTAAGACTTTTTATTTTTGTAACTTTTATTTTGATGAAGCTATTATTCAAACAAAGTTATTTTTGATGAACTTGTTTGTTAATTTTCTTTTGCTTCATCATCAACACACAATTTTTTTTTTAAAGTCATACGAAAAACCGGACTTGTTACTAAAACAAAAGGTTAAAAATGAAAAAGGTTTTGGTGAGTAAAATGGTGTTTGTTTGGGTTATGAAATGAAAAGGTTTAGGCTCAAAGGGGCTAACTAGGGGGATTTTGGGTAGGCGGTAAAAAAAAAGAAAAATAATGGTGTAGAAATAAAAAGGGTTAGTCCTAATGCCTCCGTCATTTACTTACTCGGGTTTAAGTTGGTAAGGACCGGGAATGTATCGTCATGGCAAGTTCTAGAGTCGTAAGAACCAAGCGGCTATTCACACAAGAAACGAAAGATGAGCATTTAGTTTAATGATATGTAATTGTATGCTCAATAAAGGCTCAAAACTCACTTTTGTGGGACTGGGTTTTTATGTGATCAAGTATATATAATCAAATTTTAACTAAGTTTGTCATGCATTTTCATAATTTTCTTATGTTGGTTCTTTTTATCACGACGTTATCGGTTGTAAATTCGCAAAAACATAACCTTTTTGAGAACTTGAAATTTCCCGAGTTAAACCTAGACAAGTAAAAAAAAAATGAAAATTTTTGAAAAAATTTGGGGTGATTAGCGGTTCCAATAGAGTTTTGTGTAAGGCTTGTATTTAGGACTTGCAAGATTCAAGGTTTTAGCATCCCCCCCACACTTAAATTACACATTGTCCTCAATGTGTCCCAAAAATAAGTTTTTAGGTTGATTGAATGTGTAAAAAGGTGTAAAAAGCAAAAATTTTGTGTTACTGGGTGCTGAACACGGCCCCGTGCCTGGCGAGCACGACCACGTGTTCAGGTGCCAGTAACGAAAACTTACAGAAGGTGGACACAGGGGCGTGTTGGCTGGACATGACCCCGTGTCTGTCAAGGTCTGCAGAATAAAAACAAACAGCAGGTCCAGGGGAGTGGGCAC
Organism: Helianthus tuberosus; assembly: GCA_030545235.1. Classification (NCBI taxonomy): domain Eukaryota; kingdom Viridiplantae; phylum Streptophyta; class Magnoliopsida; order Asterales; family Asteraceae; genus Helianthus; species Helianthus tuberosus. Next base: position 133,701,368 of record CM060430.1, on the reverse strand, counting down.
GGGGGCGTGTTGAATGGACACGACCCCGTGTGGAAAGTCTGCAAGGTTGAAAAACAGGTTTCTTTCTTCGATTTTCCTGTCCCGGCTTTAGTAGTACTAATGCTTAGTACTCTAAGCCTTGTATGTACCTGCTTAATCAATAAACACCATACCATACCATAGCAAACATCCTATTTTTACCCAATTCAACATTCATGTCAAAGTTAAAAGAAAAAAAAATAAGTGCAGAAAATAAAAGAAGTTAGGGAAAGTAAATTGTTCAACACTTGGCACGCAGGCCATCAATTGTTCAAGATTAGAAAAGGTTAACCTGGGGAACCATCAAACAACCGCCTCTTCCTCTGCTCCTCCCGCCTATTCCATGTCCTCGTCATCATCATCCCCTCCATGGCCTGCAATGTGGTCCCGGATATATCCAATATCATCTTGGATATCGGTTATGTTTCTCTCGATCGCCCCAACCCGGTTGTACATGTTGCTTGCCATATTGTAGGTGTTCCTGGTGCACATGAGGTTTTCCTGCAACAAATCATGCAAACTTTGAAAGTTAGGAAAACCGCCTCCCGATGAGGATGATTGGCCCGGATCACCATGGGGTTGGTATTGGTACTGATGATGTTGCGGAGCGTGGAGGACAAGCGCTTCTTGCGGGTTCCATGCATGGCCTTGCATCCTTTGAAAGCTCACCGTCCCGTCTTCCGCCTCATAAATTAGGTTCATTGAGCGGCATATGTGTATATCAACCATACCCGACCATGGGCTCCTCTCAAATGACCTAGGTATGTGGGCGAAGTGCCTGAAGAGACGGTACACCCATCCCCCAAAGAAGATAGGGGTCGGTGCGCTTGCAAGGCGGTTATGATGCATGTTTCAGAGCATGAGGAACGGAACATCAAGCGGCCTGTGGGTGTGGATACAGTGGAGGACAACAAGATCTCTTAACCCAACGACACCAATACTATCATGCCTTTGGCTAAGAGAGTAGCCGAGGAGCCTATGGATGTATCTGTAGAGCGGATCCCTCAACTTCGTACTCTTAGTGCTGCTCGGATTGTAGTACCCTTCACCAATATGAGCCCAAATGGCTTGGCATTCGTTTTCACCTATCTCTCACATCCCTCCGGTATTTTCCTCGTTTCCCGCATCCTCTTCCGCATACAACCCGACAATCGATCCAAATTGTGCCATAGAGATCGAATACCTCGTTCCGCCACATCGGAATGCTACCCCATCATTGTCGAACGGGTCGCACCTCGAGTTGAATGTGAAGGTGCTATAGAATTCCAAAGTGCATTCGTGGACGGAACGGAGTCGAGTTGTTAAAGCGACTCTGAGTGGTCCCGTGACAATGTTGTTGAAACGGTCGATTTGATTCACCATAGTTAACAGTTCCGTGCATGCTTGCCTCGGGTATTCCTCCGGCCTTGTTTGAAGTATCTCGTATCTAGCCCTAGCATCGAGCTCATTGGCGTTAAATCTTGTGAACTTCCTAGCCATCTGAAAGAATACACCAAAAGTTAGCACGAAACAGAAGTATTTTCGGACAAAACTGCAAACAGTGAGCTGGACACGACCCCGTGTTCAGCGGACACGGCCCCGTGTCCAGGCGTCTGTTACACAAAAATTCCATTTTTCGTCCCAGTTTCGAAAACTTGAAAATATTTGGTCCAATAGATGCGGTTTCCCCCGAAAATGAAACCCTAAGTGCCGTTTTCCCAAAATATCCCGTTTACCCATTCAATTTTATCTTTTTCGGTTCAAGAACAAGGGTTTGGGGTTTTTGTGAGAAATCGGGCGAATCTAAGAACAATACAAGTGTATTTACTTTCCTTAACACTAATCTAACTAAATGCAAACAGATCTAAAAAAAAATTTGAGGTTCAATCCGGATGAACTTCAAGAACCCTAGATTTTTCCCCAAATTTTTGGTGTTTTAACTACATGCAAGTAACTAATCTAACTACTAAAAGTGATAGAATCATACCTTGATGTTGTTAGAGTGATAGGAGACGTCGAAAATCTGCGAAAAATCGCCTGTAACCAGAGCTTTTTCGGGGAAACGGGGCGTGTGGAATGAAGTAACTGTTTTGGAAAAGGGGTTTTATCCCGACTGTAGCGCGAACACGGCCCCGTGTCCAGCGGACACGGCCTCGTGCCGAGCAAGGTTTTTGAATTTTTTTTTCTTAGTGCTCGTGTGAGTGCCCTTGTTTCCCATAAGCTTTGGTTAGAAAACTTACCGCTTTAGTTGTCGTCCCAATCGCTCGTAACTTACTAGGTATGATGTTGGTTTCATTCTTCCATCATTTGAAGCGAGATCTCTTCCTCTTCATCCTCAATGAATCCTTGATAGAGTTTCAGCCATTGGTCATTGACTTTAAATGGAGGCCCATTTCGAGATTTAATTTCTATTGCACCGTGTGGGAAAATATGGGTGATGGAAAAAGGTCCTGACCACCTAGACTTTAACTTACCAGGAAACAATCGAAGCCGTGAATTAAACAAAAGAACTAGATCTCCTACCCGAAATTCATTAGGTTTAATATGTTTGTCATGTAAATTTTTCATTCTTTCCTTATAAATTTCGGAGTTTGAGTATGCATAATTCCTAAGTTCGTCTAATTCATTTAATTGACAAAATCGATTTTTACCAGCAAATTCTAAATCTAAGTTTACATTTTTTATTGCCCAGTAGGCCTTGTGTGCAATTTCTACTGGCAAGTGACAACTTTTTTCGTAGACTAGCTTATATGGGGTTGTACCTATTGTTGTTTTATAAGCAGTTCGAAAAGCCCATAAAGCATCATCTAATTTATCTGCCCATTCCTTTTTATTTAACCCTACGGTTTTTTCAAGTATTCGTTTTAAACCTCTATTAGTCACTTCGGCTTGTCCGTTTGTTTGAGGGTGATATGCTGTTGATACCCGGTGATAGACCCCATATCTTGTTAAAAAAATTTCAAGTTGATGGTTGCAAAAATGGGTACCTCTATCACTTATTAATGCTTTAGGTGTGCCAAAACGAGAGAATAATGTTTTCAGAAATCTTACCACGACTCTTCCATCATTTGTTGGAAGTGCCTCGGCCTCGGCCCATTTAGACAAGTAGTCTACTGCCACAAGTATGTATTTGTTTCCTTTCGATGGTGGGAAAGGTCCCATAAAGTCGAGTCCCCATACATAAAAAATTTCACAAACAAGAATGCCATTTTGTGGCATTTCATTTTTGGAAGAAATATTACCTGTTCTTTGGCAAGCATCACATGTCTTGACAAGACTTTGGGCGTCTTTGTAAATGGTTGGCCAATAAAATCCTGAATCAAATACCTTTCGTGCGGTACTAGCGGCACCATGATGCCCTCCGTATGGACCTTCATGACAATGGCGGAGAATTCTTCGTGCTTCACTACCATGTACGCATCGTCGGACGAGTTGGTCGGCACATATTTTGAAAAGATATGGATCTTCCCAAAAATAGTGTTTCACATTGGCAAAGAATTTTTTTCTTTGATGATGTGGCCAACCTTTTGTGACTATACCGCTAGCTAAGTAGTTAGCATAGTCGGCGTACCATGGTTCTTCCTTGTATTCCACCATTTCCTGGGACTCAGTTGGAAATTTTTCGTTGATTTGCTCGTCCCTGGTTGCCTCCAAAGCTGGGTCTTCTAAGCGCGAAAGATGATCTGCAGCAGTGTTTTCTGCTCCTCTTTTGTCTTTGATTTCAATGTCAAATTCTTGGAGGAGTAGAATCCACCGAATCAAACGTGGTTTTGCATCCTGCTTTTTGAAGAGATATCGAATGGCTGCATGATCTGTATAGACTATAGTTTTAGAAAGAACAAGATAAGAACAAAATTTATCAAAAGCAAATACCACAGCTAGTAATTCTTTTTCAGTTGTTGTGTAATTCTCTTATGCATCATTTAGTGTTTTACTTGCATAATAAATTGGGTGGAAATGCTTTTCTTTTCTTTGTCCCAAGACAGCTCCAACTGCAAAGTCACTAGCATCACACATGATTTCGAAAGGAAATTTCCAATCAGGCGCTATCATGATAGGTGCATTGACTAACATTTCCTTTAAGGTTAGAAATGCTTGATTGCAATCCTTGTCAAAGATGAAAGGGGCATCTTTTTCAAGTAATTTTGTTAGAGGCCTTGAGATTTCAGAAAAGTCTTTGATAAACCGCCTATAAAATCCGGCATGCCCTAGGAAACTTCTGATAGCTCTTACGGAGGATGGAGGTGGTAATCTAGAAATGGTATCTATTTTGGCTCGATCCACCTCCATTCTTTCGCTTGAGATTTTGTGACCGAGTACTATTCCCTCCGTTACCATGATATGGCATTTTTCCCAATTAAGGGCGAGGTTAGTTTCCTCACATCGGGATAGCATTCGTTCAAGGTTGTCGAGGCATTGGTCGTATGAATCCCCAAAGATAGAAAAGTCGTCCATGAAGACTTCCATTGTCTTTTCTATCATGTCATGGAAGATGGCTACCATGCAACGTTGGAATGTTGCGGGGGCATTACATAGACCAAACGGCATGCGTCGATAAGCAAAAGTTCCATATGGACATGTGAAGGTTGTCTTTTCTTGGTCCTCGGGTGCTATCGGGATTTGAAAGTAACCTGAAAAACCATCCAAGAAACAATAAAATTTATGACCGGATAATCTTTCTAACATTTGATCAATGAAGGGTAAAGGAAAGTGATCTTTTCCTGTTGCTTCATTTAATCGTCTATAATCTATACATACTCTCCATCCTGTGACGGTTCTTGTTGGTATTAATTCATTCTTTTCGTTAGTTATTACCGTCATACCTCCTTTCTTTGGGACTACTTGGACGGGACTCACCCAAGGACTATCAGAGATAGGATAGATAAGTCCGGCGTCAAGTAATTTGATGACTTCGTTTTTAACCACTTCTTGAACATTTGGATTTACTCGACGTTGTGGTTGTATTACCGATTTGTAGTCATCATTCATTAAAATTTTGTGTGTACACATGGACGGACTAATTCCTTTTATGTCTACAAGTTTCCAAGCTATTGCGTTTTTGTGTTTTTTTCAAAAGACTAATTAATTTTTCTTTTTCTAAGCTATCTAATTTAGACGAAATAATTACAGGTAAATTACCATCTTTGTCTAGAAAAGCATATTCCAAACCTTTTGGAAGTTCTTTGAGCTCAAGTGGTGGGTCTTTAGGAGACTCCTTATTTGGTTGCTCATTTCGATCAAGAACTTTAAAAGTTTGTTCTATGGGGACCTCTTCTTCAACAAAGTGGTCAATCTCTTCACTTGTATCGGGTGGTTCATCTTCATCTTCAATTAGGGGGTCATTATTTCCGAATGGATATTTCATTGACCGCTCAAGGTCGACACTTCTTTTAAATGCCCCTAATTGAAGAGGTAGATTGTTGAACTTCCGGTTTTTCAAAGCTTCGTGAGTTTTTACAAATGGTCGTCCCAACACTAGAGGAGCGTCATCGAGGATGACAAAGTCGGTCGGGATTACCATTTGATTTGTTTGAACCAATACATCCTCAACTATACCGATTGATTTTATTACTTTTCGATTGGATAGAAAAATAGGTATTTGAAGTGGAGAAAAATCACTAATACTTAATTTTTCGAAAATGTAGTTAGGCATTATGTTAACACAAAGATCTTTATCGATTGTGACATTACTAATAAAGGAATTTTGAAAGAAACATGGAACCAGTGTAATGTTAATTTCAAATGGGTCTTCTTTTATTAGCGAAGTTTGATCATTAGTTAACTTAACACTTACCGTTTCGTCAATTTTAGTGTTAGTGTTTAACTCTTTTAAAAACTTAGCATGAGTGGGTACTAAACAATGATTTTCAAAAGAAGGTGACAAGAGATTAATTTCTTCAAAATTAGACTCTTCTTGTATTTTAGCGTTGTCATACTCACCTTTTTCGTTGTTTAACTCATGTGTCGGTTTTTCACTTATTTGTTCTTCCATTTTTACACTTTCGGTTATCTCTTCCCTTTTTAATTCTTCTCTTGCGCGGGACTCCTCTTCCCTTGCGCGAGATTCTTTTATACAGCGATCGATAACTCTAATGTGTTCTAATATCCTATCGGTCACTTCGGTTATAGAAAAAGAATCGGGATTTTCAAAGCTTGAATCCGGTTGTTCGGTCCTTTGTTCCTCATAATACCCATATGAAGTAGATGGTTCACACCATTGTTCTTCATTGTAAGCATATGATGGATAAGGGTCGTAATTTTGTTCTTCATAATACTCATATGAGGTGGGTTGTTCACGCCATGGCTCCTCATAATAAGCATACGAAGGTGGTGGCTCATATCTTGGTTCCTCAAAGTATGAGTATGAAGGCTCATACATTGGTTCATCAAAATATGAGTATGAGGGAGGAGCTTCATACCTTTAGTCTTCATAGGATATGTATGAAGTTGATGGCTCGTACCTGGGTTCCTTATAGTAGGTGTATGAATTGGATGGTTGATATGAGTGACTATTTTGAACCGAGTGTGAGTTACGACAATTAGTGCAATAATTACCCCTATAATCATCCTCCTCATAGGTGTAGTTGTAACCTCCTGAGTATTGATCCATAAGAATCACTCAGCAGACCACAACCAAGTCTCGAGATCAGAAAACAAAAATAAAAACGAAAACAGAGGCTGGACACGGCCCCGTGTTCAGTGGACACGGCCCCATGTTCAGAATCTGTATCTGGGCGTTTTAATTAAATTTACTGATCTAGTTGAGCACGGGGCGTGTTCAATGAGCACGGCCCGTGTTCAAGCTTCTGTTACTGGGTGTTTTTATGAAAAATGTGCAGCACGGCCCCGTGTTCAGTGAACACGGCCCCGTGTACAGGTTACTGTAAATGCAAAACTAAATAAAATGCAGAAAAATGTGCGTGCGTTTTAAAAATGTTTTGAAAAACTGATTAGGCCGTCGATTTTAAGCTTTCTTAAGATTTGTTGAGATCGAATAAAAGAGTAAAAAAGATGAATTGAGGCGTACACAGGGAGAATGTTCTCGAAATTGAAGGAAAAGGAAAAATGGTTGCTGATGTTTTTAACTATCAGGATTTTGTTGGTTTGTTTGAGAACCTGATTCCAATGTCCTACTACTACAATCCTTCCTACATTATTGAAAATTACTATATCACCCCCACCAGATACATCAATTTTTCACTTTCAAAATTCAAATCAAACGTTCATGTATCACAAGGAATGACCGATCTAAGGCAGAGAACCTGATTCAGATACACAAATTCGATTTCAACAAATCTTTCAAGGTCTTAAGTGATGGACAATTGGTTCAATACCACTGGTTTCTGATGCGTGTGAAGTGTTATATATATTAGGTGTATATTTTAAGCCCCTTTAACACTTTTTTAGTCAAGTTTTAAATTTATAAAACACGATATTTACTAACACTAAACACACATATGGGCAAGTGCACCCATCGTGAGCGTAGTATAGTGTTGGTAAGATACCGAGGTCATCCAAGGACACAAGAGCTTTTAGTACCGGTTTATCCTCAACGTCTAATCAAATCAAAAAGTTTAGAAAAATGTTTTAAACTAAGAAAACTAAAAACTAACTAAAATGCTGAAAAAATAAAAATAAAAGAAAAACAGATAGACAAGATGAATCACTTGGTTCCGACTCGTATTTAGTGTAACCTTTGATTATTTCCGCACTTTTGCACTTTTTAAGAGATTATCTTAGTTATTGTAGTAGGCCCCTCTTTTGAAGGTGACGTTACCCTCACCCCAGTAGTTTGAGTCAGCAATGATACAATCCTAAAAGGGTGGATTATTGAAAGATAATTAATTAAGTTATTAATGCAAATTATGGTAGGCCCCTCTTTTGGAGGTGACGTTACCCTCGACTAAGTAGTCTGAGTCAGCAGGGATACAGTCCTAAATAGCCGGGTTATAGTATTAATAGTAGTTAACTTATGAGGGGATCAAAGAGTTTGGACCCCCGCCATCCAATACCGTTAAGCATTGAAGGAGGTCCTACTAAATTTGACCCAGGTCCATTGCAGGACCTCTAAACGCTGAACAATGGCAAGACTCTTACCAAACTGTTCCCTTAACCCCCGACCAGGTAGCCAACATACCTCCATATAGACCGTGGAGATATGAATGGTGAAAATCTTTTATTTTATATAGACAGTAAAATAATGCCAAGGCACCACGGACAAACGATAAGGAAGAATCACCTTCAACATAAGAAACTAGTTATTAAAGTCATTAATACAAAACCAAATAAAAAGTGCGAAAAGATTAGAAATAAAAAGTATTACACTAGACACTTTGTCTTCACCAAGTGATGTAAGAGACTTAGGCAAACATGGCCTTGATTGTCAAGAACTCTTACAATCAATCTTGGATCCCGAGACGACTCACACACTCTACGATGGACAATGGATGATGGTGGTGGATGATGGTGTTATGGTGGTGGTGGGTGGTGGGTGAAGTGTGAGAGAGGTGGTGTGCCAAGGGATGGTTTGAGCTTGAGCCAAACACTCCTATTTATAGGCTGAACAGAAGCTCGGGCACGGCCTCGTGTCCACATCCTCTCTTTCTTCATTTAATGCAGCTTTGTCTTATTAGTTGACCACGCCCCCGTGTCCGCTGAGCACGACCCCGTGTGCAGAAGAATCTTTGTACTATGAAGATTTGCCTGGATTGTGCGAATCTTATAGTTGACCACGGCCCCGTGTCCGCTGAGCACGGCCCCGTGGTGGGCAATAGAAGCTTCTACCACTTTGTCTTTTCTGCTGACACTTGGGCACGCCCCCGTGCTGGCTGAGCACGGGGCGTGTTCAGTCTTCTGTTGTCTTGTTTTGCTTGGGAAGATGCTGTCGTGGGGTCGGGCATGTCACGTCTTGTTCCTTTTCTTGTATTTATGTTAGATTTTGATGTCTTTTTGCTTCTTTTGTTAATTTGAGCTCATTTAATCCTGAAAATACAAAAGGAAGACAAAAGCACACTTTTTCCAACATTAGTACTAAAAAGGGTTAGTTTTATGCACAATTGATGTAATTTATATGTTGCATTTTGCACACATCAGTTTCTAACTTTATGCTTGCATCCACCACAGTGAATATTAACTTTGTTGGAATCTACGAAGAAACTGTTCGATTTCACGGTGAGTGGAGAAATTAGCGACGGAGAAACTGTTTGTATTTGTGGATTTCGGTTGGTTTAGAAGCTTAACAAGAGAAGCAACTAAAAAAACGGTGAACGGTATTTAACGTACACATCGCATTCGAAGATCCTTGCATCTCAAGATGAAAACCGCAACCGTTTTTTACTACGGAAATGGTGGATATGGGAAATACAAACCTGACACGAACCACAATGGACTCAGACTCATACTACCCTTGTCGTTCCGTATTTTCTCCTTTTCTAATTTTCGAAGAATCTCGTAACATATGACACATGATAAAAGGGGATGTCTAATGGAACACCTGATTGAGAGAAACTCCTTCGAGCTAACCGCCGATATCTCATCCTTCTGTTGTTCAGTACTTCCGAGACGATTCAAGTTATTTAAGTTATTTCTGTTGATTCAGTACTTCAACGTATTTTAGTTGGTTTCGAATATACCCAAAGAGATCTGAACCAAGCGAAATCCACTTCCGAGACGATTCAAGTGAGTCCTATGAAGCAAGTGTCGGTCTATTCAATTGAAAGGAAACATTGCATGCCTTGAACGAGTCTAGAACACTCGTAATCCTCAACCGGCTTTGAAACCGGACGGAATCTACGAAGAAACTGTTCGATTTCACGGTGAGTGGAGAAATTAGCGACGGAGAAACTGTTTGAATTTGTGGATTTCGGTTGGTTCAGAAACTTAGCAGGAGAAGCAACTAAAAAAGCGGTGAACGGTATTTAACGTACACACCGCATTCGAAGATCCTTGCATTAGACACATTTTGTTGTAATTTGTGGATCAACAGAAATAACTGAAATAGTTCTCTTTAATCTATTAGAACGATCCTTGTTTTTGAGAACCTGATTTTGTTGTTCAGTACCAACAGAATGTATACACAAATAGTTCTAGTGGACGAAGCAAATGAAACCGGAGCTGTTATCTTGGTTGTTCAGTACTTTCGTGTGCTAAATATAAAGCCGATTTCAACTTCCATTTATCAAATAATAAAAGCCCTAAGAATGCATACACAAATAGTTCTAGTGGACGAAGCAAAGAGACCGCCTTGTTAATTTAAGGGGTATTCTCAAATAATGTTTCCTAGATGTTTGAAGACCAACAAATGTCCAAAGTGCTGCTTCTTCGTTCGCGTGACGGAAAGCTACCGCGTGACAGGAAGCTACCTTGCAAAAATTAAAAAATTAAATCGACACCCTCAATACGCATCGTATTGGCCTATACGATGCGTATTACTTTTTGGTGGGGGGACAATGGCAGCCTTTGGCAGGCATAGAAGTTTGAACACACCTTAATACACATCGTATAGGCCTATACGATGCGTATTGAAGGTGTCGATTTAACCCCCAAGGTGTGCCAATAATACGACCCAAATAAATACAAAATATAGATATAGATTTTTCTTAATAAGAAAAAAATTACAAAAAAATAAAAAGAGTAGAGAAAGAAAGAAAGAAGATAAGCAGAAGAGCGAGAGGAAGAGTTCACTACTCGGAAACAATGGCGATAACACTAACAACCCCTCCTCCACAAAGTTAACAAACTAATAGCAACAATTGCAGTAATGGAGCTTGCTCGTCCAACCCTTCTCCCCTTCTCAATCCACCGTTGTCCTCTCTCCTTCCCCTCCAATCTCCGCCCTCAATTTCACTTCCACACACTCTCCATCTCATCCCCCGTCAAGCAGTTACAGTGCTCTCAAACCGGAACCCAGTTTTTACAACAAGAACAAGAAGAAGAAGATGATATTGATGATTTCGAAACGTCGACGTTTTTGTCTTTGAGCTCGAAGCCAGACAGGAACATGGCAATGTTAGACGATTATGAGATGGAGGAGCTTGGTTATTCTCATGACCCTAACCATCGCAGTGGTCAGTTTATTCATATAATTGATAAGATAATCATTGGTTATATGTGTGTAATTGCTTAATTGACACTGCTTTTTTATGTAATAGTATGTGAGTGTTTGGAATTATGTGTGAGTGAGATTTTTAGTGTTTTGCTTATCCAAACGTTGTTTATTTCAATAGTTAATAAATAGTCCCAAACACTCCCTATAGGTTTATGGAAAGGAAAGAGCTTCAACATTGACTTTCAATGTCAAAGGGATTATGTATATGAAAATATAGAGAACCAATTGTAAGTGGAGAATAGTGATAATTGTTAACTACAGTAAGCACTTGTACATAGTACTGAATTGTTGATTAGATGTAATGGGAGAGAAAGTGTGCGGTTAGGCACATAGTTGTTAAAAGCGCACAAGGCGCACACATCGTCACAGAAGCACTGCGACTTGAAAGCCCACCTTTTAGGCTTCTCATGCGCAAATTCAAGTGATTTTCCGGCTCAAATCCGGCTGTAAAAATGCTAAAAAAAAGCCCCTAATTAAGGCTGGAATTAACCTAAATAAGCCTAGAAACCTAAACCAGCCTGAACTAGCCCTGAACATGCCTAAAACATATCCTACAAATAGTATTTTATACTATGCGTCTAGCTTAAAAAAATCCTCATTCTAAGTGCATAGGGCGCCGGGTTGCAGGCTCGGCCTATGCGCCTTGAGTGCCGCTTGGGCTTTTGACAATACTGGACTCAGGCGGCTACATAACCGTCTTATGTATCACATTTAAAGCAACATGTACGTGTGGTTTTGCGGTTCTCGCAGTTGATGTAGTGAGAGAGAGAAAATGGGCGGTTAAACGGTTACATAACTGTCTTACACTCTTATGTATCATAAATAAAGCAATACGTACATATGTTTTTGTGGATCTCGTAGTTGATGTTGTGGGAGAGAGAAAGTGGATGGTAAGGGGATATATCGCATTTAAAGCAATAGATACAAGTGTTTTTGTGGTTCTCGTAGTTCTGTAATGAACAAAGCCCTCTATCTCAATATTGTGATGTATTTGGAACCATAAGAATGTCCAGTGTCCCATTTGCTACCACTGATACAACAAATCAAATAGGGATATAACTTGTATATGTAATTCACAGGATATGTAGCTGTTGTAGGTAAGCCAAATGTTGGAAAAAGTACACTTTCAAATCAAATGATTGGGCAAAAGCTTTCAATCGTAACCGATAAGCCTCAAACAACAAGACATCGTATTCTTGGTATATGTTCTGCCCCAGAGTATCAGGTTTGACTTTTTTTCTTTGTTCATAAGCGATAAAAGATTAATCTTGTTTATTTTTTTCTTGTAACAATTATGGTTTTGGTTTCAGATGATACTATATGATACACCTGGTGTTATCGAAAAGAAAATGCACATGTTAGACTCAATGATGATGAAGAATGTCCGGAGTGCCGCCATTAACGCAGACTGTGTATTGGTGGTTGTTGATGCCTGCAAGACACCCCGAAATGTAATATCAAATCCTTAAAGAAAGATTAATTACGTAATTGCCCTATCATTTGGTTAACATATACTTTTGCTATAGATCGACGAAATGCTGCAAGAAGGTGTAGGTGAGCTAAAAAATAACGTGCCTGTGTTGCTGGTTTTGAATAAGAAAGATCTCATTAAACCTGGTGAAATGGCAAAGAAACTCGAGGTAAAAAATGTATTTACAATTCTGTTAATTGAGATAAATTGACAAACATTATGTACTGTGTTATTCTATCTGTCCTAATCAGTAGGGGTAGAAAAATAATTTGGTCAGGGAGACCGGATAACGGGTGGGTCAATTCAGGTTGTTTTATAGTACTGGTCAGAACGGGTTGAGCTGACCCTCAATTCCCCAAACATCTTTTGATTGTTGAACTTTGTAAATAATTGATTGAGTAGTCTGGCCAGTTTTGCGACTTTCGTCCAAAGGTTTGTTTTTCCGCATCTGGATCCAAAAGGTTTGAAATCTTGTCATTTTCATCCGGCTTGTTAACTACATTCATTTTTTTTCCGTTAAGTCACGGGTATTTCCGTCTTTTTGGTTAACTTAAAGGGCAATTCGGTCTTTTTTCAGGGGTATTCGGTCTTTTAACCTAAAGTAGAAAAGACCAGATTGCCCTTTAAGTTAACAAAAAAGACAGAAATACCCCTGAATTAACTGAGAAAAGTGGATGGAGTTAACGATCCGGATGAAAATGACAAGATTTCAAACTTTTTGGATCCAGATGTGGAAAAACAAACCCCTGGAGGAAAGTCGCAAAACTGGCCAAACCTCAGGGACGAAATTGGCATATTACTCACTAATTTGTTAACATATCTTATAAACTTTACTATTATGGTGACAATTTAACGTTTACCTAATAAAGTGATCTATGAGCATACTGAGCATTTGAATACATACTGGTGTATAGGATGACTTTTGACCCGTTTGACATGTTTCCTCTACTGGTTTAATTTGTTAGCTCAACTCATTTAACTTACCCATTAAGAATATAATGAAGCAAATCGACTCGTTTTGTATGTAAACAGGTCAAAATTACTAAGCGGTATCATTATTTTTGCAGTGGTATGAGAAATTTACCGATGTAGATGATGTCATACCTGTGAGTGCCAAGTATGGTCATGGAGTTGATGATGTCAAAGACTGGATCCTATCGAAACTTCCTCTTGGACCAGCATTTTATCCCAAGGCATGTTAGTAAAACTCGTCTTTTTGCCCATTTGTTTTTTTTTCTTTATCTATAATAAACAAGTTCTTATCTGCTAGCAGTACTTTAATTCCGTAAGTTAGAGGTTGTTTGGATGTGTGCTTGAAAGTGTTACGTGATACCGAATAATCATAATAAAATAATCAGCTGAAATAATCATTTAAAAATTTGGTCATTTGATGAGTTTGACTTTTATCTTGGAGCAGGATATAACCAGTGAGCATCCAGAAAGATTCTTCATAGCTGAAATTGTGCGAGAAAAAATCTTCATGCAGTTTCGTAATGAAGTTCCTTACGCGTGCCAGGTATACTTGCACTCTTTATAGATAAAAATGTTTTTGAGTCTATATATTTGTTGTAAGGTTATATCTAATTGTTTGGCAGGTGAATGTTATAAATTACCAAACCAGACCTAATGCTAAAGACTTCATTCAAGTTGAGATAGTTGTTGAAAAGAACACACAGAAAATTATCCTCATCGGGAAGGCACGTGAGCTTTTTGTTTATTACTACCCGTTTTATTCTATGATGGTTACATTTTATTCTCAGGAATTACATCGATCTTGGTCTTAAAATGTGACTTATTTGATTTAACCAGGATGGTAAAGCTCTAAAATTACTTGCCACGGCTTCAAGGCTCGATATTGATTTATTGCATCACATCCGGTGGTTTGGGTGATAATGGCACGCGCTTTTTTTAATTTTTAAGGATATAAAAAGGATTATGAACTGTATATGGTGATGAAAACAGGTTGAAGTGAAGGTGAAAGAGAATTGGAGACAGGATGAAGGGCTATTGAGATACTATGGATATGGGGGCAAAATCAAAGCTTTGTGATATTGAAACACCATAGATGGCCTGGTTTTGTGTGAAAATGAATGGTTTCTTGATTCGAGTAGAACAGGTTATATATGCCAACATGGATTTTGTATGCATTTTCTCATCGACTACGCCATTGTTGTAATGAATATAGAAAATATTATTTTTTAAGATATTATAGCCTTATAGGGAGATGTTAGCATGGTTCAGTTGTTCCCTGTTATTGTAACTTGCTATCTTGAAATTCGATTGTATGAGAAATCACTCATATATTAGTGTAATACAGAGGCATAGAGCCATAGGCCCATAGAGGTAGCGACGGACTCGGGTACTTTGATCTTGTTATTTGGGCTTTGGCCCACCACTCTCTCACGTGAACTGTTTTTCTTCTAGCCCATAAGTTGCAAGTACATGGTACATTACATGTTCACATATTAGAATCGATATTAAGTTGATCGTTGGAGGTTGTTTTTCCGACCTCAGGTCCCTTGTCACATTCTAATGGGATTTCGTATGTGTTGAAACTTCGATCCAAGTTCGAGATAGCTAGAACTAGGCTTGACTCGAGAACCATACCATTCTTGGTGGAAAAATATAGCAACATCTTACATGAGCTATATGGTTGTTATGTTACCATATAATTGTGAAAGGGGGTTGCGGCGCAGCTCGTTGCCCATTTATATGTCATTCTTATGTAATTTTTCTAGTATCTGTTAAATGAAATTAACTGTGAATATGATATTGAAAAAAATTCCTTGTGAAATAGATAATAAAAGTTTAATATTCAATAACGTATTCTTAACATGTCATTAGTTTCAAATCAGTGTTATTACGACTAAATACGACCTAAAATGAAATTTATCCACTTTGATGAGATTTTAAAACTTTAGGGTGTAAGGAGTGGTTAAACACTTGAGAGTGACAAACTAAAAAATCAACCAATCAGAGTACGCCACGTCAATCAGTGAAAAATGTTTAAACTTTGGTGAAAAGTGTTGACAATGGTTTAGACACTTGTTGAAGTGGTAAACTTTTAAAAAAAAAAGGAAAAATGTGTGATTGGTTGAGATTGGAATGGACCTCACCCCACACTACCCTCCCTCTCTCATACCCTCCCTTCACCGCACGGCAATCCCTCACCGACTGATCAACGAAACCGCATCGGCAAAGGGTCGGCGGCGGTGTTTGCCGCGCAGCAACAGGGGCGGATGTACATGTATGTAAGGGGTGGCGTCCGCTACGGCTTGGCGCTCCGGCGGTAGTGTAAAATTAGTGTAAATTTTGGAAAAATTTGACGTTTTTTCGATTTCGTTACCGCTTATTTATAAAACGTTACCGCTTGGCGCGAATCCTAGATCCGCCACTGCGCGGCAACCGCCTTTGCCGCACCCACACCGGACACCCTTAGGTCTTAAATGAAAGGGATTACAAAATTTAGGTTTAGGACTATTTTGGAAAGTTTGAAAGCTTAGTTAAAGTTAAAATTTAGGTTAGTTAAAGGGATTACAAAATTTAGGTTTGAAAGCTTAGTTAAAGTTTGAAAGCTTAGTTAAAGGAATTGCAAAATTTAGGTTTAGGACTAATATGATTCGCAAAGCATGCGCTGGTGGAGCTTTTAATGGGGTTCGGCTTCCTAACGGTGGTCCGGAAATCTCTCATCTTTTGTATGCAGACGATGCGATGGTTATGGGAGAGTGGTCCGATTTTAATTTCAAAGCGTTGGCGAGAATTCTGCGATTGTTCCATTTGTGTTCCGGGCTTAGAATAAATTTGCATAAATCTACTCTGTTCGGGATTGGTAAAGATTCGGACGAAATTACTCTTAAGGCCGGTGGTTTGGGTTGTAGACCGGGTGCGACGCCTTTCAAATATTTGGGTATTCTTGTGGGCGCCAACATGAATCGGGTCAATAATTGGGAAGCGGTTATAGAGGTGTTTAATAAAAGGTTGTCGAGGTGGAAGGCTAGTATTTTATCCATTGCTGGTAGAGTCACGCTTATTACTTCGGTTTTAGAAAGCCTTCCCTCGTACTATTTCTCTTTATATAAGGCCCCAGTGACGGTGATTAATAAGCGTGACGGTGATTAATAAGCTTGAAGTGATTACGAGGAGATTTCTTTGGGGAGGTAACGAAGATAAAAATAAGATACATTGGGTGGCTTGGGATGTAGTCACTAAGCCTAAGCAACAAGGAGGGTTGGGGATCAAAAAGTTCGATGAATGCAATAATGCCATGATTTTAAAATGGTTGTGGCGTTATTGGGTAGAACAAGACGCTTTGTGGAGGAAAACGATTGATGCAATTCATGGTTCGGCTAGAAGGTGGGAACCGATTCCGTTTAATAAAAGGTTTCCAGGTACATGGTGCAAGATTGTTAATTTCGGTACTCGTTTTAAGGCCCATGGTAAGAACTTTATTGAAACGGTTATTGGTAGAATTGGTAATGGAAAATCGGTGCGCTTTTGGTTAGACCCTTGGTTTGAAGACGGTACCTTGAAGACGTTGTTCCCGGATCTTTTTAGACTTGAGCGAGACAAATTTTGCTTAGTCGAAGACAGGTTTGAGCTGGTCGGTCAAAGGTGGATGGTTAGATGGAGTTGGAGGTCATATCCTAGTTCTATGGAGGAGAGAAATCAGCTTATCAACTTGCACAGAAAGATTGCGGATACTTATCTTGTTGAGGAAAATGATAAGTGGTCTTGGGTCTTTGCTGCAGATTCGTTGTTCTCTGTTAAAGAGGCTCGAAGGTGGATTCAAGGTGATATGCAAAATCAAGTTCTATAGGTGTTTAAATGGAGCAAATGGATTCCTAGTAAATGTAACATGTTTATGTGGCGGGTCTTTTTGGATAGGATTCCGACTCTTAGCGCTCTTCGCAAAAGAAATATCAATGTGGGGAATGGGTTGTGTATTTTGTGTGGCGAAGTCGAGGAGACTACGGATCATTTATTCTCAGCGTGCAGGTTCATTACGGGTGTTTGGCTTGGTATCGCTTCTTGGTGCAAGATTGCCCCGTTGTTTCTCTTCTCAGCCAAGGATGTGTTAAGTGTTACAGACTTCACGGCGATCTCCGATTCGAAGAAAGAAGTGGTCTACGGAATTCTGATATTGGCTTCCTGGCGCGTTTGGAAGGCTAGAAACGATAAAGTTTTTTTCTAATTTAGACACGAAAGTGGTTAAGATAGTTTCGGATGTTAAGTCCTTGGGGTATTTATGGTTTAAGAGTAGAAGTAAGAGAGGTTCGATAGATTGAAAATGTTGGTGTAATTTTTGTTTTTATTTGATGTAAGTCGTTTTCGGCGGCTTATCTCCGTCTTGGAGATTTTGCCGGTTCCGTGTTGTAAATGAAAGTTGCCTTCTAAAAAAAAGTTAAAGTTAAAAATCTATTTGTGAATTTTAAATTGTCGGCCAAACAAACCAACCCTCCCTTCGATAAAAGCGTAGATCTATATTTTGAATATTCGGCCAAACAAACTAACCCGCCCTTCCGGGGAATCCATTGCCCTACCCTACTTTTTTTGTTTTTTTTTCTTTTGACCGTTTTTATTAATATAGAAGTACTTTATTCTACAACTTGAAAAAAAGTAAATTTAATAGTGTTTGGTTGTTTTCAAATTTTATATTTTAAAAGTACTTGTTGGACTAGATATCAGAGCCAAAAAAGTGTTATGAAACTATATTACTATTCGGTAACTCTTTTTATTTGGAGTAGCATATACTTTAAGTCAAGTTTGAAATCAACACATTAAATAAGCTTAAGTTTGATAACTGTATGTTTCCATTGGTAAAGGCAAAACATTTAACATCTGGGTTTGCATGGGCGTAGCATAGTAGGGGCGGGAGAGGGCGACCGACCCCCCGAACTTTTCACTTAGTAGTGGAGGGTATGTAGTTTTCGTATAGAAATTTTTGGATATACACGTTTTTGACTCCCCCAGTTTTATAGAAATTTTTTGGTATATACGTTTTCGACCCCCGGTCGGAATCTCAAGCTTCGCCACTGTGGGTTTGGGAGCCGAGGGAGAGGGGTCTTTGGTTCAAGTTTTACAAACAACATAGATTAAAAAGAAATCGTCGTTCCGTGACTTTTTCAACGGGTCATGAATTTTTTCATAATAAGATTTACATATTAGCTTGAGTGAATTTTACAAATATATAATAAAAAAAAAAAACTATTTAAATGATTTTGGTTAAAAAAAATGAAATCCAGTCATATAACTAGATGATATTTTCATTTACTTAGTTTTAACTTTTAACTACCACTTGCAAGGTTGGGTGTGTATTTGTAATTTTGGTTGTTGGATATGAATGGTATCAGTTTGAAAGTGAGGTGGTCGTTTTTAACGTTTATGTTATACATATTTAAAATATTTGTCAAGTTTTGACGACTTTAGTTTATATTAAACCCAAAAAACGATAACTAAATTTGAAAAAAAAGGTCCTTTGTAATAGTCTAACACAGTGACAATTTTTTTAATTAGTTGATCATAGACGCATAATAAATTGTCTGGATGTGTTCCATTTTTTAATCATGCAGAAAATGATATGAGGACTTAGGATTGTATAAACAAGCCATCATAAACCTTAACTTATTGATGTCATTTATGATGATTAGTGAATTCACGTCAATCAAATACGATAACAATGACCGGTAAACGGGCAACAAGTTGCGCTAACCCCCTTTTGAATACCAAATCCAATTTTACAAAAAACAAAACTCTGGTTCTTAGGCGTCGAGAATTTGTTGTGCACGACCTTCTACATTCTATCTAGGAAACCGACAGCTTCAGAAACAAGAGACCCGAAAGTATCAAAGACAAAGGGAATGAAAATATGTTAATTCTCAGCACAAGCCTTTTCATGTTAGCGACCTTCCCTGATTCTGCCTTCAACACAGTCTGGCCAACCACGAAACTGTTTTCCCTGAGCCTAACAAGAGGGATACCCCGATAAAATCCACACAGAGATGTTTCCCACCTGTCCAACTAAACACAAGAACATTCGTTGGCCAAAGAGTGGACCTCCCTTCAATCAGGTCAGTTAACAAAGAGAAAGGGAAAAGAGAAAGTATGCTAACAAGTTTTTATATAACTAAAGCATGAGTGGTGACATGCAATTAACAAAAGTTTAAAGCTTTTAAGTTTAAAAATTTATAAAATTAAATGTCGGTACGTTAATGGACTTTAATCATGGTGGGCCAGCCCACAACCACGGTTGCCGTCTTGCCGGTGCGAAGAATGCGCCAATAACTGTGGTCTATTACTGAAGAGTATCCTGTATACGTGGGACTACACCCGTCCTTGATCTGAACCCTTGATTTACCATTTAGATCAATCTTAGTGGAACTCGTCTAAAGTTGTACGGTGATCTGGCTCAAACGAACGGCCCACAATTCTGCCCCTAATCACATGAAAGATTGTGGATATCTTACAAGGACCCAAATGATTTCTTACCCAAGTTAAACGTAACTGAATTTTATTTTATTTTTCAAACTAGATTATAACTCCGTGTATTACACGGGTTGAATAAATGTAATTGTATTGTATATGTATAGATATACTAAATAATAAAATAATATATATCTTTAAAAACCTCATTTAACACAAATTGAATAAATGTAATTTTATATATTAAATAATAAAAAAGAAAATTTTATATTTAAGAACCCGTGTATTGTATATAAATTATTACGAAATTATTATATACATACTAAAAGATGAAGATGAAGATGAAGAAAAGGGTTCAAAATAAAAGGTGGAGAATTACTTTGAGAATACCTTGCATATTTTTTTTTTGTCAATCCTACACATTGTTAAATTCATACCAGTCGATATTTTAATCATGTTCTTTTAGTTAAGGTCGTCATATGCTATTTTATTTTATATACTAAATAAAAAACAATATATTTTAAAAAACCTCATTTTTTACATGTGTTGAGTAAATATAATTTTATATAATAATTATCTACAATTAAGGATGATCTAGAATAATGATAAGTTGATAAGATTTATATTAATTTAATTAACATTTATTTATTTAAATTCAATAATAATTATCTACAATTAAGGATGGTCTAGAATAATGACACGTGTCGTTTTATTGGTGTATTTTATTATATGTATATAGATAGATTGTTTTCTTTTCTTGGTGAATTTTTCAATTTGTTTTCTTTTCTTGCTGAAAAGAGTGTAGGGTGTTATTTAAAAAGGTAGTTTTATGTAATTTTAATAAATATTTTATGCTTTTTGTTTTTCATTAATTAATGTATTACATGTATTCTTTTTAGATCAGTCCCAATATAATTTTCTTTTAATTCATTATAATTCTTTTCTATTATTTTTTTAATCAATCGAAGTAAAATATAATCTAAAAGATTCATCCCAAAGATGTCTTAAAGATGAAATAAGAGATGAAAAAAGTTAAACAAACATTAAAAACATAACCATTACGGAGATCATATCATATACAAATAAAAATAAAAAGTAACAACCCATTCGTGTCAATCCACCTCTCCACTACGATGATTAACTCTTGTGGAGGCCACTAATTCAGACAAAGTCATCAACGCCAACCAATTTATATGAAGCCATTGATGTCATCTACGCGTGTCTAGAGGCGGTCGGTCGTGTTATAGTGTAATATGGTATCTTATGAACTACTATAAACAGACAATCCCTTGTGATAGACGAAACATGGATGCAATGCATGTTGGTTCAGTTCTGTTTATACAGGAGGGAAAACATTAAAGCATACCTTTGATTGCATTAGCACAGGCTAGCAGAGAATCCAGATGGAGACGCAGCAATAAGGTTTGACTAGGGCTGTAAACGAACCGAACGAACACGAACGAGGCCTTGTTCGTGTTCGTTCGTTAAGGAAATAAATGTGTTCACGAACGGTTCATGAACACTTACCGAACGAGATTTTATGTTCGTGTTCGTTCATTAAGGAAATGAGCGTGTTTACGAACGGTTCACGAACACAAGCGAACACAAATAAATTTGACGAACGCGATGAAGGATAAAGGTGGATGGCCCAGAGAGTAGCACTAGAACTTGAATCCCTTATTGTGGAACAGAGGTAAACAATGAGAAAAGAAAGGGAAATGGTGCATAAACAAGGTGAAATAGAGTTTCCTAGTTTAATTGTTAGGGTAATGACATAAATAAAAGTTTAATAGTATAAAAAGTATAGATAAAATATATGAAAGTATAAAAATCTTTAATTAAAACACGAACATACGAACATAAACGAACGTAAATGAACGAATGTTCACGAACACCTTACCGAACGTTCACGAACACAATTGAACGAACGAGACCTTTGTTCATGTTCTTTCATTTAACTAATCGAACGGGATTTCTTGTTCATGTTCGTTCGTTTATTAAACGAACGAACATAAACGAACTTCCCGCCGAACGGTTCACGAACTGTTCGCTGAACGTTTGGTTCGTTTACAGCCCTAGGTTTGACATGATTGTCATCTTGGTCTGGTTCCTCCTTAGGGTGCTAACTGATGATGGGGACTTAGAAAACCGAAAGGGTATCGGCTGTAGGAGATGGAGGTCGAATTATGATGTTATAATCTTATGGGGTGTGTCTGATTGTGTAACTGTCTAACCCCTTAACCTCCACATAATTCTCCTTATATAAGCACCCAGGAGGAAACCTAATTAGTTAATAAGGGTAATATGGTCCATCAACAATTACCAACTAATTATTAATAGGTTGTTATATATTTTGATCCATATAATGTAAATGATTATAATGGCTACTAGATTAAATATTAAATCATAATATATTTAATCTTACATTCTCCCACTTAGCCGAGTAATCATTTACTATGAGTATTAGATAAGCCTGATCAGGAGTTAACACTCATTTTAGCCTTAAACAAGTACTATAGCAGAGAAATACAGCCGTTGAATCATTATGCGACTCAGGACCCCCATTAATCATACTATAGCCTTAATTTAAAACCTAATCGTTATGATCAAAATACGCATAAGCCCTTTGTTTGATTTGTAATTATATTTGTCTATATGCCGTTATGCTAGCTTGACATATTCCTAGAGACATACAAAATCAAACTGATGAGGAAAATTAACTAATACTTAGTCATTCATAGTACGATATGCAGTTGCGCATGGCCATCAAATAATACCCGTCTCTGAGCTCTCTTAATAAGACTTATGGGTAATAGCCCTTCAGTTATAGGATCCTTAAGCATATCATGAATGTATTCGATACAAACTTAGTTTCCTCAATTCGTTCACAAACGAATATTAATTGTGTATCGAAACTTAATGCAGCACCTCTTGAACTGTTAATGTTCAAGGAGTTATGGTAGCTGACTTTATCACACTAAGTCTTCAAAACATTAATTATATGGAGTTAATAAACTTATGAGTCCACTGATAAATTTCCAACAACATTTAGTGACTGTATTATGTCGTTATAACTTAGGTTGTTAATATCAGTGCATTATGACTCCTCCATGAGATAGGTTTTGTCTGCTGACATAAAGATATACCCGAAATTACATTTTGTCATCTTTGAACATTACAAAGTTAACGTAATAAACCGGTTTTAATTCTCACTTCTTCTTCAAATTATAGCTTCTCGTTTCTTTTAAAGATATTGTAATACTCCATTAGATGCTTCACATTAATCTAGACATATCTAGTGTGTTGCAATGTGAGTAATATCTAAACGAGTATAGACTTGAACTTTCATAAGGCTTCTGATTAATGAAGCGTAAGGAAATAATCTCATTTATCCTATTATCCTCTAAAGGAGAGCAGTATTGTTTGTTACACATGTAAGGACCCATTTAATGTTAAACTTATGGAACAGAACTAATATCCCATTGGGTCTATCTCAGTATGTTATGATATCAATCACGTAAGAGATATCTTTGAGATTTATTATATCAAAGTTTGTGTTAACAATGCTTTGACTTATGTAACATATACTTGTCAAAAGAATATCATCTATATAGACAAGTTTATCTTAGTTGCTCCCACTCATTTTGAGGTAGGTACATTAATCCACTTGGTTGTTGATGAAAATAATTACGTTAGCTTTTCATCACATTTTGATGTTTGCATTAACCCATACATGGATATTATTGGCTTACAAATAAAGTGTTCTTTAACCTTCAGTTTGAAACTTTAGGTTGTTATCTAATGAACATGTAAATGTGTCAGCCATTTGTTATGGAAAATTGTTTATAATGTTCATCTAATGTAGCTTTAAACTATTATAAGCTACTAGAACAGTGAAGATCCTCAAAGAAATCTTTTGTTAGATATGTAATAAAGATTCTTTAATAATTTATCTCTTCCTGAGTACAACCTTTGACAATCAATCAAGTTTCTTCGTGTCTTAACGCTTATATTAGGATTTGGTTTAGTTATGAACACTCTTAGGTAATTCAATCAAATCCCAAACGTTATACGAACACATAAATTCAGTTTTACTAGAAAACTATTTTATTCCATTTAAAATAATATTGATTGACACTAATGGCTTAATTTGAAGAGATAGGACCAGTAAACATTTCCAAAATCCATTTCAACTTCAGTTAGGGAGGTTATGTAATCATCAAAGTTAGTAGGCTTTTAAACCTAGATGACCTCCTGAGTTGATTATTGGGTTTATTAGAAGTTTCAGTTTTATGGATTAGCTCTTGGTTAGGTTGCTATCATTTTCAGGATTCTAAGTTTATAAGAGTTGGTGCAGTATAGTGTACAAGAGGTGTAATCGGAGTTAAATTCGAAGTGAAATTTAATGACACTCTTCCCCCCGCCTCTTGTATTCCTTGCAAATCATGATAAGGACTTTGACTGCTCCCACTAACCTTAGAAATCTTTAGGAACTCAGCATGCTTATGGTCAATATGTAACGACCAACAAATTCTAATAGAGAAACGAGTTAATGACGTTAGTCGTTGTAGTTTCTCTTGTTGAGGATTATGTTAGTATAGGTAAGAAATCTAAGTGCGCCCACAATTAGGCAACAATGAAACTTTTGTAAGAGTAGCATTAGATTTAAGGAGATAAGTTATGATAGAACAGTGTCATAATGGAGCAGTGTCTTGTACAAGAGGTGTAAATTGAAGTAATATAAAGTTTTCACTCCCCCACCTCTTGCAACTATTGCAAGTTATTATTAAGACACTTAATGCTCCCACTGATCTTTAATATCTCTAAAATGCTACAAGAGAAGTTTCAATGAGCTACATGACGTGGGAACCTATCATATATACGTTAGACTTTATTTGATTTCTCTAATGTCCAGATATCATAAGAAAAGAAACTTTAGGGACATATCTAATTGAAATCTTAGTAAGTACATATATGAATAGATTTCTTCTAAGACCGTGAGCCATATGCAGCAAAATTTAGATACAAGTTGATAGTCTTTCAAATGATAAATGAATTATGTCTGAATATTCCATTTGGAATAAGTTCCACGAATGTCAATGAATGACTTATGATGGACCCATACTTATTCCTTAAGCCAAGTAATATTTAGGGCTATAACGTCATGATTTAAAATCACTTAGAATGAGATTAAACGGAAAAATCATCCTCATTAACCATGTCATGATTTCTCATGAATTTTTTTTGGTTATAATGGATGAAATTTATAAGTCTCATTTTCCTTTTGTCAAATTCTCATTTTCATGATGACAAAAGTTGTGAAAATGTAAGGTATCATCTAGTTTCATCTTAGTAATGTTTCAATCCAGATATTTAGAACAAATAAAATGAGAGTTTAAGGTAAGTGTGACTTTATGTTGACTATGCAAACCTCACAACCTTCATGACATAGCCTAAGTAATGATACTGTATTCTGATTAATCTTCAGAATATGTAAGGTATCGAAAAGCTTTGTTAAAAGACTGCTTATTATGGTTCTTATAGCCTTAACATTTAATTTTGTCACTAACTCTCGTGTTAGTTATTTGTCGAGTTCTGGTAAGGAAACGTATGGAACTAGAGTCAACTAATCATGTGTTAATTGGAATATTTAAAAAATTAGCAGACTTAAATATCATTAGGAAGTGCAGTGGCGGAGCTAGACTTTAACACCAGGGGTATCCCAAAAAAAAAAAAAAATTACGGTGTATTCATATAAAATCCTTTATAGGGGTATCCTCGTATTTTTTTAGGGGTATCCTTTATATAAAATCGAAAAAAAACAAAAAAATTAACACTGCGAAACACTGCGAACACGACTTTGAGCCGTAGCCCGTGCTACGGCTGCTAAAGAGTTGTCTCCGCCCCTGAGGAAGTGACTACCTAATTAACTTATCCAACTGTTCTTCTGAATAATGGATAGTCTCGTTGCTTATGCCTAGTCTAATGGCATAATTATGCAGTGAGATTTTCACTTGAAGAACCTTAGAGTTGGGATTTTGTACTTGCATTTTGTCTATGGACCTTAGAACAATCCTCTTTTAAAGTTTAAGTGGTTCTAAGGTGAGTAACAACTTATTTTCCAGCTTCAAACATTTATTTCTTTGTACATATGTTGCTTATCAACACACTCATTATACTTTGGTACTTTTGAGTGTTATAGTTGATTTATAAGGCATCAAATTGTACAAGTGAAAATCTTAGTATGTAATGTACTGGAAAAAATGTACTTAATTCCATGCGTAAGCCCCTTAATTTTATGGGTCATGGTATTGTACATTATTATGTATTCACATATACCACTTAGCTTTATAATTTATAATTTTAAATGAAGGCATGCATCTTAGGAGTTCTGGTGATTAAACCACACATAATAGATTAGTCTTAGGAAAGACTTAATCTGGAATAACTTTAGTGATAGCGTTTATGTTAGAGAGATCTTGATCATCATAAGAGACATCATGTTTGATTTATCCTAATCATCATGCTCTACTTTTCTTCTGTAGTGCTTTATCAGAAGAGAGCAATAGGATTATCGTGTAGTAAGAAATAACCAAGGGTTTAATTTAAGAGCTAATTCTTATAGAAACTTTAAATAAAGCAAACATTTTAGGTTTAGGAATTAGAGTGGATGAGATATATATAGAAGAAAAATTATAGTGAGGAAAATTATGGGTACTAAGAATAAGGCAGACGAAATGATCATAAAATTAATTAAGGATCATTAATATAAGGATCATTGTGTGAAGAAGTTGTGATATGTCTATTACTAACATCAAAATAATAGACTATTTAAAGTTCTACTTAAACGAAGACAAAACAGCTTTGGCCAGAAGTGTAATCATTTAAGCATATGTGCAAAGTGGTTGTAACAAATCAGCTTTGGCCAGAAATTGAAACAGTCACTTTAGTTACGCACTTGTTGAGTATGCCATCTATGAATGAATTAAATCAGCTTTGGCCAGAAATTAAGACATTCATGCTTATGATGCACACACAACATAGCTTTCGTAATACTTGGATGATAAGTAGATGCATCAAATCAGCTTTGGCCAGAAGTGATACATCAGAAGCTCATTCAAGTTAAGCCATTTTGGTTTTGTAAAACATTATTTGATCCTTATTAATTAACTAAATATTTACAAAAACCAGTTATTTAATAGCAAACCACCAGTTATTTTAGTTCACATTAAACAGCTTAAAATAATGAGGTTTCGAGTCTTGTGCGATCAGTAATGCCCAAGTCTTGTGCGATCAATAAGGCCCAAAAAAAAAAAATTTGTGCGATCAGTAAGGACGTGTGCGATCAATAATGACTTGTGTGATCAGTGAGGCCCAAATCTTGTGCAATTAGCCAGGCCCAAGTTTTGTGCGATCAGCACTGTCTTGTGCGATCCACAAGTCTTGTGCGATTAGTACATTGATAATTCCGAACCTACTGTTAATAGCTGTTTCTTGTGATTATAACTAAAACTCGAAATTTAAGGGATTGTGGGATAGTGTTTCCTATTTTATTTATGACCTAAACTTATCAAATATTTCGAAAATAATAACTGAAAATCTATTAACAGTTTTCGAAATTTTAATAGATAAAATTCAGATCAAACATTGGAAAAAACATCCACTAATCCAAATTATATTCCAAATCTTAGGGAATTTTCGAGTTTTATTTAGAACAAAAGATGAACCCTAAAAATAAAAAAACATAATTCTGGGTTCCGAAATCTAAATTTTAAGACTTTCTTTAATGGATTTCGAATATTAGTTTACCCATTATAATTTCGAGTCAATTTATCAAACATATTTTTCCGAAAACAGGGATTTCGGTACCAAGGGACCCGAAAAAGCCGAGACCTTTTAAGGCTTTAAAATTTTCGTTTTCTAGATTTTTGATCCCAGAATAATGGATACAAAACCAGAACTGATTTATCAACATATGCTCTGATACCACATGTTGGTTCAGTTCTGTTTATACAGGAGGGAAAACATTAAAGCATACCTTTGATTGCATTAGCACAGGCTAGCAGAGAATCCAGATGAAGACGCAGCAATAAGGTTTGACATGATTGTCATCTTGGTCTGGTTCCTCCTTAGGGTGCTAACTGATGATGGGGACTTAGAAAACCGAAAGGGTATCGGCTGTAGGAGATGGAGGTCGAATTATGATGTTATAATCTTATGGGGTGTGTCTGATTGTGTAACTGTCTAACCCCTTAACCTCCACATAATTCTCCTTATATAAGCACCCAGGAGGAAACCTAATTAGTTAATAAGGGTAATATGGTCTATCAACAATTACCAACTAATTATTAATAGGTTGTTATATATTTTGATCCATATAATGTAAATGATTATAATGGCTACTAGATTAAATATTAAATCATAATATATTTAATCTTACAATGCAAGATCAAAACTACTTGTTTGCATCGTATAACAGTTATGGCTTAGGAGCTGTTTGACAACTTCTGAATGGTTAAGTGCTGAACCAGTAAAATGTCTGAACCATTAAGTGTTAAACCAGTAAGAGGTTTGAACCATTAAGAGGCAGAGCCAGTATAATGCTTAACCGTTTAGGGGTAAATGTCTGACCAATTCAGATTAAAGATCTTAACCATTCAGACTCAGTATAATGCTTAACCATTCAGTGACCAATGTCACCAATCAGACATATGCTTGCGAAACAAACAGTCTGAACCATTAAGTGCTGAACCGGTAAGAAGTCTGAACCATTAAGAACCTCATTAAGAGGTAAACAAACAGCCCCTTAGTAAACCATCAGTCAATTGTTCGATTTTGTTAAAGTAGTTGCAGTCCAGTTAATTTGGTTATTTGCTCATCCTACCGTTATCGACCTCTCCATAGATCGATTTTGAAGAAGCGATTCTGCCATTGGCCGATTTAGAAGAATGCATCATGTCATTAGTTTTTGCCCTCGAAATGTATGCATTCGATATTAAGATCAGTTGGGGGCATGTTTTAAGATAAGTTCGACTAGTTCGCTTAGCATTTTTAGGTTTCTTATTTTTTTTTTAATATTCATATGTATTTGGAGTTTTTTTCTAAACTAGTGTTGTTGGTGGAATAAATATTTACCAAAATGGTGTTCCTTGAAAACTATTTACCAAAATGGTGTTTATTGTTTATTTTTTATTTGCTTTTCTTTTTAAACAACATATTAAACGTTTATAATATTTTTTTTAAATAAATCAAGTATATATTTTTTTATTCTTTAATTATTTATATTTTTTTCAACCAATCCAATATTTTTTTAGTTCTTTGATTTCTTCAATTTCTCCGATTAACTCTTTATATTTTTTAGCAATAACTCTTTTAAAAAAAACATATTAGCTTTTTTTTTTCTATACAATTAAATCATTATCTATTTCTTTATTCTTATAATACACTTATGTTTATAGTAAAGTGATCCCAGTAACTCTTTTTATTTATTTATTTTTTTAAGAAATAAGAATTGATTTTTTGTTTATCTTTATCTTTAACAGTATTTTAAGATTAATCCAAGTTATTATTACTAATAATATTTAAATAAAACTTATTATATACTGGTCACTATAGTGCCCCAAGAATTTTTTTAATAATGTTAAAATTTTGCTTATTGATAATACCACAATCAACAATAAACATGCATGTTTGTTTGTTGGGTTACACTCGTAAACGAGTTATAAAAATATATTGGAGTAATCAAAGATTTCAAAAAAAATATTGGATTGATTGAAAAAATATAAATTATTAAAGAATAAAAATAGATACTTGATTAATAAATACAAAAATAACAAAGAACACTATTTTGGTAAATAGTTTTCAAGAAATACCATTTTGGTAAATATTTATTCCACCAACACTAGTTTGGGAAAAAAAATACATTCTTTTAATAAAAAAAGATATATATATATTGAGCTATAGAAAATTTAAGTTGACTGAGGAAATTTGAAAAAAAAAAGTATAGTAGGTTAAATGAAGAAGAAAAAAAAAATGTAAAATGGGTTGATTGAATCAATAAATAAAATATAATTATAGTGTAATGATCAAATACAAATGGGTCTTAACATAAAAATGGTCTTCACATAAAAAGTTAAGGAAGCTTTTTTTTTTGAATTTTTTTACATCTACTTAAGTATGAGAGTATGATATTTACTTGCAAAATATTAAAAAAAAATCATGTATTTACTCTAATATTACTCTACTAGAGTAATTGTAATTACTCTAGACTAATTATAATTACTCTACTATTGTAAAAACACAATTTCTTTTTTAGATTTGGGAATAAACTACACACTTGACAAGATGGAAAAAAAAAAAAAAAAAAATCCCCTTTTCACTTCTCTATGTTAAA
Organism: Helianthus tuberosus; assembly: GCA_030545235.1. Classification (NCBI taxonomy): domain Eukaryota; kingdom Viridiplantae; phylum Streptophyta; class Magnoliopsida; order Asterales; family Asteraceae; genus Helianthus; species Helianthus tuberosus. The sequence goes on along the minus strand of CM060430.1, from coordinate 133,670,981 downwards.
ACTCAATTTGTACGTTAAGACTCATTTGTACAAGAAGATAACTCTAAAATTATAATGTGTTGGCTAAAGAATACAAAATAAATTAAACTATGCTTGTTTGGTAAATAATATTAAACACCGTCATTTTGCTAAACAATTTTACCAATAATATTCATTTGGATAGAAATAGAAAAATTCGACACTGGTGTGTGCCAAAGCTAAAAAAGAAGTTTATAATATTAAATTTTGGTTCAAACATTAAAAATCTATTTATATGCTAATCTAGTAGTTTACGCAATAAGTTTGGTCAAAATAACTGAAATTTGACTAAACACTTAGACCACCCGTAGTGGGGCGTGGTTTTTAAAAAAAATTCAAAAAAAACGCCCCAAAACGCCCCCCCACTACACCCGGCGTTATACGGCGTTATTTTCGAAAAAAATGACGTTGGCGTTTTAATTAAAACGCTTAAAACTCACTTGGGCCAAAAGATGACCGTTGACAACGGTCAAATGTTTAACTTTTTTTTTTAATTCAAAAATTTACCCACTATATATATATCAACTCACTTTCTCCTATTTTTTATAAAAAAACTCTTACTTTCTCTCCTACTTCTTTTAAATTTTATACAATCATGCATCCATTCCGACCCCCTTTTGGTGTCCCCGCAAGACCCACGAACCCGAACCCGAACACAACCCAACCGCAACACCCGTATAACCTTCAAGACATGGACCCGAGCTTTTTAACGTACGCGGCTTACTTGAGTGACGCCACTCCGTTCGTGCCTCCCACCTTCGGCTATGGTCAAGCCGGCGGGTCGCAACCGTCACAACAACAAGCCGAATCCGAACCCGATGTCGATGTCGTGCCGGAGACGCAACCCGAACCGGTGCAAGAGAAATCGAAACGCGGCAGAAGGTCGCATAAGAAGAAGGAAAAGGACGAACCTCGACATACAAAAACTACCATTAAATGGACGAAGGACGAGGAATTCACGTTGACTCGGGCGTGGCTCGACATTTCGGAGGACCACGAAACTGGTAACTTTTATATATTTTTTACTTATATTTTTACTTTTATTTTTAACATACAACTTATATTTTTACTTTTGTTTTTTAAATTTGTAGCAAACTTTCAAACGGGCCCCGTTTTTTGGGATAAGGTTCGTGCACTTTTTTTTAGCACGTGGGGTCAAGGCGAACATCGGGACAAAGATTCCATTTCTAGCAAATGGACCGACATCAACAACAAGTGTCATGCGTTCCAAGAAGTGTACCAACGTAACTTCGATAATTGCGGGAGCGGTGAAGCTGGCGTCGGGGTTTTAACGAAGACTTTGGACGAGTTCAAGAGAACGAAATGCCCTTTCCCGTACTATAAGTGTTGGGATCTACTACGAAAAAGTCCAAAGTGGGCGCTAGTTAATCCAATGACGTCTAGTAGTAGACGTCGAGCTAAAAGGTCAAAAACATCATCCTCCGTTGACCCTGAAACACCGACATTGGATGCCCGCAATGTCGATCTAAATGAGGTGGTGGACGTTAAATGAGGTGGTGGACGTTGACGAGGAACTTGAAGAAGAGTTGACCCGACCGCCCGGTAGAAGAAAGGATAAGCGAACCGGGAAAAAAACGGTCGAGTCGTCTTCCGATCTCGAGTTAAAGGAATATTTCGAGGAGATGAACCGTCGTCTCCAAGACATTCGCGACCTCGGCCACCAACGTTATGAGATTATGAAAGAACGAGTGGCCGAAACCAAAAAGTTTAACGAGATGCAAGAGGCGAGGCAAATGGAAAAGGACATTGAGTTTTTGTCCAAACCTATCGACACTACAAGAAAACGGGGCAATAGAGGCGACGGCTGTCGCCTCTAATGATCCAGATTGTCGCTGCTATTGGTAATAGCGGCGACAAATAGTCGCTATTGTAGCGCCTCTATTGATGGGACGCTATTGACAACATGTCGCTGCTATTGGTCTGTGTCGCTGCTATTGGTCTACGACCAATAGCAGCGACACTTAGTCGCTAATAAGACGTCGCTAATGACTTTCGTCGCTATTACCTGATATGTATTAGCAGCGACATGTCGCTGCTAAAAGTCTTTTTTTTTTCAATATTTTTTCTGCTTTACAATATTTCCGGCGAGTATACAAAACCTGCTGGTTTCACGTTTTCAAAAACACACAAACTACGTAAACACTACAACCTACATAAACACAATAATTATATGTTCGTACAAATACTAACATTCATTACTTAAAAGTTAGTCGTTTAATTCGGACAAAACATCCTAAAATTTCATAAAACATGAAAAACTACATCATGGCGTCGTCCTCTTCTTCGATATCGAAAATGTCATCATCATCGTCCGTGGGTTGCTTTCCCCTTGAACCGAGAAAGTCTTCAAGGTGTCTCAAAAACGACGGGTTTTGGAACAACCCCGAAACAAATTCCTACGATAAAAACACAAGTTTTGTCAGCAAGTCTAAATCTTTAAGAGTCTGTAAATGATCTGAAATGTATAAACTTAAACTAAAATTCAATACAACAGTCCAAAACAATGATACAACAAATTTTACTCACTAATAAACTGACAATTTCACTTAAATTTGAAGTTAATTTATGGCTAATCATTTCAAAACAATAGTTCTAAGAAAACACTTGACCAAACTAAATCATCTTACCAGATGACGAACCAGTTCCTCCATGATTACAGACAATAATGCTAGCAATTATAGAGTATTTAAACCCTAGAAGCAAATACTAAATCAATAAAATATGGCATGCTGTCCCTAATAATTGCACTTAACACAGAAGTTTTGTTTAGATTGCATATTAACATATTAACTAATAATTGCACTTAAGGTTAAAGTTAATTTATACCTAATCATATTAAGAATTTTACTCAGATCTGAAAGGATTCACTTAACACAAAAGTTTTGTTTAGATTGCATATTAACATTCTATTAACAAATATATACCAAAGTTACGAATTTCCTAACAAAACTACTAATATAACCCAACATTTACCAAAGTAAAATATGATAATTTATACCTCGGAATATTGTTGTTGACTTTGAGACTGCGCACTAACATTGGAGGGCGTATTGGAAGGTTTATGCCCAATCCCTCGGAACCATCCCCGCCGATCACCCAGGACCTTTTGAAACGAGGCAAACTCACTCGGCGGTTGACTACCGTCTTCTTCGGCACGTTCATTTTGACACATAATCTCTTGTTCCAAAGCTAGCTGTATTTTACGAAGATGATTAAATATATATATATATATATATATATATTATGAATATTATACTTTAAATACTTACATAATTCTGCTCAGCTACCGTGTCAAGCCAATTCCCATCTTTATCCGTGTGCGTTTTCCGGTACTTATCGAGTCGTTTCAAACCCTAATTAACATTAAAAATTAGATTAGAGACTAAATAAACTCACACATACACACACGCATATATATAAAGCATTACGGTTTTGTAGGCGGTGCTACTGCATGAAGATGTCCCCCCGCGGTATGGGAATTGTTGGCGCTGGCGAACGCGTGCGTTAGCCTCACATCTTGCTATATATTTTGGGTCCAAGAAATGATCAATAGTTCTTTGCCAATTTTCATTAGGCATATCCTCGGGGGGGTGTGCCCTTGCTCTTTCAACATCATTGTACCCTCCACTTTTAAGAAATTCTTTTTTGGCCAAATTCTTGCGACCAGAGTATCGCTTCATGAGCACATGCTCGATGCCGTCTTTCAAGTTCTGGGCTTCATAATCGCGTTCCACCTCATCAAAATTGAAGTTTTCCTAGAAATTGAAAGAGAAAAGTTAAAAACATTTGTTATAAAAATTTACAGCCCGTTCGCAGCCATTAAACGGCTGAGTTTACGGCCGTAAAACGGCTGCGAACGGTCCGTAAACGCAGCGGTTTAACGGCTGCGAACGCAGCGGTTAACCGCTGCGTTTATGGCCCGTTCGCAGCCGTTATACGGCCGTAAACGCATCCGTTTAACGGTTGCGGATGGGCCGTAAACGCAGCGGATAACCGCTGCGTTTGCAGCCGTTAAAACATGTTTAACCTGCTGTTTGTACCGGAAGTGTTTGTGTGTCAACCCAACCAAAGTGGTTTGTACACGTGCTAAAACATGACACGTTCCAACCTGAATCGTTTTGACCTGCTACTCAACCCGCCATTTTGCCACCTTTACTTAAAAAGAAAGTAGAAGCGAAACAACAGTTTGATAACTTCAATGTTGAAAATCCCATACTATTGTGTTGCAATTGGTGGCCAATTGTGAAAAATGGAAAGTAACAAAAGGCAAGTGCATTGGCAGTTGCATTTACAAGCTATTTTACTAATATTACCCCGATCAAATTTCTTGTGTGTACTTGAGTTTCTTTTCTAACTTGGGTCCAGCTATAATACCAAGAAAGCTGAGCCGGCCCAACCTTTTTTGGACCTGAAGCAAATTACTAAATTGAGACCTTTTGGCAAAAATTTTTTTTAATAATAATAACTAAAATCATAAAAAAAAACTAACAGAAATATCTGTATTCCTAAGACAAACCTGGGACCAAATTTTGTATATGGTGTCCTTTCTCGTTGCTGCACCTTTGAACACATATGTTGTGGGATTACTGAAAATAATTTTAATTAAACAAAGTGGGTTAACATAGAAAAATTATGAGTCAAATTTCAACAAAGTTGCATAAAAGCATGAGCTAAAAATGATGGTGTAAATAAAATAAAACAAAATAGATTATCCAGATCATAACAAACAAACCAAATATGTTCACATGTTATAAGGCATCAAATAAGTGAAAATACTATGTGTTCATGATGGAAAAGAATGAACCACAATCTGTCACAAAAAAAAAATCCCAATAATCTACTCCACTATAAAATGATTATTATGAAAAAGTAATATTCCCATATCGTCTATTTCACTAACATTTACATATAAATTACAAAACTGTAAATAAAAGTAGTTACAAGTCTGCAATAGTAGCTACAATAAACAAGCAATAACTGTCTCAAATTCAAATACCAAAAACGATAAGATTGTACCCTTATGTGGGAAATTGACCCGGTTCAATATATATCATGAAACAACAGCTGATGTTCTTACCTAGGCTTCAGCCGAATACCATCTTCATTGTTCAAGAACATTAATTAATTAAAAGAAAGACGTTGGTCGGGCCATAGCTGAGTACCATTAGTCGCGGATCACAGGATAAACATACACTAACATATTTGACCCATCTACTATCTTTGAACAATAATAAACATACACTAACCTGATTTTGAAGGAGGAGATCTGGTGGTGACGGTGGAGATGAGGTGGTGGCCGTGGAGACGAGGTGGTGCCGGTGGAGAAATTCTCTAACATTGTCCCGAACATACACCAAGAATCAACAAATTAACAACATATATAACAAGATAAACAAGAAATTTAACATAATACTAACCGATTTGAAAAGATGATGCAGATTAGTGGAAGAACCGAGAGAGATGAAAGGTTTTGGGAAAGTGAAAGGAGGGAAAACTGGCGCCGTTTGCTGCTTTATTCGTCGGACCAATAGAGGCGACAACATGTCGCCTCTATTGCTTAAATTCGTCGCTGCTATTAACCCAGACAAACCCTAGCCGTTGGATGATGAATAGAATCGTGTGGCTAGGGTTTAATGTGGGACACCGTGTGCGGATAAGGCCAATAGAGGCGACTTATTGGCTGTCGCTGCTAATAGTGTCGCCTCTATTGCCCCGTTTTCTTGTAGTGCGACCACCTCCAAGGCTATGCGTTGATCCTTGCGCAAATGTGTCGCCAAAAAATTCGAGAAAAATATGGACTCTAGATCATCTTCTTTTTTTTTAACTTTGTTTTTTTTCGGTTTTTTTATTTTCTGTTTTTTTTTCGGTTTTTTATTTTATTTCAAGTAGTGTAATTTTTATTTTAAATTAATGAAGTATTTAAAGTTTAAAAAAAAATAATTGTGAAATGATTGCATGGGCGTTATTGGAATAATGCCCCACTACACCACTTTTGCAATAATGCCCCATACTGACTGGGATGACACGTGTCGGATAATGCCCCATGGTAGGGGCATTATTTTTCTTAACCACTACGGGTGGTCTTACAGAAAAAAAAAAAAAAAAGTAACCGAAATGTTAACTTCGACTAAAATAACTTCAATTCTAAACGTAACTAAATTAAATAAAAAATGATGATTTTAATAATACTCATTATTAAAAAGCCTTATTTGTATTTATGTTTTGTAGGAGTATGAACATGCTTCTTTACCCTTCTCTTCATTCTCATCGATTTTGAGTCGTCCATTCGAGTTATGGGTCTTTCCTCAAATATTTAGTTATTCTATTATGCAGGGACGTGTTTGATATAAAGTATATTGAACTGGTTAGGGATTTAGGGCAGCTGCAAGCAAGTCCGCAACTAACACAAGTCAACAAGGCATTGGTGTTCACTATTTCTTTCAACACCAAATAAGTAATATGGAGTCACGACTCACAACCGAATCAATGAATCACAACTCGTAAATTTATTCAACATGAAATAACGATAAACAACTTGTACTGTTTATTCTTCTTGCATTTTATTTAAAACACCAAGTTCACGAACCGACATTAATGTTTTACAGACGTGTTTTGTACATATGTATTTGGAAAATTTGTCACAGGAGAAATCTCTTTGATAAGTTTTATACATAAATATATTCTCCAAACAAAGCCATTATTGACGGTCCATAGTACGACTACCGACCATGTTATTGATGAAGACCAACCCCAAATAAGATGCATATGCACTAGCCATTAATGGATAATGTGAAGTGTGGATGAAAAAATTAGGTGTAACAATGAAAGAACCACCTTTGTTGATATTCCCAATTGTCAAGAACATGAATGTACACAAGAACACACAAATAGCGACAAAACGGCGACGAAAGATTTTATTAAATGATTATACCCAAACCAAAAAATGACCACCAAACCCTAGAAGAACTCACACAAAATTGTGAGTTTTTCAACAGTACAAAGTAATCAACTAATCAACTCTGATCGGCTGATATGATAAATGATTACAGAGAATAAAAAGTAAACAAACCGGATGAACATAAGATGGGAACAAGAAACTGATTTAGAACCCTAACTCTTGTAGTTGTGAAGACGATTTACACTTGATGAAGACAACAAGCATCAGACAAAGATGAACTTCGGGCAAAGCAGTTGTGATCATGATCAACGATACGATGCGTATATTTCTCTTTTACTCGTTTGCACCAGTTGTGAAGCGAATCACGAATACCCATCTCATTTCAAACCCTAGCCAAATACCCATCTCATATATCAACATGCTTTTAGACTTCAGTCCTTTAGTTTTCCTAAACTTTCATAATCAGCCCTTCACAGTTAGAATAACAAATACAATAAGCAATTATCTTGACTAAACAACTGAATTGAAAAAAGAAGATAAAACTTAGCTTCTTTTTAACATCCCCCCTCGATTCAGTTGTCGAACATGTTTGATAACCCAAGCACACTACAAAACAGTTCATGTTCAGCTACACTTGGATCTTTAACACAACTTGAATTTTTTTCTCTAACAGATGCTCTTTATCATGATGGCCAACATTCACCAACTCCTTTGTTACAAAATGCTTCTCTGTTGCTGAACAAGCCAAACACCTATGCAGCAACGAAGCTCTCCTTTATTGTTGTTGCTGACCCATCCTAACGATCCATTGATTTACTTTATAACAACAAAACAAACCAAACCATAGAACGTATTGATATACGATACACATTTATAACATCCTTTTTCATAACATTTTTTTACCAGCAAAGAACTTTAAATCCATCAAAATGAATAGTGAACTTTAGATCCACATCAAGAAGAAGAATATAATTCATTAGCTAATAGACAAAAAACTTCTAGTAATAACAGCAAGTCAACATTTTGGAATACATATTCCAACTAACAATGAATCATATGATTCTACCGCCAGATCAAATTCATAATTCTGTTCAAACAAGGAATAAGATCTCAAACAACAATCAGAAATCACCTAAATTTTAGAACATGAAATTTGAAGACCAAGACATATGGGATGGATCAAATATAAATTACTAACATATCTAAAAGAACACCTTCCCAAATCAAAGACAATAAAACCCATCAATACGATGAGGTTTAAATGTCTAATACCATACTATAAACATGAATAACATGATAAAGTACAAAACAAATCGATTTAACTCTGAATTGGATATACAAAGACAATGAAGATAAGAACTTGTTTGCGAGATAACACAAAAACCTGGTAAAGGTAAACCGATGAATAAAGAGCCACAAGTTTCAGTCAGTACTATTCGATAACACTCTAAACATAGCTTGAACAAAAAACATGCCATTTAACGAATGCATAAAATTCTTAATGAAGAAGTGAACTCTAAATCCACTATTAGTTAATGAATTAGCCATGCAACAATCAAATATAGAAACTTTCTATCACATCAGAAAGTAAAACAAATTAGAACACATATTCTAATCAATAAAGAATTCATAAATTCTATAACCAAATCAAATTCACCAATCTGATCATACAAGAAGGAATCAAGACTCCAAGAACACTATCAAAAACATATCTGATAAAACAAAAAAGTCACATGACCTTTTAGACCTCAGAAACACTTCTAGAAAAAACTTGTGAAGAACTTAAAGACTAATTTTACTTGATCAAAAACTTTTACAACTTTATAAAAAAATCATGAAAGAATCTGTGAAGAACATAAAGACTAATTTGATTCAAGCAAAAACTTTTACAACTTCAAACAATAATGAATCACAAGATTCAACATACAAATCTGATAACAAGAAGAATCACACGATCCTTCATCAGACAAATTTTACAGCCACAACTTCTGATTGAATAGAAAAACCACAAGATTTTTACAACCAGAAAACATTTCACCAACCGGAGAAAAAATATAACTGTTACATAAAAATCCAAGATTATCTTGAACACATACTTATTACAACTGGTAAAAGATGAGAACCACACGGTTCCACAACCAATGTTGATATGAATGAGAATCACATGATTCTACAACAATATCAAAGAAAACATATCTAATGTAACAAAGACTCACATATCACAAGATTTATACAACTTTCTGTAACACCGCAAAAGAGAACAATCAAAACATATCTCAATTATCACAAAAACATATGATTGTATAAAAATTTGAGATACACGTATGATAAAACACAAAGTCACATGATTTGTAGTCAGAAATAACGTCTCACACAAGAGAAAACATACAAGGCTGTCAAAAACCAAGAACAATCTTGACATACAACTGGTTAGACACACTTGAACTGCATAGTTCGACTAGCCACACAAATAAGATTGTAGACAACAAGACTTACGGATCAAATAAGCCATCATGATACAAGTCAAACAAATCATCATGATATGATTTGGTAAACAAAACAGCCATCAAGACACGGTCAAATCCGAAAAACATTTTTACCATTGTTACAAAAAAAAAAAAAAAAAAAAACTGAATTACAAGATTCAAAAGAACAAGACCGATAAATTAAGAGCCACATGGTTCTACTCCGGACAGTAAATCTGATGAAAAGCCATGATTTCAAAGATAAAAAAATCTGGTAAAAAGTGAGAATCACACAATTCTACACCAAGCAACATAATGACAACCTAAACAATTTTTGATTGAATACACAAAGCGCAAGATTTTTCAATCAGACAACAACTCACAATGGAGAAAACAATAAGGTTGTCACACAAATCAAGAATGATAACTAAAAAAAACGAACCACGAAGTTCAATCAACCAGATGACTTACACTAAAAATTATTACTTTGACTAAAAAAAATCCTATGGTAGTAGTATTAAGACATGAGGATCAAACAAACAATTATAAACCATACTTTTCTATACTAAAAATCCAGACAGACACATCTTTCAACAAACATGTTTAGTGGTTTGAAAACTAAAAGAGCCTTCAAGCATATAACAAGAACTACCATTCACGAACCAAACATAGATCAACAAAATAGTTCACTTCTATATCACATACAACTAGCTGAATAAGTCAACTAAGAACCACCCATGAGCCCAAAAAATATGAACTCTTAAACAAATTTCTACACCAAAATTCTTGAGCAGCTAAGAAAATAGTTTAAAACACACAAACAGGAAGTATAGACAAGATTCCTATAGATTCAATATGTTTTTGAACAAACCAGAAAATTACTAAATTTGAATAAAATTTGTTTCAACTGGAAACACATATGCCCAAAAAAATCTCTAGCATTTAAAACACTTAGAACATTTAAAACCTTTAAAAATATCACTTCCCTTGATTAACAAATTTAGAAAAAAAGTATTTTTTTTACACATTAGAAAATCATTTGAAAATATTAAGCAGCATATTGTATTGTATTTGAACATACTAGATTCCAAAAATACACTTCCAAGCCTCTCAAAAACATATTTTTTAAACCTATACACAAAGAGATACAAAATAACGAAGGTGTAGAAACGGTGAACTTGTTACCTAAACATTATGCCATAACAGTGATATGAACACTAGATACAACACATGTGAAATAACACGTGTTAAAAAAACGTGCACTCACAACAAGTTACCAGCACATAATTCGATATCCATTAAAACATATTAATTGTATTTAAAACAACCCATGCACGATTAAGAAAAACCAAACATGTATTTGTTACAACTTCGAAAATCTTATAGATAGATTGCAGCAACAGAAACTTAATCAAACACATTCTGATCAACTGATGAACAAACAAGACTTGCTTTTAAGTAATAAAAAGCAACCCAAAAAAAAAAAAAAAAACCCACCGGCTTTAAACGCCACAAAGCAACAAGACAAACATTTCAACTATCTCCTTAACATTTACATATCTATATACATTGCTTTCAACTAAAAATATGACCATGAAACTACATTAAAAACTCAAAAAGCTCCTATATAGTTCACCACAAATTTGTTCACATCAAGATCTAAATGACACCAATCAAGCACGCACAATACAACTAGAATGATAACACATAAAGAAATCAGGAAATGTAGCACATTAACAAAGGTGTGGCTCTCCTTTGTGTTCAACGCTGGTCCCCCTAACCTGGCCAAGAAATGCCTAAACACAACAATATGTGTGACATAACATAAAGAGAGATGGAACAATCTAACCTCGTGAGCACCCAAGTTATGATGATCCTTTAAGGTTCAAGAATGGTAACCTTCACTTAGGGTTACGAGTTCAATTAAGAAAAGAAACAGGTAACAAAAGCTGAAGATCTTCAGGAAAACATGCCCAAACCAGAAACGCCTCCAGGTCTTACTGTTTAACAAATAAACATCTTGGGTTTAAAGGAAACCCCAATTTTTCGAATCGTAAGCTTCAACAGTTGATGCACAATCTCTATCTAGAAACGTCTGTTGAAACCCTTGATATAAGACTTCTGCCTTCCCCAAATAAATCTTTCATATCTGAACTATTTTGTAACAAATCTTGTAATTTCAACCCATCAAGAACCTCTCTGTATCTCCTAGGGTTTTCAAAAGAACAAACTCTAGATTACCCCAAATCTGAGGCAATAACACAAGAAACTCTAAATCTGAAACCCTAGGGTCGAGATAACAAGGAACCGAATACCAAATTCAAACAAGAAACGGTTTAAAACACCAAAAAAAAAACACTTTTGATTTGATCAAAAATATTTAAGAACAACTTGACACTACAAGATCTTTACAAACCTCTACGAATCACTCCAGAGATTTTGAAAAAACACATACAATGATAAGTGCAAAATATCTGACATTTATATGCGATCAAAATATAACCAGAGTAGCCAAACCTAGGCAAGAGGAAGACGATGAATCAAGAGCCGAAGCTCTGATACCATGTCAAGAACATGAATGTACACAAGAACACACAAATAGCGACAAAACGGCGACGAAAATTTTATTAAATGATTATACCCAAACCAAAAAATGACCACCAAACCCTAGAAGAACTCACACAAAATTGTGAGTTTTTCAACAGTACAAAGTAATCAACTAATCAACTCTGATCGGCTGATATGATAAATGATTACAGAGAATAAAAGGTAAACAAACCAGATGAACATAAGATGGGAACAAGAAACTGATTTAGAACCCTAACTCTTGTAGTTGTGAAGACGATTTACACTTGATGAAGACAACAAGCATCAGACAAAGATGAACTTCGGGCAAAGCAGTTGTGATCATGATCAACGATACGATGCGTATATTTCTCTTTTACTCGTTTGCACCAGTTGTGAAGCGAATCACGAATACCCATCTCATTTCAAACCCTAGCCAAATACCCATCTCATATATCAACATGCTTTTAGACTTCAGTCCTTTAGCTTTCCTAAACTTTCATAATCAGCCCTTCACAGTTAGAATAACAAATACAATAAGCAATTATCTTGACTAAACAACTGAATTGAAAAAAGAAGATAAAACTTAGCTTCTTTTTAACACCAATCGAGCACGTGTAACTCTAAACTGTGTAGTTCTCTCATCTACAGTTATTGCATCCAAAACACATCGAGGACAAGAATTCCTTACGGCTCAATATTTCTCATGTTAACATAATAGAACATAATGATGTAGGATTTTCCTAAGGCGTAAAAAACACCACCCATTATGTAGGATCTGCCTAAGGCATCATAGACACCACCCACTACGACTAAGAATTAGGTTTGCCCAACCATCATAAACGGAACATAACAAGAGTAACTTTGATACTATTTGCAATATCATGTCTACCATACCAACCAGTATTTTTCGCGTTACCAACTATAAGTTCATGGATTTGTTTTTGGCTACCTTGGTTGAGGCTTCTTTGTTTTTGATTGTGTTGGTTAAGGCTTCCCAGGAGGTGGGTTGTAAAGAAGTTGGGCCAGGTTTGGTTCGAACTCGACTCGTATATCTTAAAAAGTCGAAAAGTTAAGCTCAAGCTCGGCTCGTATATAGTTGGTGCCAGCTCATAGCTCGTCGAGCCAACTCTATTATTTAAAATAACATTTTTACACACACACACACATAGGGTGGGGTTCAATTGAGAACTCATAAGTTTTGTGAGAATCGTAAGAACTCGATCAAAAACCAATAAAAAATTAAATAAAATGTATACTCTACATTGTTGTTAAAATACAATTAAAAAATTATATAATTAAATTTATATGTATTCATAAATAAAAACAATTACACATGTGTAAGCTCTTTTTTAATGTTATTTTAATAATAATAATAATAATAATAATAATAATAATATTAAAAAAATGACCCTAATTGGTTTTTCTGTGACTTCTCACGGTACTTAAGAAAAAAAACAGGAGTACTCATTTGAACCTCCCCACATATATATACATTTGTGTTATACTTTTGGAGTATAACTTACATATATTAAAATTAGATTAAACGAGTCAGTGAGCTAGCTAAACAAGCCTGGCGAGTGAGCCAACGAGCCAAACATACCATGGATGGGGTTCCACTCGCTTACAAACGAGCCAATTCAAAGAGAGCAAGGAGCATCTTGAACAACCTATCAAGAGGCCACCTCTATGTATTACCTCCATCCTAGCACACCTAAATGTAGAGTTCTCTTATTCTTCATAGCATGCCGAAAACACGTTGGTGATATTCTAGGTGAGGAACACAACATAACAATGTAGGATTCGTTTAACGTGTCATATACAAGCTCTAGACTCTAGAGTACTAATGTAATTTCTTATGTATGGATATTCACGGTTACTTATAATTGGTGCTTGTTTATGTACATTCATTTATGTTTTTTTGTGTTCGTCATGTTCATTTGCGTTCTTTTATATTTGTTTGTGTTCGCGAATTGTTAGTTTACCAAACTGTTGAATGAATATAAAGAACATGACACAATCATTTTCTTTACAAATGAACACGAACACAAAAATTCTTTCATTTTATTGTTCTTGTTTGTTTAGTTAAAGTTAAATGAACGAACACAGAAATGTATGCTTAGTGCGTGATCGATTCATTCACATGCTTGCGTTTTTTGAGACTATCGTTTTCTTGCTACTCTCTTTGAGGAATTATTCGTCTTCTGTATCGTGATTCTGGCCTGTTAGTTTGGTCCAAAAATTCATAAAACGTTTAACATGTTCTAATGAAGTTAAAAGTTATATCATTACGAAACTAAACCACAAAAAGGATTAAAATGGCTTGGCTTTATATAGCATTTATAGAGCCATACTAGTAATGTTTTCTTATTTCATTTTAGACCTCATAAAATAACCAAACACAAAAATTGAATAATTATATAATCTTATTACGATATTTAATATTATTCTATCCTACCAAACATTAAATAGTTATTTAATGCAATTCTCTATCACTCATTAATGATTTTGTATTTTGGATTAGCAAACCCCATGCCATGTGACATGTGTTATGTTTATGATAGTTATGATACATATGGTGGGGATCGACTAAATAAGAACTACTCACGTGAAGATGCCTATGTGCATATCTTGTAAAATTTCATAAATATTATAACAATTAAAATAGTTTTCTTGTGAAATAAACATAATAAATTAGATAAACGACGAAGACTGGAATGATATCACATACCGTTTAAAATTCAAATCGCTACACCTTGTTTCCGGAACTTTTCAGGATAAAAGAAAGCTACATGGGGCAAGTCCATAAAACAATCTTACAAGGGTACGGAATCCTACAAGGGTAGGGAATCCTCTCGAATGGGCCGGAAATTCAGATCCAGTGTTACCAGCAAAGAACATTCCGAAACAACCTTGAAAGATCAAAAGCCCTACTTGGATGAAGGACTACCATGGAGACTTCTAGATCGCTAATCACCACAATTGCGTGATATTATGTATAGATGTATCCGAAATAGTAATATTTTAGACAACTAAAGACTATTATAAATAGATATTCATTTGAAGGCGAAGATGTTCCTTGTAACTCCAAGACTTATAAACTTATTCCAAGCAATGTAAAACCATCTTTTCTTTTAGACTTGTATACCAGTATACCAAGTGCTACAAAACTGTTCGTGTGCTCTCACAATCCAAGACTGTCGTTGCCATACCCAACCAAAAGGCTTAACTTAGAACCATTCTAAGCGCTGTACATGAATCCAAAAAATTACTCTACGACAATATGCTAATATAAAGTTTAAGCCAAATGGTAGAAGTTCACACGGAAAAGAAAACTTTTCATATGAAGCAAATTATTAAATTCTTATTCTTTCTCATTTTCTAAACTAGTAGAACCGCCACAACTATTCAAAATGAAAATAAAAAACTATTTTGGTTTCTTACTTTCTTTGGTCTCCTATTCTAAAACGGCGCAACTCAGTTTTAAAACAAAATGAATTTCCTCTTTTCATTTTCTTATCAATTTACCTTTTTAATAACATTTACGATAATTGTAGACATAATATGGATTGCCACGTAGGACTATGGAACCACCGCTACATCACCCATGTGCAAATCATGGTGGTTCGTATGGTTTAATTCATGACAATCATAACTCTCTTTCAATTAATTAAGGGATTTTGATTGGTGGGAGAAGAAAGTGAATGATAGTGGGGGTCATAATGCACATCATATAAGGTGGTGGATTAGGTTAGTAAATGAGAGTAAGGTGACATAACACTGACGTAAAAGAATACAATGGTCATTTGGGTCCTTGTGCTTTCATTTCTTGTTTCATATCAATATATCAAACTGAATAGACTAAAGTTGATGAGAAATATTACAATTAATCATACATAAAGTTAAACTATGTCATAAAATAATTAAGAGGTTATACTTGCTTCTTAAGATATATTATTAAGAGTAAAGTGCGACCCCCTTTTTGTGGTTTGGTGGCGGGAGCAGGTTGTCAACCTCAAGGCTTTTTTTTTTTTTTTTTTTGCACTTGGCATCCTTGTGCTTGCAAAATGTAACACGATGCACCCCTGCCTCTAATAGAGTTAGAATATCCCGTTTATTGGGTCATTTCACCCCTCTAAAACCCTAAACCCCTCAATACAACTCCACTTAACAACTTGACACCTTATACTTGCACTCTACTCTTTCTTCCCACCAACCACCGGCTCCCACCAGTCCCCCCACACCAAACCCCACCCACCACCAATCTGATCTACCGACGAGCTAATGTCAAAATATTAATTACTAGCAATAGGATTGCTATGGAGAATTTGATTAGCCGAGGGACTCAGTTCACATAACGTACTTGTTTCATCTAAAAGTGGGACTTGTGGTAATCATACTATAACAACTATACAAACGATTGAGAATGAGGAACTTAATTCATCACTTGTCACTGAGGAGAACCCACCTATTGCAGCTTCTTCAATGCATGATGTTTGTTCTGATGCCGAACTTCCATTTCTCTAGAAAATCACACCCCAAGCTTACCAATGATATTATAAGTAATAACAAGGATCTTGGTAATGATGCCAATTTTCCAAGTGACATTCAAGTAGGAAGCGAGGTTGATAATGTGGATGAAATCTCGTTTGGTTATGATGATTCTCAGTTTGAAGATGGAGAATTTTGGGAATCAAGCATACAAACGCAGGAAGGGAATGATTGAGAGGATAGAGAAATTGAACATGGTACAGAAAACAAGGGTGCTTTTGGTACCCCTGAAAATGGTTCCTTAAAGTCCACTAACATCAGGTCCCAAAAGGAAACATATGAAATTTCTAGTGTATTGTTGCCTAAAAAAGTTGACAGCACTGACCAAGTATATCTGTATATGGTTCTGAACCAAGCGTAATAGAGAAGTATACAACATAAGTTAACATGAAGGATTTTAGCTAATCAGATAAATGGAAAATGAATGTATCAGGATCCAATCTCATGCTCGAGAATCACAGCTTCTCTAGTAATATAATTAAAATAATTGATTTTAGTAGTATGAAATCATATAACTGAAGTCATAACTGAAGATCTTGAAACAAAGCTTGAACTATCCGTAGAAGAGAACTATCAACACGTGATGCATTTCTTAGTAGGTTTATGTTAAGTATTTTTATACTTTTCAATTTGACACAGTAGACATGCTGTTTGGATTAATGTTTGTTGCGACCATATATGGGTTCTTACAGTTTATGATATGATGATGGGGGTGGTGATAATGATGGTGGTGGATGGTTGTAATGGCAATGAAACCACTGGGACACATAATGCAAGAAAAAAAAAATGGTATTTTGGTTTTTTCACCCAAAGTCAAATGGTCAACCTAATGTCCATTTGACAGAAGGTTGCATAATTTTACATTTCGCAAGCACAAGGTCATAGAGTGTAAAAAAAAAACCTTGAAAGTGGCAACTTGCTCCCGCCACCAAGCCACTGGAGGCACATTACCCTTTACTCTATTATTAAGTTCCGGGGTTGAAATCATAAAATATATTATTAATTTCATATGAGAACTTTATTATTATATTTATATAACACTAAACGAACCATAAAGTGGTATTTACCCATGACCTAGTGGTTTTGTAATATAAAATTTGTCCATCATAATTGTCATGTGAGCTTAAATTCTTGCAATTGCAAGGTTAGATAATATTTAAGTGTAAAAAATTGTTTAATAAAAAACAAACATAATGTGTAGCATATCCAAACATAAATTGATATAATAGTTATTAGACCACCCGTAGTGGGCGTCTTCCCCCCCCCCCCCCCCCCCCCCCCAACACGCCCAAAAAGCCACCGCCCCACCCCCGCTGGCGTGATCCGGCAAAAAAACCCCGCAGGCATGTTTTAAATCACGCTTTGAACATATTTGTTTGGCCAATAGAATTAATCTTCTTTTTTAGTCCAATAGCTTTTTTTGTTGGTTTTTATTTTTGTTTTATTCTTTACACCCTACATCCCCACTACACCCATTTTAGAAAAACTCCCAATAATGCTCCTTGCTGACTGTACTGCCACATGACGGAAAACGCCAAAGGATGGGGACATTATTCACTCTTACCACTACGCATGTACTTAGATTTACTGTAACTTGATTTTTTAGAACGGCAAAACTAATATGAGCACATTGTGGGTGCTTTAGTAATGGAAAATGTAATAGTTCCAATATTTAGATTGTCTGGATACAAGGGGTAATAGGAAGGGTAAATTTAATATATTGAAACACAAATTGACATAATGTTTATTAAATTTAGTGTAACTTGATTTTTTTAGAAGGGCAAAAGTATTATCAATGTATTCTGGGTGCTTTGGTTAAGGACAATATAATAGCTCCAATATTAAGCATGGCTGGTGATGAGTGGTAAGTATCCACTTGGAGAACAAAAAACAAGGCATGAGTTCCAATTGGGTAAAATGGGCTTATATGTAACAACAAATATGGTAAAGTTGACTAAAGGGGTAGAAGGCACAATTTCTAAAATAAAAGACGAGGGTGGTGAGTCCCTTTAACATAAATGTGCTTATTATCACAAGTAATTGTGTTGTGATCATTATAGATAAGTTAGCAAGTGTTAAAGACTAAAGAGAAGAATCAACACTTTGTATAAGAATCGTGTGGATCATGATAATGAATATTGGTTTGTTAAAGGATAAATATGTTTCTACATTATTATCTTAGAACGAGATATGTACATCATCAATAACTCTTCATAAATTTACTACTTAGAAAATTACCAAAGAACATCCCTCATTCATATCACATGCCCATTGCTAATGTGTGACTGTCCTAAGGTATTACAATCACTCCCTTATGGATGGACTCATTGTCCTTGATAGGGTTTGCCCACCCCTCCAAGACCTAGGCGAGTTTCACATAAGGTGTCAATCCCTTGCCCCTCGATGAACTCACCATCGCATATAGTTGATGTGAGCTTCATCTAAGGTGTTACATAATTTTCCATTGACGTACTAGAATGTCCTCCAAACTCAACCAAGTTACCACCCTGGAAAATCAACATCATTGTCTTGTTTTTTGATTGCTTTAAGCAAGTTCTCTAACCAATCTTACTCAATGTGAAATGCTTATGACACCTCATGAAAAAAGGTCACTAAATAATGTCACACAAGCATCCTTTACTTCACGATTTTGAAGGACATCGAAGGACCTTGCATATGTTTTCAACTCAAGATGAGTGTAAAGCCCCTCATTAGGTTGCAGTGTAATAATCCCTAACTCTTGTTTAGACAATTCCCGGTTTCACCCATACGAATCTGAAAGGGTATGGTCCCAAAAAGCCGCGCAGACCTATCAGGTCGCGCGCTGAACCATACTCCTTATTCCATAAACTGAGTATTCTGCATACCCTGCGCGGGATACCTTGCCAACAACAAGACCGCGCGCGAGGTGTAAGCAAGACAAGGTCAGTTTATACCCTTAACATCCTGAATAAGAGCCCTCGACTCCTACAAGGTCGCGCGAGAACCAGACCGCAAGGCCACTTCAGGAAGTATCAAAGGTACAAGTGGCAGAAAAGCGAGCCAATCAGCGTCCAACAGGCTGTACCATATCGTGCTCCACGATTAACAATCGTGCAGGAGACCAAAGGTACACAAGGACGCCTACCTGGCACCAATCAGGGGGCAGCAACAACTGCCCCGTGATCTCCACTCACCTGCTGATATCAGAAGGGCGACAGGGACGACGACTGGGACACGTGGCTCCAATCAAGGTGCGCCAACACTAGAGATCTTCTAGAAGCCATTAACGGTCGATACAAGTGAGACAAGGAGGATATTCCTTATCGTCGCCCTCCGGCCCAAGGCCCATCAGCCCATCTCCTCTTTCACCACTCCGGCTATAAATAGGGACCTTCATACCATAAGTTAAACATTTTGTTCTCTCTACTCTCGCTCTTAACACATACTTAATTGTCCTCAAAATGGTTACTTATTCTCACGCCGGAGCCTGGTTAAGAGGGAAACCCCCATACTCACCTCTTAACGAGCTAACGGTGTTGCTGTTTTGCAGGAAGAAGAGATCACATTGGAGCTCAGAAAAGATTTAAGAAGATCGACCCTCATGTTTGAAACATAAACCACCTAATTAACCTAAAATTAGATATGTGTTTCTTCATTGGCGCCCACCGATTTTATACAATTCACTTCATCTTTTTTTTTCTGAGTTTTTACCGTTTTCTTGATCATGGCTGGTAAAGGAATTCCAGATTTTGGCTTCGGCACCGCCTCTTAAGTAGGAACGGGGGAGGACAACTAGCACGTCCAACTCCATCCTACTGACGAGCTTGTCGAAGAAGAAGGAACAAACACCGGGTTACCCCGCGCGAGTATCACTCGCATCACTCAAATGGGTACCCCAGGAAGTAATGTTGCTGGCCCGTCAAACCCAGCTCCAAATCCGAAAATTTCAGCGCTATTAGGACTACCAGAGGACGAAACTCTAGCCTCTTGGTACGCCAAGCAGATCGCTACTATAAATGCTGCTTATCAGTCATTGAGCGCACAACAAGCGATTCTACAAGCAGAACCATCCTTGGTTACACCTCCGGGTCCAATTCAGGGGGCGCGCCAGACACCCCCTCAATAAAACATACAAGGGCAGTTCAACAGACCTCCTCCCCAGAGAAGACCAAGCGTGCATGACACGTGCGACACATACGGGGAGACAGGCAGTTATTATGATCACCCGTCTAACGTCCAACAAAGGTGTCCATTGCATAGCCGGCTAGGGCCGCACAACATAAATAACGAGTGGGACGACACAGATCCGGATGATCCTATTTGGCAAGATGATGAAGGTTCCTCAGACTTCAACCATTTGCACAAAAATCACGAGTCTTACTGACCAAGGCCTCGCGCCGCCTACAACGAAGAAGCAGAACGTGATTTTAGCCTTGTCTACAGGCCAGCAGAAGCTGTTGAACACTCGAAGTTCATTTAGAGTATCGCCCTGGCCCCGCTAGAAAAAGCAAAACTACCCCAACAGTCGGAAAGTTCAACGGTCTCACTGATCCCGATGATCATGTGCGAGTATTCACAAGCGTTGGTGTTTTAGGACAATGGACCATGCCAATGTGGTGCCATCTGTTCATTCAAACTCTTACAGGGGCTGCTCGCGCCTGGTTCGACAGCCTCCCATCTGGAAGAATAAAGTCATGGGTCGACTTCAGAGACCAATTTATAGCCCATTTCAGCCAACAGAGACGTTATCAGCGCGACTCATATGAGGTAACAGACATCTGGCACAGGGAAAATGAGGGGTTAGAAGATTTCATCACTCGATTCAACAAGGAGTGTCTAGAGATTGGAGGTGTAAACGAACAATTGATTCATGCCCACTTCAAGAAAGCAATCTGTTGCGATAGTCTAATCAGGACTATCACAGGGAAGGACGACATGCCCAAGGAGTGGGACAAACTTATGGCAGCTGCAAAGATTGTAGCGCAGACGAAAGAATCATTGGTAGGAACCAAAATTTCTTACACCGAAGATTGATTTTCGAAGGGCAGATAATGTAACACCTCGTAAAAAGCACGACCAATATAATAAAGACACGTGTCATGATCTTTAAACGTGTAATGGATGAAATATGAAGGACCAACGTTGACAAACAAAGAAAGTATATGTGTAAAAGGATTCAAAGTGTCAACATTTGATAAATATACCTTTCAACGACCTTACACGATGTTTATACCCTTAAACGAATGAATTATAAATCATATGAAGCCGTTTGTGGAAGAAAGTGAAAGTTTACAAACCGCAAGGGTTAATGTGTCAACATGTTTAATTTATACCTCTAAGTGACCTTTTAACAAACCCGAAGATTTGTAACGATTAAATATGCTCCCAAGAATGAGTGATAAAAATTTCACAAGGTTTCGACATCGTATGAAGAAAATACGATAACATTCGTAAATAAGGGGTTAAAAGCGTCAACGTTGAAATTCAGGACTTTTCGGTGATCGTATAACAAACCGGGGACTTAACAACGTTTGTTTATGACTTGGAGTCCTTAAAAGTCAAGTTTGAGGGTTAAAAGTGCAATAAATGAAAGTAAAAACAAGTTTAGAAGGGCCAGGGACTAAAGTTGCAATTTCTGAAACTTTGTGACCAGATCTGGGCCTTATACCGGCAGCGTAAGACTCCTCTTGGAGCTTACGCGGGCCGCTTAAAACCTGCCAGTTCCCATTTTCTTGACAGCTGCCAGTTATAGCAGGTTACACCGACTTTAAAGCCTGGTTTTCGATTCTAGGGGCTTGTTTGATGGTTTATATTGGCCTAGGGACACTTGGGATCATCTGAATTACCTCCTAGGTACATTTGGAATGATCTTGAAGCTCTAGAAATCCTATATAAAGGCCATAAGTTCAATTGTTCAAGTGCTCATTCACTTGCAACAACTCAAGCACTCATCTCTGGAGGTAGCTGGCCTTAGGAGAAGATTGAGAAGTGTAGAAAAGATAGCAAGGACCTTAAGTAAGAGTTTTAATCCCTGCTTAGTCCTTTTAATTAGCTTAAAAACCGAAAAGTCAAACTTATCGTAATTAAGCTTTGACTTAGTGATTAATCACTAATGGTCCAGCCATTTTTCGAATTGAAAGTGGTTATGAGTTGGTAATTATGTGGGTAATAAACCCTTAAAAGGGCTCTCTCTGATTTCCACTCTAACTAGGTCAATTGTCGGGTCAAACTTTATTATAAAAAGTCAACAGAAAGCTATTTTGCAAATAAATTCATAATTAGCAATGTAGGAGCTATGGAACCTGTTTTAATACTAATATAACTTAGTAATTAATGTAAGAACATGTCTAAACATGTTCAACCTGACAGTTTTGAGATTAGGCTTGGTTCGGAACCGAAAGTCGCAAAGGTAGACTTTTGCTTTGACTTTCAGTTCTGACCCGAATTAGATTGTTTTAGATATGCATTAAGGTTCCTTTAGGACCATATTACATGTTAGTATAACCCTCTGAGATTATACAACATAGGTCCTTAATTATCCGATTCGTTTGCATGTTTCCGTTAATTGCTTAAATGTTGACCATAATGCCCTTTTGACCTTAAAACGAGATTTTTGAAAATGTGAAAGGAAAAAAAACTTTATTACTAAATTATAAACTTGTCCTAAAAATTTGACATCAGTTTGAGGTCTAGATTAGGAGTTATGCTCAATAGCGTAAATGAAAAGCTTTTTATTAATTAAACGGCGTAACTAGCATAAAGCCTATCTAAACTCAATTTTTGACACCAAACCTTTTACCCACTGATGTAATATAATATTTTGGGATTCTTAAATATTTTTATTTATTTTTAAGCTGAGCATAACATAGGGTTCTTGCCTTGATTCGGTAATTGACGAATTTTACCCTTTTTGCTTATAAAATGAGTTTTACATAACATTTTGATACCAAACTTTTTGCTACTAATTTTATATGATAAATAAAATATTTTGAACTTTATAAACTGATCAAAAACTCAGATTTCCTATTTTAACCTGAAAATCGCTTAAAACCGACTTTTACGCGTTTTAAACGCATAGTATGGGTTAAAACTATTTTTGGCATATAAGACTTAATACCTACTGATGTCTTAAGTAAATTTTTATGTTTTAACACTAAGATAAAGTTTTGAACTCAGATTTCCAGTTTTGACCTTTAAAGCTTATGTGAAATTACCAAAATGCCCCTACGGTGCATAGTTTGGTTATAAATGATAAATTTCACATATATGCATTACCCTACTGATATAACTTATTAAATTAAATATTTTTACCAATCATTTCAGACCCGAACCTCAGATTAATATTTAATCTCTTTTATAATCTTTAAAATGACAAAAATACCCCTACGGGGCTTAATTTGAGTTTAAATTCGTTTCGGGCATAATGGAAGGTATCCTACTGATATCACAACATATTTAAAGTATATTAACTTAGGAAACCTGTTCATGACTCATTTGGTTACCCGTTACGCATTTTTCGCGTTCGGTACGGTTTATGTGACTAGTTTGCATAAATTGACCGAAACGGGTCAAACCTTATCATTTTTACCTCAAAATTCAGAATGTGTTTAGTTTACCCATATTATACAAGTCTTCAAACTTGTCGGGTCTAAATCACATTCTATTCCTGTCTTCGCTTAATCATGCGTTTTGAACCGTGTATCTTCCTTTAAAACTAACCGGTCTAAGTTTAAACTTAAGTAAGACCCGTTAGGAATCTAATAGGTCATTTAAAACCTTCATTCCAGATTAGGAGCCCGGTAAAAGCTACTTGCACTCACCAATTGTTAAACGGCTGAGATAAATATTATATTTTGCTCAGGTAAATACTTTTAACTTATTTTCCCTTATACGGGTTTGGGGTACGGTATATAAAATACCGCTTGGTCGGGCATTGAATTGTTAATCATATGAAGGTTAATTTATTAAGATGGCCCGTTTAATCTGTTTTGTTTGTTTAAAGCCTTTGGGGGGTTAATGACCATGTCCCGGATATCCTTGGCATCATTCATTGAAATGGCCACGACCTAAGCACGGGGTGTAGGCATACACCTGCCGGCGCGTATATAAAAAGATATAACCGCTTGTTCGAGAATAACTCGCCGCGGGACTATATCATGTGGTGTGTCTATTAATCTTTAACCCGGTATTCAGCCCGGGCTACTGAACGTATAACAAACATGTAATTCTTTTACAAGTTTATATTTAAATAATTATCCCAAGTTATAAAGGATTATTTGTGCCTTGTGCATCTAAATCAATTTTCTTAAACTCTTTTCAAAATGAGTCGGTTAATTGTATTTACCAGTGTAAACTGACGTATTTTCAAAAGGTTGAGTGCAGATTAAATAAAGAGCCTTGCAAGCTTGATCGCTTAAAAATCTGTTGAACAATGTTTCTTTTATTTAGATTCGCCTGTGGATCGTTTTACATACCGTTTGTAATACTTATGATACTTTCATTCGGTTTGTAATATATTTTACTTTAGACTTCCGTTGTGCATTTAAACTGTGATTTTTGACTATGATGATATCAACTACGTCACGATACTCCCCACCGGGCCCACCGGTAATACGTGGAAATATCGGGGTGTGACAGGTTGGTATCAGAGCCAACATTGAGTGAATTAAACAGCAGCCTTTTGTGTTTAATCTCAATGACACAGTTTGCACATTCCTCAACTTCCGAGTCTAGACTTGAATTAGGAATAATCTCATCCTTAATAAGTATACATGGTTTTCGATATTTGTGCATTTCAGGAACATGTCGCCGAGTAAAGCTGCCATTCGTAGAAGTTCTTCAACCCCGAAGTTTAAGAGTGGTAAGCTTCGTACCACAACTCGAATAAGCATACGACCAGTGTGGAGGAAGGATCTTTTTGGACCCATTCCCAAAATCAAACCAATTGAAACCATTAACCGTGTTCTAAATTCCTTACCTGAGACTTTTAAAACTTCAATTGAGAAGCCAACATCAGAGGAGTCCATACCAACAGTCCCTGAGGCTCCCACTCTGCAGATGATACCTATGGACCCAAATGACCCATATTTCTTACCTCCAACTCTTGGAATCCCAAACTTGGATTACGCTTGTCCTGACCCTATCCGTGATCCATATTATTTACTAACCATAGAATCCTTGGATTCCACCTCTGCTAAGGTTCCTAGTGTGGAAGATTTCGACTACCCGCCAAAACCTTCAGTAACCATACCGCACACAGTGAACCAAGGAGGAGACTTTCAGGACTAAGATGAAGAAGAAACTTCTTTTGTTGTATTCCTTTTCTCTAATAGTCCTTATAAGGACATATTTATCTTTTAGTACCTGCATGGACAACGCTATTTCTTTAAAGACTCGTTTAGGCCATTGTTGTAATTTTAAAACTTTTTGAGAAGTTCCTTTTAGAGATTGTAACATATATAATATGTCCTAAAACCTCTCAATTTATGATTGCTCTGCGCTAAATATTAAAAAGGATCTTAAAGGTATAACCTAGCCTATATGTCAGTTCAGACATGGCCAAGATGGTAAAACCTATTTGAAAGATTCAAATCCTTGTTAACATCTGTAAACATGTTAACACTCCTGGAAAATGTGATTCGATAAAATCGCATAAGTCATCCTTATATTGGATTCTCCCAATTCCTGTCTCTAATTTATATAATCATCCATTAGTGATGAAAGTGCCTACGGACCATAATTAAGGTCCTTTGAGACTAAAGACATTTGTAGTCTACGACTCCCTGTCAAGAAAAGGTAATGAACTATGATTCAAGCCTTAATACCTCGATCATATAAGATCTTGGCTTATAATTTAAATTGTCCATGTGACTTGGCCTTTTGTGCCGTAATTATATTTTAATTAAATTAAGGATAATTATAATGAATATCCTGAATATATATGCTTAACAAATTAACCAATATAGTTTATTAATACCATGGTTAATAAATCATCGAGGTGACAATTCTGTTATACACCTCTAAATAAATCATTGTCATCATTTTATGTAGCAATCAAGCTACATGGCAGAGTCTGAAGAAGTCAACAGTCACCCTCTGGAAAATCATGATAACACCAGAATCAACATAGCTGGTGCAGAGCTGCAGGCATTGATAGACAATGCCGTTACTCGAGCTCTGGACAGACGAGACAATGAATCAAATGGTACTCGGAGCAAGACCCTATCCGAACCTCATTCTAAATCACACCCTAAGACTCACTCTGTGGCTCATAGTAAGCCACCTTCTAAACATCATGAGTCAAAGAAGGATGATGCTCAACACTCCTCAATCAGCATAGTGTCCCGTCTAAGAAGATCGTATTCGATCAAGAGCCACGTATTGGGGGTTGCTTCTATAAGTATTTTGCCTCCTGCAAGCCCAGGGATTTCACTGGGGAAAAAGGAGCCATTGACTGCATGACATGGCTAGACGAAATGGACACTGTGGTAGACATCAGTGGTTGTGCTGATAGGGATGTTGTGAAGTATGTGTCTCAGTCATTTAAAGGTGAAGCTCTAGCTTGGTGGAGGTTTTTGATCTAAGCTACAGGAAAGATCCCGTTGTACAATCTGACATGGGATCAGTTTGTTGCTCTCATTAAGGAGAACTACTGTCCTCAACATGAAGTTGAGAAAATCGAGACTGACTTCCTGACATTGGTTATGAAGAATTTAGACTGTCAGGCATATCTAACGAGTTTTAATACCATGTCTCGGTTGGTTCCATATTTAGTGACACCGGAACCAAAACGGATAGCCCGTTTCATTGGGGGTTTAGCCCCGGAGATCAAAGCCAGTGTGAAGGCATCCCGACCTACTACCTTTAGGTCTGTAGCTGATCTGTCACTATCTCTTACCCTTGATGCGGTCAGGCAGAGATCGCTTAGGAATTCTGATGCTTAGAAGAGAAAACATGAGGATGATAACTCACACCGTTCTGACAAGAAGCACAAAGGGAACTCTGACCACAAGAAGAGTTCAGGGTTCAAGAAAAATGACCAACAGGAGGGTGAAAAACCCAAGTGTAAGGTTTGTAAGAAACGTCATCTGGGCAAGTGCAGGTATGAATCGAGATCCCAATCGCAGCCTAGGGCTTGTGGGATCTGTAAGTCTTCTGAGCATAAGATGTTGGATTGTAAGAAAATAAAGGATGCTACCTGCTACAATTGCAACGAAAAAGGGCATATCAAGTCTAATTGCCCGAAATATGCAAAGAAACTGGAAGAAGTTATAAAGACCAATGCTAGGGTCTTTAGAATGGATGCCAAGGAAGCAGTGCAGGATGATAACGTGATAACAGGTACCTTTCTTATAAATGATGTTTATGCAAGGGTATTATTTGATTCGGGTGCGGATAAGTCGTTTGTGGATGATAAATTTTGTAAGTTATTAAATATGCCTGTCAGAACCCTGAGCATAAAATATGAAGTAGAGTTAGCTGATGGAACCATAGAATCTGGTTCAACAGTGTTAGATGGATGTTTTATATCCATTAGGAACCACTCCTTTCCGTTATCCTTGCTTCCTTTGAAATTAGCCGGTTTCGACATAGTGATTGGAATGGATTGGTTGTCTCACAACCAAGCCCAGATCGTTTGTGATAAGAAACAAGTGGTGATCAAGACTCTGTATGGTGAGCCACTTACCATACAAGGAGACACTCAGTATGGGTTGCCTAAGCAAGTGTCAATACTTAAGGCGTCAAGATGTATGAAGAATGGTTGTGTCATTTATATGGCACAAGTAACTATTGATGAACCAAAGCCCAAGATCAAAGATATTCCCATCATTTCTGAATATCCAGAAGTATTCCCTGAAGAACTACCTGGTTTACCACCAGATAGGCAAGTGGAGTTCAGAATCGACATTATACATGGAGCAACACCTGTTGCAAGAGCACCTTACCGGTTGGCCCCAACTGAGATGAAAGAGTTGAGAACTCAGTTGGATGATTTGTTGGCAAAAGGATTTATTAGGCCTAGCTCATCTCCTTGGGGAGCACCGATCCTGTTTGTGAAGAAGAAGGATGGATCGATGCGACTATGCATCGATTATCGAGAGCTTAACAAGGTCACAATAAAGAATAGATATCCATTGCCCAAGATCGAAGATCTGTTCGATCAACTGCAAGTTACTTCTCCAAGATTGATTTAAGGTCTGGTTACCATCAACTGAAGGTTAGAGATGAAGATGTGCATAAGACTGCATTCAGAACTCGCTATGGTCACTACGAGTTCTTAGTAATGCCGTTCGGGCTCACTAATGCACCAGCAGCGTTCATGGACCTCATAAATCGCGTTTGCAAACCCTACTTGGACAAGTTTGTCATCGTCTTCATTGATGACATTCTTATTTATTCAAGGAGTCAGGCTGACCATGAGAAGCACCTTCATTGTATTCTTCAACTTCTTCAACATGAGAAGCTCTACGCCAAGTTTTCAAAATGTGAATTTTGGCTTCGTGAAGTCCAATTCCTTGGACACATGGTTAGTGAGCATGGAATCCAGGTGGATCCCGCTAAGATTGAAGCCATCATGAATTGGCAAGAGCCGAAGACGCCCACAGAGATTTGCAGCTTCTTGGGTCTGGCAGGATATTACAGGCGTTTTATTGAAAATTTCTCAAGGATTGCTGCACCCCTAACCTCATTGACTCGCAAGAATATTAAGTTTGATTGGGGTCCTAAGCAACAAGAATCCTTTGATATTCTTAAACAAAGGTTAAGTAATGCTCCTGTGTTGACATTGCCTGAAGGGATTGAAGAATTGGTGGTATACTGCAACACATCACACACTGGAATGGGATGTGTGCTCATGCAGAAGGGCAAAGTTATTGCCTATGCTTCCCGACAATTAAAAGTGCACGAGAAGAATTATACCACCCACGATTTGGAGTTGGGTGCAGTTGTGTTTGCACTAAAACTTTGGAGGCATTATTTATATGGTACCAAGTGTGTGATCTATTCTGATCATAAAAGCCTTCAAAACTTGTTCAATCAGAAGGATCTGAACATGAGACAGCGTCGATGGATGGAGACACTGAATGATTATGATTGTTAAATCCGGTACCATCCAGGCAAGGCGAATGTGGTCACCGACGCATTGAGCAGAAAGGAAAGGGTTAAGCCCATTAGAATCAATGCCAAGAGCATTGAATTAAAAAACAACTTAAATGAAAGATTGTTAGCCACTCAGAAGGAAGCTGTATTAAAAGCTAACTACCCGAATGAAAAGTTGGGAGTAACTGCGGAGCAGTTATCATATGGCAAGGATGGAATTCTAGGATTAAATGGACGAATATGGGTTCCAATCTATGGAGGACTTCGGGATGTGATTCTTCAGGAAGCCCATAGCTCCAAATATTATGTCCATCCTGGTAGTGATAAGATGTACCAGGATTTGAAGGCCAATTATTGGTGGATAGGTTTGAAGAAATCTACAGCCACATATGTGGCCAAATGTCTGACGTGCGCTCAGGTTAACGCCGAGCACCAGAAGCCGTCAGGTTTGCTACAACAGTCTGAACTTCCCACCTGGAAGTGGGAAATGGTGACTATGGATTTTATCACCAAGTTACCAAAGACAAAGCGAGGAAATGATACTATTTGGGTTATAGTGGATAGATTGACTAAGTCAGCCCACTTCTTACCTATTAAGGAAACACATAGGTCAGATAAGTTAGCTCAGCTGTACGTGGACGAGATTGTATCTCTCCACGGAGTGCCACTGTCTATTATCTCTGATAGGGATACAAGATATACATCGCATTTCTGGAAAAGATTTCAGCAGTCCCTAGGCAC
This sequence comes from Helianthus tuberosus, assembly GCA_030545235.1. NCBI lineage: Eukaryota > Viridiplantae > Streptophyta > Magnoliopsida > Asterales > Asteraceae > Helianthus > Helianthus tuberosus. Next base: position 133,640,642 of record CM060430.1, on the reverse strand, counting down.
TCGATTAAACTTCAGCACTGCATATCATCCTCAGACGGATGGTCAGAGTGAGCGTACTATACAAACACTTGAAGATATGTTAAGGGCTTGTGTTATTGATCTAGGTGGAAGCTGGGATGATCATCTTCCATTAATAGAATTTTCATATAACAATAGCTATCATTCCAGTATTCAAGCTGCACCTTTTGAAGCCTTGTATGGAAGAAAGTGCAGGATGCCCGTTTGCTGGGCAGAAGTTGGAGATGTCTAACTAACTGGACCTGATATAGTCTTGGAGACGACAGATAAGATTATACAGATACGAGATCGTCTCGAACCTGCCAGGGATAGGCAGAAAAGCTACACAGACAAAAGGCGTAAACCTCTAAAGTTCGAGGTAGGTGACAAAGTTCTACTTAAGGTATCACCCTGGAAAGGGGTAATGCGTTTTGGCAAGAAAGGCAAGTTAAGCCCACGATATATAGGACCATTCGAGATCATCGAATGTGTCGGGACTGTGGCTTACAAGTTAAACCTGCCTGAAGAGCTCAGTGGAATTCATAATGTGTTTCATATCTGCAATCTAAAGAAATGTCTAACTGATGAATCACTAGTCATGCCACATACGGATGTGCATATTGATGAAAGCTTAAAGTATGTTGAAAAACCTTTGTCGATTGAGGATCGGCAGGTTAAGAAGCTTCGAAAGAAGCACGTGCCGATAGTAAAGGTTAAATGGGATACCCGTAGAGGTCCCGAGTACACGTGGGAGGTTGAGTCCACAATGAAACAGAAGTACCCTCATTTATTTCAGTAAATCTTGAGGTTGAGATTTCTTTTAAAGGGGTGAGGATGTAACACCTCGTAAAAATCACGACCAATATAATAAAGACACCTGTCATGAGCTTTAAACGTGTAATGGATGAAATATGAAGGACCAAAGTTGACAAACAAAGAAAGTATGTGTGTAAAAGGATTGAAAGTGTCAACATTTGATAAATATACCTTTCAACGACCCTACACGATGTTTATACCTTAAACGAATGAATTATAAATCATATGAAGCCGTTTGTGGAAGAAAGTGAAAGTTACAAACCGAAAGGGTTAAATGTGTCAACATGTTTAATTTATACCTATGAGTGAACTTTTAACGAACCAGAAGCTTTGTAACGATTAAATATGCTCCCAAGAATGAGTGATAAAAATTTCACAAGGTTTCGACATCGTATGAAGAAAATACGATAACATTCGTAAATAAGGGGTTAAAAGCGCCAACGTTGAAATTCAGGACTTTTCGGTGACCGTATAACAAACTGGAGACTTAACAAAGTTTGTTTATGACTTGGAGTCCTTAAAAGTCAAGTTTGAGGGTTAAAAGTGCAATAAATGAAAGTAAAAACAAGTTTAGAAGGACCAGGGACTAAAGTTGCAATTTCTGAAACTTTGTGACCAGATCTGGGCCTCATACCGGCAGCGTAAGACTCCTCTTGGAGCTTACGCGGGCCGCCTAAAACCTGCCAGCTCCCATTTTCTTGATAGCTGCCTGTTATAGCAGGTTACACCGACTTTAAAGCCTGGTTTTCGATTCTAGGGGCTTGTTTGATGGTTTATATTGGCATAGAGACACTTGGGATCATCTGAATTACCTCCTAGGTACATTTGGAATGATCTTGGAGCTCTAGAAATCCTATATAAAGGCCATAAGTTCAATTGTTCAAGTGCTCATTCACTTGCAACAACTCAAGCACTCATCTCTGGAGGTAGCTGGTCTTAGGAGAAGATTGAGAAGTGTAGAAAAGATAGCAAGGACCTTAAGTAAGAGTTTTAATCCCTGCTTAGTCCTTTTAATTAGCTTAAAAACCGAAAAGTCAAACTTATCGTAATTAAGCTTTGACTTAGTGATTAATCACTAATGGTCCAGTCATTTTTCGAATTGAAAGTGGCTATGAGTTGGTAATTATGTGGGTAATAAACCCTTAAAAGGGCACCCTCTGATTTCCACTCTAACTAGGTCAATTGTCGGGTCAAACTTTATTATAAAAAGTCAACAGAAAGCTATTTTGCAAATAAATTCATAATTAGCAATGTAGGAGCTATGGAACCTGTTTTAATACTAATATAACTTAGTAATTAATGTAAGAACATGTCTAAACATGTTCAACCCGACAGTTTTGAGATTAGGCTCGGTTCGGAACCGAAAGTCGCAAAGGTAGACTTTTGCTTTGACTTTCAGTTCTGACCCGAATTAGATTGTTTTAGATATGCCTTAAGGTTCCTTTAGGACCATATTACATGTTAGTATAACCCTCTGAGATTATACAACATAGGTCCTTAATTATCCGATTCATTTGCATGTTTTCGTTAATTGCTTAAATGTTGACCATAATGCCCTTTTGACCTTAAAACGAGATTTTTGAAAATGTGAAAGGACAAAAACCTTTATTACTAAATTATAAACTTGTCCTAAAAATTTGACATCAGATTGAGGTCTAGATTAGGAGTTATGCTCAATAGCGTAAATGAAAAGCTTTTTATTAATTAAACGACGTAATTAGCATAAAGCCTATCTAAACTCAATTTTTGACACCAAACCTTTTACCCACTGATGTAATATAATATTTTGTGATTTTTGAAGATTTTTTATTTATTTTTAAGTTGAGCATAACATAGGGTTCTTGCCTTGATTCGGTAATTGACGATTTTACCCTTTTTGCTTATAAAATGAGTTTAACATAACATTATGATACCAAACTTTTTGCTACTATTTTCATATGATAAATAAAATATTTTGAACTTTATAAACTGATCAAAAACTCAGATTTCTTATTTTAACCTGAAAATCGCTTAAAACCAACTTTTACGCGTTTTAAACGCATAGTATGGGTTAAAACTATTTTTGGCATATAAGACTTAATACCTACTGATGTCTTTAGTAAATTTTTATGTTTTAACAGTAAGATAAAGTTTTGAACTCAGATTTCCAGTTTTGACCTTTAAAGCTTATGTGAAATTACCAAAATGCCCCTACGGTGCATAGTTTGGTTATAAATAATAAATTTCACATATATGCATTATCCTACTGATATAACTTATTAAATTAAATATTTTTACTAATCATTTCAGACCTGAACTTCAGATTAATATTTAATCTCTTTTATAATCTTTAAAATGACAAAAATACCCCTACGGGGCTTTATTTGAGTTTAAATTCGTTTTGGGCATAATGGAAGGTATCCTACTGATATCACAACATATTTAAAGCATATTAACTTAGGAAACCTGTTCATGACTCATTTGGTTACCCGTTACGCATTTTTCGCGTTCGGTACGGTTTATGTGACTAGTTTGCATAAATTGACCGAAACGGGTCAAACGTTATCATTTTTACCTCAAAATCCAGAATGTGTTTAGTTTACCCATATTATACAAGTCTTCAAACTTGTCGGTTCTAAATCACATTCTATTCCGGTCTTCGCTTAATCATGCGTTTTGAACCGTGCATCTTCCTTTAAAATTAACCGGTCTAAGTTTAAACTTAAGTAAGACCCGTTAGGAATCTAATAGGTTATTTAAAACCTTCATTCCAGATTAGGAGCCCAGTAAAAGCTACTTGCACTCACCAATTGTTAAACGGCTGAGATCAATATTATATTTTGCTCAGGTAAATACTTTTAACTTATTTTCCCTTATACGGGCTTGGGGTACGGTATATAAAATACCGCTTGGTCGGGCATTGAATTGTTAATCATATGAAGGTTAATTTATTGAGATGACCCTTTTAATCTGTTTTGTAACACCCCGTGTTTCGAAAGCCAAGGTCAAAGTCAACGACCGATCGCGCGACTTGACTAGTAGTAAATTTCTTTTATGTGTTTATTTTAGCTGTATTATGTGGAGTAAGTGTAAATAATCACAATAATCGACGTGTTTTATTCGCTATTTAATCGACGTACGACTGTAAACTATAGGAAGTAACAATGCGATAAAGTCAATTAAACGGTAGTCAATCTAACTTAATCAACATCAAATCGCAATCGAATTCGCAACTCAAAAATACGCATTTTGGTTATTGTTATACGTGTGTGTGTGCCTTATGTGTTACTTGTGCATGTTATTTACGCTATGTGTGGTAATCAATCGAAACACAATCGAACTCAATCACAAACGAAACAGTATGTAATTGGTGGAGAAGAGACAGTGCAAGATATGAGTACTTGGGATTAAAAGTAATTTGACTAGGAAACTCTATCGCATCGAATCGCTCGCAATAGCAATCGAAACAGCAAAAATCGTCGCGCCGAGCACTCGAACCAGGTGCCAGCCGGCCGGATTGCCACCCGACCGGGCTGTCACTTGATCAAGGTGTCAGGCTGCCATCCGACCGAGATGACATCCGACCGGATTGCCATACGAGCGAGATGCCAACCGACCGACCCGCCCCTTTCCACTTTGGGTATCCTATAAATACCCCATGTCACTCTCATTATTTCCACTTTTGGCAAGTGACGTCCGACCAGCTCATTTTCCTCGCTTTTTCTCTGATTTCTCGCAATCCTGGTAAGATCTCGTCCGAAATCTTGTACCTCCTTGATCTACACGCACTCCTACACCTTTCTATCTTTTAAATCTTAACTTTTAACCGTGAAATCATCAAGATTCAAGGTGTTCTAGGATGACGTCATCATGTGTTCTTGAGGAACTTCATGTTTTGGCCTCAATCCACCAAGAACAACTTAGATCTAATCGATTTCCACACAAACAAACAAAGATCTTTCATAGATCTAAACATATTCACGGTGAAAAGGATTGAGAGAAGGTTTTCCAACGTTCTTTCAACTCTTTTACACTCAATGCATTTAAAACTGGTAGAATCAGAGCTTGTGCCGACTCACTACTCAATCTTGTGGTTGTATTGGTTCAAGATCCGTATTTTATCCACGAGATTATCGATTTCAGGTTAACTAAGAACTATCATCTTAAACCGGTGGACTGACCGAACTTGGGTGGTTCCTGTTCAGTCGGGTCACTAGAGCTTGGGATGGGACTCTGTTGGTTAGCACGATATCAACACGTCTCGATAACACGACAAACAATCAAAACAACCAAGTGTAAGACGAACAGAACAATCAGGACGGAGTGTCGTCCGACCGGACTACTGTCCGAACGGACAGCCATCCAAGCGACCGACTGACCGAACGACTTGCACCTTGGGTCCTACACTTAACTATTTTCCAATGATTGAAGCCTGGTTGTTGAACGAGTTGTTTCCCGACCGGACTACCATCCGAACGGACAGTCACCTGAACCATGAAACATTTGGACTTTAAACACTTAAACAATTTTCAACATGTTCAGTAACAGGGTTGCCACCCGAACGGATGGGCATCCGACCGAGTGACCACCCTGCTGTGAACTTGTTCCCACTAAGGAACCTCGCTGTCACACCCCGATTTCCACGTGTCACCGGTGGGCCCGGTGGGGGAGTATCGTGACGTGGTTGGCAACGTAATAGTCAAACAACACAATATTATTATGCACAGCGGAAGCAAATTTAAAATATGATACAACCGAATTTAATATTGTTTATCAATGTAACAATATCCGGAAGTTTATCCACAGTAGGATCGAAACAAAATAATATTAATGGTTCAACAGACTTCAGGCATCCTAAGCTTGCGAGACTTTTTATTGATGCTTAGGAGACAATCCAGCCAATTTCGTTTAGTACCTGCATTCAGTCTTTTTGGGAAAATACGTCAGTTTACACTGGTAAATACAATCAACTGACTCATTTTGGAAAATGATTTAAAATTGGTTTGGATGCACATGGCATAAACATTTTTATAACTTGGGAGAATTATTTATTATTATAATCTTGTGAACGAATTACATGTTACTTATGCGTTCACTAGCCCGGATCTTGTCCGGGTTAAAGATCAATAGACACACCACATAATTGAGTTATACACTGACAGGTGTACGCCTACACCCCGTGCTCAGGTCGTGGCCATCTCGTAAGATGATGCTAAGGATATCCGGGACATGGTCATTAACCCCCCAAAGGCTGTAAAGTAAACAAGACTGTTTAAACGAGCCGATCAAATTATTCAACTACCCACTTAATGTGGAGATTTGATGCTCGATCAAGCGGTATGCTATATACCGTAACCCAAGCCCGTATAGGGAAAATAAGTTAAAAGTATTTACCTGAGTAAGTATTAATCACAATAAGCAAAATGCACGTAGCTTTTACTGGTCCTCCTAATCTGGAACGAAGGTTTATAATAACCTATTAGAAATCTAACGGGCCTTTTATTAAGCTTAAGCTTAGACCGGCTAGTTTCAAGATACGGTTCGTACGCACGATTAAGCGAAGACCGGATAGAATGTGATTCAGACCCGATAAGTTTGAAGACTTGTTTAATATGGGTTTATTATTCACATTCAGGATTTTGAGATAAAACCGTTAAGGTTTGACCCGTTTCGGCTAATTTATGTAAACTTGTTACATAAACCGAACCGTGCGCGTAATAAGCGTAACGGGTATCCGTAAGAGCCATATACAGGTTTCCTAAGTTAATATGCTTCAAATATGTTGTGACATCAGTAAGATGCCTTTCATTATGCCCGAAACGTATTTAAACACAAACTAGGCCACGTAGGGGTAGTTTGGTCATTTAAAAGGGTATAAAAGAGTTTTAGTAACATTCTGAGTTACGGGTCTGATGTAATCAGAAAATACACTCAATTTGCTAAGTTATATCAGTAGGTTAAAGCATGTATGTGAAATTTATCATTTTTAACCAAACAATGCCCCGTAGGGGTATTTTGGTAATTTCACATAAGCCGAAAAGCTCAAAACTGAAGTCTGAGTTTATCAACCTTTGCTTACTGTTAAAACATTCTAATTTGCCTAAAATATTAGTAGGTATCAACCCGGGTATGTCCAATATAATTTTAATACATACTATGCGTTAAAAACGCTAAATAAGGCGATTAAAGGCCATTTCCGGGTTCGATACTTAAATATGATATTTTTATATTTCCAGATGGTTTAAAATAATTTATTTATCATATGTGATCAGTAGCAAAAGGTTTGGAGTCGTTTAGATATGTAAAACTCATTTTATGGCCCGTAAGGGCAAAACCGACAATTACCGGATTAAGCCTACGACTATGAGTTATGCTCAGCCTAAAATTAATTAAAAATATTTAAAAATCCCAAAATAATATATTACATCAGTGGGTATTAAGTTTGATACCAAAAAGTAGGCTTAACTAGGCTATACGCTAATTACGCCGTTTTATTAACATAAAGCTTTAAATTTGCGATATTGAGCATAACTCTTAATCTACAAGTCAAACTGATGTCAAACTTTGCATACAAGTTTATATATCATTATTTAAGGTTTCTACACTTTTACATTTTCATAAATCACGTTTTAAGGTAATAAGGGCATAACGGTCAACATATGAGCAATTAACGGAAACATGCATATTAATTGGATAACTAATGAACCAAGGTGTATAATCACAGAGGGTTGTTCTAACATGTAACCTAGTCCAATTAAAGCTCTGAGGCATTCCTAAAACATGCCTTAACGGGTCAGAACTGAAAGTCAAAGTGGAAGTCAAACTATGTGACTTTCGGTTCCGAACCGGGTCTAAACAGGAAATTGTCGTGTTGAACATGTTTAGACATGTTCTTACACTTATTACTAAGTTATAACAATGATCAAACAGGTTGTATATGGTCTATAATGTTAATTATGCATAAATGACATTTTAAGCTTCCTGTTGACTTTTTCTAAACTAGTTTGACCCGACTTTTGACCTGGTTAGAGTGGTGATCAGGGGAAACCCTTTTGAGGTTTTATTACCCACATAAATACCAATCTATAACTACTTTTAATTCGTGATATGACTGAGCCATTGATGACTAATCTCGAAGTCAAACCGTAATTACGACGGTTTGACTTTTAGCTAAAATACTAAGCTAAACTTAATTAAAGAAGGACTAGCAGACTTACAAGAGTCCAATGCACGAAAAATGATCACTTGAGGCTGCTTGATAGCTCCAGAAATGATCCAACAATGCAGGAGAAGGTGTGGGAATGTTTGTAACTAAAGAGGCTTTATATAGTGATCCAAGACACCATAAAAGCTTGACATCTTAGTCTAGCACCCATCCACAACTGATTAACACTTGTCCTAGTGCTTAGGGGGTGCCTAGGGGTCGTCCACATGTGAGAAAAACCGCTAGAATGGTCACAATCGCGCATAACAGGCTGCAGCAAGTTTTCTGGTCGCTGGGCATTTGTTGCGCACCGTAACAATTATTTGTTGCGGTGCGCAACAAATCATCAGCAGCCAAAAATCTTTGTTCCTTCATGCATTCGAAAGGGCAACCACTTGTTTCGAATTTGGGACTTGTTTTATCAATTAGGGACCTCCAAAAAGTGCTTTGTACAGACAGTATCATACCCTACCATTATGAATTGTATGCTTGTATTCCAAAAGAAAGTACCGAATTGTAAGGTTTACCGTTGGAATTTCTTCGTAGGAGTCCACCAATTAAATCATGCATCATTCAATGTTATAATTCACTGAATTTTGAACATATATTAGATGTTTTTAATATGTTTTGAGTCTTGGGATTTATAACGAGGTCGTTCAGAGGTGCAAAAGTTAACATGACGACACTTTTAAATCCTGTCAAACATTTTTATTAAATCCGAGTTTACAACGCGTTTTGTCTTACATGGCACGTGTCGTTTTATTATTTAACACGAATTTTCGAGGTGTTACATCCTCACCCCCTTAAAATAAATCTCGACCCGAGATTTACTGAAACAAATAAGGGTACTTTTCTTTCATGGTGGATTCAACCTCCCACGTGAATTCGGGACCTCTACGGGCATCCCATTTGACCTTAACAATAGGCACATGCTTCCTTCGAAGCTTCTTAACCCGTCGATCCTCAATCGACAAAGGTTTTTCAACAAATCTTAAGCTCTCATCTATATGCACATCTGTATGTGGTATAACCAGTGATTCGTCAGCGAAACACTTTTTCAGATTGCAGATGTGGAACACATTGTGAATTCCACTGAGCTCTTCTGGTAAGTTTAACTTATAGGCAACTGACCCGACACGTTCGATAACCTCGAAAGGTCCTATGTATCTCGGGCTTAGCTTGCCTTTCTTACCAAACCGCGTCACTCCTTTCCAGGGTGATACTTTAAGTAGGACTTTGTCACCTACTTCGAAGTGAAAATCCTTACGCTTAGGATCAGCGTAACTCTTCTGCCTATCCCGGGCAGCTTTGAGACGGTCACGAATCTGGACAATCTTGTCCGTTGTTTCGAACACGATCTCTGGTCCTGATAACTGGACATCTCCAACTTCCGCCCAACAAATAGGCGATCTACACTTTCTACCGTATAATGCCTCAAAAGGCGCAGCCTTGATGCTGGTGTGGTAGCTATTGTTGTAGGAGAATTCGATTAACGGTAAGTTCATATCCCAACTACCACCCAAATCGATCGCACATGCACGTAGCATGTCTTCCAACGTTTGAATAGTACGCTCACTCTGACCGTCTGTCTGAGGATGGTAAGCCGTACTAAAGTTCAAACGTGTGCCCAAAGATTGCTGGAAGCTCTTCCAAAAATGTGACGTGTACCTAGTATCTCTATCAGAGATAATAGCTACAGGTATGCCATGTAAGGCTACAATCTTATCAACGTATAACTGGGCTAACATATCGGAGCTATAAGTCTCCTTGATGGGTAAGAAATGAGCTGACTTAGTCAGTCGGTCAACTATAACCCATATCGTATCATTTCCTTTCCTTGTCTTGGGCAACTTGGTGATGAAATCCATCGTCACCATTTCCCACTTCCACGTAGGAAGTTCAGGCTGTTGTAGCAAACCTGATGGTTTTTGATGCTCGGCTTTGACTTGAGCACATGTCAAGCATTTAGCTACATGGGTGGCCACAGACTTCTTCAAGCCTTTCCACCAATAATTTGCCTTCAGATCCTGGTACATCTTATCAGCTCCAGGATGAACGGAGTATTTGGAACTATGGGCTTCCTGGAGGATAACATCTCGAAGACCTCCATAAATTGGAGCCCATATCCGTCCATTTAATCTTAAAATTCCGTCCTTGCTAAGAGTCAACTGCTCCTCAGTTACTCCTAGCTTTTCATTAGGATAGTTAGCTTCCAACACAGCTTCCTTCTCTGCAGCTAAAACCCTTTCAATCAAATTATTCTTTATCTCCATGCGCTTGGCATTGATTCGGATGGGTTTCACCCTTTCTTTCCGACTCAAGGCATCGGCGACTACATTCGCCTTGCCGGGATGGTATTTGATTTCACAATCATAATCATTTAAAGTTTCCATCCAACGGCGTTGCCTCATATTCAATTCCTTCTGATTAAACAGATGTTGGAGGCTTTTGTGATCAGAATAGATCACACATTTGACACCATAAAGATAGTGCCTCCAAAGCTTTAGTGCGAATACAACGGCACCCAGCTCCAAGTCATGGGTGGTGTAATTCTTTTCATGCACTTTCAATTGTCTTGAAGCGTAGGCAATTACCTTGCCTTTCTGCATAAGCACACACCCCATGCCAGTGTGCGAAGCATCACAATAAACCACAAAGTCTTCAATTCCGTCTGGCAGTGTCAGTACTGGGGCGTTGCTCAACTTTTGCTTCAAGATATCAAAGGATTCTTGCTGCTTAGGGCCCCAAACAAACTTAACCTTCTTCTTAGTTAAGGAGGTTAGGGGTGCAGCAATCCTTGAAAATTTTTCAATGAAACGCCTGTAATATCCTGCCAATCCCAGGAAGCTACGAATTTCAGTAGGCGTCTTTGGCTCTTGCCAGTTCATTACGGCTTCAACTTTAGCGGGATCCACCTGGATACCACGCTCACTGACCACGTGTCCAAGGAATTGGACTTCTCGTAGCCAAAATTCACATTTAGAGAATTTGGCATAGAGCTTCTCCTGATGTAGAAGTTTGAGAATACAACGAAGGTGTTTCTCATGGTCAGCTTGATTCTTCGAATAGATAAGAATGTCGTCGATGAAAACGATGACGAATTTATCTAAGTAAGGCTTGCAGACGCGATTCATGAGATCCATGAACGCGGCTGGTGCATTAGTGAGCCCAAAAGGCATCACTAGGAACTCGTAGTGACCGTAACGAGTCCTAAATGCAGTCTTGTGCACGCCTTCATCTTTGACCTTCAATTGATGGTAGCCTGACCTCAAATCAATCTTCGAGAAGTAACTTGCCCCTTGAAGCTGATCGAACAAATTGTCGATTCTGGGCAGAGGATACCTATTCTTGATCGTGACTTTATTAAGCTCGCGATAGTCGATGCACAGACGCATCGACCCATCCTTCTTCTTGACAAACAAGATTGGCGCTCCCCAAGGAGATGAACTAGGTCTAATGAAATCTTTAGCCAACAATTCATCTAGCTGCGTCCGCAACTCCTTCATTTCTGTGGGTACCAATCTGTATGGTGCTCTGGCAACTGGTGCCGCTCCGGGGATGATATCGATCCTGAATTCCACTTGTCTATCTGGTGGTAGACCAGGTAGATCTTCAGGAAACACTTCTGGGTATTCAGAAATGACAGGGATGTCTTCTATCTTCGGTTTAGGCTCATCAATAATCACTTGCGCCATGTAGATGACACACCCCTTCTTCAAACACTTGGAAGCCTTGAGCATAGTCACTTGCTCAGGTAGCCCATACTGGGTATCTCCCCGAATGGTAAGTGATTCACCAGACGGAGTCTTTACCACTACTTGTTTCATGTTACAGACGATTTGGGCCTGGTTATGAGATAACCAGTCCATACCCAGAACTATGTCAAAACCAGCCAACTTAAACGGAAGTAGAGACAGAGGAAAAGAATGGTTCTTAATGGATATAACACATCCATCTAACACAGTAGAGACGGTTTCTATGGTACCATCTGCTAACTCTACCTCATAGTTTACGCTTAAGGTTTTGACGGGTAAATTCAACAATTTACAAAACTTATGATCTACGAAAGACTTATCTGCGCCTGAATCAAAAGTACTCTTGCAAAGACATCATTTACAAGGAAAGTACCTGTTATGACATTATCGTCTTGCACAGCCTCTTTCGCGTCCATTCTGAAGACTCTGGCGTTAGTCTTCTTAGCCTCCTCAAGCTTCTTGTTGTATTTTGGGCAGTTGGTCTTGATGTGCCCCTTTTCATTGCAACGGTAGCACGTTGCGTCTTTTATCTTCTTGCAATCCAGGGTTTTGTGATCCGTGGACTTGCAAATACCACAAGCAAAGGATTTTGACTGAGTCTGAGAGTTAGACTCCAGTCTGCACTTTCCATAGTGCTGTTTCTTGCAAATTTTACACTTGGGCTTTTCACTAGAATTATGCCCATCCTTCCTCGACTCCGATCCTTTCTTGTTATCACCGTTCCCACGGTGTTTCTTGTTCGATCGTCGTGAACCATCATCATCACGCTTCCTCTTCTCAGCCTCCTTATTCCTCAGCGATCTCTGTCTGACCGCATCCAGAGTGAGGGATAAGGAAATGTCAGCTACAGATCTGAAGGTAGCTGGCCGAGAAGCTTTGACGCTTGCCTTGATTTCCGGGGCTAACCCACCGATAAATCTAGCGATTCTTTTTGGCTCCGGGGTTACCAGATAAGGTACCAACCGGGACAGCGTATTGAAGCTTGTCAGATAAGCTTGGCAGTCGAGGTTCGTCATCACCAACGATAGAAAGTCAGATTCTATCTTTTCCACCTCATGTTGAGGGCAGAAATTTTCCTTGATCAGGGCGACAAAATGATCCCATGACATATTGTACAATGGGATTTTCCCGGTGGCTTGAACTAAAGATCTCCACCATGCTAATGCTTCGCCCTTAAAGGACTGTGACACAAACTTAACCACATCCTTTTCAGCGCACCCGCTGATATCTACCACCGTCTCCATCTCGTCAAGCCATGTCATACAATCGACGGCTCCTTTCTCCCCATTAAAATCCCGGGGCTTGCAAGACACGAAGTACTTATAGGAGCAACCCTTGTTACGGGGCTCTTGATGCAGTACTATCTGCTGAGATGGGACACTTTGATGGTTGGTGGACTGACGGTCATCGCCATCTTTCTTGGGTCCATTCTTTTTGGGAGGAGGCTTGCTATGAGCCTCAGAATGTGTCTTGGGCTTTGAATGCGGTGTAGATTGGGTCCTACTTCGAGTACCACTATATTCATCATACTGCCGCTCCAAAGCCTGTGTAACAGCGCCGTCTATGATCGCTTTTAATTCAGCACCCGTTAATGTAATCTGGGCGTTCTCATTTTGCTCCCTGGATGGCTATTTATTTCATTTGAGTCAGCCATTTGAATTGAACTGTTGCAGAAAACAAGGACAATATTTTATTTGGGAGTTTATTATGGAATTACCCCTTAGGGTAACTCGTTAACCATGGTAAACAGAGACCATATTTGGTTAACTTATTAATCGTATTAATTTAGGATTTCAATTAAAATTCATCCTAATTATAAACAATAACAATATATATTAGCACATAAGGCTTAGTCACATGGACAATTTAAATTATAAGCTATGATTTCTGAGAATCAAAACTTTTAAGGTTTGAACCTAGTTCATTACCCTTATCAGACAAGGAGTCATAGCTACAACTGTCTTTTGGCTCATATGGAAGTGAGCTGGGCCCGTAGGCATCATATTACCACGTATGGTAAAATATGATCATCTTAATTGATGATCTTAACCCATGATCCAGAGATCATATAATTGGGTTTGGAATCTTCTAAAGAATCCTTATACATATAAGAATGACATGTGATTTTAACGAATCACTTCTGCCAGGAGTGTTAACATGTTTTAAGATGTTAACAGGGATTTGAATCTTTTAAACAGGTCTTACCATCTTGGCCCGGTCTTATATTTGACACGAGGCTAGGTTTCACACTTTAAGACTCTTAATTAAATAATTACATAGGCAGATTAATTTAAAAGGAATGATTTTGATTTATTTATTTCATATATAAATTATTTATGCACATAAGGCTAACATGAAATTTATAAAACCAACATTCCATTAATTTATTCAAAATATTATACACTGCCCTAAACGGGTCTTTTCAAATAGCAAACTTACCCTCGCATGGGTTAAACAAGTACTTACCCACGCAGGGGCTTAATAACACACATGCCCTTGCAGGGGCTTAGTAACATAATTGTCCACGCAGGGACTTACACAAACAATATACCCTCGTAGGGGTTTATGGAAAGATAGGCCCACGCAGGGGCTCAAAGCAAACATACCAACACACATACCCACATAGGGGCTTAACAACCAAATACACCCACGCAGGGGCTTATACAGAAAATGGAAGGATTCAATGATCCTTCTTGTTCTTCCCTTTGATCAATCCCACTAATCCTTGGAAGAAAGTCTGTCTCTCCCTACGGTCCCTGTGTACTTCCCGTTCCACCTGATCCAGCCTCTGAAGGAGTTCTTCATGCTCGGGTGGGGAGAACCTAGGTGGCTGCGATTGAGTCCTTATGATGGGCCTAAGTGGTATCTGGTACCCTTGTGTTGGGTACCCAACTCCCCATGGAGCTCCGTATGGTCCTTCTGGTTGCAGGGCATTGTAGTTAGCTGCCACCAAGTAGGGGTCGGCCTCTGCATACCCGTAGTTGTTGTGGACTGGCGGTTCGAACGGGTTATAAGCCATGGAACCTGTATAAGCTGGGATTGGGTTGTCAAAACCCATTGGCGGCGGCTGCGGCATCGCGGGGTTGGAAGGTCCACCCATTTGTGGGTCCTCCTGATGTGGTGGGTAGTGGCTGGCACTTGACTGACGTGGGGAACTGAAATGGAAGTCCCCTGGTCGTACCGACATGCGGGTACCGGTTCTCCTACGCCTTGGCGGTTGAGGAGGTGCCGGCTGAACTGGTGGCGGTGGAGGTGGTGGCGTAACTGCCACAAATCGGTGATCCTCAGAGGAATCTTGATGATGCTGCTGCTGCTGCTGTGACTGCTGCTGCTCATGAGGCGACGAGTGGTGAGAAGGTGTATAGTACCACTCGTGCTGATTAAACAGGGCTTGGAAACTGTCTGGACCACCGTAGGGTGATCCGTGAAAAGACGATCCGTCGGAGATCTCAATCGGGTGGTTTGGAGTACCACTTGCTGGCATGACGGGGTCCGTATCCTCGTCCATGTCATCCGCATTATCACCGGAGAAGTGATCGTCTGGCCCCAGTGGGTTAAAACCCACGGGTTCTTGTAAGTAATTGGCCGGATTAAATTGGCCTCGAAAGATGGGTGTGGGGTCACCATACGAATGATGAGACAGGGATCTCTGAAGTGGTATGTAGGACGGTTGAGGGTTATTGGGTTCATAAGGGTTAAGAACAGGAGGTGTTGAACTATGCGAAACCGACCGTCTGGCCGGCTCGAACAGGTTTCTCCGGTTCTCCCGAGGGTCGTCACTCTCGGTGGTGGATGGAGCTCGCCGTTGCGAAGGTCCAGCTTCATGATCGTTGGGGGCGGTGACTGGCCCCTTGCCTCGTCCTCGTCTCCTAAAGAATCTTGGCGGCATTTTTGATATTCCTGTCAATAAAGCATGAGATAACAATAACAAATATAAAATTTTAAAGGACAAAACAAAAACCCGAATAAGGTGGAATTTGTCCTATGTTATATGTCTAGACTCGAAAGTTTAGATATGTGCAATTTTGTAACTGAGATTAAACACAAAAGGCTAGTGTTTAATTCACTCATTGTTGGCTCTGATACCAACCTGTCATACCCCGATTTCCACGTGTCACCGGTGGGCCCGGTGGGGGAGTATCGTGACGTGGTTGGCAACGTAATAGTCAAACAACACAATATTATTATGCACAGCGGAAGCAAATTTAAAATATGATACAACCGAATTTAATATTGTTTATCAATGTAACAATATTCGGAAGTTTATCCACAGTAGGATCGAAACAAAATAATATTAATGGTTCAAAAGACTTCAGGCATCCTAAGCTTGCGAGACTTTTTATTGATGCTTAGGAGACAATCCAGCCAATTTCGTTTAGTACCTGCATTCAGTCTTTTTGGGAAAATACGTCAGTTTACACTGGTAAATACAATCAACTGACTCATTTTGGAAAATGATTTAAAATTGGTTTGGATGCACATGGCATAAACATTTTTATAACTTGGGAGAATTATTTATTATTATAATCTTGTGAACGAATTACATGTTACTTATGCGTTCAGTAGCCCGGATCTTGTCCGGGTTAAAGATCAATAGACACACCACATAATTGAGTTATACACTGACAGGTGTACGCCTACACCCCGTGCTCAGGTCGTGGCCATCTCGTAAGATGATGCCAAGGATATCCGGGACATGGTCATTAACCCCCCAAAGGCTGTAAAGT
The DNA here is from genome assembly GCA_030545235.1 of Helianthus tuberosus. Classification (NCBI taxonomy): domain Eukaryota; kingdom Viridiplantae; phylum Streptophyta; class Magnoliopsida; order Asterales; family Asteraceae; genus Helianthus; species Helianthus tuberosus. The sequence continues at coordinate 133,624,164 of CM060430.1, read as the reverse complement.
AAACAAGACTGTTTAAACAAGCCGATCAAATTATTCAACTACCCACTTAATGTGGAGATTTGATGCCCGATCAAGCGGTATGCTATATACCGTAACCCAAGCCCGTATAGGGAAAATAAGTTAAAAGTATTTACCTGAGTAAGTATTAATCACAATAAGCAAAATGCACGTAGCTTTTACTAGTCCTCCTAATCTGGAACGAAGGTTTATAATAACCTATTAGAATTCTAACGGGCCTTTTATTAAGCTTAAGCTTAGACCGGCTAGTTTCAAGATACGGTTCGTACGCACGATTAAGCGAAGACCGGATAGAATGTGATTCAGACCCGATAAGTTTGAAGACTTGTTTAATATGGGTTTATTATTCACATTCGGGATTTTGAGATAAAACCGTTAAGGTTTGACCCGTTTCGGCTAATTTATGTAAACTTGTTACATAAACCGAACCGTGCGCGTAATAAGCGTAACGGGTATCCGTAAGAGCCATATACAGGTTTCCTAAGTTAATATGCTTCAAATATGTTGTGACATCAGTAAGATGTCTTTCATTATGCCCGAAACGTAATTAAACACAAACTAGGCCCCGTAGGGGTAGTTTGGTCATTTAAAAGGGTATAAAAGAGTTTTAGTAACATTCTGAGTTACGGGTCTGATGTAATCAGCAAATATACTCAATTTGCTAAGTTATATCAGTAGGTTAAAGCATGTATGCGAAATTTATCATTTTTAACCAAACTATGCCCCGTAGGGGTATTTTGGTAATTTCACATAAGCCGAAAAGCTCAAAACTGAAGTCTGAGTTTATCAACCTTTCCTTACTGTTAAAACATTCTAATTTGCCTAAAATATCAGTAGGTATCAACCCGGGTATGTCCAATATAATTTTAATACATACTATGCGTTAAAAACGCTAAATAAGGCGATTAAAGGCCATTTCCGGGTTTGATACTTAAATCTGATATTTTTATATTTCCAGAAGGTTTAAAATAATTTATTTATCATATGTGATCAGTAGCAAAAGGTTTGGAGTCGTTTAGATGTGTAAAACTCATTTTATGGCCCGTAAGGGCAAAACCGACAATTACCGGATTAAGCCTACGACTATGAGTTATGCTCAGCCTAAAATTAATTAAAAATATTTAAAAATCCCAAAATAATATATTACATCAGTGGGTATTAAGTTTGATACCAAAAAGTAGGCTTAACTAGGCTATACGCTAATTACGCCGTTTTATTAACATAAAGCTTTAAATTTGCGATATTGAGCATAACTCTTAATCTACAAGTCAAACTGATGTCAAACTTTGCATACAAGTTTATATATCAGTATTTAAGGTTTCTACACTTTTACATTTTCATAAATCACGTTTTAAGGTAATAAGGGCATAACGGTCAACATATGAGCAATTAACGGAAACATGCATATTAATTGGATAACTAATGAACCAAGGTGTATAATCACAGAGGGTTGTTCTAACATGTAACCTAGTCCAATTAAAGCTCTGAGGCATTCCTAAAATATGCCTTAACGGGTCAGAACTGAAAGTCAAAGTGGAAGTCAAACTATGTGACTTTCGGTTCCGAACCGGGTCTAAACAGGAAATTGTCGGGTTGAACATGTTTAGACATGTTCTTACACTTATTACTAAGTTATAACAATGATCAAACAGGTTGTATATGGTCTATAATGTTAATTATGCATAAATGACATTTTAAGCTTCTTGTTGACTTTTTCTAAACTAGTTTGACCCGACTTTTGACCTGGTTAGAGTGGTGATCAGGGGAAACCCTTTTGAGGTTTTATTACCCACATAAATACCAATCTATAAATACTTTTAATTCGAGATATGACTGAGCCATTGATGACTAATCTCGAAGTCAAACCGTAATTACGACGGTTTGACTTTTAGCTAAAATACTAAGCTAAACTTAATTAAAGAAGGACTAGCAGACTTACAAGAGTCCAATGCACGAAAAATGATCACTTGAGGCTGCTTGATAGCTCCAGAAATGATCCAACAATGCAGGAGAAGGTGTGGGAATGTTTGTAACTAAAGAGGCTTTATATAGTGATCCAAGACACCATAAAAGCTTGACATCTTAGTCTAGCACCCATCCACAACTGATTAACACTTGTCCTAGTGCTTAGGGGGTGCCTAGGGGTCGTCCACATGTGAGAAAAACCGGCTAGAATGGTCACAATCGCGCATAACAGGCTGCAGCAAGTTTTCTGGTCGCTGGGCATTTGTTGCGCACCGTAACAATTATTTGTTGCGGTGCGCAACAAATCATCAGCAGCCAAAAATCTTTGTTCCTTCATGCATTCGAAAGGGCAACCACTTGTTTCGAAATTGGGACTTGTTTTATCAATTAGGGACCTCCAAAAAGTGCTTTGTACAGTATCATACCCTACCATTATGAATTGTATGCTTGTATTCCAAAAGAAAGTACCGAATTGTAAGGTTTACCGTTGGAATTTCTTCGTAGGAGTCCACCAATTAAATCATGCATCTTTCAATGTTATAATTCACTGAATTTTGAACATATATTAGATGTTTTTAATATGTTTTGAGTCTTGGGATTTATAACGAGGTCGTTTAGAGGTGCAAAAGTTAACATGACGACACTTTTAAATCCTGTCAAACATTTTTATTAAATCCGAGTTTACAACGCGTTTTGTCTTACATGACACGTGTGGTTTTATTATTTAACACGAATTTTCGAGGTGTTACACTCACCATTCGAGTCGCGGTCCGATCGGATGACCGTCCGTCCGACCGACCGATCCGAAAGGTAGAGATACTTCAATGTTTTCGAAATGCTACAACGAAAACTTCAAAGGTCAAGCCATCATACACAAACACATCCTTCTCATAGGAAGAAACAATCCACTCAAATACTCATCCGACCGGACTACCGTCCGACCGGATAACCATCCGAACGGATTGTCATCCGCACGAACTGGCCGTCCGATCGGATTACCATCCGATCGAACTGTTGTCTGACTCATTTGTACCTTGCATCGTTTTACGCATCGCTTATCATTGTGCTATCGTACTGTTCAGGCTAACCCTACTCTCTAGCGCTCCCTTCAATCCATCAATCGCTGTGAGTATGCTCGATCCCTTTTTGCTTTACGCACTTTTGGGTGTTACATATGTTACTTATACAAATCACCTCGAACACACTACGCAATACTTTAAACGCTAACCATTACCGTATGTTATACGTGACTTAATGAATGCTTGTTTGTTATGTTTACACATGGAATGCTGTCTACCTGCCTTAGCAATGATAGTACTATAGTTTGGACTCAGCACCCGCTCACGCGGGGGTTGTTAAGGACAATTATTTGCATGGATTACAGTGGTGATCATGTATTACGAACTGCCTCGGGCAGTCAACCCGCAGTCATTGGTATTGATAGGTTCATGTCGATAACTAACATGCCTCATTTCACTCTGTGTACGTGCTGGTTATGCGTAACGCTTTTGAACTCTATATGCTATTATCAAACTTGTATGCTCACCTTTACACTATGTGTATTGACTTTATTTTAACGTATGTGACAGGTGCTTAGGATGCTTATCTGCTAGGAAATCGGGGCTAGAATAAAGTCTTAGAGGCCAACAAATAGTTGTCTGTACAAATAAATCTGAGTTGTCGGAACAGAACTATTGCCTAGATTTTGTCTGTAATAATTTGTTTACCTTTTTGAGACATGGTGTGGGACATATTACTTTAAATTGATTGGTAATGATAAATGTTATGGAAACATCTGGACAATCTGTTTCGCTCAGTGCCATGCCCCGATGTTTCCGCCATCGGTTGGGGTGTGACATGTTTTGTTTGTTTAAAGCCTTTGGGGGGTTAATGACCATGTCCCGGATATCCTTGGCATCATTCATTGAAATGGCCACGACCTAAGCACGGGGTGTAGGCATACACATGCCGGTGCGTATATAAAAAGATATAATCGCCTGTTCGAGAATAACTCGCCGCGGGACTATATCATGTGGTGTGTCTATTAATCTTTAACCCGGTATTCATCCCGGGCTACTGAACGTATAACAAACATGTAATTCTTTTACAAGTTTATATTTAAATAATTATCTCAGGTTATAAAAGATTAGTTGTGCCTTGTGCACTTAAATCAATTTTCTTAAACTCTTTTCAAAATGAGTCGGTTAATTGTATTTACCAGTGTAAACTGACGTATTTTCAAAAGGTTAAGTGCATGTACTAAGCGAAATAGGCTGGCTACTCCAAGAGTGATTAAATAAAGAGCCTTGCAAGCTTGATCGCTTAAAAATCTGTTGAACAATGTTTCTTTTATTTTGATTCGCCTGTGGATCATTTTACATACCATTTGTAATACTTATGATACTTTCATTCGATTTGTAATATATTTTACTTTAGACTTCCGCTGTGCATTTAAACTGTGATTATTGACTATGATGATATCAACTACGTCACGATACTCCCCACCGGTAATACGTGGAAATATCGGGGTGTGACAGATAAAGCTGGAAGATGAATACAAAACAACATTCCGCACTGAATTCGGAATTTTCTATTACACAAAAATGCCCTTCGGGCTGAAAAATGCTGGCACAACCTACCAACGTTTAATGGACAAGATATTTGGTGATGACATTGGTAAACATATCGAAGTATACATTGATGATCTCGTAATCAAAAGTCCTGAAGAGGACCAAATGTTGAAGGACATAGAGAAGACGTTCAATTCTCTAAGGAGTGTAAACATGAAGCTGAATCCAGCAAAATGTTCTTTTGGCATGGAGGAAGGAAAGTTTCTGGGTTTCGTGGTCACAAACGGCGGTTTTAAAGTCAACCCTGAAAAAGTTCAAGCCATCGAACGAATGCCCTCACCGCGCACGATCAAAGAAATGCAAAGGTTAGCCGGCCGCTTAGCCACGCTTAATCGTTTTCTGTCAAACCACGCAGCAAAGTCATATCCTTTCATTATTACACTGCGCAACTGCGTCAAGAAACAAGAGTTTAAATAGACACCAGAAGCGGAAGCAGCCTTCCAGCAAATGAAAGAATGTTTGATCAAGCTTCCAACCCTAACAACTCCATTTGAAAAAGAACCACTCATTTTGTATTTGTCCTCTTCAGGCAGGGCAATTTGTTCAGTACTACTGGTGGAAAGAGATGGAGTTCAAACTCCAATCTATTACGTTAGCAGAGTACTCACTGATCCAGAAACAAGATATTCCACCATGGAAAAACCAGTGCTTGCGCTGCTTCACGCCTCCAGAAGGCTGCGCAGGTACTTCACTGGCCATGTGATCACAATACTAACTAACTTCCACATCGGCACGATCTTGCAAAAACCAGAGACATTAGGCCGCTTGGCAAAATGGGCAATCGAACTGGGAGGCCACACCATACTATACAGGCCGAGCCCAGCTATCAAGGGCCAAGTTTTAGCAGATTTCATCACAGAAGTACCAGAAGACAAGATCAAAGAGTGCGAAGCAGTTGATACTCCCATCAAAGACACATCAGATGAAATGTGGCTGTTGTTCACTAACGGAGCCTCAAATGAGGACGGCGCAGGAGCTGGTTTGCGCCTGGTCAGCCCAGAGAAACATGAGTTTACCTATGCCATCAAGTTGGTTTTCAAAAAATACCAATAACGAGGCAGAATTCGAGGCATTCTTGGCAGGCTTGTGCCTGGCCATAAAGATGGGAGCTCAAAATTTACAAGCACATGTTGACTCTCTCCTGATCGCGAGTCCAGAAGTTCAAGCAAAAGAGCTACTCCAGAGCTACTCCAGAAGTTCAAGTCATACAAGGTTGTTCATATCAACCAGTCAGAAAACAAACTAGCTAATGCGCTAAGCAAGCTTGCCTCAACAGCCTTTCAGCACCTGGCGAAGGATGTAAGAATTGAAGTTCTGAAAACCCATCAGTATTATTGTGCCAGGTCAATGTGATTGAGATAGGGCCACCTTCATGGAAGACCCCTATCATTTAGTATCTCCAAGAGGGAATTCTCCCGGAAAACAAGGCGGAAGCAAGAAAGATACAGAACAAAGCGCTGTTTTACGAAATGAACGGGGGCATTCTATACAGAAGATCTTTCTTAGGCCCACTACTACGATGCGTAGACCCCAAGACACAAGTTACCTGATCAGGAAAATACATGAAGGCATCTAAGGCATTCATGTGGGCCCGCGCATGGTAGTCGCGAAGATAATGAATGCAGGTTACTATTGGCCAAGAATGCATGTCGACGCCTTGAAGGAACTACGTAAGTGCGACTCTTGTCAGAGGCACGCGCCAAAGACCCTGCGCCCAAAAAACGATCTGATCCCCGTGTCAACACCTTGGCCTTTCCAACAGTGGGGGATAGACATGGTGGGTCCATTCCCTGAAGCCCCAGGCGCTGTAAAGTTCATAATTGTTGCCGTTGATTATTTCACCAAGTGGGTGGAGGCTAAGGCCCTTGCTTCAACTTCCGCAATGATGGTGCGAAAATTCATCTTGGAGCACATCATTTGCAGATTCGGTCTCCCACTCAAGATTGTTACTGATAACGGCACCAATTTTGCCTCAAAAGACCTCCAGGAATGGATGAAAGAGCTTAACATTGAGCACACTTTCTCTTCCATTGCGCACCCTCAAGGCTACGGTTAAGTAGAAAGTATCAATAAAAGCATTGTTGAAGGAATAAAGGCCCGTCTGGGCACCAAAAGGAGAGGCTGGGTAGATGAGCTCCCTAGCATTTTGTGGGCTCATCGAACCATGCCAAAAACAAGCACTGGCGAAACCCCTTTTAGCCTTGTCTAAGGCTCAGAGGCGGTTATCCCAGCAGAAATAGGCCTCCCCTCGCCGCGCTTATTAGCAGTCAACAAGATTGATAACAAGGCAGAGCGCCGTTTAGACTTGGACCTGCTAGAAGAACGGCGTGAAATCGCGCGAATCAAAGAGGCCAATATAAAACGCAACTGGAGAGGTACTACAATGCAAGGGTTCGCATTTGTACCTACACTCCAGGAGAATACGTTTTCAAAGACAACAAAGCTTCCAATGCTGAGCGCCCCGGAAAGCTAGCACTGAAATGGGAAGGCCCACACTTGGTACAATAGGTGCTAGGAAAAGGGGCATACAAGCTGCGCACCCTGGATGGCCACATCATCCCGCGCACGTGGAACGCACAACAACTGCGCAAATGCTACATGTGATCACCCCCGGCCATGCGCCTTTTCACTTAGCTATGTTGGCCATGCGCCTTTTATATATTTATGTTGGCCACGAGCCTTTTGATTATCTACGGCCACGCCCCTTTTCTTTTCAATTATGTATGATGGCCTTGCTCCTGTTTCCAGCTACTCAATACAAATGTTGGTTGTGCCTTATGATTTATCATCCTATGTCTTCTACGTTACAAATGCATGTTAAACTTTTGATTAGCACAAAAACACTTCAGTAAATTACGAGCTCTTGAGTTAAGCCTCCAAGGTCCTCCGCGAACACGGCGCGAGACCGGGCAATAACACTCATATACGAGCCACACTTACATTTATTCGAGCTAATTTAACCAAAGTTTCAAACAACAGTGCAATAATTGTAACTTGACAAGAATAAAAAGCAAACATAATATGTTCCATTCAAAAAAGCGCAACCGCGCAATGATTACATGTAAGACTAAAAACATGAAAACTACAAGGCATCAGCCTGCAAACACTACCACCTATTCATAGCCATCACCATCACCATCACCATCGCCGACACCGCAGGCTTCCTCCTCCTCCTCATCGGTTAACTCCACAATTTCCGTAGGGTCAAGGATGGACCTGAGCCGTGCATTCCAATCATCATGCTTTAACGATTCAGTAACCAACTCCATAACTGGCAAGGAGAGATGGTCATAAACATGTTCAGCACGAGCAAGTAGGTCATAAGCCTGATCAGATACTGAGCAATGGCGAGTATCAAACTGTTGGCCAAGCGCTTCTTCAACGTGATGAGCACATTCCAGATAACCACCACGGTGCCCAACGGCACGCGCGACATCAGTAAGCGCGGCGACAACCTCATCCAGCTCAGTAGCATTCAACACAACGTTAGTAATCTACACAACAAAAACTCATGAGAACAAAATAACAATAAAGAAGACCCAAGGCAAAAGAGGAGAAACTTACCTTGATTACCCCTCTATTGCGCATCCATTCGGACTCAGAGATAAGCGTGTCAACAATTATTTAAGTCTCAGCGTAATTGTTCTGAGCCACATTCAGGGCGGAAGTGCTGATATCACGCGCCTCCCGGCCTTCCTCTTCGCCTCCTCGGAGGTCTCAGCCTTCACCCTTTCGGCCTCCAGGTCTATCTCTAAAGATTCATTTTTTATCATGAGCCTCAAACAATCGGCGCTTAAGCTCCGCTATCTCCACATCCTTGGCAGCAAGCTCCTTGTCCTTGCGTGCATTTAACTCAGCCTGTAAACGACAACATAAGGAGTTAGAAATATTTTGATGAGGCAATGTAAGAGGAAAAAGAGTTAAGTCTATTAAACCTCAGCACGCTCTTTGTCTGCCTGAACTTCCTCAACCTTCCCTTTAAGAGTAGCAATTTGAGCCTCAATGTCGGTAATTTTGGAGTGGACAGCATACATGCACTGATTATCCTTCTTGCATACCTTCTTCCATTCAGCTCGCTCCTTTGACAAAAGTTCCTCGGCGGCTTGGAGCTTACTCTTCAGGCCCTCGCGCCCCCATTCTTCTGACTTCTTTTCCGCTTCAAAGGCGGCCTTCTCCTCAGCAAAGGTATTTTTCATCTGTTCAAAGTCTTGGGCTTGCTTCAACAAACGTTCCCGGTAATTGTCCCAATCAGCTCGCTCTTTAACCATCGTGCGCCACTCGCGCACAATTTGATGGTTGGCAGCACGGGTGTTAGCCTCCCCAACAATGTAAGCACGATACAACCCCTCATCGGTACGCGCTCTTTGCCTGTTGACCTCACCGGGAGGGAAAGAGCCCAAGTACCAATACCGACAAGCTCCGAACTCGACAAATGTATCCTTCTGTTTTAAACCCCAAACAGGTTGGTGAGGAGCATCACCACGGGCCTCTTCGGTGTAGGTCTTATAGTAAATATCCCCCAAAGTATCCTTAGGACCTATGGGAGCTTGTGGCGTCGACCCGTGGCCCCCTGCAGCTTTTTGGCCAGCGTCTCCAGCACCACCGGAACCTCCAGCACCTGCACCACCCGCAGTAGCAGCTGACCCCCCCCAGCAACAGATGTTACTTGTACGGTTTGGGTGGGGGCGTCACGCTGCGCAGGTTCAGTGGGTTTAACAACTTCAGGCTCCTTCTGCCCAATAACTTCAGCTTCTCTCCTCTTCAAGGGTTGGTCAAGCCCCGTGATGCGCACGCCCCTCCGGACCCTGCGTTTTATCTTGCTCGGTAGTAGCAGCGGTCTCGGTCTCTTTCGACTTCTCCTTCTCAATAGTAATATCGCCTGCAGGCTTCTCAACCACTTTCTCAACCTCCTTCGCACTTGTTCTTGGAGGCTTGATGATGAATTTGGTCTTCTTAGCCGCCGGCTCCTTCGGTTTCTCTACTTCAACACCCTGAGCCTTTTCAGGGGTTTTCTTCAAGGTCTCTACAAAAGTCAAGTTATCAGAAAATCTGCTAAGGAAGAGATTTAGCGAAAAACATGAACGTCATAACACTAACCTGGGGAAAACTTGTAGAGGGAGCGCAACCTGCTTTGCTTCCCTATCACAGGTTCCTCTCCAGCCTTCCGCGCTGGTTCGGCCACAGAAGCAGTCTCTTCCCTCGACCTCTTCCGGATCACCAACTTAGCAGCAGCCTCCTCATGCTCTTCTTCTTCTTCTTCTTCTTCTTCTTTATCGACTGCGATTGAGGAGGGAGTTGCGCCGGCTTCAGGGATCCTAGATCCCGCGCTTCCAGAGCTCTTAGCGCCAGCCGTGTCGCTTTTCCTCTTTTCACCTATACGGGATAAACCCTCTAGTGAGTCGCTAGTAACAACGTAATCCTCAAGGTTACTGTGTCGAAATCGAAGAGTACCTTTATCTTGAGCTGCGACAGTCGCACGGTTACTCCCGCCTTTCTTACTGGTCGCACCAGTATCAACAGTCACCTTCTTGGTCTTCTTCTTTGCAGCCTTCTTGGGTCTCTCCTCTAGGTCTATCCCCAAGTTGCGCAGCACACCTGCAAAGATGTTAGACCATGAGCTCAACTCTTCTTGCGACGAGCCCACGGACTCCTCGCTGGAAAGATACAAGATTTCCTTTCCAGCAAAAGTCACGCCGCGCAAGGGTCTCGGGTTTGGAAGTAGCGCACCTTCACTAGCAGAAGGAGGATTAGCAAAGACTCCAGCCGGGAGAAAGAGGAAGTTGCCCTTTATCTGTACATACCAGTAGGGCTCTCCAGATTCAAGCGGGCGGACGCCCATAGACCCTCCAAAGGTGGGAAAGGCCGCTTGATAAAGTTGCGCCTCTGCAACAAAAAACAGTAGTTAAAGCGCAAATATATGACAAGAAACGAAAAAGGAAATAACACATACCTTCGCCATTGAACTTAAGAACTGGTACTTCTTCACTGGTCTCTGGCCATTTGTCACTCAACTGCGCAGCAACCAACACATTTTCACCAAAAATTCGATTAGGCGTCGCAGTAAATTTCAGATACCAATCAGCTCCTTTGGGGATAGGAAGTTCCTCCTTCTCGATCGTGTCTGACTCGCGAAAGATCATAGCGATCGGCATAACTTCTTCCCTGATGAAGAAGAACTTCATTTTCCAGTCGTGAAAGCTTTTTGGAGGATTTAGCAGAATCTTCTTAGCAGAGCCTCGGTTGCTATCCCATGAGATCGGCATAGAAACTCGAAGTGCCTCAGCCTCACCATCCCTGCCGGACTCATCTGGGATAGGTGAAAGCCGTAAAAGTGCAGAATTTTCTGATAAGGAAGAAATCCTCAAACAGAGTGATATACCCCGGCGGCAACCGGAAATTTCTGATAAGGAAGAAATCCTCAAACAGAGTGATATACCCCGGCGGCACATCGGCGACAGTTTGACCTTGCCGGGGATATTGAGCAACCCACTCTGGTGGAAACTGGAAACCTCTCGTGATTTGCTCGGATAAGCCATGATCCCATTTGAGAACAGGGACTGGACCTTCTTCGACTTGGGTTTCTTCTTCAGCCATATGTTTGAACGAGAAATCAGATAAAGATATTCTAAGTTTTCTGGAAAAACTTGAAGATCTGCTATAAAATCTTTGAAGAGTTGAAGAAGTTTTGAAGATTTGAGAGAGAATAGAGAAAGCAGACAAAGGATTATGCACATCCTCTCTCCTATCGTCGGATATATATACCCATCGCATTTAATGCGATGGGTAAACGTGCCGAGATCACCGTGCGCGTAACCAATTACAAGGCGACATGTAAGGCGGGATTACCAGAGCGACGGTTACCACGCGCGCGTGGTACTCACTAGCCTGACAAAAGGGGAACCGTCAGTGACCGTATGATGATCACCGTCGCCATCAACGACATTTGCACCAACGTGTCAGAATTTCAAATTTCGAGAGTTTTCCCGCTCAATTTCAATACAACTTCATGAAGAAGTTAGCTAAGACCGCGCCGCACTCATCATGACCCAATGAGCTCGCGCGCTAAGCCTCAATGAAACATCCCTCAATAAACGGTCTGGTAGCCGCGCTGTAATAATTGGCAACCACCTATACACGCGCCGCCTACTAAGACCCAACAAGCAGTTTAAAAGGCAACACTTTCTTTTTCTAAGTCCAGAGCTCCAACCATACACTACGTGTATGGAAGCAGCACTGGACTGGGGGACTTAAAGGAGTATGGTCCCAAAAAGTCGTGCGGACAGATCAGGTCGCGCACTGAACCATACTCCTTATTCCATAAACTGAGTATTCTGCATACCCTGCGCGGGATACCTTGCCAACAAAAAGACCGCGCACGAGGTGTAAGCAAGACAAGGTTCGTTTATACCCTTAACATCCTGAATAAGAGCCCTCGACTCCTACAAGGTCGCACTGGCTAGTTGTGAACACAACAAGGCCGCGCAAGAACCAGACCGCAAGGCCACTCCAGGAAGTATCAAAGGTACAAGTGGCAGAAAAGCGAGCCAATCAGCGTCCAACAGGCTGTACCATATCGTGCTCCACGATTAACAATCGTGCAGGAGACCAAAGGTACACAAGGACGCCTACGTGGCACCAATCAGGGGGCAGCGACAACTGCCCCATGATCTCCACTCACCTGCTGATATCAGAAGGGTGACAGGGACGACGACTGGGACACGTGGTTCCAATCAAGGTGCGCCAGCACCGGAATCTTCTAGAAGCCACTAACGGTTGATACCAGTGAGACAAGGAGGATATTTCTTGTCGTCACCCTCCGGCCTAAGGCCCATCAGCCCATATCCTCTTTCACCACTCCGGCTATAAATAGGGACCTTCATACCACAGGTTAAATACTTCGTTCTCTTTACTCTCGCTCTTAACACACACTTAATTGTCCTCAAAATGGTTACTTATTCTCACGCCGGAGCCTGGTTAAGAGGGAAACCCCCATATTCCCCTCTTAACGAGCTAACGGTGTTGCTGTTTTGCAGGAAGAAGAGATCACATTGGAGCTTAGAAAAGATTTAAGAAGATTAACCCTCATGTTTGAAACATAAACCACCTAATTAACCTAAAATTAGATACGTGTTTCTTCAGAATCTATTTTTTATGGAACCCTGACCCCTCATTATCTTAAATGTTGCTCAGGGGCGGACCCACCACCAAGCCAAGGTGGGCGGACGCACCCCCGAGAAAAAAAATTTAGTGTAATTTTCCGAAGAAAATCCCGTCCGCATCCCTTGGAATTTTTCGTCCGCACCCCGTGGAATTTTTCATCCGCACCCCGTGGAATTTTTCGGTCGCACCCCTTGGAATTTTTCATCCGCACCCCTTGGGTAAAAAAATATTATGGATTTATATTATAATTTTTTTTAGTAAAGTCTGATTTTTTATAAAAAAAACTACCATTATACTACTTAAACCCAAACCAAAGCTTAACCCATTAGTCCATTAGTCCATATCCATTATCCAATACCCAACAATAAACAAAAGCCCAATAGTCCATTAGTCAATACCCAACAATAAACATTAACAATTTGCCCAAAAACCCCTTCAATATCCTCCCGCCCTTCTGTTTCTGTTCCACGACATCCTGCCCAGCGACTTCATCACCAAGCCAGCAGCAAAAGCAGCCAGCGACAGTCAAAATTCCGGCCAGAAACTGACCGGAATCCGGCCAGGCAGCAGCAACACAGCAGCGACATCATCAAGGTTAGTTTTTTGTTTTTTTTTAATGATTTTACTTGATGATTTACTGCCATAGATGATTTTTATGATGGTTTTTTTGATGATTTTACGTGATGATTTACTGCCGTAGATGATTTTTTTGATGATTATGTTATTTAGATGATTTTTAGGGGTGATTAAACAATTCTAGGGCTTGATGATTATGTTATTTAGATGATTTTTAGGGGTGATTTTTAGATGATTTTTGGAACGATGAATTTATGGTCATGGATGATGGATCAATATGATTGTGATAGGAAACATGAGTAGAGACGTTATGGCGCGAACTAATTGATTTGGATACTCTTCCTTCGGAATCCGACCCGACCCGATACAACCGATATTTTTACAAAGTTTGACGTGTTTGCCAAATATATAAATTTAGTTTGATGTTCTTTTGACTTACATGACCCGACCCGACCCGATACAACCGATTTTTTTACTTATGTACCTAGGGGCCTAAAATTTTTAAAAATCTTCCGCATCCCCATGGAAAAAAATCCTGGGTCCGCCACTGATGTTGCTTCAGCGTAAGCTCTACCATTGTAGAAACCACCCTCTTTCCATGTTTATTAACATCCACATCTCCACTTAAGATAAGCAAAACCTGTTTTTCAAAACTGCTAGGTCTAGTAAGTTCTTGAATCATGCAAAACTGAAGTGAACGCACATTTTAGTTTGTATTTTAACTACATTGCATCATATCAAGCAAGCAACTACTATAGTCTTTTCAACTATCACAATTGTACTCTCCATTGTTTGTGAGATAAGATCTAATTGCCACATTGCTCCATCCATTTCTCGGTGGTTGTGCATTGGAATCCATTCATTTTTCTTCATAACACCACCCATAGGGAGTTTTTTGGTTTTTTCCCTAAAAAACGCCCAACCACACCACATGACCGCCCCCGGGGGTGCTTTTTTGAAAATAAATGGAGGAGCGTGCTTTTTTAAACGCCTTCTTCTTTTTGTTCGGCCAATAACATTTTTTTATGGTTTTTATTTTTATTTTTTATTTAATTCTATTAGAATATCTAATCATTGAAAGATTTCAAGCCCCACTACACATCTTTTTAACATAATGCCCCATAATGCACATATGTTAACTGAACCGCCACATGGCGCAAAACGCACTAAACATGGTTTAAGAGTTTTTAGGCTAAATTTCATATATCATCATATAAGATAAGATTAATTTAAAACTTTCAAAAAAAAAAAAAAAATTAAGGGCGAAACGTATTCATTTATACATGACAAATTCACGTGCCGTTGCTTTATTTGCGTTATATTCATCCACAACTCACAAGCTTCTTGATTTTAAGTACCTTTGGAGATTGTGACTCCTGAACAAAATACACACTTCCTTTAATGAAATATAGGTATCATAGGTAACTTATGGTCAGATTCAAATAAAAATGCATGTAACTTATGATGTTCTTTAGAGCTATCGATGTCTTGTGATATCAATAGATTAATTTCTGAGAACCGTTAATTAATTGAATAAATTTGAAATATATTGTCTTAGTCTTATAGTTAATTGCGGAGATTTTCTTTTAGTCAATTTCACATATTTAAGAATCATTGTTCAAAAGAAAGAAAGGAAAGAGAAGGGAGCATCCTCATTTGTCTTTAATCATATACATCACACCCCTTTCATCATTCACCACCGTTTTGTAAAATCCAGGATGAAATTGTATGGTAAATCGTATCAAAACGTATAGTATGGTATTTGAAAAAAATAGTTTTTTTTTTATTGGAATGGATATTGAGCACTTGGGTCTGTTAGGGTTTACCTGTAACTTTTTTTAGTCTAATGCATAAACCATAAAATTAAGGGGACTCAAGTTGATCACACTCATAAACCATTGGGATACAAATTGTACTTTACTCACAAATCAGTTATTAACCTAAGTTGCTTATGTTACATGATGACTTGATTAAATATGGTACAGATATGGACATATTGATACCATTCAATATGTTGCTTGACAAATAATTAAAAATATTATAATACTTTTAATCTTAAATATGGCATTGATTTACCATTTCTACTCTAGCCATTAATTAGACTAGAAGGTATGGGGCTCGTCCCTATGCCCGTCCCCGTTTCGCCGCCCCAGTCACCCCACCCCCTTGCTCCGGCGCCGGGCCAGGCCAGTCATCTCCGTCCGTTGGAAGCCGTTCTCGCCGTCCCTCACTCCCACACACACCTATACATACATATATATAAAGGGGTTCATCCCCCATCTCCTTTAAGCCCCCGCTTACGTGACGGGGACGTGGCGGCCCATCGCTTGGGGATGAGACTCACCATACCTTCCAGCCTTAGCAGCTATAGAGACCGACAACCCTATCATTTATATCTCCTTTCCAAGCTCCAAGTACACCCACACCCTACATTTATTGGTTCACAACCCCTTAAAACCTTCTACTTTCCTCTCTAAGCTTACATAAATTTCTCATACAACTCTAGAGAGAGAGAGAGAAAATGAAGACACATTTAGCATTATCTATCTTTCTTATTGCTCTGTTGATACAAAACCACAACACTTTTCTTGAAACTGAGGCAGTAAGAACCACAAATGGTGGATTCATTACAACAAGGGGGGTGCATTTCATGTTAAATGGTAGCCCTTATTATGCAAATGGCTTTAATGCTTATTGGTTGATGGTTTTAGCCTCAGACCCTTCTCAAAGATCCAAAGTTACAGCAGCCTTTCAAGATGCATCTTCCCATGGCCTCTCTATTGCAAGAACTTGGGCTTTTAGTGATGGTGGTGTCACTCCTTTACAATACTCCCCTGGTTCTTACAATGAGCAAATGTTCAAGGTACATCATTTTTTATGCATTTTTCTGCTTATTTATGATCATCATATCTTGGTTTTTCAAAAAAATATTTGAAAGAATGTTCTTTCTTGGTGGGTATGAGGGTGATGCCATTTTCTTGAATTTTAAAGATTTTTTTTTATGGGTGGGTATAAGAGTGATGGCATTTTTTTTTTTTTTTGAATTTTCAAGCTTTGTTTTAAAAATATGTTTTTTTATTGGTGGGTATGAGGGTGATGACATTTATTTGAATTTTAAAAATTTGCTTTTACTGGTGGGTATGAGAGTGATGGCATTTTTTGAATTTTCAATATTTTCTTGAAAAAATGTGTTTTTTATTGGTGGGTATGAGAGTGATGGCATTTTCTCGAATTTTCAAAATTTTCTGGAAAAAAAATATGTTTTTTTATTGGTGGGTATGTGGGTGATGACATTTTCTTGATCTTGTTGTTGTGGGGTTTGAAAAGGGGTTAGATTTTGTGGTGGCTGAAGCAAGAAGATTTGGGATCAAGCTAATTTTGAGTATGGTAAACAATTATGAAAATATGGGTGGCAAAAAGCAGTATGTGAATTGGGCTAGAAGTCAAGGCCAGTACTTAACATCTGATGATGATTTCTTTACAAACCCTGTTGCTAAGGGGTTCTACAAGAACCATGTGAAGGTGCAGAACTTACTTATTATCCTAAAAAAACTTACTTTCTTTTTAATTTTTTTTTTAAAATCATTTTCTCATTTTTTTGTTATTATGTAGACTGTACTCAATAGGTACAATACAATCACTGGAGTTGTGTACAAAAATGACCCTACAATCATGGCTTGGGAGCTTATGAATGAGCCCAGATGCACTTCTGATACATCAGGAAGAACTATTCAGGTTCTTGTTTGACTTTTGTGTTAATCTTGTTATTGACTTATTGACATTGATTTTTGGAAACAAATAAGTCAAATGATGAAGAATTAGTAAAGTAAAAAAAGGGTTTCAAATTAATTCATGTTATAAGAAGTATATAATACGTAAATACAACAACTAGTCAAGTTTTTAGCAATTAAAAGGAAAAAAAATTAGCCAATTTAAGATTCAGGAAAATGAAAGATGCATGATGCATCTTTAGTTTCTAGCCACAAGTTCCTGGTGTTGCTCTGTCTTGAAAATAATTTCCTTGAACCACGTCATTGGGTGGCATGGCACCAATGGTCACACAACACCGACAATTGATTACAGATCTCACATGTCCTGAAATCAACAAAACTCACACATAACATGTTGTTTTGTCTCCTAACATATGTTCTTACAAAGTTCAAAAAAATGTCACTTTCTTCAATTTTCTTTCTTTCTAATTACATGTTAATGTAACAAAATTACCGATAATTACAAAACAAGTAGTTAAGATGATTCACATTTTATTTCTAAATTCTAATTACATTTTATCTCATGATCAGGCCTGGATTACAGAAATGGCTGCACATGTGAAATCGATAGACGGAAACCACTTGCTAGAAGCAGGGCTCGAGGGGTTTTACAGCAAAACCGGTCGCCAGAATCCTGGTTTCGACGTTGGAACCGATTTTATCTCAAACAACCAAATTCCTGGCATCGATTTCGCCACTCTCCACTCGTATCCAGACCAATGGTAATTTCCCATTTTACCTTCAACTTACGGCGAATGTAATTGTCTCGAATAACTCGTAACCAGATCTGTTTATATAGAGAGATTACAATAAAAAATGAGACCGATAAACCTAACTCAACAATGAGATAATAAAGTAGAGTTAAGTTCACGTACAAACAGTCTTATCGTACAAAACGTATGAAATACATGAAAAAAAAAAACGTGATGGCATTTTCGTAATTTTTTGCTCGTAGGGTAATTATCAAAATTACTCTACAAATGATCTTGTAGGGTAATTTTGTAAAAAGTTCTTGTAGGTTAATTTTGAAACTTGCAGAGTAATTTTGATACACTTGTAGAGTAATTACGATACTCTACAAAATTATTCTACAAGATCAAAATTACTATACAAGATCATTTGTAGAGTAATTATGATACTCTACCAAATTACTCTACAAGATCAAAATTACCCTACAAGAACATTTTACAAAATTACCTACAAGATCATTTGTAGGGTAATTTTGATAATTACTCTACGAGTAAATAATTACGAAAATGTCACCGTGTTTTTTTTTTTTTACCTTTTCACCCTATTCGTACGCTTTGTATGATAAGGGTATTTGTATTTGATCTTTCGTCTAATAAAATAATATCATAATGTTCAAAAGGGTTAACAAGCAATTGGCAATAGGTGCGTTAAGCATACAGGGGTACGTTTAGCCTGACCCTATTCAAAACAGATATAAAATAATTGCTAACACACTAATTACAAATAGTTGATAAATCAAATAACAATAACTATAACAGATAATAAACTCGGCTAACATTCATTCATTCATACTAAGCAACTTATCAATCTACTACTGAACCAGGTTAACAAGCTATGATGATCAAACTCAGCTGAATTTCCTGAGCAATTGGCTAAGAACCCACATTTATGATGCCCAATACGTCCTCAAGAAACCATTACTCTTGACCGAATTTGGAAAATCGGCTAAAGATCCGAACTTTAGCTCGTACCAAAGAGACCAACTGTATAACTTGGTCTACAATAACATATATCTTTCAGCTAAACACGGTGGAGCTGCAGCCGGCGGGCTGTTCTGGCAGCTCCTAGCCGAAGGAATGGACTCGTTTGGTGATGGGTATGACGTAGTTCTGAGCCGAGCGACCTCAACGGCTGATATTATTGGCCAGCAGGGGCGCCGGCTTTACCAGGTTAGAAAAATATTCGCTAGGATGAGAAACGTGCAGAGGTGGAAGAGGGCTAAAGCCGCTAGGCGGGCCCAATGGCTCGCTTGGAAACGAGGCGTGAAGCCGATTGGAAACTAACGATAACAGGTGACTTTTGGTTTTTGTTATAAAAACCCGTGAGGCATAATTTATAATTGATCTCATAAAATAGTTTGGGTTTGTTTGCCGTTCAAAAAAATATATATATACGTTTGTGTTGTTCTCTCTTAGAGATGCAAAATGTACATCCAGGAGGGTGGTTTTGAATCTTGTACTAGTGACATCGAAGATGGAAACTTTATGTTTGTTTGAAATTAATTAATATGTTGTAATTCGTGTTTGTTGGTATTTTTAGTTTATCAACATATATATGTAATGTAACTGAATTTGCAAATTTAATATTAAAAGATTTCGTGTTGTTATGATACTTTCAGAACTTTGAGATATAGTTGAATGTTTATTTATAACTAAAGCTAAGGGTTACGGTAGTTGTACAGATATAGTAACCCATATAGTGGAGGGTTTAAATATAAATGAAAACACAAAACCAAACGGATGGTTTGGACTAGGCTCGGGTGTTCTTATTGTAACCATTATTCTGCGTAAGATTAAGTATTTTTTTTTTAAGTATAAGTGAGAGTGGGAATAATGAGAATGAGATGATTTCACCCGTAGAGAAGTGTGGTATTTATAGCTGGGATGGTGAGAAGGTATTGGACGAGATGTCGTTTTCAGGATATCCCTATTGTCCCCTCCACACTGGCAATGATAACTGAGGAGGGTGTGTAATCGCGGAACGTCATTGGATAAACGTCGACGTTGGGATGTACTTGTGGTCTCTTCTCTGATCACCGTTAGTGGAGGCCAGGAGGAACAGGATTCCACCGGGACGTGATTGGCCAGACGTCGTTATCGACTGTCCTTTTTGTCTCTTATGTGATAACCTCCATCGAGCTTTCATGATTGGAGGTTTAATTTCTTTTATATTTGTTCTGATGTAACTCCTGTGACCATGAGCTTCCGTCGCTAAGATCGGAGACCCAAATCTTATTGCGTATGAGAAGACACGTTGGTTTGACTTGTTGACAGTTGACACAGCGCCCTGTGCCCATCAATGCGATCAAGGAGGCAGCGTTGGTGATGGTTGGGATGACCCGGTTGTGGGATAAACCTGACAAGTGTCCCATTTATACTCTTGATGATAAAGGTATGTTGTTCGCAGATGTGTATACTTGTTTTCCCTTTCTTCCTTTTGTTTTATAACGATAGAGGTGTTTTTTTGCGGAGACGAAAACTGTGTATATGACAATGTTTGAGGATGCCCATCGGAAGATGACGAACCGCAAGCTCAAGGATGGAGATAAAAATGTGTTTTCATTTTAAGCTTCGCTATGAGTGAGATGTGACAACTTGCAAACCATTATTGAATATTGACGCTTATTAGTATTGATTGATGACCACCATTAAGTCATTTAAAACCTAAATAACCTAGGTAGTTACAGTAAGTAGGGTATTGTATCCACGATGAACACATGATTAGTATTATAGGTCTTGTTTGATTATATAATCAAATGCAAGAACAATTACACCAAAACGAATACAAAGATATAAACATAGCTTATCTCGATCCTACCTGATCATGATCAATGTACTTACACACCAACCATCCGATCCTTGCTTAAACTAACTAGGGTATACTGGGCACGATCAGGTGACATACCATAAACTTGATTAAATGAATACAAATCACATGCATATGATTGAAACTTGATTAAATGGTCTTATACAAATCTCACTCAAGTAAGTAGGATTCCAACTTTCTAACAAGATATTTGATAAAAGTATTCGAATATTTACATATACATTACCTAGTGATCAATTTTATAAACGAATCATAGCAAACCGCACATCTAAGGTTCTTGTGCGAGTTTTTAACCAAATTTTGCACAAACATAAATTAACATCTAACTAAGATATATATGAAAAAAAACATTGACGAGCCGACATTTATTTGACATGTAAGTTCGTCTTACACAGATGTAAATTTGGTTTACAAAACTGATGACGTCACCAGTTTGAGAACGTTACGACTGTGTAAATTTGTTTTACACTAATGTAAGAAGTTGTATACAAAACTTTTTTTCTGAAAAAGTTACATAAAAGTAACAGATTCCGTCAAATTTTTTTAAACTTCTTTTTCAAAGAGTTCTTAAGTTCTCACAACTCGATGGGAGTTCTGATTTTAATACTTCCCTGTATATATAACGTGTAAAAAAATATTGTATTATTGTTTAAAAGTGAGGAGACACCGAAGAATTACATGAGTCCAAAATGAATTTCATTTATTAGTATAGAAAGATATAATATTAGTTTAAAAATGAGCTAAGGTTAACTTGATCTTTTCAGAAAAAATAACTGAAAATTTGGATGGAGTTAATGGATTGGACCAAAATTATATATGCTATAAATATGCTATTTTGTCAATATTAAACAACTTTAGCCCCTCAACTTTAATAATAAATAAGAGTTAAATGCCATTTTAGTCCCTGTGGTTTAGACCATTTTGCAAGTTTAGTCCAAAGGTTTCGTTTTTAACACGTGGGTCCAAAAAAGTTTCACAGTTGCCATTTTAGTCCACTTGGTTAACTTCATCCATTTTTTCTGTTAACGAGAAGGCCAATTCGGTCATTTTGTATGTCATTCTGTTAACTAAAAGGGCAATTCAGCCATATAAAATGACCGAATTGGCCTTCTCGTTAACAGAAAAAATGGATGAAGTTAACCCAGTGGACTAAAATGGCAACTGTGAAACCTTTTTGGACCCACAGGTTAAAAATGAAACCTTTGGATTAAACTAGCAAAATGGCCCAAACCACAGGGACTAAAATGGCATTTAACTCAATAAATAATTTTAGCCTCTCAACTTTAATAATGACATGTTTATCCCCCCTCAACTTTAATAATGACATATTTAGCCTCTTAACGAAAACAACTTTTGCCCGTTAACTTTAATAATAAACAACTTTAGCCTCTCAACTTTAATAATGACATATTTAGCCCCTCAATATTGATAGCTAGTAATGGAACCCGCGCTTCGCTGCGGTTTGACTAGTTAGGAGTCAAGTGGCTATCTATTGCGAAATACTATCTACCAAAAACAATAATCAGTTCGTGTATATCCTTATCTCTAAGAAAAAAAATTATGACGAAAGCTTTAATAAATATGAGTATGACCTTTATATGTTATTGCGCACCAAATGAAAATAGCAACAATGATAAAGTAGAATGTAAAAAGTAAAACTGAAGCGGAAAAAAAAACGATGAATTCCATAGAAACACGTAGTGTCGATAAAAAGACAATACTCTAGTCTTTAAGAGATTTTATAATCTTATAACTTAAAAAGGCAAACAAAATTAACAATAAGAAAGCTTCAACTAACTCGTTGTGGCGCATTAAACTTTAATAATAAATATAATGTATTCAAAACTAAAAGAGAAATCATAAAAAATATTTAGAGAATCATGTATTGTATTTCTCTAAAAATAATTATATAGCTTTTCTCTTATTTTAATCAAATCATATAAAATGACTGGTATATTGAGAGAAAATGAAAAGAGAAAAATGGAATAAGATAATAGCATAATATTAATTGTTTTATATACTTACATGATGATTAGTTTATCTTAGATTAAACATTAATAATATATTATAATTAGTATATAGACAATAATACAAAGGAAATAACTAATAAGAGTTAAAATAACCCAAAAGAAAAATAAGTAAAGTTAATAATACTAAAAAATAGCAAATGGGAGATTGCCATCTTGTAGTTACTGTACATCTCCCTTAAAAATCTAAGATATAGAATTACATATTTAGCCCCTTTACTACATCAATGATCAAACAACTTTAGCCCCTCAACTTTAATAATAAACAACTTTACTACCTCAACTTTAATAATGACATGTTTAGCCCCTAACCAAAACAACTTTAGCTCTTCAACTTTATCAATAAACAACTTTAGCCTCTTAACTTTAATAATGACATGTTTAACCACTTAACTAAAACATCAAACTACTTTAACTCTTGCGATTTGCTTATTTTTATCTATGTTTCGAACCCGCTACAGAGCGCGGATGATAACCCGCTGGTTGATATAAAAACCAAACTATCGAATTAAGAAAGTCAAAAAAGATCTTTTAAACTGAGATATATTTAAGCAAACCACAAGAAAAAAAAATAGTATTTAACTCTTCTTTTTAATTCATTTTCGGTCTAGTAGCTCCATCAAAAGCCCAATTAATATTTAGTTGCCATCCATTCACTTCTTTCTTATTAGAAAATTGCAGCCCATAATTGCCCATCTATTCTTTTTCCACAATTAAATTTATCTCAGCCCAATAATTAATCTTATCTTTTAATTTATATCTCAACCCACGAATTAAATTTTTTGAAACGCAAGTCCACTGTTGGTTTCCAATTTCCTTTTTAAATACAGTGATTACAATATCAAGCTAACTCAATTAATCCCCATTTATATTGCTAGCTAAATAGTAATCACCAAACTGTTTTCAAAATAATTTGAAGTTGAGACTTTTTACCATATACTTGTTTTCTTTTACTATAAATATAACATTTCTTTTTCCTCATTTTGAAACTTAAAAAATATAAAAACAATAAATATAATATAATTTATAATAATAACATTGATGCATTTATAAAATAGTTAATATCCAATGGCTTGTATATATAAAATGTAAGATTAAATATATTATGTAACAATATTTAATCTATAGCCATTATAATCATTTACATAATAAAGATCAAAATATATAATAACCTATTAAATAATTAGTTGGTAATTGTTGATGGACCATATTACCCTTATTAACTAATTGGGTTTCCTCCTGGGTGCTTATATAAGGAGAATTATGTGGAGGTTAAAGGGTTACTCAGTTACACAATTAGACACACCCTATTAGCATAACATCATAATTTCGACCTCCTCTTCTAACCGATACCCTTTTCGGTTTTCTAAGTTCCCATCATCAGTCAGCACCCTAAGGAGGAACCAGATCACGATGACAAGCATGTCGAATTCCATAACTGGATTCTCCACTGTACTGTCTGCTGTAACAGGTATGTATTTTACTGTTTTCCCTCATGTATAAACAGAACTGAATCAACATAAAATGCACTGATCAAGTATCTTCATCACATATTAACATACTATATGTTGGAATTAATCAACACTCTTGTTCTAATAATGGAACTCATGGGGTCGGTTTTATGTGTAGGGAAGGAAAAAGACATAACTAACATGATATGCGAAAAAACTGTGTTTCATGATTATAGGTGACGAATACACCTCTGAAATAGCGTGTGCAGTATCCACAATGTCAATTGACGACGCCCCTTCAACAATAGGATAGGGACAGTAATGACACTAGTCACCAACATCATATAAACAACCTAGATTCCTAGAATGTTGTTATATGTGAGGTAACTAACTTTTTATATATAAAGGTAAAAGTATGACCAAGATCTGTTTTTTAATGAATAAAGTACACAAGATGATGTATATTAACAACATTCTTCTTTGCACTAGACATATCTAGGCCAATTGCACAGTTTAACAAACAACTGGCATGTAATCGCGTATCATGTTATTTGTATATCTACATTCATCAACAATCATCTTTTGTCAAGACGATATTAACGCCAAGAACAAGAGCCTCTCATCTCATCCACAAAACCGAGTTATATATCATCTCATCGCAGGTGCAAAACCATAAGACCGAAAAAATAGACCCCACCACCAAACCCGCAACCACTTGGCAAGTTGTGTGATAACATAGTAGAACACGAAGCCACGACTACATGAAAATGCAATACAACATTAGGAAAAATCAGTGATGTGCTATATATAAAGAGCTTAGGAGATATCAGATATGTATACATACAAAATATACACCAATTGCGATAACGAGAACAATGAGCATGATCGAAAGTCCATTTAATCCCAGCCATCTAATAACTGTGTCAAGAATAAAATCTAAGTTAACAACTTTACAATCAGGAACCAATTACAAAAACAATGTTTTTGACTAGGGATAGCTAACAAATTAACTCAAACCCGGCAGGCAAACCCGCAACCCGAAACATTCAGGATAGGAAATGAGATGGGTATTTAAGTATGAGACCGGGTATGAGATTAATATAAAAAAATTTCAAGGGTATGGGACGAGTATGGAATTACGATACTCGACGCAACTACCTAAAATATACATACCTGTTTACCCTAAACCATACCCGTAAACATTTTCTTATTATTTTTATTTACTAATGTTTAGTTATTAAATTTTTAGTTTCTTGGGTAACAAAAGATAAATAAAATTAAAATAGTAAAAAATTGCATTTGGTAAGCCTAACAAGTAATTTTTAACAAACTAACGTGATAATCCATACCCGACATGTAGTTACCCAACACATACCGAAAGGTATTGGGCCGGGCATGGGACTGGATTACCAATACCCGTCCCATTGTCCATCCCTTATATTTTAAGAGGGGTAAAGATGCATACTTGAAAGAATGAAGAATATGGCAGCAAATGAAATTGATTGAGCATGTGTAGATGGCATTCCAGGGCCAGAACACACTTCAGAAACAGGTCTCTCCTGGTTTAATATCTGCTTCAAAGTGAAAGATAATAGAACATTCAAAACAGAACCCACGAAAGCCGACAGCGCCAGATCATCTTGTCTCAATAGAATCACCCCATAATATGTTACAGCAACACACCAAATGCTCTGCAATCAAAATCAAGAAACCATAATTACTTAAACCAACTCATGCTTGAAAGATATACCAAAATGCACATCAGTTGTTTGTTATAAAAAAAAATGTTACACTAATAAAAAAGTTATAATGTTATAAAAGATAGATAACAAATATAAACATAATGATGAGAAGGAAACAGGAATACCAACCGAACGATTAAGAACAAAGTGCACACAAGATGTTCGACGATTAGACTCACTGCCACTATCAATCAAAACTTCCTGTTCGAAAGCATCAACCGCTGTATCGACCATATCACTACATTTATCACCATCAACCACCCGAATTGGCGCCTCAACCATCGTATTCTTCTTCGGTCTGCTGGTGTGAAAATCCAAACTAGAATTGAAAGATTTTGAGAACAGCTTGGGTTGTAAGGAGAGAATACAAAAAAGGTGGTGAGTTTTAAGAATGTTGCATAGATACAAAGAGGGTGATTGCTTTGTATTTATAGACCACCCAAAAAAGAGAACATTCCTCTGGTTTATAAAATTAATAAACAATATTTTTTCTATATATTTTTGTATAGTTTTAGAAAGAAAGGAAGAAGACTGTTTGTACATCCAATAAAAAAATTGTGTATTTGATTCTTGATTATCATTATTGATCGTGATCCAATAAAATTTAAACTATTTTGATAAATCATTATTTTATAAAGTTATCACACTATTAATAAAAGATCAAATAGGAAGTTTAGTTTGGGCAGAAAGTATAGAAAAAACAATAATAAAAGGACATGTGGCAAATAATAAAAAATATAAGAATGGCCATTTTAGTCAATCTCTTTTCATCTATTCTATTTAATTTTTTCTACATCTTAAAAACCACCATTTTTAAAACTCACCATCTTCAACATTTCTTTCATATTCTCTCTCTAAAATTATTATATCATAGTGCGATTTTCTTCATCAATGAATGGTTTAAACACTTAATCAACGTGTTCTTCAATTTCTTTGAAGAAACCCAGTTCATTTTTATGCAGTTTCTCATTTCTTTCAATTTAACAAAATGCGATCGAACATGAGAAATCGATTGAAACATGTACTTCTCTTCTCAAATTTCTCAAACATTTTATAGGAAAAGTGAAGATATCTATGATTCTAATCTTCTCTTGATGTATTCTTGTGTTTAGGCAACATTATTGGTTCCAATTTTATTAAGAAATTAGTGGTAAAAAGTTGCACACCAGGTGTTTGACAAAATGTCTCAAAGAAAATTATAAAATAGTTTTCAGTTTAAATTTTCATTTAGAATTGTGTTTTACAAAAGAATGAAAAAACATATTTTTTGTGTGTTTTTTGTCCATTGCGTTTTTCAAAATAATAAAAAAAACACAATTTTTATGTGTTTTTTGTCCATTGTGTTTTACAAAATAATGAAAAAACACATTTTATTGTCTATCGCGTTTTATAAAAGAATGAAAAAACACATTTTTGTGTGCTTTTTATTGCGTTTAAAAAAAATTACTTTCTTTTGTGTTTTTAGTCAATTGCGTTTTAGATTAAACATTTTTTTTGTTTTTTTAGTCAATTGCGTTTTAGAATAAACACTTTCTTTTGTATTTCTAGTCCATTGCGTTTTAGAAATAACACTTTGTTTTGTGTTTTTGATCCATTATGTTTTAGAAAATACACTTTTTTGTGTTTTTTGTCCATTGCGTTTTAGAAATAATATTTTTTTTTTGTGTTTTTAGTCCATTGCGTTTTAGAAAGAACACATTGTTTTGTGTTTTTGATTCATTGCGTTTTAGAAAAAAAAACACTTTCTAATCAATATCCTCATGTAAGTCAACAAAATGTAGTGGAGAATGTTTTCTTCTCTTTAATGTTGTTTGATATGTTATGGGATCTTTGTTTGTGTAAGTGTTTAATATATGTAATCCATATTGGTAACCCAATTGTAAGATTTGGCTGCTGGTAAAGCATGTTTCATTTGTCTTAAACTCTTATTAAAAGCTTTTGTGGAGTCTTGGTTGATATAATGATATTTGGACAAGTTTGGTGGCTACTTTGCAAGTGTGGAAAGTTGAAATTGGTCTGTATAGAAAAAAATTGAGAACACTTTGCTTGAAAAGCAAAGGTTTAGCTTTTGTATAGGAATTTATGGTTATTATATAATAATCTTGATGCTCTCTTTCTTAAAATTTGTATTAGTTGACCTTTTGTTAGTTGCCACATGATTAGTCTTATTTCTTAGACACGTCCTGCATAAGAACCGGTGAACAATGCTTCACTTTTAGGGTATGGGTGTTTTAGAAAAAATACTTTGTTTTGTGTTTTTGATTCATTGCGTTTTATAAAAAAAATTACTTTCTTTTGTGTTTTTTTATTGTCAACTTCGTTTTAAAAAAACATTTTCTTTTGTACTTTTAGTACATTGCGTTTTAGAAAAAAAAAATCATATTTTTGTGGTTTTTGTCCATTGCGTTTTACGCATCTGTGTTATCGAAAACTTTTTTTTTTCCAAAAGTATAACAATAGTGTGCTCGTTTTAAAGATAAAAAAACGCTCGTTTTTATAGTGCAATTTTGATAAAAAATAATGTTGTATGAAAAAGTTATTAACGTTTTAAAAACAAGGGGTATTGGAGGAGAGAGAAACTATTAACTTAAATGGACTAGAATACCCTTAAAAATCTAACGCACCTCCTTGTTTTTTTCAATTCTATCTATTTAATTCAAGCCTTTTATTAGACCATGTGTAGTGGTTAAGCCAAATAATGCACCCACCATGGGGCGTTTTGCGACACGTAGCAGTCCAGTCAGCATGGGGCATTATTGCAAAACTGGCGTAGTGGGAATAATGCCCACCATGGGGCGTTTTGCGACACGTGGCAATCCGGTTTTTTTTTTTTAATTTAAAACATAAAAAACTTCATTAATTTAAAATAAAAATTACACTACTTGAAATAAAAAAAACGAAAAAAAAAAAACAGAAAAAAAAAACCGAAAAAAAAAAATAAAGTAAAAAAAAGAAGATGATCTAGAGTCCATATTATTCTCGAATTTTTTGGCGATGCATTTGCGCAAGGATCAATGCGTCGCCTTGGAGGTGGTCGATCGGTTTGGACAAAAACTCAATGTCCTTTTCCATTTGCCTCGCCTCTTGCATCTCTTTAAACTTTTTTGTTTCGGCCACTCGTTCTTTCATAATCTCATAACGTTGGTGGCCGAGGTCGCGAATGTCTTGGAGACGACGGTTCATCTCCTCGAAATCTTCCTTCAACTCGAGATCGGAAGACGACTCCACCGTTTTTTTCCCGGTTCGCTTATCCTTTCTTCTACCGGGCGGTCGGGTCAACTCTTCTTCAAGTTCCTCGTCAACGTCCACCACCTCATTTAGATCGACATTGCGGGCATCCGATGTCGGTGTTTCAGGGTCAACGGAGGATGATGTTTTTGACCGTTTAGCTCGACGTCTACTACTAGACGTCATGGTACCTACTAGCGCCCACTTTGGACTTTTTCGTAGTAGATCCCAACACTTATGGTACAGGAAAGGGCATTTCGTTTTCTCGTACTCGTCCAAAGTCTTCGTTAAAACCGCGACGTCACCTTCACCGCTCGGGCGATTATCGTAGTTACGTTGGTACACTTCTTGGAACGCATGACACTTGTTGTTGATGTCGGTCCATTTGCTAGAAATGGAATCTTTGTCCCGATGCTCGCCTTGACCCCACGTGCTATAAAAGAGTGCACGAACCCTATCCCAAAAAACGGGGCCCGTTTGAAAGTTTGCTACAATGGAATCTTTGTCCCGATGCTCGCCTTGACCCCACGTGCTATAAAAGAGTGCACGAACCCTATCCCAAAAAACGGGGTCCGTTTGAAAGTTTGCTACAAATTGAAAAAATAAAAGTAAAAATATAAGTTGTATGTTAAAAATATAAGTAAAAAATAAGTAAAAAAAAGTTACCAATTTCGAGGGTCCTCCGAAACGTCGAGCCACGCCCGAGTCAACGTGAATTTCTCATCCTTCGTCCATTTAAGGTGAGTATTTTTACGTCGAGGTTCGTCCTTTTCCTTCTTCTTATGCGACCTTCTGCCGCGTTTCGATTTATCTGGCACCGGTTCGGGTTGCGTCTTCGGCACGGCATCGACATCGGGTTCGGCTTGTTGTTGTGAAGGTTGCGACCCGCCGGCTTGACCATAGCCGAAGGTGGGAGGCACGAACGGAGTGGCGCCACTCAAGTAAGCCGCGTACGTTAACACGCTCGGGTCCATGTCTTGAAGGTTATACGGGTGTTGCGGTTGGGTTGTGTCCGGGTTCATGGGTCTTGCGGGGACACCAAAGGGGGGTCGGAATAGATGCATATTTGTATAAAATATAGAAGAAGTAGGAGAGAAAATGTGAGTTTTTTTATAAAAAATAGGAAGAAGTGGGTATTATTTATATAGTGGGTAAATTTTTGAATTAAAAAAAATATTAAACAAAATGACCGTTGGAAACGGTCATATCTCGCCCCTCTATGCAATTTCAGCGTTTTATATAAAACGCCATCTTGATTTTTTTTTTTTCAAAAAAAAAACGCCAAACAACGCCTACCGTAATGCGGGGGGGGGGGGGGGGGGGGGGCGTTTTTGAGCGTTTTTTTTTTGAATTTTTTTTTTAAAAAAACCGCCCCACTACGGGTGGTCTTACTGTCAAGATTACATCCTATTCTTTCTACCCAAACAAACTTCATAGTATATCCAACTATATATTTTTTTACTAGAGTAAATTACTATTTTGGACCCTGTGGTTAAACCAGTTTAACCCTTTAAGTCCAAAAAGAAATCTTTTAACATATCAGACCTTGAGATTGCATTTTATAACGGTTTTGACCCCTAACACTAACCATATTACTTTTTTCTAGTTAAACCTAAGGGTATTATGGTCATTTTAAAACTTAGGGGCTGTTTATGTAAGTTATAAAGTTATTTAATATTTTTATTTGTGTAATTACCTAATTTTTTGTTTCTTTATTTCATGATTATTATTAACAAAAACGTTTTAAATATACAAATAAATATATATTTCTTTAACAATTTGTTTTTTTTATAAATTTCGCTTTGAAAAAATGTTTTTAACCTTTTTAAAACCGTTTACCGTTTTTAAAATTGTTCCTTTATAAACTGTTTGTTTTTAAAATCGTTCTTTTTTAAGAACTCATTTTTTATAAATTGAACAATTCATTTTTTTACCATTCTTTTTAAAACCATATGTTTTTAATCTTTTTTTAAACAATTCATTTTTTAAAGTCGTTCATTTTTTAATTTTAAAGCGTTTCATTTAGAACTGTTTTTGTAAAGCGTTACTTTTATCTTTAAATCGTTTATCCTTTTTAAAATTCTCTATTTTTTACTGTTTGTTTCTTCAAAATTTGTTCATTTTTAAACCTTTTGTTTATTAAAATCATTCACTTTTTAAAACCTTATATTTTATCAAAATTTTTCATACCATTTGTTTTTTTATAGAGTTAAATGCTCTGATAGTCCCTGTGGTTTGTTCATTTTTCACCTTTAGTCCATAACTTTCTAAAATTACAACTATAGTCTCCAACTTTTGCAAATTTGTTCCCGGATAGTCCCTAAAGCGGATAGAGGTTAGTTTTTTTTGTGTTAAGTGGGTGTGAAATGACAAGATTGCCCTTACTAATAAAATAATATTAATTATCTAATAATAATGGAGGGTTAGGATATAATAGAAAGTTTATTTGGCTAGGAAGGCTAGAAATAATCTTGACCATCAAATGATTTAATCAAGATCTAAGATTAAATGAGGGAAATTGAAGGGAAGAAAAGATGAGCGTGAGTTTGTGTAAGGGCATTCTATCAATCCAGGACAATAGTTTATCTCTCATCAAATTCCCCTCAATTTTTTAAACTTTAATAACTTTTTCATACGACATTATTTTTTTTTATAAAAATTGCACCAAAAAAACAAGCGTTTTTATCTTTAAAACGAGTATACTATTGCTATATTTTCGAATTTTTTTTTTCGAAAACACAGTTGCGTAAAACACAATGGAAAGAAACCTAGTTGCGTAAAAGGCCATAGACAAAAACTTAAAAAATGACTTTTTTTTAAAACGCAATGCACCAAAAACACAAATAATTAATCTATTTGTAAAACACAATGGCCAGAAAACACTTAAAAATGTCTTATTTCTAAAACGCAATGGCCTAAAAACACAAAAGAAAGTGTACTTTCTAAAACACAATGGACTGAAATCATATAAAAACGTGTTTACCTAAAACGCAATGGACAAAAACACTTCAAAAATGTGTTTTTCTAAAATGCAATTGTGACAATCCAAGATTTCGAGGTCTTTCCCATACACATCACCGATTTTATAATCTTGTTTTACGATTTGTTGAACGTGGTGTCGTGTGTAGTTAATTAGATGATTAATGTTTTATGTAATGTGCAATACTTATTGCATATGCTTCACGACAATTAAAGGTGCACGAAAGAATTACACCACCCACGATTTGGAATTGGGTGCCATTGTGTTTGCACTAAAACTATGGAGGCATTATTTATATGGTACCAAGTGTGTGATCTATTCTGATCATAAGAGCCTTCAGCATCTGTTTAAACAGAAGGATCTGAATATGAGACAACGTCTATGGATGGAGACACTGAATGATTATGATTGTGAAATCCGATATCATCCAGGCAAGGCGAATGTAGTCGCCGATGCCTTGAGCAGGAAAGAAAGAGTTAAGCCCATTAGAATCAATGCCAAGAGCATTGAATTGAAGAACAGCTTGAATGAAAGGTTGTTAGCCGCTCAGAAGGAAGCTGTGCTAGAAGCTAACTATCCGAATGAAAAGTTGGGAGTAAATGCTGAACAATTATCATATGGCAAAGATGGAATCCTAAGATTGAATGGACGAATATGGGTTCCAATTTATGGAGGACTTAGGGATGTGATTCTTCAAGAAGCCCATAGCTCCAAATATTCTGTTCATCCTGGCTGTGATAAGATGTATCAGGATTTAAAGGCAAATTATTGGTGGATAGGTTTGAAGAAATCTATAGCCACTTATGTGGTCAAATGTTTGACGTGCGCGCAATTAAAGCCGAACACCAGAAGCCGTCAGGTTTGCTGCAACAGCCTGAACTTCCCACCTGGAAGTAGGAAATGGTAACTATGGATTTTATCACAAAGTTACCAAAGACAAAGCGAGGAAATGATACTATTTGGGTTATAGTAGATAGACTGACCAAGTCAGCCCACTTCTTACCTATTAAGGAAACACACAACTCAGATAAGTTAGCTCAGCTGTACGTGGACGAGACTGTATCTCTTCACAGAGTGCCAGTGTCTATCATCTCTGATAGGGATACGAGATATACATC
This sequence comes from Helianthus tuberosus, assembly GCA_030545235.1. Classification (NCBI taxonomy): domain Eukaryota; kingdom Viridiplantae; phylum Streptophyta; class Magnoliopsida; order Asterales; family Asteraceae; genus Helianthus; species Helianthus tuberosus. Next base: position 133,590,923 of record CM060430.1, on the reverse strand, counting down.
GCATTTTTGGAAAAAGCTTTCAGCAATCCTTGGGCACTCGATTAAACTTCAGCACTGCATATCATCCTCAAACAGATGGGCCAAGCGAGCGTACGATTCAAACGCTTGAGGATATGTTACGAGCTTGTGTTAATGATTTACGAGGAAGTTGGGATGATCATCTTCGTTTGATTGAATTTTCGTACAATAATAGCTATCATTCGAGTATTCAAGCAGCACCTTTCGAAGCTTTGTACTGAAGAAAGTGTAGGACGCCAGTTTGTTGGGCGGAAGTTGGTGATGTTCAACTATCAGGACCTGATATAGTCCTGGAAACGACAGATAAGATTGTGCAGATACGCGATCATCTCAAAGCTTCCAGGGATAGGCAGAAAAGCTACGCAGATAAAAAGCGTAAACCTCTGAAATTCGAGGTAGGTGACAAAGTGTTACTTAAGGTTTCACCCTGGAAAGGGGTGATGCGTTTTGGAAAAAAAGGGAAGCTCAGCCCTAGGTACATAGGACCATTCGAGATCATCGAATGTGTTGGAACTGTAGCTTATAAGCTAAATCTGCCAGAAGAGCTCAGTGGAATACATAATGTATTCCACATCTGCAACTTAAAGAAATGTTTAGCGGATGAGTCGCTAGCAATGTCGCATAAGGACGTGCAGATAGATGAGAGCTTGAAGTTCGTTGAAAAACCTTTATCGATTGAGGACCGACATGTTAAGAAACTTCGAAAGAAGCATGTGTCGATTGTGAAGGTAAAGTGGGATGTCCGTAGAGGCCCAGAATACACGTGGGAGGTTGAATCCACAATGAAACAGAAATACCCTCATTTATTTCAGTAAATCTCGAGGTCGAGATTTCTTTTAAGGGGGTGAGGATGTAACACCTCGTAAAATCATGGCAAATATAGTATTGACACGTGTCATGAACTTTAAACGTGTATCGAATTGATTACGAGGGACTAAAATTGACAAACGAAGAAAGTATGTGTGTAGAAGGATTCAAAGTATCAATATGTGAAAATTTTGCCTTTCAATGACTCTACACGATGTTTATACCCTTAAACGAATAAATCATGAATCGTATGAAACCGTTGTGGAAGAAAGTGAAAGTTTACAAGACACGAGGGTTAAATGTGTCAACATGTTTAAATAATACCTCTGAGTGACCTTTTAACGAACCCGGAGCCTTGTAACGATTAATTATGCTCCCAAGAATAAGTGATAAAAATTTCACAAGGTTTCGATATCGTATGAGGATAATACGTTAACTTTCGTAATTAAGGGGTTAAAAGCGTCAACAAGGAAAAACTTGTGTTTTCGATTACCATTTAATGAAACCGGACCTAACGGTGTTTGGTTATATCTCTTGGATCATAAAAATAAAAGTTAAATGGGTTAAATGAGCTTAAAATGAAAGATATTGCGTTTCAAAAGGTTCAGGGGGTGAAAATGCCAACTTTGAAACTTGCTGATCAGGTTACCCCTATGGTGGCGTCACGCCACCACCAACACCCTCTGCCATCGCACGACGCGATGGCCTGATCTGGACAGATTCATTGCACAGCTGCAAGTTTCAGCATGTTATCTTCTCCAAACCACTTCCTCACTCACATAACTTCAATTCTATGGATTCTTTGATGGTTTTAAAAACCACTAGACACTTGTATGATCAAGATTACACCTGGGGGACACTTTCTTTGATCCTAGAGCATTCAAAAACCTATATAAAGGGGCCATGTTGGAGTTCATTCCTCACACTTCAAATTTTTTCTCAAACTCTCAAAGTTTCTCAAGCTTTGGAGCTTTCAATCTCATTCTATGGAGCATCCTACTTTGGAAGGAAGCTCTCTTAGTCTAAATCTTCTTGCTAAGGACTCTTGTAAGTGCTCTTAGCTTCCGTAATTAAGTTTTCATTAGTATAATGACTGAAAGTCAAAGATATCGTAAATACGCTTTGACTTTGTGATTATTCATAAACGGTCCAGCCATTATTCGAATTGAAAGTGGCTATGAGTTGGCAATTATGTAGGTAATAAACCCTTAAAAAGGCACCTACTGATTATCATTCTAACTTGGTCAATTGTCGGGTCAAACTTAATATTAAAAAGTCAACATAAGCTATTTTTGCAAATAAATTCATAAATGATGATGTAGAAGTTATGGAACATGTTTTAACACTAAAATAACTTGGTAAATAATGTAAGAACATGTCTAAGCATGTTCAACCCGACAATTCTTAGTTTAGGCTCGGTTCGGAACCGAAAGTCGCAAAAGTAGACTTTTGCCTTGACTTTCAGTTCTGACCCGATTTAGCTTTGTTTAGATATGCCTTAGGGTTCCATTAGGACCATATTACATGTTAGTATAAACCTCTGAGAATATACAATATGGTTCCTTTGTAATCCGAATCATTTGCATGTTTCCGTTAAATGCTTAATTGTTGACCATTATGCCCTTTTGATATAAAAACGAGATTTTTGAAAATGTGAGAGGACAAAAACCTTTATTAATGATTTATAAACATGTCCTAAAAGTTTGACATCAGTTTATGGTCTAAAATGAGAGTTATGCTCAATATCGTAAATGAAGGCCTTTTTATTAATTAAACGGCATATTTGATATAAATCCTATTTAAACTCAAATTTTGACATCAAACCTTTGACCTACTGATTTAATATAATATTTAGGGATTTTGGGAAATTTTTATTGACTTTTAAACTGATTATATTATAGAGTTTTAAAGTAAATTCGGTATTGACGAAATTGCCCTTTTCTTGGATAAAATGAGTTTTACATAACATTTTGATGCCAAACCTTTTGCTTCTGATTTCATATGTTAAATAAAATATTTTGAGCTTTATAAACTGATCAAAAACTCAGATTTCTTTAAATAACCCGAAAATCGTCAAATAGCGACTTTTACACTTTTTAAACGCATAATATGGGTTAAAATTATATTTAACACCTAAAACTCATTACCTACTGATATTATAAGTAAATTTTTATACCTTAATAGTAAGTAAAAGTTTTAAACTCAGATTTCCAGAATTGACCCTTAAAGCTTATGTGAAATGACCAAAATGCCCCTACGATGCATAGTTTGGCCATAGATGATAAATTTCACATATGTTTAATATCTTACTGATAAATTTAACCTCTTTTATAATTTTTAAAATGACCAAAATACCCCTACGGGGCTTAAATTGATTTTAAATTCGTTTTGGGCGTAATGGAAGGTATCCTACTGATATCATAACACATTTTAAGAATATTAACTTAGGGAACCTGTTCATGACTCATTTGGTTACCCGTTATGCATTTTTTCGCGTTCGATATGGTTTATGTAACTAGTTTACATAAATTAACCGAAACGGGTCAAACCTTATCATTTTCACGTCAAAATCCAGAATGTGTTTGGTTTACCCATATTAAACAAGTCTTCATACTTGTCGGGTCTAAATCACATTTTAATCCGGTCTTCACTTAATCCTGCGTTTTGAACCGTATAGCTTTCTTTAAAACTAACCGGTCTAAGTTAAGACTTAAATAAGACCCGTTAGGATTCTAATAGGTTATTAAAAACCTTCGTTCCAGATTAGGAGCCCGGTAAAAGCTATTTGTACTTGCTTGATTGATTTACGGCTGGGAATAAATTTATATTTTTGCTCAGGTAAATACTTTTAACTTATTTTCCTTTCTACGGGCTTGGGGTACGGTATTTAAAATACCGCTTGGTCGGGTATTGAATTTTTAATTGTATGAAGGTTAAATCTTTGAGATAACCCGTTTAATCTGTTTTGTTTGTTTTAAGCCTTTGGGGGGGTTAATGACCATGTCCTGGATATCCTCGGCTCATTCATTGAAATGGCCACGACTTAAGCACGGGGTGTAGGCATACACCTGCTGGTGCGTATGTAAAATGATATACCCGCTTGTTTGAGAATAACTCGCCGTGGGTTATATTATGTGGTGTGTCTATTAATCTTTAACCTGGTATTTAACCCGGGCTACTGAACGTATAACAAACATATAATTCTTTTACAAGATTATTTTTAAATAACTATCCCAAGTTATAAAAGAATATTTGTGCCTTGTGCATTTAAATCAATTTTATTAACACTTTTCAAAAAGAGTCGATTAATTGTATTTACCAGTGTAAACTGACGTATTTTCCAAAAGGTTAAGTGCAGGTACTATGCGAAATAGGCTGGCTACTCCTGAGTAAATAAATAAAGAGTCTTGCAAGCTTTATCACTTTAAAATCTGTTGAACAATATTTCCTTGTTTTGATCCGCCTGTGGATCCATCTTACATTCCGTTTGTAATACTTATGTTACTTTCATTCGGTTAGTATATTTATTACTTTTAGACTTTCGTTGTGCATTGAACTGTGATTGTTTGACTATGATGATATCAACTACGTCACGATACTCCCCACTGGGCCCACTGGTAATACGTGGAAATATAGGGGTGTGACAGGTTGGTATCAGAGCCAACATTGAGTGAATTAAACACTAGCCTTTTATGTTTAATCTCAATGACACAGTTGCACATTCCTCGACTTCCGAGTCTAGACATGAACTAGGAATAATCTCATCCCTAATAAGTATACATTGTTTTCGATATTTGTGTATATCAGGAACGTGTCGCCAAGTAAAGCTGCCATTGGTGGAAGCTCTCCAAACCCGAAGTCCAAGAATGTTAAACTTCGTACTACAGCTCGAATAAGCGTACGACCAGTATGGAGGAAGCATCTTTTTGGACCCATTCCCAAAACCAAACCAGTTGAAACCATTAACCATACTTAAAATTCCGTACCTAAGACTTTTGAAACTTCAGATGAGAAGCCAACATCGGAAGAGTCCATACCAACAGTCCCTGAGGCTCCCACTCCGAAGATGAAACTTATGGACCCAAATGACCCATATTTCTTACCTCCAAGTCTGGGAATTCTAAACTTGGATTATACCTATCTTGATCCTATTCGTGATCCATATTATTCATTAACCATAGAATCCTTGGATTCCACTTCTGCTAAGGTTCCTAATGTGAAAGATTTCGACTACCTGCCAAAACCTTCAGTACCCATACCGCACACAGTGAACCAAGGAGGAAACTTTCGGAAATAGAATGAAGAAGAAACTCCTTTGGTTGAATTTCTTTTCTTTAGTAGTCCTTATAAGGACATATTTATCTTTTAGTCCCTACGTGGACAATGTTATTTCTTTCAAGACCCGTTTAGGGCGTTGTTGTGATTTTAGGACTTTTATGAAAAGTTTCCTTTTAGAAATTTTATTTGGCATTAAACATATATATATATATATATATATATATATATATAATATGTCCTAAATCATTTCAATTTATGATTGCTCTGCCATTAAATGTTGAAAGAAAATCTTGAAGGTATAACCTAGCCGATATGTCATTTTAGACATGGCCCAGATGGTAGAACCTTTTTAAGATTCAAATCCTTGTTAACATCTGAAAACATGTTAACACTCCTGACAAATGTGATTCGATAAAATCACATAAGTCATCCTCATGTTGGATCCTTCCAATTTCTTTCCTTTTAATCTACATCCATTTGTGATGTAGGGCCTACGGGCCATATTCATTGTCATATAAGACAAAAGACAGTTGTAGTCTATGACTCCCTGTCAAGAAAGGTAATGAACTACGTTCAAATCTAAATGTCTCGATCCCATAAGATCATGGCTTATAATTTAAAATTGTCCTTGTGACTAGGCCTTTTAGTATGCCACCCAATTATCCTTAATAGTTTATAACTGGATAAATTAAAAAAATTAAATTAAATTAACCAATATGGTTTATTGTACCATGGTTAATGAATTGCCATAAATGACAATTCCATAATAAACTTCTGAATGAATCATTGTCAATATTTTATGTAGCAATCAAGCTACATGGCTGGATCAGATGAGGTTAACAGCCACCCAAGGGAGAATAATGATACTACCAGAGTTAATGTAGCTGGTGCGGAACTGCAGGCATTAATAGATAATGCTTTTACTCGAGCTCTTGACAGACAATTTAATGAATCAAGTGGTACCTGCGTCAGAACTCAGTCTGTACCACATTCAAAACCACCCTCTAAGACTCATACAACTCTCAAGAGCGAATCTCATCACTCATCGAATTAGAGGAGTGTTCCATCAAAGAAGGTAGTGCTCAATCAAGAGCCACGTGCTAAAACCTGCTCATATAAGTATTTTGTCTCCTGAAAGCCCAAAGATTTCACAGGAGAGAAATGAGCCATCGATTGTATAACGTGGCTCGATGAGATGGACACTGTGGTTGATATTAGTGGATGTGCAGAGCAAGACATTGTGAAGTTTGTGTCACAATCGTTCAAAGGTGAAGCTCAAGCTTGGTGGAGGTCCCTGATCCAAGCTACTGGGAAGATCCCGTTATATAATCTGACTTGGGATCAGTTTGTTGCCCTCATCAAAGAAAATTTCTGTCCTCAACATGAAGTTGAGAAGATTGAGACTGACTTCCTGACCTTGGTAATGAAGAACTTAGACTGTCAGGCATATCTTACGAGCTTCAACACTATGTCACGATTGGTTCCATACTTGGTCACGCCGGAACCAAAACGCCTAGCTCGTTTTATTGGAGGTTTAGCTCCGGAAATTAAAGCAAGTATGAAAGCATCAAGACCTACTACCTTTAGGTCAGTGGCTGATTTGTCATTATCTCTTACCCTCGATGCGGTCAGGCAGAGATTGCTTAGGAATTCTGATGAGGGGAAAAGGAAACGTGAGGATGAGAATTCACACCGTTCTGATAAGAAACATAAGGGGAACTCTGATCATAAGAAGAGTTCAGAGTTCAAAAAGGATGATCGGCAGTCGGGTGAGAAACCCAAATGCAAGACCTGCAAGAAGCGCCATCTAGGAAAATGCAGGTTCGAATCAAAATCCCAAATGCAGCCTAGGGCTTGTGGGATCTGCAAATCTAGTGAGCATAAGGCACTGGATTTTAAGAAGATAAAAGATGCGACTTGTTACAACTGTAATGTGACAACTGGCACAAAACCGGTAATTTCCGTACAATTTAATTAATACTTGATAACTGCAATTATGTGCTTAAATGTCAACATTGTCTGATTTCATTCTATACATGTGAATTCATGCACATTTTATACTACAAATATTGCTTTATGCATTAATGATAGCGCTGCGTCAGAAATACTAGTAAACTCACCGGTTAGACACATTGTGTCAACAATTCTGCAGAAATCAGTCAGACAATAGAACTGGGGCCTAGGAGTAGGTCCAAAGTCTAAAATACATTAAAACCCAAGAATGGATACAAGGGTTAACATATAGACTTTCCGGAAGCTAGAATATGCACCAAAAAGCACCCGAAACACAGTTTAAATGTTGAATTTCATAAATTTCAGCAAAATTCAGCATTGTGATGAGTTAGTAACATGTAAAAATATGACTAATTAGTCCTGAATGCTTTCCTAAGTGTCAGGAATAGAAAGTATCACAAAAGGATACATAAAGGATACTAAACGGTGCAATTTAGCACTTTAACGAACCGGTATCTAACCGAACAACCGGACATTTCCCGAAACATCAAAATTATACTAGAAGCATTGTTTTAATATTTCTGAGCTAGTTATGATCCCCGAACACCCTAACACACTATATAACACAACATACACATAAACACTAACTAATATACTTGAAATCTAACCTAGACACTTAACTAATCATCACAACCCAACTAATTACCCCCCCCCCCCTCTCTTGGACGGCCACCATGGACCCCACCAAGATCTTCCCTAATCTTCCTTGATCTTGCTAGATACTAAATGATCTTATGAGATCCATGAGAAGATTATGTCTTGTACTTGGTAAACATAGTATCCAAAGGTTAACACTAAAACATGGTTATAAGAACACTTCATCACCCTCATTCCCTCATACACTCAACACCCACCATTTTCTCCTCTCCCTCTCTTGGCTCTCGGCCGAGATCAACCACCCAAGCCACCATCATCATTCGTCCAAGTTCAAGGCATCTCAAAGTGTAAGAAGGTTCATAAGAAAGCTTGGTGGTCTCGGAGATTGAAGGACCTCTCCCGATTGCTTTTATCCATCACCTTTGTCATCCTCAACTTCTTGTGTTCTTCCCTAGCCCTTGTGCTAGTTGTAAGCTTCTTATCACTTGTTGTTACTTCATATTTTGATGGTTAAAAGATGATGAATCTTGTTAATCAAAAGAACACTAAAGAACATGATCATGATACTTTAACATAAGCTTAAAAATATAAGAATACATGTTGAATGATGATGATTTGCTTCTTGGTGATTGATGATTTGTGTTAGTGATATTAGACATCATAAGAAACCTACTAGATTATGATTAAACACATGATCTAGTAAGTTGAGGTGGTGATCTTGTGAAAGACCAAGGTCACCATGCTTTATGTCTTCATGAACTTGAATGATAAAATTGATTTTCATATGTAAAGATGATTTAAACAAAATACAAATCTTGTAAATACATGATTACAAAAATAATTTTCTCAAGAAACCAAGTTTATTTATAAGATTTACAAAGTCATGGTTTCTAAGTAAACTAATCACATTTTTAGTGTTAAATCAAGACTAGAAACATGTGTGTAACAAGAAAAATGCAAAAGAAATATTTTTAGAAAAATCATCTTACAAGTTGTAAATGACCAAATCTTTTAATAATGTGATTTACAAACAAATAAATATGTTTTAAAGGGTAACTAAACCTACTAAATAACATGGAAAGTTACTACAAGTTTTTACAAGAACTTCAAGTTCATGTTGTAGAGCAAATTACTTGATTTTGGCACTTGGTAAGTGTTGAATAAGTTGATGATTGTTTGTGGTGATTTTAAAAGAAAATAAACACATGTTTTGAAAACATGGGAAACCTCCATTTTTAGGGGAAACCATGTCAAAATTTTTATAAAATTTTGACACTTAGAAAAATATAAGTTTTGGTGAAACTTATTCCCTAAAAATTTACCTAAAAATATTTACCAAGGTTTCCCTAATTTTTGTGTAAACTTCAAGTTAAGAAATGATGATTTCTTGAAGATAAAAATTGATATTAAGTATGTATATTTTTGAGAAAAATATATATATTTATTGATCACCAAATATTGTGCTAAGTGTATGTAGTATGTATTATATGTAAAAGTGTATTAAGACTTGAAAATACACTAAATACTCCTAAGGAGTAAAAATACAAAATACACATACAACATGCATAGACAAATACAAGAGAATATATTTATGAAAATATATTTCTTAATAGATTATGTAACTCGGACAAGTTACGAACTTAAAAAGAAGTTTTGGACGAAAATACATAACTCGGGTGAAAAATACAAGATACTTATATTTATTTCTGAGAAAATAATATAAGTAAGATACATAGTTAAAAATATAAGTTATTTTTTTTACAACAAAGACCAAATACATAAAAGATGGTGACTTGTACTTGTGCAATACAAGTCTAGTGACTAATGTTAATAAAACACGTATAGGTCACGACGCTATATAAGCAAACCCGGTGAAGTTTACGGCGCAAGAAACGCAAAGTTGTGAGTTCATGTCCCCACTTTTAATCTTTTACATGCTTTTTTTTAAACTTGGGGAAAATACATGTGTTATGGTATGATTGATACAAAGACAAAGGAATGATACTTTAGATCATGTCATGAATAGGGTACCAGAAGCACCATTAATCGTGTACATACTAAGACCGCAGAACAAAAGGTTAGATCTAATGGGTTTTCGGGCAGCCACACTCTTGGTGATAACTAGTACCAAGTAGTGCTTTTGTGTCTCAGTCGTGAATCGACAACTAGAAAAATGCCTATGGTTTGGATGCTTCCTATGTCGTGTCACATGTCAATGGCCTTGTAAACCATTAGCGATCTCGATTTCCTTATATTTATAGAAATACTTGATACATACAAATTACATACCATGTTTTCATACAAAGTATACAAACGTTCAATACAAAAACTGCATGAATTCACACCAACATTATGTTGACGATTTTCCAAAAACTCACATGTATTTCAGGTAACTAAAGTGGATGTGCGTGCGGTCTTACTCTTGCTCTTGGATGTTGTTTATGTTTATCTTTGAATAATGTTGTAAACTTTTCAAACGACGTTTTATGATGTGATGTAAACTCCAAACTTAACCTATGTTTTCAGTTACGTAATGTTATTTTTATTGGTATTTGAAGTTCTTTTACGAGCATGTAGTATGTTTACCATTCGTATGCAATGAGAACCTTTCAAGATCACACCTCGTGCTTCCGCCTTAGAAAAGGGGTGTGACAGATTGGTATCAGAGCTGCGATTGTAGTGAACCAGGATTCCTTCTCGAGTCTAGACTACAATCTTTAGGATCCTTTCACGAAAACAATTTTTCAAAAAAATTTCATTGCATAAAACTTTCCGCGACATCCACTGCCTGAAACAGATTTTTAAAGAGTCAAGAAAAGACACTACGAGACTTAAGGTGCACTGGAGTAGCACATGTCTTTCACCAGAAATTACTTGCAACTATGTGTGATAATTAATATATACATATACTAGAAATAGAATATCTCAGGTACTCGTGACTTTACCTGAAAACAGTGGCCTATTTGAAAGAAGTAATCCGACGATGAAACGAACTGTGCGGACTGTGCAAGGACTTACGTAATTATGGATGTATACATAATTATGGAATTCAGTGCACAGAAACCACAGCAAGTCTTGTCCCGTATCAAATAAGATTCCTTCAATACAAGAAAAGGTCAAACGTGAATACCCTCACCCCTCCCCCAGCCTATTAAATACTCTATTAGAGTAATAATTTAGGGTATAAAGACAAGAACCGCCAATGTGAAGTAGGGTATTTTGTCCTTTACATATATTAAACTTGTACTTTGGGGAGATGTAACCCTTACGCATTTTGTTTACTTAGCGAACAATGATGTAACAAGTTGTTCTGATATGTGTAAAGACTCGGTGAATATCTTATGACGCATCAGTATTTATCTATTTATGCATGCTTGTTGCTGTATGAATTGATTTATATGGCGGATTGTTTGATGTCACTTATGTGGGTATATGTCTGTGTATACTACTACTGTCTCGTATGACGATATCAAACAAATGTCTAACCCAGTTGTGTTATGTTCCGACATAACATGGCACCTAGGAGAGCTGTGAACAATCAGGATTCCGATCAACCCCCTCCTTCTCTTCTGCCGAGGACCGCTGAAGAACTGAACACCCTACTGGAAGAAAGGATCTCCGCAGCTATCGCTCAATACGAGGCGAACTGCACCGAACAAAGGGGAGGACCAAGCAATGCTAGACGTAATGGGAAGGGAGATACATCTGGAGGAAACACAGCTCAAGGCTGCACCTTCAAGTAGTTTCTTGACTGTAAACCACTGAACTACGACGGCACTGGAGGTGCAGTGGCGTTTGTACGCTGGACGGAGAAGACTGATGCCACTATCCGCATGAGCAAGTGTACCACGGATCAGCAAGTCACTTTTGCTACGGGGTTGTTTGTTGATGAAGCTTTGACTTGGTGGAATTTGCAAGTCCAGACTCTGGGTGATGCTGCTGCGTACGGCATGACATGGGATGAGCTAAAGGAACGTATGAGAGAAAAGTATTGCTCTCGTGCTGAACTCCAAAGGTTGGAGACTGAGTTCTGGCACTTGACCATGGAAGGTGCTGACGTTACTGGTTATACCCAAAGGTTCCACGATTTGTCGAGAGTGATCCCCTATATGGTGACTCCTGAATTTAAGCGCGTTGAACGCTACATCTGGGGATTGGATCCAGAGTTTCGCAGCATGGTAACTTCGGCCAAACCTGAAACGATCACACAGGCTGTAACTCTGGCTGTCAGCCTTACTGAAGATGCTGTTCGTATGAAGAAGTTATCACTGAACCCTACTGAAAAGACCGAGACGCATGATGAGTCGTCTGGTGATAAGAAAAGGAAGCATGCGAACCTGAATTAAGCGACACGTAACAACAAGGGTTCCAACAATAAGAAGCGAGAGCCCAACCCGCCCCAGGAAGCGAAAACTCTTGCAACCATGAATGACGCTCCTGCCAAAAGATACCTGGGCACTCTGCCCATTTGCAACCAGTGCAAGCGTCATCACGAAGGAGTTTGTCGCATTCTAAAATGCGACAAGTGTGGGAAACTGGGTCACCATACTGAGGACTGTTGGGGAAAAGGAAGGAACGGGAATGGAAACCGCAACAGTGCTGGTAATAGAAACAATGGTGGAAATGGGAATGGAAATGGTAACCGGAATGGTAATGGAGCTGGGCAGAACCAAGGATGTTTCGATTGTGGAAGCAAGGATCATTTCATAAAAGATTGCCCAAGGGGGAACAATGCTCAGGCTCGAGAATTTGTGATTGGAGCAAGGAACGCACGCGAGGACCCTATTGTGGTCACCGGTACATTTCTCGTTAACAATCACTTTGCATCCATACTATTTGACACTGGTGCCGATTATAGCTTCATGTCTGTGGAATTTAAACGTATGCTTGGAATAGAATCTAGTAGATTAGATATTCCTTATTCCATAGAAATAGCCAATGGTAAACTTGTAGAATCGGGCGAAGTTGTTAGAGGTTGCTCATTAGAACTTGGTGAGCGAAGATTTAGCATCGACCTCTTACCTATTCAATTGGGTAGCTTCGATGTAGTGGTCGGAATGGACTGGTTGTCCAAGAACAAGGCTGAAGTTATTTGTCACGAGAAAAGCATTCGCATCCCTCTGACGAATGATGAAACTCTCATCGTACATGAAGAAAAACAAGACGCGCCTCTGCGAATCATCAGTTGTATGAAGGCGCAGAAGTGTTTGAGGAAAGGATGTGTTGCTTTCCTGGCACACGTTGTAGATAAGAAGGCTGAGGAGCCGAAACTCGAAGACATTCCTGTGGTGAAGGAATTCCCTGATGTTTTTCCCGAAGATCTGCCAGGACTACCTCCGCAACGAAAAGTCGAATTCCATATAGACTTGGTTCCAGGAGCCGCTCATGTAGCCAAGGCACCCTATCGGCTTGCACCATCCGAAATGCAAGAATTATCTACACAACTTTAGGAGTTGTTGGATAAAGGATTCATAAGGCCAAGCTTCTCTCCTTGGGGAGCTCCAGTACTGTTCGTAAAGAAGAAGGATGGAACTCTGCGGATGTGTATCGATTATAGAGAACTGAACAAGCTCACTATCAAGAATCGGTACCCACTACCGAGGATTGATGACTTATTTGATCAGTTACAAGGATCGAGCTACTATTCCAAGATCGATCTTCGATCTGGATACCATCAGTTAAGAATCCAAGAGGAAAGTGTACCAAAGACTGCATTCCGAACGCGTTATGGGCATTACGAGTTCCTTGTGATGCCATTCGGACTGACGAACGCGCCAGCGGTATTTATGGATCTGATGAACCGCGTTTGCAAACCATATCTCGATAAATTCGTGATTGTATTTATCGATGATATCCTGATTTACTCGCGATCGAGAGAAGAGCACGAGCAACACCTCAGGACCATTCTGGAGCTACTGAAGAAAGAGAAACATTATGCAAAATTCTCAAAGTGCGAATTTTGGATTCGCGAAGTACAGTTTCTTGGTCACGTTGTGAACGAGAAGGGCATTCATGTAGACCCATCTAAGATTGAAGCAATAAAGAATTGGGAAGCTCCCAAAACCCAAACTGAAGTTCGAAAATTTTTGGGCTTAGCGGGCTATTACCGGCGATTTATCGAGAATTTCTCCAAAATAGCTCAACCGCTAACAACCCTTACGCAGAAAGACAAGAAGTACGACTGGGGTGATAAGAAGGAAGAAGCCTTCCAACTGCTAAAAAATAAGCTATGCGATGCACCGATACTATCCTTACCCGAAGGCACTGAAGACTTCATGGTATACTGCGACGCTTCACGTCAAGGGTTGGGTTGCGTGCTCATGCAACGCCAAAAAGTCATCGCTTACGCTACAAGACAGTTAAAGGTGCATGAAAGAAATTACACCATGCAAGACTTGGAGCTAGGCGCGGTGGTATTCGCCTTGAAGATCTGGAGACATTATTTATATGGTACTCGATGTACAATCTTCATAGATCACAAAAGCCTACAACACATATTTGATCAGAAGGAACTAAACATGCGTCAGCGACGATGGGTCGAACTGCTGAACGATTATGACTGTGAGATTAAGTACCATCCTGGAAAGGCAAACGTTGTAGCAGACGAGCTAAGTCGAAAAGAAAGGGTTAAGACCCTAAGGGTTTGAGCATTGGAAAAGACTATTCAAACGAACCTCACTGCACGCATTCGTGACGCACAACAAGAAGCCCTGAAAGGGGAGAATCGTAGAGCTGAATACCTCCGAGGTATGCTGAAGAATTTGGTACCAAACAAAGAGGGAACCTTATACTTTAAGGGGCGTATTTGGGTTTCGCTCTATGGCGGTATTCGAGAAGTCATCCTTAATGAAGCTCACAAGTCGAGATACTCGATCCATCCAGGATCGGACAAAATGTATCAAGACTTAAAGGATTACTATTCGTGGCCGAGACTTAAAAGCGATGTTGCTATCTATGTTGGAAAATGCCTAACCTGTGCTAAGGTTAAGGCTGAATATCAGAAACCATCTGGGCTACTGCAACAACCAGAGATACCCATGTGGAAGTGGGAGCAAATCTCGATGGACTTCATAACGAAATTACCCAGGACCCCTAGGGGGCACGATATGATATGGGTGATAGTTGATCGATTGACGAAATCTACGTATTTCCTACCGATCTGAGAAAAGGATAGCACTGGAAAGCTTGCTGAGCTATACTTGAAGGAAATCGTGGCACGTCATGGAGTGCCTACCTCAATTATCTCAGACAGAGATGGCCGCTTCGTATCAAGGATCTGGCAATCCTTCCAGGAAGTCTTTGGATCTCAACTAGATCTAAGCACGGCCTTCCATCCGCAAACAGACGGCCAGAGCGAACGGACCATACAAACACTTGAGGATATGCTTCGCGCATATGTTATGGACCTAGGCCGAAGCTGGGATACTCATCTACCTTTAGTTGAGTTTTCCTACAATAACAGTTATCATACGAGCATAAAAGCCGCACCGTTCGAAGCTCTGTATGGCCGCAAGTGCCGCTCGCCATTATGTTGGGCAGACACTGGAGACAAACGTATGGTTGGTCCCGAACTTGTGCAAGAGACAACCGGCAAGATTATGCAGATCCGAGAGCGCATTAAGGCGGCTCGAGATCGACAAAAGAGCTACGCTGATCAAAGACGAAAACCATTAGAATTCGAGGTGGGAGACACAGTTTTGTTAAAAGTCTCACCTTGGAAGGGCGTAGTAAGATTCGGAAAATGTGGAAAGCTGAATCCACGATACATCGGACCATTCAAGATCTTGGAAAGAATTGGTACCGTGGCATACAAGTTGGAATTACCGGAAGAACTTAACGGAGTACATGATACGTTTCATGTATCCAACCTCAAGAAGAGCAACCCAAGAAACAGTGATCATCCCTGCGGATGAAGTGCATATTGACGACACCCTCCGATTTACAGAACAACCCGTTGAGGTTACAGACTGGAAAGTCAACAAGACCCGAAGGAGTAGTGTCAAACTTGTCAAAGTACGATGGAACTCTAAGCACGGACCCGAGTACACGTGGGAACGTGAAGACCAGTTTAAAGAAAAGTACCCCCACCTGTTCAAGAAAACTCCTACGAGAGTTAGTTCAGCCTGAATTTCGGGACGAAATTCTTTTAACGGGGGGAGACTGTGACAACTGGCACAAAACCGGTAATTTCGGTACAATTTAATTAATACTTGATAACTGCAATTATGTGCTTAAATGTCAACATTGTCTGATTTCATGCTATACATGTGAATTCATGCATGTTTTATACTACAAATATTGCTTTATGTATTAATGATAGCGTTGCGTCAGAAATACTAGTAATCTCACTGGTAAGACACACTGTGTCAACAATTCTGCAGAAAGTAGTCAGATAATAGAATTGGGGCCTAGGAGTAGGTCCAAAGTCTAAAATACATTAAAACCCAAGAATGGATACAAGGGTTAACATATAGACTTTCCGGAAGCTAGAATATGCACCAAAAAGCACCCGAAACACACTTTAAATGCTGAATTTCATAAATTTCAGCAAAATTCAGCATTGTGATGAGTTAGTAAAATGTAAAAATATGACTAATTAGCCCTGAATGCTTTCCTAAGTGTCGGGAATTGAAAGTATCACAAAAGGATACATAAAGGACACTAAACGGTGCAATTTAGCACTTTAACGGACCGGTATCTAACCGAACGACCGGACATTACCCGAAACATCAAAATTATACTAGAAGCATTGTTTTAATATTTCTGAGCTAGTTATGATCCCCGAACACCCTAACACACTATATAACACAACATACACATAAACACTAACTAATATACTTGAAATCTAACCTAGACACTTAACTAATCATCACAACCCAACTAATTACCCCCCCCCCCCCTCTCTTGGACGGCCACCATGGACCCCACCAAGATCTTCCCTAATCTTCCTTGATCTTGCTAGATACTAAATGATCTTATGAGATCCATGAGAAGATTATGTCTTGTACTTGGTAAACATAGTATCCAAAGGTTAACACTAAAACATGGTTATAAGAACACTTCATCACCCTCATTCCCTCATACACTCAACACCCACCATTTTCTCCTCTCCCTCTCTTGGCTCTCGGCCGAGATCAACCACCCAAGCCACCATCATCATTCGTCCAAGTTCAAGGCATCTCAAGGTGTAAGAAGGTTCATAAGAAAGCTTGGTGGTCTCGGAGATTGAAGGACCTCTCCCGATTGCTTTTATCCATCACCTTTGTCATCCTCAACTTCTTGTGTTCTTCCCTAGCCCTTGTGCTAGTTGTAAGCTTCTTATCACTTGTTGTTACTTCATATTTTGATGGTTAAAAGATGATGAATCTTGTTAATCAAAAGAACACTAAAGAACATGATCATGATACTTTAACATAAGCTTAAAAATATAAGAATACATGTTGAATGATGATGATTTGCTTCTTGGTGATTGATGATTTGTGTTAGTGATATTAGACATCATAAGAAACCTACTAGATTATGATTAAACACATGATCTAGTAAGTTGAGGTGGTGATCTTGTGAAAGACCAAGGTCACCATGCTTTATGTCTTCATGAACTTGAATGATAAAATTGATTTTCATATGTAAAGATGATTTAAACAAAATACAAATCTTGTAAATACATGATTACAAAAATAATTTTCTCAAGAAACCAAGTTTATTTATAAGATTTACAAAGTCATGGTTTCTAAGTAAACTAATCACATTTTTAGTGTTAAATCAAGACTAGAAACATGTGTGTAACAAGAAAAATGCAAAAGAAATATTTTTAGAAAAATCATCTTACAAGTTGTAAATGACCAAATCTTTTAATAATGTGATTTACAAACAAATAAATATATTTTAAAGGGTAACTAAACCTACTAAATAACATGGAGAGTTACTACAAGTTTTTACAAGAACTTCAAGTTCATGTTGTAGAGCAAATTACTTGATTTTGGCACTTGGTAAGTGTTGAATAAGTTGATGATTGTTTGTGGTGATTTTAAAAGAAAATAAACACATGTTTTGAAAACATGGGAAACCTCCATTTTTAGGGGAAACCATGTCAAAATTTTTATAAAATTTTGACACTTAGAAAAATATAAGTTTTGGTGAAACTTATTCCCTAAAAATTTACCTAAAAATATTTGCCAAGGTTTCCCTAATTTTTATGTAAACTTCAAGTTAAGAAATGATGATTTCTTCAAGAAAAAAATTGATATTAAGTATGTATATTTTTGAGAAAAATATATATATTTATTGATCACCAAATATTGTGCTAAGTGTATGTAGTATGTATTATATGTAAAAGTGTATTAAGACTTGAAAATACACTAAATACTCCTAAGGAGTAAAAATACAAAATACACATACAACATGCATAGACAAATACAAGAGAATATATTTATGAAAATATATTTCTTAATAGATTATGTAACTCGGACAAGTTACGAATTTAAAATGATGTTTTGGACGAAAATACATAACTCGGGTGAAAAATACAAGATACTTATATTTATTTCTGAGAAAATAATATAAGTAAGATACATAGTTAAAAATATAAGTTATTTTTTTACAACAAAGAATCCCAATAAAAAGGATCCCAATATCAAGCAATGCCTGCGGAAGGTCAGGGATGGGCATTTTACGGCGGCGGTCAAAGTTTTATGTTCCAGTGGGGTTGCCCCCTTTGGAGAATCGACTATGAAAGATCTTATTGATAAACACCCTGTAGTGCCACCCCCATCATTGCCTTCCAACCCTATTGTCCAGCCCACTGTTATTGCAGCAGAGGATTGCGTACTTAAATGTATCAAATCCTTCTCTAGAGGGACATCTTGTGGCAGAGATGGGATGCGGGCCCAACACTTGTTGGACGCTATTGGTTGTGAGGGTTCGGTAAGTTACCCGGGTCTGCTCACAGCCATTACCGGAGTTGTCAACCTATGGCTTGAGGGGCTTTGCCCTAAGCTGTTGGCCGAGTTTATGGCCTCAGCCCCCCTCACCCCCTTATTGAAACCTGATAATGGTATTAGGCCTATCGTCGTGGGGGGCATCTGGCGTAGGTTGGTCTCCAAGGTGGCTATGAAGAAGGTTGTGAAGGACATGGCCTAGTATTTGGGGGATTTTTAATTCGGGGTTGGTACACCAAATGGGGCGGAAGCGGTGCTTCATAGTGCGAACAGGTTCCTGAACTCTTTTTTATGAAGATGGGTCTATGGCCTTGCTCACGGTAGACTTCACCAATGCTTTCAACATGGTTGACCGCTCAGCGTTCCTCCAACAGGTCCACCAACGTTGTCCATCTATCTATCGGTGGGTCCAGTTCCTGTACGCCCAACCCGCTAGGTTGTATGTTGGTAGCGATTGTATTGGGGCCACCACTGGAGTGCAATAAGGAGATCCCTTGGGGCCCCTTCTCTTTGCCCTAGCCTTACACCCACTTATTCTCCGTGTCCAGGAGCACTGTAACCTCCCCTTTCATGCTTGGTATTTGGATGATGGCACGATTATAGGTAATGCAATGGAAGTTGCTAAAGCCTTGGACATCATCAACACGGAGGGACCATCCCTAGGGCTTCATCTCAATATTAAGAAAACGGAAGTGTACTGGCCATCGTGTGACGGTCTCAAGGTTCAGGACGACCTTTTCCCGAGAGGGATAGGTAGACCTGAGAGGGGGTTAAGCTCCTTGGAGGGCGGTTAGCCGAGATTATGTTTTTATCGGGGAATTAGCAGGGCGACGGGAATTGACAGCGGTTGACCTTATGAAACTCTTGCCCTGCCTCCAGGACCCCCAGTGAGAGCTTCTTCTTTTAAGGTCATGCATGGGGGTAGCTAAGTTACTGTTTGGGCTGCGGACCTGCCAACCCCACTTGATGGCCAATGCGGTATCCTGTTTTGATGATGGTCATCGAGAGGCTATCGAAGACATTGTTGTTTGCGGGGGGTCCTACTTCGGTGACCTTCAGTGGCGTTTGGCATCTTTGCCGATGCGTCTGGGTGGTTTGGGCCTCCTCTCAGCTCGGGATGTTGGAGTTTATGCTTTTGTGACGTCTAGAGCTCAGTCGTGTGAATTGCAAGACCATATCCTACGGAACAGTGGGGTTGTTAAGCTTGACGTAGACTACCAACAGGCTGTTGAGTACTTAAGTAGCTCTCTTCCAGACTTTGATATTGGCGGTTTCTCTAATTTGGACACCGCCCACCCCCCAAAGCCACAAAAAACTTTGGCGAATGCCCTATTTGACAAAATCGCTCAGAGTCTGGGAGAAACATTCGATTTGTCTCCCCGCCAGAAGGCGGTGATTGAGTGCTTGAAAGGCCCCCATGCGCAAGATTTTTTTACTGCTATCCCGATCAAGGGGCTGGGGCAATGCATGTCGGCTGTTGAGTATAGGGCTATCCTCAAATACCGGCTGATGATCCCTATGTATTCAGAAGATGAAACCTGCCCAATTTACCGTAAAGCCTGCATGGATAAATACGGGGAGCATGCTATTCATTGTAAGGAGCTCCCTGGTTTCAAATATCGGCACGACGGGGTGAGAGATGTTTTGGGGGACATCTTGAGGAGAGCGGGGATTTCTGCCAAGAAGGAGGCCCCTGTGAATTTCCTTACAGATCCGATGGAAGGGAGATCTACATTAAGACCAGCGGATCTGCTCGTCTTTGGCTGGGCGGGAGGGAAACATGCTTGTGTGGATCTCACATGAGTCTCCCCCTTAGCTGGTTTAAGGGAAAACGGGTTTATAGCAGGACAGGCTATAAGGAAAGCGGAATCTAAAAAGGTGGATAAACACGCTAAAGCATGTGCTGATAACCAAAATGCATTTGTCCCCTTCGCCTTCGACACCTTTGGCTCCCTAGCTCCAGAAGCTATCCGTTTGTTGACTAGGGTCCAAAAGGTTGTCCACAGCAGTTGCTCATCAACAGGGGGCCAGGGGTTTGTCTTTAATAGGCTAGGGTTTGCTATTCAGAAAGGGGTAGCGGCGCAGGTTGTTGCTCGCTTACCTGAGATATTGATGTAACTCGGCCAGTATTTTATATATAAATAGCATGATAATTAAATTTTTTTTTATTAAATTTGGGGAAAAAAACAAAGAACAAATACATAAAAGACGGTGACTTGTACTTGTGCGATACAAGTCTAGTGACTAACGTTAAAAAAACACGTATAGGTCACGACGCTATATAAGCAAACCCGGTGAAGTTTACGGCGCAAGAAACGCAAAGTTGTGAGTTCATGTCCCCACTTTTAATCTTTTACATGTTTTTTTTAAACTTGGGGAAAATACATGTGTTATGGTATGATTGATACAAAGACTAAGGAATGATACTTTAGATCATGTCACGAATAGGGTACCAGAAGCACCATTAATCATGTACATACTAAGACCGCATAACAAAAGGTTAGATCTAATGGGTTTTCGGGCAGCCACACTCTTGGTGATAACTAGTACCAAGTAGTGCTTTTGTGTCTCAGTCGTGAATCGACAACTAAAAAAATGCCTATGGTTTGGATGCTTCCTATGTCGTGTCACATGTTAATGGCCTTGCAAACCATTAGCGATCTCGATTTCCTTATATTTACAGAAATACTTGATACATACAAATTACATACCATGTTTTCATACAAAGTATACAAACGTTCAATACAAAAACTGCATGAATTCACACCAACATTATGTTGACGATTTTCCAAAAACTCATATGTATTTCAGGTAACTAAAGTGGATGTGCGCGCGGTCTTACTCTTACTCTTGGATGTTGTTTATGTTTATCTTTGAATAATGTTGTAAACTTTTCAAACGACGTTTTATGATGTGATGTAAACTCCAAACTTAACCTATGTTTTCAGTTACGTAATGTTATTGGTATTTGAAGTTATTTTTACGAGCATGTAGTATGTTTACCATTCGTATGCAATGAGAACCTTTCAAGATCACACCTCGTGCTTCTGCCTTAGAAAGGGGTGTGACATGTAACGAGAAGGGGCATATCAAGTCCAACTGCCCAAAGTATGCCAAGAAACCTGAAGAGGGTAAAAAGACCAATGCTCGGGTCTTTCAAATGAATGCACAAGAAGCTATTCAGAACGACAACGTGATAACATGTACTTTTCTTATCAATGATGTTTATGCAAGGGTATTGTTTGATTCGGGTGCAGATAAGTCGTTTGTGGATAATAAATTTTGTAAGTTATTAAATCTGCCTGTTAAAACCCTAAGCATAAAATATGAAGTAGAATTGGCTGATGGTACCATAGAAACTGCTTCAACTGTGTTAGATGGATGCTTTATATCCATTAGGAACCACTCTTTTCTGTTATCTTTGCTCCCGTTGAAACTAGCTGGATTCGACATAGTAATAGGCATGGATTGGTTATCTCATAACCAAGCTCATATCCTTTGTGATAAGAAGCAACTGGTTATTAAAACTCCTTATCGTGAGCCGTTGACAATTCAGGGGGATACCCAGTATGGGTTGCCTAAGCAAGTGTCTATGCTTAAGGCATCAAGGTGTTTGAAGAAGGGTTGTGTCATTTACATGGCACAAGTGACTATTAATGAACCAAAGCCCAAGATCGATGACATCCCTGTTATTACCGAATGTCCAGAAGTATTCCCTAAAGAACTACCTGGTTTACCTCCAGATAGGCAAGTGGAGTTCAGAATTGACATTATTCCTGGAGCAGCACCAGTTGCAAGAGCACCTTACCGGTTGGCACCAACTGAGATGAAGGAGTTAAGAACTCAGTTGGATGATTTATTGGCAAAGGGATTCATTCGTCCTAGCTCGTCCCCTTGGGGAGCGCCGATACTGTTTGTGAAGAAGAAGGATGGCTCGATGCGTCTATGCATCGATTATCGTGAGCTAAACAAGGTTACAATCTAGAACAGATATCCGTTACCCAGGATCAATGATCTTTTCGATCAACTTCAAGGAGCAAGTTATTTTTCAAAGATTGATCTAAGGTCAGGCTACCATCAGCTGAAGGTCAGAGATGAAGATGTGCATAAGACTGCATTCAGAACTCGTTATGGTCACTACGAGTTCTTGGTGATGCCTTTCGGGCTCACTAATGCACCAGCAGCGTTCATGGATCTCATGAATCGCGTTTGCAAACCCTACTTGGACAAGTTTTTCATCGTCTTCATTGATGACATTCTTATTTATTCAAAGAACCAGGCTGATCATGAAAAGCACCTTTGATGTATTCTTAAACCACTTCAGCAAGAGAAGCTCTGCGCCAAATTTTCAAAATGTGAGTTTTGGCTTCGTGAAGTCCAATTTCTTGGACATGTGGTTAGCGAGCGTGGTATCCAGGTGGATCCCGCTAAGATTGAAGCCATCATGAATTGGCAAGAACCGAAGACGCCCACAGAGATTCGTAGCTTCTTGGGTCTGGTAGGATATTACAGGCGTTTTATTGAAAACTTTTCAAGGATTGCTACACCCCTAACTTCATTGACCCGAAAGAATATAAAGTTTGATTGGGATCCTAAGAAACAAGAATCCTTTGAGATTCTTAAGCAAAAGTTGAGCAATGCTCCGGTTTTGACATTGCCTGAAGGGATTGCAGAATTTGTGGTATACTGTGACGCATCGCACACTGGAATGGGATGCGTACTCATGCAAAGAGGCAAGGTTATTGCATATGCTTCTCGACAATTAAAGGTGCACGAAAAGAATTACACCACCCCACGATTTGGAATTGGGTGCCATTGTGTTTGCACTAAAACTATGGAGACATTATTTATATGGTACCAAGTGTGTGATCTATTCTGATCATAAGAGCCTTCAGCATCTGTTTAACCAGAAGTATTTGAATATGAGACAGCGTCGATGGATGGAGACACTGAATGATTATGATTGTGAAATCCGATATCATCCAGGCAAGGCGAATGTAGTCGCCGATGCCTTGAGCAGGAAAGAAAGAGTTAAGCCCATTAGAATCAATGCCAAGAGCATTGAATTGAAGAACAGCTTGAATGAAAGGTTGTTAGCCGCTCAGAAGGAAGTTGTGTGATGTGTTAAAATGCAACATATAAATTTCATCAAATGAGGCATAAAACTAACCCTTTTTTAGTACTAATGTTGGAAAAAGTGTGCTTTTGTCTTCCTTTTGTATTTTCAGGATTAAATAAGCTCAAATTAACAAAAGAAGCAAAAAGACATCAAAATCTAACATAAATACAAGAAAAGGAACAAGACGTGACATGCCCGACCCCACGACAGCATCTTCCCAAGCAAAACAAGAGATCAGAAGCTTGAATACGCCCCGTGCTCAGCCAGCACGGGGGCGTGCCCAAGTGTCAGCAGAAAAGACAAAGTGGAAGAAGCTTCTATTGCCCACCACGGGGCCATGCTCAGCGGATACGGGGCCGTGGTCAACTATAAGATTCGCACAATCTAGCAAATCTGCATAGTACAAAGATTCTTCTGCACCACGGGGTCGTGCTCAGCGGACACGGGGGCGTGGTCAACTAAAAAGACAAAACTGCATTTAATGAAGAAAGAGAAGGATGTGGACACGGGGCCGTGCCCACTGGACACGGGGCCGTGCCCGAGCTTCTGTTCAGCCTATAAATAGAAGTGCTTGGCTCAAGCTCAAACCATCCCTTGGCACACCACCTCTCTCACACTTCACCCACCACCCACCACCACCATAACACCATCATCCACCACCATCATCCATTATCCATCGTAGAGTGTGAGAGTCGTCTCGGGATCCAAGATTGATCGTAAGAGTTCTTGACAATCAAGGCCATGTTTACCTAAGTCTCTTACATCACTTGGTGAAGACAAAGTGTCTAGTGTAATACTTTTTATTTCTAATCTTTTGCACTTTTTATTTGGTTTTGTATTAATGACTGTAATAACTAGTTGCTTATGTTGAAGGTGATCTTTCCTTATCGTTTGTCCGTGGTGTCTTGGCATTATTTTACTGTCTATATAAAATAAAAGATTTTCACCATTCATATCTCCACGGTCTATATGGAGGTATGTCGGCTACCTGGTCGGGGGTTAAGGGAACAGTTTGGTAAAGGTCTTGCCATTGTTCAGCGTTTAGAGGTCCTGCAATGGACCTGGGTCAAATTTAGTAGGACCTCCTTCAATACTTCACGGTATTGGATGGCGGGGGTCCAAACTCTTTGATCCCCTCATAAGTTAACTACTATTAATACTATAACCCGGCTATTTAGGACTGTATCCCTGCTGACTCAGACTACTTAGTCGAGGGTAACGTCACCTCCAAAAGAGGGGCCTACCATAATTTGCATTAATAACTTAATTAATTATCTTCCAATAATCCACCCTTTTAGGATTGTATTCTTGCTAACTCAAACTACTGGGGTGAGGGTAACGCAACCTTCAAAAGAGGGGCCTACTACAATAACTAAGATAATCTCTTAAATATGTGCAAAAGTGCGGAAATAATCAAAGGTTACACTAGATACGAGTCGTAACCAAGTGATTCATCTTGTCTATCTGTTTTTCTTTTTTTTTTTAATTTTTTTTTTCAGCATTTTAGTTAGTTTTTATTTTTCTTAGTTTAAAACTTTTTTTTTCTAAACTTTTTATTTTGATTAGACGTTGAGGATAAACCGGTACTAAAAGCTCTTGTGTCCTTGGACGACCTCGGTATCTTGCCAACACTATACTACGCTCACGATGGGTGCACTTGCCCATATGTGTGTTTAGTGTTAGTAAAATATCGTGGTTTATAAATTTAAAACTTGGCTAAAAATAAGTGTTAAAGGGGCTTAAAATATACACCTAATATATATAACACTTCACACGCATCAAGTTTTTGGCGCCGCTGCCGGGGACACAAGGATTTTAAGAAAGTTAGGAATCAACGGCCTAATCGTTTTTCTTATTTTTCATTATTTTTAGGATTTTTTTTAGTTTTTCTGTTTCTGCAGAGCTCAGCACGGGCCGTGCCTGGTCGGACACGGGCCGTGCCTAGCATCATCACTGGCAGTTTTTATTTTCTGAGTTACAGAGAGCTGAGCACGGGGCCGTGTCGGTGCAACACGGGGCCGTGTCCAACTCCCAGTAACAGGGATCCGGAAAACAATTACTGTACCTCTGACCACGGGCCGTGTTCACTGAGCACGGGGCCGTGGTGAACATTCTGACCAACGTTCTTTTCTGTTTTTATTGCAGGACTTGGAACCCAGGTGCCACATTTGACCCTCCTACGTAGTGCATGAGCTCCAGTTCTAGTAGAGACATAAAAGAACCTCTAGAAGAACCCGAACGCTTTCTCAGAAAAAGACTTAAAGCTAAAAATCAAGAGAAAGTTTCGGGGGACCCACTTCCAATGGCGGACCAACGTACCCTCATGGATTACCTACGGCCCACCATAGGCAATCTCGGCGCCGCTATTAATGCACCGAATGTCGAAGCCAACAACTTCGAACTTCGGCCGCATTTGATACAAATGCTCCAAAACTCCGCAACCTTCCATGGGCTTGCGGACGAGGATCCCCATCTACATATTACTAATTTCTTGGAAATATGTGATACTTTTCGGATCAATGGAGCATCAAACGACGCCATTCGCCTTAGGATGTTTCCATTTTCACTAAAAGACCGAGCTAAGGCTTGGCTTAACACCCTCCCAGTTGGCTCGGTAAACACCTGGGATGAACTAGCCCAAAAGTTTCTATATAAGTATTTCCCTCCTGCTAAAACGGCTAAACTAATGACTGAAATTAATACATACTCACAAGAGGATGGGGAATCCTTATATGAAACTTGGGAAAGGTTCAAGGAGCTTCTAAGAAAGTGTCCTCATCACGGTCTAGCGGTATGGCAACAAGTATCCACTTTCTACAATGGGTTGTTGCCACACACAAGACAAACACTTAATTCAAGCTCCGGGGGACTTTTAGGTAATCGTCGCCCAAATGAAATATATAATCAAATTGAGGAAATTGCTCAAACCAATTTTCAATGGCACACTCCCCGAGGTAATAAATCTATTGCCCCGGGCGCCCATAAGGTTGATGAAAGCACTTCTTTACAAGCCCAAATCGAGGCCCTCTCTTCAAAAATAAAAAAGTTAGAAATGACAAAAACGGTCTCGGTTATGGCTTGTGAAGGGTGTGGTGGGTCACATGAAAATTGGAGTTGTATGAAAGAATTAGATGAACAAACAGAAACGGTAAACTACATTGATAAGAGACCTAGGCCGTCGGGTCCTCCAACGGGTACCTACAACTAAGGATGGCGTAACCACCCAAATCTTGGTTGGAGAGATCCCAGCAATAGTAGTAACCAACAAAACCAACGAACTAATTTTCAACAACCACAAAATTTCTCTCAACAACAAGGTGGAAGAGAAAGGCTTGAAGATACCATATCTCGCCTCATCTCCGACACCGAAAAGAAAAACTCGGATCGATTTCAACAGTTGGAATCGAATTTTAGAAGTCAACAAGCTAGCATTCAAAACGTTGAAAAACAATTAAATCAACTAGCTCAAAATTTCTCCGAGAGACCACAAGGCGCGTTACCAAGTAATACCGAAACCAACCCAAAGGCACAAGTACACCTCATCACATGGAGAAACCGAACCGTGGGTCCCGAGGATGCCCCATTACCGCCAGTTGAAGGGGGTCAATGCCAAAGCACGACTTCACCTACACCTCAACTAGAAAAGGCTTCTTCACCAAATCAAGAGCCCACCAAGACTCCTCCAATTCCGTACCCCGGTAGGTTAAATCGTCAAAAGACCGATGAGCAATTCGCAAAGTTCGAAAGTTTACTAAAACAATTGCATGTCAATATTCCTTTTATTGAGGTCCTAACCCAAATGCCTAAATATGCAAAATTCATGAGGGATTTCCTCATTCACAAAAGGAAAATTGAATCATTGCAATTAGTTAACTTAGGCGAAGAATGCTCCGCTTTAGTACTCAACAAACTTCCACAAAAGAAAATCGATCCCGGGAGCTTCACAATTCCTTGCTCGATTGGGAAGTCCCTCGTTCGTAATGCATTAGCCGATCTTGAGGCTAGCATTAACCTCATGCCCACGTCAATGTTCAAACGACTCGGCCTAGGAGCAACTAGCCCTACAAAGATGAGCATACAACTCGCCGACAGGTCCGTCAAATTTCCACAAGGTGTCGCTGAAAATCTACTGGTCAAGGTTGACAACTTCGTTTTTCCAACTGACTTTGTCATCCTAGACATGGAAGAAGACACCGATGTCCCTCTCATCCTCGGGAGGCCATTTCTAGCCACCGCCCAAGCAGTGGTGGATATGAATGACGGAACGTTAACATTGAAGTTTGGGGACGAGCAAGTGAAGTTTGAATGTGGAAAGAAGATAGAGGAAGAAGACCCGGTCAACTACATGAAGGTCATAGACTCAAGCTTGGATGACGCTCTCCGACGGTGTAACATGGGATGCAATACATCCCACTTGGGTAACATGTGACCAGGCTTTGGGTCTAGCCAAGGACCCTTATAAACGTGGCGCACCATGGAGGCATTCCACGGAACTATCCTTAGTTTAGTTTAGATTAATTTTCTTGTTTTCTAGTTAGTTTTAATTTTCAGGAATAAAACACACTTGAGATGGCAAAGGATGCAAGGGAAACTTGAACCAACACTCCATACAGGAAAACAGAACCGTCCGACAAATTTCTTCGTTTACAGAAAGTTCGGCACGGGCCGTGTCCACCCAACACGGCCCCGTGCTGCACAGTCTGCAGAAAAAGACCCAGTTCAGGTAACTGGACACGGGCCGTGTTCACCCAACACGCCCCCGTGTCCAGACTTCTGTTTCTCTTGTTTTAATTTTGTTACTGGCACTTGAACACGGGGCCGTGCCCGGACAACACGGGGCCGTGTTCAGCGCCCAGTAACACAAAATTTTTGCTTTTTACACCTTTTTACGCATTCAATCAACCTAAAAACTTATTTTTGGGACACATTGAGGACAATGTGTAATTTAAGTGTGGGGGGGGGGGGATGCTAAAACCTTGAATCTTGCAAGTCCTAAATACAAGCCTTACACAAAACTCTATTGGAACCGCTAATCACCCCAAATTTTTTCAAAAATTTTCATTTTTTTTACTTGTCTAGGTTTAACTCGGGAAATTCAAGTTCTTAAAAAGGTAATATTTTTACAAATTTACAACCGATAGCGTCGTGATAAAAAGAACCAACATAAGAAAATTATGAAAAGGCATGACAAGCTTAGTTAAAATTTAATTATATATACTTGATCACATAAAAACCCATTCCCACAAAAGTGAGTTTTGAGCCTTTATTGAGCAAACACTTACATATCATTTGACTAAATGCTCATTTTCGTTTCTTGTGTGAATAGCCGCCTGGTTCTTACGACTCTAGAACTTGCCATGACGATACATTCCCCGTCCTTACCAACTTAAACCCGAGTAAGTAAATGATGGAGGCATTAGGACTAACCCTTTTTATTTCTACACCATTATTTTTCTTTTTTTTTTACCACCTACCCAAAATCCCCCTAGTTAGCCCCTTTGAGCCTAAACCTTTTCATTTCATAACCCAAACCAAACACCCCTTTTACCCACCAAAACCTTTTTCATTTTTAACCATTTGTTTTAGTAACAAGTTCGGTTCTTCATATGACTTTTCAAAAAAAAAAAAAAATAATAATAATTTTTGGTGTTGATGATGAAGCAAAAGAAAATAAACAAACAAGTTCATCAAAAATAACTTTGTTTGAATAAATAGCTTCATCAAAATAGAAGTTACAAAAATAAAAAGTCTTACGAAAACCGACACTTGTTACGCTTTTCGCCTTTTTCTACTAACCACTAACCACCAACCCAACCACCTACCTTTAACCCAAGCCTAACCCTTCACCTACAAAGTCCTCTTGATGTTTACAAAGGTATATAAGTTAAAAAGGAGGAGGATTGATCGCTTGGCAAGCCTATGGTAGGAGTAAGTTCCATGCCGGTCTCGAGTGATCCACAAAAATACATTTTTGGCCGAGTGTTGAGTGATCCCCGTGAGGTATGCGAACTTGTATATAAATAGAATTTTAAAAAGGCATGTTATGCTCTAATAAGTAATTTATCTTATGAAAAGTTTTAAATAAATCATGACGAATAGGATTGTAAATAAATAAAAATAAAATTAAATAAAGAATCTTGGAAATCCCGACACTCTACGACAAGCCCAAAAACATTCTTCTCTACCCATTCCATTTGGGAGTGTAATAGCCACATATTAAAGAGTTTTGCTTGAGGACAAGCAAAGATTCAAGTGTGGGGGTATTTGATGTGTTAAAAATGCAACATATAAATTTCATCAAATGAGGCATAAAACTAACCCTTTTTTAGTACTAATGTTGGAAAAAGTGTGCTTTTGTCTTCCTTTTGTATTTTCAGGATTAAATAAGCTCAAATTAACAAAAGAAGCAAAAAGACATCAAAATCTAACATAAATACAAGAAAAGGAACAAGACGTGACATGCCCGACCCCACGACAGCATCTTCCCAAGCAAAACAAGAGATCAGAAGCCTGAACACGCCCCGTGCTCAGCCAGCACGGGGGCGTGCCCAAGTGTCAGCAGAAAAGACAAAGTGGTAGAAGCTTCTATTGCCCACCACAGGGCCGTGCTCAGCGGACACGGGGCCGTGGTCAACTATAAGATTCGCATAATCCAGCAAATCTGCATAGTACAAAGATTCTTCTGCACCATGGGGTCGTGCTCAGCGGACACGGGGGCGTGGTCAACTAAAAAGACAAAACTGCATTTAATGAAGAAAGAGAAGGATGTGGACACGGGGCCGTGCCCACTGGACACGGGGCCGTGCCTGAGCTTATGTTCAGCCTATAAATAGAAGTGCTTGGCTCAAGCTCAAACCATCCCTTGGCACACCACCTCTCTCACACTTCACCCACCACCCACTACCACCATAACACCATCATCCACCACCATCATCCATTGTCCATCGTAGAGTGTGTGAGTCGTCTCGGGATCCAAGATTGATCGTAAGAGTTCTTGACAATCAAGGCCATGTTTGCCTAAGTCTCTTACATCACTTGGTGAAGACAAAGTGTCTAGTGTAATACTTTTTATTTCTAATCTTTTGCACTTTTTATTTGGTTTTGTATTAATGACTGTAATAACTAGTTGCTTATGTTGAAGGTGATCTTTCCTTATCGTTTGTCCGTGGTGTCTTGGCATTATTTTACTGTCTATATAAAATAAAAGATTTTCACCATTCATATCTCCACGGTCTATATGGAGGTATGTTGGCTACCTGGTCGGGGGTTAAGGGAACGGTTTGGTAAAGGTCTTGCCATTGTTCAGCGTTTAGAGGTCCTGCAATGGACCTGGGTCAAATTTAGTAGGACCTCCTTCAATACTTCACGGTATTGGATGGCGGGGGTCCAAACTCTTTGATCCCCTCATAAGTTAACTACTATTAATACTATAACCCGGCTATTTAGGACTGTATCCCTACTGACTCAGACTACTTTGTCGAGGGTAACGTCACCTCCAAAAGAGGGGCCTACCATAATTTGCATTAATAACTTAATTAATTATCTTCCAATAATCCACCCTTTTAGGATTGTATCCTTGCTGACTCAAACTACTGGGGTGAGGGTAACGTCACCTTCAAAAGAGGGGCCTACTACAATAACTAAGACAATCTCTTAAATATGTGCAAAAGTGCGGAAATAATCAAAGGTTACACTAGATACGAGTCGGAACCAAGTGATTCATCTTGTCTATCCGTTTTTCTTTTTTTTTTATTTTTATTTTCAGCATTTTAGTTAGTTTTTATTTTTCTTAGTTTAAAACATTTTTTTCTAAACTTTTTATTTTGATTAGACGTTGAGGATAAACCGGTACTAAAAGCTCTTGTGTCCTTGGACGACCTCGGTATCTTGCCAACACTATACTACGCTCACGATGGGTGCACTTGCCCATATGTGTGTTTAGTGTAAGTAAAATATCGTGTTTTATAAATTTAAAACTTGGCTAAAAATAAGTGTTAAAGGGGCTTAAAATATACACCTAATATATATAACACTTCACACGCATCATTGTGCTAGAAGCTAACTATCCGAATGAAAAGTTGGGAGTAACTGCTGAACAGTTATCATATGGCAAAGATGGAATCCTAAGATTGAATGGACGAATATGGGTTCCAATTTATGGAGGACTTAGGGATGTGATTCTTCAAGAAGCCCATAGCTCCAAATATTCTGTTCATCCTGGCTGTGATAAGATGTACCAGGATTTAAAGGCAAATTATTGGTGGATAGGTTTGAAGAAATCTATAGCCACTTATGTGGCCAAATGTTTGACGTGCGCGCAAGTTAAAGCCGAACACCAGAAGCCGTCAGGTTTGCTGCAACAGCCTGAACTTCCCACCTGGAAGTGGGAAATGGTAACTATGGATTTTATCACAAAGTTACCAAAGACAAAGCGAGGAAATGATACTATTTGGGTTATAGCAGATAGACTGACCAAGTCAGCCCACTTCTTACCTATTAAGGAAACACACAGCTCAGATAAGTTAGCTCAGCTGTACGTGGACAAGATTGTATCTCTTCACGAAGTGCCAGTGTCTATCATCTCTGATAGGGATACGAGATATAGATTGCATTTTTGGAAAAGCTTTCAGCAATCCTTGGGCACTCGATTAAACTTTAGCATTGCATACCATCCTCAAACGGATGGGCAAAGCGAGCGTACGATTCAAACGCTTGAGGATATGCTGCGAGCTTATGTTAATGATTTAGGAGGAAGTTGGGATGATCATCTTCCGTTGATTGAATTTTCGTACAATAATAACTATCATTCGAGTATTCAAGCAGCACCTTTCGAAGCTTTGTACAGAAGAAAGTGTAGGACGCCAGTTTGTTGGGCGAAAGTTGGTGATGTCCAACTATCAGGACCTGATATAGTCCTGGAAACGACAGATAAGATTGTGCAGATACGCGATCGTCTCAAAGCTGCCAGGGATAGGCAGAAAAGCTATGCAGATAAAAGGCGTAAACCTCTGAAATTCGAGGTAGGTGACAAAGTGTTACTTAAGGTTTCACCCTGGAAAGGGGTGATGCGTTTTAGCAAAAAGGGGAAGCTCAGCCGTAGGTACATAGGACTATTCGAGATCATCGAATGTGTCAGAACTGTAGCTTGTAAGCTAAATCTGCTAGAAGAGCTCAGTGGAATACATAATGTATTCCACATCTGCAACTTAAAGAAATGTTTAGCCGATGAGTCGCTAGCAATGTCGCATAAGGACGTGCAGATAGATGAGAGCTTCAAGTTCGTTGAAAAACCTTTGTCGATTGAGGACCGACAGGTTAAGAAACTTCGAAAGAAGCATGTGCCGATTGTGAAGGTAAAGTGGGATGCCCGTAGAGGCCCATAATACATGTGGGAGGTTGAATCCACAATGAAACAGAAATACCCTCATTTATTTCAGTAAATCTCGAGGTCGAGATTTCTTTTAATGGGGTGAGGATGTAACACCTCGTAAAATCACGGCCAATATAGTATCGACACGTGTTATGAACTTTAAACGTGTATCGAATTGATTACGAGGGACTAAAATTGACAAACGAAGAAAGTATGTGTGTAGAAGGATTCAAAGTATCAATATGTGAAAATTTTGCCTTTCAACGACTCTACATGATGTTTATACCCTTAAACGAATAAATCATGAATCGTATGAAACCGTTGTGGAAGAAAGTGAAAGTTTACAAGACACGAGGGTTAAATGTGTCAACGTGTTTAAATAATACCTCTGAGTGACCTTTTAATGAACCCGGAGCCTTGTAACGATTAATTATGCTCCCAAGAATAAGTGATAAAAATTTCACAAGGTTTCGATATCATATGAGGATAATACGTTAACTTTCGTAATTAAGGAGTTAAAAGCGTCAACAAGGAAAAACTTGTGTTTTCGATTACCATTTAACGAAACTGGACCTAACGATGTTTGGTTATATCTCTTGGATCATAAAAATAAAAGTTAAATGGGTTAAATGAGCTTAAAATGAAAGATATTGCGTTTCAAAAGGTTCAGGGGGTGAAAATGCCAACTTTGAAACTTGCTGATCAGGTTACCCCTATGGTGGCGTCACGCCACCACCAACACTCTCTGCCATCGCATGATGTGACGGCCTGATCTGGACAGATTCTTTGCACAGCTGCAAGTTTCAGCATGTTATCTTCTCCAAACCACTTCCTCACTCACATAACTTCAATTCTATGGATTCTTTGATGGTTTTAAAAACCACTAGACACTTATATGATCAAGATTACACCTGGGGGACACTTGCTTTGATCATAGAGCATTCATAAACCTATATAAAGGGGCCATGTTGGAGTTCATTCCTCACACTTCAAAAATTTTCTCAAACTCTCAAAGTTTCTCAAGCTTTGGAGCTTTCAATCTCATTCTCTGGAGCATCCTACTTTGGAAGAAAGCTCTCTTAGTCTAAATCTTCTTGCTAAGGACTCTTGTAAGTGCTCTTAGCTTCCGTAATTAAGTTTTCATTAGTATAATGACCGAAAGTCAAAGATATCGCAAATACGCTTTGACTTTGTGATTAATCACAAACGGTCCAGCCATTATTCGAATTGAAAGTGGCTATGAGTTGGTAATTATGTAGGTAATAAACCCTTAAAAGGTCACCTACTGATTATCACTCTAACTTGGTCAATTGTCGGGTCAAACTTAATATTAGAAAGTCAACAGAAGTTATTTTTGCAAATAAATTCATAACTGATAATGTAGAAGTTATGGAACATGTTTTAACACTAAAATAACTTGGTAAATAATGTAAGAACATGTCTAAGCATGTTCAACCCGACAATTCTTAGTTTAGGCTCGGTTCGGAACCGAAAGTCGCAAAAGTAGACTTTTGCCTTGACTTTCAGTTCTGACCCGATTTAGCTTAGTTTAGATATGCCTTAGGGTTCCATTAGGACCATATTACATGTTAGTATAACCCTCCAAGATGATACAATATGGTTCCTTTGTAATCTGAATCATTTGCATGTTTCCGTTAAACGCTTAATTGTTGACCATTATGCCCTTTTGATATAAAAACGAGATTTTTGAAAATGTGAGAGGACAAAAACCTTTATTACTGATTTATAAACATGTCCTAAAAGTTTGACATCAGTTTATGGTCTAAAATGAGAGTTATGCTCAATATCGTAAATGAAGGCCTTTTTATTAATCAAACGTCATATTTGATATAAATCCTATTTAAACTCAAATTTTGACATCAAACCTTTTACCTACTGATGTAATATAATATTTTGGGATTTTTGGAAATTTTTATTGAATTTTAAACTGATTATATTATAGAGTTTTAAAGTAAATTCGGTATTGACGAAATTGCCCTTTTCTTGGATAAAATGAGTTTTACATAACATTTTGATGCCAAAACTTTTGATACTGATTTCATATGGTAAATAAAATATTTTGAGCTTTATAAACTGATCAAAAACTCAGATTTCTTTAAATAACCCGAAAATTGTCAAATACCGACTTTTACGCTTTTTAAACGCGTAGTATGGGTTAAAATTATATTTAACACCTAAAACTCATTACCTACTGATATTGTAAGTAAATTTTTATACTTTAACAGTAAGTAAAATTTTTAAACTCAGATTTCCAGAATTGACCCTTAAAGCTTATGTGAAATGACCAAAATGCCCCTACGATGCATAGTTTGGCCATAGATAATAAATTTCACATATGTTTAATATCTTACTGATATAACCTACTAAAATTAATATTTTTATTGATCATTTTAGACCAGAACCTCAGATTGTCATTTAACCTCTTTTATAATCTTTAAAATGACCAAAATACCCCTACGGGGCTTAAATTGATTTTAAATTTGTTTTGGGCATAATGGAAGGTATCATACTGATATCATAACACATTTTAAGCATATTAACTTAGGGAACCTGTTCATGACTCATTTGGTTACCCGTTATGCATTTTTTCGCGTTCGGTACGGCTTATGTAACTAGTTTACATAAATTAACCGAAACGGGTCATACCTTATCATTTTCACTTCAAAATCCAGAATGTGTTTGGTTTACCCATATTAAACAAGTATTCATACTTGTCGGGTCTAAATCACATTCTAATCCGGTCTTCGCTTAATCTTGCGTTTTGAACCGTATACCTTTCTTTAAAATTAACCGGTCTAAGTTAAGACTTAAATAAGACCCGTTAGGATTATAATAGGTTATTAAAAACATTCGTTCCAGATTAGGAGCCCGGTAAAAGCTACCTGTACTTGCTTGATTGATTTACGGCTGGGAATAAATTTATATTTTTGCTCAGGTAAATACTTTTAATTTATTTTCCCTTATACGGGCTTGGGGTACAGTATATAAAATACCGCTTGGTCGGGTATTGAATTTTTAATCGTTTGAAGGTTAAATCATTGAGATAACCCGTTTAATCTGTTTTGTTTGTTTTAAGCCTTTGGGGGGTTAATGACCATGTCCTGGATATCCTCAGCTCATTCATTGAAATGGCCATGACTTAAGCACGGGGTGTAGGCATACACCTGCCGGTGCGTATGTACAATGATATACCCGCTTGTTCGAGAATAACTCGCCGTGGGTTATATTATGTGGTGTGTCTATTAATCTTTAACCCGGTATTTAACCCGGGCTACTGAACGTATAACAAACATATAATTCTTTTACAAGATTATTTTTAAATAATTATCCCAAGTTATAAAAGAATATTTGTGCCTTTTGCATTTAAATCAATTTTATAAAAAAAAATTCAAAATGAGTCGATTAATTGTATTTACCAGTGTAAACTGGCGTATTTTCCAAAAGGTTAAGTGCAGGTACTATGCGAAATAGGCTGGCTACTCCTGAATGAATAAATAAAGAGTCTTGCAAGCTTTATCACTTTAAAATCTGTTGAACAATATTTCCTTGTTTTGATCCGCCTGTGGATCCATCTTACATTCCATTTGTAATACTTATGTTACTTTCATTCGGTTTGTATAATTATTACTTTTAGACTTCCGCTGTGCATTGAACTATGATTGTTTGACTATCATGATATCAACTACGTCATGATACTCCCCACCGGGTCCACCGGTAATACGTGGAAATATCAGGGTGTGACATTCTATGTGATTAGGGTATGTCAATAATTATGTTTAACTTAGTAGTGAAAATCTGATTTACATGAGAAGGTTAATGATTATATTGAAATTGTGATTGTATATGATACACGTGATGGTTTAGGGTAAGCAATGGAAACTTGTGATTATGAATCTGTATTGGGTCTTGATCAATGTCTGTATCATGTTTGAATCCATGTTAATATACATCAATGATTAATATTGAGGTTTATTGATTTTGATGATGAACAATGATTAAGATTGCTATGAACATGATAATGTAACTATCGTTTGATCTTTTGAATATGCTGTATGTGTGTGTAACTGTTGATTCTGTGGCCATGGGGTTGTTAACTGATCTCGATGAAACATTGCTGATGTTTCGTCATAGTGGAACCCGACGAAAGATAGATGTTTCGTCGCTAGGGATGATGACGAAAGATGGGGACTTTCGTCGGTGGGGACTTTCGTCGGAAAGGGATCTTCGCCGAAGGGTAACCTGTTTGGGCTTGGGCTTGGTTAAGTAGCCCAGTTATACTTGATAAAAATGTGATACTTGAAATATGTGAGTTAATTGATAAATCCTAAGACTGATGTTGATTGGTAACCACGATAGGGTTTGGGGTTGACCAACTGGACGGGTAATTAAAACATACCGGGCAAATCAAAGGTGAGTTCACTACTCTTGAGCATGCGTCCCGGTGGTTGGGACAGTCAGTAGGTATCCCGGGGAGGGATAAGTGTTTTGGGTAAAAACTGGAATGTTGGATAGTACTCTCACCCTATCACTCTTAAGTCCCATCTTTTTGTTACCGGAGAAGTAACGGGGTATTAGTTGGTAGCGCTACTTAGGTTTGGCACCCTCACCCCGTACCGGAGTGGACAGGTGTGAACTAATAACCCAGACATGCCCAGTGCGTTGATAGGAGCACTGGGGAACGGGCAAAGCATACATCAGGAGCCGTCTTGTTCAGTATCAAGATATTATCAACATTACTTTCGGATTTGTTAATGAACTGGAATAAACAATTGGTAACTAACGTTTTCAAAAAGCTGTGAACTCACCAGCGTTGTCTGATACACTTGTTGCATGCTCGCAGGTCGTTAGGTACTTTGGATGGGAACTTGCTATCTGGATGGCTGGAGTGGTCATGGGTCGCGTCGCTTGGATTTACGAGACTTGTTTACTGATTTCACATACTTTGGTTTTTGAAACATTTGAACAGTGTTTTACGATTTGCTTCCGCTGACACTATTTAACTTGGAATATGTTACATGAATGTTTTACTTAATGAATAGGAATTTTGTTAAATACATATGGTTAGTTCAATGTGATTGGTGGCTATATCCTGGTACGTCACACGCCTAGCGGGGTTACCGCATGTGGTATTTTGGGGGTGTGATAGTTTGGTATCAGAGCCACTGGTTATAGTGAACTACGTTTTAAAACGTTTTATAAAACCAAACTATAACCGAACAGCTTCGAAATCGACCATGACACTCAGCTACAGATTGCAAGGTTCGTCTCTCGTTTATTTATTGTCTAGTATATCTGGTATACACTTATGTATGATGTTGCATGCGATTGCATACACTTAGCATTTCAGACTAGATTCATGTGTATTTACCTGAGTTATGTGATTGATAGAGTCACAGTGTGATATCCCGTTAGCTTTTCGTGGTTTACGTCTGTGGTGTTTTGTTGCGAGAACTTGAGGAACCTTTTAGCATGAGTTGGGAGGAGCTGAGATGAACATGCAAATCACATCATTATTATGGGTGCACACATAATAATAATGTGGGGTGCATGCGAGTCCTAGTGAGATCTAACGAGTGTGAAAGGGGTTCCGCCTTATTGTCCGATGTACAGTGTAATCTGTAGAAGTCGTTGTGAGTTTGACTCCTACCTTATCTCGACTCTTGACCCTTCTCTTTCTCCTATATAGAATCATGAGCGGACGAGGTCATGGACGTGGTCACATTGCGATGACCCAGGCTGAGCTGACAAATTTGATTAACACACGTGTGGCTGAGGCATTGGCAGCCTATCAAGCTGGTACGATATGTTCCAAATCTTCTTTATTCTTGTGTCGCGTACACAACTCTTACCCGTGTGCTGTATCTTCCATTTTCGTTTATTAGGTCAGCAAGCGAATCAGAATCAGAACAATCCGCCTGCTTGCACGTTTAAGACGTTCATGGATTGTAGGCCACAGACGTTCAGTGGGACTGAAGGGGCTGTGGGGCTACTGCATTGGTTTGAGAAGGCGGAGTCAGTGTTTGCGATGTGCAACTGTCCTGCTGGGGACAGAGTGAAGTATGCTACAGGCACAGTCGAGGATGGTGCCTTGACCTGGTGGAATGCCCAAGTTCAGATGCTGGGCATTGAGATGGCGAATGCTACTACTTGGGACGATTTTAAGGAGCTGATGCGTGAAGAATACTGTCCTCATGACGAAATTTAGAAACTTGAGAACGAGTACTATAATCTGAAGATGGAGGGGTCTGAGATTGAAACATTTACGAAGAGGTCTCATGAGCTAGCGAATTTGTGCCCTAATTTGTCTCGACCCCCACCTAGAAGAATTGAGTTGTATATCAAGGGTCTAGCACAAGCAGTGAAGAGTTTGATCACTGCTGCAAATCTCAACAACTTAGCTCAGATCATCCGCTTAGCTCACAAGATCACAGATTAGGAGGTGGAGCGTGGCTCGCTACCACCACGTGTTTCTGTCACTACTACTGCTACAACCACAGCTATTACGCCCGTTACTGATAGAAACGGAAATGGAATGATGTAGATAAGGTGGCAAACTCGAATCAGTCACAGAAGCGGCCAGACAATAGCAGCAATCGCAGTTTCAGTATGTCGTCTTCCGTTAATCAAAGCCAGGGCAACAGTTCGGGTCAGGGTTCTTATGCGGGGAAACAACCAAAGTGCAATAAGTGCAACTATCACCATCGGGGGCCGTGTACCAGGGTATGTCACAGGTGCAACAAAGTGGGGCATATGGCCAGGGATTGTAGGGTTTCACTTCCGAACCAGCAGCAGCAGCACACCCCGCAACAGCAACAGCCACAGCAGAAGGAAAGACAACAACCCCAGTAAAACCGTGGAAATCGTAAGGGATGCTTTCAATGTGGAGCCGAGGGTCACATCAGGCGAGACTGCCCTCAACTAAATCAGAATGCTGGTGGCAACAACAATGGTAACAATAACTATGGAAACAACAACAATGGGGGCAATGGTGGAAATGGTGCGCACGGGAGGGTGTTCACTATTGGAGCTGGAGAAGCCAGAAATGATGGCAACGTGGTGACTGGTACGTTCTCCATAAACAACATATTTGATTCTGTTTTATTTGACTCTGGTGCCGATTGGAGTTATGTGTCTTTGGGGTTCAATCGTCAGTTAGGGTTGACTCCCACACCTCTTGTAAATAAGCATGTAGTAGAATTGGCTGATGGTAAATCGATTGAAGCTTCTCATGTCCTATTTGGTTGTAAACTTGATCTCATGGGTCAAGTGTTCGACATTGTCCTACTCCCCGTTACTCTTGGAAGTTTTGATGTGGTCGTTGGCATGGATTGGTTGTTTAAGCATCAAGCGGAAATTCTCTGTAAAGAGAAAATTGTGCGTATCCCTCTCCTCAGTGGGGAATCCTTGTTGGTTCAAGGTCATCGTAGTGGTGCCATGGTCGGCATCATCTCAGCCATGAAAGCCCAGAAGTGTCTACGAAAGAGCTACCCTGCTATTCTAGCTCTTGTCACCGATTCACAATCTGAAGAAAGGAAGATCGAGGACCTTCCAGTTGTTCGTGAGTTTTCTGACGTGTTTTCTGAAGTGTTACCTGGTTTACCTCCGCATCGCCAGGTGGAATTTCAGATTGACCTTATGCCAGGAGCGGCTCCGATTGCTCGTGCTCCTTACCGTCTTGCACCAGGAGAGTTGCAAGAGCTATCAAACCAACTTCAAGAATTGTTGGATAGAGGTTTTATCCGACCTAGTTCTTCGCCTTGGGGAGCCCCGGTTTTGTTTGTGAAGAAGAAAGATGGGTCATTCCGTATGTGTATAGATTATCAAGAACTCAACAAGGTAACAGTCAAGAACCGCTATCCTTTGTCGCGCATCGACGACTTGTTTGACCAGTTGCAGGGGTTAAGTTTTTACTCAAAGATCGAATTAAGATCGAGCTATCATCAGATGAGGGTCCGAGAGGAGGATGTTCCTAAAACGGCTTTTAGAACGCGATATGGACATTATGAGTTTTTGGTTATGCCGTTCGGGTTGACTAATGCACCGGCGGTCTTCATGGACCTCATGAACCGTGTATGCAAACCGTATATTGACGACTTCATTGTTGTGTTTATCGACGGCATTCTGATCTATTCAAAGAGCAAGGAAGATCACGAGCGACACTTGCGTCTTATTTTGTAACTTCTGAGGAAGGAGCAGCTCTACGCAAAATTTTCTAAGTGTGACTTCTGGATTCGAGAGGTACACTTCCTTGGCCACATTGTGAATGAATCGGGAATACACGTGGATCCTGCTAAGATTGATGTTATCAGAAATTGGGCGGCACCAAAGAATCCTTCGGAGGTGAGACAATTTCTTGGTCTCGCTGGGTATTATCAAAGATTTATCAAGGATTTCTCGAAGATCGCTCAACCTCTTACCTCTTTGACACAGAAATGCGTTTTGTATTCTTGGGGAAACAAGCAGGAGGATGCTTTCCAACTTTTGAAACAGAAACTCTGCAGTGCACTGATCTTATCTTTACCTGAAGGCACAAAAGATTTCGTGGTATATTGTGATGCTTCTATTCAGGGTCTCGGTTGCGTGTTAATGCAACGCGAGAAGGTGATAGCTTACGCCTCTCGACAGTTGAAGGTCCACGAGAGGAATTATACGACACACGACTTGGAGTTGGGAACCGTAGTATTTGCGCTCAAAATCTGGAGGCATTACCTGTACGATACTAAATGCACTATTTATACCGACCACAAGAGCCTTCAGCATATCTTTGATCAGAAGGACTTAAACATGCGACAGCGTCATTGGGTGGAACTATTAAACGATTATGATTGTGCTCTCAAGTATCATCCAGGAAAGGCTAATGTTGTAGCTGATGCCCTGAGTCGAAAGGAAACAAAACCCAAACGTGTTCGCGCCTTGCAACTCACCTTTCATTCTAACTTACCTGACCAGATCCGTTTGGCTCAAACAGAAGCATTGAAAGAGGAAAACATTGAAGTAGAGTACTTAAGGGGCATGGAAAAGCGACTTGTAGAGAGATCGGATGGTATTCTCTATTGCATGGAGCGAATATGGATTCCTTTGTTTGGAAATCTTAGAGAACTTGTGATGGATGAAGCGCACAAGTCTCGATACTCTGTTCACCCGGGTTCGGATAAGATGTATCTGGATCACAAAGTCATGTATTGGTGGCCGAAGATGAAAGCTCACATCGCGACGTATGTTACTAAATGCTTGACGTGTTCAAAAGTCAAGGTGGAATACCAGAAACTGTCTGGATTACTTCAGCAACCAGAAATACCCATATGGAAATGGGAGCAGATAGCAATGGATTTTGTCACGGGCTTGCCGAGAACTCAAAACGGAAACGATACCATCTGGGTGATCGTTAATCGTCTCACGAGGTCAGCACCTTTTCTAGCAATCAAGGAAACGGATAAGTTCTCGCAACTAGCTGCTGTTTATCTTAAGGAGGTGGTTTCTAGGCACGTGGTGCCAACCTCCATTATCTCCGACCGTGACCCGCGTTTCATTTCAGACTTGTGGCAGTCGATGCACAAATCGTTCGGCTCGCGTCTCGACATGAGCACTGCTTATCACCCACAAACGGATGGCCAAAGTGAGCGAACCATCCAGACACTTGAAGACATGCTGAGAGCGTGTGTGATTGATTTTGGCAAGGGTTGGGAGAAACACTTACCTTTGATTGAGTTTTCTTATAACAGTAGCTACCATACTAGTATCCAGGTAGCTCCATTTGAAGCATTGTACGGACGAAAATGTCGTTCACCTCTTTGTTGGGCTGAGGTGGGTGACAGCCAGATCACGGGTCCGGAGCTTGTATTTGAAACTTCAGAAAAGATTGTCCAGATCAGGAACCGTATGGCAGCAGCGCGCGACCGTCAGAAAAGCTACGCTGACAAGCGTATGAAGCCTTTGGAATTCGTAGTTGGTGACCGTGTTATGTTGAAGGTCTCACCCTGGAAGGGTGTGGTGCATTTTGGAAAACGCGGCAAGCTTAACCCTCATTATGCTGGACGATTTAAAATTCTGGAGCGAATTGGTAAAGTGGCCTACAAGTTGGAGTTACCTGCTAAGTTGGGTAATGTCCATGATGTCTTCCATGTCTCCCAGTTAAAGAAGTGCTTGTCTGATGAAACACTTGTGGTACCGTTTCAAGAGCTGAAAATCGAAGACAAGTTGCAGTTTGTCGAAGAACCAACAAAAATTATGGACCGGGAGGTCAAGGTCCGTAAGCATAGCCGAATTCCGATCGTGAGGGTTCGTTGGAACTCAAGATGCGGAACGGAGTTCACAT
Organism: Helianthus tuberosus; assembly: GCA_030545235.1. NCBI lineage: Eukaryota > Viridiplantae > Streptophyta > Magnoliopsida > Asterales > Asteraceae > Helianthus > Helianthus tuberosus. Next base: position 133,547,448 of record CM060430.1, on the reverse strand, counting down.
GGGAACGCAAGGATCAGATGAAGCTCAAGTACCCACATTTATTCCCAGATGACAAGTCCAAGTCTGGCAAATCTAAGCCTGACACAACTGGTGAATTTCGGGATGAAATTCCCTTTCAAGTTGGGGATGATGTGGTACCCACGGAAAATCCACAGTCATCCTGAGTTAACGTCTTGCTGTTTCGGATTACCTGTCAAATTTCGGGACGAAATTTCTTTCAAGTTGGGGATGATGTGACAATCCAAGATTTCGAGGTCTTTCCCATTCACATCACCGATTTTATAATCATGTTTTACGATTTGTTGAACGTGGTGTCGTGTGTAGTTAATTAGATGATTAATGTTTTATGTAATGTGCAATACTTGATTGATATATGTGTAGCATCATACATAGTTTACCGATTAACTCAAAACAAGGAGTTTCACCATAAGTTGACCTCGACGAAAGACGGGTCTTTCGTCACCCTTGGTTCCGACGAAATATGGGTTTTTCGTCAAGCATGTCTTTCGCCGAAACGGGGCCTCGGCCCAGAGAGGGTTGCGGCCCAACTCCTTTTATATTATAACCTTCTTGTAATCTATTGCCGTAAAAACAAACCCTAAGGTTCCTTCTCCAGAAACCTTGTGCGACGGCAATCATTAGATCACGAAAACTTCTGTCTCGATTAACCTGAATCCTTCGACATACGGTTAGTGTCCTCTCGTTAATGGTGTGTTATGATTCTGTGTTTGCTTTGTTATGATTCTATGTGATTAGGTTCTGTCAATAATTATGTTTAACTTAATAGTGATAATCTGATTTACATGAGAAGGTTAATGATTATACTGAAATTGTGATTGTATATGATACACGTGATGGTTTAGGGTAAGCAATGGAAACTTGTGATTATGAATCTGTATTAGGTCTTGATCAATGTCTGTATCATGTTTGAATCCATGTTAATATACATCAATGATTAATATTGAGGTTTATTGATTTTGATGATGAACAATGATTAAGATTGCTATGAATATGATAATGTAACTGTCGTTTGATCTTTTGAATATGCTGTATGTGTGTGTAACTGTTGATTCTGTGGCCATGGGGCTGTTAACTGATCTCGACGAAACATTGTTGATGTTTCGTCATAGTGGACCCCGACAAAAGATAGATGTTCCGTCGCTAGGGATGATGACGAAAGATGGGGACTTTCGTCGGTGGGGACTTTCGTTGGAAAGGGATCTTCACCGAAGGGTAACCTGTTTGGGCTTGGACTTGGTTAAGTAGCCCAGTTAACTGTTGTGTGCTATTGTTTGTTTTACATGGGATGTGAACTGAGTATATGCTATGTGATATACAGTTATACTTGATAAAAATGTGATACTTGAAATATGTGAGTTAATTGATAAATCCTAAGACTGATGTTGATTGGTAACCACGATAGGGTTTGGGGTTGACCAACTGGACGGGTAATTAAAACATACCGAGCAAATCAAAGGTAAGTTCACTACTCTTGAGCATGCGTCCCGGTGGTTGGGACAGTCAGTGGGTATCCCGGGGAGGGATAAGTCTTTTGGGTAAAAACTGGAATGTTGGATAGTACTCTCACCCTATCACTCTTAAGTCCCATCTTTTTGTTACCGGAGAGGTAACGGGGTATTAGTTGGTAGCGCTACTTAGGTTTGGCACCCTCACCCCGTACTGGAGAGGACGGGTGTGAACTAATGACCCAGTCATGCCCAGTGCGTTGATAGGAGCATTGGGGAACGGGCAAAACATACATCAGGAGCCATCTTGTTCTGTATCGAGATATTATCAACATTACTTTTGGATTTGTTAATGAACTAGAATAAACACTTGGTAACTAACGTTTTCGAAAAGCTGTGAACTCACCAGCGTTGTCTGATACACTTGTTGCATGCTCGCAGGTCGTTAGGTACTTTGGATGGGAACTTGCTATCTGGATGACTGGAGTGGTTATGGGTCGCGTCGCTTGGATTTACGAGACTTGTTTACTGATTTCACATACTTTGGTTTTTGAAACATTTGCACAGTGTTTTACGATTTGCTTCCGCTGACACTATTTAACTTGGAATATGTTACATGAATGTTTTACTTAATGAATGGGAATTTTGTTAAATACCTTTGGTTAGTTCAATGTGATTGGTGGCTAGATCCTGGCACGTCACACGCCTAGCGGGGTTACCGCATGTGGTATTTTGGGGGTGTGACAGCAATGGCTAGAAAACACTTAATGTAGGATCGTGAAACGACTTAACGAGTCGATCAGAAGAGTGCTCAGACCGAATCAGAGGCGGAATTCATTGATTCGGTCTTTGTTTAGCTTGTATTCACTATTAATTGTCTCGTTTATTAATCTCTGAACGTTTACAGGACTGGAGACACCTCGACAGCACCTCGGCGTCGGAAACTAGAACGTTACAAATGAAATCGTTTGAAGGCTATTTATAGGGAAGACCCTTCCGTTTGAAAGTGACATGACCATTTCAAACGGAACCCTTCAAACGGAACCTATTTCAAACTATTACATTCAAACGGTCAACTATCTAAATACATATTTTGTCTTCATGTGTGAATTCTATTGTGATGTCATCAATATGATGTCACAAGATGATGTCATATTGATGATGTCACACTCCACAACGAACTCGAGACTCGACATAAGACGAAGACGACAGATGAATGCACCAACAGACTCCCCCTCAGATGTTGACGAGTCTTAAGTGTCGAGTCTTCGCATCTTCAGTCTTTATCAGTCTCTTTTCTTTCTTAGCATATACCAGGATCTTCTCTTTGGCTCTAACCTCGTCAGACTCCCCCTCTCATCATGATGGGATTGCTGTCTGGAATTAGCTATCACCTTGAGATCAATCCCTGGCTTTATCTCTGATCAGCTCATCTTCTGCACACATTTTCTCATCACAACATAAGTTTTTACTTAAATCAATAAGAAAAACTTACTAGTAATAGTTATATCAAGTTCAAATTAATGACCCTGATTAACTATTCAAACTTTTCTTTTTACAAAACAAATTTCTTCTTTTAAACGCACACTCCCAAACCAGTTCATCATGTTCAGCACTTGAAATTTTGAAAATCAGCTCTTCAACATCAGTTGTCGAAAATCTTTTTGTATTTTTCAAAATTTATGCTAAAACACCCTAAAATCTTTTTGTATTTTTGAATATAACAAAGAAATGCAGTAAAGAAATATTTACAGACAATATTTTTGTGAGCTTCGTGCAAGAGGATCATATCAGTTTTTGTGACCAATCACTAGCACCGTTAAGCATTAAACATTTTAAGTTCTAAACGATTCACGTTGATTGACGATATTGTTGTCCACTTAAACTCAATCTAAAAACTTTCAATCTGCTTACCGATACTTTAAGGTATATTAAGATAGCACTAAATTCTTATGGACCCCACGATCTCAGCATATCCCCTCATCATGCAATACACTAACTCAAGTAATGCCTTTAAACTTTTATCAACTGTGATTTGTGCGAAAAATAAAGCAGAATGTTTAAACATTAACAATCAGGTCGATACTTCTGTATACGCAGAGAAAGTCCAATGTTTAAACAAAATAAGAAAAATAAAAATAAGTTGAAGTTGTTTAGGCTTTAACCACCAGGTCGATACTCCCGTATACGCAGAGGAGGTCCAAAGCTTAAACGAAACACCAAAGAAAATAAAGCAGAACGTTTAGGCAACAACATCCAGGTCGATACTCACGTATACGCAGAGGATGTCCGATGCTTAAACAAAATAAAGAAATAAAACAAGTTTAAATTTTTGCAAAATGAAATGCACAATCACAGCGACTTTTCAGCAAAGTTGTGAAAGTTCACAAACTTAACCAGTTTTATGTCTTTCGACAATCAGCGATTACTGAGTAGGTACACAGTCAAGAAGGACAAAACTAAGTACTATGCTTTCGACCATGTTTCCCACTAGAACTAGGCTTTTTGCTTTAGGTTTGTATCGTTATCGCAAATCTACTAGTCTAGCTGAGCCTACCGTCACATCTTTAGTGAGATCGTTTATCACATTTTATCTTTACATATCTCTAGCATGCTGCGATAGTCCACTGATTTTCTATCATTTCCTCTTGTTTCAGCAAAACTCATTTTTAAATTTTTCAATGTTTTTGACATTTTCAAATTTTCTAATTTTTTTAAAATTTTTACTCCCCCTAAAATCAAAATATGTCTCAATTTTGATTTTCTGGGAAAATTTGAAACAAACTATACAAACTTGACAACATGATGAGAATCACTTCAATTCTCCATCCACCTGGCATAAACAATCAGAACTCCCCCTCACAACAAACTATTTTCCCATAGTGATTTCAAAACACTTAAGTTTGCTTTAATCAAAATGGTTTTTCCGGAAAATAAGTTTTGTGTGTCTTTTCACAAATTCGGGGATCTTTCATCACTTTGTTTTCTTCAATCACTTGTAAAAACTAACATTTTTAAGATCAATCCACAAACATCACTTGTAGAAAATCAAGTACAACTTAATGTCCTTGATTTACCACTTGTAAGTCGAAATATCACATTCGTGAATTTCTCAAGAAATGTGCCGATTCATGTTCCACGCTTACCAACCTGGGAACTCCGGCAAGTCAGGTTTTTCATTTAAACAGATTCACCCAAGCCTGACTGTCCTTGGGTGATTTTGAATTCTTGTTCAACAATGGTGGAAAGTTTGCCTCATCCATTGTTAGACTAGAACTTTCAGTTTTTACCTCAACAACTGGCTCTTATGGCTTTACCACACCAGATTCATTGCCTGAATGTGGCTTGTCTGACTTTGATGAGCCAGATTCATCACCAACAACTTTCTTCTTCTTCTTTCTCTCTTCTTTCGTCCTCAGATTTGTATCTGATGAATGCGTTTTGCTTGATTTGTCATTCTTTGGAGAGCAAGACGATTTATCAGAACTCTTATTCGATCTATCCGGTGAACCCGAGGACAAAATCTTTTCCAGATACTCTCTGGCCTTCTTCCTCTTCTTCCTCAGTCTGTCTTTTTGCCCCTGTGAAAGCTTCACTTTCGTTTCTTGAACTTTAGGTTCTTGAACCTTCTGTTCTTTGGGCTTGACAGAGACTGGTTTTTTCACCTGCTTCTGAGATTCAACCCTCGATCTTCTCATTGATCTCATTGAGCAATCTCTAGCAATGTGGCCAATGATGTTGAAATTAAAACATCTCCTTGAATCAAACCTCCAACTCTGGCAGTTAACAGCAACGTGTCCTTGATAACCGCATCGGTAACACACTCTGTTATCGTACCAATCACCATTTTCAGTCCAAACATTCAAATCATAGCACTGTTTGGCTTGGTGATATCCATCTCTCCTCTTGTATGCTGGATTTGACTTTTGAGCACTGTGGTCCAACCTGCACCACTTATTACCAACAATTTTTGAGTTTTCAATTTTTACTTTTTGTAATTTTTCATTACGATTGGATGATCGATCTGATGAGCTTTTATTATCTTTTTGAACATTTTTCTCATTTTTAATTTTTTGTTTCTGTTCCACTTTCTTCTTCAAAGGTTTTTGCTTAGAGCATTCTCCCTTTTCAGTCGATTTCAGAACAGTTTCTTGAAATTTTTCTTTTAATTTCAAAAACAATTTTTGTTTTTCAATTTTATTTTTTTCATCATCAGATTTTTCATCGCAATCTTCAACTTTGACATTGTCAAAGTTTGTGACATTGTCACTTATTGAAACTGAATTGATCGGTTTTGGACAGGGATAATTCAAAGACTCAGATGAAGTCACAAAACCTTTCAATTTCTTTTCAAGTTCATCAATCTTGTTTCTTGAATTATCAGCTTCGTTTTCAAGCTGAGAGATTCTTTCAAGATGAGACTTAATTGATTTTTCATTCTCATTCTTCATGTTTTCAAGAACAGACTTTTCATTTTCCAAAACATTTATCTGTTCTTGAAATTTTGTCTCATTTGCTTTCAGATTTTTGTTCTCAAGCTTTATCCAGAAATCTTCATTTTCTGAATTCGACTCCTTTTCTTTTAACTCTTTGATTTTCTTTCGAGCACATTCACATTCTTTTTCAAGTTTGATAATTTTCTGAAGATGGGAATTTATCATTTTTTGCTTTTCGATGTTGTTTTTGCTAAACAAATCTCTCCCATCTTCAAGAATTTTTATTTGATTTTGAAAAGCTTTTTCAATTCTTGATTTTTCAATTTCAAAACTTTTCATCTTTTCTTCAAAAACATTTCCTTTTTCTTTCAATTTCTGATTTTCCAATGTCAAACTGTTCAATTTACTTAACAGTTTGTCATTTTCAGAGTTCAGCTTTACACATGTTTCTTTCAAACCAAGAATCTGTTTATCATCAGCTTGCTTCTTATCATTCAGCTCTTTGACTTCCAAAATCAAATGTTCCGCATCTTTCACGAGTTTGTCATTTTCTGTCTTTAAGCTGTCACATGTAAAACACACTGATGCAGAATTTGAAGATTCATTCTTCACAAATTCTTCATTTTTTGAAACTTCTTCCTCCTTTGTCATGAATGTACATGCACAAAAATTTTTAACGAAATCAAGACAATTTGCATTCTCATCAATATAACAACCTCTCTTGATATCATATTTCATCACATATTTTGCTCTAATACATTCAACAATCCTTTTGTTCATCTCATCAATTACATCTAACCCCATATCCACCAAATGATTTTCTAAAACCTTTATCATTTCTTTCTTTTTCTTTCCGTTTTCAAATTCACGAGTTTTAAGTATGCTGATGAATCTATTTAGATGTAATTTTGAAAAATTCGAGTCCCTTTTTAAATTTTTCAAACAATCACTCCATTCAATAGATAAAGCATCTGCAAACTTTTCTATTTTTTCAGCATATGATGGAAATATCTCATGATTTTTTAAGTAACCAAGTAAGACTCCATATCGGTTCTCTAAATTTTCCAATGTTTCATTTTTCAAACATGCAAAATATGTAAACCTTTTGACCCAAACATCCCTTTTCACATTTCTATAACTATCGTCCAAATACCCCATATACCAATCATTTAAACTTTCAAGATCATTATTTTCCATTTCATCAAACATCTTGTCCATTTTTTTTCAAACAATCCCGACAAATTTCACTCAAAACACACTTATCACAAATAGTCGACAAAATCTAGAACAAATCATATGCAATTGTATATAACCGAGAATATATCACATGGGCGTCGGATATGATTGGACCGCTAATCATAAGATGTCACGTGTACTTCTTGAGCCAAAACAAAATGTAATAAAAGAATCCTGACATCTCTCTTGAATTTGATGTTTTCCTTTAACCTTTGTGTAGTCTAATAAGGTGATGTCTGACAACACTTTAATGTCTAGAATAATCACATGCCAAAACTCACAATTGATTGGACCAAACAAACACTTAACCGACAAGTGATGACAATATCGATATTATTCAATTGATGATCGAACTTTGTAAAGATCACATGCCCTCTGACTACTCTTTATGATATACCTTTCACATGCAAATCATAAATCAGCTACTGACATTCACCTCGATAATCACATACTTACTTGTAAATATTCAATGTAAATGTCAGACAAATTGACCAGATTAACACATATCACGTGATCAACAGAACCACTTTCAAACAAAAATCAATTTTCAAACGGTCATGTAGAATTTCAAACAGTCAGATTATGTTTCAAACGGCCAGGTACAATTTCAAACTTTCAGGTGCAATTTCAAACGATATGTTCAAACGAAACACAAGTTTCAAACGTAATAGTCCTGTCACGTTTGAAACTACACCATTTTCAAACGTAACGTCAAGCTTCAAACGGTATATTCAAACGTAATAGCCTATGACGTCAGCATATTACGAACATTTTCAAACGGAATGGATTTTTCGATCAGTTTTAAGTCGAGTTTTAGTCTCAAATTTTCAAGGATTCGTTAATACTATGTTTCGTTTGAATTGTGAAAGTTTTAGACCGTTTTAACCATAAACACTTGTCCAGTTTTGAAAAGAAGGTGTAGAAGTCAGAATATTCCAGCGAAAACGAGCTAAACGGTAAGAACTCTTCCTCCTGAGCTCTGATACCACTTGTAGGATCGTGAAACGACTTAACGAGTCGATCAGAAGAGTGCTCAGACCGAATCAGAGGCGGAATTCATTGATTCGGTCTTTGTTTAGCTTGTATTCACTATTAATTGTCTCGTTTATTAATCTCTGAACGTTTACAGGACTGGAGACACCTCGACAGCACCTCGGCGTCGGAAACTAGAACGTTACAAATGAAATCGTTTGAAGGCTATTTATAGGGAAGACCCTTCCGTTTGAAAGTGACATGACCATTTCAAACGGAACCCTTCAAACGGAACCTATTTCAAACTATTACATTCAAACGGTCAACTATCTAAATACATATTTTGTCTTCATGTGTGAATTCTATTGTGATGTCATCAATATGATGTCACAAGATGATGTCATATTGATGATGTCACACTCCACAACGAACTCGAGACTCGACATAAGACGAAGACGACAGATGAATGCACCAACACTTAAAAATGTCTTATTTCTAAAACGCAATGACCTAAAAACACAAAAGAAAGTGTACTTTATAAAACGCAATGGACTAAAAACACTTTAAGAATGTGTTTATCTAAAACGCAATGGCCATAAAACACTTAAAAATGTCTTATTTCTAAAACGCAATGGCCTAAAACCACAAAAGAAAGTGTATTTTCTAAAACGCAATGGACTGAAAACACATAAAAATGTGTTTACTTAAAACGCAATGGACTAAACACTTCAAAAATGTGTTTGTCTAAAACGTAATGGCCAGAAAACACATAAAACTGTCTTATTTCTAAAACGCAATGGACACATAAAACTGTCTGTGAATTGTCTGAACCAGTGAGTAGGAAATCAAAAACCGTCTACGAATTTTTTGTCTTGGACCCTGCTCCTAGGGGCGCTGCCCCTAGACCCCCGCCAAGATCGTAAAACGCAATGACTCAATTCAAAAACCCAGATCGTAAAAATGCAATTCAAAAAATTCTTACATAGATCGAAGCCAATTTCTTCAGATTTCTTTAACGATTGACGAAATTTGAATGTTAGAAACACTCATTAGCGATCGAATCGAACGAATCGAGTGATTCGCTTCAAAATCACAGGTAAACAATGAGATATTGTATGAAATTAAACTGGGTTTCTTCAAAAAAGCTGAAGAACACGTTGATCGGGTGTTTGAATCATTGATTGGTAACGAAAATCGCACTATAATGTAGTGATTATTGAGATAGAAAGTGAAGAAATGGTTGAAGTTGGTGGGTTTTGAAGTTACCGGGGAGAAGAAGGAAGAAGAAATGATACGACTGACTAAAATACCCTTCCTCTTTATTTTAAATTTTGCAACATGTCATAATCCTATTGTTTTCTATCTTTCCTAGCCAAAATAAACTTACTATTTGATCCTGACCCTAATAATGGGACCCACTTTTACCCACCCCTCTTCACCCCTTTTCTCTCTTTCTTGTTTGTGCTTGCACCCACCAAAGCACCACCACCACACCTAAATCTCAACCACCACTAACCTCAAATCCCAACTACCGCCACTACCTCACCCCGTCATAATCGGCAGACCACCACTCCCAGGCAAACCCACCCTAACCCACCCACACCATCCACTATAGACTTTTGTTACGACTCCCTAATTCTAAAAACCTCGAGCGATCATCGAAGCGGAATCCAAAGCAGTTCTAAAATGGCTAATATGCTTCGATGTCAGAGGATTGGCTGTAACGCAACCTTCCCTTAAGAAGATAACCCTGACGACTCCTGCACATATCATGAATCGGTCAGTTTTTCGTTTTCTTAAATCCTTTGCTGTTTTTCCTCAATTAAATTATTTTGCATATCGTTATCTTAATGTTAATGAATAAAACCTGTATAGTTTCATCTATGAAGCTATCATGGAGTACATTGGCAATTGTATAATCGAAAAGAGATTTACAAGTCACAGTTCATCCACTATAGACTTTTGTTTTTTCCGGGGATGGTGTGGGTGGGTTGGGGTGGGTTTGTATGGAAGTGGTGGTCTGCCGGTTATGACGGAGTGAGGTGGTGGCGACGGTCTGATGATGGGGTGAGGAGGTGGCGGTAGTTAGGATTTGAGGGTGGTGATGGTTGAGATTTAGGTGTGGTGGTGGTGCTTTGGTCTGAATATGGGTGCATGCACAAACAAGAAAAAGAGGAAAGGGGTGGAGTAGGGCGGGTAAAAGTGGATCCCTTTATTATTAGATAATTTAATATTATATTTATTAATATTTTATTAGTAAGGGCAATCTTGTCATTTCACACCCACTTAACACAAAAAAAAACTAACCTTCATCCGCTCCCGAGATTATCCGGGAACGAAATTGCAAAAGTTGGGGACTATAGCTGTAATTTTAGAAAGTTATGAACTAAAGGTGAAAAATGGACAAACCACAGGGACTATCCGGGCATTTTTCTCTTTTTTATAAATGTTTTTTTTAAATCTTCGAAAAAACGTTCATTTGTTAAAATTGTTCATTTTTACCATTCTTTTTTTTAACAACCGTCTTTTAAACTTTGTATTCTGTAAATTATTCATTGCCAATAGAAAAAATAAACTTCAAAAAATGAGTGATTTTTAAATCAAAGGAATTTAAAATGAACAATTTTAAAGAAATGAACAGTTTTTTTTCCAAGATCTAAAAAACGACGTTTATAAAAATAAAGCAAAAGGTACTAAAGTATGTTAAAAATATAAGGTTGTAGTAAGCGTATGGTTTTAATAAATAAAAAGGCTGAAATGGACGAACTTCGAACAAACAAACGGTCCAAAAAATGGAAGATTTTAAAATAGATAATCGATTCGAATAACGATTAGAAAATAAAAGGAACGTTTTACAAAGAACAATTCTAAAAGGAACGCTTTAAAAATAAACGGTTTTAAAAATGAACGACTTTAAAAAATGATTTTTTTTTAAATATAAGGATTTAAAAGCGAATGATTTTAGTAAACAAAAGGTTTAAAAAATAAACGATTTCGAACAAACAAAGAAACAACCCAAAAATACAGGATTTTAAAAGGATAAACGATTAAAATAACGCTTTAAATATAAAAGTAACGCTTTACAAAAACAGTTCTAAAAGAAACGCTTTAAAAATAAACGGTTTTAAAAAGAGTTAATTACATAGTTAGTCCCTTTCGTTTGCACAAAATAACATACTTAGGTACTAATAATTTAAAATCACATTCTAGGGTATTAACTTTTAATTTTGTAACGTTCGGAGGTATTAACTTCTAAGGTATTAACATAGTTAGTCATTGTGGTTTTCACAAAATAACATACTTATGTACTAATAGTTTAACAAACAATTAACGTTAATACCTCTAAACGTTACAAAAATGAAAAGTTAATACCCTAGAAGGTGATTTTACTATTAGTACCAAAGTATGTTAATTTGTGCAAACCACATGATTTAACTATGTAATTAACTCGTTTTAAAAATGAACGACTTTAAAAGCTGAATTGTTTAAAAAACATATGGTTTTAAAAAGAATGGTAAAAAATGAACTGTTCAATTTATAAAAACAATTAGAATTTAAAAAAGAACGATTTTAAAACAAACAGTTTAAAAAGGAACGATTTTAAAGACGATAAACGGTTTTAAAAAGGTTAAAAACATTTTTTTTAAAACGACATTTATAAAAAAAACAAATTGTTAAAGAAATATGTATTTATTTGTATATTTAAAAAATATTTTGTTAAATAATAATCTTGAAATAAAGAAATAAAAAAAATAAGTAATTACACAAATAAAAATATTAAAAGAATTTTGTAACTTACATAAACAGCCCCTAAGCTATAAAAGGACCATAATATTCTTTGGTTTAACTAGAAAAAAATAACATGGTTAGTGTTAGGGGCCAAAACCGTTATAAAATGGAATCTTAGGGTCTGATATGTCAAAAGATTTCTTTTTGGACTGCAAGGTATAAACTCGTTAAACCACATGAGCAAAAATAGTAATTCACTTTTTTTTATTAAATAATATGTTTAAGGTTAACCTAAAATAATAAAACACAATTTAATTCTTTAAGCAGAGCCGACCCTAAGAATTTATGTACCATATTCGAGCTCGAAAAAACGTGCACTTAGGCCTTAACGAAATTGGGTATTTGGCTCATTAAAGGTCTAAACCTAATGCCAATGGACTAATAACTAACCTAAACCATAAAAATTATTTTGTAAGTGGACATATGTTGGTATTTGTATGTGTATATCCTATTAATTTATTTATTTTTACATATACATATCGAAACTTTTTAAAAAATAACATGCCCTTCGAAATATCAGGTCCTAGCCGATGGTCCTTCCCGCCCATCTTCAAGGCTGGCCATGTCTTTAAGGTTGGGTTAATGAGGCATTTTCCTTGCAACTATTACGCCAAATTTTAAATATCTTAATTATATATATTATATATATATTGATTTTGAGGGATAATGAATAGTAACTTTATTTTTATAATTATATTTAGTTTTTTTATTATTTAATATATTATAATAGTTTATTATTATATTTACTTTTAGTATTATATTTTTCTTTTTTTTAAAACATATATTTCCTTTACCTTTTTTAATAATTGTTTGTTTTTCTTTTTTTTAACAGATATTAATTTATCGATTAATTTGATACTTCTTTTAATAAGTTATGTTTATAACTTTTTTTCTAAAAACTTAAGTACGTAGTTGTGCTTGATTTCTTTCCCTGACATTCCGTTATAAGTTTTTTTTTAAAACGAGATTATACTCAATATAAAGTATTTATTTAGTATCATAAAACGGTATGATGATAAACTAAATCGTTCTAATGGTTTGACTTTCTAAACAACATGTTTTATTTTCAAATCACGTTTGTTTTAAATTATAATTTGCTCGGTTTCGCCGCAACGCGTGATATAAAAAAAACTAGTTTAAATTATAATACACAATTTAGTTACTTTATGTAGAATTAATTATATGAGGAGCTATAATGCATGTATTTATTTATTTATTTTTATTATTATAGCTACTAACTTTTAAAATTAGAACAATACTTAAATTCTTTTTTAACTAAACAAAAACGTTCAATTATGAACTTTAGTCTATACATATGATCAGAAGGTTTAAACAAAAATATAGAAATTGTAAGAAGTAATATATACCATTGATCAAGTAAAAAATGGTTAAGATGCACATGCTCGTAATTTCATATTTACTTCGTACTTATGAGTTATGTCAAGAGAGACAAAAAACAACAAGTTGGTTATTATTTATACTTTTTGGTTTAAATCTAGTCTGATCAATTAAATATCAATGAAACATACAAGTGAAAAAAATTAAATTAAATACCAATATTTTATATTCTTAATTTATTGCTTCTCTTTAAATAACATTTTTAAAGGGTTGATGTTTGGTACGTAACTCCTTCAACAATGATCCGTCTAACTTAAACAAACTTATGTACACAACACATGTAACCCAAACAAAGGTGTGTAACACATGTGTTTTGTTACTATAATTCTCGGACACAATTAGTAGGTAAGCATTTCATTAAAAAACAATAGATTAAATGGTGATTGGTTAGTACGATTTGGTAAGATTTTCAAGATCTGGCAGAAAAGTATGTGTTCTCATCGTATTCATCATATATATCTCATATATATCGGGACACGTTATTTTCAAAACCAACGGTATGTTAAGAATTACGAGAACCACATGATTCACTCATACATTTTCAAAACCAACGATACGTCAATAATTACAAGAACCGCATAATTCACTCGTACATATTGGATATAAATATAATCAAGTTAGTGGGAGATAGAAAATCTTATGCTTATGTAATACATTGAAAGCATCACGTGTATTATGCGGTTCTCGCAATTCTTAACTAGTTCTGATTTGAATATATATATATATATATATATGGGAAGGTTCATTGGGGAACACTAAAAAAGTGGGTAACAACGGGGAACCGGCTCAAACGAACTCCGATTGGACTCATTCCAGCGGCGTTGGAACCGGCTCGTTGAACCCTAACTAAGATCTCTTAACCCTAAACTCTAAATCCTAACTCCTAAACTCTAATCCCTAATTCTAAAAAATATGGCTAAAACCTAAGCTAAACCGTAAAATCTAAACAATAAACCTTAAAAGCTTAACTCTAAAGGCTAAACCTAAAGCTAAACCCTATAGCTAAACCCTAAAGCTAAACCCTAAAGCTAAACCCTAAAAGCCAAACCCTAATATATTTAGGGTTTAGGGTTAAGAGATCCTAGTTAGGGTTCGACGAGACGGTTCCAACGCCGTTGGAATGAGTCCAATCGGAGTTCGTTTGAGTCGGTTCGCCACTGTTCTCCACTTTTTAGTGTTCCCCAATGAACCTCACACTATATATATATATAGAGAGAGAGAGAGAGAGAGAGATACGGGAGTTTGGAGGGAGAATGAATGAAAGACGAAGCTTCACAAGAGCGTCCGGACGAGTTATTATTATTTGCAGTTCATTATTAATATTATAGTAAAAGATTATGAATAAAGTCATTACACAATGATCTTAATAATACTGTACGATCGACTTGATGAATGATTCACTTCATTGAGTGAGTTTAATAATATTATAAAGGACGGAATGTGTGTACTCTTGGTGGATACATTCATAAAAATTTCGAGATGATGTGAAAGTGGTTGCATGCATGCATGCTTCCTTCGTAATTGTATAGGTGTTTCACGAAGTAAAGTTTCGTGTTTACGTTGTGTGTTTCACATATCTTGTGTTTGGTTGTATCTACTTGCAGAATTGCATTAAAAAAAGGCCGAAACTATCTACACATAGTCACCCAAAAATGTATTTTTTGTCCTTATGTGCACACCCTGCAGTGTTGAACTGTGGCCAAAACGGGACGTTTTGGTCCGGTTAACCAGACAAACACTGACGGGTGTCTGACGGGTCTGTTGACCGGACCAAAACGCCGAGCTTTGGCCGCGTTTTGGTCCTATTAACCAGACCGGGTGTCAGTCTTTTGTCTGGTTGACATGACCAAAACGCGGCCAAAGCTCGGCGTTTTGGTCCGGTCAACAGACCCGTCAGAAACCCGTCAGTCTTTGTTAGGTTAACCGGACCAAAACGCCGCGTTTTGGCCACAGTTCGACACTGCAGGGTGTGCATATAAGGACAAAAAACATCTTTTAAGGTGTCTAGATAGGTAAATGGGTGTGCCAATAGGTACACCCTAAAAAAAGGCTCAATCTATACGCACCCCCTCCTTTCCTGATTATACCCCCTTGTGAGAGGAAAACTGTCGGTCCCACGCAGGCCCCACCTGTAAGTATGTGAGAGGAGGAGGGTTGAAAAAAGTAAATAGGAAGGGTGTAGAAAGTAGCACCCTAAAAAATTGCTATATCTTTTCTTTAAGTCCAGGGAGGATAACTATATATTATTGTCAGAATCATTAATAATATTATTTAGTTATATAAAAAAGATCTTTATCACGACGTGAGATGAAGTGGTTTGTATTTTATTCGGTCTAATTCTAGTAGAAGATTTTCTTGTTTTTATTATCACAAGATAATATTCCATGAATTAACTTAAAATCCTCTAAACGAAGCACGTATCTTAGTTTGTAAAAGAAGTGATATTATCCAGGAAGTTAACTCATATTTATATACTATTATTTTGCAACAATATTGTGCAATAGGAGTTATATTGTGTGCATTGTACTTTGTAAGATGATTTTCCACTATGTACTGAATCGGTACTGGTATCGAATTTACCGAACCGGGTACACTTTCGGTACCGATTCGGTACCGACTTTTGAGATTTTCGGTACCGATACGGTACGGTCCCGGTTCGATACCGGTATTTACCGGTTTTTACCCTCAAATACCGGTACCGAACCGTACCGTACCGGGTATATTCGGTATTGGTACCCACTTTTGGGGATTTTCGGTACCGACCGGTACCGAGCTCATCCCTATTTGCAAGAACCCTACAGTTTATAAATTTATGCTTGGTTTTTGTTATGATTTTGTAACATTAATATTTTTTTTTGATCTAGCCCATTTCATTGACCTGCACTTGATTACAGTTTACACGAACTGAAATTTATAAATACGTGTTTGCTTTTTGCTATGGTTCTTTAGCATCATATTATGTGTTCAACTCAAAAAGCCCCGCGACGCAACGCGCGCGGGTCTTTATCCTAGTTTAAATTTATATTGCTGTAAATCAGATAATCAATTGTAATAATTAGGTTTCGTTCGAACCACTTGTCGCTTGCTCGAAAAAATACTCGTTTTATTTTTGGCTCGGTTGTAAACGAATGGATCGGCTAGATTAGGGTGTTTGGAGTGGTTAAACACTTGAGAGTGGCAAACTAAAAAATCAACCAATCAGAGTGCGCCACGTTAATCAGTGAAAAATGTTTAAACTTTGGTGAAAAATGTTGGCAATGGTTTAGACATTTGGTAAAGTGGTAAACTTTAAAAAAAAAGAAAAAAAGTGTGATTGGTTAAGATTGGAATGGACCCCACCCTACACTACCCTCTCTCTCTCTCTCCTTCCTCCCTTCCCCGCGTCGGCCAGCACTCACCGAATTGGTGAAGGTTTGATCGGTAAACTTCATTGGCAATGGTTTGCCACTCTTTGCCACTTCGGCAAAGTGGCTTTGCCGACTCCCACTCCTAACACCCTTAGGTTTGTAAACAAGCCAAACACGGATAAAAGGTCCGGTGAGCTCGTTTTGGCTCAAATTAAAAGTAAAATGAGCCAATAAACCCAAAAAAATTAACACTAAATTTTAAAGTAAAACCATATGTCGCTAAGCAATAGTCTTTGATCTAGACAATCCGTTCATCTCCTCATTGTCTTCCACTCTCACTGTGTAATACCCTAAACTGATTTAACAGAAAACGCACAACAAAAATACGAACCGTAAAATTTCTTTCATTATAAACGTTCTTAACGTTTGATAATCATTCAAATAGTTCAATTAAGAGTATTACATTATTCCATTCTTGCTTATTATGTTTAATAAAACGAATATCTACATCTACATGACTACGTGACCCACTCTCGTACAATCTACACCTCGACTCGATCTTCAATCACTTCGCGCTTTATGAGGAAGACCCGTATAAACTGCAGTCACCATATAACCAAGTATAAACAAACTAATATAAACAAGTAACCACAACATCTTCTTCTAGGAGTGTTGACGAAGCTTAGTGGAAACCCGGGGGTGCACCACCCCCCCCCCCCCCCGAGCCGTCCCGAAAAACTCTTGAAAAACTTTAGGCCTCGGGCGACGAAAAGAATTGGGCCCAAAATTATGGTTAAGGGTAAATGAATTACAAAAATAAAAACTTAGTGATGAATCAAAGACTTGAACTTGAGACCTTCAATTATTTTTAGATGGTTTTTGCCACTACACCACTAATATTTTTCTACATAATAAATGGATGAATATACTAAATATATAATTTAATAAATATATACAAGCTTATAAAAACTTTTCGGGCCCACCCAATTACTTTGCCTAAATATTTATACAATATATAAATTGGGTCTCATTGCTTTCCGCCCCCTCGGAACTTTTAGTCAAGCTCCGCCACTACGTTATTTATAAACTATTTGTTTTGTGTATTAACATTGGGATTTGGCATGATTAAATATTTAACTTTAATTAGTGTCATGAATTATAAACAATCAACTCATGTAATTTCAACCAAACGTTTACAATGATTTATTTATTAAAATCAATTGTGCAAAAATTAAAACCTTAAATTTACAACCCTACACCCGAGGAAGATCACATGTGATTGAACCTCGCATACTCATCGTGTTCAGAACCCACAGCTCCAAAAATTTTGTGGTGCTTCTCGGTTTGCTATTCATGCAATCAAATCCTCCTCTATTTTCTTACTTGGGTTGCCTTTAATTTGTGGACTAGAATTGTTATAAGAAAGCATTAGTTCCCGAGGGCTCCACCAATTCCATGTTTTTCTTTTCTTTTGCGTGACCCAACCCAGCTTTAGAAGTCAAGCCCAACGTGAAACTTGATAAAAACATTAAACAATTAAATTAGTTATCCCAATTAATATAGTTACTGCACCACATCCGTTCTTTTCTTTGTTTTCAAGTGACTCCACATTGCATACAAACTAAAGGAACCATTCATAGTCTGTCATATGTTTGTACTTTTGTTTAGAATTGGTTTATGGAATTTCTATAAACATGGAGGTCATTTTTATCAATTTTAACATGGATTCTTTTTCTATATAACCAAATTAAAATTTGGTATTCACATGTGATCTATCTGGACGACATAAATAATTCTAATTTTTCGTTTACGTCAATCGATTACATGTTCTTTAATGAAAATTGGTAAATATGTTCGGATGGTTTCGTGCTTGTTTTCATCAATTGCATCATTTATATTATGTGAATAGTAATATACTAATTGAATATTGATCTACAACTCATTTTCATTAGTGTTTACAATGTTTTTCTTTTTGTAATTTAATAATCATGAAGCCGAAGCTTGCCATGAAGTTACAGTGTTGGTAGTCTAATTTTGTTGAAACAATGTTATACAAATATGCTACAATTTTTAGCTATTATATAGTTTATAACACTGTTATTATAATATTATAATAGTAAAATTAAAACATAATAAACAATATTTTATACATTTTTTTAGGAAAGTGTTACATAATTACGATTGTGCTATTATAGTTTTTACTGATTTGCTATTACTCAAGTTAATGTGCTATTATAAAAGTTGTGTTGTTATAGTTTACTGATGTGCTATTACTCAAGTTATTGTGCTGTTAGACCATGGGGTATGTTGGGGCTTGGGTTGGGGCATTGGTTGATGCGTGGAAATTCAAAACTCAAGTCTCAAACCCACTTTGAAGGGGGTATGGTGGGGCTTGGGTTGGGGCTTGGGTTCAGCTTTTTTTTGTTTTTTTTAATATATATATATATATATATATATTTATAACCATTCACAGCCCGCCATGTCAGCTTGCTCCCCCGCCCGGCTTGAAACCCAAGCCCCAAGGGCCACGCCCCAACCCAAGCCCCATACCCCATGGCCTTATAAAAGTTGTGTTGTTATTGTTTACCGATGTGCTATTAATGTGCTTATTATAAATTTATATGAAAGTGTTATCATTGTTATGATTGTGTTGTTATAGTTTACCGATGGGCTATTACTCAAGTTAATGTGCTATTATAAAAGTTGTGTTGTTATAGTTTAATGATGTGCTATTTGAAAAAGATGTGTTGCTATAGTTTACTGATGTGCTAGGAATGGGATCAAATACAAACATTTATGTTTGTAAGAACCGTAAGAACCAACACA
Organism: Helianthus tuberosus; assembly: GCA_030545235.1. NCBI lineage: Eukaryota > Viridiplantae > Streptophyta > Magnoliopsida > Asterales > Asteraceae > Helianthus > Helianthus tuberosus. The sequence continues at coordinate 133,527,978 of CM060430.1, read as the reverse complement.
TTATTGACAAGTGTCCCTCAATAAAAAATTAGTTTAGGGGTAATTTAGACCTTTTCACCATATTTATTTATAACTAATTAAAAATAATTATTAAAACATCCCTAAATCCATGCAAGTTTAATTCAAATCAAAGTTTGAATTTTTTTTAACACATCCATGATCTAGTAACTCTCCATGATCGAACAACCTGTAGGAACCACCATAAAAATATAATCAGTACAACACTATATAATTAGCATAACATCCTTAATTGTTCTACATTATTAGCACATCGTCCTCAATCGTTCTCCATTATCAACATAGACGACATTAGCATAACATCCTCAATCGTTCTCCATTATCAGCACATCTGATGTGCTGATTATATCTACTTTTGGTGTTTGTTTGTATTATATTGTAATTAACACATAATCAGCACATTATCAGCACAATTATAAAACAACTTTTGGTAACTTTTTTAAAAGTTACTTTTATAAATAAAAAAAGGTATAGCAATATATTACTCATATTAAAGATAAAAAAATAATTGATTTTATGGTATATTTAAAAAAAATAATGAAGTATATAAAAGTTATTTTAGTTTAAAAAACCTTGGTGGAATTTGTATTTAATTGAAAATTGTCAAATGACTAGCAATTTTACAAAATTACCCCTAACTTGTTAGTACTAACTTTTAATTATAAGTGTTTTATTTATAATCAACCCCAACCCTTGATTTAAACTAGCAATGGTTCAGATCTGTTCCTACGGTTCTTACAGTTAGCACTGTTTGTACAGAATCTCAACCCATCCAAAAAAACAAACCAAGTTAATCATTAATTTCAATTAAGAATTCTAATTAGATTTCTCAAGTTTACTTTTTATATTTTATTTATTATAATTTTTTTATTTAAGCTCATTTTCTATAGCATGCCTAATATAAAAATTGATCAAAATAATATACATTGTATCCTTATAGATGCATTTATATTTATATTATAATTAATATAGACCTAAAATGCACCAGCCAGACCGTCGTTAATGTTCCCGACGGCAAGATTACCTTGTATGCCGATTGCTTTACTGCTTGTAGTTTCCGGCTTCTTATTATTAGACCATCCGTACTCGGGCGTGATTCATCAAAAAAATTGCCCAAAAAACGCCGGAAAACGCCTCGGTGCCGCCCCCCTGGCGTTTTGGGGCGTGATTCGAGAAAAAAAGGTGTTTGGCGTTTTTTGAAACACGCCGAAGCCCCCCAAAACTTCATTTGTTTGCCCAATAAGACCTTGCCATGTGTGTATAAGGAAGAAGAAAGTAATTTTGGCAAAGGTTTTTTTTTGAAGTTTTAATTAAAAAAAGGAAGAAGAAAGTTGCAGGTTGTTATGGGTGACAAAAGAACAAGAAAGTGATTTTTCAGTCCCTGCACTTTGATTGTCTTTAAAAAAGGATTTAAACTTCAAAACCTTTAATATTTCAAGTTTCAAAAATGCTAAATCAGTCCCTAAAGTTTTGTTTATTAAATGTCTGATTTGGATCTTTTATAAAACCAAAAATTTTGCAATGTATTTTGTTTTACTTTTTTCCGGTTTTTTATTTCTAGTATTTTTTTAAATTTAATGAAGTATTTTAAGTTTTTAATTAAAAAAAAATTGTGATATGATTGGAAGGGGCGTTATTGGGCATTATTCTCACTACGACACTTTTGCAATAACGCCCAATAATGCCCCCATGCTGACTGGACTGCCACATGGCAGAAAACGCCCCAGGGTGGAGGCATTATTCATCTAACGACTACGCATGGTCTTAAGTTCTTTTCCAGATTGTTGACCTTTAATCAAGTGCCTATTTCTCACACTTGTTTGTTTGTTTTCTTTCAACAAAACGTAACAAGGTGACGGCGCATGCTGGTGACGTTCTGACCAAGTTTCATAGTTGGCAAATGAATTTCCGCCCCATGATGGACCCCATTGTAGATCCTCAGTTGATACCCTAAGAAGGGACACCCTGGTATAATGCCTTAACATCGAATTCTGTTGCGATTCACAGACTGTATCTTGGTTGTGGTGGCAATGAGTCGTATGTGGCGGAAGCCAGACAGATACCCTGTGTATACTGTGAGCCATAGTTATTAAAGGCGCTAGGCGCACTTAAGGCGCATAGGCCTTGCTTGGGGCCTAGGCGCAAGACGAAAGAAAAGCGAGGGCTTGAGAAAATAAAAACGCACAACGGAAAAAAAATATGTATTAGAAAATTAACACTATTCTTCAAATAAAAATAAACTAAAGCTTTTATATAACATTTTCTATCATTTATTTAATACCAAAAGTTCTAAAATATTAGTGTGGAAAAGTAGTTTTCGTTAGATAAAAGTAGAAATCTAACCGGAATATTGCCGAAATTTAGAGAATTTGGCCAGAAACTCTCCGGGATCTAGAATCTCACCGGAATCTGTTCCGGAACCATCACCTAGAGAATTAAAGCGCAATTGCCTTGACTTAAGGCGCAATTGCCTCGCCTCACATGAAAAATGGGCCTAGAAGCAAGAGGCGATAACTTTTAACAACCATGCTGTGAGCGGTGCATGTATGAGACATCGTCCTCTTTCTCATTTGTCCTTTGTTTATTACTTATTGTTGTTTCCTTTGTTGAGATGTATATTGTTTACGACATGCTTTTTGAAGTTACTAACAACAAGATGACATATCTTAAGCTTTTGGATGGTGAGCCTTTTATGTTGGGAAGTTTGCGGACAACTTTTTATACCCGAGGAGGTTTGATAGTGATTCGATCCGTCAGGAAACTTCTGGTTCTCATATCTTAACTTTGGCTCGTCCCCTTACTACTATTAGCTCTGCTGGCGAGGCATTTGTAATATTGTCTAGCGATGAGTTTGTAGGCTCTTCTGGTGAGCAATCGTTAATACATCGGACTTGTCTCATCAAAAGGGAAAGTCACCCGAATTTTAATCTGGGATAATATATCAAACATAACTTTGATTCAAAGCACTGAATTGAAATCCCAAATGTGAATACGTATGAATTGTTTCTTGTTTTGTAAAAGGGCCAAAAATTTTGTTTTTGTTTTCTTAAACATCCAATAAATAAAGCACGGCCACCAGGGTACACTTACTGGCAAAAGGCCACTCATGCCAGCGATTGCAGACGGCGCTGGTGACCCGACCTGTCATCAGTTTAAGAGGAAACCCATTCCCCAAAGGCCCACTATGGTAAACCTCTAGCTTGCGCATAACATTTTATCACGAACGAGACTCCAACCGGCGACATTCCCTGGAGAAAGTCATCGAAGTATCGCTATAGCACCGTCCCTTTGGTTCATGTATCTTTCTTGTTCGAGAGAATACCACTGAAAAAACCAAATGTATGCGTTGAAAATTGGGTGGTGTCAAACACCATGCGTTCCAATGTGCTGTCCCCATGATCCATTTAGAATAATCATATGGTCAAAACGGTTTTTCAACTGCGACAATTATCAAGGGGTACGTAGAAGACCTTGTTCGTGCTCGTTTGTTAAGAAATATATGTTTTCATGAACTATTTATGAACACTTACTGAACAAGATTTTAGGTTTGTGTTCGTTTGTCAAGGAAATCAACTTGTTCGTATACATTTGTGTTTGTTTGTTAATTTTAGGCAACGAACAAAAATGAGCACCAACTAATGTTCATGAACACAAATGGAAACAAACAAACGTTCATAACATAATATACAATACATTGAAACTTACTGACTACCTTATTTGTTGGGATTTTGAAGTATTTAAAAAAAAATATAAAAACTAAAAACACTAATGAACTATTGAACACAAACGAACATGTTACCGAACGTTCGCGAACATAAATGAACGAACGCGACCTCTGTTCATGTTTGTTCATTTAACTAAACGAATGAAATTTATTGTTTGTGTTCGTTTGTTTAATAAACGAACGAAAACAAACGAACTTCCCGTCGAACGTTTCGTTCGTTTGCAGCCCTAACCACACTTGATTGTGGGGTTTTACACACGTTATCTTTGCTTTTTGCTTTTAACATTTTTTTACACCACTTTTATGAAAAACGAGCATCATACCACTAGATCATGAGGTATAAGTCATTCTGGCTAGTGCCTTGTGAAGTTTATATGGATTCATGGAAACAAAGGGGGGAAGCGGTGAGGACTGAGGAGTCCTACGACCATGTCCTCGCCGAAATTTGTTTAAAGTATATTGGTAGATAAATGTTTTTATATAACGGAAACGTGAGTTGGACCTTTTAATAGTAGTCGATGGCCAAGATAATTTTTATGTTGATTGCGATTAAGGGGTTAGAGTTCATATAGTGTTTAATTAGCCATTCTCAGTTTATAACTAAATGTGTTCATGATGTTACCTTACCTTATGAGTTTTTTTTTTTTTTTTTTTAAAAGTAACTATCAATAACAAACACGCCAAACCTCAAACCGAGGCGGCACCACAAACAACAACTACATATTCACAAATTCACACCAATCGTCCAAGAAACCCTACTCAACTTCGCTCTACTATTAAACCATAAAAAACCTACGGACTTTATCTCGTTAAAAATACTTCCAATACTAACCGGCTTGCTGTTAAATCTCGATTCATTCCTGGCTCTCCAAAGTGTAACAGCCCAGCGTAACCGCACCATGATATTGTCCGCTTTGGCGGCCAGCACGCCCTCGGCGTCCGCCCCTCACGGTTTTCAAAACGCGTCATGATGGTGAAGGTATCCAGCCCCCTATAAGGAAGCCTTTGTTCCCCTTCACAACCGATGTGGGATGTCACAATCTACCCCCCTTAAGGGGTCCAGCGTCCTCGCAGGACCTGGCACCACCGGTCCGGCCCTGGCTCTGATACCATCTGTAACAACCCAGCGTAACCGCACCATGATATTGTCCGCTTTGGCGGCCAGCACGCCCTCGGCGTCCTCCCCTCACGGTTTTCAAAACGCGTCATGATGGTGAAGGTATCCAGCCCCCTATAAGGAAGCCTTTGTTCCCCTTCACAATCGATGTGGGATGTCACACAAAGAATCCAACACGATATTCTAATAATTCCTTTAACAACCTCTTCCCCCCCCCCCACTCAGGCCACTAAAAACATGAGCTTCCAAAAGATCTTTCACCGAAAACGCCAAAAAAAGAGGGATCAAACACCACGAACATACCTGCTGCCACAGGACCACCGCCACGTAGCAAGATGTAAAAATATGCTCCCCAATTCATCATCCTCGCCACACAACGAGCATCTAGGATTACTAACCGGAATATTTCGTTTACATAACTCGTCCGAAGTTGCCAATTTGTTAAGCGCAAGTCTCCAAATAAAAACATTACATTTAATCGGGAGCCACCTACACCATTCCGGCCCGTACGGCGGCACAAAAGCATCACTATTTTCCAGGAGCCTTCTAACCCCTCCCACACTATAATCTTTATTCACAGCCCCATTCTATACCCATGAATCCCTTTTATTTTGTTAAATCAAACCCAAAAAGCAAACTGCACAGGCTCACCAACTCATTTACTTCCACCTCCAAAGAAATATTCCTTCTCCAACACCAAATAAATCTCGGCCCAACACTTCCCACCACCATCCTATTAGAAACTTTACAGCCCTTATTTACCTCCAAACCAAAAAGAAAAGGAAACTTATTTTTAAGCGGCTCACTATCGCACCATGGGTCTAACCAAAAAGCAATATCATCTTCGTTCCCAACTTTTCCTCTAAAGAAATTCCTATGAGAAACTTCATTGATCTTAGTTTTCGCAAGAACACTTGTAATACTATTCCACAAACCACCCAACGATTTAACACCCAGATACATATCCCAATTTGACCTCGAGCAATGGATAGCTTCGATCACTTTAACCCACAAATTATTTTTTTCGGTTTTGAACCGCCAACCCCATTTGGACAAAAGGGCCACATTGATGTTCTTAAGTTTACTTAAACCCAACCCAATAGCACAAAAAGAAAGAAAGAAACAAACCCTATAACTTGGAAAGATAAAAACAAATATGCACATTCTGATAAATCAATAACCCCTATATGACGAAATTTGTAATTAGTTCAATTGGTAATATGACTTTCATCATTGTGTGAATGAGTAATCGCGAGTCCCCCTTGCTCATCAGCTACATTGGAGAACCGAGAATGAGTCACTTAGCCACAAACACGGTTAGGTAAAATTTATTATTAGTTGTCCATCGATTTACTGTGTTATTCACTTATTCTATTCTTTTATTTCTATTTATCGTTTATATTATCTTGATAGATTGTTGCTTTTGTATATTGCTAGTTCATTAGCCATTTGTTTGTTCTAACAATTGGATTTTGCTCAAATGGATAACTTGATAAAAAGTACTTATGTTGATCAGTTCTGTTTAAACATAATGGAAAACATGAATAACATACCTTTGATTGCATCAGTAGAGAATCCAGTCAGAGACGCAGCCACGGAGTTTGACATAGTTGTCAGTTTGATCTGGTTCCTCCTTAGGGTGTAAAGTGATGATGGTGATGAACCGAAAGTAGGGAGGTTTCGGTTATGGAGAGAGAGGGACGAAATTGAGATGTTATGTTGTTAGGTTATGTGTCTAACCTGTTACCTCTCTAATAATCTCCTTATATATACACTCAAGAGGAAACCCAATTAGTTAATAAGGGTAATATGGTCCATCAACAATTACCAACTAATTATTAATAGGTTATTAATATATTTTGATCTATATTATATAAATGATAATGATGGCTACTAGATTAAATATAAATAAATAAATATTTAATCTTACATTCTCCCACTTAGCCGAATAATCATTTATCATGAGTATTAGATAAGTCTGATCAGAAGTTAATACTCATTTTAGCCTTAAACAAGTACTATAGCAGAGAAATACAGCCGTTGAATCATTATGCGACTCAGGACCCCCATTAGTCATACTATAGCCTTAATTTAAAACCTAACAGTTATGATCAAAATAAGTAAGCCCTTTAACGTTTGATTTGTATTTATAGTTGTCTATATGTCATTACACCGACAGAACATATGTAAGAGACATACAAAATCAAACTGATGAGGAAAATTAATTAATAGTTAGTCATTCATAATACGATATGCAGTTGTACATGGTCATCAATTAAAACCCGTCTCTTTTATGAGCACTCTTAATAAGACTTATGGGTAATAGACCTTTAGTTATAGGATCCTTAAGCATATCACGAATGCATTCGATACAAAGATTTAGTTTCCTCAATTCGTTCATAAACGAATAATTAATTGCGTATCGAAATTTAATGCATCACCTCTCGAACTGTTACTGTTCAAGGAGACATGGTAGCTGACTTTATCACAATAAGTCTTCAATATATTAATTATATGAAGTTGATAAACTTATGAGTCTACTGATAAATTTTCAACAACATTTAGTGACTATTGCTTTGTGATCAACAATATATTATGTCGTTATAACTTATGTTGTTAATATCAGTCTATTATGACTCCTCCATGAGATAGGTTTTGTCTGTTGACATAAAGATATACCCGAAATTACATTTTGTCATCTTTGAATATTACAAAGTTAGAGTAATAAACCGGTTTGAGTTCTCACTTCTTCTTTAAAATATAGTCTCTCATTTCTTTTAAAGATATTGTAATACTCTATTAAATGCTTCACATTAATCTAGATATATCTAGTGTGTTGCAATGTGAGTAATATCTAAACAAGTATAGACTTAAACTTACATAAGGCTTCTAATTAATGAAGCGTAAGAAATAATCTCATTTATCCTATTATCCTCTAAAGGAGAGCAGTATTGTTTGTTACATATGTAAGGACCAATTTAATGTTAAACTTATGGAACGGAAGTAATGTCCCATTTGGTCTATCTCAACATGTTATGATATCTATTATGTAAGAGATATCTCTGAGATCTATTATATCAAAGTTTGTGTTAACAATGCTTTGACTTATGTAACATCTACTTGTCAAAAGAATATCATCTATATAGACAAGTTTATCTTAGTTGCTCCCACTCATCTTGAGGTAGGTACATTATTCCACTTGGTTGTTGATGAAAATAATTGTGTTAAGATTTCATCACATTATGATGTTTGCATTAAACCATACGTGGATTTTATTGGCTTATAGACAAACTGTTCTTTAACCTTAAGTTTAGAACTTTCAGGTTGTTTTATGAACATGTAAATATGTCAGCCAGTTGTTAGGGAAAATTGTTTTAATGTTCATTTAATGTAGCTCAAAACTATTATAAGCTACTAGAACAGTGATGATCCTAAAAGAAATCTTTTGTTAGATATGTAATAAAGATTCTTTAATAATTTATCTCTTCCTGAGTACAACCTTTGACAATCAATCATGCTTCTTTGTGTCTTAACGTTTATATCAGGATTTGGTTTAGTTATGAACACTCTTAGGTTATTCAATCAAATCCCAAACGTTATGCGAACACATAAAATCAGTTTTACTAGAAAACTGTTTTATTCCATTTAGAAGATTGATTGACACTAATGGCTTAATTAGAAGAGATAGGATCAGTAAACTTTTCCAAAATCCATTTCAACTTCAAATTAGGGAGGTTATGTAATCATCAAAGTTAGTAGGCTTTTAAACCTAGATGACCTCCTGAGTTGATTATTGGGTTTGTTAGAAGTTTCAGTTTTATGGATTAGCTCTTGATTAGGTTGTTATCATTTTAAGGATTCTAAGTTTGTAAGAGTTGGTGCAGTATGGTGTACAAGAGGTGTAATCGGAGTTAAATTCGGAGTGAAATTTAATGACACTCTTCCCCCCGCCTCTTGTATTCCTTGCAAGTCATGATAAGGACTTTGACTGCTCCCACTAACCTTAGAAAACTTTAGGAACTCAGCATGCTTAGGGTCAATATTTAACGACCAAACAAATTCTAATTAGAGAAAACATATTAATGAACATATTAATGACGTTAGTCATTGTAGTTTCTCTTGTTGAGGATTATGTTAGTTTAAATAAGAAATCTAAGTGTGCCCACAATTAAGCAACAATGAAACTTTTGCAAAAGTAGCTTTAGATTTTAAGGAGACAAGTTATGATATAACAGTGTCAAGATGGAGCAGTGTCTTGTACAAGAGGTGCAAATTGAGGTAATGTGAAATTTTCACTCCCTCACCTCTTGCAACTATTGCAAGTTGTTCTAAAACACTTAATGCTCCCACTGATCTTTTAATATCTCTAAAATGCTACAAGAGAAGTTTCAAAGAGGTACGTGACGTGGGAACCTATCATATATATGTTAGACTTTATTTGATTTCTTTAATGTCCAGATATCATAAGAAACTTAGGGACATATTTAATAGAAATCTTATTAAGTACATATATGAATAGATTTCTTATAAGACCGTGGGCCATATACGACAAAATTTAGATACAAGTTGATAGTCTTTTAAATGATAAATGAATTGTGTCTGAATATTCGATTTGAAATAAGTCCCATGAATGTCAATGAATGACTTATGATGGACCCATACTTATTCCTTGAGCCAAGTAATATTTAGGGCTATAACATCATGATTTAAAATCACTTAGAATGAGATTAGATAAGAAATCATCCTCATTAACCATGTCATGATTTCTCATGAATTTTGGTTATAATGGATGAAATTTGTAAGTCTCATTTTCCTTTTGTCAAATTCTCATTTTCATGATGACAAAAGTTGTGAAAGTGTAAGGTATCATCTAGTTTTATCTTAATAATGTTTCAATCCAGATATTTAGAACAAATAAAATGAGAGTTTAAGGTAAGTGTGACTGTATGTTGACTATGCAAACCTCACAACCTTCATAACATTGCTTAATTATGATACTATATTCTGATTAATACTCAGAATATATGTACGGTATCGAAAAACGTTGTTAGAAGACTGCTTATTATTGTCCTTATAGCCTTAACATTTAATTTTGTCACTAACTCTCATGTTAGTTATTTGTTAACTTCTGGTAAGGAAACGTTTAAAAACTAGAGTCAACTAATCATGTATTAATAGGAATATTATAATTAGTAGACTTAAATATCTTTAATAAGTGACTATCTAATTAATTCATCCAACTGTTCTTTAGAATAATGGATAGTCTCGTTGCTTATGTCTAGTCTAATGACATAATGATGCAGTGAGATTTTCTCTTGAAGAACCTTAGAGGTGGAATTAACAGTTGTAATTTGTCTATGGACCTTAGAACAATCCTCTTTTAAGGTTTTAAGTGGTTGTAAGGTGAGTAACAACTTATTTTTCCAGCTTCAAACATTTATTTCTTTGTACATATGTTGCTTATCAACACACTCATTATACTTTGGTATTTTTTTTGAGTGTTATAGTTGATTTATAAGGCATCAAATTGTACAAGTGAAAATCTTAATATGTAATGTACTGGAAAATGTACTTATTTCCATGCGTAAGCCCTTAACTTTATGGGTCATGGTATTGTACATTATTATGTATTCACATATACCACTTAACTTTATAGCTTAGAATTTTAAAAGAAGGCATGCATCTTAGGAGTTCTAGTGATTCTTCCATATATAAGAGATTAGCCTTAGGAAAGACTTAATCTGAAATAACTTTAGTGATAGCATTATGTTAAAGAGTTCTTGATTATTATAAGAGACATCATGTTCGATTTGTCCTAATCATCATGCTCTAATTTTCTTCTTTATAATCTTTATCAGAAGAGAGCAATATGATTATCGTGTCTTAGGAAATAATCAAGGATTTAATTCAAGAGCTAATTCTAATAGAAACTTTAAATAAAGCAAACATTTTAGGTTTAGGAATTAGAGTGGATGAGATATGTGTAGAAGAAAATTATAGTGAGTAAAACTATGGGTACTAAGAATAAGACAGACGAAATGATCATAAAATTAATTAAGGATCATTATGTGAAGAGATTGTGATATGTCTATTACTAACATCAAAATAATAGACTTAGTAAAATTCTACTTAAACAAAGACAAATCAGCTTTGGCCAGAAGTGTAATCATTTAAGTATGTGTGCAAAGTAATCGTGACAAATCAGCTTTGGCCAGAAATGAGACAATCACTTTAGTTATGCACTTGTCAAGCATGCTAAACATAAATGAATTAAATCAGCTTTGGCCAGAATTAAGACATTTCACGTGTGTAATGCATACTCAACATAGCTTTTTATAATACTTGAACAATAAATAGATGTATTAAATCAGCTTTGGCCAGAAATGATACATCAGAAGCTCATTCAAGTTAAGCTAGTTTGGTTTTGTAAAACATTATTTGATCCTTATTAATTAATTAAGTATAAACAAAACCAAGTATTTAATAGCAAACCACCTGTTAGCGCGGATCGAACTAAGTTATGAGGTTTCGAGTAGGGTCTCGACTAAGTTATGAGATCTCGAGTCGCAACCTTGGTCTCGAGTCGTAATCATGGTCTTGACTAGTGTGTTTTATGAGATCTCGAGTCCATACTGAGATCTCGAGTCGCAACCATGGTCTCGAGTGGCGAAGAATGAAGCCTTTAGTTGAAAACGCAGTGATCTCGAGTCGAGACTGTTGTCTCAATTTGTGAAGTTTTTGATCCCTTATGATCTTGAGTCGAGATCTTGTAGTCTCGAGTCGAGACCTGATGGTCTCGAGTTGTAAGCTTCTGTTCTCGAGTTGTAAAGATTTGATGACCTTTATGATTTCGAGTCGAGACCTTGTGGTCTCGAGTCGTAGTCTGATGGTCTCGAATCCTCTGTTAACAGCTGTTTTGTGATAATAACTGAAAATCAAAATTTGAGGGATTTGGGATAGTGTTTCCTATTTTATTTATGATCTAATCTTATCAAAAGATTTCGAAAATAATAACTGTAAATCCTTTAACAGTTTTCGAAAATTTAATAGATAAAATTAAGATCAAAATCATTAAAAACACCCACTAATCCAAATTATATTCCAAAATTTATGGAATTTTCGAATTTCCTTAGAACATTGTGATAAACCCTAATAAATTAAAACACAATTCTGGGTTCCGAAATCTGAAATTTTAGACTTTTAGTAAACAGATTTCGGATATTATCTTTCCTATTACGATTTCGAGTCATTTATCAAACATATTTTCCGAAAACAGTTATTTCGGCTCATGAAACTCGAAAACAGTTTTGACTTTTATAAACTTTCAAGAAATTCTGTTTTCCAGATTATGATCCCAGAATGATGGATACGAAAAACAGAACTGATTTATCAACATATGCTCTGATACCACATGTTGATCAGTTCTGTTTAAACATAATGGAAAACATGAATAACATACCTTTGATTGCATCAGTAGAGAATCCAGTCAGAGACGCAGCCACGGAGTTTGACATAGTTGTCAGTTTGATCTGGTTCCTCCTTAGGGTGTAAAGTGATGATGGTGATGAACCGAAAGTAGGGAGGTTTCGGTTATGGAGAGAGAGGGACGAAATTGAGATGTTATGTTGTTAGGTTATGTGTCTAACCTGTTACCTCTCTAATAATCTCCTTATATATACAATCAAGAGGAAACCCAATTAGTTAATAAGGGTAATATGGTCCATCAACAATTACCAACTAATTATTAATAGGTTATTAATATATTTTGATCTATATTATATAAATGATAATGATGGCTACTAGATTAAATATAAATAAATAAATATTTAATCTTACAACTTAATGATAGAGAGTAATTTATGTTCATACACTTTGTCATAATGAGAAATTGTTGCTGAAAATATATTCTATCATAAAGGTGGAGTGAGTTTAAGTAAATTAAAAAAAAGGACACTTACAACTCTATTGTAAGCTACCTAAAACTAAGTTTAACTTATTTTTAATGAACTAATATACTAGATGAGATTAAGGCTAATACTAAAATACTTTTGGACTAACATTATGTTATTTATGTTCTTTAACGAGGTCTAGATTAACAAATAAGGAATTTAAGCAATTCTTTGATAGTAGATTGGCTTATATGTATCAGAATAAATTTGGTTATTCCTTGGTTAACCTTTTGCCCAGAAGTGCACAAATCTGTTCAAACTAGTTCGTGTTGGTCAACAAAAGGTCAAACCAGTTCAAACTAGTTCGTGCACAAATCAGTTTGGATTTTGTCGGTCTGTTGACCGATTCGGTTCAGGTTCAACCACTTCCAAGGAGAGGACTAGAAACCAGTTAGAAACCTATGGGTTGTATGAGTTCCAAACCGGTTTCTATGTATATCGGTTCTCAAACCGGTTTGATTGTGCACAGTGCACCTCATCTTTTGACTAAAGTATATGTCAAAATTACAAAAATAAACATTTGAACAAGAACAAAACTTTAAGTATGAAAACACCATTAAGAGGAATTACAACTATGGCACTTGATGTTTAAACATGAAAATATGGTACTGAGTAGAAAGATGTGCCAATTAATCGAATAACTTATTACAGGAAGATGAATCTATCTCAAACACGGAATTATCACTACTTCAACCCCATTATCATCGACATCAGGTAGAGATGATTGCAATGCAATTCAACGAACGAACCACTAAGGTGTAGCTTGTTTTTAAGAGGTAAAATATCTGTAGTCTGCGGACTACATCTGCACATATACAGAAAAAAAAAAAGTGGACAAAACCTCTGCAGTCTGCAAGAAGAAGGCTGTCTGTTTTTTAACATATGTAGACTTCTAAAATAAACTGGTGGTGGTGCTGGACGGTGGTATGTGGTGGACAAGGACAGTGGGTGGTGGTGGTGTTTAACACTCTGTAGACCTTAAAATATCTTAAACGTGGTTGGGCCAAGTCTGCATCAAGAAGAGTTTACGCAGACGTTTTTTTAAGAGTAAATTACAAGTTTTGTCCTTTATGTTTGTACCAAATTGCAGGCGGTGTCATTTGCCTTTAAATCTGATGAGTTTTGTTCTTAACGTTCTAAAATCCTGCACGTTATGTCCTTTAGCCCTAACTCAGTCAGATTTTTTTTTTTGTTAAATATGGTCATATGTCTTGCATATAAGAGTACTCTTGTCATTTTACCTCTTCAAAGACTATTGAGTAAATAACTTATATCAAGAAGCTAAATGTGTAAAAAGATTAGACAATAAAATATTAATAAAAAAACTTACTCTATCTCTATCTCTCTCTAAAAACCCACCAACAACCTAATTCATCATTAAAATTCTTTCATCAACATTCATTCACAACAATTCACAAATTCACACCTCACAAATCACAAATTCACAACAAGATGAAGATGAATAGATCAATACATGTAGATTGTTTAGATCAGAAGCCGCTGAAGAAGATCAAACAATTAGAACACAACTCGCCACCGTCATCGCATCCACCCTTCACCCACCACCACTCTTTTAAACCCACCTTTTCGTTCTCAAAAACTGAAGCTAAAATTTATCTGTCCATGGCGTCCTCAAGTTTCCTCACAGCACCTAAACCTTTTTCTTTTTTCATTACAGACATTCATTCTTTTTACACCTACTAAAACCACAAGTTTAGGTATTCTTCATGACTTCATCTGCTTCATTTTCATCACTTTTATTATTTGCTTCACTTTTTGGGTGTTTTTTAATCAATTAGGTATTGAATAGGTCTACAAAGAAATTCGTTCAAGGTTAATGCAATTGCAACCAAGTATGAGCCCATGATGGTAAATTATATATAATTGATTGTTATTTTATTTATTTTTTTGTAGATGATTAACCTAACCTTCGATTTTATTGGCTACTTATCGAATAGAGTTAAATGGATTTGTAGTTAATTAACTATTATATACTAATTTAAACCGTATCTAAATTCTTGTTTTAAGTTAGAAGTGATGAAGTATTATTGATGTGCATTGTGATTATTGTGTGTGTATATTATTGTTTTGTATAATATTGGTTTTTATATTGTTTTGTGTTCAAAGGTTAAGCCACAAGCTGACAGAGTGCGTTCATATTTGGCATACATTTTACATTTTGTGAGTTCATATTTGAATCTGCAGAGGTTTATTGTGTTTTAGAAAAATTCTAGTTCTCTATGCAATGGTTCTTGATGTTTGGATCAGTTGAGTTTCCTTCAGGAGAGAGAGAGAGAAGAGAGGGAGTTTATTATTTTTTTATTTTTCAATTCTGTACAAATAGTCCCTGAATAATAGTTCCTTACAAAATAGTCCATGTGAAGATAAAATGACAAGAATGCCCTCATGTGCAAGACACATGACCATATTTAACCAAAAAATCTAACTAAGTTAGGGCTAAATGACAAAACGTGCAGGATTTTGAAATGTTAAGGACAAAACTCGTCAAATTTATAGGCAAAGAACACCGCCTGCAATTTGGTACAAATATAAATGACAAAACTTGTAACTAAACCTTTTTTAATGTAACGTCTTCTTAAAACAAACAGTATGCAGATGGCAATGTCTGCGCGGCGTTAACAAAAGAGCCTGCGTATATTTTTTTAGAAAAACAAACACCACCTAAGTGATCTTCCACTTAATTTGTGTCATGTGATAACAAGAAGCGTTTGTAAAAGGATAGAATACCAAGTGACATTAATTACCAAGAACAATGAAGTCGTCTTTTATGAATGTCACATTTTTTGTGTTTGGAGGCACTGCATTAATTTAAGCAAAATTAAGGATGGTAACAAGGCTAGTATTGATAATCAAAATTCCATACCTAATTCAAAAAAACGTGTCACATAGTCAGCTCAATACTCGTCGAGTATCAAATATGCCCATGAGTTTGTTAAAAAAAATACACATTTGTCATTCTAAGTGCATTTTTTTCTTACCATTCCGAGTTTTATATAATTTATGTTTTTAACAATTACAATAAATTAAGTTATAATAAAGCGCATACTTATTGTAATCACCATAAAATGTTTAAAATATCTGAATATATAAATTTTATGATAACATAAAAAGGTAATTTCCTATTTCGTAGCATATAAAATTTAATAATATCTTTAAATTCATATCCTAAATGATAAGTTCACTTTCCACATAACGAAGCTACTATAATCATGCAAAGAACCAAGCAAGCTTAAAATTATTTTTCACGGTTATATGACTCGGGTAAATGAGTATGTGTATCTGGTAATTTGGTCGGGTATTGTCTAATACCAAACCTGAACCCAAACATGTGAAACTTTTTTTTATTAGTACATACCCGGTCTCATACTCGAAAATTCATCATCCCCTAATTTTCAAGTTTTGGTATTCCCATAGAATTCAGGATTTTTGCTTTTGCCATCCCTAACCAAAATATGGTCTCATAGAAACAATAACTTAGGGTGTGAATTTCTTACATCATATGAAAACAAGATATAAACCTACATATAATTAATGTGTTTAGGTAAAATATTTGTTTAGCTAATCTGGTAGGGTAATTTATAAAAGAGAAATTGACATAAAGTTTAATAACTAAAATGTAACGGTGTCATATACATTTGTATCTTTGGTTGTAAATTTATAATTGAGTGAATTGCAAATTTTGTCCTTTATCTTTATATTCAATATCAGGCGGATGTCCTTTGTCTTTAAAAAGTATGACTTTGTACTTAATGTTTTAAAATCCTACACGTTATGTTCTTTAGCCCTGACCCAGTTAGATTTTTCTGTTAAATCTAGTCATGTGCAAGGCACATGAGGGTATTTTTGTCATTTCACTTTTCTAGGGACTAATTAGGTAAATAACTTAATTATACAACCATTCTTTTAACCAATTTAAAAACAAAAGCCATGTCTCTCTCTCCTCCCACTTACCACCACCACCCCTACACCTGTTGGCACCGCCACCACACTACATATTCTAAAATCACAAACATACACACAAAGTTTCAGACATACAATTCACCAACACACATTTTCAAAAATATAATAACAATAATAACAAAATCAAATAGATTTTATGCAGAACTATTAACATCAACAAAACATCATCATCTTCACCTCTTTCTCACCGTTTCCCACATTTCAACATGATTAACATCACAAATTAAACCAAATCAACACCATCTTCATTTGTTTCCCACATTTCAACATTATCCTCATTTTCCACATTTTCAAAGTTAGGGTTTTTAATAAGTGTGGGGAAGAATCCACCAAATCTGTAACGCCCCAAAATCAGTTGTGACTAATATATATGTATTAATGTATCATGCCTTAGGTGAAATAAATGTATTTAACTAACCAAGCTTAGTAGTTAGTCTTTTAATAAGAAGGATGGAGTTTGTGACTAAACAAATCAACCAATACAATTGTTGGGACTAAAGGTGTGCATGTAAGAAAGTTAATTAAATAAGAGGATGAGAAATAGAAATCAAAAGGCAGAATTTTGTGAATGTGTGTGTGTGGCGAGTTACGAAGAAAAAGAGGGAAGAACACCCTCTAAAACCTAATCATAAATTCAGCCAATTGGTGGAGCATTTGATGGTTGATCTTGTGCATGTACATCAATCTTTGATCACCTCTACTTGCTAATCATAAGGTGTGTCACAATTTATACATAATTATTTATATCTGTGTTATATTATTTTAATTTTTTAAAAGTTAATTTTGTTTTATTTGTTAATTAAAAATATTTTATTATATATATACGTAAAAAGACTAAATTACCCTTGTGTGATCTGAGTTAACAAAAAAAAAATTAACTGGGTTAAGGTTAAAGGACATAACATGTAGCATTTAGAAACAATAAGTACATAACTCATCAATTTTAAAGATAAAGGACACCGCCTGAAATTGTGTATAAAGATAGATGACAAAATTTGCAATTCACTCTTTATAATTTAAATGTATTGAAATGAGAAAAAGTAAAAAACCAAGTTAAATGGATCGTTTGATGTCAAACCACGTGTATTCATCCGTATTCGTGTGTCTAGTATGATTTTGGGCTTCGTGTCAAGGTGGACCGCCAACCTGTGAACACGCTCGTTTAGCACCCCTACCCGAACTTCACATCTTTCACATGATCCCTGTACTTTTACACTTATCTACTAACAGTTTCTACCTTTTTCAAATTTGCGCATACAATCCTTCAACTTTATCCTTTCAGTCTTTTAACTCTATTTAAACTTTAACCTGAAATCATAAACCATTGATATTCCATATTGCATAACAAATTTTCAAAGTTAGAATAGTTCAAGAAGCCTTTGCATTAATAAAATAGATTAGCCATTTGTCACTTATTTTATCAACCCAAGATTTAACAAATGTTCTCACATCTTTAATTTACCAACAAAAAATATCTTGGATTCATTATCGATAGAAGCCATATACAATTCTGCCAGAACCTTATGGCTTACGGTGGAGCCTTCATCCAGTCGAGGGAAAATGGGGACGAGGGCCACTACGCATAGTTGCAAAAATCGCTAGGTGCTCCCTAGTCGGTCGACCAGGGAGTTGAGACTAGTACTCGACCTAGGAGGCGAGTACTCAGACATGTTAAATTATAAAGAAACTAGTTTTCGGGAAATTGTATATACATCAAATATCATAAATTTACTAATATTTAAAACAAAATACGTGAATATCAATATAAATAAAAGAGTAAATTACAAGTTTTGTCCTTTATGTTTACACCAAATTGCAGTGGCTTTCCTTTAGCGCAAAAGTTGCCAAGTTTTGTACTTAATTTTCTAAAATTTTGCACGTTATGTCTTTTAGGCCAAACTCAGGTAAATTTTTTAGTTAAATCAGATTACACAAGGGTATTTTAGTCTTTTTACCCATTTATTTAATATTATTTAAAAAAGCTAAAACAAAATATTTTAAAAAAAACTATCATCACCACCATTAACCCACAACCACCATCGATTCTCTATCTCTCTCCTTCACCCACCACCTCCATCAACACACCACCACCACAACCACCTTCACCCACCACCGCCATAACTACTTTCTCTACAAGACTACTACCACCACCACCGTCTCCACCATCACCACCCCTGTAACAACCCGCTTTTTGAAAAGTCAAAGTACAAGTCAAAGTCAAAGGAAGAAAATATTGTTAATTGCGATCTGTCACTCCTTGCTTAACTATTGATTGTACGTCAATGACTTGTAATCGACCTTTTATTTATTTGCCTTAGTTGTATTATGTGGAGTATCTATTAATAATCGAGGATTAATCGCTATTTAATCGCATGTTTAATCGCTAATCGACTTAATGCTAAACTCATCGCTATCGCATTCGCAACTCGAATTATGTGTTCTGGATATTATTTTACGTGTGTGTGCTATTATGTGTTACTTGTGCATATTATGTTTATGTTGAGGTGTTTAATCGCAATCGCAATTCTATCGCATCGCAATCTAATCGCAAACGCAAACGTAAAACTCATTTTATGGCCCGTAAGGGCAAAACCGACAATTACCGAATTAAGCCTACGACTACGAGTTATGCTCAGCCTAAAATAAATTAAAAATCTTTAAAAATCCCAAATTAATATATTACATCAGGGGGTAAAAGATTTGATACCAAAAAGTATGTTTAATTAGGCTATACGCTAATTACGCCATTTTATTAACATAAAGCATTAATTTTGCGATAATGAGCATAACTCTTAATCTACAAGTCAAACTGATGTCAAACTTTGCATGCAAGTCTATATATCAGTAACAAAGGTTTCTACATTCTTACATTTTCATAAATCACGTTTTAAGGTAATAAGGGTATAACGGTCAACATATGAGCAATTAACGGAAACATGCATATTAATTGGATAGCTAATGAACTGAGGTGTATAATCACAGAGGGTTGTTCTAACATATAACCTAGTCCAATTAAAGCTCTGAGGCATTTCTAAAATATGCCTAAACGGGTCAGAACTGAAAGTCAAAGTGAAAGTCAAACTATGTGACTTTCGGTTCCGAACCGGGTCTAAACAGGAAATAGTCGGGTTGAACAGGTTTGGACATGTTCTTACACTAATTACTAAGTTATAACAATGATCAAACAGGTTATATATGTTCTAGATAGCTAATTATGCATAAATGACATTTTAAGCATTATGTTGTCTTTTTAATTAAAAGTTTGACCCGACATTAGACCTGGTTAGAGTGGTGATCAGGGGAAACCCCTTTGGGGTTTTATTACCCACATAAATACCAACTTATAACCACTTTTAATTTGAGATATGACTAAGCCATTATTGACTAATCTCGAAGTCAAACCGTAATTACGACGGTTTGACTTTTAGCTAATTAACTAAGCTAAACTCAAACAAACAAGAACTAGCAGACTTACAAGAGTCCTATGCACGAGATTGATCACTTGAGGCTGCTTGATAGCTCCAGAAATGATCCACAAATGCAGGAGAAGGTGTGAGAATGAATGTGACATTGAAGGGCCTTATATAGTGGAATCACTCACCATAAGTGCTTGACAAACAAGTCTACAAGTTCCCACAATCGATCAACAGGTGTCCTAGAGGCTTAGGGGGTGTTTTAGGGGTCAGGAGAAGTGGAAAAACGGGTAAAGGTCGCGCATATAGGCTTTAGGAGACAGCAACCCGTTTTCACGGTTCTGGGCACCCCTCGCGTAGCGCGAGGGACCCCTCGCGTGGCGCGAGCACCTGCAGATCAGCATCTTTGATTACATTTTGCGATTCAGTCCTTGGCTCTTCAAAACTCGAATAGGCACTTGTTTCTTGCTTTTTAAACCCTCACAATTGATCTAATAAAGCCTTAAAACATATACCCACCTTGCCAAGTCCCCGGGTAACTTTATTATCACCCGAAAAGTCCTAACTTTCAATGTTTACGCTTTAACACTTCGCACACGAATTTGATCATAACTTTCTCATACGTTAACGAAATTTTATGAAATTTTTATGGTGCATTCTCGTGAGCATAATTAATATTTACAAAGCTTCGGGTTTGTCAAAAGGTCACTCAGAGGTATAAATTAAACATGTTGACACATTTGGTCCCTGTAGTTTGAAATCACTCACTTTTAGCTTCGTATGATCCAGGATTTATTCGTTTGAAGGTATGAGCATCGTGTAGGGTTAATATACATTATATTTATTCATAGTTGACACTTAGAATACGTATATTCACATACTTTCCATGTTTGTCAACTTTAGTCCTTCCATAATATTTCTTTCACACGTTTAAACTTTATGACACGTGTCAACATATTACAGGACGTGAATTTCCGAGGTGTTACATTTTCACCTTTGAATTTTAACTTTTAACCATGAAATCAGTGGATTTGAGGTGTTCTAGGGTGATGTCATCATGGAGTTCTTATGAACTTCAAGATTTGGCTACATTCCAACAAGAACAACTTAAATCTGCAAGATTTCCACATGAATAAACAATGATTTTACATAGATCTAAACATAAATGGATTGAAAGATGGTTTTCCAACTTTCTTTCAACTCTTTTACACTCAATGCACTCAAAATCGATAGAATCGGAGCTCGTTCTGACCTTCTACTCTTTCTTAGTGATGAGTTGGTTCAAGATCTGGTTTCTATCAAAGAGACAACCGATTTCGGGTTAAACAAGAACAACCGTCACGAACCAGTAGACTGGTCGGATTTGGGTGATTCCTGTTCGATCGGACGACATGGGACTTGACGAGGTTCTGTTGTTTAGTACGTTGTCAAACCGTCTCGAACAAACCGCAAACTTTCAAAATAATCAAGTTCAAAACGATTGGAATCGTTGGGACGGATTGCCGTCCGATCGGATTGCCATCTGATCAAATTGCAATCCGATCGGATTGCACTTGAGGATTTTAACAATTAACAATTTTCAGCATGTTCAATGTTCAGTCAGTTCTATCGGATTGCCATCCGATCGGTCCGACACGTTCGATAACCTCGAAAGGTCCTATGTATCTCGGGCTTAGCTTGCCTTTCTTACCAAATCGCATTACTCCCTTCCAGGGCGAGACTTTAAGTAGGACTTTGTCACCTACTTCGAAGTGAAAATCCTTGCGATTTGGATCAGCGTAACTCTTCTGCCTATCTCGGGCAGCTTTGAGATTTTCACGAATCTGGACAATCTTGTCCGTCGTTTCGAACACGATCTCTGGTCCTGATAACTGGACTTCTCCAACTTCCGCCCAACAAACTGGCGATCTACACTTTCTACCGTATAATGCCTCAAAAGGCGCAGCCTTAATGCTGGTATGGTAGCTATTGTTGTAGGAGAATTCGATTAATGGTAGGTTCTTATCCCAGCTACCTCCCAAATCGATTGCACATGCACGCAGCATGTCTTCCAACGTTTGAATAGTACGCTCACTCTGACCGTCAGTCTGAGGATGATAAGCCGTACTAAAATTCAAACGTGTGCCCAAAGATTGCTGGAAACTCTTCCAAAAATGTGACATGTACCTAGTATCTCTATCAGAGATAATAGCTACAGGTATGCCATGTAAGGCTACAATCTTATCAACGTATAACTGGGCTAACATATCGGAGCTATAAGTCTCCTTGATGGGTAGAAAATGAGCTGACTTAGTCAGTCTGTCAACTATAACCCATATTGTATCATTTCCTTTCCTTGTCTTGGGTAACTTGGTAATAAAATCCATAGTTACCATTTCCCACTTCCACGTAGGAAGTTCAGGCTGTTGTAGCAAACCTGACGGTTTCTGATGTTCAGCTTTGACTTGCGCACATGTCAAGCATTTTGCTACATGGGCGGCTACAGACTTTTTCAAGCCTATCCACCAATAATTTGCCTTTAAATCCTGGTACATCTTATCAGCTCCAGGATGAACGGAGTATTTGGAACTATGGGCTTCCTGGAGGATGACATCTCGAAGTCCTCCATAAATTGGAACCCATATTCGTCCATTCAATCGTAAAATTCCGTCCTTGCTAAGAGTTAACTGCTCCTCAGTTACTCCTAACTTTTCATTAGGATAGTTAGCTTCCAACACAGCTTCTTTCTGTGCAGCTAACAACCTTTCCATCAAATTATTCTTTATTTCCATACGCTTGGCGTTAATTCGGATAGGCTTAACCCTTTCCTTCCGACTCAAGGCATCGGCGACTACATTCGCCTTGCCGGGATGGTATCTGATTTCACAATCATAATCATTCAAAGTTTCCATCCAACGGCGTTGCCTCATGTTTAATTCCTTCTGATTAAACAGATGTTGGAGGCTCTTGTGATCAGAATAAATCACACATTTGACACCATAAAGATAGTGCCTCCAAAGCTTTAGTGCGAATACAACGGCACCCAGCTCCAAGTCATGGGTGGTGTAATTCTTTTCATGCACTTTCAGTTGTCTTGAAGCGTAGGCAATAACCTTGCCTTTCTGCATAAGCACACACCCCATGCCAGTGTGAGAAGCATCACAATAAACCACAAAGTCTTCAATTCCATCTGGCAGTGTCAGCACCGGGGCGTTGCTCAACCTTTGCTTCAGAATATCAAAGGATTCTTGCTGCTTAGGGCCCCAAACAAACTTAACCTTCTTCTTAGTTAAGGAGGTTAGGGGTGCAGCAATCCTTGAAAATTTTTCAATAAAACGCCTGTAATATCCTGCCAATCCCAGGAAGCTACGAATCTCCGTAGGCGTCTTTGGCTCTTGCCAATTCATAACAGCTTCAACTTTAGCGGGATCCACTTGGATACCACGCTCACTGACCACATGTCCAAGAAATTGGACCTCTCGAAGCCAAAATTCACATTTGGAGAATTTGGCATAGAGCTTTTCTTGGTGTAAAAGTTTGAGAATACAACGAAGGTGTTTCTCATGGTCAGCTTGGTTCTTAGAATAAATAAGAATGTCGTCGATGAAAACGATGACAAATTTATCCAAGTAAGGCTTGCAAACGCGATTCATGAGATCCATGAACGCGGCTGGCGCATTAGTGAGCCCAAAAGGCATCACTAGGAACTCGTAGTGACCGTAACGAGTCCTAAATGCAGTCTTGTGAACGTCTTCGTCTTTGACCTTCAATTGATGGTAGCCTGACCTCAAATCAATCTTTGAGAAGTAACTTGCCCCTTGAAGCTGATCGAACAAATCGTCGATTCTGGGCAACGGATACCTATTCTTGATCGTGACTTTATTAAGCTCGCGATAGTCGATGCACAGGCGCATCGACCCATCCTTCTTCTTGACAAACAAGATTGGCGCTCCCCAAGGAGATGAACTAGGTCTAATGAAACCTTTAGCCAGCAATTCATCTAGCTGTGTCCGCAACTCCTTCATTTCTGTGGGTGCCAATCTGTATGGAGCTCTAGCAACTGGAGCAGCTCCGGGGATGATATCGATCCTGAATTCGACTTGCCTATCTGGTGGTAACCCAGGTAGATCTTCAGGAAACACTCCTGGGAATTCAGAAATGACAGGGATGTCTTCTATCTTCGGTTTAGGCTCATCAATAATCACTTGCGCCATGTAAATGACACACCCCTTCTTCAAACACTTGGAAGCCTTGAGCATAGTCACCTGCTCAGGCAGCCCATACTGGGTATCTCCCCGAATGGTAAGTGATTCACCAGACGGAGTCTTTATTACTACTTGTTTCTGGTTACAGACAATTTGGGCCTGGTTATGCGATAACCAGTCCATACCCAGAACTATGTCAAAACCAGCCAATTTAAACGGAAGTAGAGACAGAGGAAAAGAATGGTTCTTAATGGATATAACACATCCATCTAACACAGTAGAGACGGTTTCTATGGTACCATCTGCTAACTCTACCTCATAGTTTGCGTTTAAGGTTTTGACATGTAAATTCAACAATTTACAAAACTTATGATCTACGAAAGACTTATCTGCACCTGAATCAAAAAGTACTCTTGCAAAGACATCATTTACAAGGAATGTACCTGTTATGACATTATCGTCTTGCACAGCTTCTTTCGCGTCCATTCTGAAGACTCTGGCATTAGTCTTCTTAGCCTCATCAGGCTTCTTGTTGTATTTTGGGCAGTTGGTCTTGATGTGCCCCTTCTCATTGCAACGGTAGCACGTCGCGTCTTTTATATTTTTGCAATCCAGGGTTTTATGATCCGTGGACTTGCAAATTCCACAAGCAAAGGATTTTGACTGAGTCTGAGAGCTCGACTCCAGTCTGCACTTTCCATAGTGCTGCTTCTTGCAAATTTTACACTTGGGCTTCTCATCAGACTTATGTCCATCCTTCCTCGATTCAGATCCCTTCTTGTTATCACCGTTCCCACGGTGTTTCTTATTCGACCTTCGCGAACCATCATCTTCACGCTTCCTCTTCTCGGCCTCCTTATTCCTCAGCGATCTCTGTCTGACCGCATCCAGAGTGAGGGATAAGGAAAGGTCAGTTACAGACCTGAAGGTAACTGGCCGAGAAGCTTTTACACTGACCTTGATCTCGGGTTCTAAACCACCAATAAAGCGAGCGATTCTTTTTGGCTCCGGGGTTACCAGGTAGGGAACCAACCGGGACAGCGTATTGAAGCTTGTCAGGTAAGCTTGACAGTCGAGGTTCTTCATCACCAACGATAGAAAGTCAGATTCTATCTTCTCCACCTCATGTTGAGGGCAGAACTTTTCCTTGATAAGGGCAATGAATTGATCCCACGACATACTATACAATGGGATCTTTCCGGAGGCCTCCATTAGAGATCTCCACCATGCCAACGCTTCACCCTTGAAGGACTGTGACACAAACTTAACTACATCCCTTTCAGCGCACCCGCTGATATCTACCACCGTGTCCATCTCGTCTAGCCAAGTCATACAATCGACGGCTCCTTTTTCCCCAGTAAAATCCCTGGGCTTACAAGACACGAAGTACTTATAGGAGCAACCCTTGTTACTGGGCTCTTGATGCAGTACTATATGCTGAGATGGGATACTTTGATGGTTGGTGGACTGACGGTCATCACCATCTTTCTTGGGTCCATTCTTTTTGGGAGGAGGCTTGCTATGAGCCTCAGAATGTGTCTTGGGCTTTGAATGTGATGCAGAGTGGGTCCTACTTCGAGTACCACTGTATTCCTCATACTGCCTATCCAAAGCTTGTGTAACAGCGTCGTCTATGATCGCTTTTAATTCGGCACCCGTTAACGTAATCTGGGCGTTCACATTTGGCTCCACTGGATGGCTATTGATTTCATTTGATTCAGCCATTTGAATTGAACTGTTGCAGAAAACAAGAACAATATCTTTATTTGGGAGTTTATTATGGAATTACCCCTTAGGGTAACTCGTTAACCATGGTAAACAGAGACCATATTTGGTTAACTTATTAATCGTATTAATTTAGGATCTCAATTAAAATTTATCCTAAACATAAACAATAACAATATATATTAGTACATAAGGCTTAGTCACATGGACAATTTAAATTTTAAGCTATGATTTCAGAGAATCAAGACTTTTAAGGTTTGAACCTAGTTCATTACCTTTATTAGGCAGGGAGTCGTAGCTACCACTGTCTTTTGGCTCCTATGGGAGTGAGCTGGGCCCGTAGGCATCATATTACCACGTATGGTAAAATGTGATCATCTTAATTGATGATCTTAACCCATGATTCAGAGATCATATAACTGGGTTTGGAATCTTCTAAAGAATCCTTATACATATAATAATGACATGTGATTTTAACGAATCACTTCTGCCAGGAGTGTTAACATGTTTTAAGATGTTAACAGGGATTTGAATCCTTTAAACAGGTCTTACCATTTTGGCCCGGTCTTATATTTGACACGAGGCTAGGTTTCACACTTTAAGATTCTTAATTAAATAATTAAATAGGCAGATCAATTTAAAAGGAATGATTTTAATTTATTTATTTCATTTATAAATTATTTATGCACAAAATGGCAAACATGAAATTTATAAAAACAACATTCCATTAATTATACATAGGTTACAAGTTGCCCTAAACGGGTCTTTTCAAACAAACCATTACCCACGTAGGGGTTCTAAACAAGTACTTGCCCACGCAGGGGCTTTAAGCAACAAACTAGTCCACGCAGGGACCTTAACAACTAAACATCATACTCACGCAGGGGTTAACGGAAAATAGAAAGATAGGCCCACGCAGGGGCTCAAAACAAACATACATCACACATACCCACATAGGGGCTTAACAACCAAATACACCCACGCAGGGGCTTACACAGAAAATGGGAGGATTCAATGATCCTTCTTGTTCTTCCCCTTTATCAATCCCACTAATCCTTGGAAGAAAGTTTGCCTCTCCCTGCGGTCCTCGTGAACTACCCGTTCAACTTGATTCAACCTCTGAAGGAGTTCTTCATGTTCAGGTGGTGAGAATCTAGGTGGCTGCGATTGAGCCCGGATGATGGGTCTAGGAGGTATCGCGTATCCCTGAGTCGGGTAACTCACCCCCCATGGATCCCCATAGGGTCCTTGGGTGTTGTAGTTCGCTGCTACCATGTACGGATCAGCCTCCGCGTACCCATAGTTGTGATGCGTCGGGGGTTCAAACGGGTTGTATCCCATGCCACTTGTATATGCTGGTATCGGGTTGTCAAAACCCATTGGCGGCGGCTGAGGCATCGCTGGGTTGGAGGGTCCACCCATTTGTGGGTCCTCCTGGTATGGCGGGTAGTGACTAGCACTTGACTGTCGTGGGGAACTGAAATTGAAGCCCCCCGGTCGTACCGACATGCGGGCACCGGTTCTCCTACGCCTTGGCGGTTGAGGAGGTGCCGGCTATACTGGTGGCGGTGGGGGTGGTGGCGTAACTGCCACAAACCGGTGATCCTCGGATGAATCTTGATGATGCGGCTGCGGCTGTGGCTCCTGCTGCTGTTGCTGCTGCTGATGATGCTGCCCATGAGACGACGAGTGGTGAGAAGGCGTATAGTACCACTCGTGTTGATTAAACAGGGCTTGGAAACTGTCTGGACCACCATAGGGTGATCCGTGAAAAGACGATCCGTCGGAGATCTCGATCGGATGGTTTGGAGTACCACTCGCTGTCACGGCCCCCGACCCGGTTTGACCCGTTTCAGGAGCCGCGGGACAGAAAATCTCGTGGTATTTATTTAATTGAGTTTGACAGCGGAAGTTTATCATCAGGATCTTTTTAAAAGTAAAATATTTCCCGATTATTTTATTTCACAATGTGGGATAAAAACCCAATAATTTACAATCTTGAGATTTCACAAAGAAATCCTTTATTTTTACAAAACATGTTTCTTTATTTTTATACTGAGCCACTTTCTTGAGCTTGTAGTGCTATATGGCACTTTTCCTGATTCATAACAGATCACCTGAAACATGTTTGAAAAAGGTTTTGTCAGCGGGAAATACTGAGTGAATCATTCTATTTTGCATAATGATGCATAGTTATTAATTACAGCATAAGAGCGATTACAATGGCTTTTATCTTATTTTTATCTGGCTTTCTGTCACAATGGTGACAAGTCACAATGGTGACGATGGTCATACCACTATTTAGATCAATGAACCTAAATAGTGATGATTATCCCTGTAGGTCAATGAACCTAACAGTGATTATTCCGAGTAGGTCAATGAACCTAACTGGGAGAAATTAGTAATGTGCACAATACCCCACTAACCAGTGATTCAAGATATCCACGACTTAGTCCCTGTAATTATAACTTTTGAAAATAATTTGAGGTATTGTAAAATAGTTGATAAAAAGAGAATGACTCACATTGCAGATTTATACGGGCAGAGTTTAGCCTACTGATTAGCCTTTTCAACCTAAATTTTTATAACAGGCACACAATTCGGGGTTAGTAATCAATCCAGCATTTACGATAACTCACGAGATCAACCATCACAACGAATGACAAAGTGCTATGCTTAAACATCCGTCGAATTAACGACTAATGACAAAGCATCACCCTAATGTGGGCAGCACTTAAACACCCATTGAGTACATTGATCGATCGGACAATGAATCGTAATAGCGATCGTGCTAATACCCTGATTGCGGCGTCGATTAGTGAATCGTGTGTGTTAATTGGAGTATACAGAACTTATCTCAGCGCACAAAGTGAATTTGAGCGTCGTTCTGAAGCCAGAATTCAAGTCCCAAACTCCTGTATTTATAGGTGAATTTTGACCCTTAGGCGGCCCGCGTGAGAATTAAGCTAACTTGAGGCGGCCCGCGTAAGAACAACTTTCATGCATAGGGTTGCCACGTGTGGGACTAGCTCAGCTGAGTCGACGATTTCTTAAAATTCCTTTCTGCCTACGTTTTAAGTGGATAATCGTCAATAGGGTTTAACCCCCCCCCTGAGTTTTAGGGGCCCTAATCCTGATTGTGAAAATTATGAAAATCTTAGGGTTTGCGTAGAATCACTTGGGTGTCTCAATTAGGGTTTCCTATTGGTCAAATTAATTTAATAATTATGACTTTTGATGAGAGTTGTTACATTCTCCCCACCTTAATAAAAATCTCGTCCTCGAGATTTACTGTAATAATTGAGGATACTTTCTCTTCATTTCTGATTCTAGCTCCCAAGTGTATTCAGGTCCTCTCCTTGAATCCCACTTTACTTTAACTAGCACTAGTCGTTTGTGCTTGAGAAACTTCACTTTTCTGTCTTCTATCTGAAGAGGTTTCTCCACAAATTTTAACTTTTCGTTTACCTCTATGTCTTGAAGAGGTACTACCAGAGATTCGTCTGCTAGACATTTCTTGAGATTGGATACATGAAATACGTCATGTACTACAGCTAATTCTTCTGGTAGTTGTAAACGATAAGTAACTAGTCCTATATGTTGGATTACTGGAAATGGTCCTACGTATCTTTGAACTTAGTTTTCCTTTCTTACTCCTTTCCAAGGAGATACTTCCAATTACATTTTGTCTCCAACTCGAACTCCAACGGTTTTCATCTATTATCTGTATAACTCTTCTAGTGATCTCTAGCCTTCTTCAGTCTTTCCTTCGTGATACTGAATATCACAGTTGTAGTCACTTAGGATTTTCATCCATTTCCTTTGTCTCGTGTTTAATTCTTTTTGCCCAATTATATATCTTCAATTCTTGTAATCCGTATAGATAGTATACTTACTTCTATACAGATAATTTATCCAAATCTTAAGGGCAAAAATTATGGCTCTAAATTCTAAGTTATGCGTGGTATAGTTTTCTTCGAGCTTTTTTTTTCAATTGTCTTGATGCATACGCAATTACCTTTTTGCGTTGCATTAACATATATCCAAATCCTAGCTTTGAAGCATTATCGTATACTTCAAAATCTTCAGTTCCTTCTGGTAAGGATAAGATTTTGTTAATTTATGCTTTAAGATCCTAAAGACTTCTTCTTGTTTAGAACTCTAATCAAACTTAACTTTTTTACAGTTTAGCTTAGTTAATGGTATAACTATTTTGGAAAAATCCTTAATAACCCGTCGATAATATCCGGTTAAACTTATAAAACTCCTAAATTCCATTGCTGATTGTGGAACTTTCCATTTGGTAATTGCTGCTATCTTAGCAGAATTTACGTGAATACCTTCATGATTCACCATATGACCTAGAAATTGCACTTTTGGCAGCCAAAATTCATACTTCGAGAATTTGACATAAAACTTCTATTTTCTTAACAAAGTTAAGAGTGCATACAATTGCTGACAATATTCTTCCTGACTTTTGGAATAAGTATATCGTCGATGAAGACAATTATAAATTTATCCAAATATGATTTACATATCATATTCATTATATTCATGAATGCTGCAATTGCATTCCTTAATTCGAAGGGCAGGACTGTAAACTCGTAATGACCATACCTAGTTCTGAAAACAGTTTTAGGTATGTCTTCCTCTTGTACTTTCAATTGATAATATTCGGAACGTAAGTCGATCTTAGAAAATATCTATTTCCCTGGAATTGATCGAATAAATCATCAAGTAATGGGTATTGATTCTTAATTGTAACTTTATTCAATTCCCTATAATCAATACACATTCTCATCGAAATATCCTTTTTCTTAATAATCAACACTGGCGCTCCCCAAGGGGATGAGCTAGGTTGTATGAATCCTTTATTTAGTAATTCATCTAATTGCTTTTTCAATTTTAATATTTCTGTAGGTGCTAACCGATAAGGTTCCCTGGCTTATCGGTAAAATTCCTGGAATTAGATGAATCCTAAATTCTATCTCCCTATCTGGTGGTAATCCAGGTAAATCTTCTGGAAATACATCTGGGTATTCTGAAATTACAGAAATTTCCTTAATTTCTTTATCTTTAGTATTGATGATTATTGAAATCATGTATACTATTCCTTGCTTTTGTTCATAATTAGCAACTTCCATTATTGATTATGAACTTTATGGGTTTACAGGGTTGTATCTCCTGTAATCATTATTACTTCTCCAGTGATTGCTCAAACTTCTATAGAATTCTTATCACAGATAATTCGAGCATAGTTGTTTACTAATCAATCCATTCTTAGCATAATCTTGATTTCAACTAATTTCATAGATAATAGGGTTGCAGAAAATTTATGACTTAAAAGTTCTATTTCTATGTTTTGCAGAACCTTATTTAACTAAATTCCCATCTGCCAATTCTACTGTAGAAATTTATCTAATGCTTGTTAACGGTAAGTTAAGAATTTGGCAGAGTAAAGTATTTATAAAACTTTGGTTTGCACCAGAGTCAAATAATACTATTGTGTAAACGTTGTAAGCTAAGAACATACCGGCTATCACATCTGGAATCATCTCGACTTTATGAGTAGTCAGCTGAAAGGCTCTCGCATTCCTTTTTGCTCCTTCTACCGGTTTGGCTTTATTGTCAAATGGTTTATTCAGTTTTGGACAATCTGGCCTAAGATGTCCAGCTTCTCCACAGTTGTAGCAGACTGAAAATTTCTTCCTCCTGCAGTCTTCTTCTTGATGCCCCGGAATTTTGCAAAAATTGCAATATCTTTTGCATCTTCCAAAATGCTTCCTTTTGCAGAAATTGCAAAATGTACTAGTAGAAGATTGCCCATTCCCTCCTTTCTTAAAATTGTTATGGTTACCCGAACAGAATTCTTGGGTAATCTTTTGGGCTACTTCCTTCCTTCTGTTTTCTTCTCTTGTCCGTACTAGTTCGTCAGTCAGAGTATTGGCTAATTCTACTGCATCATCAATCGTATGAGGTTTCGCAGCCTTGACGATATTACGGATTTCGGAAATCAATCCCCAAATATAACGAAAAATAAGTACCGGCTCTGGCGAAGCCAGGGTTGGTACCACTCGAGCATATTCGAAGAATGTCGTAGTATACCCTCGACAATCTACATCCACCATCCGGTGGGTTAGAAACTTATTTGCCATTTGATCTTTTTCATATTCGGGACAGAATTTTCTTTCTACAAGACTCTTAAATTCTTCCCATTTCATGGTATAAGCCATCCTTCTTCCTTTAGCCTGTAACACTGTGTTCCACCATTCTAGTGCCACTTCTTTGAAAAGATTTGACGCATACATGACCTGATCATCCTGAGCACATTTACTTATGGCAATTACTGCCTCGGTTTTCTCTAACCAACGCAGTGTCGCAGTCGCTCCTTCAGTGCCTGCAAACTCAGTGGGTTTACAAGCAAGAAATTCTTTGTAAGTGCAACCAGGCGTTGCAACTTTCCTTTTCTTAGGGAGCGGAGCTTGCCGTGGTTCATTATCATGATTAACATGATTACCGCCTCCATTTACGCTATTACTGAAGTTATCTTCAGAAATACGTTTACTCGGAACAATTTGTTGCGGTTCAATTGGATTTTTAACAGCAACAATGATTGATGGAATAGCATTGGCTATCCCTTGAGCAACTATTCCAGGAATAGCGTTGGCTATCCCTTGAGCAACGATATTTTCTATATCTTGCCTAGTTACGTATTGGTCCCCCGGTTGTTGCTCAGATTGATTAACCTCATTAACTGGTTCATTATTAGCGTTTTCCATCTGATATCTAATTTATAGGTACATAATTAGTATAAAGGAAATAATCCAATGTCATAATTTAATTGCACATAATCACATAAACGAATATACAAACAAAAGTTGTAACTTTCTAAAATTTCCTTATATCATGCTTCTATATACACCCGTTTTATTATTTATTTTACACATACCGATTTTACTATTACTATTACACAATCATAGTTTCATAATCCACTATCCTTTGTCAGGTGATATTCTAGTAACGGCGTTCCTTCTCATCGTATTTCCAGGAGATCTGTCCCAAAATCTCTTGGATCCTATTCCCATCATCCATTTTGTCAAAATGACGAAGTTCATTCATATTCTCGTTACTCATTGGTGAATTTGGTAAAGGTTCTGGATTGTACTTAGGAAAAAGCCTATAGGGATGGTTTTGTAACAGTATTTCATTATTCAACCATTCGTCTATTTTCCAGTGGTTTGAAGGGTTTGGAATAGCTGGTTCTGAATTCATTGGTAGTTGTGTTTCAAGAGAATGAATAAAATCATTTTCATTAACAGGCTCAATAGTATCATCGGCTGCCATTATAAAATCTAGTTCTTCTTGAGATGGTAACTCTTCAATTTGCCTAGAGCTTTCCCCAATTTCCATTTTCTTAGACTTAGGTTTCTCAAGAGGTAAAGCGTTGAATTCTATAGGTTCTTCTATGTCTGGAATATACCTATTGAAATCTCTGGAAACTTCGATTCTTACTGGATAGAGATTTAAATTCTGAAGGGCTTCCGACAGATTACTCATGCTGTTTAGTAAAATACACACCATTACTAAGTTTAAAAATTATATCAAATTTAATAGAAAACTTTTAAATATTATTTCATATTGGGTAACTATGAAACAACCGAATATGAAAACATACTTGGTTTTATTTGTAAATTTATTTACTGAATACAGTTTATAGACTGTAGATAATAGAGGTGCTAAAACTTTGAGTCAAATTATTTAAAGATTTATATTTACTACTACAGTAGCTAACATATAAAAATCTGCCCATACTGTTCAAAATTAGTCAGATAATAAAACATATAATCACAAAATAGCAATTAAATTAAGTATTTTCTAAATACTTAATTGGCTTAAATCAGTGGCTCGATAAGTGGCTCTGATACCACCTTTTTCTGTCACGCCCCCGACCCGGTTTGACCCGTTTCAGGAGCCGCGGGATAGAAAATCCCGTGGTATTTATTTAATTGAGTTTGACAGCGGAAGTTTATCATCAGGATCTTTTTAAAAGTAAAATATTTCCCGATTATTTTATTTCACAATGTGGGATAAAAACCCAATAATTTACAATCTTGAGATTTCACAAAGAAATCCTTTATTTTTACAAAACATGTTTCTTTATTTTTATACTGAGCCACTTTCTTGAGCTTGTAGTGCTATATGGCACTTTTCCTGATTCATAACAGATCACCTGAAACATGTTTGAAAAATGTTTTGTCAGCGGGAAATACTGAGTGAATCATTCTATTTTGCATAATGATGCATAGTTATTAATTACAGCATAAGAGCGATTACAATGGCTTTTATCTTATTTTTATCTGGCTTTCTGTCACAATGGTCATACCACTATTTAGATCAATGAACCTAAATAGTGATGATTATCCCTGTAGGTCAATGAACCTAACAGTGATTATTCCGAGTAGGTCAATGAACCTAACTGGGAGAAATTAGTAATGTGCACAATACCCCACTAACCAGTGATTCAAGATATCCACGACTTAGTCCCTGTAATTATAACTTTTGAAAATAATTTGAGGTATTGTAAAATAGTTGATAAAAAGAGAATGACTCACATTGCAGATTTATACGGGCAGAGTTTAGCCTACTGATTAGCCTTTTCAACCTAAATTTTTATAACAGGCACACAATTCGGGGTTAGTAATCAATCCAGCATTTACGATAACTCACGAGATCAACCATCACAACGAATGACAAAGTGCTATGCTTAAACATCCGTCGAATTAACGACTAATGACAAAGCATCACCCTAATGTGGGCAGCACTTAAACACCCATTGAGTACATTGATCGATCGGACAATGAATCGTAATAGCGATCGTGCTAATACCCTGATTGCGGCGTCGATTAGTGAATCGTGTGTGTTAATTGGAGTATACAGAACTTATCTCAGCGCACAAAGTGAATTTGAGCGTCGTTCTGAAGCCAGAATTCAAGTCCCAAACTCCTGTATTTATAGGTGAATTTTGACCCTTAGGCGGCCCGCGTGAGAATTAAGCTAACTTGAGGCGGCCCGCGTAAGAACAACTTTCATGCATAGGGTTGCCACGTGTGGGACTAGCTCAGCTGAGTCGACGATTTCTTAAAATTCCTTTCTGCCTACGTTTTAATTGGATAATCATCAATAGGGTTTAACCCCCCCTGAGTTTTAGGGGCCCTAATCCTGATTCTGAAAATTATGAAAATCTTAGGGTTTGCGTAGAATCACTTGGGTGTCTCAATTAGGGTTTCCTATTGGTCAAATTAATTTAATAATTATGACTTTTGTTGAGAGTTGTTACACTCGCCGGCATGACGGGGTCCGTATCCTCGTCCATATCATCTGCGTGATCTCCTGAAAAGTGGTCATCTGGACCCAGTGGGTTAAAACCCACGGGTTCTTGTAAGTAGTTGGCCGGGTTAAACTGGCCTCTGAACACTGGAGTAGGGTCCCCATAGGAATGATGGGACAAAGATCTCTGCAGCGGTATGTAGGAAGGCAGAGGGTTGTTGGGCTCGTCTTCTGCATGTGGTCCATATGAATTGTGGACCGGAGGTGTAGAGCTGTGCGAAACTGACCGTCTCGCCGGTTCGAACAGGTTTCTCCTGTTCCGACGTGGATTTTCGCTCTCCGTAACAGTTGGAGCTCGTACATTGGACGGCCCAGCTTCATGTTCATTGGGGGCGGTGACTGGCCCCTTGCCTCGTCCTCGTGTCCGGAAGAATCTTGGAGGCATTTTTTGTCCTGTCAATACAGCATAAGATAACAATAACAAAGATATAAAATTTAAAGGACAAAACAAAACCCGAATAAGGTGGAATTTGTCCTAGGTTATAAGTCTAGACTCGAAGGTTTAGATATGTGCAATTGTGTACTGAGATTAAACACAAAAGGCTAGTGTTTAATTCACTCAGAGTTGGCTCTGATACCAACCTGTCACACCCCGATTTCCACGTGTCACCGGTGGGCCCGGTGGGGGAGTATCGTGACGTGGTTGGCAACGTAATAGTCAAACAACACAATATAATAATGCACAGCGGAAGCAAATTTAAAATATGATACAACCGAATTTAATATTGTTTATCAATGTAACAATATCCGGAAGTTATCCACAGAACGGATCGAAACAAAATAATATTATTGGTTCAACAGACTTCTGGCATCCTAAGCTTGCGAGACTTTTTATTGATGCTTAGGAGACAATCTAGCCAATTTCGTTTAGTACCTGCATTCAGTCTTTTTGGGAAAATACGTCAGTTTACACTGGTAAATACATTCAACTGACTCATTTTGGAAAATGATTGAAAATTGGTTTGGTTGTACATGGCATAAACATTTTTATTTAACTTAGGAGAATTATTTAATATTATAATCTTGTGAACGAATTACGTGTTGCTTATGCGTTCAGTAGCCCGGATCTAGTCCGGGTTAAAGATCAATAGACACACCACATCATTGAGTTATACACGGACGGTGTACGCCTACACCCCGTGCTCAGATCGCGGCCATCTCGTAAGATGATGCCAAGGATATCCGGGACATGGTCATTAACCCCCCAAAGGCTGTAAAGTAAACAAGACTGTTTAAACGAGCCGATCAAATTATTCAACTACCCACTTAATGTGGAGATTTGATGCTCGATCAAGCGGTACGCTATGTACCGTAACCCAAGCCCGTATAGGGAAAATAAGTTAAAAGTATTTACCTGAATAAGTATTAATCACAACAAGCAAAATGCACGTAGCTTTTACTGGTTCTCCTAATCGGGAACGAAGGTTTATAATAACCTATTAGAATCCTAACGGGTCTTTAATTAAGCTTAAGCTTAGACCGGCTAGTTTCAAAGATACGGTTCGTACGCACGATTAAGCGAAGACCGGATAGAATGTGATTCAGACCCGACAAGTTTGAAGACTTGTTTAATATGGGTTTATTATTCACATTCTGGATTTTGAGATAAAACCGTTAAGGTTTGACCCGTTTCGGTCAATTTATGTAAACTTGTTACATAAACCGAACCGAACGCGAAATAAGCGTGACGGGTAGTCCTGAGAGCTATATACAGGTTTCCTAAGTTAATTATGTCTCAAATATGTTGCGACATCAGTAAGGTGTCTTTCGTTATGCCCGAAACGTGTTTAAACACAAACTAGGCCCCGTAGGGGTAGTTTGGTCATTTAAAAGTTTATAAAAGAGTTTAAGTGACAACCTGAGTTACAGGTCTGATGTAATCAGCAATTATTCTCAATTTGCTAAGTTACATCAGTAGGTTAAAGCATGTATGTGAAACTTATCATTTTTAACCATACTAGGCCCCGTAGGGGTATTTTGGTAATTTCACATAAGCCGAAAAGCTCAAAACTGAAGTCTGAGTTTATCAACCTTTGCTTACTGTTAAAATATTATAATTTGTCCCCTTATATCAGTAGGTATCAACCCGGGTATGTCCAATATGATTTTAAAACATACTATGCGTTAAAAACGCTAATTTAGGCGATTAAAGGCCATTACCGGGTTCGATACTTAAAATAAGTTATGCTCATTTTATGGCCCGTAAGGGCAAAACCGACAATTACCGAATTAAGCCTACGACTACGAGTTATGCTCAGCCTAAAATAAATTAAAAATCTTTAAAAATCCCAAAGTAATATATTACATCAGGGGGCAAAAGATTTGATACCAAAAAGTATGTTTAATTGGGCTATACGCTAATTACGCCATTTTATTAACATAAAGCATTAATTTTGCGATAATGAGCATAACTCTTAATCTACAAGTCAAACTGATGTCAAACTTTGCATGTAAGTCTATATATCAGTAACAAAGGTTTCTACATTCTTACATTTTCATAAATCACGTTTTAAGGTAATAAGGGTATAACGGTCAACATATGAGCAATTAACGGAAACATGCATATTAATTGGATAGCTAATGAACTTAGGTGTATAATCACAGAGGGTTGTTCTAACATGTAACCTAGTCCAATTAAAGCTCTGAGGCATTTCTAAAATATGCCTAAACGGGTCAGAACTGAAAGTCAAAGTGAAAGTCAAACTATGTGACTTTCGGTTCCGAACCGGGTCTAAACAGGAAATAGTCGGGTTGAACAGGTTTAGACATGTTCTTACACTAATTACTAAGTTATAACAATGATCAAACAGGTTATATATGTTCTAGATAGCTAATTATGCATAAATGACATTTTAAGCATTATG
This sequence comes from Helianthus tuberosus, assembly GCA_030545235.1. NCBI lineage: Eukaryota > Viridiplantae > Streptophyta > Magnoliopsida > Asterales > Asteraceae > Helianthus > Helianthus tuberosus. The sequence continues at coordinate 133,489,616 of CM060430.1, read as the reverse complement.
TTGACTTTTTAATTAAAAGTTTGACCCGACATTAGACCTGGTTAGAGTGGTGATCAAGGGAAACCCCTTTGGGGTTTTATTACCCACATAAATACCAACTTATAACCACTTTTAATTTGAGATATGACTGAGCCATTATTGACTAATCTCGAAGTCAAACCGTAATTACGACGGTTTGACTTTTAGCTAATTAACTAAGCTAAACTCAAACAAACAAGAACTAGCAGACTTACAAGAGTCCTATGCACGAGATTGATCACTTGAGGCTGCTTGATAGCTCCAGAAATGATCCACAAATGCAGGAGAAGGTGTGAGAATGAACGTGACATTGAAGGGCCTTATATAGTGGAATCACTCACCATAAGTGCTTGACAAACAAGTCTACAAGTTCCCACAATCGATCAACAGGTGTCCTAGAGGCTTAGGGGGTGTTTTAGGGGCCAGGAGAAGTGGAGAAACGGGTAAAGGTCGCGCATATAGGCTTTAGGAGACAGCAGCCCGTTTTCACGGTTCTGGGCACCCCTCGCGTAGCGCGAGGGACCCCTCGCGTGGCGCGAGCACCTGCAGATCAGCATCTTTGATTACATTTTGCGATTCAGTCCTTGGCTCTTCAAAACTCGAATAGGCACTTGTTTCTTGCTTTTTAAACCCTCACAATTGATCTAATAAAGCCTTAAAACATATACCCACCTTGCCAAGTCCCCGGGTAACTTTATTATCACCCGAAAAGTCCTAACTTTCAACGTTTACGCTTTAACACTTCGCACACGAATTTGATCATAACTTTCTCATAGGTTAACGAAACTTTATGAAATTTTTATGGTGCATTCTCGTGAGCATAATTAATATTTACAAAGCTTCGGGTTTGTCAAAAGGTCACTCAGAGGTATAAATTAAACATGTTGACACATTTGGTCCCTGTAGTTTGAAATCACTCACTTTTAGCTTCGTATGATCCAGGATTTATTCGTTTGAAGGTATGAGCATCGTGTAGGGTTAATATACATTATATTTATTCATAGTTGACACTTAGAATACGTATATTCACATACTTTCCATGTTTGTCAACTTTAGTCCTTCCATAATATTTCTTTCACACGTTTAAACTTTATGACACGTGTCAACATATTACAGGACGTGAATTTCCGAGGTGTTACATTTTCACCTTTGAATTTTAACTTTTAACCGTGAAATCAGTGGATTTGAGGTGTTCTAGGGTGATGTCATCATGGAGTTCTTATGAACTTCAAGATTTGGCTACATTCCAACAAGAACAACTTAAATCTGAAAGATTTCCACATGAATAAACAATGATTTTACATAGATCTAAACATAAATGGATTGAAAGATGGTTTTCCAACTTTCTTTCAATTGTTTTACACTCAATGCACTCAAAATCGATAGAATCGGAGCTCGTTCTGACCTTCTACTCTTTCTTAGTGATGAGTTGGTTCAAGATCTGGTTTCTATCAAAGAGACAACCGATTTCGGGTTAAACAAGAACAACCGTCACGAACCAGTAGACTGGTCGGATTTGGGTGATTCCTGTTCGATCGGACGACATGGGACTTGACGAGGTTCTGTTGTTTAGTACGTTGTCAAACCGTCTCGAACAAACCGCAAACTTTCAAAATAATCAAGTTCAAAACGATTGGAATCGTTGGGACGGATTGCCGTCCGATCGGATTGCCATCCGATCAAATTGCAATCCGATCGGATTGCACTTGAGGATTTTAACAATTAACAATTTTCAGCATGTTCAATGTTCAGTCAGTTCTATCGGATTGCCATCCGATCGGATTGCCATCCGATCGAACTGCAATCCGATCGGACTGCACTTGAATTTTTAACACTTAAACATTTCCAATTTTTTCAAAGAGCAATAGTTTCCAACAGATTGCTATCCGATCGGATTGCCATCCGATCGAGTAACCATCCTGCTGTGAACTTGTTCTCACTAAGTATCTTGCCAATCGGATCACTATCCTATCGAACGGCCGTTCAATCGATCGACCTGAAGGGTAGAGATACTTCTCTATTTTCAAAATGCTACAACGAAAACTTCAAAGCCATCATACACAAACACATCCTTACCAAACGAATGTCAATCCAATCGAATGGCCATCTGATCGGATGACCATCCGAACGGATTGACATCCGATCGAGTGACCATCCGATCGGATTGCCATCCTATTGGGATTACCATTCGACACTTGGTCACTTTTCACCGTTTAACGCGCCGTTCTTTCGCTTATGCTATCGTTAACTGTTCAGGCTAATAACTCTAGCGCTCCCTTCAATCCATTTCCATCGCTGTGAGTATACTCGATCCCTTTTTGCTTTATGCACTTTTGGGTGTTACATACGTTACTTATACTAAATCATAATCAATGACACAACGCAAAAACTATTTGTACGCTGACCGTTACTGCATGTTACTTGTTACTCGATGAATGCTTGTATGTTATGTTAACACAGTGATTGTTGCCTGACGCCTTAGCAACGATAGTACTATTTGTTTGGACTCAGCACCTGTCAACAGGGGTTGTTAAGGTTACCTCTCACATGTCACGGTGGTGATATGTGTTGCGCATTCTACAACTCGCAGTCTAGTCTGTGCATATTTCATTGTCGATAACCTACTAGCTTCGCATTATACATGTTACATGTTGGTTATGCGTAAACGATTTCGAACTCTACTATTACTATTAAACTTGAATGCTCACCTTTACACTATGTGTATTGACCTCTATTTTAACGTATGTGACAGGTGTTTAGGATGCTTGCTTGCTACTTGATGGAATCGAGCTTAGGAAAGTCTAGAAACCAACAAAGATAATTTATTTTTATTTAAATCTGAGTTGTCGGAACATGTTTTGTTTTGATATATCTATATCTGTAATAATTGATTACTTGATGGGTTACGGTATGGGACGTAATATTAACTATCCGGTAATTTAGTTGTTATGGAATTTCTCTTGACAATCTGTTTCGCTCAGTGCCGCGCCCCGATGTTTCCGTTATCGGTTGCGGTGTGACAACCCCCACCGGAACCCTAGCCCCAACCTGCAACAACCCAAATCAGCAACCAACACCATTAAACCCACCACCCCCACTGGAACCCTAACCCCAAGAACCTGCAAACCACCTAAATCAGCAACCACCACCAATAAAACCCACCACCCCCATCCACCTTCACAACCCCCCATCGTCTCCATCATCACCACCCTCACCGAAACCCTAATCCCAAACAACCTGCAAACAACCTAAATCACCAACCACCACCACCACATCCACCATCACAACCCGCCATCGTCACTATCCACAATCGCTCAACTTGATAGAGAAAGAGAATAGATATGATCAAAACTTGATAGATCAAAGAGATTAGAGCGATTTACCGTTGAATTGAGGACATCTACGGTGTCTGAAGGTGATATCGAAGTCGGCGTAGTAAAAAAATTTGAAATCATCGGGTAATGTGAGGTCGTTGGAGAAGACGAGGAGCAGAGCGACGATTTATGGTCTGTGATAGTCAATCAACGGAGGTAAGGTGATTGTGGAGTTTTCTGCAACAAGATAGAGAGAAGAGGAAGCATGTGTTAGAGAAGGAAGGCATATTTTTTCTATTTATAAATCTTTTTATTTTTTATAAACTAGTCCCTAAACATAAGTTATTTTACAGAATAGCCCCTAAAGAGATAAAATGACAAGAATACCCTCATTTTCAAGGCACATAACCAATTTTAACCAAAAAATCTAACTGGGTTTGGCCTAAAGGACATAATGTGCAAGATTTTATAACAGTAAGTACAAAACTTGTCAACTTTTGCGCTAAAGGACAGCGCCTGTAATTTGATGTAAACGTAAATGACAAAACTTGTAATTTACTTTAAAAAATACATGTTCAAATAGTAAAGTCTTTCAAAAATTGATATTCATTCCTTTAAAAATGATATTTATTCTTTAATATGATAGATATAGGAATTATGTTTTATTTTAAGTCAAACTCGGCCCGAGTTTACCTACTAGATCCAATTTTGGCCAAGGTTGATCGCGTTTGATCGATCCCAAGTAATTAGGCTGAGTTGAATAAAGTCGTCTTGTAGCGATTACTCGGACAGTACTCGGCCTCGAAAACCTTATTTTACAACCATGGCCACTACAGGTCGATTCGGGTCCCGACATTGGTTCTGGATCGAAAGGCAGTCATACTTATCCTTGACAAATGAAGAGAAACAATGCAGTCGCGAAGACTGGGGTGTCATGCATGTATTGAGTAGAGTGTAATGTCGAGTGAGGAGTTAAGGAGGTGTTATCTTATGAAGCCGTTCAAAAGGCATGTTTGATGACTGGCGTGAGGAGTTTAACCGGGTTGACTCTCCGTTGACTCAGTCCAACCTTAATGGATAATTTCAATTTCGATGTTTAATCACTTAAGTTTAATTTAAACAAAATTTTAAACGTAATTATTATTCGGCTGTATATTCTACATATATGTCGGTTAAACAGAAAACGTACCTGCAAACATAAAAAAAACTACATATTGACATAGTTGATCATTTTGATACTTATATTACTATTAATTAAGGGGAAATGGACTGTATCACCCTCAACTAAGCAAAATTGGCCAATATCACGCCCAACTTTCAAGTTGGCTCCCACCACCCCCAACTTGACAGTTTGGTGTACATGTCACCCCGGCGTTAACTAAACACTAACTCTGTTTGTTTTTTAATCCTACGTGGCCAACCCCCTTATCCAAAGTGGCATGCTTACATGGCACGTGTATTTTTTTTTCAAATATGTATTTTTATTGTCTTTTTAATCTGATTTAATTTAAAAACATAAAAAGATTTAAATTATAAGGATGATCTGATTTTATAAACTCCACTGAATATCCCTCTCTCCCTCTCTTTCTCTCTCTCTCTAAAACCACCGCCGCTATCAACTCCACCACCACCACATTCCCCCTACCTGCAACCACCGCCCAAACCCTCCCATGCTACCGCCACCATTCTCACTTATCGTTCCCCACCGCCTTCTCAACACAGCCATCACCACCACCACGTCCTTCTCACCACAGCCACCACCACTTCATTCTCACCGCAACCACCACCACCTTTGCACCACCGCCACCACCATCTTGTCACCACCGCCACCACCGCCTTGTCACCACAGCCACCACCACTTCATTCTCACCGCAACCACCTGATCACCATCACCATCCCCTTTTTTCCCCCAAAATCAAAACCCTATATTCAACTCTCGATCCACCAAATCCGCCCAAAATCAAAATCCTAAATTCAACCCTCATCCCCATTTTCCCCAAAATCAAAACCCTAAAGAAAAAGCAACGATTTTGCCTGGTTTTGACTCCATCGCTGCTGCCGGAGAACGAAAGCCAAAGAGACCATTTCCTGTGGCGGTGATGGTGGTTGTGGCTGTCGAAGTAGTTGCCGCTGCCGCTGCAGAACTAAGGCCAAAAAGACCACTTCCTGTGGTGGCCGTAGTGGTGGTTGAAGTAGCTGCTGTGCCTGTTGGTGGTTGATAAGGGAGCCGTGGTGGTGGTAGCGGTACTTGAACAGGGGAGTATGGTGGTGAGGTAGATGACAGAGGAGGATGGTGGTTCTTGAACAGGGGAGTATGGTGGTGGGGTGGATGGCAGCGGAGGATGGTGGTGGGGTAGATGACAGGATGGTGGTGTAGGGTGGGGCGGATGGTAGTGGTGCTAAGTGTGTATGAGAGAGAGAGAGAGAGAGAGATGGGTGAAAAAACATATATACACACCTAAACTGATTTGTGTGTATATATAAGAGTTTTTTTTATTTTTAATTACTTTTTTTTATTTATTAAATATAAATAGCTAAAATGATATGCTTCAGATCCACGTCAGCATGCCACGTAGGATAAAAAACTAACCAGGTTAGTGGCTAAGTAACGACATGGTGACATAGCAACCCAAGTGTGCAGTTGGGGGTGGTGGGAGCCAACTTGAAAGTTGGGCGTGGTATTGGCCAATTTTGCTTAGTTGAGGGTGATACAGTCCATTTCCCATTAATTAAGGACATAGTTGGTCATTTTGATACTTAAGATCATTTACTATTAAGTAAACTCCTCTACAAATATTATTGAGAGATCTATACAAAACAGAAGTTATTGCGAGAAATGAGAACACACGAAATAAGATACTATATTCACTTTTCTAATATTAAAAACTTTAAATATAAAAAAATATATATATGTATAGGGCTATAATATAGAAAACTCACTTACATTGAAAAAAAATTATGTAACAACCTTTTTTTTTCTAAAAAAGTTAGGTAATGTAATATTGTAATATACATGTTTTGTTACGTTTTGAGCTGAGCTAAAATAAAAAATAAAAAAAGCGACAAGTAATTATCAAAAAGGCTAAAATTTTTATGTGACATGTAACATTAGTCAAAAAAATACATGTAGTATACAAATATTGAACTTTAAAAAAAAAAAAAGTAGTCAGCGCTTTTTATTATTATTATTATTTTGGCTCAAAACGTAAGAAAACATGTATGGTGCATTCTCTAATTTTATTTAGATAAAAACAGTTTAGTACATATGGTTTTTACAAAGATTTTTGAAGTTTTCTTAACTTAAACTGAGTTTTTTTATATCCATCCCCTACGTGTATGTTACATTACACAAAAAAAAAAAGTTACATTACCTACATAAGTGCAGGTCATATGTATATTGTTAAAAAAACTTAGGAAAAATTCCGTTGGATGGTAAATTTATATATACATATTACCTGGTAACCTACGCATATGTATGTTAAAAACACAAAATTTTTAAAAATAAGAACAACTAATTAAAAATTAAACGATTAAGGGTTGTTATTTTTGTATTACCTAATAATTTAATGTCCTTGACTGATGCCCAACCATAAATAATATGTGTGTGTGTTTGTGTGTTTTACAATAATATAATAGATATTAAGTTAGGTAGTATTTATATATCAATCACGTACAATACAATGCCTCTATTATTAATAAATTGTTCGCCGCTATGTAACCGCCGGTCAAACCCACGTTTTAGTTAATCCTGACCGTAATAATTCAGGCGGTTATCTCCAAGATTTAATCTCATCCGTTCAAACCCCAAAAAATTGGCAGTTTTTTTTTCAACGCCAGTTGAAGTTTCCTGTGTTTTCTGCATGTTTTTCGCTACGTGGGTACGCTCCCTCAACTATTGCCCTACAATTATACATATAAACCTCCGACTACAACCTTCACCCTAACCTCTGCAAAGAATACAGAGAATAAATTCCGCTCCACCATCTGCAAATCTTCCTCCGACTACAACCTTCACCCTAACTTCTATCCGGAACATCATCAATTTGATTATCATCACTTTTGGCGGTGTAAAATCCGGAGGGCTCGTGGCAGAAACTGATGTTTTTACCATGAAGCAACCGTGATTTTGCAGCCACCCCTGCTTAATTGTGTATGGTTGAAGGTTGTGTTGAAATGTTACAGGGAAATCAAATTTTGGGAATGAATGTTACTTCTATTCACTGCACCAAGTCGGCAATTCAAGTAATTTATTCTAATTTATCAAATTTTGTTGTGATTTTATCTAATTTGACCTAATTTTCACATTTGATCTAGCAGAGTTCTGATATGTCTTCTTTGTTCGATCACCTCACACAAGAAATCCTCTTCTCAAATCCAGAATCATTCAATCTCCTCTCTTAGTTCTCTCAAAAAAATCAGGGCTCTGATTTTGGGGGTTCTTGGTGGTATAGTCGGCTGTCATAGAACCGAAATTGGGGGTTCTTGGTGGTATATCGGCTGTCATGGAACGAAATCATGGGAGAAGAAGGCGTGTATTGGGAGGCATACTCATTTGAAGGCATTCATTGTCAATCAGGAAGCATACAACCCATTAAAGGCATATTAGTCTTTTCAACTTTTTGTTATAATATGTTTTTATTTATCTGTAGTAATGTTGATAATATGTTGTGTTTATAGGTGAAAGAGGAAGTTGAATCAACAATATAAAAATATATAGCTTCCATGAACTGGTGGAATGAGACTTTCTTCACTTCAGATCAATCATCTTGATGGTTATGTGCTTTCTATAGCTTATACTTTTACTCAGATTATATGATAGACATTTGTTTGTTGTTTCACATGTTAATGATGTCAATCTTAATCATTTAGGTTCTTGCCCTGCCCTTGAAGATTTACATTTGGAGAGGTGTCAACTAAGAGATAAGAAGGATTGTGGTTAATATTGTTTCATTGTGTTTTTTTTTCGTCATTGTGTTTTTTTTTCGTCATTGTGTTTTTTTCGTAACTTGGCTTGCCTTTCTTTAATGAAATCAGTTAATTTGTTACAGTTATTTTTTTTTTCAAGTGAATTTTTTTGCTGAATTACATAATCTTTGAATTCGTTGAATGTTTACTGAATTTTGCAATCTGGTAACCAAGGAAAATTCAGGTTAATCGGATGGTGATAGTGTGTATTATACAGTTAATCGAGTGGTTTGGATTTGTGTATGCATGTTGATGAGAAACTTCCAGCCCCTACACTTGAAGTATTGGGCCCTATAGCGAAAATAAGTGTGGAAAGTAAGGTAATATCTAAATTCTGTTGAGTTACATTCCTTCGCAAGTATTAAGTTTCTGCAATTCATTTTCTACGATCGATCATTGATTTATTAGTTTGGTTTCTGGGTTAAATATTGTTTTTGGGTTCAATTGCATCTTCATAAATCGATTTTGCAGGTCTGTGTTGATGGTGTTTTGTGAAATCGATTGCAGGTTCGTGTTAATAGGTGGCTGGTGTGAAATCGGAATTACCTAATAGCACAAGTGCTGTTATAACATTGGGTAGAACAGAACAGAGGTGTATAGGTTTATTAGTCAGTTCAATGAAGGGGTTAATTAGGCTTAGATCGGACAATGATGATGGTAATGAGGATGATAAGGGCGGGTCGAGTAGAGCGATGTGGAGGAACATGAGCATGAGCATTGGAGGTGGAGAAGAGACTGGATCATGATTTGAGTAGATTTGAAATGGTTTATCCGAACTATGGTGGTTCGGATCATGTGTTGGAGAACAGAGTGGATGATCAGGATGCTCATATAATGCGGTTGGAGGAAGAGAATTTGATGGTGAAGGAGAGGTTGTTTTTGATGGAAAGGGAGTTTGAGAATTTGAGAGCATGTTTGTAGTGTTGGAGACGCGGAGGCAAGGAGCAGGATCTCGAAGGTTTGTCGAAGAGGTTGTGGAGAATGGTTCTGAGGATGAAAGGGGTTGTCGGGGTTATGGTAGGTCGATTGACGGAAATAGCGAGGTTTTTGAGGAGAACAAGAATAATGTTGTTAATCAAGAATCTAATAATGGTGAGCTTTTTGTATGTTTAACTTATGATTTTTATACTAAATTTGCTGATTGCTTTTGTTAATTGTAATAATTAGAGGGTGTAACCACATCTGCTACTCTGCTATCTCTTTTGCAATGGTCTTTGATACAATAACTTCATATTATAAGTAAGTATTGTACTTAAGATACACACATATCTTGAAATGTAAGATCTACTGATATGGTACAAATGGCAAAATTCTAAACTTGTAGTGATCTTATAAAAGATTATGTACCTTAGTTTAGAAGACTTGAAATATATTATGCTGTGCTGTATTGCCCGGTTTCTTCATTTAGTAATTATAAAGGAGATGTAAATTCAGGTATGCTGAACCATCTTATTCTCTATGTGTCATTATAAAGGAGACAAATATTAAGACAATAATAACATAATGAACAAACAATAATTTTGATAAATGCTGATACATTTTATAATTATTTGTTTGCTTTTAAATCATGAAGCATACTGTGTTGCGGCTGCTGAATCTGCTGGTAGACAAGTTCCAATGGCTTTTATTGAGCGAATAAAGGATGACTTAACAAAAAATACAGTGGTGGGAAAGCTGATACAGTTGTTGCCAATAGTCTGAACAAAGAGTTCGGGTAATCTGGCCTTTCATTCTAACTATAATATATGTATAATCTTTCTAGATTAATTACATATTTACGATTAATCTTACTGTTACCGGACCCAAGCTGAAGGAGCAGATGCAACATTGTGTGGATCATCCTGAAGAAATCAATAAGCAAGAAAGTCATCAGATTGTCAAGTCTTCATTGCTTCAAGATTCTTGCCTCCTACAAAAGTCGAAAGGTGTAGGGTATACTACTGGTAACTTACTCAAGACAAGGCAATATGGGAGGGTTTTCGGGTCGGGTAACAGGTCAAAACAAGTTGACCAAAGCATCTTTATACTTAATTACTCAATGTCTTCATGTTTATCAATGACTGGGGAGTAGTTATGCAGAACCTCAAGGCAACTTACCTTGGTATGATGTATATGTAACTTATATTTGATTCAATTCGAAAGTGGATCCATTAAAAGCTAGAACTTTGTTTACAGAGGGGTTGGGAACCCAAGTTAACAAGGATCATGTATAATAATAATTTTATAATCTACCTTCCAGAAAAGGGTAGGAAGTAATTAATTACATGTTTTCTTTGTTCTGCAACTGTTTGATTGTTCTTGGCTGGTGCAATTCTATTATCTTTTTATTAATTAAACTAGGTAATTTGTATTGGTCCAGTAATTTTATTGAGTTTTGGTTTAACCTTGGGTCTGTGTTTAAGAAATTGGTTTTACTTGAGTAAACACTGAGGACTGGCTCGAGACCCAAGACTGTTAAAGTTCAGAACCGATGCACATTTGATTACTATAAATTCGGGTAAGGTTTCTAGCGTTTTGGGGCTGGTTAGGCTGGTTTGTTGGGCTTCTTTTAGTTACCCTAAAATAGGTCACCCCTAATTGTGTGTTATATAGTTTTCCTGCCATGGAAGGATTTAAATAGATTCTTGTCTGCTCTATCACGTTTTTAAAATCAAATAAACTATTTTTTTAGTGTTTGGAGTATGGACGAAGAATAATGTTGATATTTTTATCTACTGTTTAAAATAAGCTGCTTCCAATATAAAGTTTAAGATTAACTGAAACTGAGTATTTCAACACTCGACTGAGAACAAGTTCAAAAATTCTAATATGTTAATAATAATTTTTTGAATCTTTTTTGTAGACTAGAAAACTCATGTTTGTAGATGGTCTACTAAAGTTGGCTAACTATGTGCTTCCTTCCTCCTTCATTCATAACACATCTCAAGGTAGTTCAGCCTAAATCATGCAGTGAACAACTAACCAACTTTCGGAATGAGGCACATATAAATGATAATGTTTTAGTCACCTCACGCTGTGATCACTCTATAAGACTATGGTAGAAGGTATGGATTTAATCTTTAGGCGACCTGCTTAAATCTGCAAGTGCCTCTTGAATATGAATGTGTTACATAGCATTTTTTTACATAGCAAAGCAAAAAGTTGGCCAAACAGTGGATAACCCCCCCTTTACTAACTATCCACTGCTTACTAGCTATCCACTGATGTACTAACTAACTATCCACCGATAACCCCCCTTTACTAACTATCCACTGCTTACTAGCTATCCACTGATATTACTACATAACAGTGGATATTACTAACATATCATAACGGTGGATACTACTAACAGTTGGCCAAACAGTGCATAACCCCCTTTACTAACTATCCACTGCTTACTAGCTATCCACTGATGTACTAACTATCCACTGATAACCCACCTTTACTAACTATCCACTGCTTACTAGCTATCCACTGATATTACTACATAACAGTGGATATTACTAACATATCATAACAGTGGATACTACTAACAGTTGGCCAAACAGTGGATAACCCCCTTTACTAACTATCCACTGCTTACTAGCTATCCACTGATGTACTAACTATCCACTGATAACCCCCCTTTACTAACTATCCACTGCTTACTAGCTATCCACTGATATTACTACATAACAGTGGATATTACTAACATATCATAACAGTGGATACTACTAACAGTGGATATTACTAACGTATCGGAATGGCTGATGGAAAAAGTTGTTGAGGAGGTATTTCTTTTTGTGTATGTATTGATTCTTTACTCGCCATTGAGTGCTCGAAGAGGAGTTTTATTGTTTTAAGTTGAAGTTCGAATTGCCTTTTTTCTACTAATATAATTATATAACATGTACAATTGCAGACAGTTTGCGCATATGCAGAATGCATCAGCAACAGAGTGTCTTTCTAACGCGTCTCGCCTGGCTATTAAGGTAACCACCATATCCATTATTCATGATACCAGTTAGTTTTTGTATTTGGTAAATGTTGTGAATCAGACATGATTGGTTATAACTGGATACATGTGGGAGCGGAGCCTAGAGACGTCTAAACAGTTTTCTGTCCGAAGTTTGGGGGACTGCATCCAACGGGTAATTTTTTCAGATCTAGGCATTACTTATACAACACGTTCCAGGTGCTCTGACTTCCGCTTCTCAATATCCACATATTTTTAACGACATTCAGAATAACCAACTGCACTTTCAACCATTTTGTTGATGTAGCAACGTTATTCGCATTAGCTGGACTAAAATGGTTAAACATGACTGAACATGTGTCTTCCATTCTTCCTATTAATGACATTCTTCCTGCTGTTGCACAAGGTGCGATTGGAATTGCGTGTCGAGAAGGTGATGATAAGATGGTAAGATATATGGTTCATTTCTGGTTTTGTTATCCCAATTCATAAGTAAACGATCGAAATTGCCACCTTTAACTGAATGTGATTTGACTTTGCAGGCTAATTACATAGCAAAGCTGAACCATGAAGAGACAAGATTAGCGGTTGTTGTTCCTTTCTGTGACCTTTTCTTGGTTTAATCTTGAGTCTTTTGAGTCTGGTTATAGTGGATATTATATGATATGGGAGTTTGTGGCTTGGTACGAAAATAGGGGAAGGGATGGGAATAGAGTCACAAATAATCAGGTGAGTATGGTCAGGTTTGTTTGGTTGTTTGTCACTGCAAACATTGTGCAGAGGTATAGGGGTAGCAGGGTCAATATAGAACGTAAGTCTGCTAAAACTCAAAGAATGGAATGGTGGACCAGTATATTAGACACTTTGAGGATGTTAATATGGTGCTGGATGTTTAGTGAGGAGGGGAGTTATGGGCAAAACAGTATAATATTCGAAAATCAAAGGTTGTGGTGGCAAGGGTATTTTGGGAATATGGAAAAAATGTTGATCTATAGGCTGCGGAGGGTTAACACATGGCATGGTATTGGTAGAAAGCAGATTATAAGCTTTTTGAGAACTGTTAGATCAAGGCCTGGTTGTATAAAGCTGCATATAAGGGAGGGGCTTTTTTGGAATATTGGTAATTTTAATAGTAAATGGCAATTACTGGAAGTTAAGAAAAATGCTGTCAAATATGCCAGTCTCGACAGATTATGCTGCAAAATAGTTGAAATGATCAAAGTATGGCAATGGAGGTATGTAGGATATGTGAATAATTGTGAAAGAAAAAGAAAGTCAAAGTTGAGAGTATGGTTGGGCTATAGTTGGAAACTGAAGTATGTACATATACTCATATGGGTTAGTGTTCTCTATGTTATTGTGGTGAGTTTAGAAATATGGTTAGAAGGTTTTTATAGAGGGGGTGCATTAGTCAATATGGTAATGATTGAAGATAGGGGATGTTGGTGTGCTGATCTAATGAAATCAGCCAGACAAGGCCGATATGAATTTCGGGCAAATGGATTGGTTTGGGTCGGGTCATGGGTCAAAACGGGTCAATTAAAAAGGGGTTTTTTGGTTCGGGTCAAAATGGGTTCGGGTAGGAACGTGTTCGGGTCAGAACGGGTTTTGGGTCGGAACGGGTTTCGGGTCGGGTCGGTTACAAATGTTTTTTTAAAGAGATTATACATCAAGGGGCAATTTTGTTCGGTTTGAAACGGTACTGGTCGAAACGGTATGGGTCGAAATGGTTCGCGTTTCGAAATGGTACTGGTTGAAACGGCACGGGTTGAAACAGTACCGGTCGAAACGGTACGGGTCGAAGTTGACGAAGTAATTTTCTGTTAGTTTTACAGTTGCGTACATCTGTGTGCGTTGAAGTGTCGTTCTGGTGTTTTGTGGACTGCATCTATGAAATGAATGATCTCTTAGTTATTGTTTGTTGTATAATGTTTTGTTATATGATTTCTAATGTGAAAAATGGTTTTGGTTGCATGATTGACTCTCTAGATGAAATTGAATTACTGTGTGAATGACCGTGTTGCTTATCTAGATATGCTTTTGGTTCATTTGTACCGTCGGCATTCAGTAGATAAGCAATGTTTGTTGAGTATTTTGGTACATTGTCTTGCTGGTAATGTATGAGGGGTTTGAGTGACTTGAGTCATCATATCATTATTTGTCATATCTTAGATTATTGTTCGCGTCGAAACGGTACACGTCAAAACGGTTCGATTCGAAACGGTACTGGTCGAAACGATACTGGTCGAAACGATACGATTCGAATCTATATGGGTCGAAACGGTTCGATTCGAAACGGTACTGTTCGAAACCGTATGGGTCGAAATAGTTCGAGTCGAAACGGTTCGATTGGAAACGGTACTGGTCGAAACGGTTCGCGTCGAAATGGTACAAAACTCGTCCCGACCCGAAACTCGTCTCGTGCGGAAACTCGTGTCGACCCAAAACCTGTTGCGATCCGAAACCCGTCCTGTGCAGAAACCCGTGTCCGCCCGAAACCCGACCCAAACCGACCCCGTTCCGATCCAAAACCTTCGTCGTGCCGAAACCTGTCTCGGACCGAAACTCAATTTGAACGGAACCCGTTCTGACCAAAACCCATTTCGTGCCGTAACCCGTGTCGTGCGGATACTTATGTTGGCTCGAAACCCATTCCGATCAGAAACCTGCCCCGTTTCTTTAAGACACTAACCCACATCGACCCACTTCTTTAATGTTGTCGACCCGCTTTGACCCAAAAATAACAAGATAGAATTTCAAGTGACCCATTGTGACCCATTTAGTTAAAATATCTTACCAAACCAACCCATATAATTTTAAAAGCAACCCAAACTGACCCACTTGGAAGGCTTTGGGTCAAGATTGCCCCCTCTAGGGAAGACCGTCAGCGTATGGCGTGGAAGACGGCGTTGTGGGTTGGGTTTGAGAATTTCCATCGGCGTAGGGGCAAATGTGGAGGTGAGTGGAGGATTTTGATTGGTGGGTGTAGTTTAGGTTTATTTTTATTGGTTGATATATATTTTTTTATTCTCTTCCACGCCACCGTACTGGCGTGATTGCCACGTATCGCTCTACCGCTCTCTCTTCAAGCCCCTACACCCCGTGTTTTTTTCTCCACGCCACCATACTGACGTGATTGCCACATGTCGCTCCATGACCTCTCTTCAAGCTTCTTCACACCTTGTGGTCTAAGCTTTGGGGGAAAACGGGGGGGGGGGGGGGGGGGGGGGGGGACCGGATAAAAGTGATGGTGCAACAATGTCTTCTATAATATTTAATGAAACTATGTTTTTTTCCAATTAGAAATCCCGTGTATGGATGAGCACGGTACCCATTCGGTACCGAAATACGGGGAAAAGTGGTACCGGTACCGAATATACCGGTTCGGTACCGGTACCCGGTACCAAATGCTCATCCATGGTCCCATGTCAAAGATAACAAGATTTTATAAAAAAAAAACATTTTTAGGGACATTTGTATAATTGAATACAATAGTCTATGCCGAAATTGAAAGATTTGTAGTAACTACATTGGTCATGAACCACTATAGAAGAGAAAAAATTTAGTATGTTCAATGGGCAACACGAAGAATGTATATGTAACTTCATTGTAGATCAAGTTACACAAACAAACCAAGTTTGATGGAGTTTGGTGGATTTTGCTGAATTTTGAATGCAAAATATACAGTTGAATTATTTTGATTAGTGATTGGTTCATTTGTATGTCAATAATTAAGTAAAATAATGTTGGTTCAATTGGTAATGTCTAAATTTCATTTGGTTTTGTATGTCCATAATTAGTTAAAATAATGTTGGTTCAACTGGTAATGTCTAAATTTCATTTGGTTTTGGAATTGGGTTATTCCTTAAAACACTTTTATCTATATCTTAAAGTAAAATGTTTTAGTATGGTGTCCTAGAATAAGGATAAAGCTAAATGAAATAAATGGTTTGCATAAAATAAAAAATTCTCGCTTCTTACATAGTGACACTAAATACATTCACAATCATCATCCCGCTGCAACGTGCGGGCTGACGTCAACTCGTATATATACAATTACCAAACGTCTATTATGAGAAAAACACTGTAGTAGAGACAATGTTTAGTTTTTTTTAATAATCCTTTTATAACTCATGCATTTTATCTCAAATATAATACACACACATTTTTTTCTCTTTTATTATATTCGGACCAACGAATTTTTATTACAATTCTTTATTTTGTTTAGTTAATATTATATTGTATAAATATTAAGTTGTGTTATATTATATTGTATTATGTTATGTTATACTATATATTATATTCTTTGTTTAGTTTAGGTAATATTACGTTATATTATATTATGCTATATCATGTGATGTGATGTTATCTATAATACTATATAAAGTAAATGTGATGGACAAGATTGTAATTTTACAATTCGTAAAATTTTAAAGCATTATGTACAAGAGATATCAAGCAATTTTTAGAGGGGGGTAAATTGAGACAATGTCCAAACTTTTAAGACACATTGAGAGCAATATAGAGATTTCATCCATGGAATTTTAGAAAAACCTACATTTATGTCATCAATCTCACCACCGCTTGCCATAAAAACCCCTAAAGAAGCAATTGATTGGTCCATCCTTTTTTTTACAATTAAGAAACATCAGTTACAAATAGGGGTGTTCATCGAATCGAATATCGAATTTTCGAATTATTCGAATCGAATTGTTCGAATAATTTTTGTTTTTACTTGAATTCGTATTCGATTAAAACCTATCGAATTCGATTCGAATTCGTATTCGAATAAAAAACCTAATTCATATTCGGTTCGTATTCGATTAAAATTTCGAATTCGAATCGAATTCGAATAAATTCGATTTAATTCAGATTCTTTAAAACATGTAAACAACAATCAAAATGAAACATAAATTTTAAAGCAGCCATAAAGCACGATATCACATTAAAAAGTTTCAAATAATGTACCACAGGTCTAAAATTCAAAACGAGAAGTAAGAATAATCACTCCACATTGCAAGTTAAAATATTTATGGTTAGAAATCTATTGATAGATTTGTTAACTAGGTTTTACTTATGAGTCATGTAGTGGGTTTGTAAAGGGGAATTTTAATACTTGGAAAAAATTTTGAAAATAATTTATAGTATAGCTTAATAAAAGTTATATATGTATTATATATAAAAATAATAAATAAAAATGTATAATTTTTATTCGAATTTCGAATCGAATCGAATTTGAAATTATAAATTCGTATTCGATTCGTATTCGATTTACTTGACTCGAATTGAATCGAATTCGAATTCGAATTCTTATAATCGAAACGAATTCTTGATAATCGAATCGAATTTAAACGAATTTCGACTTTTTCGAATTCGAAACGAATCCTGAACACCCCTAGTTACAAATCCATCACACAAAATTAATACTTCAACAGTTACAAATCCATCACACAAAATTAATACTTCAACGATACGAATCATCAATCGTCTCTTCCTTCCCCCCAACGAATCGAGACCCTAGCAATTTATAACCCTGCCCGTCAGCTCCAATTAATCCGTGATTATCTCAATTCTGCGTTCTTTTGGCTATGTTTTATCGTCTCCGATATTGTCTCAATTCCTTCCCCAACATAGAAACACTAGAAATCGATGAACGAGAGCAGAAATTGGTTAAATGGTACATGTAATTGCACTCGTACAATACATTTTACAAGCAATACAAATGAACATGGTACCACACAATGATAAATGGGTTGTTGTCATGTTAGGCATTGCTCTCATCATCTATAACTGTAAACACAATAAGTAGGGATAATCCCGTTTGTATTGTGGAACCCCTTTACTCATCACAAATTCATAACAACACATAGGGGACAAATTCGATCCATAAAAACCCAAGCTTTTTTTTAATCTAATTACAAAGTTCAATTTCAACACGGGAACTAAAAGAGTGTAATATTTGGGTTTTCTATACATAGCCTTATTGATTTTGATTATTGTGTTTTTCAACTGGGTGGGTCCTCTATATATTGTGTTATAGTTTCTGGTCATTGTGTTTAGTCTGTTATCCATTGTGTTTTAGTATGTTTGTCCATTGTGTTTTAAGTTCTGCTGCCCATTGTGTTTCATCTATAGTTCAATGTGTTTTAGTCGGTTGTTCATAGTGTTTTTACTCTGTTTATCATTATGTTTTATATCTAATGTCAGTTGTGTTTTTAGTCTGTTTTCCATTGTGTTCTTAGTTTAATACGCATTGTGTTTTACGTTATGTCCATTATCTTTTACCTAACTGGGTTTTCATTTTTTTTTTCAAAAGTGTAACAATAGGGTACTCGTATTAAAGATAAAAAACGCTCGATTTTATGATATATTTTTTATAAACAAATGACGTATAAAAAAGTTATGGGTGTTTAAAAATATGGGAGAAATAGCATATGACTTGCATGTGAATGTTTCCAAGCATTTGATAACAATGTGCATGTTTTTTGGGACGAAATTACTCTTCCCACTTGATCGCTCCTTGGACACTTGTCACTTTATGTTGACTTCTCATCCTTCTCATTTGTTTTAAGCTTTGTAGAATATCTTAACCACACTAAACATGTTATATCTCTGATTGTTGTATATTAATTGTTAACAAAAACAAAGTAATATATAATTTGATCTTAGAATAAATAGGAATTTATTGATATATCATATACGAAAGACATAAAACAATATTAAATAAACCATGGTATGATAACACAAATACTTTTGGTCCTTTACAATTACATGGACCTATAAGAACTCCACAAAAAAATAATTATTTTGTTATTTGGGGAAAAGTTATCATACAAACAGTATTGTCAGCAAAACCTTCAGTTCATACGTTAAAGGTATTTGTATTTAATCTTTCGCCTAATAATATAACGTAGGGCATAACTACTTAATTTATTGCTAGCAATTCATATAAAGTTATAACTATAACGATCATTTATGTATTGCAATAAACTTATAAGGAAATCCTATATGTTCACAATTATCATAGACATGTAATATGTATATATCTTTTTTTGTTAATTTTATGGTGATAGCAACTCCTACGTTAATCAACTTACAAATAAAGAAACAAATATGTTAAATTGCGTTAACTAAATAACAAAACTTGAGTTAACATGTACGACAATTAAATCACTGTTGCACCTACTAATCCCAGTTGGATAAGAAGTTATGATAATCTTAAATGAACACATAATTTGGATGTTCTTAATCTTAATCTTAAGAACCTGTCCCAATCTTGGCAGTTATTTCTCAGATTAAATCTCAGCCGTAAAACACAGGCAACATAAAATTCGTTACTAAATCCAACTATTCATTTTTTATTGTATCATCTGACAACAATAAAAAAAGTAAAACTAATTTACCACTAAAAATCATTAATTTTAATTAAACATGTAACATAGTAATATATAATGTTTATTTTAAAGGTGTATTAATATTTGTGTCACGATGAATTTGAGTTGCAGCACGCATAGGATCAATTTAAGTTGCAGCACCTGAAAGAAAAACTTAAATTATATATTAAGAAACAACTGTTAATTCGATCTCTTAATAGATATTACCTTTTTAACAAATAAAACCCGGGATGTATCAATTTTGTTTAACCATTATTAATTCATTAAAATGTGTTCGAATGTTATCCCATGACCTATAAGCTGCAGTATTATAAATCATTGTGTTAGAAAAGTCATAACTCAATATTTATGTAATTTAGTTACACATAATATACATACAATTTAACATTGTGTTTTTGAAGACATTGTATTTTTAATACGTTCTTGACGGTCATTTATGTATTTTAGTAACACATAATTAAATACATACAATTTAACATTGTGTTTTTGAAGACATTGTGTTTTTGAGTATGTAACAGTTATTTCTTAATTGAAGCAATTTTCTCCTAAAGATAGTTCAGGTTGACACTTTGACATGGTCAGCCTAATAAATAGGAGATAACATTCCACGATCTAACAAAATAACTATAAAATTAAATAAAAAAACTGCAAATTAGTTAGTTCCCCCCATGATTTTCTGCCCACATTCTCCACCTAAGACACTTCCGACAAAAAAGGAAGCAATTGGAAAAAAAAAACAAATGCAGTTCCGTGGGTAATGGGAGTTTCTTTATATTGCTATATAAAGGTATGCGATTGATCTTGGCCGTACAAAACTAATAACATCAACGGTTGTATTAATAGTTAATAAAACTTTTCTTTCTTGATAAATAAATAACCCCCCTCAACCCTCACTAACTCCTAATTTTTTCAGAAGGTAGTCAACTTGAGCGGTTATTATTTACATGGGGTATTCAGGTAAATATAAGTTAGGAGTTGGCTACAAAGTACAAATTTCCTAAAAAGTGTAAAAAGGAATAAAACATGGTAATGTCAACCATAAAACACAAAAAAAACCCCACAAATAACATAATGAAGATTACTAACTTTGATAGATCTCATCTATCTTCATTTAATGGTGTTAGCAATTGCTACGTTAATCAATTTACAAATAATTACTTAAATATTTTAAATTATGTGAATTAGATGTAAGATTTTACGTTAGTATGTATGACAATTCGATGTATGACAATACAAGAACAGTTGTAGTTACTAATCGCAATCGAATAAATATAGACACAGTTATTGATGTTCTTAATAGTTGGATAAGAAGTCATTGTGATATTAAAATATGTAGTGAGTTTGGATGGTGTTAATCATATATACCCGGACCGCGGACGGGTAAACTACTAGTTATAATTAATCTCAGTTTCAACATATGTAGCAAGATTCTCATAAAGAAACACTGTTTGGTCCAGCGACTCATATAAACTAGTTTAAGCTAAATAAAAATGAAAGAAATTTGTGATTTTATAATCTTGCGAATCAAACAAGATGACAAACTAATGAAGTTGTGTTTGATAATAATGAGGGCGAATGGTCAACAACCAAATTGAACCTTTTGTGCATGCCGATTCTTTTCTATCTCCCTCTCTATATATAATATAATTTAAAAATATATATGTATGTGTATATTTAATATATATATATATGGTGTGAGAAAGAGGGAGGGAGGGAGGGTAGAAGTACAAATGGTGCAAGTGACAGTACTGAAGGTGCGATTATCATGCGAGAAATGCAAGAAGAAGATCTTGAAATCAGTTTCTGATATTGATGGTAATTACACTCTTTCCCATCCCATGATTGTTCCTTTGTCAAAAATATGATTGTTTGTTTGTTTGTAATGAAAAGTTCAAGAATAAGAATTGTATGAAAATCACACCACTCCAAAACTTTTATGTTTCCCTGGAATTTACTACAAGTATATCTAAACATAAGATTCTCTCTCGTTGTCTCTTTTATTGTCTCTCAAGCAAACTACTTTTTCTCGTTGAATATGTCACTAAATAAGTGAACAAATTGACATGATGTGACATAAATTTTCATTACTCATTTACAACGCCAATTTGTAATGGTAGAAATCTGTTGTCACAAGTCCTCGTATATAAATAACTTCTGATAGCGACCCAAACCGCTACAACTAAACAAGTAGTGTATACGAGGGTGATTAAGAGAATCATGTCGAAGACATTCAACAGAAACGCCTTTCTCAGTTGGAGTGAGTTGTAACTTTTGTGGTAAGGCGGAAATTGGTCTAAAACTTAGCCACAAAATATATGGTCGCTAGTATTGGTCGTAGGTTTGTTCTGAGTCACAAATAGTTAATTAGTGATGAAGCTACTTACAATCGACTTGCAACAAGTTCATTCTCACGGAATTAACCGTCACAACTAGCCCTTTGTTTTGCAGTGAATAACTGTCACAACTAGCCACACATAATTATATAATCAATAAATTATAAAGTATGTTGGAGCTCAAGATCGACCAAGCTTGTATTCTCTTAATTGAAACTAGACACGCTTGGGTCTGGCTCAATTCATTTGTACATCTAGTTAATTCATTGATGTGTTTTGCATTAGAAGTGAGATTTTTTTTAATAATTTCATGGTGTTTTGGTTTTAGGCGTAGATAAGATTGAAATCGACGCAACTAAGGGCACATTAACAGTTACAGGGGATGCTGATCCTTACATGATAATTATAAAAGCAAGAAAGGTCATAAAATGTGTAGAAGTGGTGACAATTGGACCGCCACCCAAGAAGCCCGAGGAAAAGAAGCCTGAGGAAAAGAAGCCCGTGTACCCTTGTATATGTATACCTCCCCCTTGTGTCGCTTCTAACCCAGTGGCCGTGGTTCATATGGCTCAAGAACCATGTACTACTTGTTCCATTATGTGAAAATTAATAATTTCTTGTAGAATATCAGTATTTTATATTAATGTTTGTGTAAAATAGATGTGCAAGATATTACCATTTGATTTATAGTCTTGTAACATTTCGATCTATCACCATGTTTGATATCGGCCTTCAATGCCTTTGAACTAAAAGACACATTGTAAGAGACAATCCTAGACAACTTAACTATGCAGTTAGTAACAAAAATAGGCTCTCTTTCTAGATTTATTTTATTGTATTTTTGTATTGAAGATACTAAATCAAAAAGAAACAAAAAAAAATCCACAATGGGCGGTAGAGAATGAGATCCCGTTAAGATGTTCCAGCGTACTCAGACTCTACACAAGACAAGGGCTACGCTTATGTCCCTTACTCTACCCTGCCCGAATCAAGCTCAAACAAAATCGCCTATTGATTATTTCACGGTCCAAAGCTCTTCATCATCAATGTTTAGGTGTAACGTTTCTTTTCTAGTTTTCTTTCAAGACAAATTAGTGAATAGTGAATATAATAATATAAGCCCAATATCTAATTCGGCCCGTTTACACCTTAGTAGTTAGTACTTTGGAATTGCCTAACAAAACAACAAGATTATATTTATTATAAATTATGCGGATCTATCATATAACAAGATGACAACTTAATATGGTTAAGTTTGGAAATACATAAAAGGGGATGGTGAATGATCCAATGACACTTCTTGTGTCCAATATTATTATATATTTGTTATCATTGTTATATAAAGAGTGTGAGTGCCTGTGTGTGTTTTTGAAGGCCATATGGTGCAAAGAACTGTTTTGAAGGTGCAATTATCAGGCGAGAAAAGCAAGAAGAAGATCCTTAGGGCAGTTTCTGGACTTCAGGGTAAATTTTTCATTTTTTACTTTAGAAGTTTTTAGTAATTTTGTAGTAAAACTAATATTTCGGTAGCAGGTGTAGATCATATTGAAATTGATGGAGCCAAAGGAACGTTGACGGTAACAGGAGATGCGGATCCTTATGAGATAATATTACGAACAAAGAAATCCGGAAAATTTATTGAAGTGGTGACGGTTGGACCTCCGCCAGCACCTCCAAAGAAGCCCGAGGAAAAGAAACCCGAAGAGAAGAAGCCACCAGAGAAAAAACCCGAAGAGAAGAAGCCACCAGAGAAAAAACCCGAAGAGAAGAAGCCTGACCAAAATTTGCATGTTCATCCTTATAATCTCCACTATCCACAAGATTGTGTTATCTGTCAACAAATGGCCATGGTTCATATGAACCACCGGTGGTAGAAACCGGATTCCCCTTGTGTAATTATGTAATATATTCGTGAAAACTATTATTCAAATATAAAATTAATCATATTGTCATTTTATTATTGTTAGCAGTAAGTATTAGGTAGTTGGGACAAATCAGGAATATCATACTCGCATTTGAATTCGTGATCCGAATTAAAGCATGGTACCAACCAACCTAGTTAAACCCAAGTACAACTTTATAAAATAACAAAAATCTAATAACATATCGTGTAAAAGCATGGTACCAACCAACCTAGTTAAACCCAAATACAAGTTTATAAAATAACAAAAATCTTATAACCTATCGTGTAAAAGCATGGTACCAACCAACCTAGTTAAACCTAGGCCTGTAACGAATCGAATGTTCATGAACTTGTTTGGCGGGAGGTTCGTTTATGTTTGTTTATTTAATAAACAAACGAACACGAACAAAAAAAATTGTTCGTTTAATTAAATGAACAAACATGAACACACATTGTGTTCGTTCATTTATGTTCGTGAACATTCTTTTATGTTCGTGAACGTTCGTTTATTTACGTTTGTTTATGTTCGTTTAAATTTTAATAAATACATGAATAGTTATATTTATATAAATATTAGGTTTTCTAACTACTTATATAAATATAACTAATTAGTATATCTATGAACCCTTATTTAAATGTGTTTTTGGATGAAATATAATATATTTGACTTGTTTCTTCAATCATGTTAATTTATGTTTATTCAAATATATTCAGTTAATTTTTTTTATGTTCGTTTGTGTTCGTTTATGCTCGTGAACTATTCGTTTAGGCTTTAAACGAACGAACACGAACATGCCCAATTTCTTAATGAACGGACACGAACAAAAAAAAAATGTTTTCGATTATATGTTCGTTTTCGGTTAAAGTTAAATGAACGAACACGGACATGCTTATGTTCGTGTTCGTTTGGTTCGTTTATAAGCGTAGTTAAACCCAAAGAAAAGATTATAAAATAATAAAAATCTAATAACATATCGTGTAAAAGCATGGTACCAACCAACCTAGTTAAACCCAAATACAAGTTTATAAAATAACAAAAATCTAATAACCTATCGTGTATTACTGATAAACTGTTTATAGGAGTATAATAAACATAATTATTACAAATATTGTGTAGATAACAAGTACTGGTTCTATTCTGTATAATCCTAATTAAGTCCATTTCGACGTTGCAAATGAAATAACAAATGGTTGGTGTTGATGCAACAAATAATAGACCAATGACAGTAGCTGGGCTGGTTAGGCAAAAGGGTTGAAGGGTTCAACTTTGCCTAACGCAGGTCGTGGGTCCCCCCATGTTTGCAAGACGTGGAGAGAGGTTCACTATATCGTTTTTGTTGCTTGCCGAAGATCCTCCTCTGAAGTGTGTTCAGATTCGGATGTACAAGCAAAATGAATGTGTGTGTTGAATGTGAAAGAAAGTGACTTGCATGGAGCAAGTACTCGAGAGCAATGATCAGAGATTCTCCAAGAATCAGAGCCGATCAGAATGTCCTGCTTAGTAAATGAAGTGTCTAATTTATAGGAGAAGACATCGCTCAAAGAGGAATGTGTTTGACTAGTGAACATGCTTGCAGTGGGGGACTTACCCTTTCGGGGGTCGAAGCCTTTTGACCCGCGGATAAAAGAGTGTGTTCTGTGGACCTGCGTTGCTTTTGCGGCTGGTGAGTTGGTGAAGCAATCCAGAGACGTGACCTTTTACTGTTCCCGCATTGCTTTATCTCAACTCCCCAGGTTTTTAACCTTTGAACCATTTTGCCTTTTGAGCGTTCACGTAATTAAGTCATTTATATTTAGTCTTGGGCTACCCCCGTCATCAGCCCCCCAAGTCAGAGGTTTTTGGGAAATGAGCTCAAAGACTTCTGACTTTTATACATGTATTTTACTGTCTAAAGGCTTCAAGGGTTCAAAGCTTGAAGGGTTGAAAACGGTTGAGGTTTTTGAATTTTGAATTTTGACAAGACAGTTGACATGACTTGTGGCAGTTTGTCAGGCGGCGGTTTTAATTCTATAATCTAATTATATTACTTTTTATCTCATTAATTTACACATATTTTATCTGAAGAACATTTCTTGCCCACTTTTTACTCAAGTTTTTCCCTTTATCAAAACATGTTAGTTTCCTTTGCTTATTTTCTGTTTAATTTCTCATATCATGGGTGCTCGTAAGGATTTGGCAAAGTCGTTTTCTCTAATGACTCAAGAGGAAGTCGATTTGTTTTGTATGGAGTGGGGAATAGGGACGAAGTTTAAACCGG
The DNA here is from genome assembly GCA_030545235.1 of Helianthus tuberosus. Taxonomy (NCBI): domain Eukaryota; kingdom Viridiplantae; phylum Streptophyta; class Magnoliopsida; order Asterales; family Asteraceae; genus Helianthus; species Helianthus tuberosus. Next base: position 133,463,497 of record CM060430.1, on the reverse strand, counting down.
TTGCACCGGCTTGTGATAAGTCTATCGATCAATGTCCCCCTATTTCGATTGCTTTGTATTGTTGACATTTTGAGTTTTCAAATCTTCGTCATCCGTTTTCAAACTTTGTTTTGAATATCTTGGAATATTATCGCATATCTTTTGGTCAAGTTCACCCCCTTGGGATGGCTAGGGTTTTACATTTTGAAATTTTGTGTCGGGCTTCCGGTTATGATCCCACTCTTTTATCACTCCGCCGTTTTTTCCGGTTGGCTAAGAATGGTAATTGGTTTACCTTCGAGACCACTCAGGTTGACACTTGCTTGATTTCGTCTATGGTTTCTACCCTTGGGGTCTGGAAGGACCGGTTTTTCTGGGTGTCAGAGGAAATTGTCCCTTTAAACTTGTTTGGAGACACCCGGATGCCGTTTTGAATGAACCTGAGCCTTCTGCGTCGGATATAAATACTCGGTTTTTAGAAACTCTTAGGGAGTGTTCTTCAAGGCTTCGTCCCTTTCCCGAGCATTTGTTGGTGTTATTGGGTCTTAGTAAATTGTGGGAAAAACGTGATCGAGACCTGGTGCTCATGAGAGATGGGAAGGGTATGCATTTGTTATTCTCGTGTTCTTGTGTTCCTATTTCTTTGTTTGCTCATGTGTTTTTATGTTTGTTTTGCAGTTATGTCTGCACTTGACTTTATCAAAAGTGATGACACTTCCGACGTTGCCTTTGATGGTGTTGCTGCCACTCCGGGTGAGGATGCGGTTGTTAGGGGTTCTGATTATAGGTTCGAGGGTTCTGGTTATGTAAATGTCCCAAATGTTAAAGGCTTTACCAAGACTACTGCTTCCAAGGTTTCCACTCGTCGTTCCCAACTTTATTTGAAATGTTGATCAGCCTTCTGGTTCGGAGGCTATTGATGTTAGTAATGATATTGAAGTATCGGCAGATCAGGCTATTGATGTCAGCAAGGGTAAGGAGAATGAGTTAATTGTTTCAAGCAAAAAGAAGAAGTTAATTAAGAAAGGTAGCACTCCTGGCATTAAAGGTTCGTCAGTCAAAAACATTGAGAGCTTCGAGGGTTCAGAGGGTCAAGAGGTTTATGTGCCCAACTGGGGGGTTAAGGTTGGAGATAGTTTTAAAGACCCGGCTGTTTGTGCTGAAGCCTTAGCTCATTTTGCTCCTCCTGGTGTTCGAAGCGCTATTTCGGAGATGGAGGCTGATCATCTTATTTCTTGGATGATGCTGAGTTCCTGCAACCTTTCAACCCTGTTGGCTGAAGGTGTTACTCGGTTTGCCAAAGGCATGCAGGAATATGAGGAGGCCTCTAAGAAGAAGGAAAAGATGAAAACTTCGATTGCCGCTATGAAGAAGGAGATTGATAGTTTTTTTGAAAAGGAGCTGGCTTGGGCCAAGAAAGTGAGTGAGTTAACGAGGAGACACGAGATTGAGATGAGTGATCTCAAAAAGGGTTTCGAAGCTGATCGATTGAAGCTGAAATCTGATAGAGAGGCCTTGGTTGTTTAACAGAAGGCTTTTGATGAAGAAAAAGATGGCCTGAAGACTTTGGTTGCCCAAGCCACTCGGGATAACCAGTGGCTTATTGAGCAGGGTTTTCACCAGGTTGTTACCTATCTTCTTCACTCCAAAGAGTTTAATTCTGCTCTTGGTGATGTTTACACTAAACTGCTCAATCTGGGAAAACATCAAGGTCTTATTGCGGGTTATAAGCTTCACGAGTCTGGCCATCCTTTAGAAAAATCTCCCTTGTACCGTCCCAAGGCTTCCGATATCTTCAAGGGTTCCGTTGAGCAAATGGAGAGGCTAACATACCCGTATGTGAGCCAGGTTGCTTCTTGCTATGGTAAGCCTCTCTCCGTCTTGCAGGAATTAAAGCCGGATGGTCTTAATGAGAAGGTATGTGTCGAAGTGCTTAGCTCTCTTTCAAGGAAACGTTCCTATTCAGGAGATAGCGAAGATACCTTTCCTGGAGAACCTGATGCTCCTAAAGATGCCAGCTTGGAGGGTTCAGTTGTTGGTGATGAGGGCCCAAAGGCTAAGAAGATCAAGAATACTAAGAAGGCCAGAGGTAACAGTTCTGGGGCTTCTAAGCCTTCTACTGATGCATGATATTCGTAGCTTTCTTAGCACTTAAAACAATCTGTGGTTTGTGATGTTAACTTCAAACAATATTAGGTTTTGCAGGAACCCTTAAGGTTCCTGTTATGTGGTTGTGTTTTAGGCCTGTATGACCGTTTGAACAATTTCTGAACTTACAAGTCACTAGGACTTGTCTTAACTTGTGTTTGGATGGTTGAAAGTCTTTCAAGGCTTTCTTTTCTATGATACTATGTTTAACTATCTTCTTTGTGTTGTGTTTTTTATACTTGTGCTTTTTTTGTTAAGGCAGCTTGGTTGGCTTCAAGCCTTTAAGCTTTTTGGCGATCCCGTATGTAGGTTGAAGCCTTTAAGGTTTCGAGTTGTCACGTATGCAGCTTGAAGCTTTCAAGGCTTCTTGGATTTGTGACTTTGTTTGGTTTGTATCTTTGAGTTTTTATAACTTTTTTGTTCAAGTTGTTGCATTGTTTCTTAGGTTATTTCTGTTTCCTGTGGCTTTGTCTTTGTCAAGTTTGTGTTGTCTTTATGTTTTTTATACCTTAAAGGGTTCAGTGCTACAGTCACTTAGCCTTGGTATTTTTAACAAGAAGACATAGCACCTATCCTATTCATCATTTTCTTGTTTTCATTTGATTTCGTAAGCCTGTTTGTTGATTATTTTTCTAAGGCTTAAGGAACATTTGGTGTAGGCTGTTCAAACCCATATATGAGACAACTTTGTTTTCAATAATAAGTCTCATGGAGTTGTATTGATTTAGGAACTCACCCCTTATATAGGTTCATTCAACCCTTGAACCTATTGAGCGATGTGGCCTGGGAGCTCATCCCCTTACATGGCCCTTGCCATGGAGTTTTTTTGCTAGGTTCTCAACCTGATCTTAGGATAGAAAGACAAATTTGATAAAACAACTTCATTCATTCAAGAGATACTTGTTTTTACAAAAGGTGTTCATAGTGCCATTCTTGAAATACAACTTGTGAAATACAAACCAATCTTTCCTGTTTATACATGGAACCTTTTAAGGGTTTTTCCATTCCAGTGTCTTGGAAGCCTTTTACCATCTGAGTCTGCTAGCTTGTAGGATCCACCCTTATGTGTTTCAAGGATGGTATACGGGCCCTCCCATTTTGGGCCAAGCTTTCCTTGATTCTCTTTTTTACTAGCTTCATTGTTTCTAAGCATGAGGTCTCCTGGCTTGAAGCGTTCATTCTTGACTCTCTTATTGTAGTTTGCTTCCATTCGTTGCTTGTACTTGGCTTCTTGAATTGCGGCTTGGTCTCGTGCTTCCTCTAGGAGTTGTAAGTTCAACATGGTCTCTTTTTGGTTCGTTTCGGGATCTATGTTGACAATTCGTTGTGTTACAACTCCTACTTCAGCTGGGATCACGGCTTCGGATCCAAATACCAAGCTATACGGTGTTCTTTTGTGGCTTGTTTTTTCGGTTGTTCTTATGGCCCATAGAACACTAGGCAATTCTTCAAGCCAGTTGTTTTCGTACCTTCCCAATCTGGTTTTGATACCTCCACTATGCTTTGATTCGTCCTTTCAACTTGACCGTTCGACTGTGGGTATGCCACTAAGCTGAAAACCTGATTGATTCTGTATTCTTTGCACCAAACGCTGAAAGGCTTCTCAGCAAATTGCTTTCCATTGTCAGTGACAAGTACTCCCGGCAATCCATAACGGCAAATAATGTTTTCCCAAACGAAGTCAATGACCTGTTTGCCCGTGATCTTCGCTAGTGGTTTAACCTCAGGCCACTTGGTGAAGTAATCTATGGCCACCAACAGGAATTTTACTCCACCTTTGCTTGGGGGGAAGGGACCGACAATGTCCATCCCCCATTTATAGAATGGCCATGCTGAGGTTATTGGGACAAGATCATGCTTGTGATTTTTTGGGATTGGTGCATGGATTTGGCAGGCATCACATCTCCTTAATTGTTCAGTGGTATCCTGGTGCATTGAGGGCCAAAAATACCCAAGGTTCATGAGTTTGGCAACCACCGACCTAGCTCCGAAATGAGCTCCGCATATACCTTCGTGAATCTCTTTGATCAAATACCGACTTTGCTCAGGACCAACACATCTTAGCAAGGGTGCAAGATAACCCTTTTTGTAAAGGTTTCACCTTGTAGTATATACTGCCTTGCCTTGATCTTAACCCTTTCAGCTTCTATTTGATCGCTAGGCAGTTCACCGTTTTTAAGGAATTTCTTGATTGGAGTCATCCAATTTGGATCTTCTTCAGTGATCACATCTTGAACTTCTAACTCATCGATTGATGGAGCCTTCAATACTTCTACCAACACCTTCTTGGTAAGGTGGGCGAAAGTGAGAGATGCAAGCTTACTCAAGGCATCCGCTTTCTTGTTTTGGGACCTGGGAATTTGCTTGATGTTGCATGTTTGGAAGGTATTCATCAGCTCTTTGGATTTTTCCTTGTATCTTTTCATGTTGGGCTCCTTTGCAACGTAGCTATCATTCACTTGGCTTGAGACCAACAATGAATCTGTGAACACTTCAAGCTTTTGGACCTTCATTTCTTTAGCCAGTCTTAAGCCGGCGATCAGCGCCTCGTATTCAGCCTCATTGTTGGTGGTTTGAAAATCAAAACGGAGAGCATACGTGAATTCCAACCCTTCTGGGTTGATCAAAATGAGCCCAGCCCCTGACCCTTCAACGCTTGAAGCCCCATCGGTGAAAAGCTTCCAGGCTTCAAGGTCTGAGGGTTCAGTGGTGGCGGTGTTCACTTCAGTGACTGTTTGCTTTGGGACTTCTATAATGAAATCAGCCAAGACTTGGGCTTTGATAGCCTTTCTTGGGACGTAGGTGATGTTATGCTCACCTAGCTCCACTACCCATTTGGCTAGTCGTCCCGAGTTTTCTGGTTTTTCAAGCACACTCTTAATAGGTTGGTCGATGACCACTTGTATAGGGTGTGCTTAGAAATACCTTCGAAGCCTTCTAGCTGTTTGAACTAGGGCTAGGGCAAGTTTTTCAAGGGGAGGATATTTGGTTTCAGCCAATTTTAGAGTTTTGCTGAAGAAATAAACAGGTACCTGAACCTTGTCTCGCTCAATGGTGAGGACCGCACTTATGGCCTCTTCAGCAACTGAAAGGTAAACCGAGATTAACTCTCCCGTTTCAGGGGCTGCAATGTCTGGTAAGGAAGCTAGATGTTGTTTCATCTGGTTGAAGGCTTCTTCAGCCTCCTCGGTCCATTTGAAGTCCTTTTTATCAGAGCAGCCCTTGAGCGTTTTGAAAAAGGGTAAAGACCTTTTCGCCAATTTGGAGGTAAAACGCTTCAAGGCTGCAAGCTTCCCGTTTAAGCTTTCAACCTCCTTCTTGCTTCTCGGTGGTTTGGTTTCTAAAATGGCTTTCACCTTGCTCAGATTGGCTTTAATGCTTTGTTTTCCCACAATGTGCCCAAGGAATTTACCTTCCTCAAACCCAAAGGAGCATTTTTCGGGGTTGAGTTTCATGTTGACTTTCCTTAGGTTCTTGGAGGTTTCTTGGATGTCATCGAGCATTTGATATTCCGTCTTGCTTTTAATCACCAATTCTTTGACATATGCCTCCATATTTCTACCAATTTGACTTGAGAAGGCCTTGTCCACTAGTCGTTGGTAGGTTGCTCCAACGTTTTTGAGGCCAAAAGGCATCTTTTGATAACAAAAGACCCCTTTGTCCGGGTGAAAGGCGGTCTTTTCTTCATCCTCTTCCTTCATGAGGATTTGATGATAACCTTTGTAGGCATCAAGAAAACATTTGAACGGGTAACCGGTGAGGGAGTCCACCTTGAGATCAATTTCAGGTAACGGGTAACAGTCTTTTGGACAAGCCTTGTTAAGGTCCTTGAATTCTATGCACATTCTCCATGAATTGTCTGGCTTTCGGACCATCACCGGGTTTGCAACCCAGGATTGATACTTGACTTCGCGGAGAATGTCGGCTGACACAAGCTTTTCAACCTCTTGGCATGCAGCCAAGCTTCTTTCGGGTGCTAGACTTCGTTTCTTTTGGACCACAGGCTTGACATGAGATGGTATTTTCAACTCGTGCTCAGCAATGCTTCGAGGGATGCCTGTCATATCTTCCGGGCACCAAGCGATGACATCACTATAATGTGCCAGCAGCTTTTTAAGGTACGAGAGGGTTTCTTGTGAAAGGCTAGGATTGACCCTTATCTTCTGCTCGGGGTACTTAGGATTTACAATTAGCCTCTGATTGTCTTCCTCACTTTTGGAGCTTTCACCTTCAACCATGTAGGCGTCCTGGAAAGGTTGAATGTAAGGACTCTCAAAATTATCCTAAAAATACCCGTAAGTATAACCCGGACCCTTGAAACCTTACCCTACATTAAAAATCAAGAAAAAAAAAATCTGGGTTCTCAGGCGGGCCGCGTAAGAGACAATGTAAGTCTTACGCGGGCCGCGTCAATGCAAGGGTTGACCGGATAAGCGTAACCGTGCCACGTGTTGACCATCTGGTGCACCTCCGTATGACTGGTCAAATCTAATTGTAGACTGGGCGGCAACGCGGGCCGCGTAAGGTTAAGCTTAAGGTTTACGCGGGCCGCGTCAGACCTCAATTTTGGCTATAAATAGCCCTTCACTTGCACAATCCACTGGTGTCGATAAAAACTTACAAAAACGAAATTCTACTACTCTAAGGTCGAATTTAGTTCAATTATAGTGTAGTGCTGCTCAAATACCGGGTATTAACTCGATCGCTATTACGATTCATTTTCCGATCGATCAATGTACTCAATGGATGTTTAAGTGCTGCCCACATTAGGGTGATGCTTTGTCATTAGTCGTTAATTCGATGGATGTTTAAGCATAGCACTTTGTCATTCATTGTGAGGGTTGATCTCGTGAGTTATCGTAAATGCTGTATTGATTACTAACCCAGTTTTGTGTGCATTGTTATATAAATTAGGTTAACAAGGCTAATCCATAAGACTAGATTCTGTCCGTGTTAAATCTGCAATGTGAGTCATTCTCTCTTTTTATCAAATTTGTTTATAAAAGCATGTTATTTTAAAAGTTATAATTACGGGGATTAAGTCTTTGTAATCACCAAGTTACAGCAGGTATGTGGGGTTTTGTATACATTACTTGATAATCGTCACCATTGGGGCAGCCAATGGGGGATATGACCATAGTCACAGATCCGGTCGAGTGACAAATACCGTGGGTAGTTGGTTGATATCAGAAACATTGTAATTGCTCTTAATACTGTAAATTATAACAAACGAGTAGTTTTAGAAAATAGAATGATTCACTCAGTATTTCCCGCTGACAAAACCTTTTTCAAACATGTTTCAGGTGATCTGTTGTAATCCAGGAAAAGTGCCGGGGAGCATTTCAAGCTTAAGAAAGTGGCTCATTATAAAATAAAGAAATATGTTTTGTAAAATAAAGATTTCTCCGTGAAATCATAGTATTGTAAATTACCAGGGTTTTATCCCGAGTGTGAAATAAAATAATCGGGAAAATTTTTAGCTTTACAACGATCCTGATAATAAACTTCCGCTGTTAAACTCAATTAAATAAATACCTCGGGATTTCTGTCCCGCGGCTCCTGAAACGGGTGAAACCAGGTCAGGGGCCGTGACAGAAAAATGTGGTATCAGAGCCACTGAGTTAAGCTAATTAAGTATTTAGAAAAACTTAATTTTTCCTGATTACTATTATGTGATTATGTGTTTTATTAACTGTCTATTTGTTAGTTACAGTATGGGTAGGAAAAAGCTTTCCAGCATCTATCTTAAATTAGATAGGTCATCCAATGAGAAGGGCAGTTCATCCCAAACTAAATCCTCAAAACTCCCTGCAATTCCTGAAGAAGGAATATTTGTTCGAAAAGCCCAATACGAGAACCCACTTTCTCCGGATAAAAGAAGTTTAATTTTAAAGAAAAGTCAGGAGAAAATCCGGGAGAAGAAAGTTAAACAGGAAACCCAGAAATTAACCAGTAAAATACCTTGGGAGGACAAATTAGAGGAAAAATGGGCGGATCTTTATATGCTAGCCACTGTAGCAGTAAATGCTAATATTTAAAATACCATGATTCCATAATAGCAACCTTACTTAATCTAGTAAATAAATGAAACCTAGTATGTTTAAAATTGTTCATTTTCTTTTGTGTAAATTAGTCAACAGGGTATGCAATAAAATTTAAAGGTTATTTCTAAATTTTAACTTAACATTTTGTATATTAAACAGCATGAATGAATTATCGGAAGCCCTAGAGAATCTCAACCTATACCCTGTAAATCTAGAAGTTTCTAAAGAGTTTACTGGGTATTTTCCTGATGTGGAACAACCTGTAGAATTCAACGCTCCACCTTTGAAAAAGCCAAAACCAAAGAAAAGAAGGAAATACGTATGGGGGAGTCGTATACGTAGGAAAAAGCCAGCTACGAAACTTCCTAAAATAAACAATCCTTTAGAAAAAGGAAAAGAAAAAGAAATTGTAACCATGAAAAGTTCTAGACAGCAGGAGATGGAGACTGAAGTCAAGGAAGATTCTAGGTTAATGGGAATGCAGTTTGATGAATATTCTAAGGATATAGAAATGGAGGATGGAAAAGGTTTTAGACCAACTCAGATGGAAATTGGAGAAAGCTCCAAACAAAACTAGGGAATGACTTTTCAGGAGGAAATAGATTACATATTGGCAAGCTGTGAAACTATTCAGCCTGTCAATACAAATGTTTTTACTCGTCCTATTGAAAATCAACTCCCTATAAATCTTGAACCAGCCATCCCAGAACCAATAATCCATAACCAACCTGTAGGAATGGATGAATGGTGGACAAATGATTGGCAATTTCAAAACATTGTCAACAGTCCTTATTCCTTTCTTTCGCAATTCGATCCAGAACCATTACCAAATCCACCCATGAGTAACGAAAATCTGGCTGAACTTCGCCATTTTGGCGAAGAGTTAATGGATGCGGGAAGTAGAATTCGGGAGATAGGGGGACAAATTGCTTGGAAGTATGATGAAAGGGAGCTTCGTTTTTAGGAAGACAAGTGACAAGAAAGAAATGGGTAGTAAGTAAGTATTTGTGTAATAGTAATAGTAAAACAAGTATTTGTAAAATAAATAATAAAACGGTTGTATATAGAAGCATGATATAAATTATAAAATAAATGAAATTTTAGATTTTGTTTGTATAGTCGTTTACGTGATTATGTGCAATTAATTGTGACATTGAATTATTTATTTTATACTAATTATTTATCTATAAATTAATTATCAGATGGCAAACATTGGTAATGAACCAGTAAATGAAGTAAATCAATCCGAGCAAATTCAGGAAGAACAATTGTTAAATAGACAAGATATAGAGGATATCGTTGCACAAGGAATAGCCAATGCTATTCCAGCAATTGTTGCTGCTGTTCAAAAACCTGTTAAACCGCAATCCATCATTCCTAGTAAACGTACTCAAGGCGACAACTTTAGTAATAGTATAAACGGAGGCGGAAATCATATTAATAACAATAATGATCTGCAAGCCCCAATTTTCAAGAAAATGAAAGCTGCAACACCTGGTTGCACTTACAAAGAATTCCTTGCCTGTAAACCAACTGAGTTTTCAGGTAACGAAGGGGCTATTGCAGCATTACATTGGTTAGAGAAAACTGAGGCAGTAATCGCTATAAGTAAATGTGTTGAGGAAGACCAAGTTATGTATGCGTCTAATCTTTTTAAAGAAGGGGCATTAGAATGGTGGAACACAGTGTTACAAGCTAAAAGAAGGATTGTGGCCTATGCCATGAACTGGGAAGAATTTAAGAGTCTTTTAGAAAGAAAATTCTGTCCCGAATATGAAAAAGATCAAATGGCTAATAAGTTCCAAAACCATCAGATGGTTAATGTGGATTGTCGAGGATATACTTCGACATTCTTTGAATATGCTAGGGTGGTACCTACACTGGCTTCGCCAGAACCGGTACTCATTTCTCGCTACATTTGGGGATTAATTAGCGAAATCCGCAATATCGTTAAAGCTGCGAGACCTCGCACTATTGACGATGCAGTAGAATTAGCCAATACCTTAACTGACGAACTGGTACGTACACAAGATGAAAACAAGAAAAAGGAACTGGCTCAGAAAATTACCCAAGGATTTCGTATGGGTAATAATAATAACAGCTTCAAGAGTAGAGGAACAGGGCAATCTCCAACTCCGTCATTCTGCAGGAAATGCAAAAAGAAACATTATGGAAGGTGCGATATAACCTGCAATTTTTGCAAAACTATAGGACATCGTGAAGAAAACTGCAGAAAGAAAAACATAGTTTGTTTTAACTGTGGAGAAGCCGGGCATTTTAAAACAGAATGTCCTAAATTAACCAAACCAGCAGACAACAAAACCAAGGCGACCGAAGGAGCTACTAAGAAGAATGTCAGAGCATTCCAGCTAACCACTCAAGAAGCAGAACTCATTCCAGATGTGATAGCTGGTACGTTCTTAGTTCACAACGTATACGCAAAAGTATTATTTGACTCTGGTGCAAACCAAAGTTTTATCAATACTTTATTCTGTCAAGCTCTTAAGTTACCTTTAACCAGCGTTAGGCAGATTTTTACAGTCGAAACTGCAGATGGGAATTCAGTTAAAATAAATCAGGTTTTGCAAAAAGCAGAAATAGAACTTTCAGGTCATAAATTTGCTGCAAATCTGTTACCTATGAAATTAGCTGAATTCGATGTTGTGTTAGGAATGGATTGGTTAATAGCCAACCATGCTCGAATTCTTTGTGATAAGAATTCCATAGAAATACAGGCACCTACTGGAGAAGTAATTATGATTACAGGAGATAAACCGCGTAAACCCATGAAGTTCATATCAGTAATGAAAGTTGCTAGCTATGAACGAAAGCAAGGAATAGTATATATGATTTCAGTAATCATTAATACTAAGAACAAGGAACTTAAAGAAATTCCTGTAGTCTCAGAATACCCAGATATATTTCCAGAAGAGTTACCTGGATTACCACCAGATAGGGAAGTAGAATTTAGGATTCATCTAATTCCTGGAACTACACCGATAGCTAAAGCACCTTATCGGTTAGCACCCACAGAAATGTTAGAACTGAAAAAGCAATTAGATGAATTATTAAGTAAATGATTCATACAACCTAGCTCATCTCCTTGGGGAGCGCCAGTGTTGTTTGTAAAGAAAAAGGATGGTTCAATGAGAATGTGTATTGATTATAGAGAACTGAATAATGTTACAATTAAGAATCGATACCCATTACCTAGGATTGATGATCTTTTCGATCAACTTCAAGGAGCTAGATACTTTTCTAAAATCGATTTACGTTCCGGATATCATCAATTGAAAGTACAAGAGGAAGACATACCTAAAACTGCTTTCAGGACTAGGTATGGTCATTACGAGTTTACAGTCATGCCCTTCGGGTTAACGAATGCACCAGCAGCATTCATGGACATGATGAATAGGAGCTGTAAACCGTATTTGGATAAATTTGTAATTGTCTTTATTGACGATATACTTATTTATTCCAAAAGTCAGGACGAACATTGTCAGCACTTGCATGCACTTTTAACTTTGTTAAGAAAAGAAAAGCTGTACGCCAAATTCTCGAAATGTGAATTTTGGCTATAAGAAGTGCAATTCTTCGGACACATGGTGAATCATGAAGGTATTCACGTAGATCCTGCTAAGATAGAGGCAATTACCAATTGGAAGGTTCCGCAAACCGCAATGGAAATTAGAAGTTTTATAGGTTTAGCTGGGTATTATAGACGGTTTATTAAGGATTTTTCCAAGATAGCTGTACCATTAACTAAGCTAACCTGTAAAGCCATTAAGTTTGAATGGGGACCTAAACAAGAAGAAGCCTTTAGAATATTGCAGCAGAAATTAACAAATGCACCTATTTTAGCCTTACCAAAAGGAACTGAAGATTTTGAAGTATATTGTGATGCTTCAAAATTAGGATTTGGATGCGTGCTTATGCAACGCAAGAAGGTAATTGCGTATGCTTCAAGACAGTTGAAAAAGCACGAAGAAAATTATACAACTCATGATTTAGAGTTAGGTTCCATAATTTTTGCCCTTAAGATTTGGAGACATTATCTTTACGGAAGTAAATTTACTATCTATACGGACCACAAAAGTCTAAAATATATTTTTGGGCAAAAAGAGTTAAACATGAGGCAAAGAAGATGGATGGAAATCCTAAGTGATTACGACTGTGATATTCAATATCACGAAGGAAAGGCCAATGTAGTTGCAGATGCCTTAAGTCGTAAATATCATGAAAAACAACGACGAGTTCGTGCTCTTAGATTAAATCTACAATTAGATTTAATGGAACAATTAAAGCATTTTCAAGAAACAGCAATAGAAGATATTGCTGAAGGAATGAAGGGACGAATAAAAGAATTAGAACAAGGAACTGATGGAATTTGGAGATTCCATAAGAAAAGGATTTGGGTACCAAAGCAGGGAGAATTAAGAAATAAAATCCTAGAGGAAGCTCATAAATCTAGATATACCGTACACCCTGGAAACAATAAAATGTATCAAGATTTAAGAAAAAATTTCTGGTGGATAGGCATGAAAAAGGAAATAGCTAAGTATGTATCAAAGTGTCTTACTTGTTCACAAGTTAAGGCAGAACATCAGAAACCATCAGGTCTACTACAACAGTTAGAAATGCCTGTGTGGAAATGGGAACTCATAACAATGGATTTTGTTACTAAGTTACCCAAGACCAGAAAAGGTAATGATGCGATTTGGGTAATTGTGGATCGATTAACCAAATTTGCTCACTTTCTGCCTATGAAAGAAACCTTTAGCATGGAAAAATTGGCAAAGTTGTATGTAGATGAAGTTGTATCTCTACATGGAGTTCCACTCTCCATTATATCAGATAGAGATAGTCATTTCACTTCTCATTTCTGGAAAAGTTTCCAGCAAGCAATGGGAACTCGACTAAACCTAAGCACGGCATATCATCCACAAACAGACGGGCAAAGTGAAAGAACGATCCAAACTCTAGAAGACATGCTCCGAGCATGTGTGATAGATTTTGGTGGAAACTGGGATGATCACTTATCTCTGATCGAATTCTCCTATAACAATAGTTATCATTCAAGTATTGAAACTGCCCCATTTGAAGCACTGTATGGAAGAAAATGCAGAACTCCAGTTTGTTGGGCAGAAATAGGAGAAAGTCAATTGTCAGGTCCTGAAATAGTTCAAAAGACTGACAAGATTACACAAATCAAGGAAAGGCTGAAGGCGGATCGAGATCGCCAGAAAAGTTATGCAGATAATAGATGCAGACCGTTAGAATTCCAAGTTGGAGACAGAGTATTGTTAAAAGTTTCTCCTTGGAAAGGAGTTGTTAGATTCGGTAAGAAAGGAAAGCTAAGTCCAAGATACGTAGGACCATTTCCAGTAATCCAACGTATAGGACCAGTTGCTTATCGTTTACAACAACCAGAAGAGTTAGCTGGAGTACATGATGTATTTCATGTATCCAATCTCAAGAAATGTTTAGCAGACGAATCTCTGGTAGTACCTCTTCAAGACATAGAGGTAAACGAAAAATTAAAATTTGTTGAGAAACCTCTTCAGATAGAAGACCGAAAAGTAAAGTTTCTCAAGCATAAACGACTAGCGCTAGTTAAAGTCAAGTGGGATTCAAAACGAGGACCCGAATACACTTGGGAGCTGGAATCAGAAATGAAGCGAAAGTATCCTCAATTATTCCAGTAAATCTCGAGGACGAGATTTTAAATAAGATGAGGAGAATGTAAGGACTCTCAAAATTATCCTAAAAATACCCGTAAGTATAAACCCGGACCCTTGAAACCTTACCCTACATTAAAAATCAAGAAAAACAAAATCTGGGTTCTCAGGCGGGCCGCGTAAGAGACAATGTAAGTCTTACGCGGGCCGCGTCAATGCAAGGGTTGACCAGATAAGCGTAACCGTGCCACGTGTTGACCATCTGGTGCACCTACGTATGACTGGTCAAAGCTAGTTGTAGACTGGGCGGCAACGCGGGCCGCGTAAGGTTAAGCTTAAGGTTTACGCGGGCCGCGTCAGACCTCAATTTTGGCTATAAATAGCCCTTCACTTGCACAATCCACTGGTGTCGATAAAAACTTACAAAAACGAAATTCTACTACTCTAAGGTCGAATTTAGTTCAATTATAGTGTAGTGCTGCTCAAATACCGGGTATTAACTCGATCGCTATTACGATTCATTTTCCGATCGATCAATGTACTCAATGGATGTTTAAGTGCTGCCCACATTAGGGTGATTCTTTGTCATTAGTCGTTAATTCGATGGATGTTTAAGCATAGCACTTTGTCATTCGTTGTGAGGGTTGATCTCGTGAGTTATCGTAAATGCTGTATTGATTACTAACCCAGTTTTGTGTGCATTGTTATATAAATTAGGTTAACAAGGCTAATCCATAAGACTAGATTCTGTCCGTGTTAAATCTGCAATGTGAGTCATTCTCTCTTTTTATCAAATTTGTTTATAAAAGCATGTTATTTTAAAAGTTATAATTACGGGGATTAAGTCTTTGTAATCACCAAGTTACAGCAGGTATGTGGGGTTTTGTATACATTACTTGATAATCGTCACCATTGGGGCAGCCAATGGGGGATATGACCATAGTCACAGATCCGGTCGAGTGACAAATACCGTGGGTAGTTGGTTGATATCAGAAACATTGTAATTGCTCTTAATACTGTAAATTATAACAAACGAGTAGTTTTAGAAAATAGAATGATTCACTCAGTATTTCCCGCTGACAAAACCTTTTTCAAACATGTTTCAGGTGATCTGTTGTAATCCAGGAAAATTGCCGGGGAGCATTTTAAGCTTAAGAAAGTGGCTCATTATAAAATAAAGAAATATGTTTTGTAAAATAAAGATTTCTCCGTGAAATCATAGTATTGTAAATTACCAGGGTTTTATCCCGAGTGTGAAATAAAATAATCGGGAAAATTTTTAGCTTTACAACGATCCTGATAATAAACTTCCGCTGTTAAACTCAATTAAATAAATACCACGGGATTTCTGTCCCGCGGCTCCTGAAATGGGTCAAACCAGGTCAGGGGCCGTGACATTGAAGGGTTGCTATTCCCCTCTCGGTGGGAAATTTGATAGTGCTATGGCCAACAGACACAGCCATATAAAATGCACACTGCCCCGGCCTCCCGATGATCACATCATAGTTTGAAGGTATATTGATAACCACAAAGGTGAGTGGTTGGACTCTCTCCTTCTGACCTTTGCTGAAACGAACATCAAGTGTCAGTTGCCCTAAAGGCTTGAGGGGTATATCGGCAATACCTTTTATGGAGGTTCCTGAGGGTTGAAGCCTTGAACGTTCTTCATTGCTTAGACGGTTGAAGAACTTCTCAAACATGATTTCGGTGGCAGCACCAGTGTCTATGTAAGCTTTACTTGTTTGTAATGTTCCCACAGTAGCCTCAACCACAAGAGGGCTTGAAAGAGGGTCATTCTCAGTTGGGGGGAAGCAAACACACTGAAGCTCCCAAGCTTCCAACTGCTGCCTTTTGTGTGGAATTCTTCCATCAAAATCTACCATATTGACTTCCTTGCCCTTTCCTTCAGCCATTTTGTCCCTTACTCCCTTCACCAAGTGAGCAAGTTCCCCGGACTTGACGGCTTCTTCGATCCTCTTTTTAAGTTGGAAGCAATCATTGGTATGGTGTCCCTTTTCTTCATGAAATTCACAGTATTGTGTGGAATTTTCGTTTTTCCTGCTTTTGGGGAGAGGCCTAGGAGGCCGAAAGTTTTGCTTGACTTCTTCCGTTGCAAGGATTTCTTGAGGAGTCTTTGTGAGGGGTGTGAAACTTATACCTTTCTCCCTGGTGGAAGGGTTCCGGCCTTCAGGCCTTCGATGGTCAGAACCCTTTTGGCGTCTGTCATAGGAGTTAAAGTTCCCCCTTTTTCTGGCTGGGCTGTTGCTTCGCCAACTGGATCCTCTTTTCCTTTGCTCATTAATATCTACTGCCTCCTCTCCCCGGATATGGGCTTCAGCTCTTTTGAGAGCTTCTTCCAGGGTCTTGGGTAGGGATTTGTTGAAATCTCTTGTGAGATATTTTGAGGTAATAGCATTCATAAAACCAGCCACCCTCATTTTTTATTCTGCCCCTACATATGTCAGACCCTCCTTCTTGTATCGTTCAATAAACTCTCGAAGGCTTTCATCATCTCGTTGTTTTATCTGAAAGATCACTGTTGCATCTTTGACATATCGCCTTTGTTGGGAGAAATTGGCCAGGAATCCCTTGCTGAGGTCATCGAAGCTTCGAATGCTTCGAGCAGGTAAATCGTTGAACCAGATTCTGGCTGATCCGACCAGGGTTTGCATGAACATTAGACAACATTTAGCGTTTGACCATTTCTCAATCCTTGCTGCACCAGTGAAGATCTGAAGATGGTCCTCAGGTTCTTCAGTCTCATCATACGTTTTGATGTGGGATGGCATCTTGATCTTCGTTTGAAAATCATAATCGGCTATTTGCTGTGAAAAGCATGAGAGGTTACTCGGCTTATAAGGTTTGGCCAAATCTTCTTCAGCCCTTGCACCCGTGTTGTTGCCATTGCTGTTGTTTCCTTGAGTGGCCAGCACCTGGTTGATAAAGTGCTGCCACGGGAAGTTGGCCATCATCTGGGGCATAAGGTTGAAGCCTTGAACGCTTCCGGGTGCAACTAGGCAACTAACTCCCAAGGGGGTGCTCATAACAGCACTTCGTGCCAAGGGGAGCACGGACAAAGCTTGTTCCCATGAAATTGTTGTAGAGGGTGGAAGGCTTGTCACTGGGGATTATAGGAGCTGGTCAAGGGTCAGCTCATGGCCCAAAGGAGCACCACTTGTAACTGGTTGGGATGAGATGAGAGGATATGTTGTTGGATTCGGCCCTGCAGACAGATACGGGTTAGGGTTTGGAGGATTACTGGGACCAGCCTCATCCCTAGATGTAAAAGGAGGGATAGGAGGCCCCGGAGATAGCGTTGGTTCTAGCTCAACATAGTCTAAACGAATCCTCACTCCCTTGTCCCTTTCCCTACTCACATATTGGTTGAGGAGAGACCTCAACTCGAGGAAATTGTTGGCAACCCCCTAGGGGTAAGTTCAACACGTGGTGGGGTGCCAGAGACGCCAACATTAAGGGAAGGGACCCCTGATCTAGACGGAGTTGGAGTGTTGAAAGTGAGAAACTCGGGAGTGCTTCCCGGAGTCGAGAAAGAAGTGGGTATAACCACATGAGTTTGGCTAGTACCTGGGGTAGAGGTGTTAGGAACCTGATTCACTTCTCCAGGGGATCCACTTTCAGACATGGTAATTTCCAGAGAATGGAGCTACACTACTAGGTCTTTTGAAGAAAAATAGTGGCGTAGCCCCATGGTGGGCGCCAACTTGTTGATGCAACAAATAATAGACCAAGGATAGTAGCTGGGCTGGTTAGGCAAAAGGGTTGAAGGGTTCAACTTTGCCTAACGCAGGTCGTGGGGTCCCCCCCACGTTTGCAAGACGTGGAGAGAGGTTCACTAGATCGTTTTTGTTGCTTGCTGAAGATCCTCCTCTGAAGTGTGTTCAGATTCAGATGTACAAGCAAAAGGAATGTGTGTGTTGAATGTGAAATAAAGTGACTTGCATGGAGCAAGTACTCGAGAGCAATGATCAGAGATTCTCCAAGAATCAGAGCCGATCAGAATGTCCTGCTTAGTAAATGAAGTGTCTAATTTATAGGAGAAGACATCGCTCAAAGAGGAATGTGTTTGACTAGTGAACATGCTTGCAGTGGGGGACTTACCCTTTCGGGGGTCGAAGCCTTTTGACCCGCGGATAAAAGAGTGTGTTCTGTGGACCTGCGTTGCTTTTGCGGCTGGTGAGTTGGTGAAGCAATCCAGAGACGTGAGCTTTTACTGTTCCCGCATTGCTTTATCTCAACTCCCCAGGTTTTTAACCTTTGAACCATTTTGCCTTTTGAGCGTTCACGTATTTAAGTCATTTATATTTAGTCTTGGGCTACCCCCGTCATCAGTTGGGATAGATAATTACGTCTATTTCGACATTACAAATGAGAAAACAAATCGTTGGGATAATAGATATGAAAATATCCAATCAAAAAGGAATTTTTACTCGCTAATGGTCCATCTAGTAAGTTATTGTCTACAGTAACATTTTAGTAAACAGACGCTTTAGTTTTTTTAACGACAAATTTCTTTTAATCCGGTATTTCAAAATTTTGTCTTTACCGTTGAACCACCATTCCATTGATATTAGACAATAAGTCAACCTTCTGAAGGTTCACAATAATTACACAAATGAGTGTTTTAATTAACTTTTAACTAGAGTTAAGTGTTATTTACGTCCGTTTATGTGGTTTGTTCACTTTTATCATTTCAGTTCACTTTTTAAGTATTTCCTAGGCCCAACCATTCATGAAATCGAAAGTTTTGGGCCGGGTCTCGACTCATTTGTTTATATTTAATCAAATGAACTGTAGTCAAACTTAATGTAAAAAAGCATATTATTGAAACTAAAAAGGTATCTACGTGATCTGGTGGGAACTGGGAAACATAGACACTGACAGGGTGTGTATAGTTTGGTTGGTTTGGTTACTATCCTTAACCGAAACCGAATTTATTGATTAGTCTATTTAATCAACCAATCGGTTTTCGGTTAATAAGTCTGGTTTTTTCGGTTAGATTGACGGTTTTTTATTCGGTTCATTTAATTTTGGTTAATAGCCAAAACCAAAGTTGGATTAAAACTTTTGCTTAGAAATACATTAAATTGAGGTATAAATTCATTTATAAATACATGAAATGAAAGTATAAATATATGAAATGGATACATAAAATATGAAATACATGAACTGGAGGTATAAAAACTCAAAAATATATGAAAATATGATTGGTTTCGTTCGGTTAATTTTGGTTAAACGAGGGTACAAAAAAACCTGATAATCGGTTTTTGGTTAATTCGATTTTTGGTTAATCGGTAATTCAAATTTTAGTTGATTTCGGTTCGGTTTCATCTGATTTTTGTTTGGTTTCGTTTCATGATTCAGTTATCGGTTACCTCTAGACACTGTAAATCACGTATCATATCAGTTATTTTTAATTAAAAAACTATAATAATATTATACTCAAATTAAAGAGAATAAAATGTTTATTTTTATGGTATAATTTAAAAAAAAATACATTAACGCATGAAAATTTATGACCGTTTACAATTGTAGTGGTGGTTAGTTTTATATAACATGGATAAATTGTAATTACTAACTAATTAACCAGAATCTGGTTAAAGAAAAGGGATTAAAGTGCAATTAGAATAAGAGAATTATAGTGTAGTTTGTGTTTAAAAGACTAATTACTCTAACTTTAGGGATGTGCCTTATCCATTAAATAAAAAAGAAAAACTCTTATCTTTTGAAAATCTTGAAAATGGCATCTCAAATGTATTATAAATATAGTATAGATATGTTTTAGACACTAGAATGGTGTATGTGCGATACAGCAGGGAACACAGGTATTGCCAAAGGTTTACACAATTTGGTTATTAGCCTCAGCCAAAAACAAAACTGAAGTCATCAGTTAATCAATTTATTAACCAATTAATTTTCAGTTAATTGGTTTGGTTTATTCGGTTAGATTGTTTAATTTTGGTTCAGTTCGATTAATTTCGGTTAATAACCAAACCAGACTTGGTTGTAACACTCGTCGTATAATTTCATTATTTTATTATAGAAGTACACACCTTTTTAATCAAAATACATATTTAGCAAAAAATGAATTAATAAGTAGAGATGTACATTGTTTTAGCGGGTTAACATAACCAACCATCTAGTTTAAAACATTCACATCTAATAAAGTTTGCAAAACAACATAGGCTAGCTAGATTAGATTAGCGCGGAAGCATTCAAAACATGTGTTCGGTTCTTGAATTCCCTTGCTTTATCGACATCCATGACCCACGAGCAATACCTATGGTCAAAACCACAACGAATATTAGTTTTGACATTTTAATATAGGATAAGTACAAGTTCTATGGCTTAAACAATGAAAATAAACAAAAATCTGCGTTTAGGGGGCTGTGGCGCCCACAGGCAAGCCTTCGCGGCCCGCGACGGCTGTCGCGCCACGCGACCGTTTGACTGGTTTGCCGTCGCGTAGCGCGACAGCGTTATTTTGGTAGAAGGTTCGTTGCTGGGTGCTGCATATTTGCCCAGCTCTCAAAATTCCCATTATCAACTTCAAACCTTCATAACTTACAATATATACGTCCGTTTTAGCCAATTCTTTTTCCTATACGTCCGTATTAATATTACGGATCTGACCATGTGAATTTCACTTGGAAAGCAGTTTACGAACAAATGGTTTACAGACTCTATAATACGATTATTCGACCCGTTAACTACGTGCAAATTGTACAATTTACACTTCTTGGGCATTCTAGCTTCGTTCACCCATATCCCGGGCTTGTAACTTTTGAAGTATTCGAACCGTTTCACGGCTTTATGCTCGCAATCTACTTTCATGCTTATTTTCTATTATTACAAGCACACCACTTTATGCGAGTCTTATATTTAACTCATACCAATTGACTTGATATCACGGATTCATACTTGACTTAATGTACCCATTCATCACTAATTTGCTACCTAGCGTTAGCACAATATGATATTCTAAATTTACCATGCACAAGATCATTTTATGAACATGATTTTGACCCGTTTGGTTAACAAGTGAAATCCTCACCTTAATGTCAAACCAAACTATTTGTGACTAATATTTCGACCCGTTTGAGTGTCGAGTGAACTACGCCACTTCACTGGCACGTCAAACGCATATTTTACCATTCGACTCCATTAACACACTAAAATTTAAACGCATATTCATATTATGACGGAACCAAAGTCACATACCTTTAGAGCACACCCTTCAAACGCGTTTCCCCTCCGGCTTGTCCGCTTGACGATCCGGTTCTTTGCCTAAAGAGTTCAATTCACAAACCATTTAGAACTCTTTTTATAATCACTAACGCACAATTCGTTATAATATTCAATCTGCGTTTTCGTCCAATTTTTTACATTTTAAATCCCCACTTAGGCGTTTTAACAAACACCTAGCGGGTCATATTTTTACATAATGAATACCAAGTTCATGACTTGTTATTTCCATCTAAATCAACTTCAATTAAGCAATTCTACACATGTTTTAACCTCAATATTTCCGAAATTACCTCTTAAATTTAGATTATACTAAAACAAGAATCATAATTCTAGTGTTTATCAAGTTTCTACAAACCCATTAATCACCTACAATGGTGATTATGAACCCCACAAGTATCATGCAAGATTTTAACAAGAAATCATCTAGGGTTTATCCCTAGACATCATATCACTTCTAATTATATCCATGCAACTCATATTCAAGCTAAATATTCAATTTTTATCATATACTAGGAATTTGAGTTAAATCAAAACAACCTAATTTGGCATACCTTATGATCCCTTCAACGAGGTGATCACGAATCTATGTTCAGCTTTCGATTTTGACTTGATTTAGGCCCCCAATTTGTGAGTTTTTGTGAGAATTAGGGTTTGTAGAGAAACCCCTGGTCGCCCCCTTGTTCTATTCGATCCATACACACACTCATGTGTGTGTTTGGTGTGTTATTTACTACTTTAAACATTCAAGTTTCAAGTTTTACAAATTTGGTCCCTTAACTTTTGTTTAACTTATAGTTTAAGTGTTTTAACCTTATTATACGTCACCTCGAGACTCGTAACTAACTGGGTTATCGATTCCTAGTTAGCTTGTTCTCGTTTCATTAATACTTTATAAATCTGATTAAAGTTTTATAAATTTCAGGGTGTTACAAGTCCACCCCCCCCCATAAAAGGGTTTCGTCCCCGAAACCAGAGTACGTACCAAATAAAGTAGGGTAGAGCTGTAGCATCTCCTCTTCGGATTCCCATGTGGTATCCGATCCCTTTCTGTGTTCCCATTTGACCTTTACTTGGTTAATCTCTTTGTTCCTCAAGCTCTTCACCTTACGGTCTAGAATTGCTATCGGCTTCACCGCGTAGTTAAGACTGTTATCCACCTCAATGTCATCGTAGTAGATATAAGCTGTATCGTCTGCTAGACATTTCCAGAGATGTGACAAATGGAACGTGCTATGTATTCCACTCAACACCTCGGGCAGTTCGAGACGATATGCTACCTTACCGACCCGTTTGATAATTCTGAATGGCCCAATAAACCTCGGGCTTAGCTTTCCTCTTTTTCTGAACCGAATAATCCCCTTCCACGGCGATACCTTTAACATAACCTTGTCCCCGACTTGAAACTCAATTGGTCTTCTTCGTTTATCCTCATACGACTTTTGTCGATCCTGAGCCACTTTCAAGTGAGCTCGGACCAAGTCAATTTTCTCGTTAGTGATTCGGACTACATCCTTATGAGCAAGTTCTCGCGGGCCAACCTCGCCCCAACACACCGGGGTTCACCATTTTCTACCATAAAGCATCTCGTACGGTGCCATACCAATGCTTGCATGGTAACTGTTATTATATGAAAAATCGACCAATGGTAGATAGACATCCCAACTACCCCCGAAGTCGATAATGCAAGCCCGCAACATATCCTCCAATGTTTGTGTTGTCCTTTCGCTTTGTCCATCCGTTTGTGGATGGTACGCGGTGCTAATGAACAATTTAGTTCCCATCTATTCTTGGAATTCACGCCAAAAGTTTGAAGTAAACCGAGTATCTCTATCGGACACAATAGACATCGGTACCCCGTGACGTGCCACTATTTCATTTCTATACACCTCTGACATCTTTTCGGATGTATATGTCTCACGAATTGGTATGAAATGAGCGCTTTTTGTCAATCTATACCCATATAGCATCAAACCCGCGGTTGGTTTTGGGCAGTTTGGTTAGCAAGTCCATCGTGATTTGTTCCCATTTCCTTACTGGGATGTCCAACGGTTGCAGTTTACCATACGGCGTTTGGTGTTCTACTTTGACTTGCAAACACGTCATATACTTCTCCACATATTTTACAACATCCCTTTTCATTCCGGGCCACCAATAGTTTTGCTTTAAATCGTTATACATCTTGGTTGCCCCCGGATGAATTGAATAACGGGATTTATGGGCTTCGTCAAGTAGGAGCGCCTTAGCTCCACATAAATTCGGAACCCATATCCTCCCAAAACGAGTCTTTAACCCTTGGTTACCATCCGCCAATTCTTTCAATTGTCCAACTATTCTTTCCTTCTTCACATTTTCTTCCTTCATTGCTTCCATTTGAGATTTTTGAATTTGTTCAAGTAAACCCGATGTTACAATTAGTTGCATTGATCGCACTCGAATGGGCGTATAATCCATTTTTCGGCTCAACGCATCCGCCACCACATTAGCCTTTCCCAGGTGGTAATGTATTTCATAATCGAAATCTTTGAAAGTTTCCAACCACCGCCTCTGTCTCATGTTTAATTCCTTCTGATCGAAGAAATATTTCAAGCTTTTATGGTTGGAAAAGATGGTACATTTTACCCCATACAAATAATGCCTCCATATCTTTAAGGCAAATACCACCGCTGCCAGCTCAAGGTCGTGTGTAGGATAATTCTTTTCATGAGTCTTTAGTTATCTCGAGGCATAGGCTATAACCTTGCCTCGTTGCATCAGAACACACCCAATATGCAACGCATCCGAGTAAACCACCATATCATCAACTCCATCCGGTAATGCCAATACCGGTGCATGGGTTAATTTTTTCTTAAACGTTTGGAACGCCTTTTCTTGATCCTTGCCCCAATTAAACTTTTCGTCCTTACGGGTTAGTTTGGTCAATGGCATAGCAATCTTGGAGAAATCTTGTATGAATCTCCTATAATAACCCGCAAGCCCCAAGAAGCTTCTGATTTCCAAAGGATTCTTCGGGGGATTCCATCTCGCCACTGCTTCTATTTTTGATGGGTCTACTAACACCCCGTTTGCACTAATTATGTGCCCAAGAAACTGTACCTCTCGTAACCAGAAGGCACATTTTGAGAATTTTGCATACAACTTCTCTTTTCTGAGCGTCTCCAACACTTCACGTAAATGACTTATGTGTTCTGCTTCATTCTTTGAATATACCAAAATGTCATCGATGAACACTATCACTGACTTATCCAACATCGGCTTGCAAACCTGCTTCATGAGGTCCATGAAAGCCGCGGGTACATTAGTTAATCCGAAGGACATCACGAGGAACTCGTAATGTCCGTACCTTGTACGGAAGGCCGTCTTCGGTACATCCTCTTCTTTGACTTTCAACTGATGGTACTCCGATCTAAGGTCGATCTTGGAGAACCAATTTGCGCCTTGCAATTGGTCAAATAAGTCGTCAATTCTTGGGAGTGGATATCGATTCTTCACCGTGAGTTTGTGTAACACCTCGTAAAATCACGTCCAATGATGTATTGACACGTGTAATAAACCCTAATAAAGTTAAACGTTGAATTTAAGGGACTAATTTTTTCGAAAAGTCAAAAACTTTGATTATGAAAGGACTGGAAGTGTTATCATGCTTAAAATAAGTGTCTGAATAATCTTTTACGGTATTTATATACACAAATGAGCCACTCGTTGATCAAGAGTAGCCGTTTGCTTAATTAATTGAAAGTTTGTGCGATGAAGGGTTAAAAGCGTCAACATGTTAATTCTTACCTCTGAGTGACCTTTTAACAAACCGGGAGCTTCATGATATTTGATTATACTCTCTGGAATGCCAATTATTGGCCGTCTGAGGCTTTTATGCCTTTAAGTGACGTTACGCGCAACTTTGCAAGTTTAAGGGGTTAAAAGTGTCAATATGTTTAATTATACCTCTGAATGACCTTTTTACAAACCCGAAGCATCGTGATGTTTAATAATACTTTCAAGAATGCCTAATATGGATTAGATAAGGCTTCGATGCTATTAAACGACGATATACTCAAGTTTGCGCATTAGAGGGACTATTTGCGTCAAACTGCAAAAGTCTATCGATTCATATGACATCGAACCTTCTGGAATATGATCATAAGTTAAACATGCCCTAAATATCATTTACATAGCTTAGAAATAGGCTTAGAGGTGTTTGGTGCGCAAAAATAAACTTATTTGATAAACAGGGACTAAAAGCGTCGAAAAGTGCATAAGTTTGCATTTTCGCGCATATCTTACGTTCTGAGTATATCCGGACATCCAAAAATTTATGTAATCATTAAAATATTTTATTTTAGTGATTGGCATGATAAAATTCCATTCGTCGTGTAATTTGGATCGTTTTTCGCGTCCGTTCGTGTTTCGTCATAATTAGCCGAACAACGCAATAGTACGACCAAACGAAGTGACATCTGAGATATTTTTGAGCATATTTCATGTTCTCTATACTTTAACTTCATTTTAGAGCTTTGAAATGGGGTTAACGGGGTTTAAACGCATCGAAAATGGCTCAAAAGTGTTGCAGGGACCAAACGTGTCATTTATTGAAACTTTCTGGGAGCTGGTACATGGTGGCGCTGTGCCACCACCATAGGATTTTGCCGTGGCGTGACGCTATGGCCTCATCTGGGCAGAAACTTCATTTTTGCACCCAGGTTGAATTTTAGGGGCCTAAGTGTAACTTTTCTCAATACCGTGTGATGGTTTTGGACACCCCTAGTATTCCAAAACCATGTGCCTTATGTGTAAGGTCCAGATCGAAGCTCAATTATCGAGGAACGATCCTAACGGTTCTTGAAATCCTATAAATACCCACTAGTTTTGCTCTCATTTCTCACACTTGATCTAAATTGTTCTAAGTTGAAGCTTTATGCTTCATACCTGAGTATTCTAGATTAATATCATCCTTGCTTGGACCCCTTGTAAGTGCCCTCTTATGGCTAGTTATTTTTATTTGGCTTAAAAGCCGAAAAGTCAAGGGTTTGCGATAAACGCTTTGACTTTTAAACGGTCGAGCCATTGTTCACAACGAACATGGCTACGTGATCGTAATTAGGTAGGTATTAAACCCTCAAAAGGGCAGCTCCTAATTACCACGTTTGCTTAGTTAATTGTCGGGTCAAAGTAATTAAAATAAAAGTAAAGCAAGTCGGTTTTTAAATAAAATTCATAACTAATGATGTAAAGGCAATAAAATCAGTTTTGTCACTTTAATAACTTGGTAAATATTAATTGAACATGTCTAGGCATGTTCAACCTGACAATTCTAAGTTTAGGCTCGGCTCGCAACCGAAAGTCGCAAGAGTTGACTTTTGCATTGACTTTCAGTTCTGACCCGATTTAGCTTAGTTTAGATATGCCTTAGGATTCCTTTAGGACCATATTATGTGTTAGTATAACCCTCCAAGGTTGTACAACATGGTTCCATAGAAATCCTAGTTCATTGCATGTTTACGTTAAATGCTTAAAAGTTGACCATTATGCCATTTTAATATTAAAACGAGATTTTAGAAAATATGAGAGGTCAAAAACATTTATTACTGATTTATAAGCATGTCCTAAAAATTTGACATCAGTTTGACGTCTAAATTAAGAGTTATGCTCGATATTGTAAATTGAAAGCTTTTTATTAATTAAACGGCATTTTCGGCATAAAACCTATTTAAAACCAAATTTTGACACCAAACCTTTTGCCCACTGATGTAATATAATATTTAGGGATTTTTGAAGATTTTTGTTGAATTTTAAACTGATCATAACATAGGGGCTCTTGCATTGGCTCGGTAATTGACGGTTATGTCCTTTTTGCTAATAAAATGAGTTTTACACATCCTTTACATATCAAACCTTTTCCTACTGATTTTATATATTAAATAAATTATTTTAAACTATAAAGGCTATTCAAAATCTCAGATTTACTTATTTAACCCGAATACCGTCAAATACCGACGTTTATGCGATTTAGGCGCATAGTATGGTTTAAAACCATATTAGGCACCTAAAGCTTGTTACCTACTGATGTCATGAATTAATTTTTATACTTTAACAGTAAGTAAAAGTTTTGAACTCAGATTTCCAAATTTGACCCTTAAAGCTTATGTGAAATGACCAAAATGCCCCTACGGTGCATAGTTTGGCCATGAATGATAAATTTCACATATATATGACATCTTACTGATATAACTTATTAAAATAAATATTTCTACTGATTATTTTAGACCAGAACCTCAAGTTGCTATTTAATCTCTTTTATGAACTTTAAAATGACCAAAATACCCCTACGGGGCTTAAATTGATTTTAAATTAGTTTTGGGCATAATGGAAGGTATCCTACTGATATCACAACATATTTAAGGCATATCAACTTGTGAAACATGTTCATGACTCATTGGTTACCCGTTATGCATCTTTTGCGATCGGTACGGTTTATGTAACTAGTTGGCATAAATTAACCGAAACAGGTCGAACCTTATCATTTTCACTTCAAAATCCAGAATGTGTTTAGTTTACCCATATTATACAAGTCTCCATACTTTTCGGGTCTAAATCACACTCTAATCTGGTCTTCGCTTAGTCTTGCGTTTTGAACCATAAAGTTTTCTTTAAAACTAACCGGTCTAAGTTACAACTTATATAACACCCGTTAGGAATCTAATAGGTTAATAAAACCTTCGTTCCAGATTGAGAGCCCCAGTAGAGGTACTTGTGCTAGCTGATTAGAATATACGGCTGAGTATAAATTGCATTTTAAGCTCACGTAAATACTTTTAACTTATTTTCCGTTATACGGGCTTGGGATACGGTATTATAAAAATACCGCTTTGTCGGGTGTTGAAACCTTTTAATTGGAGATGATTAAATTGCATAATCCCGTTTTAATCAGTATTTCTTGATAACAAATAACATTGGGGGTTAATGACCGTGTCCTGGATATCCTTGGCTCATTTAAAAAGTGTAAATGGCCACAACTTAAGCACAAGGTGTAGGCATAACAGCTCCTGTTGCGTATGTAAAAGATATACTCACTCGTGAGGTAACTTCTTGTGAGTTATATTTGTGGTGTGTCGATTAATCTTGATCGGTTTGTTTAATCACCGGCCCTAAATGTTGGACAAACATGTAAATCTGATACAAGATTGTTATTAATATAATTATCCCAAGTTATAAAAGAATATTTGTTCCTGGTGCATTTAAATCAATTTTCATAAAGATTTTCAAAAGAGTCAGCTAATTGTATTTACCAGTGTAAACTGATGTATTTTCCAAAAAGGTTAAGTGACAGGTACTGTACATAAATTGGCTGGGAGCTCAGGGCGTTAATAAGGAATCTTGCAAGTTCTACACGTCTAAAGTCTGTTGAACAGTGTTTATATTTCTGTTTTAAGATCCGCATGTGGATCCATCTTACAATCCGTTTGTAATATTTGATGTTACATTCGAATCGGTTTGTAATATATTTACTTTAGACTTCCGCTATGCATTGAACTGTGATTATTTGACTATGATGATATCAACTACGTCATGATACTCCCCGCCGGGCCCACCGGTAATACGTGGAAATATCGTGGTGTGTCAGTTTGGTATCAGAGCCAACATTGAGTGAATTAAACACTAGCTTTTTGTGTTTAATCTCAATGACATAGTAGAACATTCCTTGACTTCCGAGTCTAGACATGAACTAGGAATGATCTCACCCCTATTATATGTATACATTGTTTTCGATATTTATGCATCTCAGGATCGTGTCGCCGAGCAAAGCTGCCATTGGTGGAAGCTCTCCAAATCCGAAGTTTAAGAATGTAAAGCTTCATACTACAGCTCGAATTAGCATACGACCAGTATGGAGAAAGGACCTTTTTGAATCCATTCCCAAAAATCAGACCAATTGAAACCATTAACCATATTTCAAATTCTATGCCTATGGACCCAAAGGACTCGTATTTCTTACCTCCAAGTCTTGGAATCCCAGACTTGGAATATACCTATCCTGACCTTATTCATTATTCATATTATTCATTAACCATAGAATCCTTGGATTCCACTTTTGCAAAGATTTCTAATATAGAAGATTTCGACTAACCACAAGAACCTTCTGTACCCATACCGCACTCAGAGAACCAAGGAGAAAACTTTCAGAAATAAAATGAAGAAGAAACTTCCTTGTTATGTATCATTTCTATAGTAGTCCCTATAAGGAGATATATATATCTTTTAAGTCCCCGCGTGGGCGAATTTCTTTGTGTAAGACCCGTTTAGGATAATTATTGTATTTTTGAGGCTTTCTATGAAGAAGTTTCCTATTTTGAAATTTACTTTGGTATTAAACAATATACGTATGTATTATATCCTGAATCAGAACGTCATTTCAATTTATGATTGCTCTGCCATTATATATCAAAGAAAATCTTAAAGGTATAACCTAGCCTATATGTCATTTTCGACATAGCTAAGACGGTAAAGCCTTTTTAAGATAATAGATCCTTGTTAACACCTAAGAACGTGTTAACACTCCTTGATAAATGTGGTTCGAGAAAATCAAAATAGTCATCCTTATATTGGATTCTTCCAATTTCTTATCTAGCCTAGTGATTTAGAAATCATGGCTCAAATCATCAGATAAGATGATCATATCATAAACATCCCTTAGTGATGAAATGCCTACGGGCTATATCTATTGCCCTAAAAGACAAAAGACAGTTGTAGTCTTTGATGTCACACCCCGACCACGTAAAACAACAAACCGTGGCGGAAACGTCGGGGAGTGTTGTAACAGAATTATCGTTTCACAACCATGGATACAAAAGAGTTTCGTTTTATTTATTGAGTAATTAGCATTGTCTTAGCATGAAACAAACAAATTATTTATCGACTATCATTGTTACTATGTGACTCATGCATCCTAGCAATCAACATCAAGCAACATCACCTGAAACATATGTAAAAACAAAGTCAGCAAAGAAATGCTGGCGAGCACATAGTTTTTGTGTGAGTGTCAGATTCATGGCTCATTGAAATATCTCGTACAACTTCGTTATTCGATATTTGAAACCTCGTTTTGTAAAATGTTTGTATTGTAAAAAGAATAACCAAGTCAAAACAGCTTTGGTTATAATTTATAAACCTCGATGCCATGAATCTTAACCCAAAACATTTGTTTTCGTAAACCAAATCGTAAATTGTTCTCGTAATAAAACTCGTATGGTTTATATAGTTTCGTAAACATCGTTGTGTGACATCGTTTTACTCGTTCTCGTTATAGATCATCGTTCATTTGTTTAAATCATTCATAATCATTCAATCGTTCAAAATCGTTCTCGTTTTAATTGTGAAAACTACTTTTGGTCGTCCCGCTAATAACATTCAAACCTTTGTGACTCGTCCATCGTTCAACTCGTATTAACAAACCACCAAAGGGTAAGTTAACAATCATCAGATTCAGTCATAACCCACCTAACCCACACATAACCATGGGTGCAGTCTGATAACGGGATTTGTCAGATCCTATGGTACCATAACCTAATACTGGTCGGCTTGATCAATGCTAATGAATGTCATTCGTTATGTAACTACAACCAACAAGTTCGTTCACATTATCGAAATCGTTATTAGTTTAGTATAAACCATCTTAATCGTTTTTGAAATCATCGTTAGAATATCGAAATCATTTTGATACATATGAATCACCCCAAAACAATCGAAAATAGTAAAAAGAGGGGATCTATGTACTCACCTTTGGGTGCGTTTTTATATGTTAACACAATCCCTCAAATTGTTTATTCATCATAAATTAAATAAGATTGATTTAATAATCAGAAACCCACAAAATACATAAGTTTCTCCGATACTTAGAATTTTCACATAACTTTGAGATTTTTCTCAAAAAGTTATTATTTTTTATTATATTGGTGTATTTGTATATATACTCAAGCGTAATACACATAATCTTGTCAAAACTAACACATCATCATACACATATTGTAAAACACATAGCACATTGTAACACATAAAATTTATTCATGAACAACCCATTCTAGTGTATGTCGAAAAATACGTATTTTAGCAATTCGGTAACGTTTTTGGGCGTCGGAAGTCATGTATGACCAACCAAACACCAAGTAAACTTAATATAAGTTAAAATACTTATTTTTATATCAAAAATATCAGTTTACTTACTGATCTAAAACAGTTTTATAAAAATCCTCCGAAAAGCCGATTTTTAACCGTTTTACCGCATAGTTTTGCAACAAACGTTACCCGAACCATCCCAAATCGAAACAACTTGATATTTTGACATAACCCATGTTATTTACTGAATAAAATAGTGGTTATACTCATGATAGTGCAGGTCTTACATAAAGCACATAAATCATGCAAATTTCACATAATTTACCACTTTTTAAGCTATATGTACAATATGCAAAGCTATCAAACCTATGTCAAAGTTTCTTGCCATCATAATATAACAAATAATGTTATTTTTAGTGTTTATAATCTGATCTGAAACATTTTTGTCATACAATCACTTTTTATCATTTCTTGAGCTTCAAATCAACATGTATCCTCATGTACAAGTGCCTAAAGCACACTATTATAGCATCATCATTTTATATGAATCTCAATGCATCAAATATGCAACTTATTCATGTTTATTTGCTGATGTAAATGAACATTTAACATATCATGCATAGATCACTAAACACTTGCATTTTAACTATCATTCAAGAACAAGCAACAACTTAAACAAGTACTTATCAAGAAATCAAACTTCAAAACTCATACACCCATATATATATATATATATATATATATATATGTACGGTCATACATACACACATAAACATCACCATTTTTATTTGTATCATGACCCATTTCATTTTAGATTTCAAGTTTGTGAAAATCCCAAGATTCAAGAGAAACTTTAAATCATCAAGAACAACCAAGAATCAAAAGTATGATTTAAACATAAATGTTATACCTTCAAGATTCAAGTAGGTTGTGGGATGAGATTTTGATGATAGGAAGCTTGAAATCACTTGAAAGCACCTTGGAAACACCTTTGTATCTTCACACCAACTTGAATTTGGCTTGAAATAGGATTTGATCTTCAAGAACAAGATTGAAGATATGAATATGGTGAGGGTGGTGGTGCTTATGGTTCAAGGGAGAGAGAGAGTGAAGGATTTGTGATCTTTGGTAGATTATGAAGATATATGTAGAAGATATGGAAGAGATTTGGAGATCTAAGGTGATGGCATGCAATTACAAGTGTCCATACAAGATCAATAGCAAGAATTATGAAATATTTGGTGGGGGCCACTTATATGTGACCGTAAATCTCATATGGGGGGGGGTATGTGTAATTTTTTGTTGGTAAAATAGATAAAACAGGTATTTAACTAGATACCGTGTATTTTATCTAGCGTTTAAATCCCGGTTTATGGCGTTCTAAATTATTTTTATTATTCTATAAAAATAAACCCGCCAAAATATTACTGAAATAAATTTCAGTTGCCGAGATTGGCTGCGTTTTGCAGTAGAAGCACTGTGTCGCGCAGAAACACGCGGTACGCGCTTAAACTTGAAAAATAACGTTTTTAAGCGTTTTAATTATTTTTCAACACGACCCTGATTAAAATAAAATTTTAATCATAACAGAATATTTTTTGGGATTTAAATATTATCCGGGCGGTCACCAATGTTCGTTTCGCAGTTTTGTCGCAAATAGTTCTAAAGTTCGAATAAACACGTTTTTGCCATACCGAATCCTTCGAAACTTATTTCTAAGTTGTTTAAAGGATATTTAGGGTATGTTTGACTTATGTCACAGTTCCAGAGTGTACGTCGCGTTAAGCTGATTGCGTTTACGCATCAGTTTGCGTATAACCTTCCAGAAAGCGATTTAAAGCTTGAAATCGGAATCGAGTCAAATGTAAAATCATCAAACACAATAACACATATAATAACACCAAAGCACATTGTTTTATTGATAGTCAACTTTGTTTTACATTATACGATGATTACAGAACACAGTTGTCACATTTGACTCTCTGTCAAGAAAGGTAATGAAATATGTTCAAACCTTAATGCCTCGATCCTATAAGATCATGGCTTATAAATTCAAAACTGTCCTTGTGACAAGGCCTTTTGTGACATTTCAATATCCTTAATAGCTTATAGCTGGATTAATTATAATGAAAATTTAAAATAAACCTGATTATCAAATTAACCAAATATGGTCTATTAATACCATGGTTAATGAATCATCGAACATGATGATTCCAAAATAGACTCCTAAGCAAAATTATTGGTGATTGTTTTATAGAAAACAAGCTTCAGCATGTCTGAACCAGATGAAGTCAACAGTCATCCCAATATGAGGAATGACAATACAAGGATGAATGTAACTGCCGCAGAATTACAGACAATGATAGATAAAGTTGTCACTCAAGCCATTGACAGGCAGTTCAAAGATTTAAGTGGTGCTCATAATGGGACCCAAGCGGTGCCTCGTATAAAACCACCTTCTAACACACATATGTCTTATAAGAATGATTCTCATCATTCTTCAAATCAGAGAAGTGTTCCATCCAGACAAATTGTGCTCAACCAGGAGCCACATGTTAAGACCTGCTCTTATAAATACTTTGTCTCTTGCAAACCAAGGGACTTCACTGGAGAAAAAAGAGCCATCGATTGTATGACATGGCTAGATGAAATGGACACAGTAGTAGACATCAGTGGTTGTGCAGAGCAGGATATTGTGAAGTTTGTTTCACAATCATTCAAAGGAGAAGCATTGGCATGGTGGAGATCATTGATCCAAGCCACAGGGAAGACCATACTTTATAACTTGTCTTGGGATCAATTTGTTGCACTGATCAAGGAAAACTTCTGTCCTCAGCATGAGGTAGAAAGGATAGAAGCAGACTTCTTGACTCTGGTCATGAAGAATTTAGATTGTCAGGCATATGTGACAAGTTTCAACACTATGGCCCGCTTAGTTCCCTATTTAGTCACCCGTGAACCTAAACGCATAACGCGTTTTATTGGAGGCCTAGCACCAGAAATTAAGGGAAATGTTAAAGCATCTAGGCCTACCACATATAGGTCCGTGGTGGACTTATCCTTATCTCTCACTTTAGATGCAATCAGGAATAAGTCTGTTAAAACCTCTAGCGAGGGAAAAAGAAAAGTAGAAGAGGAAAGCTCTCAACGATCTGACAAGAAGAAAAAGGGAAGTTCTGAGCACAGGAAAGATTTCGAGTTCAGGAAAAACTCGAGTCAGTCTAATAACAGACCCAAATGCAGTAACTGCAGAAAGCAACATTCTAGAAAATGTACGATTAACCCACGTGCTAAACTGTGTGGAATTTGCAAGACCAACGGTCACAAGACCTTAGATTGCAAGGAGTTGAAGAACGCGACTTGTTACAACTGTAACGAGGAAGGGCACATCAAAACCAACTGCCCAAAACTTATAAAGAAGCCTGGAGAGGCCAAGGAAACAAACGCGTGAGTCTTCCAGATGAACACCCAGGAGGCAATACAAAATGATAACATCATAACAGGTACCTTTCCTTATCAAGAGGTTATGTGGAAATTTGTTTGATTCTGGCGCAGATAAGTCTATTGTGGACAATAAATGTTGTAAACTGTTGTATCCGCCTGTTAAGACTCTAGACGTATAACGCGAGGTAGAATTGGCCGATGATACTTTAGAGACTGCTTCAAAAATCTTAGATGGATGCTTTATATCCATTAGGAATCACTCTTCTCAAATATCCTTATGGCAAGCTTTCAAGCCATCCAAAATCAGCAATATAATAAAGACAGATGTGACATTTTGATCCCCTGTCAAAAAGGTGATGGACTAGGTCCAAACCTTAAATGCTATTGATGGTCTTTTTATGGCCTAGGCTAAGTATAATTGATATATATATCTAAATAACATTCATTAAGAATGTTCGTACTATATTAGCCTGTATGGTTTAATGATACCACAATTAGTATATGTTAGGTCATCAAGATGATGAATAGCGGTTGTTGGATTGCAACTAAGTAATTGTTTCATTTGGTGTTAGGAACCAAGTCTTGAGTATGACAAACTCGGATAAGACAACCGTCAATCGCGCCATTGATGATGCGACGCATGCTAATGATGCTACAATTGTGAACCTCAAAATTGACAAGGATGTTCTCCAAGTTATGATTGACGCAGCTGTTGGAAAAACTGTGAGAAAGGTCATGAAAAAGTTCAATGTTGGATCGTGTACGTGACCCTGAAAGTCAGTTAAGGTAGTTCAACATCGATTACTAAGGCGGAATCAAAGTAAACAACGTCCAAAACAACTTGTATCCTTTAATCTCTCTTTTCTGATTGATTTACGTGCTTGTACAATGTTTTCTGTTACAAATCCGGCAGCACTTCGTTTCACATACAACCGTTCTGTCCCGTTGCGTTTGAAACGTGACTAACACACTCATATATATAGACATTAGACCCTTCCGTTTGAACATAACATATCCTGGTTCAAACGACAGTTCAAACGGAACCCTCTAATCTCAAACGGAATCCTCTAATTCAAACGGAACCCTCTAATTCAAACGGAACCCCTTTTAAACACTTCCTAGTTCAAAACTAAACCCTAATTTGACTTTTAAGTTCCAATCTTGACTTTCTTGATATAAGACTTGATGAAGATGCAGTCAACAGACATTCTTGTGCATCAACAGACTCCCCCTTGGATGTTGACGTAGTCTTCAGATCCTGAGTCTTCAGTCTTAGTCTTTTCTCTTACTCTGTCTTTTCATCATAAGCACTCTATCTTCACACTCCCATATACTGTTGATCCAGACTCCCCCTTTCACAGACTCCCCCTCTCAATATGCTGAATCTGAGATATCTGGTTCAAGCTTTGACAATTTGCTTCCATTGGGAATAATGAAGTCCAAACCTGTTACTCAACCAACAAACATTACAATTCTATTTTTTAATATTAATTCTCAAACTCAATCAGCTTTAGAAATCCACTCAAGTATTCAGGTCCAAGTTAATGACCTTGATCACTTGATTAATCTACCAAGTCCAAATTAATGACCTTGGTTGATCTTTTGACGAAACAATACTGATTTTAAAACAATAATTTCAAACATTTTCTGAAAATAACAAGTATCAAGTTAATGAACTTATTTTTATCATTTCAAACAATTTAAACTTCTTCAAAGTAAGCTCTCCTCATTCTTCAGTCCAGAATCTCCTGCATCTGCTTCAAACATCTGAGAATCCAACAATCAACTCTCCACTTTGGTTTGTCAGAAAAATAAAGCAGAAATAAAATCTTTTTGGATTTTATCAAAGTGTTCTAAACTAAGAAATGAAATACAGAAAACTTAAATTTCAGAAAGTAAACAAAGTAAACTATTTACAAACATATTTTTGGTGAGCGTGTTAGGGAATCATATCAGCTTTTCAGACAAATCACAAGTACCGTTAAGCTTCATTTCATACTCAGACTTAAACAATTCACCTCGATTGTCAATATACTGATCCATCTTAAATTCTCACACAAATTTCAATTTACTCAGGATACGATTTAGATGAATTAAGAACTTAGATCATTCATGTGTCCCACCTCTTGAATATACTCCCGTATCCAGAATCTCAATAATCAGTCTTACAGGTGAGAATGCTACAATGATATCTGTATATAATTTAGGTATGCGAGGGCCGAGGGATCTCAGGTCGATACTTCCGTATACGCAGAGAGATATCAGCTTCGACTTTTCGGTGTGTCCCCTTTAGAGGATCTTTTTGCTTACAACAGCAGCATTTATCAATTTTATTGTTTCAGCATGCTGAGGGTTTAATGCTGTGTTTCAAGCATTGCAGCAAGTATTAGCCAAGGACTAGATCAGAACTACCGTTCAGCAGAAGTCCCGGAATAATACCCCAGATATCATAGAGTATAAAGACCTAGTATATCAGATTAAGAGACCTTTCAAACGAGATTTCAGGGGTTACCTATATATCCAAGTAGTGTTCCCCACGAATTCACAAGTTTGAATTTAGGTTTATATCCCGAATAAATCTACTAAATGTGCGAAAACCTATCGACACATCATCAGTGAGATTGTTCAACTCTTTTATACTTTTCAAATCTTTAACATACTGTAATCGTCTAGCTGATGTACTATCATTTTCCCTATATACACAAGCTCTTTTTCAGATTTTATCATGTTTTTGTATTTTTGCATTTTTTACTGTTTTTGTATTTTCTGAAAATAAACTATGTACAAACATCTACTCCCCCTAAATACCAAAACAAGTAAAAATTCGACAAACCATTGCAGATTGTTTCTCGTCTTCATCCGCAACAGTACTCTCATCAACGCCAATTATGCCATCCGACACCGACAGAAGCTTCATACCATTCAGTTTTAACAAATATTTAAACCGATTTTTATCAAAAGCTTTGGTATGTAAATCAGCTTTCTGTTCGTCAGTGTGGATTTTCTCAATTCGTATCAACTTTTCTCAAAGCAATCACGAATAAAGTGATGACGAATTTCTATGTGTTTAGTTTTAGCGTGATGTACTGGATTTTTAGTTATATTTATTGCGGCCTCATTATCAACAAAAAGAGGTGTGTTAAGAAACTGCAAACCGTATTCGCGCATCTGTTGCTGTATCCACAAGATCTGAGAGCAGCAACTGCTAGCAGAAACATACTCCGCTTCACAAGTAGATAACGCCACAGACGTTTGTTTCTTACACTGCCAGGTAACCAATCTAGGACCAAAGAACTGGCATCCTGCAGTTGTTGATTTTGAATTGACTTTGCAGCATCCGAAATCCGAATCGGAATACCCTTCGAGCGTAAAGTCGCCTTTCCTAGGATACCACAACCCCAATGAAAGAGTTCCTTTCAGGTAGCGCAATATCCTCTTCACAATGATCATATGCGATGCTCTCGGGTTAGACTGAAATCTTGCTGCGAGGCACGTTGGGTACATGATATCAGGACGTGAAGCAGTTAGGTACATTAAAGAACCTATCATGGAACGGTAAAACGTTTCATCAGCCCTGTCTCCGGTGAGATCTGGGTGAATCCCATGATTTGTTGCAAGTGGGGTAGCAGCTGGAGTAGATCCTGACATCTCGAATTTCTCCAAGATATCATGAACGTACTTCGATTGATGAATGAAAATTCCCTCAGGAAGTTGTTCAACTTGTAAACCCAGAAAGAATTTCATCTTCCCCATTGATGACATTTCAAACTTTTGCTTCATCACTGATTCAAAATCTTTGCATAGATTTTCATTTGTCGACCCAAAGATTATATCATCCACATAAATCTGAACTATCAGAAGATGACCATCGACCTTTTTAGTGAAGAGAGTGGCATCCACTTTTCCACGAATGAACTTGTTAGCTAGTAGGTGTTGAGACAAAGTCTCGTACCAGGCTCTCGGGGCCTGATGTAAACCATACAGCGCTTTGTCCAATAAGTAGACCTTATTTTTGTGGATTGGATCGGTAAAGCCCGGCGGCTGACCGACATAAACCTCCTCTTTAACCTTCCCATAAAGAAACGCCGATTTAACATCCAACTGATAAACTTTGAAGTTCTTCCAAGACGCAAATGCTAAGAAAATTCTGATAGCCTCTAGTCGTGCTACAGGAGCATAGACTTCGGTAAAATCAATTCCCTCCTGTTGACTAAATCCCTGAACAACGAGTCGAGCTTTGTTCCTTACGACAACTCCTCTATCGTCCCTCTTACACTTGAACACCCACTTGGTGTTAATCTTTCTCTGACCATCCGGCAAATCAACTAACTTCCACACTCCCAATTTCTCGAATTGACTAAGTTCCTCCTGCATTGCATTGACCCAAGAGTCTTCAGTAAGCGCCTCTTTGTAAGTTCTTGGTTCAACCTGCGAGATAAAACAACTTAATGAGAATTCAGTTTGCAAAGGAGCAACTTTTGTATAAAAACATGTAAGCCCTTTATCAATCTGATTTCGAGTGCGAACGCCTTTCTGCAATTCTCCTATGATCAACTCCTCTGGATGATATGAAAAAGTTCGCGGCATCACTTCGCTTGGAACATCTACATTTCCCTCCAGATTAGTAACATTCTGCTCTGCATCTTGTTCACCAACTTGGTTTGTTTGACTTGAAATCTGAATTTGCTCCCCCTCAGAATTTGAATCTGAATCTGAATCACCATGATCAAATACTGGCATGTTTTCAGCTTCTAGATTATCATTCTGAACCGACTGATTATCCTGAGCAACTTCATTTTGTTGGACATCATCATGTTCACCAGCATTACTTGGACCTGCTTCATCATCATTTGAAGTTTCCCGTGGTCTCCTCGAATACTCAGCTGGGAACCTTAATTGCGACTCATATTCACACAAAATATCCAACTCATCAAAGAAATCTTCATCGTCCTCTGATTCTTCTCTCATGTCAAACGAATCCCAAAGTTTGTCATAATGATAACGCCATGAATCACCAGGATTCTGCGGCGGCATAGTATAACCTTGACATTCAACATTTGCAGCTTCAATAATCCGCTTCTCACTTGGAACAAAGACACGTCTCAACGGATTTGAATAACCAACAAATATTCCGTCAATGCTCTTCGGACCAAACTTTCCATGAGGCTCTATAACCGTACAAGGTGACCCGAACGGTTCTAGATACTTCAAATTCGGTTTGCGGTTATTGATTAGCTCAAAGCATGTTTTGTTGAACTTCTTGACAGTGAGAACCCTGTTGAGCGTATAACATGCGGCGGAAACAGCTTCAGCCCAAAAATTAATCGGTAACTTTGAATCTGCGTGCATAGTTCTAGCCGTCTCGATTAGTGTCCGGTTTTTGCGTTCTGCGACTCCATTCTGCTGCGGAGTGTACGGAGCACTAAACTCATGCAAAATACCTCTTTCATCACAAAATTCTTCCATCTTGCTGTTCTTGAATTCAGTACCATTATCACTTCGAATTCTTTTGATACGCCTTTGGTACAAATTCTCAATCTTCCTGAACAGCCCCATCAAACTGTCAAATGTTTCATCTTTCGTCTTCAAGAAAGAAACCCACGAAAATCTGGAATAATCATCAGTAACGACCAAACAATAGTAATCTCCTGTAATACTTTTGACATTCACAGGACCAAACAAATCCATGTGAAGTCTTTCCAGCGGTCTTGAAACTGAATTGACTTGCTTTGTAGGGTGTGACTTTTTCTTCTGCTTGCCTTTGATGCAGCTAATACACTCCCCTTCCAGATGAAAACCTTTGATATTAACACCCAATACCAAATCATTGTGCACCAAGTGATTCATCTTCCTTTGGTGAATATGCCCCATCTTTCGGTGCCACAATCTCGATTCTTTCTCAGTTGCTCTAGACACAAAACAATGTGCTTGACCAGTAGTTGTATTTGCTACAGACATATCTAACACATATAAATCATTCACTCTAGGTGCCCTCATGATAATCCAATCTTCAGGAATAACAAAATCAGGTTTCAAGATCAAACATTCCTTATCAGTGAAGTGAGTAGTATACTGATTGTCACAAATCTGCGAGATACTAAGCAGATTGTTCTCCAGCTCAGTGATGTAGTTAACTCTCTCAAACGTTACAATCCCATTGGATAACGTTCCTTCACCAACAATTCTACCACCTTCATGACCTGCAAATCCCACATAACCACCATTGATATTCTTCACATCATACAGTAATGCGGTTTTTCCTGTCATATGTCGAGATGCGCCACTATCCATGATCCATCTTGAAATGGCTCTTGGAAGATCCTGCACATAACAAACTTCAAATTAACCAACTTTTAAGAAAGATGCCGATTCATGCTTCGCGATCCAGGAAGCTCCGGCCATTCAAACTGCTTATTCGAACATGGTGTCCACCCAGGCCTCATCAGCCTTAGGTGTAACCTTGACTCTCGCAATTTGAATTTTGAAATTTTCAGCCTTCAAAGGTGGAAAATTTGCATCATAATCAACCGAAATTGATTCTTCAGCCTTTTTCACTTCAGAAGTTGAAATTTTCATATCAGTTTTTGATTTCCAAACTTGTTGAGATAATGCAACCCGTTTGTAAAATTTGTCATTTTTAGTTACCACTTTCTTTACGGGTTCATTTTTCAATTTAATGTTGTCATTTTTCACATTCTTTTTCTCAACAATGATTGGTGCTTTTCCCTTCACATCAACTTTACCCTTTTGAATCTTCACATTTTCAGTCTTAGGCTTCGCATTGGTACACTTTCGTGCAATGTGACCAACTTGATTACATCTGAAACATGTACGAGTATCAACAACTCGACTTGTGCCTTCAGACTGATAATGTGAAGCTCTTTTCTCAAAGAACTCTTTATTTGATTTTGAAAAAATTTCATTCTCTTCATCAGCAAGTGAACTTGAACTGTTCACAAACACCTTCTTTTCAGCAAACCTTTTGTTTTGAAAACTCTTCTTCTGATAACTCTTACCATCCCTATAACCACCCGACCAATTGTTTCGATTGTTATTATAAAAACGTGGTGGTACAACATGCTTTTTTTAGTAAGCTTTATCTTTCTCAAAATTCATTTGCCTTTTTGTTTGGCTCAAACTGTTCACTTCTGACAATTCAACTTCAACTAACTTGAAAACATTTGTCAACTTTTTCACATTAACATTCTCAATGGGAAATTCAGAATCCGAATACAACTTATCAGATCCAGCCATCTTGTACATCACAAGACCCGGTTCATCACTTAAGTTGTTTTTGGATTTTGATTTCTGAATGTATTTGTCCAAGAAACACCCATCATCTTCAGTTGAATCAGACATCAAAACACTTTCAGCTGTACTCTTAACAATCTCTATCTGAACACTATCATCAGATGACGTAAAAGTAACATCAATATTTTCCGGAAGTTTAACTTCTTTTTCTTCCTCAATTTCAACCAACCCAGATTGCTTTTTCGTATAGTTATCAAGAACAGGTGGTGGAACTTAATGAAACCCCACCCCAGTTCCATCACAATACACATCTTCGCCCGCTTTGTCTTTCCCGATGGGTTTGGGAATGATATGTTGCAAAACAAAGCTTGCAGAGCTGTAACTGTTAAGCTTCAACTGGATTCGCTCATTTTCGATTACAACCTCTTGAACTTTAAGTTTCAATTTAGCGATTTCATCCAGTTGTTGATTGATTGATTCTTCTTTGACTCTAAGCACTGCTCTTAGATGTTCATTTTCTTTAAAAGTTTTACCATTTCGATCATCACAATCTTTCAATGTGCTTTTTAGTTTTTCAAATTTTTCAGAAATCTGACGGTTTTCAAGAATCAACTTTTCATTTTCTTGTTTAATTTTGTCATGATCAATTTTATCATTTTCAATTTGTTTAGTTAATTCTCTTATCCGTTCAGTTGAAGCTTTAACTGTTTTGTCACGATCAAGAATCTGGTTCTCAACGTTTCTGACCTTGGCTGTCAGATCATCAACTTTCTTTCCGTTGAGATACGTGACTGTGCTACAAAATTTGCACTCTTTGTTGCAATTTTTGCAATCAACATTTCCATCGATTTTCTTACCTGACACATTCGTTGACACATCTGAACTGACCTGGCTTTTTGACTCAGACACGGAGTTAGAGTCTACCTCAAGTGCCTTAGCAGCTAGCACTTTGTCAGCCATTCTTCCAAGATTTTCAGCAGTCAACTCCTGCGTTGTGTCAATAACTCTAGTATCAATCTTCTTCGCTTTCTCGATCTCTTCTTTCTCCTTTCTCTCTTTCTCTTTCTCTTCTTCAATCATTTTCGAAGTTGGAGTTCCCCACCATTTGTGT
Organism: Helianthus tuberosus; assembly: GCA_030545235.1. NCBI lineage: Eukaryota > Viridiplantae > Streptophyta > Magnoliopsida > Asterales > Asteraceae > Helianthus > Helianthus tuberosus. Next base: position 133,420,472 of record CM060430.1, on the reverse strand, counting down.
TGCCAGTACTCATCATCTTCTTTGTATTGCTGAATTATGACTTCAATATCAAGTGTACTATCATCAATTGCAATATTTCCATACTCATCAAGATAGCACTCTCTATCTGGATCCCATCTATTGGCTCTCCTTGCTTCCAGATAGATACGAGATATTCTAATGATTTTTTTTTCAGCTATCATTTTCCTGTATCTATACTTTTGCTCTTCAGTTCGATCGTCTTTCCACGGAATAGGATCATCATTTTTCGCCATGAATGCGTAACCAACCGCATCTTCTTCTGGTAGAACCTCTTGACTCCAATCATATCCCTCATCATCATAAATCACTGCAAGAGCTCTAGATTTCTCTTTGTTGTCTTCAACCTGCTTCAATCTAGGCGGCTCGGATTTATTCTGGTGATAAATCGCCTTCTTGTAGTAATCATCTCTGAAAGGATTCTCCGACTCATCAGCATAAGCGTTTCGACATTCTCTTTTGAAGTGACCCTTCTGCTTACACTTGAAGCATGTCACTTTGGATTTATCGAACCCCAGCTTAGTAGAAGCACCACCAATTGTTTTTCTGCCTGTAATTTCCATGAATCTTTGTGCACGACGAACAACACTTGCCATAGCCCAACGAATATCGATCAGTTCCATTTCCTCCGGATCAATCTGATCGTAATCTTCTTTCGTCAGATTTGTGTTGCCAATCTTCCCAGCTACCAACCCTTCATACGATTCCAACACCGATGCTAAGAAAATCATCTGCTGCTTGGCCGACTCTTCATCAAAATTCTGAGCATTCTTCAAGTCTATTGCGATGTTGCATTGAAAACGATTCTTTGCATCAGAATGACTTCCAGAAGATGAAGATCCACTGTGATAACCACTATGACTTCCACTGCTTTGACCACTTTGATTTTCTTTGCCGGCTGTCGACACATTTTCCACAGAAAACGCAGTTTTTGGTGAAGTTGCTTTTGGCATCATGCTTTTTGGATAGTATAGATCCAGATTCTGTTGATAAGATGAATGATTAACTTTGTACGTCTTCTTTAACTCCAACTCATGACTTTCGAGTTTTTCAATCAGCAAATCTAATGTCAGCTTTTCTGGTTCTTTGATGGTATTCTTCAGCATCAGCGCATAATATCTCCAATCCATCTCGTCAGGCAACGAATCGAACAATTTGTCGATAAGATCTTCTTCAGGAATGTCGATATCATGTCTTACTAATTCCAGCTTCAGATGACCGAACCTTTCTATCATTTTACACACTGACTCGTTCTTTAAACATCCAAACAGATCAAATTCTTTTCTAAGAAGTTTCTTTTTGTTTTTCTTAATTTCTTGACTACCGATACATTTCTTTTCAAGCTTTTCCCAAAGATCTTTTGCATTTGAATAGTCGATCAAGGCAATAATGTCTTCCCGGACTGACTGAAATAACAATGCCACACACTTTTGTTCAGCTACAAATGATTCAATCTCCTCGGCTGCTCTTAAAGTTTCACCATATTTCTTTCCATGTTCATAACCGTTTTTCAAACTCTTCCAGCTAGGAAATGCGAATGCCATCAACCAGTCTTCAAACTTTCTTGACCATCGACTATACTCCTCAATAGCCATAAGTTTTGGAGGTTTATTAAACGTTCCGAAAGCACTTTCCGACTCCCAAGCTTCCTTTTTCTTCTCTTTTGGCGTGTTATCATTCACATTGCTTGACGAAGTATTATCGTTTCCGGAATCTCCAGCGAACGCGTACATGTCGCTAAACGGATTTAAGAAAATATCATCCATCGTGAATGTACCTGTAAAATCAGACAACACTTAGAAAAATTTTGGTTTTGGAAAATATCAAATTCAAAATAAACCTGTTCAAACGGAATGGTTCAAACAATGGTTCAAACGAACTAGTTGATTTCAAACGGAATGGACTGTTCCGTTTGAAATAACAATAGTTTCAAACGACGGTCACACTTCAAACGATATGGTTGTTTTCAAACGGAATGGGCTGTTCCGTTTGAAATATCAATGGTTTCAAACGATGGATATTCAAACGACCAACTATTCAAACGACAAATATTCAAACGACCACTTCAAACGACAAACATTTCAAACGATAGTTCAAACGACACTTCCTTACTCACGAGAAGGATCTTGTTCATGCCTCGGATGCAAAGAATGAACTAAAGAGGAAAAGGAAGAAAGATAACTCCCAGACTTCTAAGAAAAATGGTAAGCTTGAGTTCAATAAGAACAAACAAAGGTTTGACAAGAAACCTGTATTCAAGACCTGCAAGAAGCGTCATCTCGGGAAATGCAGATTTGAATCTCAGCCTTTACCTTGTGGAATCTGCAAGTCTAACGAACATAAAACCTTGGATTGCAAGAAATTAAAAGATGCAACCTGTTATGGTTGCAACGAGAAGGAGCATATCAAGACTAACTGCCCTAAGAATCAGAAGAAGCCTGAAGAGTCTAAGAAGACCAATGCTCGGGTCTTTCAAATGAATGCTCAGGAAGCCATTCAGAATGACAATGTGACACCAGGTACATTCCTTATCATTTATCAGTAATATAAATGCTAAGAGTTCTGTTTTGATTCGGATACCAATGAATCCTCCATAAATTGTAAGTATAGTAAAATTTTAAGATCTTCCACAAGAACCCTAGATATTAAGCGTAAGGTAAAACTTACAGCGAAAATCATAGGAACCATTTCTTCTGTTCCTGTCAGAAATCTTCAGTCGTAAAATTCTAGAGTACCCTCTCTCCAGATGAAGTACGTTAGTATATGTAGTTTGATATCTCTTTAATTTCTATTAATTACGAATACCAGAATGTATGACAAAAGCGGCATATGAGGATTGGTGTATCTTAATATGTTCCATAGATTGCTTCCATGCCTGATCAGTATGGAGGTTTAATGCATGGAACCACAAAGATATTCCAATGGTCATATGGTACTAAAGTCAGCTAATGGTATTCAAAGAAGATATCCAGAATGGAATTGTCCAAGTAAGTGTCTCTGATTAAGGTATCCATGGATTTGTAAAGCAAATGTGTCACTTATCTGACACAGGCAATGATAAATGAACCGGAGCCTGAGATTGGGAAAATCTATGTAATTTCCTTGTGTCTTGATTATCTTCTCCAAAGACTACCCTGTTTACCTCCTGAAAGACAAGTAGAGTTAAGATTTATATCCCGCATAGGGCTACATTATTGAGGAATCTCTAGGACGACTAGTACCATCATTGGAAGAATCAAAACCCTAATTAAATGTATTTTAATATAAAGGTTCTTAAAGCCTAATTCAAAATTTTGTGAATTTCGGTATTATAAATTAAGAAAGACGGTTCATTATGCTTATGCATTGATTACCGCAACCCTATTTAGGCAACAATTAAGAATCGCCATCAGCTGCCCATGATCGTCGATTTGTTCGACTAGCTCTAAGGATTAGCTATTCCTTAAGATTGGTTTTAAGCAGTGGTTGGAATAACCATCTCACCTTAAATAAGCTATTCTATAACTAATAGTCGATATATAAGTACCAAGGCTGCTCCTTTGGAGCCTTGTATAGATGGGATGTTAGACATCTATTATTAGACAGAAGTTTGGTAAGTCCAATTATCAGGATCTGAAAGTTGCCTTGGAAACAACGAATAAGATCATGCAAATCCGTAATCGTCTAAAATTTGCCAGTAATCGGCGGAAAATCAAGGATTAATGAAAGTCGCAACCCTCTTAAGTCCTTAATAAGGAATATGGTTCGATTGAAGGTATCACCCTAAGAAGGGTGTGCTGAAAATTTTTAATTTATCGGGCTAGTTAAGTTCTGATATATAGAATCATTCATGGAAATCGAATATATCAAGATTGGTAGCCTATAAGCTAAAACATACCTAAGGAGCTTGATGGAAATCAATGTGTCCCACATAAGTGATTTAAGGATATGTTTTGCCGATAATTCGAGAAGCATTATCACATAATGATATGCAGATTAATGAAAATTTATGGTTTGATGAGAAACCAGTATCAAATAAGGATCGGCAGGATTAGAAGCTAAGAAAGAAAACATGAACCTATTATAAAGGTCATTTGGGATGCCCTTAGAGGCCCAAATAGGTTCTGGAAGTTAAATCCATTATCCGACAGAAAGTACATCCATTATTTTAGAAAATCTCGAGGTCGAGATTTCTTTTAAGGGGGTGAGGATGTAACACCTCGTAAAATCACGTCCAATGATGTATTGACACGTGTAATAAACCCTAATAAAGTCAAACATTGAATTTAAGGGACTTATTTTTTCGAAAAGTCAAAAACTTTGATTATGAAAGTACTGGAAGTGCTATCATGCTTAAAATAAGTATCTGAATAACCTTTTATGGTATTTATATTCACAAATGAGCCACTCGTTGATCAAGAGTAGCCGTTTGCTTAATTAATTGAAAGTTTGTGCGATGAAGGGTTAAAAGCGTCAACATGTTAATTCTTACCTCTGAGTGACCTTTTAACAAACCGGGAGCTTCATGATATTTGATTATACTCTCGCGAATGCCAATTATTGTCCGTCTGAGGCTTTTATGCCTTTAAGTGACGTTACGCGCAACTTTGCAAGTTTAAGGGGTTAAAAGTGTCAATATGTTTAATTATACCTCTGAATGACCTTTTTACGAACCCGAAGCATCGTGATGTTTAATAATACTTTCAATAATGACTAATATGGATTATATAAGGCTTCGATGCTACTAAACGACGATATACTCAAGTTTGCGCATTAGAGGGACTATTTGCGTCAAACTGCAAAAGTCTATCGATTCGTATGACATCGAACCTTCCGGAATATGATCATAAGTTAAAAATGCCCTAAATATCCTATACATAGCTTAGAAATAGGCTTAGAGGTGTTTGGTGCGCAAAAATAAACTTATTTGATCAACAGGGACTAAAAGCGTCAAAAAGTGCATAAGTTTGCATTTTCGCGCATATCTTACGTTCTGAATATATCCGGACATCCAAAAATTTATGTAATCACTAAAATATTTTATTTTAGTGATTGGCATGATAAAATTCCATTCGTCGTGTAATTTGGATCGTTTTCCGCGTCCGTTCATGTTTCGTCGAAATTAGCCAAACAACGCAACAGTATGACCAAACGAACCGACATCTGAGATGTTTTTGAGCATATTTCATGTTCCCTATAGTTTAACTTCATTTTAGAGCTTTGAAATGGGGTTAACGGGGTTTAAACGCATCGAAAATGGCTCAAAAGTGTTGCAGGGACCAAACCTGTCATTTATTGAAACTTTCTGGGAGCTGGTACATGGTGGCGCTGCGCCACCACCATAGGGTTTTGCCGTGGCGTGACGCGACGGCCTCACCTGGGCAGAAACTTCATTTTTGCACCCAGGTTGAATTTCAGGGGCCTAAGTGTAACTTTTATCAATACCGTGTGATGGTTTTGGACACCCCTAGTATTCCAAAACCATGTGCCTTATGTGTAAAGTCCAGATCGAAGCTCAATTATCGAGGAACTATCCTACCGTTCTTGAAATCTTATAAATACCCACAAGTTTTGCTCTCATTTCTCACACTTGATCTAAATTGCTCTAAGTTGAAGCTTTATGCTTCATACCTGAGTATTCTAGATCAATATCATCCTTGCTTGGACCCCTTGTAAGTGCCCTCATATGGCTAGTTATTTTTATTTGGCTTAAAAGCCGAAAAGTCAAGCGTTTGCGATAAACGCTTTGACTTTTAAACGGTCGAGCCATTGTTCGCAACGAACATGGCTACGTGATTGTAATTAGGTAGGTATTAAACTCTCAAAAAGGGCACCTCCAAATTACCACGTTTTCTTAGTTAATTGTCGGGTCAAAGTAATTAAAATAAAAGTAAAACGAGTCGGTTTTTAAATAAAATTCATCACTAATGATGTAAAGGCAATAAAATAAGTTTTGTCACTTTAATAACTTGGTAAATATTAATTGAACATGTCTAGGCATGTTCAACCTGACAATTCTAAGTTTAGGCTCGGTTCGCAACCGAAAGTCGCAAGAGTTGAGTTTTTCATTGACTTTTAGTTCTGACCCGATTTAGCTTAGTTTAGATATGCCTTAGGATTCCTTTAGGACCATATTATATGTTAGTATAACCCTCCAAGGTTATACAACATGGTTCCATAGAAATCCTTGTTCATTGCATGTTTCCGTTAAATGCTTAAAAGTTGACCATTATGCCCTTTTAATATTAAAATGAGATTTTTGAAAATATGAGAGGACAAAAAAATTTATTACTGATTTATAAGCATGTCATATAAATTTGACATCAGTTTGAGGTCTAAATTAAGAGTTATGCTCGATATCGTAAATTGAAAGCTTTTTATTAATTAAACGGCATTTTCAGCATAAAACCTATTTAAACCCAAATTTTGACACCAAATCTTTTGCCCACTGATGTAATATAATATTTAGGGATTTTTGAAGATTTTTGTTGAATTTTAAACTGATCATAACATAGGGTTCTTGCATTGATTCGGTAATTGACGGTTATGCCCCTTTTGCTAATAAAATGAGTTTTACACATCCTTTACATATCAACCTTTTTCTACTGATTTTATATATTAAATAAATTATTTTAAACAGTAAAGGCTGTTCAAAATCTCAGATTTACTTATTTAACCCGAATACCGTCAAATACCGACGTTTATGCGATTTAGGCGCATAGTATGGTTTAAAACCATATTAGGCACCTAAAGCTTGTTACCTACTGATGTTATGAATCAATTTTTATACTTTAACAATAAGTAAAAGTTGTGAACTCAGATTTCCAAATTTGACCCTTAAAGCTTATGTGAAATGACCAACATGCCCCTACGGTGCATAGTTTGGCCATGAATGATAAATTTCACATATATATAATTTCTTACTGATATAACTTTTTAAAATAAATATTTCTACTGATTATTTTAGACCAGAACCTCAAGTTGCTATTTAATCTCTTTTATAAACTTTAAAATGACCAAAATACCCCTACGGGGCTTAAATTGACATTAAATTCGTTTTGGGCATAATGGAAGGTATCCTACTGATATCACAACATATTTAAGGCATATCAACTTGTGAAACATGTTCATGACTCATTGGTTACCCGTTATGCATCTTTTGCGATCGGTACGGTTTATGTAACTAGTTGGCATAAATTAACCGAAACAGGTCAAACCTTATCATTTTCACTTCAAAATCCAGAATGTGTTTAGTTTACCCATATTAAACAAGTCTCCATACTTGTCGGGTCTAAATCACACTCTAATCCGGTCGTCGCTTAATCTTGCATTTTGAACCGTAAACTTTTCCTTAAAACTAACCGGTCTAAGTTACAACTTAAATAAGACCCGTTAGGAATCTAAGAGGTTAATAAAACCTTCGTTCCAGATTGAGAGCCCCAGTAGAGGTACTTGTGCTTGATGATTAAAATATATGGCTGAGTATAAATTGCATTTTAAGCTCAGGTAAATACTTTTAACTTATTTTCTGTTATACGGGCTTGGGATACGGTATTATAAAAATACCGCTTGGTCGGGTGTAGAAACCTTTTAATCGGAGATGATTAAATTGCATAATCTCGTTTTAATCAGTATTGCTTGATAACAAATAACATTGGGGGTTAATGACCGTGTCCTGGATATCCTTGGCTCATTTAAAAAGTGTAAATGTCCACAACTTAAGCACAAGGTGTAGGCATAACACCTCCTGTTGCGTATGTAAAAGATATACTCACTCGTGAGGTAATTTCTTTTGAGTTATATTTGTCGTGTGTCGATTAATCTTGATTGGTTTGTTTAATCACCAGCCCTAAATGTTGGACAAACATGTAAATGTGATACAAGATTGTTATTAATATAATTGTCCCAAGTTATAAAAGAATATTTGTGCCTGGTGCATTTAAATCAATTTTCATAAAGATTTTCAAAAGAGTCAGTTAATTGTATTTACCAGTGTAAACTGACGTATTTTCCAAAAAGGTTAAGTGACAGGTACTGTACGTAAATTGGCTTGGAGCTCAGGGCGTTAATAAGGAATCTTGCAAGTTCTACACGTCTAAAGTCTGTTGAACAGTGTTTATATTTATGTTTTAAGATCCGCCTGTGGATCCATCTTACAATCCGTATATAATATTTGATGTTACTTTCTAATCGGTTTGTAATATATTTACTTTAGACTTCCGCTGTGCATTAAACTGTGATTATTTGACTATGATGATATCAACTACGTCACGATACTCCCCACCGGGCCCACCGGTAATACGTGGAAATATCGGGGTGTGACAGTTTGTTCAACTCCCGGTAATCGATGCACATGCGCATGCACCCATCCTTCTTTTTCACAAACAGTACCGGTGCACCCCATGGAGACACACTTGGCCGAATAAACCCTTTGTCGAGCAGGTCTTGGTTTTGAGACATTAATTCTTGTAGCTCTGATGGCGCGAGCCGATACGACGCCTTGGCCACAGGTTTCACGCCCGGAATCAATTCGATTCCGAACTCTACCTCCCGTTCTGGCGGTATTCCCGATAAATCTTCCGGAAATACATCGGCATATTCACGTACCACCGGTACGTCTTCGATATTTGGCGTTTCTTTATCTGGTGCATTTGCGTATATCATGAATGCTCTACACCCACGCCTAATGAGTTTATGAGCTTTCAGCATTGAGCACATAACGGGACTACCCCCTTTTCGCCGTAGATGGTAACGTGTTTTCCACTTGGAGATGTTAACTTAATCTCCTTGCGGAAACACACGACCTTCACGTGATGTCGGGATAGCCAATCCATTCCGACCACCACTTGGAATTCTCCCATCGACATTGGAATCAAGTCTATTAAGTATTCTTCACCGTCGATACTCATCTTACAATTTTGGCACATGTCACATACGATGAAACTTTTATTATCACCTATTTCTACTTCTAAAGGCATAGGTAATTTCGTTACTTCGAATGAAGGATGTCGAATAAGTCCATGTGAAATAAAGGATTTATTCGCACCCGTATCAAATAACACATGTGCGGGAATTGAATTTATGGCGAATATACCTGAGACCACATCGGGTTCCACCTTCACCTCGGCTGCCGTTAACTGAAAGGATCTGTCTTTTGCTTTTGGAGTCTCCGTATGTGAATCCTTGCCATCCTTTTTCCCGACTAGCTCCGGGCATTCCGATTTCTTGTGACCCGGTTGATAGCATTTGTAACACACCGATACCTTTCCGGGGCATAATGCAGCCGTGTGCCCTGTCTTCCCACATATGGGACATGGTTTATCTTTAAACCGGCACTCACCCTTGTGCCCTTTCCCGCATACCTTGCAGCTTAGCGACCCACTTTTTCCTTCTTGCTTCTTCGACGACTCAGTCGTACGTGCCTTTTTTTTAGGGCTTGGATTAACCACTTGCGCCCTTCTTTCACCCCTTTCAATCTGTTTCTTTAGCTATATCTCCCTTTCTCGAGCAGTATTAATGATTTCGGTGAGGGTCTCGTATTTTGAGGGAGTCATGAATTCCGAGCATGTGTGATAGATTTTGGTGGAAACTGGGATGATCACTTACCTCTGATCAAATTCTCCTATAACAATAGTTATCATTCAAGTATTGAAACTGCCCCATTTGAAGCACTGTATGGAAGAAAATGCAGAACTCCAGTTTGTTGGGCAGAAATAGGAGAAAGTCAATTGTCAGGTCCTGAAATAGTTCAAGAGACGACTGACAAGATTACACAAATCAAGGAAAGGCTGAAGGCGGCTCGAGATCGCCAGAAAAGTTATGCAGATAATAGATGCAGACCGTTAGAATTCCAAGTTGGAGACAGAGTATTGTTAAAAGTTTCTCCTTGGAAAGGAGTTGTTAGATTCGGTAAGAAAGGAAAGCTAAGTCCAAGATACGTAGGACCATTTCCAGTAATCCAACGTATAGGACCAGTTGCTTATCGTTTACAACTACCAGAAGAGTTAGCTGGAGTACATGATGTATTTCATGTATCCAATCTCAAGAAATGTTTAGCAGACGAATCTCTGGTAGTACCTCTTCAAGACATAGAGGTAAACGAAAAATTAAAATTTGTTGAGAAACCTCTTCAAATAGAAGACCGAAAAGTAAAGTTTCTCAAGCATAAACGACTAGTGCTAGTTAAAGTCAAGTGGGATTCAAAACGAGGACCCGAATACACTTGGGAGCTGGAATCAGAAATGAAGCGAAAGTATCCTCAATTATTCCAGTAAATCTCGAGGACGAGATTTTAAATAAGGTGAGGAGAATGTAAGGACTCTCAAAATTATCCTAAAAATACCCGTAAGTGTAAACCCGGACCCTTGAAACCTTACTCTACATTAAAAATCAAGAAAAACAAAATCTGGGTTCTCAGGCGGGCCGCGTAAGAGACAATGTAAGTCTTACGCGGGCCGCGTCAATGCAAGGGTTGACCGGATAAGCGTAACCGTGCCACGTGTTGACCATCTGGTGCACCTACGTATGACTGGTCAAAGCTAGTTGTAGACTGGGCGGCAACGCGGGCCGCGTAAGGTTAAGCTTAAGGTTTACGCGGGCCGCGTCAGACCTCAATTTTAGCTATAAATAGCCCTTCACTTGCACAATCCACTGGTGTCGATAAAAACTTACAAAAACGAAATTCTACTACTTTAAGGTCGAATTTAGTTCAATTATAGTGTAGTGCTGCTCAAATACCGGGTATTAACTCGATCGCTATTACGATTCATTTTCCGATCGATCAATGTACTCAATGGATGTTTAAGTGCTGCCCACATTAGGGTGATGCTTTGTCATTAGTCGTTAATTCGATGGATGTTTAAGCATAGCACTTTGTCATTCGTTGTGAGGGTTGATCTCGTGAGTTATCGTAAATGCTGTATTGATTACTAACCCAGTTTTGTGTGCATTGTTATATAAATTAGGTTAACAAGGCTAATCCATAAGACTAGATTCTGTCCGTGTTAAATCTGCAATGTGAGTCATTCTCTCTTTTTATCAAATTTGTTTATAAAAGCATGTTATTTTCAAAGTTATAATTACGGGGATTAAGTCTTTGTAATCACCAAGTTACAGCCGGTATGTGGGGTTTTGTATACATTACTTGATAATCGTCACCATTGGGGCAGCCAATGGGGGATATGACCATAGTCACAGATCCGGTCGAGTGACAAATACCGTGGGTTGTTGGTTGAGATCAGAAACATTGTAATCGCTCTTAATACTATAAATTATAACAAACGAGTCGTTTTAGAAAATAGAATGATTCACTCAGTATTTCCCGCTGACAAAACCTTTTTCAAACATGTTTCAGGTGATCTGTTGTAATCCAGGAAAAGTGCCGGGGAGCATTTCAAGCTTAAGAAAGTGGCTCATTATAAAATAAAGAAATATGTTTTGTAAAATAAAGATTTCTCCGTGAAATCATAGTATTGTAAATTACCGGGGTTTTATCCCGAGTGTGAAATAGAATAATCGGGAAAATTTTTAGCTTTACAACGATCCTGATAATAAACTTCCGCTGTTAAACTCAATTAAATAAATATCACGGGATTTCTGTCCCGCGGCTCCTGAAACGAGTCAAACCGGGTCGGGGGCCGTGACATAGTGTGTTATCACACTCTTCCCGTGCACATCAATTCATGTTTCTTTTATATTAATAAACCTACGAAAATGATTAACTCTTACCGGATGTTGATCAAGCTTGAACCGAACACGCCTTGTTAATAACCTTGAGCTCTGATTACCAACTTGTAACACTCGTCGTATAATTTCATTATTTTATTATAGAAATACACACCTTTTTAATCAAAATACATATTTAGCAAAAACTGAATTAATAAGTAGAGATGTACATTGTTTAAAACATTCACATCTAATAAAGTTTGCAAAACAACATAGGCTAGCTAGATTAGATTAACACGGAAGCATTCAAAACATGTGTTCGGTTCTTGAATTCCCTTGCTTGATCGACATCCATGACCCACGAGCAATACCTAGGGTCAAAACCACAACGAATATTAGTTTTGACATTTTAATATAGGATAAGTACAAGTTATATGGCTTAAACAATGAAAATAAACAAAAATCTGTGTTTAGGGGGCTGTCGCGCCCCGCGACGTATTACAGGCAAGCCTTCGCGGCCCGCGACGGCTGTCGCGTCACGCGACCGTTTGACTGGTTTGCCGTCGCGTAGCGCGACAGCGTTATTTTGGCAGAAGGTTCGTTGCTAGGTGCTGCATATTTGCCCAGCTCTCAAAATTCCCATTATCAACTTCAAACCTTCATCACTTACAATATATACGTCCGTTTTAGCCAATTCTTTTTCCTATACGTCCGTATTAACATTACGGATCTGACCATGTGAATTTCACTTAATGGAAAGCAGTTTACAAACAAATGGTTTACAAACTCTATAATACGATTATTCGACCCGTTAACTACGTGCATATTGTACAATTTACACTTCTTGGGCATTCTAGCTTCGTTCACCCATATCCCGGGCTTGTAACTTTTGAAGTATTCGAACCGTTTCCCAGCTTTATGCTCGCAATCTACTTTCATTCTAATTTTCTATAATTACAAGCACACCACTTTATGCGAGTCTTATATTTAACTCATACCAATTGACCCGATATCACGGATTCATACTTGACTTAATGTACCCATCCATCACTAATTTGCTACCTAGCATTAGCAAAATATGATATTCTAAATTTACCATGCACAAAATCATTTTATGAACATGGTTTTGACCCGTTTGGTTAACAAGTGAAATCCCCACCTTAATGTCAAACCAAAATATTTATGACTAATATTTTGACCCGTTTGAGTGTCGAGTGAACTACGCCACTTCATTGACACGTCAATCGCATATTTTATCATTCGACTCCATTAACACACTAAAATTTAAACGCATATTCATATTATGACGGAACCAAAGTCACGTACCTTTAGAGCACACCCTTCAAACGCGTATCCCCTACGGCTTGTCCACTTGACGATCCGGATTCTTTGCCTAAAGAGTTCAATTCACAAACCATTTAGAACTCTTTTTATAATCACTAACGCACAATTCATTATAATATTCAAATCTGCGTTTTCGTCTAATTTTTAACATTTTAAATCCCCACTTAGGCGTTTTAACAAACACCTAGCGGGTCAGATTTTACATAATCAATACCAAGTTCATGACTTGTTATTTCTGTCACACCCCGAAATTATCAGAGCTGGCTTGACTGGACAGGTATGGTATCTTCATTGCACAGCGGAAGCAAATAAGCTAAGTCCTTTAGAAAATGAACGCCACTAAGTACTCGTATCTCCAATGGTTATCCTATTCCAACCGTGCCATAATTTGAGTAAAGTAACCTGAGAAAGAAACATGCGAAAAATCAACATAAAGTTGAGCGAGTTCATAGTTTATTTGTAAAAGATTTGAAATAAATCATTTGAATAACCGGTTTGTGAAATATTATTGAGAAAACGAATTTAGAAATCATTTTCTTGTCAAGTTATATGGAAACTTTGTATTTGTAACGCATTATGTTCGTAACACCATGTATTTGTAAACTCTTGTATTTGTAAAGTTTGTATAACCGTCAATGCCCACCCTGACTTTGACTTCATTCCTGCATAATCCTATGCTTTGAATATGTATAAAACATGGTATGTAATTTGTAAAACCTCGGTATGAAAGCAAAACAAGGAAACAGATCGATTAATGGTTTGCAAGGCCATTAACATGCGTGCAACGGCGTAGGAAGGCTCAAACCTAGCAAATTTTGTACCGGGCCTCCGGCTGTAAGACATAGTCACCTCATGGTCCAACCCGCGGGCTCATGGGTGGGGCTCGCTAGACCCAAATAGATCTATCACTCCTGTCCCTCGGTCCTACAACGAGGATTAATGGTCTTAAGAGTGCGCCTACCCATTCACATGATTTACTGTACTTTCCAAAGCTAACCATACCAATTGTAATTGTCTATAAACATTTAGTAACATAAACTCACTGGGTGTCTCGTTCCTCAAACGCAGACCAACCCAGTCCCAATATTATAACTAGACGATCCCATCCCTAGTCATGAAAATCATTCACATTTCGATAATACACATTTGTTTTGTAAAAACCGGTATATTTAGTATGATCCATTCGTAAAGCATTTGAGTTCCTCGAAATCCATTCGTAACATGATTTAGAAATATGAGTTTTCGTTTGTTAAAAAACTTTGTATGTTCTTGCAAAACGTGCTTTGTCTAAAATATGCAGTTTTGTTCATCAAAAACTTTTTGTGTTTCTGCAAAACGTGCATGTCTTTCCACCCCGAAAACATTTATAAAAATGTAAAACCGTCAAATGGTGGGGTTATGAACTCACCTAGATTTCCATGTGCAAAGCTAGCTAAATACGACTTCGTGACGTCGTTTCCAAGACGAGACTCGCTAGCGTGCATTCTACAATATTCCTAACACGGAATATCTTATAAGTTTCTAATTAAACGCAGTAACTAAACTACGTGTCATCGAGCTATACCGAACCGTCAACCGAACGATTCAACGGTAAGTTGTTAACTTGAAAGAAACGAATAGGTTAAGCTTGTTAAGTTTCGTCTAATGCCGGTGAGATTACTAAGTCTTGGAAAGACTTAGTTCTCGAGAGATTTAAAATATGAGTATTTATATATATATAAATATATAAAATACCGGTAGAATAATGTTAGTCGTTCCGAGAAGTCGTGCGTATATATAAAGAATATTTATATGAAAATATCACATAACAATCCCTTATTATGTATCGCGTCTCCCTTGAAAAGTATCAAAAGATGTGTATATGTCGTTTAGGCGTTTTGAAATAAATATAGAAAGTTATATTTACTTAATATGGTGTCCGTGGTGTGGTCGTTTATAATAACTATAATAGTTATATTTATTTTTATAAAAGAAACGTTGAGTCGTTATGTCTGAAAAATAAATATATAACTATATTTATTTTTATAAAGGAATTCGTATCCTACGATATTTGAAATAAATATATAATCTATATTTATTTTACAAACGGAATCTTGTTGCTTGATATTGGAAACATATGTATAAACTATATTCGTTTATAAAACGGATTTGTGTTGTTTGGTATTTGAAATAAATACATAAGCTATATTTATTTTTATAAAAGAAGTCGTATTATCGGCGTTTGAAACAATACGAATAGTTATATTAATCTTGTAAAAGAATTGTCGAATTTTGAAGTTTAAAATAACTATATTTATCGTTGTAAATAATTTTCTGAATCGTCGTTTATTGTAAGTTGTAAAGTGTTGTGGTAAGAAGTTATATCTTTGTAATCGTCTTTGTAAAGGATTATTCGAATCCGATAGCTTTCTTTTATAATAAATCGCGTTTTGTTTTTTTTACGGGATTTTCTCGAAAAACGGGCAGAGTTTCCTCTGTTTTTTGACGCCCCTGACAACACAAGTTGACGGTATTTTATCAAAATTCAATCAAGATTCAAACAATATATCAGATTCGCCAAATATTTCATAATACGTAAACTATATTCATGTCGGTTCAAGCTCGTTATCACGTAATATTAAAATTATAGAAATCACATAACTATTTATCGCGCCAAGACTTTACCAAATTCTCGTGTGAAAAACTGAGTTGACCGAGTCAACTGAATTGACCGGCTCCGTTGACTAAGTTGACTCGTCGGGATGACCAGGTTTGACCGAGTTGACTCGCTGAGTTGACCGAGTCAACCGGGTTAACGGAGTTAACTGAGTTAACCGGGTTTGACCCGAGTTGATCGAACCGAATTGTCGACAGAGTTGACTGCCTTTGACCTTCGTTGACGAAACCCAAACCGAGACTGACCTGAGCCGACCCGAACAAAACTCGAACTAAACACCCGGGTTCGTACCAAAATCTAAGATGAAATAAATGGAATCCCGAACCAAAACTCAGCCGAAACAACCACATAAAACTCGAACCTGATGCACCGAATCTGAACCGGAGATCACCTCTGATGAACTGAGCCTGACCATCATCATCATCATTAATATCAATTTTCAGAGACAAGAGATGAAAGAGATGGGTTTTTACCAGAAAACTTGTCGGATAAAGGCAAGAACCGCTGGACCAAAACGCCGACCGCCGGACCGAGACATAAACCACCGGTCCGAGTCTCCGATCGCCGGTTCTCTCTCTCTCTCCCATTCTCTCTCTGGTCGCCGCCGCTAGGGTTCATCGGAAGGGGGGGCTGTCGTCAGAACTGAAACTGAGGGAGGAAGTAGGGGTGTCGGCTGGTGTGGTCGAGACTTGTGTGGTTCCCGGTTACAGGAAGATCGGAGGAAGGGGTGTTTGTCGGAGAGAGCCACCGACGGAAAAACCACCTCCACCATCGCCAAGGCGGCGGCGCCGCCGTGTACCACCGCCGACCTCCGCCACACTCCGGTGGCCGGACTTGAGTGAAAGAGAGAGGGTGTTGAGAGAATTTTTGTGGGTGTGAGTGATTATTATCTGCACAAAATGAAAGAAACAAGGGAAATGGTCCCTTTTATATGCAGGATTTTTTATTAGTGGGCTTTGGGCTTGGGCCCAAGGCCCACAAGCCCAATCCCCGTGTTTAAGTGGCCCGTAACCTCTTACGCGACCCGTTTTCAAAATCTGAACTCCCCGTAACGTCGTACAATAAAAGTTTAGATCTAAAAATATGAAAAATGGTGTCCATAGTCGTTATTGGCGCGTCCGTTCGTTGCTCACGTAAAATCACGTGATTCTCGTCGTTGTTCGTTTGTAACCCATTTTTCTATCCGGTTTCGACTATGAATATTAAAGTTTTATTACAGAACAAAATATATCGAAAAATTTAAGTTTTGAAGGTTACACGCATGTCCGATGCGTCTGTTTCGTTACCGGTGCGTTTCCTGCAGTCGCGCTTCTCGTTCCTGTTTGCGTTTTGCGATGTACGGAAGCGCAATAAATTCACAAAAATTAATTCATAAATATAAAATATTCGTAGAAAATCCGTATTTGTCGGTGTGGTCAGTATTTTGTACGGCATCAGTTCGTTGTCGTTTGATGTTCCGCAGATTCCACGCGAATCTTCATACGCGTACTGTAAAGTCGGATAAACGTTCCTAGGCACTCCAAAGGCCTAATTAAGTTAATTTGCGCTGTAAACACTATTTATTATCGCATTAATTATTTGATAATCACGTAATTAAGAGCCGTAAATCACCGGTTGTCACATTCTCCCCTTGTTAATGAAATTTCGTCCTCGAAATTTAGACTACGTTATCTCCTTAGAGTTACGTTATGTGTAGGTAAATACAAATAGTATCAAAGTGGATGACCACGGAATCAAATCAAGACTCATTCGAGTTATGTGAATTCAAGGACATACCTCAACAATAAGAACCCAACGGTTAACAGGAATATGTTTCAGAAATTAATGTCAAAGGAAACAAGACGTATAGATACAGTCACTAGTGTGACTAAGTTAACAGGAGTCCAGCAATGAACAGGAATTTCGACCAATCAAATTCCACATGATCTTTCACAATATGCAATTGAATTCTAGAAGCAATAGTATCCACTAAACGAAACTTTGAATCAACAAGCTCAAATGTAATAGTTTGCATGAAACACTCGATCGTGATCAGCACAAGCTGCAAGTTATACCGACGCCACAAGGCGTCGTAGTGAATGAAACATTTCAGATATAGCTGTGATCGAACAAGTATCACCCGTGTTTTACATGAAACGCTCGATCGTGATTAGCACAAGCTACAAGTTTATACTGACACCACAAGGTGTCGTAGTGATTTTTAATAATTCAATAATAACGGTGATTAAACAACTTCACCATGTTTGAAATCAAATGAAGGCGTAATAAAGGGAATCTAAAAGTTTGTTTCAAATGACATCATAGGATTTTCAATTGAAAATAGAACATCAAAGAAATAATGTTTCCGATCGAAGACGAAGAAGCAATGAATATCGCAAAGCATTCGATCGATGTTTGAAAGAACCGTTAGGAGGTACACCGGAATAAAATGTGAATTTGTGCATCATCGCCTTAACACACGATTGTGTCAAGACTGCTGTAATATGATAAATCAAGGCGAATTTAAAGCAAATCAATAATTAAATAATTAAATCCGTGCATGGGATGCGTAAACGAGTTTAGCGCAAGCTTCAAATTAGTGAGGACACCACCACAAGGTGTCCAAATCAACAAACAATTTAATGGAGTTGAATGCCAAACAAGTTTACTTCGACTCGGAACAAATGAAACACTTGTTAAAACGAATTTTGAATATGATGCTCCCAATACATCATATGATGCTCTAAATTGAATATGTGTAATAGAGAAGTTCAAACAATTGAACTTTCTTTTAGCACAATCCGACAATAAATACATGTATCGACAAGAAAACTTTCGGCATGGTCGTAACGAAAAACCATGTATGTAACTTGAAAAGAAAACAAATTTCAAGGAAATGTGTTGACTTGATAACAAAGGAGCCAACAATTACAATAATGCGAGTCATTCGAATCACAAATCAATAATTAGGTTTAGCGAAACAATATTTGAACCTTGATGAAATACTTATTCGAAACGAAACCACATGCGTACAAACGATGCATGCGTAACATATAAATTTTCAAGAAATGAAGCAAATGAGTATTCGCTATAATGAAAGAAATGACCGTGACACAATGACCATTAAGAGTAGTAGAGATGTAAAAATCTACTCACTAGATGCAAAAGTCAGAATTTCTATAAAAGAAATTTAAGGACTTTACCTGGGGTTTGATGTGATGACCGGTTGTTAGTTGATATTACCATGGAATGTCGAACATAGCGTATTCGTCGTTAATAAGGTAGGGGGAATACGAAGGCATGTGTCTTCTCCTTAGCATGACTTGTGTGGTTTACTGGACCGCGTGCCAAACTGCCGCTTCCTGATCGATAGTTTTCGTGCTGACAGGATTAGCATCATCGTTGAAATGCTTCATAGTGTCTTCTCGGTGACTTTCACCTCAAAAGTCGTATGTGACGTACTTCAACCTCCGTTGATGTATAACTTAAGTTTCACGTATCCCTGTGCATTAGCGTTTCGTTCCGCGTAGAATGTGATGTACTCCGACATCCGTTGACGTAAAATTTGAGTTCCATGTATTCTCGTGCACTAGCGTTTCGTTATGCGTAGGCTGCCTGCTCGGGAAGTCAAAATATCATAGACAATATGGATAATAGTGTGTGCCCAAGTTAATATTCGCGGTTCCTACGTGATGACCTTTAATGAACTTCAACATAAGTTTTCGAAGGTCCTAAATGCATGTTTCCTAACTCTCAAAGTTTTGTTTACCGTGCGTATTTGTTTTGTGTATTGTGTATAAAACAGAAGTACACAACAATAGCGTATGTTTGAAAACAAGATCTTGACTGTTTGTTTTTTTGGCAACGGTTGGAGACCATATTCGAGTCTTAGGCGTTCTTTATGTATTCAAAGTCATAATAATCTAAGTCCCCAGAGTAAAGTGAGGTTAGAGCCTAGGTATCTCTACAGAAACCTAATTCGCTGTAACCTAGAGCTCTGATACCAATCTGTCACACCCCGAAATTATCAGAGCTGGTGTGACTGGTCTGGTATCTTCATTGCACAGCGAAAGCAAATAATCTAAGTCCTTTAGAAAATGAACGCCACTAAGTACTCGTATCTCCAATGGTTCTCCTATTCCAACCGTGCCATAATTTGAGTAAAGTAACCTGAGAAAGAAACATGCGAAAAATCAACATAAAGTAGAGAAAGTTCATAGTTTGTTTGTAAAAGATTTGAAATAAATCTTTTGAATAACCGGTTTGTGAAATATTATTGAGAAAACGAATTTAGAAATCATTTTCTTGTCAAGTTATATGGAAACTTTGTATTTGTAACGCATTATGTTCGTAACACCATGTATTTGTAAAGTTTGTATAACCGTCAATGCCCACCCTGACTTTGACTTCATGCCTGCATAATCCTATGCTTTGAATTTGTATAAAACATGGTACGTAATTTGTAAAACCCCGGTATGAAAGCAAAACAAGGAAACAGATCGATTAATGGTTTGCAAGGCCATTAACATGCGTGCAACGGCGTAGGAAAGCTCAAACCTAGCAAATTTTGTACCGGGCCTCCGGCTGTAAGACATAGTCACCTCATGGTCCAACCCGCGGGCTCATGGGTGGGGCTCGCTACACCCAAATAGATCTATCACTCTTGTCCCTCGGTCCTACAACGAGGATTAATGGTCTTAAGAGTACGCCTACCCATTCACATGATCTACTGTACTTTCTAAAGCTAACCAAACCAATTGTAATTGTCTATAAACATTTAGTAACATAAACTAACTGGGTGTCTCGTTCCTCAAACGCAGACCAACCCAGTCCCAATATTATAACTAGACGATCCCATCCCTAGTCATGAAAATCATTCACATTTCAATAATACGCATTTGTTTTGTAAAAACCGGTATATTTAGTATGATCCATTCGTAAACCATTTGAGTTCCTCGAAATCCATTCGTAACATGATTTAGAAATATGAGTTTTCGTTCATTCAAAAACTTTGTATGTTCTTGCAAAACGTGCTTTGTCTAAAATATGCAGTCGTTGTACATCGAAAACTTTGTGTGTTTCTGCAAAATGTGCATGTCTTTCCACCCCGAAAACATTTATAAAAATGTAAAACCGAAAAAGGTGGGGTTATGAACTCACCTGGATTTCCATGTGCAAAGCTAGCTAAATACGACTTCGTGACGTCGTTTCCAAGACGAGACTCGCTAGCGTGCATTCTACAATATTCCTGACACGGAATATCTTATAAGTTTCTAATTAAACGCAGTAACTAAACTACGTGTCATCGAGCTCTACCGAACGATTCAACGGTAAGTTGTTAACTTGAAAGAAATGAATAGGTTAAGCTTGTTAAGTTTCGTCAAATGTCGGTGAGATTACTAAGTCTTGGAAAGACTTAGTTCTCGAGAGATTTAAAATATGAGTATTTATATATATAAATATACCGGTAGAATAATGTTAGTCGTTCCGAGAAG
Organism: Helianthus tuberosus; assembly: GCA_030545235.1. Lineage (NCBI taxonomy): Eukaryota > Viridiplantae > Streptophyta > Magnoliopsida > Asterales > Asteraceae > Helianthus > Helianthus tuberosus. Next base: position 133,399,337 of record CM060430.1, on the reverse strand, counting down.
TCGTGCGTATATATAAAGAATATTTATATGAAAATATCACATAACAATCCTGTATTATGTATCGCGTCTCCCGTGAAAAGTATCAAAAGATGTGTATATGTCGTTTAGGCGTTTTGAAATAAATATAGAAAGTTATATTTACTTCATATGGTGTCCGTGGTGTGGTCGTTTATAATAACTATAATAGTTATATTTATTTTTATAAAAGAAGCGTCGAGTTGTTATGTCTGAAAAATAAATATATAACTATATATTTATTTTTATAAAGGAATTCGTATCCTACGATATTTGAAATAAATATATAATCTATATTTATTTTACAAAACGAAATCTTGTTGCTTGATATTGGAAACATATGTATAAACTATATTCATTTATAAAACGGATTTGTGTTGTTTGGTATTTGAAATAAATACATAAGCTATATTTATTTTTATAAAAGAAGTCGTATTATCGGCGTTTGAAACAATACGAATAGTTATATTAATCTTGTAAAAGAATTGTCGAATTTTGAAGTTTAAAATAACTATCTTTATCGTTGTAAATAATTTTCTGAATCGTCGTTTATTGTAAGTTGTAAAGTGTTGTGGTAAGAAGTTATATCTTTGTAATCGTCTTTGTAAAGGATTATTCGAATCCGATAGCTTTGTTTTATAATAAATCGCGTTTTGTTTTTTTTTATGGATTTTCTCGAAAAACGGGCAGAGTTTCCTCTGTTTTTGGACGCCCCTGACAACACAAGTTGTCGGTATTTTATCAAAATTCAATCAAGATTCAAACAATATATCAGATTCGCCAAATATTTCATAATACATAAACTATAATCATGTCGGTTCGAGCTCGTTATCACGTAATATTAAAATTATAGAAATCACATAGTTATTTATCGCGCCAAGACTTTACCAAATTCTCGTGTCGAAAAACTGAGTTGACCGAGTCAACTGAGTTGACCGGCTCTGTTGACTGAGTTGACTGAGTTGACTTGTCGGGATGACCAGGTTTGACCGAGTTGACTCGCTGAGTTGACCAAGTCAACTGGGTTAACGGAGTTAACCCAGTTAACTGAGTTAACCGGGTTTGACTCGAGTTGATCAAACCGAACTGTCAACAGAGTTGACTGCCTTTGACCTTCGTTGACAGACCCCGAACCGAGACTGACCTGAGCCGACCCGAACAAAACTCGAACCAAACACTCGGGTTCGTACCAAAATCTGAGATGAAATAAATGGAATCCCGAACCAAAACTCAGCCGAAACAACCACATAAAACTCGAACCTGATGCACCGAATCTGAACCGGAGATCACCTCTGCTGAACTGAGCCTGACCATCATCATCATCAATATCAATATCAATTTTCAGAGACAAGAAATGAAAGAGATGGGTTTTTTACCGGAAAACTTGTCGGATAAAGGCAAGAACCGCTGGACCAAAACGCCGACCGCCGGACCGAGACACAAACCACCGGTCCGAGTCTCCGACCGCCGGTTCTCTCTCTCTCTCTCTCGTTCTCTCACTGGTCGCCGCTGCTAGGGTTCATCGGCAGGGGGGGCTGTCGTCGGAACTGAAACAGAGGGAGGAAGTAGGGGTGTCGGCTGGTGTGGTCGGGACTTGTGTGGTTGCCGGTTACAGGAAGATCGGAGGAAAGGGGTCTTTGTCAGAGAGAGCCACCGCCGGAAAAACCACCTCTACTGCCGCCAAAGCGGCGGCACCGCCGTGTACCACCGCCGACCTCCGCCACACTCCGGTGGCCTGACTTGAGTGAAAGGGAGAGGGTGTTGAGATAATTTTTGTGGGTGTGACTGATTATTATCTGCACAAAATGAAAGAAACAAAGGAAATGGTCCGTTTTATATGCAGGATTTTTTATTAGTGGGCGTTGGGCTTGGGCCCAAGGCCCACAAGCCCAATCTCCGTGTTTAAGTGGCCCGTAACCTCTTACGCGACCCGTTTTCAAAATCCGAACTCCCCGTAATTTCGTACAATAAAATTTTAGATCTAAAAATATGAAAAATGGTGTCGATAGTCGTTATTGGCGCGTCCGTTCGTTGCTTACGTAAAATCACGTGATTCTCGTCGTTGTTCGTTTGTAACCCATTTTTTGATCCAGTTTCGACTATGAATATTAAAATTTTATTACGGAATAAAATATATCAAAAAATTTAATTTTTGAAGGTAACACGCGTGTCCGATGCGTCCGTTTCGTTACCGGTGCGTTTCCTGCAATCGATCTTCTCGTTCCTGTTTGCGTTTTGGGATGTACGGAAGCGCAATAAATTCACAAAAATTAATTCATAAATATAAAGTATTCGTAGAAAATCCGTATTTGTCGGTGTGGTCAGTATTTTGTACGGCATCAGTTCGTTGTCGTTTGATGTTCCGCAGATTCCACACGAATCTTCATACGCGTACTGTAAAGTCGGATAAACGTTCCTAGGCACTCCAAAGGCCTAATTAAGTTAATTTGCGCTGTGAACACTATTTATTATCGCGTTAATTATTTGATAATCACGTAATTAAGAGCCGTAAATCACCGGTTGTCACAATTTCCATCTAAATCAACTTCAATTAAGCAATTCTACATATGTTTTAACATCAATATTTCTGAAATTATCTCTTAAATTCAGATTATACTAAAACAAGAATCATAATTCTAGTGTTTATCAAGTTTCTACAAACCCATTAATCACCTACAATGGTGATTATGAACCCCACAAGTATCATGCAAGATTTTAACAAGAAATCATCTAGGGTTTATCCCAAGACATCATATCACTTCTGATTTCATCCATGCAACTCATATTCAAGCTAAATATTCGATTTTTATCATATACTAGGAATTTGAGTTGAATCAAAACAACCTAATTTGGCATACCTTATGATCCCTTCAACGGGGTGATCACGAATCTATGTTCAGATTTCGATTTTGACTTGATTTAGGCCTCCAATTTGTGAGTTTTTGTGAGAATTAGGGTTTGTAGAGAAACCCCTGGTCGCCCCCTTGTTCTGTTCGATCCAGACACACACTCATGTGTGTGTTTGGTGTGTTATTTACTACTTTAAACATTCAAGTTTTACAAATTTGGTCCCTTAACTTTTGTTTAACTTATAGTTTAAGTGCTTTAACCTTATTATATGTCACCTCAAGACTCGTAACTAACTGGGTTATCGATTCCTAGTTAGCTTGTTCTCGTTTGATTAATACTTTATAAATCTGATTAAAGTTTTATAAATTTCGGGGTGTTACATGGGTTAAAAAAATTTCTTAGAAAGACATAAAATGTAGGTATAAATACATGAAATGAATATATATAAATACATGAATGGAAGTATATAGCATGAAATACATGTAATGGAAGTATAAAACCTAGAAATATATATATATATATATATATATATATATATATATATGTATGAATGGTTTGGTTTGGTTTGGTTTGGTTTGGTTAATTTCGGGTTTTCAAAGTTAAAAAATCAATAAATGATTTTTTTGTTAATTTTGTTATTGGTTGATTTCGGTTCGGTTTAATCGGCTTTTAGTTCGGTTTCGGTCAATGGTTCAATTATTTTTTTTTTGTCAATGATCTCTAGATCAAGTGGTGGAGAGTTTGCATTTCTCTTGAGAGATGCAGGTTCAACTCTCACTTGGTGCAGAGTGAGGCATTGGCGGACAATGATAGGAGATCTAGGTAAACCTAGGTTGGATCCTTGAGCCAAACGAGTTTTACCGGTAATTTCACTGTCGTGCCTACGGGCAGGTGGGTTACAGGGTTTTCCCCGGAATTGGTGGTGAACTCGGGTTACTCTCGGAGTACTCCGTTTGTCCAGTGGGTGCCCGAAAGTGCTTGGGATGATTCTGTTGGCCGTTCAAAAAAAAAACATATCAAGTTTTTTAATTAAAAAAGTATACCACTATTATATTCAAATTAAAAAGAATAAAATGTTCGTTTTTATTGTGTATTTTTTTTTAAATATTAACATTTGAAAAAGGTTATGATCGTTTGAAAATTTTAGGATGGCTAAATTATCCTGAATTTGATTAAAATGAGAGAATTAAAGTGTAACAATTAAAATAGGATATTAAAATGCACTTACTGTTTAACCTTCATTTTAGGGCAATATCAAAAAATTATTAACTTTTAGTTATCTTAAAATATACTTCACAAATGCATTATACTAGTATATAGACTAATATACCCAACTTGAAGTCTTTAACTAAGATTATTAAAGGGTAATTAGTTTGAATTTTCATAATTATTTATTTCATTTCTAGTAGGTTACTTAATCTTTTAATAACTTGTGAATCAGATGCCAGATGTTTATAAACTTGTGATAGGCACCACTTCGTTTACGTGAGTTTTTTTTTTTTTTTTTTTTTGTAGAATGTAGATCACTTAAAAAATTCCTGGTTTTAAGTTGTTATTTTGAGGCCTTTTCTATTTACTAGTTTAGTATTTACTAGTTTGGGTGGTTTTACATTTTAAATCGATATGTGAACGCGCATATATGATTTTGACTTTGTTTTATACATAACTAGGTTAAAACCCAGTGTATTATACGGGTTAAATAAATGTAATTTTATATATTAAATTATAAAAAGTTATATCTTTATGAACCCCGTATATTGTACGGGTTAAATAAATGTAATTTTATATATCAAATAATAAAAAATAGTTATATAATGTAATTTTGTATACTAAATACTAAAAACGTCGTATCTTTAAAAAAACCTGTGTATAATCGGGTTGAATAAATCTACCAAATAATAAAAATATTACATCCTTAAAAACCCTGTATGTTACACGTGTTGAATAGATCTAAAAAGAGTTATATCTTTAAAAACCATGTGTATTACACAGATTAAATAAATGTAATTTTGTAGATTAAATACTAAAACGTTGTATCTTTAAAAAACTCGTGTATAGTTAGGTTGAAAAATCTACCAAATAATAAAAAAATTGTATCCTTAAAAACCCCGTGTATTACACGTGTTAAATAAATTTAATTTTACATAGCAAATGATAAAAAGTTATAACTTTAAAAACTTCGTGTATTACGCGTGTTATATAAATGTAACTTTTTATAGTAAAATAATAAAAAAGTTATATTTTTAAAAACCCCACGTTTTACACGGGTTGAATAAATTTAATTTTGATATCAATTAATAAAAAAGTCATATTTTTAATAAATTAGGGTAACCTTTAATATTAATTTATTATTTTAATATAAGATAAATAGGAAAGAGAGCTACTTGTTTTAAAAATATATTAAAATAACAATTTAGATTTGAGGATAATATTTTATTAAAGTATGATAAGATTTAATATTAATTTATTATTTTTTTATTTAGTTAATCTATACTATCTATTAAGGGAGCTTAGAAGCTGATGTAAATCTGTTGGTGCACTTAGTGTCTGTTAACTTTGTCTTAAACAAGTCTTATGTCTAAATAGAATGAACGAGCATACAATAGGATTGAATTTAGGGTTAGATTGTATGTTAGTAGGATGTTTCGCTTGAAAGGATATCATGTGTAGTTCAAGCGAAACCTAATGATCAGAGTTCGCTTGAAACTGATGTTGTACATATTCAAGCGAAACATATTCGCTTGTCATGTTCAAGCGAAACCTCTATCTCTATAAATAGGGATGTGTGTCATTTGAAGCGAAACAGACATAGTGTTTGTGTGTGAGTCGAGGTGCTACCGGATTTTTGTCAGAATTGATTGTAAAGACTCAGAATTGATTAATAGAGGAAGAATTGAAAGGAACAAAGTTGTTGTGACTTAGTTTACTCTGTTTCTGCCTTTGTAAACGAAGATGAACTACCTTAACTGACTTTTAGGGTCACAAAACCGATCCAACAAGTGGTATCAGAGCTCAGGACGAGGAGTTCATACCATAGCAGCTTAATTCTACCGGATTTTCTCATTTCTACTCACTTCTTCTCATACTTTTCTGATTTGAACGAGTTCTAACGGTTGAAATGGCCAGATTTTCACATATGTTGTGTAAAACATAGTATTAACAAATCCTACAAAGAATCAGATCAAAATACGGATTAAAACTGATAAAAATTGGCATAAAACTGTGTTTCGCTTGAAACTGTTCTTCGTAGTTTTGCTTGAAACTCACACCTTTTGCTTGAAAAATACACCTTTCGCTTGAACAGTTCAAGCGAACCAGGATATTTGGGTTTCGCTTGAACTATTTGAATTTGTTTTAGCCTTTCGCTTGAAATCTCAAGCGAAACCAGGCCTTTCGCTTGAACCTGTTCTGGTCCGCTTGAAACAAGACGTTTCTCTTGATGTTATTTTGCTTCAAGTGGTTTCGCTTGAATTTGATATTTTTCAAAATCAAGAAAGTTCTAAGTGTTTGCTGATTTCGTTTCAGGTACAAGATGGATGAGTTCAATCCGTTTTATGATGTCTTTGCGTTTGCTGGAGACGGTGGAAATGATACATCTCCTAGTAACATCAATGAGAACACGCCGAATCCAAAGAAAAAGTTATCGGATGCTTTGGAAGTTGAAAGCGCATTTGGAACATATAACAAACCCCCGAAGTTAATGGCTATCGAAGAATACAGTCGGTGGGCCAAGAAGTTTGAAGATTGGTTGAGAGCCTTTGCTTTTCCCAGCTGGAAGAGTCTAAAAAATGATTACAATGATGGAGGCAAAAAAGGCAAAAGTTTGACAACAACTGAAGAAATAGAATCTTTTGTTGTTGAGCAGAAATGTGTTGCGTTGCTGTTTCAATCTGTTCGAGAAGATATAATATCTTTGATCGAATATTCTAGTGCTAAAGATCTCTGGGATAAGTTGAAAACCAAATGTTTAGGAAGCAAAGAAATTGTGAAAAACAAAAAGAAACTACTTAGAAAAGAGTTTGATTTGTTTGGGTGTTTAAAGAATGAATCAGTTTGTAAAATGATTGAGAGGTTTGGGCATCTGAAACTGGAACTGGCGAGACATGAAATTTCCTATACTGAAGATGAGCTTGTCGAAAAATTGTTTGATTCATTGCCAGATGAGATGGATTGGCAATATTATGCGTTGATGCTAAAGAATACTATCAAGCCGCCAGAAGTGTTGACAGTTGACTTGCTGATTGAGAGACTAGAAAGTCACGAGTTGGAGTTAAAGAAGATGCACAAAGTCAATCACTCATCATACCAGCAGAACTTAGATTTGTATTATCCAAAGAGCATGATGCCAAAGAACACATCTCCCAAGACTGCGTTTTCTGCTGAGAATGTCTTCACAACGAGCAAAGAAAGTCAAAGTAGTGGATATCACAGTGGGTCTTCATCAAATTCAAACCAGTCTGATGCAAAGAACTTATTTCAATGCAACATCGCTGTAGACTTAAAGAACGCTCAGAACTTCAGCGAAGAGTCTGCCAAACAACAGATGGTTTTCCTAGCATCGGTACTGGAATCGTATGAAAGCCTTGTAGCAGGGAAGATTGGCAACACCAACTTAACAAAAGAGGACTATGATCAAATAGATCCTGAGGAGATGGAACTGATCGACATAAGGTGGTGTATGGCCAGTGCAGTTCGTCGAGCACAGCGTTTCATGGAGATAACCGGGAGGAAGTCAATTGGTGGACCATCTACCAAGTTGGGCTTTGATAAATCCAAGGTGACGTGCTTCAAGTGCAAACAGAAAGGTCACTTTAAGCGTGAATGCAGAAACGCGTATGCTGATGAGTCTGAAAATCCATTTAGAGAAGACTACTACAAGAAGGCAATATATCATCAGAACACATCGGATCTGCCAAGAATGAAGCAGATTGAAGATAACAAAGAAAAATCTAGAGCTCTTGCGGTGATTCACGACGATGAAGGTTTCGACTGGAGCGAGTTCTTACCCGAAGAGGATGCGGTTGGATATGCTTTCATGGCAAAAACTGAACCTATTCCTTGGAAAGATAACAGAACTGAAGAACAAAAGTATAATCACAGAAAGCTGTTAGCCACGAACAAATTGATCAGAATATCTGGTATCTATTCTGAAGCAAAAAGAGCAAAAAGATGGGATCCAGACAGAGAATGTTATCTTGACCCTTATGGAAACATTGCTATTGATCATAACACTCTTGATGTGGAAACCATAATCAAAGAGTACAAAGTTGAAGATGATTATTGGCAGAAGAAATGGTGGGGAAGCGGAGAAGAAGAAGAGAAAGAGAATAAGGAAAAGGAAGAGAAAGAGGATGAGAAGTCAAAGAAGATTGATACTGGGATCATTGACATGACACGGGAGTTGAATGCTGAAAACATGGGAAATATGGCTGACAAGGTGCTGGCAGCTAAGACGCTAGAGGTAGATTCTAAATCCGTCTCTGAGTCTAAAAGCCAAGTCAGTTCAAATGCGTCAACGACTGAGTCAGGTAAGAAGGTCAGTGGTGATGTTGACTGCAAAAATTGCATCAAAGAATGCAAGGTTTGTAGTACAAACAATTATCTCAAAGGTAAGAAGATTGAGGATCTGACTGCTAAAGTCAGAAGTGTTGAGGATCAAATCCTTGATCGTGACAAAATGGTGAAAGCTTCAACTGAACGATTAAAAGAATTAACTAACAAAATTGAAACTGATAAAATTGATCAAGAAAAAGTTAGGAAAGAAAATGAGAGGTTAGTTCTTGAAAATCGTCAGATTACTGAAAAATTTGAGAAGCTTAAAAGCACAGTTAAAGATAATGATGATAGAAACGGTAAAACTTACAAAGAAAATTGCCAATTGCAATGTGTTTTGAGAATCAAAGAAGAATTAATCAACAAACAATTGGATGAGATTGCTAAATTGAAACTTCAGTTTGAAGAAGCTAAAATTGAGAATGAGCAAATCAATTTGAAATTGAACAGTTACAACTCTGCAAGCTTTGTTTTGCAACACATTATTCCCAAACCCACCGGGAAAGACAAAGCAGGCGAAGATGTATACTGTGATGGAACCGGGGTGGGTTTTCATCAAGTTCCACCACCAGTTCTAGACAATTATTCGAAAAAGCAATCTGGGTTGGTTAATCTTGAGGAAGAAAATGAAGTGAAACTTCCTGATTCAATTGATGTTACATTTTCTTCATCATCATCTGATGATAGTGTTCAGACAGAGATTGTTAAAGGCATGGCTGAAAGTGTTTTGGATAGTGATTCAGCTGAGAATGAAAAATGTTTTCTGGACAATTACATTCAGAAACCAAAATCCAAAAACAACTTAGGTGATGAACCGGGTCTTGTGATGTACAAGATGGCTGGATCTGATAAGTTGTATTCGGATTCTGAGTTTCCTCTGGAGAATGTAAATGTTTCAAAATTGACAAATGTGTTCAAAATGGTTGAAATTGATTTGTCTGAAGTAAAAAGTTTAAAACAAACAAAAAAGCAAATGAATTTTGAGAAAGATAAAGCTTACTACAAGAAACCTGTAGTTCCACCGAGGTTTTATAACAACAATCGAAACAAATGGTCGGGTGGATATCTGGGTGGTAAGAGTTATCAGAAAAGGAGTTTTCAAAACAAAAGGTTTGCTGAAAAGAAGGTGTTTGTGAACGGTTCAAGTTCACTTTCTGATGAGGAAAATGAAATCTTTTCAAAATCAAATGAAGAGTTCTTTGAGAAGAGGGCCTCACAACATCAGTCTGAAGGCACAAGTTGGGTAGTTGATACTCGTACATGCTTTAGATGCAACAAAGTTGGTCACATTGTAAGAAATTGCACCAACTTCAAGCCTAAGACTGAAGTTGTTGAGAATCAACAGAAGAAGGTTGATGCAAAAGGCAAAGCTCCAATGGTTGTTGAGAAAATTTTGAAAAATGAGAAAACAAAAGTCAAAATTGAACCTGTTAAGAATGTGGTAACTAAAAATGACAAATTTTATAAACGGGTAGCATCATCTCAACAAACATGGAAGCTGTTAAGAATGTTGATAAACCAAAGGTTTCAGTGTCGGAAAAACAATCATCTTCTACCACACCGGTAAAGATGGATATTCCTTTGGATTATTATGAAAAATTGGAGAAACAATCTTCTACTCCATCAGAGAAGAAGAATGTTCAAAAGAAAAATCAACCAACCGATCAACTTAAGATAGATGAATTTTTCTTATACAAAAAGGTTGAGGTTGGAACTGAAGAAAGTTTAAAGATGAATGATAAAAAATTTCCGCCACTTTACACTGCTAAAACTCATATTAAAGTCAAGTTACCTGAGTCAAAAGAGGCTTGGGTAGCATCAAAATCTCACTAAAGATTTTGGACTTGCCGGAGCTTCCTAGTTGGTAATTGTGAAGCATGAATCGGCATCTTTATTGAATTGTTTGTGATATGTGCAGGATCTTCCGAGAGCTATTTCATGATGGATTATGGACAGTGGAGCGTCTCGACATATGATAGGAAAGACTGCATTGTTGTACGAGGTTAGAAATTTTAATGGAGGTTACGTGGGATTTGCAGGAAATCAAGGTGGTAGAATTGTCGGTGAAGTAACATTATCCAATGGGATTGTTACATTTGAGAGAGTTAATTACATTGCTGAGCTGGAGAATAATTTGCTGAGTATCTCACAGATTTGTGACAGGATGTATACTACTCACTTCACAGACAAAGAATGTTTGATCTTGAAACCAGGATTTGTTATCCCTGAAGAATGGATTATCATGAGGGCACCAAGAGTCAATGATCTGTACGTGTTGGACATGAGCGTAGCTACTACAACTACGGGTCAGGCTCATTGTTTTGTGTCTAGAGCAACAGAGAAAGAATCGAAGTTGTGGCATAGGAAGATGGGGCATATTCACTTACGAAAAATGAATCATCTGGTGCATAATGATTTGGTTCTTGGAGTTAATATCAAAGGTTTTCATCTGGAAGGGGATTGCATTAGTTGCATCAAAGGCAAGCAGAAGAAAAAGTCACACCCTAAAAAGCAAGTCAATTCAGTTTCCAGACCGTTAGAGAGACTACATATGGATTTGTTTGGTCCAGTAAACGTCAAAAGTATTACAGGGGATCTCTATTGTCTTGTGGTTACTGATGATTATTCTAGATTTTCGTGGGTATCATTCTTGAAGTCGAAAGATGAAACGTTTGATAGTTTGATGGCGTTGTTCAGAAATATTGAAAATTTGTACCAAAGGCGTATCAGAAGAATCTGAAGTGATAATGGTACTGAATTCAAGAACAACAAGATGGAAGAATATTGTGATGAAAGAGGTATATTGCATGAGTTTAGTGCTCCGTACACTCCGCAGCAAAATGGAGTCGCAGAACGCAAAAACAGGACGCTAATCGAAACGGCTAGAACAATGCTTGCTGATTCAAAGCTACCGATAAATTTTTGGGCAGAAGCAGTTTCCGCTTATACACTCAACCGGGTTCTCACTGTAAAGAAATTCAACAAGACATGCTTTGAATTGATCAATAACCGCAAACCGAACCTGAAGTTTTTAGAACCGTTTGGGTCTCCTTGTACAGTTCTAGAGCCTTTTGGTAAGTTTGGTCCAAAGAGTATCGAAGGAATATTTGTGGGTTATTCAAGTCCACAAAGACGAGTCTTTGTTCCAAGCATGAAGCAGATCATCGAAGCATAACATGTTGAGTGTCAGGGGTATACTATGCCGCCTCAAAATCCCGGTGATTCATGGCGTTTTAATTACGATAAATTGTGGGATTCGTCTGACATGGAAGAAGAACTGAGCCAATTCGAAAAGTTGGGAGTATGGAAGTTAGTGGACTTGCCAGATGGTCAGAGGAAGATAAACACCAAGTGGGTGTTTAAGTGTAAGAGAGATGATAGAGGAGTTGTGGTTCGCAACAAAGCTCGACTCGTAGTCCAGGGTTTCAGTCAGCAGGAGGGGATAGATTTCACTGAAGTGTATGCTCCTGTAGCTCGACTAGAAGCTATCAGAATCTTCCTCGCATTCGCGTCTTGGAAAAACTTCAAAGTATATCAGTTAGATGTAAAATCGGCATTTCTTTACGGGAAGGTAAAAGAGGAGGTATATGTCGGTCAGCCACCGGGCTTCACCGATCCACTTCACAAAGACAAGGTCTACTTGTTAGACAAAGCGCTGTATGGTTTACACTAGGCCCCGAGAGCTTGGTACGAGACATTTTCTCAACACCTACTAGCCAACAGTTTCATCCGTGGAAAAGTGGATGCCACTCTCTTCACCAAAGAGGTCGACGGACATCTTCTGATAGTTCAAATTTACGTGGACGACATCATATTTGGGTCAACAAATGAGGATCTATGCAAAGATTTTGAACGAGTTATGAAGCAGAAATTCGAAATGTCATCGATGGGTGAGATGAAATTCTTTTTGGGATTGCAGGTTGATCAACTACCCAAAGGAATTTTCATACATCAAACGAAGTACGTTCATGATATCTTGGAGAAATTCGGGATGTCAGGTTCTACTCCGGGTTCCACCCCGTTAGCAACGAATCATGGGATAAACCCTGATCTCACCGGAGAGAAGGTAGATGAAACGATGTATCGTTCCATGATCGGTTCACTGATGTATTTGACAGCTTCTAGACCCGATATCATGTACCCAACCTGCCTTGCAGCAAGATTTCAATCTAACCCGAGAGCTTCGCATATGGTGATTGTGAAAAGGATATTACGCTACCTGAAAGGAACTCCATCATTGGGGTTGTGGTATCCAAGAGAAGGCGATTTTACGCTCGAAGGGTATTCCGATTCCGATTTTGGATGCTGCAAAGTTAATGCTAAATCAACAACAGCGGGGTGCCAGTTCTTTGGATAACGATTGGTCACCTAACAATGCAAAAAGCAGACCTCTGTGGCTTTATCCACATGTGAAGCGGAGTATGTATCTGCTAGCAGTTGCTGCTCACAGATCTTGTGGATCCAGCAACAGATGCGCGACTACGGTTTGCAATTTCTAAACACCCATATCTTTGTTGATAATGAGGCAGCGATAAACATTACGAAAAATCCAGTTCATCACGCTAAAACCAAACACATTGAAATTCGTCATCACTTCATTCGCGATTGTTTCAAGAAGAAGTTGATACGAATTGAGAAAATCCACACTGACTAGCAAAAAGCTGATTTACATACCAAAGCATTTGATAAAACACGTTTTCAATATTTGCTAAAACTGAATGGTATGAAGCTTTTATCGGTGTTGGAGGAGATTCTTGGCGTTGATGAAGGAGACATTGTAGATGATGTTGAGAAGCAATCTGCAATGGTTTGTCGATTTTTTACATGTTTTGGTATTTAGGGGGAGTATAGGGTAATTTTTTCAGAAAATACAAAAACAATAAAAAAATGACAAAAATACAAAAAACATGAGATATTTTAAAAATCCAAAAACATTAGAAAACCAGAAAAAGAGCTTGTGTAAAAAGGGAAAATGATAGTACATCGGCTTGACAGTCACGGTATGCTAAAGAAATGGAATGTTTAAATGGGTTAAACAGTCTCGCTGATGATATGCCGATAGGTTTTTGCACATTTAGTAGGTTTGTTCGGGATATAAACTTAAATCTTTACTTGCTTATTTCGTGGGGAACACTACTTGGATATATAGGTAACCCCTGAAATTTCGTTTGAAAGATTCCTTTTTCTGATATACTAGGTTTTTATACTCAGTGATATCTGGGGTATTATTCCGGGACTTCTGCTGAATGGAAGTTCTGACCTAGTCCTCGAATAATACTTTCCACAATGCTTGAAACATAGCATCACCCTCAACATATATGATAAGACAATAAAATTTCTTAGCAATGCTGTTGTAAAAAAGATCCTCTAAAGGGGACACACCCAAAGGTTGAGTCATGATCTCTCTGCTGAACGGTAGTTCTGACCTGAGCTCTCATGATTCTTCATAATTTATTAACCCCTTACAAATATCATTTGTGTTATAATTACCTGTAAGACTGAATATCGGGATCTGGATACGGGAGTATATTCAAGTGGTGGGACACATGTATTAGTTTAAGTCTCTAAAACACTAAATCCGTATCCTGGACAGATTGAAATGTGTGTGAAAATTTAAAGTGGATCAGTATATCGGCAATCTAAGCGAATTGTTTAATTCTAAGTATGTAATTGAAGCTTAACGGTACTTGTGACTTGTCGAATAGCTGATATGATTCCCTAACATGCTTAATCAAAAATATGTTTGTAAATAGTTTACTTTTATTGAATTTTTAGTTCTGTATTTCATTTCTAGTTTAGAAGCTTTATTAAAATCCAAAAAGATTTTACACTTCTGCTTTATTTTTTTGACAAACCAAAGTGGAGAGTTGATCTTCGGATTTGAAAATTTGAAAAGAAGATGCAGGAGATTTCTGGACTGGAGGATGAGTAGTGAGCTAACTATGATTAGTTGATGAAAATTGGAAAGTTAAAGCAATTTCATTAATTTGAAACTTGTAATTTTCAGAAAATCAAATTGAACTGAATGTCAGTGTGTATTATCTTTGATCAACCAAGGTCATTAATTTGGACTTGGTAGATTAATTGAGTAATCAGGGTCATTAGCTTGAACCTGAGTACTTAAGTGGATTTCTAAACACTGAAGGTTAAAAGGTAAATTTGGATTGAAACTGTTATTGTCATATATCTTATATTTAGGTAGAGACTGTGCAGGTAACAGGAATTCCCATGGCAATTTAAAAAGTCAAAGTTTGAATCAGAATTCAAGTCCCAGCATTCCGAGAGGAGGAGTCTGTGAAAGGGGGAGTTCACATTCTGGATCAACAGTTAATGGGGAGACTAAAGATGGAGCTAGTTTGAGTTCCTGAACCTGTGAAGAATGAGTGTTTACAATGAGAAGACAAATTTAGAAAGAGACAAAGACTAAAGACTCGACGCCGAAGACTTCGTCAACATCCAAGGAGGAGTCTGTTGGTGCACTTAGTGTCTGTTAACTTTGTCTTAAACAAGTCTTATGTCTAAATAGAATGAACGAGCATACAATAGGATTGAATTTAGGGTTAGATTGTATGTTAGTCGGATGTTTCGCTTGAAAGGATATCATGTGTAGTTCAAGCGAAACCTAATGATCAGAGTTCGCTTGAAACTGATGTTGTACATATTCAAGCGAAACCTATTCGCTTGTCATGTTCAAGCGAAACCTCTATCTCTATAAATAGGGATGTGTGTCATTTGAAGCGAAACAGTCATAGTGTTTATGTGTGAGTCGAGGTGCTGCCGGATTTTTGTCAGAATTGATTGTAAAGACTCAGAATTGATTAATAGAGGAAGAATTGAAAGGAACAAAGCTGTTGTGACTTAGTTTACTCTGTTTCCGCCTTTGTAAACGAAGATGAACCACCTTAACTGACTTTTAGGGTCACAAAACCGATCCAACAAAATCTGCATACGTGTCAACCAATTAGGTATGCCATATAGTCAAAGGCTGATGTCATAATTCGTGATTTATAAAATGTTAATAAATCACAATCTAATAAAGGGGAGTTGAAAAAAAAAGTGGGTGTTTTAAATTTCAAATTCAAATAACCTAATATAATCTCTCTCTCAATAAATGTCTCAAAACCTAAAAATCATCTCTCTCAGATGCTCTCTTTCTCTCTCACTAAAAATCATCTCCGATCCAGCCTGCTCATGTTGCTCTCCATCTCCGATCAGGTCTCCATTCCGATCAGGCCTCCACTCCTAATCTTGAACGCGAAAAAAGTGAGACACACGGGAAGGAGATCAAGAAAGATCGATGGCGGTTGGAGTTGCTAATGCGATTCCGGTCAAGAAAGAGAGATGGCTGCTCAATGCTTCCCATTCCAAATCAACTTCTTAGGGTTTCCTTAGTGGTATCTTCTTTACCTTCACTTCAAACCTAAACTTGATTTACATTCGGATCCAACAGGTACTCTCTAACCCTAAACTTGATTGGCCTTTCTTCAATATTAAGATTTTGATTGTGTTTTATTTTTGTT
The DNA here is from genome assembly GCA_030545235.1 of Helianthus tuberosus. NCBI lineage: Eukaryota > Viridiplantae > Streptophyta > Magnoliopsida > Asterales > Asteraceae > Helianthus > Helianthus tuberosus. The sequence goes on along the minus strand of CM060430.1, from coordinate 133,383,399 downwards.
TTTCTCTGTTGTTTGAAGGACAGGTTTTCGGTTATCGCTAATGCGTTGTGAACTAATTCTACGGCCAGAATCTACCATATCATGACGGTAAACTCCGGCCAATCATCGTTTTTGCTCGATTTGAACAAAGAATATGTAAACCTAACCTAGATGTACGACAATCGGGATCTGTAATTTCGACTTACCTTTATAAAATTGGAAGTTTTATCGGAGTAGATATTGATTAGAAATGTGTAGGTTCTTCTGATGTGCATGTTGTGTATGATTGATTTGTGAGTTTTTTGCTGCTAGATTTGTTGTCCAAAAGTATGAAGTTGGAAGAACAATAGGTGAAGGAACACCTAGGGTTAGGATTTTAAGGTGTATATGTAGATAAAACCTGTTCTGAGATTGATTTTGTGTGATTGTTTGTAGATTAAGAGGGAAATATCTATAATGAAGCTGAGTGTGATGTTGATATTCGGATAGAGCATAAAAGTGACGATATTCGAAGAGAACTATTCAGCGATATCTTGGTAATAGTTTTGATACTTTTGTTGCCCTTTGGTTGTTGAACATACTTGCTTATATGGACTGTTTCCTTTGTAGCACAAAGGTGCTTGATAGAGCAACAGAAGTCATACATGATTCCACTGTGGTGTCAGCTAGAAGCCGTTTTCGTCCATTCTGTTGGGATTTTTCTACATGTCGGTTTCCTAAGTGGCTAATGTGTGATTCTTGCTACAAAACATCTCTACATAGGCAGAATGCATCTTTGTTAGACATTGACAATTGTGAGAGAGATTCTAGTTTAAAACATCTCTACTCGTCGTATAATTTCATTATTTTATTATAGAAATACACACCTTTTTAATCAAAATACATATTTAGCAAAAACTGAATTAATAAGTAGAGATGTACATTGTTTTAGCGGGTTAACATAACCAACCATCTAGTTTAAAACATTCACATCTAATAAAGTTGGCAAAACAACATAGTCTAGCTAGATTAGATTAGCGCGGAAGCATTCAAAACATGTGTTCGGTTATTGAATTGCCTTGCTTGATCGACATCCATGACCTACGAGCAATACCTACGGTCAAAACCACAACGGATATTAGTTTTGACATTTTAATATAGGATAAGTACAAGTTCTATGGCTTAAACAATGAAAATAAACAAAAATGTGTGTTTAGGGGGCTGTCGCGCCCCGCGACGTATTACAGGCAAGCCTTCGTGGCCCGAGACGGCTGTCGCGTCACGCGACCGTTTGACTGGTTTGCCGTCGCGTAGCGCGACGGCATTATTTTGGCAGAAGGTTCGTTGCTGGGTGCTGCATATTTGCCCAGCTCTCAAAATTCCCATTATCAACTTCAAACCTTCATAACTTTCAATATATACATCCGTTTTAGCCAATTCTTTTTACTATACGTCTGTATTAACATTACGGATCTGACCATGTGAATTTCACTTAATGGAAAGCAGTTTACGAACAAATGGTTTACAGACTCTATAATACGATTATTCGACCCGTTAACTACGTGCATATTGTACAATTTACACTTCTTGGGCATTCTAGCTTCGTTCACCCATATCCCGGGCTTGTAACTTTTGAAGTATTCGAACCGTTTCACGGCTTTATGCTTGCAATCTACTTTCATGCTTATTTTCTATAATTACAAGCACACCACTTTATGCGAGTCTTATATTTAACTCATACCAACTGACCCGATATCACGGATTCATACTTGACTTAATGTACCCATTCATCACTAATTTGCTACCTAGCATTAGCACAATATGATATTCTAAATTTACCTTGCACAAGATCATTTTATGAACATGGCTTTGACCCGTTTGGTTAACAAGTGAAATCCTCACCTTAATGTCAAACCAAACTATTTGTGACTAATATTTTAACCCGTTTGAGTGTCGAGTGAACTACGCCACTTCATTGACACGTCAAACGCATATTTTACCATTCGACTCCATTAACACACTAAAATTTAAACGCATATTCATATTATGACGGAACCAAAGTCACGTACCTTTAGAGCACACCCTTCAAACGCGTATCCCCTCCGGCTTGTCCACTTGACGATCCGGAGTCTTTGCCTAAAGAGTTCAATTCACAAACCATTTAGAACTCTTTTTATAATCACTAACGCACAATTTGTTATAAAATTCAAATCTGCGTTTTCGTCCAATTTTTAACATTTTAAATCCCCACCCGTTGTGTTGGGGCGAGGTTTGCCCGCGAGAACTTGCTCATAAGGATGTAGTCCGAATCACGAATGAGAAAATCGACTTGGTCCGAGCTCACTTGAGAGTGGCTCAGGATCGACAAAAGTCGTATGCGGATAAACGAAGAAGACTGATGTGTGCAAATTGCAACATATAAATCACATCAAATGTGGCATAAAACTAACCCTTTTTTAGTACTAATGTTGGAAAAAGTGTGTTTTTTGTCTTCCTTTTGTATTTTCAGGATTAAATGAGCTCAAATGAACAAAAGAAGCAAAAAGGCAGCTAAATCTAACTTAAATACAAGAAAAGGGATAAATGTGGCATGCCCGACCCCTCGACATCATCTTCCCAAGCAAAACAAGAGAACAGAAGGTTGAACACGCCCCGTGCTCAATGAGCACGGGGGCGTGCTCAAGTGTCTGCAGAAAAGACAAAGCTGTAGAAGCTTCTATCAACCACCACGGGGGCGTGCCCAGCGGACACGGGGCCATGGTCAACTCTAAGATTCGCAGAATCTGAGGAAATCTTGATAGTACAGATACGCTTCTGCACATGGGGTCGTGCCTAGTGGACACGGGGGCGTGGTCAACTAATGCAGAGAAACTGCAATTAATGAAGAAAGAGAAGATGGGTGGACACGGGGCCATGCCCAATGGACACGGGGCCGTGTCCGGGCTTCTATGCAGGCTAAAAATAGGGGTGTTTGGCTCATTTGCAAACCATCCCTTGGCAAACCACCTCTCTCACACTTCACCCACACTCTACCACCACCACACACCATCATCCATCATCCATCATAGAGTGTGTGAGTAGTCTCGGGATCCAAGATTGATCGTAAGAGTTCTTGACAATCAAAGGCCATGTTTGCCTAAGTCTCTTACATCACTTACTGAAGACAAGTGTCTAGTGTAATACTTTTTATTTTTAATCTTTTCGCACTTTTTATTTGGTTATGTATTAATGACTTTAATAACTAGTTTCTTATGTTGAAGGTGAGTCTTCCTTATCGTTTCTCTGTGGTGTCATGGCATTATTTTACTGTCTATATAAAATAAAAGATTTTCACCATTCATATCTCCACGGTCTATATGGAGGTATGTTGGCTACCTGGTCGGGGGTTAAGGGAACGGTTTGGTAAGAGTCTTGCCTTGTTCAGTGTATAGATCCTGCAAGGACCTGGGTCAACTTTAGTAGGACCTCCTTCAATACCCACTGGTATTGGATGGCAGGGGTCCGAACTCCTTGATCCCCTCATATGTAAACTACTATTAAAACTTTAACCCGACTACTTAGGACTGTATCCCTGCTGACTCAGACTACTTAGCCGAGGGTAACGTCACCTCCAGAAGAGGGGCCTACCACAATATGCATTAATAACTTAATTAATTATCTTTCAATAATCCAACCCTTTAGGATTGTATCCTTGCTGACTCAAACTACTGGGTTGAGGGTAACGTCACCTTCAGAAGAGGGGCCTAGTACAATAACTAAGATAATCTCTTAAAAAATGCAAAAGTGCTGAAATAATCAAAGGTTACACTAAACACGAGTCGGATCCAAGTGATTCATCTTGTCTATCTGTTTTTATTTTTATTTTATTTTTCAGCATTTTAGTTAGTTTTATTTTTCTAGTTTAAAACCTTTTTCTAAACTTTTGATTTTGATTAGATGTTGAGGATAAACCGGTATTAAAAGCTCTTGTGTCCTTGGAGGACCTCGGTATCGTACCAACACTATACTACGCTCACGATGGGTGCACTTGCCCATATGTGTGTTTAGTGTTAGTAAATATCGTGTTTTATAAATTTAAAACTTGGCTAAAAAAAGTGTTAAAGGGCTTAAAATATATATCAAAAACTATAACACCACACACACATCAAGTTTTTGGCGCCGCTGCCGGGGACACAAGGATTTTAAGAAAGCTTAAAATCGACGGCCTAATCAGTTTTTTTCAAAACCTTTTTAAAAACGCGCGCATTTTTCTGCATTTTAGTTAGATTTTGCATTTACAGTAACCTGAACACGGGGCCGTGCTCACTGAACACGCCCCGTGCTCAACGAAATCAGTAACTTTAATTAAAACGCCCAGATACAGAATCTGAACACGGGGCCGTGTCCAGCCTCTGTTTCTGTTTTTATTTTTGTTTTCTGGTCTCGAGACTTTGTTGTGGTCTGCTGAGTGATTCTCATGGATCAATACTCAGGATGTTACAACTACACCTATGAGGAGGATGATTATAGGGAAGACTATTGCACTAATTGTGGTGACCCACACTCGGTTCAATATTGTGACTTATTTTAACCATACACTTCATACACCTACTATGAGGTGCCCATGTACGAGCCATCAACTTCATACACAACCTATGAAGACCCAAGGTATGAACCTCCTCCCTCATACTCATATTTTGAAGAACCAAGGTATGAGCCTTCATACTCATACTTTGAGGAACCAAGATATGAGCCACCACCTTCATATGCTTATTATGAGGAACCATGGCATGAACAACCCACCTCATATGAGTATTATGAAGAACAAAATTACGACCCTTATCCATCATATACTTACAGTGAAGGACAATGGTGTGAACCATCTACTTCCTATGAGTATTATGAGGAACAAAGGATCGAACAATCGGATTCAAGCTTTGAGGATCCCGATCCTTACTCTATCACCGACATAGCCGATAGGATAATAGAAAAAATTAAAACTATCGAACGTTACATATTAGAATCTAGCGCAAGGGAAGAGGAGTCCCGCGCAAGAGAAGAATTCAATAAAAGAGAGACAGTTGAAAATTTAAAAATGGAAGAACAAATAAGCGAAAAGCCAACACATGAGTTAAACAACGAAAAGGGTGAGTCCGACAACGTTAAAATTCAAGAAGAGTCTAATTTTGAAGAAATTAATCTCTTGTCACCTTCTTTCGAAAATCATTGTTTAGTTCCCACTCATGCTAAGTTTTTAAAAGAGTTAAACACTAACACTAAAATTGACGAAACGGTAAGCGTTAAGTTAACTAATGATCAAACTTCGCTAATAAAAGAAGATCCATTTGAAATTAACATTACACCGGTTCCATGTTTTTTTCAAAATTCATTTATTAGTAATATCACAATTGATAAAGATCTTTGTGTTAACATAATGCCAAACTACATTTTCTAAAAATTAAGTATTGGTGATTTTTCTCCACTTCAAATACCCATTTTTCTATCTAATCGGAAAGTAATAAAATCAATCGGTGTAGTTGATGATGTCTTGGTTCAAACAAATCAAATGGTAATCCCAACCGACTTTGTCATCCTTGGTGACGCTTCTCTAATGTTGGGACGACCTTTTGTAAAAACCCACGAAGCTTTGAAAAACCGGAAGCGCAACAATCTATCTATTCAATTAGGGGCATTTAAAAAGAGTGTTGATCTTGAGCGTTCAATGAAATATCCATTCGGCAATAATGACCCCCTAATTGAAGATGAAGATGAACCACCCGATACAAGTGAAAAGATTGACCACTTTGTTGAAGAAGAGGTCGCCATAGAACAAACTTTTGTAGTTCTTGATCGAAATGAGCAACCAAATAAGGAGTCTCCTAAAGACCCACCTCTTGAGCTCAAGGAACTTCCAAAAGGTTTGGAATATGCTTTTCTAGACAAAGATGGTAAATCACATGTAATTATTCCGTCTAAATTAACTAGCTTAGAAAAAGAAAAATTAATTACACTTTTGAAAAAACACAAAAATGCGATCGCTTGGAAGCTTGTAGATATTAAAGGCATAAGTTCTTCCATGTGCACGCACAAAATTTTAATGAACGATGACTACAAAACGGTAATACAACCACAATGTAGAGTAAATCCAAATGTCCAAGAAGTGGTTAAAAACGAAGTCATCAAATTACTTGACTCCGGACTCATTTATCCAATCTCCGATAGTCCTTGGGTAAGTCCCGTCCAAGTAGTTCCAAAGAAAGGAGGTATGACGGTAATAAGTAACGAAAAGAATGAATTAATACCAACGAGAACCATCACAGGATGGAGGGTATGTATAGATTATAGGCGATTAAATGAAGCAACAAGGAAAGATCACTTCCCTTTACCCTTCATTGATCAAATGCTAGAAAGATTATCCGGTCATAAATTTTATTGCTTCTTGGATGGTTTTTCAGGTTACTTTCAAATCCCGATAGCACCCGAAGACCAAGAAAAGACAACTTTCACATGTCCCTATGGAACTTTTGCTTATCGACGCATGCCCTTTGGTCTATGTAATGCCCCCGCAACCTTTCAATGTTGCATGGTGGCCATCTTCCATGATATGATAGAAAATACAATGGAAGTCTTCATGGACGACTTTTCTATCTTTGGAGATTCATACGACCAATGCCTCGATAACCTTGAACGAATGTTATCCCGATGTGAGGAAACCAACCTCGCCCTTAATTGGGAAAAATGCCATTTCATGGTAACGGAGGGAATAGTACTCGGTCATAAAATCTCAAGCGAAGTTATGGAGGTTGATCGAGCCAAAATAGACACTATTTCTCGATTACCACCCCCATCATCCGTTAGAGCAATCAGAAGTTTCTTAGGACATGCCGGATTCTATAGGCGATTTATTAAAGACTTTTCTAAAATTTCAAGACCTCTAACAAAATTACTTGAAAAAGATGCCCCTTTCATCTTTGACAAGGATTGTAATCAAGCATTTCTAGCACTCAAGGAAATGCTAGTCAATGCACCTATCATGATAGCGCATGATTAGAAATTACCTTTCGAAATCATGTGTGATGCAAGTGACTTTGCAGTTGGAGCAGTCTTGGGACAAAGAAAAGAAAAGCATTTTCACTCAATTTATTATGCTAGTAAAACACTTAACGATGCACAAGAAAATTACACAACAACTGAAAAAGAGTTACTAGCTGTGGTATTTGCTTTTGATAAATTTCGTTCTTATCTTGCTCTTTCTAAAACAATAGTCTATACAGATCATGCAGCCATTCGATATCTCTTCAAGAAACAGGATGCTAAATCGCTTTTGATTCGGTGGATTCTACTCCTCCAAGAATCTGATATTGAAATCAAAGACAAAAGAGGAGCAGAAAACACCGCAGCAGATCATCTTTCGCGCCTAGAAGACCCAGCTTTGGAGGCAACCAGGGATGAACAAATCAATGAAAAATTTCCAACGGAGTCCTTGGAAATGGTGGAATACAGAGAAGAACCATGGTACGCCGACTATGCTAACTACTTAGCTAGCGGCATAGTCGCCAAAGGATGGCCACATCATCAAAGAAAAAATTCTTTGCTGATGTGAAGCATTATTTTTGGGAAGATCCTTATCTTTTCAAAATGTGTGCCGACCAACTCATCCGCCGATGCGTACATGGTAGCGAAGCAAGAAGGATGCTCCGCCATTGTCATGAAGGTCCATACGGAGGACATCATGGTGTCGCTAGTACCGCACGAAAGGTATTTGATTCAGGATTTTGTTGGCCAACCATTTACAAAGATGCCCAAAGTCTTGTCAAGACATGTGATGCTTTCCAAAGAACATGTAATATTTCTTCCAAAAACGAAATGCCACAAAATGGCATTCTTGTTTGTGAAATTTTTGATATGTGGGGACTCGACTTTATGGGACCTTTCCCACTGTCAAAAGGAAACAAATATATACTTGTGGCGGTAGATTACTTGTCTAAATGGGCCGAGGCTGAGGCACTTCCAACAAATGATGGAAGAGTCGTGGTAAGATTTCTGAAAAGATTATTCTCTCGTTTTGGAACACCAAAACCTTTAATTAGTGATAGAGGTACCCATTTTTGTAATCATCAACTTGAAAAAATATTAACAAGGTATGGGGTCTATCACCGGGTCTCCACTGCATATCACCCTCAAACAAACGGATAAGCCGAAGTAACTAATAGTGGTTTAAAACGAATACTTGAAAAAACCGCAGGGTTCAATAAAAAAGAATGGGCCGATAAATTAGATGATGTTTTATGGGCTTTTCGAACTGCTTATAAAGCAACAATAGGTACAACCCCATATAAGCTCGTTTATGGAAAAAGCTGTCATTTGCTAGTAGAAATTGCACACAAGGCCTACTGGGCAATTAAAAATGTAAACTTAGATTTAGAATTTGCCGGTAAAAACTGATTTTGTCAATTAAATGAATTAGACGAACTTAGGAATTATGCATATTCTAACTCCGAAATTTATAAGGAAAGAATGAAAAATTTGCATGATAAACACATTAAACCTAATGAATTTCGAGTAGGAGATCGAGTTCTATTGTTTAATTCACGACTGCGGCTATTTCCTGGTAAATTAAAGTCTAGGTGGTCAGGACCTTTTTCCATCACCCATATTTTCCCACACGGTGCAGTAGAAATTAAATCTCGAAACGGAAATTCATTCAAAGTAAATGGCCACCGGCTGAAGCTCTATCAAGGATTCATTGAGGATGAAGAGGAAGAAATCTTGTTTCAAACGATCGAAGAATGAAAGCATCAACATCGTACCTGGTAAGTTACGAATAAGCGGGTTGACATCTAAATCGGTAAGCCTTCTAACCAAGTTTTCAGGAAACAGGGCACTCACACGAGCACTTAAAAAAATTAAACTTGCCCGAACACGGGGCCGTGTCCACTGGACACGAGGCCATGTCCGCGCAACTGTCGGGATAAAACCCCTTTTTCCAAACAGTTTCTTCATTTCACACGCCCCGTTTCCCCGAAAACTCGCTGGTTCAGGCGATTTTTCTGCAAGATTCCGACGTCTCCTCTACTTCTAACAACATCAAGGTATGATTCTATCATCTTTAGTAGTTAGATTAAGCATTTGCATGTAGTTAAAACACCAAAAAATTGGGGAAAAATCTAGGGTTCTTGAACTTCATCCGGATCGAACCTCAAATTTTTGCTTAGATCTGTTAGCATTAGTATAGATACGTGTTATAGGAAGTAAATTAACTTGTATTGTTCATAGATTTGCCCGATTTCTCACAAAAACCCCAAACCCTTGTTTTTGAACCGAAAAAGATAAAATTGAAGGGGTAAACGATTTGTTTTGGGAAAAACGGCATTTAGGGTTTCATTTTCGGGGAAACCCGCCCCTACTGGACCAAAAATTTTCAAGTTTTCGGGACCGGGTAGAAAAATGGGATTTTTGGGAAACAGACGTCTGGACACGGGGCCGTGCCCGCTGAGCACGGTGGCGTGTCTAGCCAATTTCAGACCAACATGGGGCGTGTCCGCTGAACACAGGGTCGTGTTCAGCCGACTGTTTTCAGTTTTCTCGGAAGATTTCACTGTTTCATGCTAATTGTTTGGTGTTTCCTTTCAGATGTCCAAGAAATTCACATGGTTCAATGCAAATGAGTTGGATGCTAAGGCAAGATACGACGTCCTTCGAACCAGGCCGGAGGAATACCCACGAACAGTATGCATGGATCTTTTAGGAGCAGTGAACCAGCTTGACCGATTCAACAACCTAGTCATCGGCGCACTAAGAACCGCCCTGTGCACTCGACTTCGTTCTGTCCATGAATATAACCTTGAATTCTACAGCACACTAGCTTTCAAAACGAGAGCCGATCCATTCGATAATGATGGGGTAGAATTCCGGTGTGGAGGGACTAGGTACTCAATCTCGATAGTACAGTTTGGGTCGATAGTTGGGTTGTATGCGGAGGAAGATGCGGGGGATGAAGAAAACACCGGCGGTCTACGCGAGATAAAGGAAAGTGACCGCCAAGCTGCATGGGCACAAATAGGAGAAGGCCACTACAATCCGAGTAGCACTAAGAGCACTAAGTTGAGGGACCCTCTTTACCGTTACATCCATAGGGTCCTCACTTACTCTCTTAGTCAGAGGCACGATAGCAGCGGTGTTGTAGGTTTAAGGGATCTACTAGTCCTCCATTGCATCCACACCCGCACCAACCTTGATGTTCCGTACCTCCTTGTAACACCTCGAAAATTCATGTCCGATAATATATCGACACGTGTCACGGACTTTAAACGTGTAAAGAATTGACTTTGAGGGACTAAAGTTGACGAACAAGGAATCTGTGTGTATAAAAGGATTGAAAGTGTCAACAATGAATAAATATACTTCACAATAGCCCTACACGATGTTAATACCCTTAAATGAATGAATCATGGATCATACGAAGCTAAGTGTGAAGGAAAGTGAGGAATTACAAACTACAGGGGTTAAATGTGTCAACATGTTTAAAATATACCTCTGAGTGACCTTTTAGCGAACCCAAAGCCTTTTAATGATTAATTATACTCATTAGAATATGTGATAAAAATTTCACCAAGTTTCGTTATCGTATGAGAAAGTTATGACAATATTCGTATACGAGGGGTTAAAAGCGTCAACGTTGAAATTTAAGGCCTTACGGGTGATCACAAAATTAACCAAGGACTTAAAAAAGTTTGGTTATGCCTTGGGGTCCTTAGAAATCAATTTCGAAGGTTAAAAATACAAATTTGGAGCTTAAAACCACGTTTGTAAGGACCAGGGGCTGAAATGCAAACTTTGAAACTTGTTTGGCCTGTTCTGATCCTCCACAAGGGGCGCGTAAGACCTCATATGGTCCTTACATGGGCCGCCTCAGCATGCCAGCATCAGAAAGCACAGGCAGCTGCCTGTTCAGCCGGTTTAACCAACTTAGAAAGCACAGGCAGCTACCTGTTCAGTTTAGGCTCGGTTCGGGATCGAAAGTCGCATAGCTTTGACTATCAGTTCTGACCCATTTGAGCATGGTTTAGAAATGCCATAGAGCTTTATTAGGACAAAGTTACCTATAAGTATAACCCTCTGTGATTATACAAGTTGGTTCATTAGTTATCCGATTCATATGCATATTTCCGTTAAATGCCTAAATGTTCACTATTATGCCCATTTGACCTTAAAATGAGAATTTTAGAATTTTTGAGAGGGCAATAATCTTCGTTACAGATTTACAGACTTGTCCCTAAAATTTGACATCAGTTTGAGGTCTATATTAAGAGTTATGCTCAATAGCGTAATTAGAACGCTTTTTATTAATTAAACGGCGTAATTAGCGTATAGCCTATCTAAACCCCATTTTTTATACCAAACTTGTTACCCACTGATATAATATAATATTTTGGGATTTTTGAAGATTTTTATTTATTTTTAGGCTGAGCATAACATAGAGTTCTAAGCCTTATTTCGGTATTGCCGGTTTTGCCCTTTTGGGCTATAAAATGAGTTTTACAAATCCTTTTGATACCCAACCTCTTTCTACTGATCTAATATGATAAATAAAATATTTTGAGCCTTCTAGAATAATAAAAATATCATCCTTCCTTTGAAAACCCGGAAATGGCTCCAAATCGCATTTTAAGCGTTTTAACGCATAGTATGTATTAAAACTATTTTAAACATATAAGGTTCGGTGCCTACTGATATATTCAGTAAATTTTATTATTTTAACAGTAAGCAAAATTTTTAAACTCAGATTTCCAATTTTGACCTTTTAGACTTATGTGAAATTACCAAAATGCCCCTACGGTGCATAGTACGGTTATAATTAATAAATTTCACATATATATGATACCCTACTGTTATAACTTATTAAATTAAGTATTTTTATTGATTATATCAGGCCTGTAACTCAGGTTAATATTTAACCTCTTTTATAACCCTTAAAATGACCAAAATACCCCTCTGGGGCATATATTGGTTTTTAAATTCTTTTTGGGCATAACGGAAGATATCTTACTGATATCACAACATGTTTAAGGCATATTAACTTAGGAAACATGTGTATGACTCTTATGGTTACCCGTTACGCATATTTCGTGTTCGGATCGGTTTATGTAACTAGTTTGCATAAATTGACCAAAACGGGTCAGACCTTATCATTTTGCCTCAAAATCCAGAATGTGTTTAGTGTACCCATATTATACAAGTCTCCAAACTTATCGGGTCTAAATCACATTCTATTCCGGTCTTCGCTTAATCATGCGTTTTGAACCGTAAACCTTTCCTTAAAACTAACTGGTCTAAGTTTCAACTTAAATAAGACCCGTTAGGAATCTAATAGGTTAATAAAACCTTCGTTCCAGATTAAGAGCCCCAGTAGAAGTACTTGTGCTTGCTGATTAGAATATACGGTTGAGTATAAATTGTATTGCTAGCTTAGGTAAATATTTTTACTTATTTTCCCTTATACGGGCTTGGGGTACGGTATATAAAATACCGCTTGGTCAGGCATTGAATCTTTAATCGTATGGAGGTTAATTTATTGAAAGAGAAAAATGCCCGGATAGTCCCTGTGGTTTCACCTTTTTTCACCTATAGTCCCTATCTTTCTAAAACTACTTGAATAGTCCCCAAGGTTTTCTGTTTTGTTCTCGGATAGTCCCTGGGTCTAACTTCAGTTACTTTTCTCTGCTAAGTGGGTGTTGAAATGACCAAAATACCCTTTCCTTTAAAAGGCCAAACCACAGGGACTATCCGAGCATCTTCTTCATTTTTGTTTATAAAACCCCACCACCACACCCTCCTCCACCCTCCACCGTGCCGCCGCCGGTCTCCGCCGCGCAGAACCATAACATCAATATCCTCAAACACACCTTCAGCAATCATAACAACAATGCTACTAAACTTCATCTTACTCGCGAGCATCGAAACAAAATAACCACCTGATGAAGAACCCAAAGCCACAAGTGGCAAACTTTCAAGATTCTGTTTCTTAACCCACCATTTAATAACCCTCTCAACAACCAATGTCTCCTTCATGAGCGACCAGCACTTGCCTCTACTCGAAACCGCAACCACAGCAAACTTTCGTGCAAGCGCTTCGATACCAATCGCCCTTTCTTCCGGCAGACCGACACAATGATCACAATTTGGGGATTTATCCCAAAAGTTAGCAGCCCTACCATTACACCCATGAGCTATAAACAAAATTGATCTTGGGGAATCAGGGATTTGCCAAATTACTTCAGCGCCATTCAAGATTTTGACAGTTGGATCTAAACTGGTATCTTTTTTATTTGCTAACCCTAACCTTAATTGAGAATTGGGTTTTTTCTTATCGATCCCTAATACTAGAATTACAAATATTAGAGCTATAATAGTGATAAATAATGGTAACCTGATGTTATGCATCTTGGTGAATCGCTTCTGCCATTTGGTGCCACTCTTGTTATACATAACTGTGATTGAATGGGGATTTTAGTGTTTGAAGCTGAAACACTAACGGGACGTAAGGGTGTATCAATTAAAAAGTGATAACACTCTACACATACGGATGCCGGGGGAACAAAGATCCCCTTTTTTGTGTTGTAGATCTCCGTTTGTGTTTATCTTTGTGCAGTGTTGTTTCGTTTGCTATTCCAGAGCTCGCCGAAATGCGGCTCTAGTCGCCGGAAATTCACGAGAGAGGGAGAGCAGAGAGGTGGTGTGCGGTTATATGTGTGTTTAGATCTAGGGTTTCAAATGATAAGTGATGATAAGTTTTCTTTATCATTCACCGGAAAGGCGGCGGTGCCGGAATAACTCGCGTTCAAGATTTAAAGTCGCCGGAAATTAATTTCGCCAGAAAAGTTCGCCGGAAAGTGTGGTGGTGGGGTTTTTCTCTAAAAATGTAGAAGATGCCCGGATAGTCCCTATGGTTTGGCCTTTTAAGGAAAGGGTATTTTGGTCATTTCAACACCCACATAACTGAGAAAAGTAACTGAAGTTAGACCCAGGGACTATCCGAGAACAAAACGGAAAACCTTGGGGACTATTCAAGTAGTTTTAGAAAGATAGGGACTATAGGTGAAAAAAGGTGAAACCACAGGGACTATCCGGGCATTTTTCTCTTATTGAAATGAACCATTTAAATTGTTTTGTTTGTTTGAAGCCTTTGGGGGGTTAATGACCATGTCCCGGATATCCTTGGCATCATTTTACGAAATGGCCACGACCTAAGCGCGGGGTGTAGGCGTACACCCGACAGTGCATAAATAAATAATAAGGTATAACCGCTGGTTTCGGGAATAACCCGCCGCGGGACTATATCATGTGGTGTGTCTATTAATGTTTAACCTGGTATTCAGCCCGGGCTACTGAACGTATAACGAACATGTAATTCTTTTACAAGTTTATATATAAATAATTATCCCAAGTTATAAAATGTTTTGTGCCTTGTGCATTCAAATCAATTTTCTTAAACATTTTCAAAATGAGTCAGTTAATTGTATTTACCAGTGTAAACTGACGTATTTTTCCAAAAAGGTTAAGTGACAGGTACTGTACGTAATTGGCTAGGAGCTCAGGGCGTTAATAGGGAATCTTGCAAGTTCTAGATGCCTAAAGTCTGTTGAACAGTTTTCTTTTATTTGATCCGCCTGTGGATCCTTTGCACACCATTTGTAATACTTTGATATTCTCATTCGGTTGTAATATAATTATCTTTTGCTTCCGCTGTGCATTTAAATTGTGTTGTTTGACTATGATGATATCAACTACGTCGCGATACTCCCCATCGGGCCCACCGGTAATACGTGGAAATGTCGGGGTATGACAGGTTGGTATCAGAGCTAACGTTGAGTGAATTAAACACTAGCCTTTTGTGTTTAATCTCAATGACACAGTAGCACATTCCTCGACCTTCTGAGTCTAGACTTAACATAGGAATACTCTCAATCCTAATCTGGAAATTATTGCTTCCAATTTTTATATATTGGATATGTCGCCAAGTGAAGAGGCTGTATTAGAAATTCTCAACATCCGGAGCCTTGAAATGCTGAGCTTCGTACCGCGGCTAGAATGAAATGAGCATCCAGGGAGAGAAAATTCAGAAGTAAAGTGAAGAAGAAAACTCCTTTTGCTAAAGATCGTTTCTTTAATAGTCCTTATAAGGACATATTTATCTTTCAGTCCCTTCGAGGACAACATTATGCCTTTCAATTCCCGTCTAGGGCACATCTGTACTTTTATTTTATAGTGGAATGATTAAATTTAAATTTTCATTCTAAACATGAAATATGAAATAAATGAAAAATAATATTCCTTTTATAAGATCTACCATTATAATAAAATGGCAAAATCTTAAAAGGGCAAGACCTAGCCACGTGTCATTTTAAGACAGGGCCAAGATGGTAGTTCCTCAATTAGATTCAGATCCTTGCTAACATCTCAATTTAGGATTGTTCTGCGTTAAATATTAAAAAGAATCTTAAAGGTAAAACCTAGCCTAAATGTCATTGCAGACATGGCCAAGACGGTAAAACCTATCCAAAGGATTCGAAACTTTGTTAACATCTGAAAGCATATTAACATGCTTGACAAAATGTGATTCGATAAAATCACATAAGTCATTCTTAAATTGGGTTATTTTAAATTCCCTTATTTATATAATCATCCCTTAAAGATGAAGTGCCTACGGGCTATAATTAACGTCCTCTGAGACTAAAGACAGTCGTAGCCTACAACTCCCTGTCAAGAAAAGGTAATGAACTTTGATTCAAGCCTTAATGCCTCGATTCTATAAAATCTTGGCTTATAATTTTCTCCTTGTGACTTGGCTTTTATGCCATAATTATATTTTAATTAAATTTAGGATGATTATAATGAAAATCCTGAATAAAATAAATATCCTTCCTTTTCTGCCAGTATAAATATTAAAAAGAATCTTAAAGGTGAAACCTAGCCTACATGTCATTCCAGACGTGGCCAAGATGGTGAAACCTATTCAAGAGATTCGGATCCTTGTTAACACCTAAGAACGTGTTAGCACTCCTGACAAATGTGATTCGAGAAAATCACAATAGTCATCCTTATATTGGATTCTTCCAATTTTCTTATCTAGCCTAGTGATTTAGAAATCATGGCTTAAATCATCAAATGAAGATGATCAAATTGTTAACACTTAAGATCGTGTTAGTACTCTTGACAAAAGTGATTCGAGAAAATCACAATAGTCATCCCTATATTGGAATTTTTCAAATTTCCTGTTTTGGCCTAATGATCTAGAAATCATGGCTTATATCATCCTATAAGATGATTATATTATAAACATCCATCAGTGATGAAGTGCCTACTGGCTAAACTTGTTGTCCGATAAGACAACGACAGTGGTGGTCTTTGACCCTTGTCTAAAAATGTTGGACTATGTCCAAGCATAATAGTCTGTATGATCCATACGATCTTGACTAATAGCATCCAAAAAGATGATCATACCATAAACATCCCTTAGAAGGGAAATGCCTACGAGCTATATCTATTGTCCTAAAAGACAAAAGACAGATGTAGTCTTCGACTCTCTGTCAAGAAAAGTAAACAACGATGCTCAAACCTTAAATGCCTCGATCCCATACTATCATGGCTTATAAATTCAAAACTATCCTTGTGATTAGGCCTTTTGTGCCACTTTAATATCCTTAATGTTTTATAACTAGGATAAATTATAAGGAAAATACTAATTAAATATAATTAACAAATTAACCCATATGGTTTATATTACCATGGTTAATAAATCGTCAAAAATGACGATTCCAGATTAACCTCTAAATAATAAATTGTCAATATTTATGTAGCAATCAAGCTACATGGCTGGATCAGTGGAGGTCAACAGCCACCCGAAGGAGAACAATGATACTACCAGAATTAATATAACTGGAGCGGAACTGCAGGCATTAATAGATAATGCTGTTACTCGAGCTCTTGACAGACAGTATAATGAATCAACTGATACCCACTCTAAGACTCTATCTGTGGCTCGTAGTAATCCCCCTTCTAGATCACATGAGTCAAAGGAAGACGATGTTCGTAACTCGTCAAATCAAAGGAGTGTTCCGTCTACACAGGTGGTGCTTCATCAAGAGGCACCAGTTAAGACCTGCTCATATAAATATTTGGTCTCCTGCAAGCCCAGATACTTTACAGGAGAAAATGGGGCCATCGATTGCATGACATGGCTCGATGAGATGGACACCGTTGTTGACATCAGTGGTTGTGCGGAGCAAGATATTGTGAAATTTGTTTCACAATCATTTAAAGGAGAAGCGTTGGCATGGTGGAGATCATTGCTCTAAGCCACGGGAAAGGTCCTACTTTACAACTTATCTTGGGATCAATTCGTTTCATTAATCAAGGAAAAATTTTGCCCTCAGCATGAGGTAGAAAAGATAGAAACAGACTTCTTGACTCTGGTCATGAAGGATTTAGATTGCCAGGCATACGTGACAAGTTTTAACACTATGTCCCGCCTAGTTCCTTATTTAGTCACCCCTGAACCTAAACGCATAGCGCGTTTTATTGGAGGCCTAGCACCTGAGATAAAGGGAAATGTTAAAGCATCTAGGCCAACCACATATAGGTCCGTGGTGGACTTATCCTTATCTCTCACCTTAGATGCAATCAGAAATAAGTCTGTTAAGGCTTCCGGCGAGGGAAAAGGGAAAGAGAGGAGGAGAACTCTCGTCGATCTGACAAGAAGAAAAAGGGAAGTTTTAGAAACAAGAAAGATTCCGAGTTTAGGAAAAACTCGAGTCAGTCTAATAGCAGACCCAAATGTAGTAACTGCAGAAAGCAACATTCT
This sequence comes from Helianthus tuberosus, assembly GCA_030545235.1. Classification (NCBI taxonomy): domain Eukaryota; kingdom Viridiplantae; phylum Streptophyta; class Magnoliopsida; order Asterales; family Asteraceae; genus Helianthus; species Helianthus tuberosus. The sequence continues at coordinate 133,365,599 of CM060430.1, read as the reverse complement.
GGGAAATGTACAACTGACCCACGTGCTAAACTGTGTGGAATTTGCAAGACCAAGGGTCACAAGACTTTAGATTGCAAGGAGTTGAAGAACGCGACATGTTACAATTGTAACGAGGAATGGCACATCAAAACCAACTGCCCAAAACTTATAAAGAAGCATGGAGAGGCCAGGAAAACGAACGCGTGAGTCTTCCAGAGGAACGCCCAGGAGATGGTGCAGAATGATAACTATATAGCAGGTACCTTTCCTTATCAAGAAGTTTATGCAGAAATTTATTTGATGCTGGCACATATGACTCTTTAATGAACGATAAATGTAGGGAACTGCTGTCTCCGCCTGATTAGGACTCCGGTCATTTAATGCGAGGTAGAAATTGGCCGATGATACATTAAGAAAATGCTCCAACAAATCTTAGATTGATATTTTATATCCATTAGAAATCACTCTTTTCTGATTTCCTTATGGCAAGCTTTCAAGCTATCCAGATTCATCAATATAATAAAGACAGATGTGACATTTTGATCCCCTGTCAAAAAGATGATGGATTTGGTCCAAACCTTAGATGCCATTGATGGTCTTTTGTGACCTAGGCTAAGTATAATTGATATATATTAAATAACATTCATTAAGAATGTTAGTACTATATTGGCCTGTATGGGTTAATGATACCATGGTTAGTATATGTTAAGGCTATCAGGGTGATGAATAGCAGTTGTTGGATTGCAACTAAGTAAATGATTCATTTGGTGATTGGAACCAAATCTTAAGTATGATAAACTCGGATAAGACAACAGTCAATAGCGCCATTAATGATGCGACGCATGCTAAAGATGCTACAATTGTAAACCTTAGAGTTTCCAATGATGTTCTTCAAACTATGATAAGACACAGCTGTTGGAAAAGCTGTGAAGGAGGCCGTGATAAAGTTCAAAGAGCCGAATGCTACTTGCTCCAAATCCTTCATAAACTATAAGTATAGCAAACTTTTAAAATCTTTCATAAGAACCATAGATATTAAGTGTAAGGTAAAACTTACAGACAAAATCATAGGAACCATTTCTTATGTTCCTGTCAGATATCTTCAGTCGTAAGTTCTAGTGTACCCTCTCTCCAGATGAAGTACGTCAGAATATGTAGTTGATATCTCTTGATCTCTATCGATTAAGAATACCAGATGGTATGACAAAAAGCGCCATATGAGGGTTGGTGTATCTTAATAAGTTCCATAGATTGCTTCCATGCCTGATCAGTTTGGGGTTTAATGCATGGAACCACAAGATATTCCAATAATCATATGATACTAAAAGTCAACTAATTGGTATTCAAAGAAGATATCCAGAATGGAATCGTCCAAGTAAAGGTCTTCAATCAAGGAATTCGTGGACTCGTAACGTAAATGTGTCACTTATTTAGCACAAGCAATGATGGATGAACTGGAGCCTGAGATATGAAAAATCTCTGTAACCTCCTTGTATCTTGATTATCTCCTCCTAGGACTACCATGTCTACCTCTTGTAAGGTAAGTAGAGTTAAGATTTATATCCCATTTAAGGATGTATTATTATGAAATCTCCAAGACGGCTAGTACCATCATTGGAAGAATCGAAACCCTGATTAAGTAAGTTTTCAAATAAAGGATTTATATAGTCTAACTCAATATCCTGAGAATTCGGTATAGTTAATTAAGAAAGACGGTTCATCTTGCTTATGCATTGATTACCGCAACCCGATTTAGGCAACAATTAAGAATTTGTCATCAGCTGCCCAGGATCGTCGATTTGTTCGACTAACGGAAAGGATTAGCTATTCCTTAAGACTAAGTTTTGAGCAATGGTTGGAATAACCATCTCACCTTAAGATAAGCTTTTCTATAATAGTTGTTATATAAGTATCAAGGTAGCTCCTTTGGAAACCTTGTATAGATGAAATATCAAAACATCCGTTTGATGGACGAGACTTTGGGAAGTCCAATTATCAGGATCTGAAAGTTACATTGGAGGCAACGAATAAGATCATAGAAATCCATAATCACCTGTAAGTTGCCAGTATTCGGCAGAAAATCAAGAATTAATGAAAGTAGCAACCCTCCTAAGATCTTGTTAAGGAATATTCAACAAGGAATATCACCCAAGAAGGGTGTGCCAGTTTGTTAAATTATCAGGCTAGTTAAGCTCTGAATATATACAATTATTCGAAGGAAATCGAATGTATCAAGATCAAATAGCTTATAAGCTAAAACCTATTTAAGGAGCTTGGCGGAGCTCGCAATGCAATAACACACTAATGATTTAAGGATGTGTTTCACCAATAAGTTGAGAAGCATTATCACATAATGATATGCAGATTTATAATATGATGAGCAACCTGTATCGGTTGAGGATCGACAGGTTAAGAAGCTCCAAACAGGATACACGTACCTATTATAGAGGTCAACTTGGGAGCTTGGAAAGGCTCCAGATATGCTATAGAAGTTAAGTCCATTAAGCGACAAAAAGTACTTCCATCATTTTAGCAAATCTCGAGGTCGAGATTTCTTTTAAGGGGGTGAGGATGTAACACCTCGAAAATTCATGTCCGATAATATATCGACACGTGTCACGGACTTTAAACGTGTAAAGAATTGACTTTGAGGGACTAAAGTTGACGAACAAGGAATCTGTGTGTATAAAAGGATTCAAAGTGTCAACAATGAATAAATATACTTCATAATAGCCCTACACGATGTTTATACCCTTAAATGAATGAATCATGGATCATACGAAGCTAAGTGTGAAGGAAAGTGAGGAATTACAAACTACAGGGGTTAAATGTGTCAACATGTTTAAAATATACCTCTGAGTGACCTTTTAGCGAACCCGAAGCTTTGTAATGATTAATTATACTCATTAGAATATGTGATAAAAATTTCACCAAGTTTCGTTATCGTATGAGAAAGTTATGACAATATTCGTATACGAGGGGTTAAAAGCGTCAACGTTGAAATTTAAGGCCTTACGGGTGATCACAAAATTAACCAAGGACTTAACAAAGTTTGGTTATTCCTTGGGGTCCTTAGAAATCAATTTAGAAGGTTAAAAATGCAAATTTGGAGCTTAAAACCACGTTTATAAGGACCAGGGGTTGAAATGCAAACTTTGAAACTTGTTTGGCCTGTTCTGATCCTCCACACGGGGCGCGTAAGACTTCATATGGTCCTTACGCAGGCCGCCTCAGCATGCCAGCATCAGAAAACACAGGCAGCTCCCTGTTCAGCCGGTTTAACCGACTTAGAAGCTTGGTTTTCGATTCTATGGGATTGTTTGATGGTTTTAAAGGGCCTAGGGACACTTGGAATGATAAGGAATCATTCCATAGACTTATATGTCATGATCTTGATGAATCAAAGTCCCTATATAAGAAGCTCTTTGTTGCACCATTTGAGCACCTCACTTGGAAACTTCACAATTCATTATCTGGAGGTTCCTGGAGCTCAAGTACCTTCCTAGTGATCATTAGTCGTGCATAGGACCTTGGTAAGCATCATTAACCTTCCTTAATTCAATCTAGCTTAGTTTATTAGCTTAAAGTCAAACCGTCGTAATTAAGATTTGACTTCGTCATTAATCTTAATTTGTCCCACTCTAACTAGGTCAATTGTCGGGTCAAAGTTAATCTCAAAAAGTCAACAGAAAGCTTATTTTCAAATTAATGCATAATTAGCAATGTAGAAGCTATGCAACCTGTTTTGTCATTAATATAACTTGGTAATTAATGTAAGAACATGTCTAAACATGTTCAACTCGACAATTTTCAGTTTAGGCTCGGTTCGGGATCGAAAGTCGCATAGCTTTGACTTTCAGTTCTGACCCATTTGAGCATGGTTTAGAAATGCCTTAGAGCTTTATTAGGACCAAGTTACCTATAAGTATAACCCTCTGTGATTATACAACTTGGTTCATTAGTTATCCGATTCATATGCATATTTCCGTTAAATGCCTAAATGTTGACTATTATGCCCATTTGACCTTAAAACGAGAATTTTGGAATTTGTGAGAGGGCAATAATCTTCGTTACTGATTTATAGACTTGTCCCTAAAATTTAACATCAGTTTGAGGTCTAGATTAAGAGTTATGCTCAATAGCGTAATTAGAACGCTTTTTATTAATTAAACGGCGTAATTAGCGTATAGCCTATCTAAACCCCATTTTTTATACCAAACTTGTTACCCACTGATATAATATAATATTTTGGGATTTTTGAATATTTTTATTTATTTTTAGGCTGAGCATAACATAGAGTTCTAAGCTTATTTCGGTATTGCCGGTTTTGCCCTTTTGGGCTATAAAATGAGTTTTACAAATCCTTTTGATACCCAACCTCTTTCTACTGAACTAATATGATAAATAAAATATTTTGAGCCTTCTGGAATAATAAAAATATCAGCTTTCTTTTGAAAACCCGGAAATGGCTCCAAATCGCCTTTTTAAGCGTTTTAACGCATAGTATGTATTAAAACTATTTTAAACATATAAGGTTTGGTGCCTACTGATATATTCAGTAAATTTTATTATTTTAACAATAAGCAAAAGTTTTAAACTCAGATTTCCAGTTTTGACCTTTTAGACTTATGTGAAATTACCAAAATGCCCCTATGGGCATAGTATGGTTATAATTAATAAATTTCACATATATATGATACCCTACTGTTACAACTTATTAAATTAAGTATTTTTACTGATTATATCAGACCTGTAACTCAGGTTAATATTTAACCTCTTTTATAACCCTTAAAATGACCAAAATACCCCTCTGGGCATATATTGGTTTTTAAATTCGTTTTGGGCATAACGGAAGATATCTTACTGATATCACAACATGTTTAAGGAATATTAACTTAGGAAACATGTGTATGACTCTTATGGTTACCCGTTAAGCATATTTCGCGTTCGGATCGGTTTATGTAACTAGTTTGCATAAATTGACCAAAACGGGTCAGACCTTATCATTTTTGCCTCAAAATCCAGAATGTGTTTAGTGTACCCATATTATACAAGTCTCCAAACTTTTCGGGTCTAAATCACATTCTATTCCGGTCTTCGCTTAATCATGCGTTTTGAACCGTAAACTTTTCCTTAAAACTAACCGGTCTAAGTTTCAACTTAAATAAGACCCGTTAGGAATCTAATAGGTTAATAAAACCTTCGTTCTAGATTAAGAGCCCCAGTAGAAGTACTTGTGCCTGCTGATTAGAATATACGGCTGAGTATAAATTGCATTGCTAGCTCAGGTAAATACTTTTAACTTATTTTCCATTATACGGGCTTACGGTATATAAAATACCGCTTGGTCGGGCATTGAATCTTTAATCGTATGGAGGTTAATTTATTGAAATGACCCGTTTAAATTGTTTTGTTTGTTTGAAGCCTTTAGGGGGTTAATGACCATGTCCCGGATATCCTTGGCTTCATTTTACGAAATGGCCACGACCTAAGCGCGGGGTGTAGGCGTACACCCGACAGTGCATAAATAAATAATAAGGTATAACCGCTAGTTTCAGGAATAACCCGTCGCGGGACTATATCATGTGGTGTGTCTATTAATCTTTAACCCGGTATTCAGCCCGGGCTACTGAACGTATAACGAACATGTAATTCTTTTACAAGTTTATATATAAATAATTATCCCAAGTTATAAAATGTTTTGTGCCTTGTGCATTCAAATCAATTTTCTTAAACATTTTCAAAATGAGTCAGTTAATTGTATTTACCAGTGTAAACTGACGTATTTTTCCAAAAAGGTTAAGTGACAGGTACTGTACGTAATTGGCTGGGAGCTCAGGGCGTTAATAGGGAATCTTGCAAGTTCTAGATGCCTAAAGTCTGTTGAACAGTTTTTTTTATTTGATCCGCCTATGGATCCTTTGCACACCATTTGTAATAGTTTGATATTCTCATTCGGTTGTAATATAATTATCTTTTGCTTCCGCTGTGCATTTAAATTGTGTTGATTGACTATGATGATATCAACTACGTCACGATGCTCCCCACCGGGCCCACCGGTAATATGTTGAAATATCGGGGTGTGACACTCCTGCTCTGAAACATGCATTGGAACCAGCTTGCTACTCCCCCGACTCCTATCTTCTTTAGGGGGTGGATATACCGTCTCTTCAAGCATTTTGTGAACATGCCCAGGTCTTTCGAAAAGAGCCCATGGTCAAGAAGAGTGGACATGACCATCTGTCGTTCCATGAACCTGATTTATGAAGCAGAAGACGGGACGATCAGCTTCCAAAGAGTCCAGGGGCATGCATGGAACCCGCAAGAGGCACTCGCCTTACATGCTCCACACTTCCAACCTCCTCCTCAGTACCATTACCAGCCCCAGGGTGATCCGGGCCAGTCCTCCTCTCAAGGTGGCGGTTTTCCTAACTTCCAAAGTTTACATGATTTATTGCAGGAAAACCTCATGTGCACCAGGAACACCTACAATATGGCCAGCAACACGTACACCCGGGTCAGAGCAATAGAGAGAAACATATCCGACAGACAGGATGACATTGGGAACATCCGGGAGTACATGGCAGGGCACGGAGGAGACGATGATGATGAAGACGAACACATGGATTAGGCGGGAGGAGTGGAGGTATGATCAGCTGGTTGGTTGTCCACAGGTTAATCCCTTTTCTCATGAACAATTTCCGGCCTGCGTGCCGTGTGTTGAACAATTTACTTTCCTCTAACACTTTTTACTTTCCTGCATTTTCTTTAATTTAACTTTGTGATATGGATGTGTTGGGATTGAACCCTATTAGAGGAACAGATAATTAAATCCAAAACTGGATCAGAGCAGTGGATCCAGAATAAGCAGATGTTTACATACAAATCTCTCCCCTTGAAAGTGGTTTCATATCTACTGACCTCCTATCTGCTGATCTTACTAAGTGCTGACCTGCAACTGCTGCCTTGCATCTTCTGCCCAATGTCAAAGACTGATGGAAGACCAAAGATCTGCTGATTCAATCTACTGCCTTGAGTCAAGTACTGCTGATCCGGACAAGCACTGCTGGGTTCACAGCAGTGGAAGGATGCAGCAGCTGTTTAAGTGTCTTTTATGTAATGAATTGTAATAGCAGTAGTTAGTACATCAATGTTTGTGTAAGGACAGTAGATACAGGTTGTTAGGCTGTTAGACGTCGCTTTCATGGTGACGTCAGCTGAGATACCTCAGTGGTTTGGTTTGCCTATAAATGTAACAGTACCCTGTACTGTTACATTTGATTGACTGAGCGAGTTCTTCTCCTCATGTCTAATCCTTTCATCTTGTGTGCAACCAACCTTGGGGTATCAGGCTGAGGGGGAGTTTAGTTTGTAAGCATATCTGTAATCTTTTGCTTTGATTTGTAAATCCTTTGACTCTATGAGAAGCAATTGTTTATCAAACTATTTTCTCCTTTGATTGTGTTTACAAAAGTTTGTTTTTCATTTCCGCTGCACTTTACATGTTTTCATGTTCACAAATTGTTCAAAACATACAAACAAACACAATCACAAGAGCCTCCGATCCTAACAATTGGTATCAGAGCTTGGACAGTCAAATTCGATCTAGCAATCAATTTGACATAACAGTTCAGCTCAAAATTCATTGATACTAAGGTTGGTTGTATTTAGTTGAAAAAAGAGTATCGAGTAAATCATGATCAAAATGGTTATTCAACAACTCTGTACATCAACCAAGATGTCATATGACACACAAAATTTCACACAACAAGTGAATTTATGCACAAAACACTCATGGTTTCTAGATCTGAAATAAATATCTGTTAAACTATGAGATTACTTCTTATTTTCTAAATTAATTTCAATTGTTGATGTGTAATTTGTGATGTTTTCCATAAATACTAAAGTCTAAACCTCAGATTAACAAAACATATGTTCATAAAAACATTGATGTTTTGCTAACACTAAAAGAGGGAAATTATAACTTTAGTCATTTGATCTTATGTGTTGAAAACAGGTTGAGATCCTCAAAAGGAACAAATCAACTTTGTTAATAATACATTAAGAAAATCAGGGGTCAACATAGTCCGTATCATATGTATTGTGAGATTGGTTGAAAAGTTGTGGCAACATGACCAAGTCTCTCAAAACATTACTGCAAAATGATTTTGGACCAATATTCACAAAAACTCTGAAGTGTGTTTATCTCAAAACTTTTGAATTTAGAAGAAAAGGGAATAAACTTAAAACACTTAAGAGTCAAAGTTTGGGGTAATAATGGTCAATTAAGCAACTGTTTGTGCTCATAGGTTCAAGAAAGTTCAGGTGACATTAGTGTTCCCAGTGATTGAACCTACAAAAGGACTAGACAAATTTTCAAAATCATCACATAGAAATTAGATCTACAACAGGATCTTCAAAATTCATGTGTCCATGTGTCCTCATGTTTGAAATCAACTGACAAAGAAAATGGTACCAAACAGTGGTCAAAATATTGTCAAAATATTCTACCACTGATGTCAAACCACTGACCATCTTCATAAAACTTGAGAATGTTATGATTATGTTTTCTATTGAAAATTTACCAGATCCTTTTTGATACTGTTCTCAGAAAATCCTTTAACCAATTTTTTTTTCAAAGGATTTTCTCGAATAACCAGGATATATCATTCATTTTTTTAAGGATATATTTGGAACTTTTGCTTGTTTTTGTTGGCAATAGTTTCAGCTCCTGACAGGATGTAATACCTTATTTTTGGTGGTATTATTGTCCTCATAAATGGGTCAAAAGGAAATGGTATATATGTTAAGATCATGTCATACTCAGGTTTGCTCCTAAATTCTTATCAAAGGTTGATTGCAAACTGTGCTTGAATTACTAGGGTACTCATGTGTTAATTGAATATTAAACGAAAATGAGTTGCCTTAGCAAAAAGTTTTCATCATCTGGGGTACTAAACCACTGTCTTTCAAAATTGACATGTGGCAAAACCTTGATTGAAAAATTTTCAAAACTGTTGCTGAAACACTTGTCCTTCGGATCTGTACCATTTACCCTAACCACTGTTTTGTTCTAACATCTGATCTCTAAACACTGTCCACTGCTGAAAGTTAATCACTGATCTCTCATTTTCTTGAAAAGCACTGATGTTCAAAATCAGTGTCTTATTCACTGATATGCTATCCACTGATAGTAAAAATCATCCACTGCTCACAATTTTTACCGTTGTAACCACTGATGCTTGATACGTCAGTGGCTCTTAAAACAACTGTTCTCCATACTTCATCCGTTTCATCAGTGTTTGACACGTGGTCAGTTTTTAGCCCTCAGATCATAATAACCTCTGCCACATCAGCAATCATTTTTTTAAATAAAACCCTGCCCTAAACCCCAAAACAGGGTTTTACTGTCGAATTGAATTCTTAAAAATTCTCTTCTCAAAGCAGTTTTTCATCTCATCTTCCACAAATTTCTTCGATCATTCATCTTCAAAATGACAAAATCGAAGTCATCTTCAAAACCCTCATCCAAATCCTCATCGAAAACAGCCTCTCAAAAGGCAATCTCCACTGAAATTCCACATAAGCCATCTCACAATCTCCTGGGTCTTCTCACAAAACCAGGAACCACCAAAGTTTTCGATTCCATCATTGACATCATGGCAAAATCAAAGTACAAAACTTTGTTCACCGCCGATGCACCAATCTATTTGGCGACCCAAAGGGAGTTCTGGAAGAATGCAACCCTTGAAAAACAAGGAGACACTGCAACCACCATAAACTCTTCTATAAAGGGTAAAGCTGTCCAAATCACGCCACAATCCATTTCAGAGGTCTTTCAACTCGGTGATCAGGAAGGTAAAATTTCTTTCACTAAAAACGAGTTACAAACTGACTTCATTGAGAGAGGGTATGAAGCAACAATGATGAAGAAAATTACCTTAGAAAAAGGTTATTTTCCGTCTGCAACCAGATTTTTATTTCATACCCTCCTACTATGTGTTTCAAACAAAACCACTTCTTTCAATAAATTCCCTTTAAAGATTCAAAATCTGGGATATGCAATTCTTCAAGGAGAAAATTTTAACTATTCTCGGGAAATTTTTAAAGATTTGGTTAATAATGTTGAAACAAAATCATTCTTACTGTTTCCAAGGTTTTTAAGTTACTATTTTACAAAGAAATTCAGTAAGGATGATTTAGTTACAATAAACCAAGGTGATTCTACTCAAATAAACAGTTTAACAACTGAAACTTTTTCAAGAATGTTAGCACCTTGCAAAACACAAGCAGAGGTGCCTGAGCAGATTTTAGCAGTTACAACTGCTCCTCAGGTATCTGCTGCTGAGCCCACTGCTCAAGGTGATCAAAGCAGCAGCACAACTGTTTTGAAACCCACACCTAAAATCACCAAAAAGCCAACAAAAAGAAGAACACAAACCCCCCCCCCCCCCCAAAAACCATCAAAAAGGCATCTCTGGAGGATGAGATACCAGAGCTTATGCCAGTGACAACACAAAAGTCACAAGAAACCACTGCTGCTACTTCCTCACAGCAGTTGGTACAAATATCTCAACCCATAACCGAAACTCCTCCTGCTTCTTCACAAAAAGAACAGGTTGTACAAATAGGGTCTCCACATCATGATGCTCTGGAAACACTCGTTTCTATCATCCACAGCTCAATACCCGGAGCAAATCCACTTTCTACACCACCCTTCACATCCACAATTCCCCCACCAACTAAACTGCTGTTGGATGCAATTGATTTGAACCAGGCATTAACCAGTCCTTCTCAATCACCTATCAAAGAGAATATACCTCAACAACTGACTGGGCCTGATGTATCAATCTCTGCTAACCCACCAACACAACCTGAGGAGGTTAGACCCCTTGAGTTACAAGTAACTCTTGGTGGTAGTCCAAGTGAAGCAGCCACTACAACTGTTGAACCCACTGGTTTACAGTTGGACAGTGGTTACATTAATAAGACTTCCTTGGAGGCAATTCCTTTTATAGCACCTCTGCCAACCACCAGTGGATTTATTTATCCTACTGGCAACATCAAAAGGTTGTCAAGTGTTGAAGGAAGAAGACCCCAGTACCAAGAAAAAGGGGCATCAGTGGTTAATGTTTGGAGTATACTCCCTACATCTACCACTGATAAAACCACTGCTAGTGGGAAATCAGATGATCTCATTCACTTGGGTGATGATTTAAAGTACCAATAATTGATGGATCGCATTGAAAAACTTGATAACTCTGTTGCAGAACTCAAAGATATGCTACAACAGGTGTTACAAGTACAAAAGGTACAATCAACTGCTATTCCACCTCAAGCACCTGATCCACAAAGGGTACCTGCTACAAATGAGCTCTGGAACTTGTTTCAACCTTTTCTCCATCAACAAGCACAATTAGCAGATCAGCAACATGAGAAACATGTCCAAAAGCTGAGAAATGCAATGGAGTCAAGGTTCAAGAACACTCAGGCTGATCTGAAGGCTCTCAAAACTCAGATCTTGCAAACCACTGGCACTGCTCCTCCAACAGTACTTTTCATTGATCAACTCCCAGACGATAATGCCAAAAAGGGGGAGAAAATTCAGGAGTGGAAGAAGAAAGGAATAGATGATGGTCTCTACATTGAACCTGAAAAGGATGCCATGACCTGAAAAATTCCTGTGCCAGATGGTAGTAAGAAGGTTGATGCTACTCAAGAAGCACTTGATGAAGGAGTAGCAAGTGTAAAAAAAGATAGAATGGCAAAGGATATTTCAAGGTGGAATGAGGAGAAAAGAGCTTTCATGGAGCTGTATGAGCAGTGTTGTTCTGGTTCAAAGGATACTAAAAATCCTAAGACAAAAAGGAAGCCTAAGTCCACCTCATCCAGAATTCCAAAGCATATTCCAAAACCATCATCCAAAAGTCATCAGCATCAAACCTCCACCCAAACAGCTGTTGTAACTCCTGCTGTATCAACTACTGCTGGTACCTCAGTAGTTTCAACATCTGTCCTCACTTCAACACACACCACTTCAAAATACAACAAATCCACTGCTTTACCACCATTACCACCAAAAACAAAATCACCTCCTGCCAAAAAGCAGAAGACAGTGGTTGTTACAACATCTGCTGTAATGACAACAGTGGTTGGAACACCAGTTGTTTCAACAATTGTTAGTCAATCACAAACCACTGCCACTACATCCATCACCACTGTTCCATCCAAAACATCATCAGCCCCTCCTCAAACAAAAAGGAGAACGCTAATTCTCAAAGATGATGACACTTCACCACCACAAACATCTTCAAAATCTTCAGCTCTTGTCACAATACCAAAACCTGTTCCTCTCTCTTCAGTTCCAATGTACAAGCCCTTACCTCCTGCAGGTGTTCAATTTCCTCTTGAACTAGCAGCTGTTAGAGATGAAATAAAATCCTTTTACTATGAGGATGACCCTGCCAAAAGGAGTTTGCCATCAATAAAGGGATATCCCTGGCCTAAAAATGTTGATGAATATTTGGAAATCAAGGCCAAGCAAGCAGAGGATATCTCAAAAAGAAACACACAAGGGAAATCTGACAAAGAAATTTCAAGAAATTATCAATATCTGCTCACACAAGTCAGATCCCTAGAACAATTTGCAAAAAATGTCAGTCAACAAATTTCAGAAAGAGCAGCTGAAACTTTGAAGAAAGACTACATTGAAAGCATCATGGATCACAAAAAGTATAAAGGAGAGATATACATGTACAAAGAGTGGATTGTTCCTGAGCTTGAAGATGAAGCTGCAAGAATTCAAGACATGATAAAAAGGAAGGTCACTCACACTCCTCCTGACTGGGCAAAGTTTAGAAAGAATGTACCTGACAAACAGGTAGAATTGCAAAGAATGAAAGAGGAACTGGTTGCTGCTGAATATGGAAACAAAAGACAAATTGCCTGATGGAAAGAAGATGTAGTCAGGGCCACCTACAAAAGGTTGGAGGAACTAAGAAAGAAAGACCCAAATGTTCCTCAAAAGCCTGACTATTCTAAAGCAGAGGTTTCTAAAAGACCACCAAAGCTGCAAGTCAAAAGAACCACAGCTCCAGTTGGTGCTGCCATCTACAAAAGAAGGAGCAAAAACCAGTTTAGTATGGAAACAATTCAAGATCTTTTAGCTGGAGATGCCATTGTAAAAGCAGGCACGAAAGTAATGATAAAAGAAGATCTTGAATTGGAACAATCTGCAAGTGCTGCTCAGTCAGTCATGAACAGGCCAGCCTCACCAAATACTTCTGCAAATAAACATCTCCCAAGAAACCCACCAGGCTCAAAAATACAAAAGTGGGAAACTGACAAACAGATCTGCGTATTGACTTTGCTCAGGTCTGGTGGAGAAGTGGAGAAAATATCAAGGGAACAAGCTCTTGGCCTGAGTCTTGAAGATTTGCAGGATCTCCTTGATCTTCCACTTAGCAGGGATGATGAAGATACAGATGCCCTAGACTTCGAATTACAATTCAAAGGTCAGATAAGGGAATTGTTGATGAGGCAATAAAGTCTTCCACAAATAATGAAGAGTTTTGGCATTATATGTTCCAGGGGGAGATTGTTGGGATTGAACCCTATCAGAGGAACAGATAATTAAAGCCAAAACTGGATCAGAGCAGTGGATCCAGAATAAGCAGATGTTTACATACAAATCTCTCCCCTTGAAAGTGGTTTCATATCTACTGACCTCCTATCTGCTGATCTTACTAAGTGCTGACCTGCAACTGCTGCCTTGCATCTTCTGCCCAATGTCAAAGACTGATGGAAGACCAAAGATCTGTTGATTCAATCTACTGCCTTGAGTCAAGTACTGCTGATCTGGACAAGCACTGCTGGGTTCACAGCAGTGGAAGGATGCAGCAGCTGTTTAAGTGTCTTTTATGTAATGAATTGTAATAGCAGTAGTTAGTACATCAGTGTTTGTGTAAGGACAGTAGATACAGGTTGTTAGGCTGTTAGACGTCGCTTTCATGGTGACGTCAGCTGAGATACCTCAGTGGTTTGGTTTGCCTATAAATGTAACAGTACCCTGTACTGTTACATTTGATTGACTGAGCGAGTTCTTCTCCTCATGTCTAATCCTTTCATCTTGTGTGCAACCAACCTTGGGGTATCAGGCTGAGGGGGAGTTTAGTTTGTAAGCATATCTGTAATCTTTTGCTTTGATTTGTAAATCCTTTGACTCTATGAGAAGCAATTGTTTATCAAACTATTTTCTCCTTTGATTGTGTTTACAAAGTTTGTTTTTCATTTCCACTGCACTTTACATGTTTTCATGTTCACAAATTGTTCAAAACATACAAACAAACACAATCACAAGAGCCTCCGATCCTAACAGGATGTTTGAACAATGGTAATTTAGGATGCTTGCTATGGTTTGGTGTAGTGTTTATTGATAAAACAGGTGCATATGAGGCTTAGAGTACTAAACATTAGTGCTACTAAAGCCAGGACAGGAAAACCGAAGCCAGAAACCTGTTTTTCACCTTTGCAGATTGTCTACACTGGGTCGTGTCCAACCGACACGCCCCTGTGCCCATTGCCCCAGACATGCAGTTTGTCAAAATTCTGCAGATTTTTACTAGACACGGGGTCGTGCTCAGCCGACACGCCCCCGTGTCCACCTTCTATAAGTTCTTGTTACTGGCACTCTGACCACGGGGTCGTGTTCATCCGACACGGGGCCGTGTCCAGATGGCCAGTAACATACATTTTTGCATTTTCACATCTTTTTACACATTTAATCAACCTAAAAACTTTTTTTTGGGACGGGACAATGTGTAATTTAAGTGTGGGGGAGATGCTAAAACCTTGAATCTTGCAAGTCCTAATTACAAGCCTTACACAAAACTCTATTGGAACCGCTAAACACCCAAAATTTTTTCAACAATTTTTCATTTTTTTTACTTGTCTAGGTTTAATTTGGGAATTTCAAATTCTAAAAAGGTTATATTTTTACAAATTTACAACCGATAGCGTCGTGATAAAAAGAATCAACATAAGAAAATTATGAAACGGCATGACAAATCAAGTTAAAATTTGATTATATATACTTGATCACATAAAAAACCATTCCCACAAAAAGTGAGTTTTGAGCCTTTATTGAGCATACAAATACACATCTTTAAACTAAATGCTCATTTTTCGTTTCTTGTGTGAATAGCCGCTTGGTTCTTACGACTCTAGAACTTGCCACGACGATACATTCCCGGTCCTTACCAACTTAAACCCGAGTAAGTAAATGATGGAGGCATTAGGACTAACCCTTTTTATTTCTACACCATTATTTTTCCTTTTTTTACCACCTATCCAAAATCCCCATAGTTAACCCCTTTGAGCCTAAATCTTTTCATTTCTTAACCCAAATCAAACACCCTTTTACCTACCAAAACCCTTTTTCATTTTAAACCCTTTATTTTAGTAACAAAGTTCGGTTTTCATGTGACTTCCTTATCGTTGAAAAAAAAATGATAAAGAAGAAAAAAAATGAAGTTAGCAATAAACAAACAAAGCTCATCAAAAGAGGGCTTGTTTGAATAAAGCTTCATTGGAATTAAAAGTCACAAAAAAATGTTTTGGCGAAAACCGACGCTTTTTACGCCTTTCGCCCTTTTCTACTAACCACTAACCCAACCACCTATCTTTAACCCAAGCCTAACCCTTCCCCCAAAGTCCTCTTGATATTTACAAAGGTGTATAGTTAAAAAGGAGGAGGATTGATTGCTTGGAAAGCTTATGGTAGAAGTAAGTTCCATGCTGCTCTCGAGAGTTTTCACAAAAATACACCTTCAGCCGAGTGTTGAGTGATCCCCCGTGAGGTATGTGAACTTGTATATAAATGGAATTTTAAAGAGGCATGTTATGCCCTAATAAGTAATTTATCTTATCTAATGTTTTAAATAAATCATGATGAATAGGATTGTAAATAAATAAAAATAAAACTTAATAAAGAATCTTGGAAATCCCGACACTCTATGACAAGCCCAAAACCTTCTCTTCTACCCATTCCATTTGGGAGTGTAAGCCACATTATAAAGAGTTTTGCTTGAGGACAAGCAAAGATTCAAGTGTGGGGGTATTTGATGTGTGCAAAATGCAACATATAAATTACATCAAATGTGGCATAAAACTAACCCTTTTTTAGTACTAATGTTGGAAAAAGTGTGTTTTTGTCTTCCTTTTGTATTTTCAGGATTAAATGAGCTCAAATGAACAAAAGAAGCAAAAAGGCAGCTAAATCTAACATAAATACAAGAAAAGGGATAAACGTGGCATGCCCGACCCCTCGACAGCATCTTCCCAAGCAAAACAAGAGAACAGAAGGCTGAACACGCCCCGTGCTCAATGAGCACGGGGGCATGCCCAAGTTTCTGCAGAAAAGACAAAGCTGTAGAAGCTTCTATCAACAACCATGGGGGCGTGCCCAGCGGACACGGGGCCGTGGTCAACTCTAAGATTCGTAGGATCTGAGGAAATCTTGATAGTAAAGATACGCTTCTGCACACGGGGTCGTGCCCAGCGGACACGGGGGCGTAGTCAACTAATGCAGAGAAACTGCAATTAATGAAGAAAGAGAAGATGGGTGGACACGGGGCCCTGCCCAATGGACACGGGGCCGTGTCCGGGCTTCTGTGCAGGCTAAAAATAGGGGTGCTTGGCTCATTTGCAAACCATCCCTTGGCAAACCACCTCTCTCACACTTCACCCACACTCCACCACCACCACACACCATCATCCACCACCATTATCCATCATCCATCATAGAGTGTGTGAGTAGTCTCGGGATCCAAGATTGATCGTAAGAGTTCTTGACAATCAAAGGCCATGTTTGCCTAAGTCTCTTACATCACTTGGTGAAGACAAGTGTCTAGTGTAATACTTTTTTATTTTTAATCTTTTCGCACTTTTTATTGGTTATGTATTAATGAATTTAATAACTAGTTTCTTATGTTGAAGGTGAGTCTTCCTTATCGTTTGTCCGTGGTGTCTTGGCATTATTTTACTGTCTATATAAAATAAAAGATTTTCACCATTCATATCTCCACGGTCTATATGTAGGTATGTTGGCTACCTGGTCAGGGGTTAAGGGAACGGTTTGGTAAGAGTCTTGCCTTGTTCAGTGTATAGATCCTGCAAGGACCTGGGTCAACTTTAGTAGGACCTCCTTCAATACCCACTGGTATTGGATGGTGGGGGTCCGAACTCCTTGATCCGCTCATATGTAAACTACTATTAAAACTTTAACCTGGCTACTTAGGACTGTATCCCTGCTGACTCAGACTACTTAGCCGAGGGTAACGTCACCTCCAGAAGAGGGGCCTACCATAATATGCATTAATAACTTAATTAATTATCTTTCAATAATCCAACCCTTTTGGATTGGATCCTTGCTGACTCAAACTACTGGGTTGAGGGTAACGTCACCTTCAGAAGAGGGGCCTACTACAATAACTAAGATAATCTCTTAAAAATGAAAAAGTGCAGAAATAATCAAAGGTTACACTAAACACGAGTCGGATCCAGGTGATTCATCTTGTCTATCTGTTTTTATTTTTATTTTATTTTTCAGCATTTTAGTTAGTTTTATTTTTCTAGTGTAAAACCTTTTTTCTAAACTTTTGATTTTGATTAGATGTTGAGGATAAACAGGTATTAAAAGCTCTTGTGTCCTTGGACGACCTCGTTATCTTACCAACACTATACTACACTCACCATGGGTGCACTTGCCCAAATGTGTGTTTAGTGTTAGTAAATATCGTGTTTTATAAATTTAAAACTTGGCTAAAAAAAAGTGTTAAAGGGCTTAAAATATACATTAAAAACTATAACACCACACACACATCAAAGACCAATCGAGTTTCAAGTCGGTGACAAGGTTATGTTAAAGGTATCGTTGTGGAAGGGGATTATTCGGTTCAGAAAAAAGGGAAAGCTAAGCCCAAGGTTTATTGGGCCATTCAGAATCATCGAACGGGTCGGTAAGGTAGCATACCGTCTCGAACTGCCCGAGGAGTTGAGTGGAATACATAGCACGTTCCATGTGTCACATCTCCGGAAATGTCTAGCAGACGAAACAACTTATATCCACTACGGTGACATTGAGGTGGATAACAGTCTTAACTACGCGGTGAAGCCGATAGCAATTCTAGACCGTAAGGAAAACAACTTGAGGAACAAAGAGATTAACCAAGTAAAGGTAAAATGGGAACACAGAAAGGGTTCGGATACCACATGGGAATCCGAAGAGGAGATGCTACGGCTCTAACCTACATTTACGTACTCTGGTTTCGGGGACGAAACCCTTTTTAAGGGGGTGTACTTGTAACACCCCGAAATTTATAAAACTCTAATCAGATTTTTTAAAGTATTAATCAAACGAGAACAAGCTAACTAGGAATCGATAACCTAGTTAGTTACGAGTCTTAAGGTGACATATAATAAGATTAAAACACCTAAACTATAAGTTAAACCAAAGTTAAGGGGCCAAATTTGTAAAACTTGAATGTTTAAAGTAGTAAATAACACACCAAACACACACACATGAGTGTATGTCTGGATCGAACAGAACAAGGGGGCGACTAGGGGTTTCTCTACAAAACCTAATTCTCACAAAAACTCACAAATTGGAGGCCTAAATCAAGTCAAAATCGAAATCTGAACATAGATTCGTGATCACCTCGTTGAAGGGATCATAAGGTATGCCAATTAAGTTGTTTTGATTCAACTCAAATTCCTAGTATATGATAAAAAAACGAATATTTAGCTTGATAATGTGTTGTATTGATGAAATTGGAAGTGATATGAGGTCTAGGGATAAACCCTAGATGATTTCTTGTTAAAATCTTGCATGATACTTGTGGGGTTCATAATCACCATTGTAGGTGATTAATGAGTTGTAGAAACTTGATAAACACTAGAATTATGATCCATGTTCTAGTATAATCTGAATTTAAGAGGGAATCTCGGAAATATTGATGTTAAAACATGTGTAGAATTGCCTAATTGAAGTTGATTTAGATGGAAATAACAAGTCATGAACTTGGTATCGATTATGTAAAAATCTGACCCGCTAGGTGTTTGTTAAAACGCCTAAGTGAGGATTAAAATATTAAAGATTGAACGAGAACGCAGATTTGAATATTATAACGAATTGTGCGTTAATGATTATAAAAAGAGTTCTAAATGGTTTGTGAATTGAACTCTTTAGGCAAAGAATCCGGATCGTCAAGCGGACAAGCCAGATGGGATACGCGTTTGAAGGGTGTGCTCTAAAGGTACGTGACTTTGGTTCCGTCATATTATGAATAGACGTTTTAGTAATAGTGTGTTATTGGTGTCGAAACGTAGAATATGCGTTTGGCGTGTCAATGAAGTGGCGTAGTTCACTCGACACTCAAACGGGTCGAAATTTTGATAATGAGTAGTTTGGTTCGACATTAAGGTGAGGATTTCACTTGTCAATCAAACGGGTCAAAACCATGTTCATAAAATGATTTTGTACATAGTAAAATTTTGAATACCATATTGCGCTAACGCTAAGTAGCAAATTAGCAATGAATGGGTACGTTAAGCTAAGTATGAATCCGGGATATCGGGACAATTGCCAAAGAGTTAAATATAAGACTTGCATAATGTGATATGCTTGTAAATGTAGAAAACAAGCATGAAATTTTGTCATGAGCATAAAGCCATGATATGGTTCGAATGCATCAAGAGTCACGAGCCCGGATTATGGGTAAATGAAACTAGAATGCCCAAGAAGTATAGAATGAACAATGGGCATCATAAATAACGGGTCGAATAATTAAATCATAGAATCTGTAAAATATTTGTTCGTAAATTATATTTCATTAAGTGAAATTCACATGGTTAGATCCGTGGTTTTAAAACGGGCGTGTAGGAAAAAAGAATCGGTGAAAACGGATGTATAAATTGTAAGATATGAAGGTTAGAAGTTGACAAAAAGGAATTATGAGAGCTGGGCAAAATGCAGCATCTAGCAACGAACTTTCTGTCAAAATAATGCCGGCGCGCTACGCAACGGCAAACTGGTCAAAGCGTCACGTGACGCGACAGCCGTCGCGGGCCGCGAAGGCTTGCCTTCAATACGTCGCGGGGCGCGACAGCCCCTATATGCAGGATTTTCTTTGTTTTTCATTGTTTATGCAATAGGACTCATACTTATTTGGTTTTAAGATGTCAAAACTAACAATTTGTGTGGTTTTGACTGTAGATGATGCTCATCAGTTATGGATGTCGATCAAGCAAGGGATTCAAGAACCAAACACTTATTTTGAAGCTTCCGCGTTAATCTAACATGTTTAGACTATGATGTTTTTTTTTTGTAAACTCTCTTAGTTGTGAATATTTTAAACTAGATGATTGGCCATGTTAACACGCTAAAACAATGTATAACTTTACTTATCATCTAAGTTTTTGTTAAATATGCATTTTGATTTTGAAAGCGTGTATATTTTATAATAAAATATTGAAATTACAAGACGAGTGTTACAAGTTGGTAATCAGAGCTCAAGGTTATTAACTAGGTGTGTTCGGTTCAAGCTTGATCAACATCCGGTAAGAGTTAATCATTTTAGTAGGTTTATTAATATAAAAGAAGCATGAATTGATGTGCATGGGAAGAGTGTGTTAACACACTCAAACCCGGAAAGTGCATTAAGTAAGAACGGTTAAAACAAGCTATGAACTTGAATAAACCGAAGTAAATAAACCATATGCTATAGTTGAAATGTATAACGCATGATGTAAACATTTCAGTTTTAAAGACGGATAAGGGTAACGATGATGCGGTGCCGAGAGTCACCGAGCAAATGAGAGAAGTGATTACCGAGGATGTAGGAAAGGCAATCGAAAATAGCTTATCCGGTTTTATTGATAAGATCCAAAATACGGTACTATCGGTTGTTGATGAGAGAATCAAGAGATTGGAAGATGCTGCCAACGTAGCTAAGGAGAAATCTGGAGATCATAAGGGCTGCTCATACAAAGAATTTATGGCATGTAAACCGCCACTCTACAACGGAGAGGTGGATCCGATAGTGTGCCAAAGATGGTTGAGTGATATCGAAGGGGTGTTCGAGAGAACCCACTGTGACACGAATGACTTTGTGGCTTATGGCATGGGTCAGCTGAGAGGTCAAGCAAAAGACTGGTGGGATAATAAGAAAAAAGAGATTGGAAGTGAAGCGGCAAAGGCATTGACATGGGACGAGTTTAAGGTACCTTTCCTTAAACACCATAGTCCCAAAGAGGTTATCAATCGAATCAAAGAGGAATTCCTTCAGCTTAGGCAGAAAGGCGAATCTATTGATAAGATCACGGGGATCTTTCTTGACAAACTGAGGTTTTGTGATGAATTGGTGACATCCGAAGAACAGAAGGTGTATTATTATTATAATATGCTAAGCGCAGAGTATCGGGAATTCATGACTCCCTCAAAATACGAGACCCTCACCGAAATCATTAACACTGCTTGAGAAAGGGAGATAGAGCTAAAAAACAAATTGAAAGGCGCAAGTGGTTAATCCAAGCCCTACGAAAAAGGCACGTACGACTGAGTCGTCGAAGAAGCAAGAATGAAAAAGCGGGTCGCTAAGCTGCAAGGTATGCGGGAAAGGGCACAAGGGTGAGTGCCGGTTCAAAGATAAACCATGTCCCATATGTGGGAAGACAGGGCACACGGCTGCATTATGCCCCGGAAAGGTATCGGTGTGTTACAAATGCTATCAACCAGGTCACAAGAAATTGGAATGCCCGGAGCTAGTCGGGAAAAGGATGGCAAGGATTCACATACGGAGACTTCAAAAGCAAAAGCCAGATCCTTTCAATTAACGGCAGCCGAGGCGAAGGTGGAACTCGATATAGTCTTAGGTATATTCGCCATAAATACAATTCCCGCACATGTGTTATTTGATACGGGTGCGAATAAATCCTTTATTTCACATGGACTTATTCGACATCCTTCATTCGAACTAACGAAATTACCTATGCCTTTAGAAGTAGAAATAGGTGATAATAAAAGTTTCATCGTATGTGACGTGTGCCAAAATTGTAAGATGAGTATCGACGGTGAA
This sequence comes from Helianthus tuberosus, assembly GCA_030545235.1. Lineage (NCBI taxonomy): Eukaryota > Viridiplantae > Streptophyta > Magnoliopsida > Asterales > Asteraceae > Helianthus > Helianthus tuberosus. The sequence continues at coordinate 133,343,487 of CM060430.1, read as the reverse complement.
GAATACTTAATAAACTTGATTCCAATGTCGATGGAAGAATTCCAAGTGGTGGTTGGAATGGATTGGCTATCCCGACATCACGCGAAGGTCGTGTGTTTCTGCAAGGAGATTAAGTTAACATCTCCAAGTGGAAAACACGTTACCATCTACAGCAAAAAAGGGGGTAGTCCCGTTATGTGCTCAATGCTGAAAGCTCACAAACTCACGAGGCGTTGGGTAGGGCATTTATGATATATGCAAAGGAATCAGATAAAGAAACGCCAAAGATCGAAGACGTACCGGTGGTACGTGAATGCGCCGATGTATTTCTGGAAGATTTACCGGGAATACCGCCAGAACGGGAGGTAGAGTTCGGAATCGAATTGATTCCGGGCGCGAAACCTGTGGCCAAGGCGCCGTATCGGCTCACGCCATCAGAGCTACAAGAATTGATGTCTCAAATCCTAGACCTGCTCGACAAAGGGTTTATTCAGCCAAGTGTGTCTCCATGGCGCGCACCGGTATTATTTGTGAAAAATAAGGATGGGAGCATGCGCATGTCCATCGATTACCGGGAGTTGAACAAACTCACGGTGAAGAATCGATATCCACTCCCAATAATTGACGACTTATTTGACCAATTGCAAGGCGCAAATTGGTTCTCCAAGATCGACCTTAGATCGGGGTACCATCAGTTGAAAGTCAAAGAAGCGGATCTACCGAAGACGGCCTTCTGTAAACAGTACGGACATTACGAGTTCCTCGTGATGTCCTTCGGATTAACTAATGCACCGCGGATTTCATGGACCTCTTGAACCGGGTTTGCAAGCCGATGTTGGATAACTCAGTGATAGTGTTCATCGATGACATTTTGGTATATTCAAAGAATGAAGCAGAACACGCAAGTCATTTATGTGAAGTGTTGGAGATGCTCAGAAAAGAGAAGTTGTATGCAAAATTCTCAAAATGTGCCTTCTGGTTATGAGAGGTACAGTTTCTTGGGCACATAATTAGTGCAAACGGGGTGTTAGTAGACCCGTCAAAAATAGAAGCAGTGGCGAGATGGAATCCCCCGAAGAATCCTTCGGAAATCAGAAGCTTCTTGGGGCTTGCGGGTTATTATAGGAGATTCATACAAGATTTCTCCAAGATTGCTATGCCATTGACCAAACTAACCCGTAAGGACGAAAAGTTTAATTGGGGTGAGGATCAAGAAAAGGCGTTCCAAATGCTTAAGGAAAAATTGACCCATGCACCGGTATTGGCATTACCGGATGGAGTTGATAATATGGTGGTTTACTCAGATGCGTCGCATACGGGCCTTGGGTTTGTTCTGATGCAATGAGGTAAGGTTATAGCCTATGCCTCGAGACAGCTAAAGACTCATGAAAAGAATTATCCTACACACGACCTCGAGTTGGCAGCAGTGGTATTCGCCTTAAAGATATGGAGGCTTAATTTGTATGGGGTAAAATGTACCATCTTTACCGACCATAAAAGCTTCAAATATTTCTTCGATCAGAAGGAATTAAACATGAGACAGAGGCGGTGGTTGGAAACTATCAAAGATTTCGATTGTGAAATACATTACCACCCGGGGAAGGCTAATGTGGTGGCGGATGCGTTGAGCCGAAAGATGGATTATACGCCCATTCGAGTGCGATCAATGCAACTAATTGTAACATCGGGTTTACTTGAACAGATCCGGAAGTCTCAAATGGAAGCAATGAAGGAAGAAAATGTGAAGAATGAAAGAATAGTTGGCCAATTGAAAGAATTGGCGGATGGTAACCAAGGGTTAAAGACGCGTTTTGGGAGGATATGGGTTCCGAATTCATGTGGAGCTAAGGTGCTCCTACTTGACGAAGCCCATAAATCCCTTTATTCAATTCATCCGGGGGCAACCAAGATGTATAACGATTTAAAGCAAAACTATTGGTGGCCCGGAATGAAAAGGGATGTTGTAAAATATGTGGAGAAGTGTATGACGTGTTTGCAAGTCAAAGCAGAACGCCAAAAGCCGTATGGTAAACTGCAACCGTTGGACATCCCAGTTTGGAAATGGGAACAAATCACGATGGACTTGCTGACCAAACTGCCCAAAACCAACCGCGGGTTTGATGCTATATGGGTAGTTGTGGATAGATTGACAAAAGGCGCTCAATTCAATCCAATTCGTGAGACTTATACATCTGAAAAGATGTCAGAGGTGTATACAAATGAAATGGTGGCATGTCACGGGGTACCGATGTCTGTTGTGTCCGATAGAGATACTCGGTTTACTTCAAACTTTTGGCGTGAATTCCAAGAACAGATGGGAACTAAATTGTTCATTAGCACCGCGTACCATCCACAAACGGATGGACAAAGTGAAAGAACAATACAAACGTTGGAGGATATGTTGCGGGCTTGCATTATCGACTTCGGGGGTAGTTGGGATGTCTATCTACCATTGGTCGAATTTTCATATAATAACAGTTACCATGCAAGCATTGGTATGGCTTCGTACGGGATGCTTTATGGTAGAAAATGCCGAACCCCGGTGTGAGGGGGAAAGGTTGGCCCGCGAGAACTTGCTCATAAGGATGTAGTCCGAATCACGAACGAGAAAATCGACTTGGTCCGATCTGACTTGAAAGTGGCTCAGGATCGACAAAAGTCGTATGCATTTTCTCGTTCGTGATTCGGACTACATCCTTATGAGCAAGTTCTCGCGGGCCAACCTCGCCCCAACACACCGGGGTTCGGCATTTTCTACCATAAAGCATCTCGTACGAAGCCATACCAATGCTTGCATGGTAACTGTTATTATATGAAAATTCGACCAATGGTAGATAGACATCCCAACTACCCCCGAAGTCGATAATGCAAGCCCGCAACATATCCTCCAACGTTTGTATTGTCCTTTCGCTTTGTCCATCCGTTTGTGGATGGTACGCGGTGCTAATGAACAATTTAGTTCCCATCTGTTCTTGGAATTCGCGCCAAAAGTTTGAATTAAACCGAGTATCTCTATCGGACACAATAGACATCGGTACCCCATGACGTGCCACTATTTCATTTGTATACACCTCTGACATATTTTCGTATGTATATGTCTCACGAATTGGTATGAAATGAGAGCTTTTTGTCAATCTATCCACAACTACCCATATAACATCAAACCCGCTATTGGTTTGGGTAGTTTGGTCAGCAAGTCCATCATGATTTGTTCCCATTTCCATACTGGGATGTCCAACGGTTGCAGTTTACCATACGGCTTTTGGTGTTCTGCTTTAACTTGCAAACACGTCATACACTTGTCCACATATTTTACAACATCCCTTTTCATTCCGGGCCACCAATAGTTTTGCTTTAAATCGTTATACATCTTTGTTGCTCCCGGATGAATTGAATAACGGGATTTATGGGCTTCGTCAAGTAGGAGCGCCTTAGCTCCACATGAATTCGGAACCCATATCATCCCAAAACGAGTCTTTAACCCTTGGTTGCCATCCGCCAATTCTTTCAATTGTCCAACTATTCTTTCCTTCTTCACATTTTCTTCCTTCATTGCTTCCATTTGAGATTTTCGGATTTGTTCAAGTAAACCCGATGTTACAATTAGTTGCATTGATCGCACTCGAATGGGAGTATAATCCATTTTTCGGCTCAACGCATCCGCCACCACATTAGTCTTTCCCGGGTGGTAATGTATTTCACAATCGAAATCTTTGAAAGTTTCCAACCACCACCTCTGTCTCATGTTTAATTCCTTCTGATCGAAGAAATATTTCAAGCTTTTATGGTCGGTAAAGATGGTACTGATACGTGGTTGAAAACCGGTGTTCGTAACCGTGTAACTTGATTTTTTTACATGAGTTTTAATTTCGAATAGCCTACTCTTAATTAAAAATGTGTTTTGCGGGTTTAATAGAGTTTAAGGAGCTTTTTGGGAACTTTACGAGCAACCGGAATGGAAATCGGACAACCGGGACATGTTACGGATCAAACGGGAGTGCGAGACGGAAAAATGGAGAAGTCAAGTTGGAGAAGCCGTCGCCGACGGGCTCCAAGCCGTCGGCGACGCCCTGTGGAAAGTCCCGTCGTCACAAATTGTGCATATCCAGACAAATAACCCGTCGGATGAATTTCAGAAATCTGGAGGTCGTCGCCGACGGGCCCCAAGCCGTCGGCGACGGGTAGTAGTTTCCTGTTACGCGAATTTTTGATCTTTTGGTGTTATGAACGATTCTTATTGGTTCGGAGGCCATTAACTCGGGGGTTACACTTCTTAGGAGTTTGAATCTCCATCCTTGGAGCCTAATTCACCTACCACTTCACTTCCATTCCATATCTAACACTAAGCTTGAACCGAATCATCAAGAAGCATCGTCATCATTCATTAATCATTCCATTAAACCCTAATCATCCATTCATCCATATCCATTGAACCTTTCACCATCATAAACCCTAATTCTCTTCAATTCATCAACCCTCAAGCTTTAAGATGATCTCAATCAAGTTGGAAGCATCCGGTGATCAAGTTTCATCAACCATGAGAGGCTAATCACCTTGGTTTCACCCCGGTGTAGGTAGTTGTTTAATCTAGGGTTTTGCATTGTTTCTTGATTCAACTTTGTGACAAATTGTGTTGATTTTTGAAACCATTGACAATAGTTTACATTTGTTTTGTATTCGTAAATTGTCGACGATTATAAAGTTATGACTTTGCGAAATGGTTATGTGTAGTTATGCGTTGTCATGGTTAGGTTTTACTTATGTTGATTACAAAGTGCATTCTTGTCTGTTTTTCGAAATGTTGATAGTTATTGGCACCTAAGTCACGGTACACTAAATCCGTTAATCATATACAATTGAGTTCGATCTAAAACTTGTAGAAACCCTAGGTTGGCAATTACCGAAGCCGGGTGTGAACCCTTTTTCTAATTATTGTTTAGTAATCAATTTTTCTTGCAATCGTTAATTATTAGTTGTTAATCAATTAAACCAATTCCATTAGTTTAAATTCACATCTTTCAACTAAACAAAAATACAAAAATATCTAGCAAGCTTCATAAATCATGACATTTGCTCTCATTCAATCGAGTCCACACGTAAACCACATACTCTCCGTGGTTTGACCCCTTGCTACCACTAACTATTTGTTAAGGGTAATTTGGGCATATAAATATTATCTTTGACCGGAGCGCGACATTCCGATCAAATTTTGGCGCCGCTACCGGGGATTAGTAATAAGTGGATTGTAATTGTATAATATTTTCCGGGGTAGAATTTTGGGGAAGTTAGCCGTGTCACATCCCTTGTGCGTTTTTAAAACTCTAGTTCTTACACATTGAGGACAATGTTTACCTCAAGTGTGGGGATGGGGGAGTATTAAAAGTTTTTGATTTTGACCCGTTCATTTAAACACTACACATTGAGGACAATGTTTACCTCAAGTGTGGGGATGGGGGGAAATTTCAAAAAAAAATATTCAAAAATTTCTTGTTTCAAAGCGATCTTAAAAGCACAAGTAACTAAGTCAACAAGGGATGGCACAACCCATTTGGTCTTTTGTCATGGTCAAGTTCAAATTAATAGCATGACGGGTATTTAGCGGGTGGTTATTTGGGGATAATTCACCTAAGGAACTAGCATTTTATACATATCACATACCATACCCGTATACGTGAGGTTTTGAGCCACTTTTATATCATAGATTTACATATACATGTTTCTTTGTTTGAGTGGACCATTAGTCGCGTATTATAGAACTTGCAACTTTTGATACGTTTGAGACCATAGACCGAATACAAGCACAAGAATGATTAAGGCATTAGGTAAACCTTTTCCATTTTACACCATTTATATACCCTTACCCAAAAATTATTCCCTAGTAGCCAATTTTGAGCCCAATCCTTTCGTTTGACCACCCTTTAGCCCATAACCTTAAAACCTTTTTCTTTTAAACCCGTGTGATGGAAATTCGATTTTAGGAATCAAGTTTGTATATTCGTGAATTGTTTATTTGCATATATATATATATATATATATATATATATATAAGAGAGAAAAATCAGAAAATGTTATGAAAAAGACGAGAAAATTGTTGAGAAAAGAACAAAAATATATGTTCTTAGTTTGAGAAATAAAAGGCGAAATCTTGTTGCCTTCTAGTTTGATACTGATAGTTAATTGTGCATAGAATAGTTGTTTTGTAATAAAAATCAAATTTTCATCACCTTAGCCACTTTAAAATATCATATTTCCTGCCCTTAGCCTAGCCCCGTTACAACCCTTACAAAGACCTTATGACTTGTGCTTGGTATTCGTGTTCGGTGGTGGAGAATGATTGAGTTGCAAGCCTATGCGGGTACGTGTTCTAATCGGTTTTGAGCGATTAGTTGATTGAAGTGCTAATACATTATACACATTAGCCAATTTATAAACTGAGTGGAGAGAACATTGTGAGGGATGTGCATGAATTGTTGGTTTCACGGGCGGGTTAATCTTGGATAACCATGTTAGATGTGAATGCACTTTACCGTTAAATATGTTGAAATTTGTAAAGAGTTTGAACTTTAGTATGACAATTGACCTTAATCTTTGTCTCGGGAATGGGGAGTGTATTCTTTGTTCGCCCCACGTGAAAGTGAAAACAGATTTGCTTAAGGGCAAGCAAAAGACAAGTGTGGGGATGTGATACGTGGTTGAAAACCGGTGTTCGTAACCGTGTAACTTGATGTTTTTACATGAGTTTTAATTCCGAATAGCCGACTCTTAATTAAAAATGTGTTTTGCAGGTTTAATAGAGTTTAAAGAGCTTTATGGGAACTTTACGAGCAACCGGGATGGAAAACAGACAACCGGGACGTGTTACGGATCAAACGGGAGTGCGAGACGGAAAAATGGAGAAGTCAAGTTGGAGAAGCCGTCGTGGAGCCCGTCTGCAACGCCCTGTGGAAAGTCCTGTTGTCACAAGTTGCGCGTATCCAGACAAATAACCCGTCGGACGGATTTCAGAAATCTGGAGGCCGTCGCCGACGAGCCCCAAGCCGTCGGCGACGGGTAGTAGTTTCCTGTTATGCGAATTTTTGATCTTTTGGTGTTAGGAACGATTCTTATTGGGAGGCCATTAACTCGGGGGGTTACACTTCTTGGGAGTTTGAATCTCCATCCTTGGAGCTTAATTCACCTACCACTTCACTTCCATTCCATCTCTAACACTAAGCTTGAACCGAATCATCAAGAAGCATCATCATCATTCATCAATCATTCCATTAAACCCTAATCATCCATTCATCCATATCCATTGAACCTTTCACCATCATAAACCCTAATTCTCTTCAATTCATCAACCCTAAAGCTTCAAGATGATCTCAATCAAGTTGCAAGCAACCGGTGATCAAGTTTCATCAACCATGAGCGGCTAATCACCTTGGTTTCACCCCGGTGTAGGTAGTTGTTTAATCTAGGGTTTTGCATTGTTTCTTGATTCAATTTTGTGACAAATTGTGTTGATTTTTGAAACCATTGACAATAGTTTACATTTGTTTCGTATTCGTAAATTGTCGACGATTATAAAGTTATGACTTTGCGAAATGGTTATGTGTAGTTATGCGTTGTCATGGTTAGGTTTTACTTGTGTTGATTACAAAGTGCATTCTTGTCCGTTTTTTGAAACGTTGATAGTTATTGGCACCTAAGTCACGGTACACTAAATCCGTTAATCATATACAATTGAGTTGGATCTAAAACTTATAGAAACCCTAGGTTGGCAATTACCGAAGCCGGGTGTGAACCCTTCTTCTAATTATTGTTTAGTAATCAATTTTTCTTGCAATTGTTAATTATTAGTTGTTAATCAATTAAACCAATTCCATTAGTTTAAATTCACATCTTTCAACTAAACAAAAATACAAAATTATCTAGCAAGCTTCATAAATCGTGACATTTGCTCTAATTCAATCGAATCTACACGCAAACCACATACTCTTCGTGGTTCGACCCCTTGCTACCACTAACTATTTGTTAAGGTAATTTGGGCATATAAATATTATCTTTGACCGAAGCGCGACATTCCGATCAGGTACATTTTACCCCGTACAAATAATGACTCCATATCTTTAAGGCAAATACCACCGCTGCCAGCTCGAGGTCGTGTATAGGATAATTCTTTTCATGAGTCTTTAGTTGTCTCGAGGCATAGGCTATAACCTTGCCTCGTTGCATCAGAACACACCCAAGGCTCGTATGCGGCGCATCCGAGTAAACCACCATATCATCAACTCCATCCGGTAATGCCAATACCGGTACATGGGTCAATTTTTCCTTAAGCGTTTAGAACGCCTTTTCTTGGTCCTCGCCCCAATTAAACTTTTCGTCCTTACGGATTAGTTTGGTTAATGGCATAGCAATCTTGGAGAAATCTTGTATGAATCTCCTATAATAACCCGCAAGCCCTAAGAAGCTTCTGATTTCCGAAGGATTCTTCGGGGGATTCCATCTCGCCACTGCTTCTATTTTTGACGAGTCTACTAACACCCCGTTTGCACTAATTATGTTCCCAAGAAACTGTACCTCTCATAACCAGAAGGCACATTTTGAGAATTTTGCATACAACTTCTCATTTCTGAGCATCTCCAACACTTTACATAAATGACTTGCGTGTTCTGCTTCATTCTTTGAATATACCAAAATGTCATCGATGAACACTATCACTGACTTATCCAACATCGGCTTGCAAACCCGGTTCATGAGGTCCATAAAAGTCGCGGGTGCATTAGTTAATCCGAAGGACATCACGAGGAACTCGTAATGTCCATAACGTGTACGGAAGGCCGTCTTCGGTACATCCTCTTCTTTGACTTTCAACTGATGGTACCCCGATCTAAGGTTGATCTTGGAGAACCAATTTGCGCCTTGCAATTGGTCAAATAAGTCGTCAATTCTTGGGAGTGGATATCGATTCTTCACCGTGAGTTTGTTCAACTCCCGGTAATCGATGCACATGCACATGCTCCCATCGGCGTATTCACGTACCACCGGTACGTCTTCGATCTTTGGCGTTTCTTTATCCGATTCGTTTGCGTATATCATATATAACGACCCTAAAGAAAACCGACACCCTCGTAATATATTCCGACACCCTAAAAATATTTAAAATATCCCAATATGTCCTTAAAAACACCCCATACGTGAAAACGGGCCCCGAATACCTTTTATATTATTAAAATTAATTAAAAATGGAATTTTTGGGGCTATCGCGGGGCGCGTAAGCCACCCCGTTAGCTTACGCGGGCCGCGAGCAATCGACAAACGCGGCCTCACCCGGTGGTGACACGTGGCGACGCGTGTTGAACCTATTGGATGACCCGGATCACCTACGCCTAATCCCCCTACTAGGCGGGCCGCGTAGCCCCTTGGCTACTCTTACGCGGGCCGCGAGAAAAGCCAAATCAAGCCCTATAAATTGCGACGAAGGGCTTCAGTCCCAAATCGTTCATCTCTCGACTTTCTCTCTCAATTTCTTAATAGTAGAAACTATACTCGGGTATAATATCCCCCTAAATAAAGAAGTTCTGCTCCGTTGTAAGTATCATAACCCCTGGATACGTATTAGATACTCTGCCCGATTGATCTAGAGTTCCGTAACGGCTGTCGTGGTTTTGCCCGACGTAGTCATTGGAATGCCGTCTCGGGGAGGGTATTACTAATGTTAAAATGGGTTATTATACTAACACGTGTGCATTTGTGTAAATTATAGATTATTCCCAGGAAATCCTTACTGAAAACCTAAGACAGCAATGTGAGTAATCTCCTTTTTGTTAACTGTTTTTACAAAACCTCACACGATTAATTATATATTAAGCAGTTATTGAGTATTTGTAAGGATACAATTATCGTTGGTATGTTGGGGTTTTGTATACAAAATTAGTTACTGCCTTGCAAGGAGTAACTTTTCCACAAGCCGGGTTTGACAGTACCGTGGGTGGTAATTGGTATGACTTGGAAACAAATGTAATTGCGAGACCGCCCACAATACTGTACAATGGTTTTTATTTAAACTTAATTAAATTGGGATTCACTCACCAGTATTTCCCACTGACAAAATGTTTTTAAACGCGTTTCAGGTAACAAAATGTGAAAGCCAAATAGAATCCAGCTGGACATCACTGAAGGCTTGGAAAAGTGGCAATAAAGTTACCTAAAAAGAAATAGATGTTTTTATTAAATAAAATAGGATTTATTCCTATGAAACTGTGTGTACTGAAAACTTGGGTTTTTCCCATGTGTTTAATATTATGAAAATGTGGTATTTTACTCTGATAAAATATTTCCTAACTATGGTCCTGATGTAATTTCCGCTGCCAAAATTAGACAATTCCAGATACCACCGAAACTGGCCGCGGCCGTCCGTTCCTGTATTTGTATAGGGGGACGGGGGTTGCGACATCATAAATGCTCTACACCCATGCCTCGTGAGTTTGTGAGCTTTCAGCATTGGGTACATAACGGGACTACACCCTTTTTCGCCGTAGATGGTAACGTGTTTTCCACTTGGAGATGTTAACTTAATCTCCTTGCAGAAACACACAACCTTCGCGTGATGTTGGGATAGCTAATCCATTCTGACCACCACTTGGAATTCTCCCATCGACATTAGAATCAAGTCTATTAAGTATTCCTCACCGTCGATACTCATCTTACAATTTTGGCACACGTCACATACGATGAAACTTTTATTATCACCTATTTCTACTTCTAAAGGCATAGGTAATTTCGTTTGTTTGAATGAAGGATGTCGAATAAGTCCATGTGAAATAAAGGATTTATTCGCACCCGTATCAAATAACACATGTGCGGGAATTGAATTTATGGCGAATATACCTGAGACCACATCGGGTTCCACCTTCGCCTCGGCTGTCGTTAACTGAAAGGATCTGGCTTTTGCTTTTGGAGTCTCCGTATGTGAATCCTTGCCATCCTTTTTCCCGACTAGCTCCAGGCATTCCGATTTCTTGTGACCCGGTTGATAGCATTTGTAACACACCGATACCTTTCCGGGGCATAATGCAGTCGTGTGCCCTGTCTTCCCACATATGGGACATGGTTTATCTTTAAACCGGCACTCACCCTTGTGCCCTTTCCCGCATACCTTGCAGCTTAGCGACCCACTTTTTCCTTTTTGCTACTTCGACGACTCAGTCGTACGTGCCTTTTTCATAGGGCTTGGATTAACCACTTGCGCCCTTCTTTCACCCCTTTCAATCTGTTTCTTTAGCTATATCTCCCTTTCTCGAGCAGTATTAATGATTTCGGTGAGGGTCTCGTATTTTGAGGGAGTCATGAATTCCCGATACTCTGCGCTTAGCATATTATAATAATAATATTACACCTTCTGTTCTTCGGATGTCACCAATTCATCACAAAACCTCAGTTTTTCGAGAAAGATCCCCGTGATCTTATCAATAGATTTGCCTTTCTGCCTAAGCTGAATGAATTCCTCTTTGATTCGATTGATAACCGCTTTGGGACTGTGGTGTTTAAGGAATGGGACCCTAAACTCGTCCCGTGTCATTGCCTTCGCCGCTTCACTTCCAATCTCATTTTTTTATTATCCCACCAGTCTTTTGCTTGACCTTTCAGCTGACCCGTGCCATAAGCTACGAAGTCATTCGTGTCACAGTGGGTTCTCTCGAACACCCCTTCGATATCACTCAACCATCTTTGGCACACTATCGGATCCACCTCTCCGTTGTAGAGTGGCGGTTTACATGCCATAAATTCTTTGTACGAGCAAGCCTTACACTCTCCAGATTTCTCCTGAGCTACGTTGGCACCATCTTCCAATTTCTTGATTCTCTCATCAACAACCGATAGTACCGTATTTTGGATCTTATCAATAAAACCAGATAAACTATTTTCGATTGCCTTTCCTAGTTCCTCGGCAATCACTTCTCTCATTTGCTCAGTGACTCTCGGCACCGCATCATCATTACCCTTATCCGCCATCTTTAAAACTGAAATGTTTACATCATGCGTTAAACATTTCATCTATAGCATATGGTTTATTTACTTCGGTTTAGTCAAGTTCATAACTTGTTTTAACCGTTCTTACTTAATGCACTTTCCGGGTTTGAGTGTGTTAACACACTCTTCCCGTGCACATCAATTCATGTTTCTTTAATATTAATAAACCTACTAAAATGATTAACTCTTACCGGATGTTGATCAAGCTTGAACCGAACACACCTTGTTAATAACCTTGAGCTCTGATTACCAACTTGTAACACTCGTCGTATAATTTCATTATTTTATTATAGAAATACACACCTTTTTAATCAAAATACATATGTAGCAAAAACTGAATTAATAAGTAGAGATGTACATTGTTTTAGCGGGTTAACATAACCAACCATCTAGTTTAAAACATTCACATCTAATAAAGTTTGCAAAACAACATAGTCTAGCTAGATTAGATTAGCGCGTAAGCATTCAAAACATGTGTTCGGTTCTTGAATTCCCTTGCTTGATCGACATCCATGACCCACGAGCAATACCTATGGTCAAAACCACAACGAATATTAGTTTTGACATTTTAATATAGGATAAGTACAAGCTCTATGGCTTAAACAATGAAAATAAACAAAAATCTGTGTTTAGGGGGCTGTCTTGCCCCGCGACGTATTACAGGCAAGCCTTCGCGGCCCGCGACGGATGTCGCGTCACGCGACCGTTTGACTGGTTTGTCGTCGCGTAGCGCGACGGCGTTATTTTGGCAGAAGGTTCGTTGTTGGGTATTGCATATTTGCCCAGCTCTCAAAATTCCCATTATCAACTTCAAACCTTCATAACTTACAATATATACGTCTGATTTAGCCAATTCTTTTTCCTATCCGTCCGTATTAACATTACGGATCAGACCATGTGAATTTCACTTAATGGAAAGCAGTTTACAAACAAATGGTTTACAGACTCTATAATACGATTATTCGACCTGTTAACTACGTGCATATTGTACAATTTACACTTCTTGGGCATTCTAGCTTCGTTCACCCATATCCCGAGCATGTAACTTTTGAAGTATTCGAACCGTTTCACAGCTTTATGCTCGCAATCTACTTTCATGCTTATTTTCTATAATTACAAGCACACCACTTTATGCGAGTCTTATATTTAACTCATACCAATTGACCCGATATCACGGATTCATACTTGACTTAGTGTACCCATTCATTACTAATTTGCTACCTAGTGTTAGCACAATATGATATTCTAAATTTACCATGCACAAGATCATTTTATGAACATGGTTTTGACCCGTTTGGTTAACAAGTGAAATCCTCACCTTAATGTCAAACCAAACTATTTGTGACTAATATTTTGACCCGTTTGAGTGTCGAGTGAACTACGCCACTTCATTGACACGTCAAACGCATATTTTACCATTCGACTCCATTAACACACTAAAATTTAAACGCATATTCATATTATGATGGAACCAAAAGTCACGTACCTTTATAGCACACCCTTCAAACGCGTATCCCCTCCGGCTTGTCCACTTGACGATCCGGATTCTTTGCCTAAAGAGTTCAATTCACAAACCATTTAGAACTCTTTTTATAATCACTAACGCACAATTCGTTATAATATTCAAATCTGCGTTTTCGTCCAATTTTTAACATTTTAAATCCTTACTTAGGCGTTTTAACAAACACCTAGCGGGTGGATCGGATTTTTACATAATCAATACCAAGTTTATGACTTGTTATTTTCATCTAAATCAACTTCAATTAAGCAATTCTACACATGTTTTAACATCAATATTTCCGAAATTACCTTTTAAATTCAGATTATACTAAAACAACAATCATAATTCTAGTGTTTATCAAGTTTCTACAAACCCATTAATCACCTACAATGGTGATTAGGAACCCCACAAGTATCATGCAAGATTTTAACAAGAAATCATCTAGGGTTTATCCCTAGACATCATATCACTTCTAATTTCATCCATGCAACTCATATTCAAGCTAAATATTCTATTTTTATCATATACTAGGAATTTGAGTTGAATCAAAACAACCTAATTTGGCATACCTTATGATCCCTTCAACGAGGTGATCACGAATCTAAGTTCAGGTTTCGATTTTGACTTGATTTAGGCCTCCAATTTGTGAGTTTTTGTGAGAATTAGAGTTTGTAGAGAAACCCCTGGTCGCCCCCTTGTTCTGTTCGATCCAGACACACACTCATGTGTGTGTTTGGTGTGTTATTTACTACTTTAAACATTCAAGTTTCAAGTTTTACAAATTTGGTCCCTTAACTTTTGTTTAACTTATACTTTAAGTGTTTTAACCGTATTATATGTCACCTCAAGACTCGTAACTAACTGGGTTATCGATTCCTAGTTAGCTTGTTCTCGTTTGATTAATACTTTATAAATCTGATTAAAGTTTTATAAATTTCGGGGTGTTACACCAGAGTGGTCGGAACATCGTTAGAGAATGTAACTTTAATACAATAGGGTGTAAACATATCAATGCGGGTTGTTAGTGCACTACGTCTATTGACTTCGTCTTGTATCATGTAATAGGATGTAATAGGATTATTAGTGTCCAAGGTGCAAGAAACAAAGTTTAGTAGGTTTACATGAGGTTTAGCTTGAAAGTGACATGTGACATGTTCAAGCTAAACCAGATCAATCAGGGTTAGCTTGAATTTGTCATGCCCATTTCAAGCTAAACCCACTCACCTATAAATAGGGCACTTGTTGATTCATTTGGTAACACTTCAGAATTTGTAACGAAGTGCTGCCGAAATCTGTTCAGGTTGTAATTAGTGTTATAATCAATCAAAGTGACAGATTTAAGAGTGTCAAGCTGTTTTCACGTCCGTTTCACTGATTCCGCCTTTGAATCGGATTTAAAGCTCTTCTGATTGACTCGTTTGGGTCCAACAACGATCCTACAAGTGGTATCAGAGCTCAGGAAGAAGAGTTTAACTTGATATCATCTATTTTCTGACTTCTACACCTTCTTTCTTCAATTGAACGATATTTCACGGTCCGATTTGGTTCAATTTTTCACAGTGTACTCGGAATTGGACATAGACAAACCCTTGAAAGTTTCAGACTCAAATTCAGACTAAAAATGACAAAAACAGACCAAAAACTAGGTTTAGCTTGAACGAACACTGTGGGTCTAGCTTGAAAATAGTTGTTGGTTTAGCTTCAAATCGGCTCTAGCTTGAAAATAGTTGTTGGTTTAGCTTCAAATTGGCTTTAGCTTGAAAAATCTTGTTGGTTTAGCTTCAAATCGGCTCTAGCTTGAAAAATCTTGTTGGTTTAGCTTCAAATTGGCTTTAGCTTGAAAGATCATCTGCTTTAGTTTGAATCAGGTTTAGCTTGAATCAGGTTTAGCTTGAATCAGTGCTTTAGCTTGAATCGGGATTGGAGCGTTTTTGCTTAAAATCTTAGTTTGCTTGAAAGTGAAAATTCCGAGTCGAGATCATTTCACGACAACCAAGTGTCAGTGAATTTCAGATTATTGGATATAGTTTAAACTGATTGAGTTTGTTTGTTTGCATTCAAGGTAATTGAAGATGTCGAGCAGCAGTAAAGAAGTTGCTGATCCTGATAGATATTGGAAAGCAGACTATGCAAGATGGGAAATTGGAAAACTAAACGAACCATTCAAAGAAGCCCAGAGAGCAAAAAGATGGAATGAAGAGTTGGAATGTTACATGGATCCACGGGGTAATCCAGTTGTTGACCCATCAAAAGTGGATTTCGAAGCTGTAACAAATTTGGTTCCAAGGCAGGCTACTTTCAACACACGAAGGTTATCTGATAAAACATATTTGCCTGATTTGGAGAAGAAGATAAGAGAGGTTTGTGAAGCAAGTCTACCAAAGGTGGTAGAAATGAAGAAGAGAAAAGAAGAAGAGGTGAAAAAGATGGTTGAAGAATTGAAGAAGAAAGCTTTAGAGGAAGTCAAAGTGGAAGCAATAAAAACTGAGATAGAGAAAGAATCTGTTACTGAAAAACAGCAAGTTTTTGAAGAAGTAATTTCAAAGAAAGAAGAATCTGAAAAGTCTGTATCTGTGAAATCTGAACCAGTGATTAAGAAAGAGATTGCAGAAGACACATCAGTCTTTGAGATTGTTCAGAAGGAGAAGAAACAGACTGAAGATATTCAAACTTTGAAAGATGAGAAGAAAGCTAATGATGAACAGATTTTGGAGTTGCGCTTGAACTGCGAAAAACTAAAATTTGAAAATGACAAACTTTTGAAGAATATTGAGAGTTTGTCATTAGAAAACAAAAATTTTAAAGAAAAAGAAAATGTTTTTGAAAATGAAAAATTAAAGATTGAAAAAGATGTTCAAAGTCAAATGAAGGTTTTAGAAGATGAAAAATCTGTTATTTTTAAAAATAATCTTGAAAAACAGATTGAAATAAATTCTCATCTTCAGAAAATCATTCGGCTTGAAAAAGAAGCTGAAATTGCTCGAAATAAAATTAACGAGCTTGAGAATAAATTGAAAGGTTTTGTGAATTCTACATCACATGTTTGTCCAAAACCGATCAATTCTGTTCCAATAAGTGACAGAGTCAAAATTGAAAATTGTGATGAAATATCTAATGATGAAAAAGAAAAGAAAAGAAAAATATTTTTAGATTTACAAGAAAAATTTCAAAATACTGTTTTGCAATCTACTGAAATAGGTGAATGCTCAAAGCAAAAACCTGTTAAGAAGAATGCAGAACAGAAACAAAAAGATAAAAATTTGAAAAATTCTAAAAATGAAAATAAAAGCTCATCAAATAAGTCATCCAATCATTATAGAAAAATACAAAAATCTAAAAATGAAAACTCACAAAATGTTGGTAATAAGTGGTGCAGGTTTGACCACAGTGCTCAAAAGACAAATCCAGCATTGAAGAGGAGAAATGATTATTACCAAGCCAAACAATGTTATGATCTGAAGGTTTGGACTGACAGAAGTGGATGGTATGATAACAGAGTGTGCTACACCTGTGGTGTTAGAGGACACATTACTGTTAATTGCCAGAATTGGAATGTTGAAACACGAAGATGCTATAATTGTCATATCAGAGGACATATTGCCAGAGATTGCCCAAGGAGATCGATGGGAAGATCAAGGGTTGAATCTCAGAGAACGGTGAAGAAACCAGTCAATGTCAAGCCCAAAGAACAGAAGGTTCTAGAACAGAAAGTGAAGCTTTCGCAGGGGCAAAAAGACAGACTGAGGAAAAAGAGGAAGAAGGAAAGAGAGTATTTGGAGAAGATTTTGTCTTCAGGTTCACCAGTTGGTTCGAATAAAAATTCTGATGAATCAATTCACTCGACGGCAAAGTCAAGCAAATCGAATTCTTCAGATGCAAATCTGAGGACAAACAAGAAGAAAAAGAAAGTTATTGGCGATGAATCTGGCTCATCCAAGTCAGACAAGCCAAGTTTGGGCAATGAATCTGATTCCACAAAATCAGATGAGCCACAAGTTGAGGTAAAAAAGGAAGAAACAGTTCCTTTAATGAATGATGAGAAATTTCCACCATTACGAGCTGCAAACCTAAAATCAAAAGGTGTTGATGCTGAAAAAATGTTTAATAGCAATGTTAAACATATTTTTAGTAAGATGGCTGATGGTAAGGAAAAATGAGTAAAAGAATTTTATGAAGAAAAGAGAAAAGCTCAAAATACACCCAAGGACAGTCAGGCTTGGGTGAAACTTTTCAAATAGAAAAATCTGACTTGCCGGAGCTTCCAGGTTGGTAAGCGTGAAGCAGGTATCGACATCATTTTTGAGAAATTCACAGGATGGTAACTGTGATATTTCGTCTTACAAGTGGTTAATCAAGGACATTAAGTTGTACTTGATTTTCTACAAGTGATAGTGGTGTTTGACCTAATAATGTTAAATTTTCAAAATAGTTAAAAGAGAACAAGGTGATGTGATGACCCCGAATCCACAAGTGATGGATAAACAAACTAATTTTTTCGAAGAAGAAAAAAAAAAAAAAAACCATTCTGATTAAAACAAACTTAAGTGTTTTGAAATCATTATGGGAAAATAGTTTGTTGTAAGGGGGAGTTTTGATTGAATACGCCGAAACCCTCACGGCTGAACAAACATGATTACTTTCATCAGATTGAAAAACGGTTTTCAAACTATAAAATATCAATGTGTTGTAAATCATGGGGGTACGTTATATTTTTTGCAAATCAGGACATGTGAAGCAGAAAATGGATGGCGAGACAAAGCTATCAGTGTTGGTTGTCAAATTTTTTTTAATGATTTTGCATTTTAGGGGGAGAAAAATTGTCAGAAAATCCAAAAACATTTGAAAATTTTGAAAAAGCCAAAAACATGATAAAATTCAAAAATTGAGTTTTGTGTTAAAAGAGGAAATGATAGTACATCAGTAGACAGTTACAGTATGCTAAAGAAATGGAAAGTTTAAATGTGTTAAACGATCTCACCGTGGATGTGTCGGTAGATTTTTATACATTTAGTAAACTTTTTCGGGATATAAACATAAATTCAAACTTGCTTATTTCGTGGGGAACACTACTTGGATATATAGGTAACCCTTGAAATCTCGTTTGAAAGGTTCCTTTTTCTGATATACTAGGTTTTTATACTCAGTGATATCTGGGGTATTATTCCAGGACTTCTGCTGAACGGTAGTTCTGACCTAGTCTCCGAATAATACTTTCCGCTAATGCTTGAAACACAGCATCACCCTCAGCATCAATGATAAGACAATAAAATTGCTTAGCAATGCTGTTGTAAAAAAAGATCCTCTAAAGGGGACACACCCACAAGTTGAGTCATGATCTCTCTGCTGAACGGTAGTTCTGACCTGAGCTCTCATGATTCTTCATAATTTATTAACCCCTTACAGATATCATTTGTGTTATAATTGCCTGTAAGACTGAATATTGGGATCTGGATACGGGAGTATATTCAAGAGGTGGGACACATGAATGGGTTTAAGTTCTTAAAATACATAATTCGTATCCTGAATCAGTTGAAATTTGTATGAAAATTTAAGTGGATCAGTATATCGACAATCTAAGTGAATTGTTTAATTCTTAAAAGTGTTTAAAAGCTCAACGGTACTTGTGACTTGTCAGAAACTGATATGATCCTCTTACGCTTACTCAAACAAAAATATTGTTTCTAAATATGTTTGTACATATTTCTTTACTGATTTATATTTCAGAAAATACAAAAAGATTTTTGATTCTCCTTTATTTTCGACAACTGATGTCTGGAATGCTGAGTTTCAAAATCTAAGTAAGCTGATTGTGTTTCTGAGAATAAAACAAGTTCATTAATTTGAAACTTGAAGTTTTAAAATCAAAAATTCAAAAACAGTTTGTGATATCTCCAAGGTCATTAGTTTGGACTTGGATGATTTACTGTGAGGATTTTGGATATTGGACATTGCCATATCTGTATAGATTGTTGATAGAGGGAGTGTTTTAGAAAAGAATGAATTGCCAGGTTACGATTCCTGTTAGTTTAAAATGTTGTTACTTATAAATGTATGAGTATTGCTAGATATGTACCAGACTACGATCCCAAGAGCATAGTCTAAGGGGGAGTCTAAAGACAAGCTTGAATCAAGGAGAAGCTTGTAGATGGAAAGCTAGGTGACGATCCCAAAGCACGAAAGCTTGACGAAAGGGGGAGCCTGAAGCTGATGGAAGAAGAGAATGATTATTGGATGCTTACAATGTTACAATTTGAGTGAGGATGCAGAATGATCAAGACTGAAGAAGGTGTCATGATAAAGATTAGTCACGGAAGACTTCGTCAATATCCGAGGGGGAGTCTGTTAGTGCAATACGTCTATTGACTTCGTCTTGTATCATGTAATAGGATGTAATAGGATTATCAGTGTCCGAGGTGCAAGAAACAAAGTTTAGTGGGTTTACATGAGGTTTAGCTTGAAAGTGACATGTGACATGTTCAAGCTAAACCAGATCAATCAGGGTTAGCTTGAATTTATCATGCCCATTTCAAGCTAAACCCACTCACCTATAAATAGGGCGCTTGTTGATTCATTTGGTAACACTTCAGAATTTGTAACGAAGTGCTGCCGAAATCTGTTCAGGTTGTAATTAGTGTTATAATCAATCAAAGTGACAGATTTAAGAGTATCAAGCTGTTTTCACGTCCGTTTCACTAATTCCGCCTTTGAATCGGATTTAAAGCTCTTCTGATTGACTCGTTTGGGTCCAACAACGATCCTACACGGGTAAAGCACAAAGTGTACAACTGGAGTTTACTATATAAATATCAGTAACATTATGAAAATGCTCTTTTGGTAAAGTTATAGTTTTACCCCTAAGGGGTAGATTGATGCAATCAGGAAACGTCGGGGTGTAAGCAGAGTCGTCCTCGAGAACTCTAAAAAAAATTAGGCCTTGGGCGACAAAAAAATATGGTCTCAAAATTGTGGTTAAGGGGAAATGAGTTAAAAAATTAAACTTCGGTGGTGAAGCCAAGACTCGAACTTGAGACCTTTACATTATCTTGAGATGGTTTTTGCACTCCACCACCAACACTTTTGGTATAATAAATGGAAGCATATATTAAATCTACTAAACCAATTAAAACAAAAAAACTTTATAGTTTTGCCAAAAAACTAAAACGATGGGAAAATTATAATTTTAATTGAGGGATACAATCGTAAATTAAATGGACCAACAGGGGAGTGTCATGCAGCTGCCGGCATGCTTGTAATTTTACACTGGGGGCAAAATTGTAATTTAACCAGGAAAACAAACAAAAACGATGGAGAAAATGTAAATTTAAGTTGAGGGCAAAATCGTAACTTGGCTGTGAAAAAAAAAACTAATGGAAAAACTGTAAATTTAAACGGGGTAAAATCGTAATTTTGAACCGAGGGGGAAATTGAAATTTTTACCTAGGAGCAAAATCGTGAATTTATTTTTAAGTGGGGGTAAAAACATAATTTTGAACTGATGGCAAAATCGTAATTTTAAGGGAAAAAAAACTAATGGCAAAAGTGTAAATTTAAACGGGAGGACATCGTAATTTTGAACCGATGGCAAAAGTGGAATTTTTAGCTTGGGGCAAAAGCGTGAATTTATTTTTAAGTTGGGGCAAAACCATAATTTTGAAGTGATGGCAAAATCGTAATTTTAAAACGGGATAAAATCATAAATTTGTTGGGCCAATAGGGGAGTGTCAGGTAGCCGCCTGCACTATTACCCTAGCCTAGCCGCCCATTTGACCCAATAATTGTAAAATACTGTTACCGCATCTTGAGAATGTAATATAGTAAATGTGAAAGCAAAAAACAGCTGTATATTGACGTAAATGGACATTTCGATTATTAAATAGTCAATCGTCAAATTCGGCTGTCACTTTTATGTAAATATAATAAATAATGAAAGAGCCTTCTCTTGGTCTTGACTCTTGAGTTGTCAAATTAACGAAATTGTGTCGAAATTATATTGAGGGACAATGTGAACAATCACCTTGAACCCTTTGAGCACGGCAGTATATGTATATATATAATACATATGTGTGTATTGAGAGTGAGAGTGAGAGATAGAGTTGAAGGGCAAATGGTGCAAAGAACGGTACTCAAGGTGCGGTTATCTTGCGAGAAATGTAGAAAGAAGATCCTGAAATCAGTTTCTGGGCTTTATGGTAATTCCCGTACTCTTTCGTTATTTTTCATAGTTTGTTTTATCATGTGAAGTAGTTGAATATGTCTTGTTAAGTAGTTGATAGGAGACGATGTGAAATTAAGTACTACATAATAAAAATAATAAAGATAATGTTATATATGTAGTTATATACACACACATAACACGTTCTAATCAAAGTTGAGATTGTAAATCTAATTACGAGTAAAACTCGAGCATCGGAGCTCGAGATCAGCCAAGCTCGCGCTCTTTTAAATTAACGAGTTGAGCTTAGGATAGGCTTGATTCATTTACATTACTCATTGACTTGTTTTAAAGGAGTTTTCAAGAAGGGGAAATATAATATAATTTCATGTATGTTTTGTTAATTGATTTTAGGCGTAGATAAGATTGAAATCGATGCAGCGAAAGACACATTAACAGTTACAGGAGATGCTGATCCATATGTGATAATCAAACAAGCAAGAAAGGTCATAAAATGTGTGGAAGTTGTGACAATTGGACCACCTCCCCAACCTCCAAAGAAGCCTGAAGAGAAGAAGCCGGTGGATAAAAAACCTGAAGTGACTATCCACCCATATATTCATATTCCTCAGAGTTGTGTTGCTTGTAACAGTTGGTCGTCGTTCATATGACTTATACTATAAAATAAACGGCCTTCCTCGGCGGCTCAATCCGTTAGTGAGAGGGTGTAACATGTTGTGTCGCTAAAAGATAATCTGATTTGTAATATATTAATATCAAGAAGCCGGTGGATAAAAAACCCGAAGTGACTATCCACCCATATATTCATATTCCTCAGAGTTGTGTTGCTTGTAACAGTTGGTCGTCGTTCACATGACTTATACTATAAAATAAAAGGCCTTCCTTAACGGCTCAATCCGTTAGTGAGAGGGTGTACACATGTGTGTTGCTAAAAGATAGTCTGATTTGTAATATATTAATATCAATGTTTGTGTAAAATTGAAAAATAAGACATCGCCATGTGTTTATTTATTTTTTAATTTTGGTCTTTGGAACATTTTCGGTCCATCACCCTAGCTTGAAGGTTATTGGGGGCCTTTGAACCAATAGAGTGAGACACACTATAAGTAAAAACAGGGGTTTTTTTTCTAGATTATACCGGAAACACGAAGAGATAATTTTTTATTCGAACATTCCGAATTAATTTTTCTTGAAAATGGATTGTGTTGTGGTACCAAACTGAAACAAAACCGAAGATATTTTTTTAAGTATTTATTTAGTTTTTTAATAATACTTTATTTATTATTTAGTTTTTTTTTTTTTTTTTCTAATAACTTGTGTTCTAGGTTTGTGTTCTCTCAAAATTCCGATATAAATTTTGTTGAAAACAATACTGTGTCGTTATTGTACCGATCGTGCAATTTTATCGCTAACGTACCATATCGAACAACATCGATATTGGTACCCTTATTATTTTTTTATGGTTTTTGGTTTCAATAATTTTTGTTTATACAACTCTGTTTGCGACGATAAATGAATTATCATGACGGTTTGAACCGATTGATCACGTTTGAACAACATCGTTGTCGGTACCTGTATTCGTTTTTATTGTTTTCGGTCAATGTAAGACATGACTGGGTGCACGTATCATACCGGTACTATAATGAACCGAACCGATAACCGATACCTATCAATTGCTTGTGCTAACGTACCGCTGTAATATGCAGGCAAATGCTCTAGTTAAATATAAATCTAAATTTTTTTTTACAATTTATTAATTTCCTTTTGTACTAAAAAAATAAAAGTTATATAAAAAGGCTTATTCTATTCTCAAACCCCTAAATTTTTATTTTCACTCCATCTCTATATATATATTGAGAGAATAGATATATATAGAGAGAGGGGAGGAGGAGGAGGAGGTGTATGAATATTAACTCTTCTAAAAAGTGTTTATTCCGTTAACAAGTTTTAATACTCATTTTTTTTTTTGGAAAGGTATATTTCATTCACATAACACCGCCTTGAAAATAAAACGCAAAGACAACCCAAAGGAGTAACATAAAAAACTCAAACAAAACTGAAAAAACACTATCTATTCTAAGATAGAGATTTATATTTAGATCTATTCTTGAAACACAAATAACTAAAGGATCTAGTGGTACTCTTAATATCTTCAATTTTCCAGTCATAGTCAGCGAAAACTTTGTCAATTCTTGATCTCCAAATCCACCAACACGCTAGAATGATGATGTCATGAACCATGTTCTTCTTAGGGGTGTTCAGAATTCGTTTCGAATTAAAAAAATTCGAAATTCGTTTAAATTCGATTATCAAGAATTCGTTTCGATTCTATTCGAGTCAAGTAAATCGAATACGAATCGAATACGAATTTATAATTTCAAATTCGATTCGATTCGAAATTCGAATAAAAATTATACATTTTTATTTATTATTTTTATATATAATGCATATAACTTTTATTAAGCTATACTATAAATTATTTTCAATTTTTTTCCAAAAAATTATCCATTACCAAACCCAATACATGATCCATAACTAAAACCTAAGTTACAAATCCATCAATAGATTTATAACCCTAAAAATATTAACTTGTAATGTGGAGTGATTATTCCCGAATTCTCGTTTTGAATTTTAGACTTACAGTACTTTATTTGGAATTTTTTAATGTGATATCGTGCTTTATGACTGCTTTAAAATTTATGTTTTATTTTGATAGTTTTTTACATGCTTTTAAAGAATCTGAATTAAATCGAATTTATTCGAATTCGAATTTTTAATCGAATACGAATTGGGTTTTTTGTTCGAATACGAATTCGAACCGAATTCGATTAGTTTTAATCGAATTCAAATCGAATACGAATTCAAGGGAAAATAAAAAGTATTAGAATAATTCGATTCGAATAATTCGAAAATTCGATATTCGATTCGATGAACACCCCTAGTTCTTCTTAAGGTCACCTCTTCTAATATAATTATTAAAACTCTTTAACATTTAATCCAAAAATATTGGGTATTTTACTCCACTTGCTCGCACATTGCCAAACCACCGCCGAAACTAAATAACCGGAAAAAAATATGATCTATAGTTTCACTAGCGCAGCCACAAAAAACGCAGCCTTCAGAATTAACTTCAATGTTTCTTTTCTCAGCGCTTCCACTCTTAAAAATCATATCCAATTCTGCTCTCCACGCAAAAATATTACATTCGTCCCTAACAAGTTTTTAGAAAGGAGAGTACATAACAAGTTTCGAAAAGTAAACAAAGTCATGGAAAGGAGAGTACATAACAAGTTTTGCAAAGTAAACAAAGTCAAGTGTCAAACACCCCCGAAAACTATAAAGTCCCGCATCCTTCACACAATCAAACCCACCCCTCATCTCCATTGCCTTCTTAAACCATAATAAGCCTTCATAAAAAAAAATGTCATCTGAATCGAAAATCGCCATGGCGAAAACAGTTGTTTCCACCATTGGGTCTGTGGCCGCAGCGTCGATGGTGGTTCGCAGCGTGGCTCGTGATTACTTGCCTACTGAATTCCAAGACTACCTCTATTTCGGCCTCCGAAATTTCATCAAAAGTTATTCAGACAGTTAACCGTAGTGATTTACGAGTCTGATGGCATTCAAGAAAACAAGATTTATAACGCCGCGACACTCTACCTTGGCTCCCGAACATCTTCCGAAACACACCGTCTAAAGATCACCAAAAACCATAGCGAGAAAAACATCAATGTTGCTATGGAGATCAATGATGAGTTTATTGATGTATACAATGGAGTCAAATTCAAGTGGTCTTTGGTTTCTAAAGAGCTGCCCATCACAGAATATTACGATTACAACAGCAACAGATATGTCAGTAGATCGGATAAACGTTCGTTGGAACTCACGTTTCATCGCAAACACAAAGATCTAGCGTTGAACGAGTACCTGTCGTTTATACTTAATGACGCCAAAACTAGAAAAATAGAAAAGAATACGGTGAAGCTATTCACTGTTGATACGTACCAAGGATCGTGGACTTCGGTGAATCTAGACCATCCGGCGACATTTGCCACATTGGCGATGGAGACGGATATGAAGGAGAAGGTGATAAAGGATTTGTATAGGTTTGTTAAGAGGAGAGAGTTTTATCGGAAAGTCGGGAAGGCGTGGAAGAGAGGGTACATGTTGTATGGTCCCCCGGGTACGGGGAAATCAAGCCTGGTCGCGGCTATGGCGAATTACATGAAATTTGATATGTATGACTTGGAGTTGACTGACATTTATTCAAACGCGGAGCTGCAAGGGTTGTTGGTGGCAACATCAAACCGGTCCATACTGGTGGTAGAGGACATTGATTGCTCGGTGGCGTTGCACGATCGAGAGGATGTAACTGCCAAAGAATTAGTTAAAGACGAGCAAGTTGTTTATCACGGGATTACATTATCAGGGTTCCTTAACTTCATTGACGGTTTATGGTCAAGTTGTGGTGATGAGAGAACCAGAATATTTACCACAAACAGGAAAGATAAACTTGACCCTGCACTGCTTCGACCTGGTCGTATGGACGTTCACATCAACATGTCATATTGCACCCTGAGTGGGTTCCGATTGCTAGCGTCCAACTATCTTGGTATCGCGCAACATAATCTTTTTGAAGAAATTAAGGATTTGATTGGTGAGGTGGAGGTTACCCCGGCCGAAGTAGCTGAGCAACTACTCAAGGAAGACGATCCTAACATTGCTCTGGGTGGACTCATCGACTTTTTTGATGTGAAGAAGAATGAGGCCAAAGAAAAACCAAAAATGAAACAAGAAGTGGTAGTAAAAAACGGTGAAAAGATAGATTTAGTACCACATTGGGACCGCATTTTTCTTCCATATGCTTTATCTGATTACCCATATTTGTAACCTTGAAATATAATTGAGTAAATTACAAGTTTTGTCCTTTATCTTTACATCAAATTTCAGGCGTTGTCCTTTAGCCAAAAAGTTGACAGGCTGTGTCCTTTACATTTCAGAATCTTGCAAGTTTTGTCCTTTAAACCAAACCATGTTAGAATTCTCAGTTAAAATACCTCATGTGCAAGGCACATGAGGGTAAAATGGTCATTCCCTCTTAAATCATTTAATTCCCTTCTTTATATCCCATACCAACCCCTCAAATCATCTTATAAACACACTCGCTGTCCCTCTTCTTTCACAGTTAGGGTTTTTAGCACAAATCAAAGGCGATCAGCGATCAGCAGAAGCAATGACTCAAGACGATGAAGGATGGTATGTTCGTAACACTCTTGACAATGACCAGGTCATTGAACTTTACGGTAAGTTAAAAGTTTTGATTTTGTAACCCTAGTTTTGTTTTTTGAAATTTTTGGATGTTGATGATGATCAACAGTTGATTAATGGCAATGGTGGTTGAAATTTTGCAGCTGGGTTCCCTAATTTCTTCAGCATATGTTTTCATCATGGCGGTAGGCTAACAACGTGTCCTGGAAGAACATATGTAGGAGGGAGGATTGATTTTGTGGACTTAATAGACATAGATAAGTTCTATGCTCATGAAGTTGATCTGATGTTGGATCAGTTGGGGTATAACAGCACAAACCCAATGTATTACCAGTTTTTAAATCCTGAAAAAAAACTAGATGATGGTCTTGAACACCTAAGCCACTACTGCCTGAACTTAGCTAAGTATGTTGAACAACACAAGGTGATCAATGTATATACCACACATGGTTTAAAAAACATGAAGGAACTGTTTTCCTCACCTATTAAACCTACCAAACCTGCTATCACCATTGAAGAGATTGATGAACCTGGACCACATGCTGTTGTTCCTTTTAACCTAAATGCAAATGCTAGGCAATACAGTGGGTTTGTGCAATCAAGTGGGGCTGTGTTGGGTGATAAGGATGGTGTGTTAGTGGATTTAGGTGATAAGGATGTGGGACAATCTAGTGGGGCTGTACAAGGTAACAATTTGGCTACAAATCAAGCTTGGGTTGAGACTGAAGTGACTATATGTGATGACATTGAAGGTCTTGATGATTATAGTGAGGATAGGATTGATAATGATAGTGAGTGTGAGGATAGGATTTATAAGGAAAGTGATAATGAGGATACTAGTGACAGTGATTATACATTAGATGCAGAGAACAATATAACTGACCATGAGGTAGACATGAGTGACTATAGGATGAATGTTGATGCAGATGTAGAGGACATGGTCAATGAAAACCAAATGAATGTTGAAGAAGACATGGATAGAGATGTTTTAGAAAATGAGAGGTTTGACAGTGGGTCCATACTAGTCGTGGAGGACATTGATTGCTCGGTGGCGTTGCACGATCGAGAGGATGTAACTGCCAAAGAATTAGTTAAAGACGAGCAAGTTGTTTATCACGGGATTACATTATCAGGGTTCCTTAACTTCATTGAAGGTTTATGGTCAAGTTGTGGTGATGAGAGAATCATAATATTCACCACAAACAAGAAAGATAAACTTGTCCCTGCACTGCTTCGACCTGGTCGTATGGGCGTTCACATCAACCTGTCATATTGCACCCCGAGTGGGTTCCGATTGCTAGCATCCAACTATCTTGGTATCGCGCAACATAATCTTTTTTAAGAAATTGAGGATTTGATTGGTGTGGCGGAGGTTACCCCGGCCGAAGTAGCTGAGCAACTACTCAAGGAAGATGATCCTAACATTACTCTGGGTGGACTCATCGAGTTTTTTGATGTGAAGAAGAATGAGGCCAAAGAAAAACCAAAAATGAAACAAGAAGTGGTAGTAAAAAAACGGTGAAAAGATAGATTTAGTACCACATTGGGAGCGCATTTTTCTTCCATATGCTTTATCTGATTACTCGTATTTGTAACCTTAAAATATAATTGAGTAAATTACAAGTTTTGTCCTTTATCTTTACATCAAATTTCAGGCACTGTCCTTTAGCCAAAAAGTTGACAGGCGATGTCCTTTACGTTTCAGAATCTTGCATGTTTTGTGCATTAAGCCAAACCAGGTTAGAATTCTCAGTTAAAATATCTCATGTGCAAGGCACATGAGGGTAAAATGGTCATTCCCTCTTAAATAATTTAATTCCCTTCTTTATATCCCATACCAACCCCTCAAATCATCTTATAAACACACTCGCTGTCCCTCTTCTTTCACAGTTAGGGTTTTTAGCACAAATCAAAGGCGATCAGCGATCAGCAGAAGCAATGACTCAAGACGATGAAGGATGGTATGTTCGTAGCAGTCTTGACAATGACCAGGTCGTTGAACTTTATGGTAAGTTAAAAGTTTTGATTTTGTAACCCTAGTTTTGTTTTTTGAAATTTTTGGATGTTGATGATGATCAACAGTTCATTAACGGCAATGGTGGTTGAAATTTTGCAGCTGGGTTCCCTAATTTCTTCAGCATATGTTTTCATCATGGTGGTAGGCTAACAACATGTCCTGGAAGAATATATGTAGGAGGGAGGATTGATTTTGTGGACTTAATAGACATAGATAAGTTCTATGCTCATGAAGTTGTTCTGATGTTGGATCACTTGGGGTATAATAGCACAAACCCAATGTATTACCAGTTTTTAAATCCTAAAAAAAACCTAGATGATGGTCTTGAACACCTAAGCAGTGATCAAGACTGCCTGAACTTGGCTAAGTATGTTGAACAACACAAGGTGATCAATGTATATACCACACATGGTTTAAAAAACATGAAGGAACTCTTTTCCTCACCTATTAAACCTACCAAACCTGCTATCACCATTGAAGAGATTGATGAACCTGGACCACATGCTGTTGTTCCTTTTAACCTAAATGCAAATGCTAGGCAATACAGTGGGTTTGTGCAATCAAGTGGGGCTGTGTTGGGTGATAAGGATGGTATGTTAGGGGATGTAGGTGATAAGGATGTGGGACAATCTAGTGGGGCTGTACAAGGTAACAATTTGGCTACAAATCAAGCTTGGGTTGAGACTGAAGTGACTATATGTGATGACATTGAAGGTCTTGATGATTATAGTGAGGATAGGATTGATAATGATTGTGAGTGTGAGATAGGATTCATAATGAAAGTGATAATGAGGATACTAGTGACAGTGATTATATATTTGATGCAGAGAACAATATAACTGACCATGAGGTAGACATGAGTGACTATAGGATGAATGTTGATGCAGATGTAGAGGACATGGTCAATGAAAACCAAATGAATGTTGAAGAAGACATGGATGGAGATGTTTTAGATAATGAGGTTTGACAGTGGGTCTGAATCTGATGAGAATCAGACAAGTACTAGGAAACACTTGTTACACCAGATAAGAAGGTCTAATGAAAACAGGGCAAATTTTTATGTTGGTCAGGTCTTTGGAAATAAACAAGAAGCCAAAAACCTAATAAGAAAACATGCAGTGGAGACTAGAAGAATTATAAAAATCATCAAGGATAATCATAGTAGGGTAAGGGCTGTATGTCAAGGTCCTAAGCCAAACTTTGAAGTAGTTGATAATGGGGTGCATATTCAAAGTCAACCAAAAGGAAAAGGTAAAGAAAAAATGGCTGCTTGTTGAAAAAATAAAGACAAGGGTGGGAAAGGTAACAAAAAGAAACAGAAAGGGGCTGCTGTTGAAAAAAATAAAGAGTCAGGGACTTCAGAGAAAAAAGTTGCCATAAATGTTGGTGGTAGGGGAAAAAGGACAAACCCTCAACAATTTTAATGTCCATGGGTAATATTAATATCAAAAGAAAATGGGGCTGGGAGTTGGTTGGTCAAAACCCTAATCACTCAACACACATGCCTTCAAACCTGGAAGCACTGTGCTTGTACTTCAAAATTTCTGTCACAACAAATGTTAGATCAAATTGATGAGAACCCAGATATACCAGTTAAGGCTGTTCAGGAGCAATTTCAAAGGCAGTTTGCTATTGGGATTTCCAGGATGAAGGCACACAGGGCTAAGAAACTAGCCAAGAAGCGTGTAGAAGGGGACTATGTTGAGCAGTATGCACTGTTGAGAGAGTATGCTGATGAATTGATCCAACAAAATCCAGGTACTACTGAAAAAATTGAAGTAGAAGCAGGTCCAGATCCAGGGAATAACATAAGACATTTTAGAAGAATATATGTTTGTTTGGCTGCTTTGAGACAGGGCTTTAAAGCATTAGGTAGGGATTTCTTGGGACTTGACGGGGCATTTATGAAAGGACCATTCCCAGGTCAGATCTTAACTGCTGTAGGTGTTGACTGCAACAATGGTATCTACCCTGTTGAATCTGAAAACAAGGACTCCTGGATGTGGTTTTTAGAGCTGTTGGGTGCTGATCTTGATATAGGGAGCAATTCCAATTTCACTTTCATAAGTGATAGGCAAAAGGTACACTTTCCTTTGCTTTATCTGTCTACTATCTGCTCAGATCTGTTCATTGTGTATGTTAATATATTATTGCCTGTTTGTGTGTTAAATAGGGAATACTTCCTGCAATCACAAGGCTCTTTCCTTGTGCTGAGCACAGATACTGTCTCAGGCACATACATGAGAATATGAAAGTGAGCTTTAAAGGTGATCTATACAAGGATATGTTGTGGAAGTGTGCTGCTTCAACTACAATTCCAGAGTTTACACTTGCTATGGATGAATTGAAGGCTTTCAACAAGAAAGCCCACCTATGGTTGTCTAAGATTCCACCATTGCATTGGACAAGGGCACACTTTTTAGGTATATAATTCAGTGATTATTTGTGTTTTTATTTCATTTACTGATTGGTTGCAATTTGATCACAGGAAGGGCTGTTTCTAACATACTTCTTAACAACATGTGTGAAGTTTACAATGGTAAGATTGTGGAAGGCAGGGACAAGCCCATCATTTCTGCACTAGAATACATAAGGGAGTATCTTATGCGGAGGATTGTGACTGTGTTGAACGTGATAGAGAATAGTGAAGGGCTGCTGACACCAAAAGAAACTGAAATGTTTGATAAGATCAAGCAGGATGCAACTCACTACCATGTTCAGTGGAATGGAGGGGATCACTACCAGGTCAGTGGCAAACCGAATAGTGCTTGCGTGGTGAACTTGGCTACAAGGACTTGTAGTTGCAGAGGCTGGGAAATAACAGGTATAAGAATACTTATTAAGTAGTGGGAAATGCAGGTATGCCATGCAGACATGCTGTGGCTGCATTATGGGAGAAGGCTGCTACTGGTGGAAGGGTGGGTGCTCTAGAGAGTTGGGTTAATCCAGTTTACAGCATGGATAGGTGGAAATTGGTGTATTCATTCAAGGTTAACCCAATTAATGGTCGTACTTTATGGGCAAAGATTCAACTTCCGACAACTATTGTACCTCCAAAGCACCATACACAAGTCGGAAGACCAAAAAAGTTGAGGAAAAGATCTGCAATTGAGCTTGAAGAGTAGACCCAATCTGGTAGGCTGTCCAAAAAGCACACTAAGGCTGCATGCACAAAGTGTAAGAACACCGGACATAATTCAAGGACATGCAAAGGTCAACCTGAAGCGGGTACTAGTGCAAATGCTGGGAAAGCGGGTAAACGTGCAAAAGTTGGGAAACCTGGGAAGGGTGGAAATTGAACAATGCTTATTTCGTAGTCTATTATGCATTTTGAACACTGCTTATTTGTGATGTTGGCTGCTTAGTATGTAGTTTGAACAATGCTTATTTGTGATGTTGGCTGCTTAGTATGTAGTTTTGAACACTGTCTTTTGACCAAACATGTTATGGTATGGTTTGTAAGTCTACTTTATGTATGTAATCTATGAAGTTTTAATGTTTTGGCTGCTTATTATGTAGTGTCTTTAAGTTTGGTCGTTTTAATGTTTGGGCTGCATATGATGTAGTGTCTTTAAGTTTGGTCGTTTGCATTTACGGACAATTGGAAGTTTGGTCGTTTGCATTTACGGACATTTTGAAGTTGCACATTTCATTAGCAATTTATACCACTTTAAACAAAAGTACATCAGTTGCAAAACTAGGACATTTCATTACCACTTTCAACAAAAGTACATCAGTTGCAAATACACTAATACATACTAAGACAACATCACATATATAGCAAAACAAACCCAGCTAATAACCAAATACATTTTCAATTTTCTTGAATTGGCTTCAGATTCTCTCAATTTGCCTTCAAGTAACATGTTTGAATGGCCTAGGTTCTGCACATCGACTTCCAACTTGTTCTTACCCCTAAGCAGTCCAGGTATGATATCGACACACCTTTCTTGATCGTACCATCCAATAAAACCACAGTTTGAGCCCTAGAATACAAAAACCCATGATCGATTGAAAGATGAAGAAAACCCTAATTTGAAGAGGGTTTTTGCATCACGATTTTAAGCAATGGAGAAGAAGCGATGGTTAGCGATGGAGAAGAAGGTGATGTCATACCTCACGATTTTAAGCAAGTTCTAATATACGCTTAATACTTAGGAACTTTTGTCTCTGTGGGCAAAATGGTTATGCGTAGTAATTGGTTATCTTAAAGAAAAGAAGAAAATAAGTTCGTATAGTTAATTTTCTTTCTTAAGCAAACTTATATTTTTCAATTACTCGCTTGATCCCAATATTTAAGAAATGCTATTTGCAGCCCATATCTCTAATTTAGGGAAGGCCCTTCATGTTAGCCCAAGATAATAAAATTAATCAAAGAAGCCCACTATTAGCCCCTTTAAATTTTAATACTAGCACTAGACTCTTTTTTAATGGAAAATGTTGCATCTACTCTACTACATCAATTATTTTAAATTATACCCCTTACTCAGGTTTGAACCTACCCTCTAAGAAGCAAGTGCCTCTACCAAGTGGATTAGGCCACATTGACTATACTATCTGCCAGGTTTCATGTGTAGACAGTCCGATGTTCTATAAGACTATAAAGTGTAAGCACACTACACATCGCAACCCCAAATCACAAAGCCAAATCTCCCTGCTCTTCAAATCGTAACTCGTAACATTCACCACTTACCCGCTCCATATGGAAATCGTAAGGGCAAGGACGAAAACCATCCATGTCGCAACCTCCGTCCCCTAACAAACCCGGGAACGGGCGGCCGCGGCCAGTTTGGGTGGTATCAGTATTTTATCCATTTTGGCAGCGGAAATTACATCAGGATCGTAGTTAGGAAATATTTTATCAGAGTAAATACCACACTTTCATAATATTAAACACGTGGGAAAAATCCCAAGTTTTAAGTACACCCATTTTCATAGGGGTAAACCCTATTTTATTTAATAAAACATCTCTTTATTTTTAGGTAACTTTATTGCCACTTTTCCAAGCCTTCAGTGCTGTCCAGCTGGCTTCTATTTGGCTTTCACATTTTGTTACCTGAAACGCGTTTTAAAAACATTTTGTCAGTGGGAAATACTGGTGAGTGAATCCCATTTTAATCAAGTTTAATAAAGACCATTGTACAGTATTGAGGGCGGTCGCGCAATTACATTTGTTTCCATCTATTCAATTACCACCCACGGTACTGTCAACCCGACTTGTGGTCATGTTACTCCTCGCAAGGCAGTAACAAATTTTGTATACAAAACCCCAACATACCGACGATAATTGTAGAATACAAATACTCAATCACTGTTTAATATATCCTTAATTAAGTGAGGTTTTGTAAAAACAATTTGCAGAAAGGAGATTACTCACATTGCTGTCTTAGGTTTCCTTTAAGGGTTTCCTGATGATTATATATAATTTACACAAATACACACGTGTTAGTATAATAACCCATTATTTATATTAATGATACCCTCCCCGAGACGGCATTCCAACGACTACGTCGGGTAGAACCACGACAGCCGTTACGGAACCCTGAATCAATCGGGCAGCGTGTCTAATACATAACCGGGTTATGATACTTACAACGGAGCAGAACTTCGTTAATTAGGGGGATATTATGCCCGGAAATAGCTTATACTATATGTAATTTTGAGAGAGAAAGAAATGTGAAGGAATTCGAATGAACTGCCGATGCCTGCTATTTATAGGGCTGATATTGGACTTCCTCGTGGCCCCTTAAGATTAGGCTAAGGCTTACGCGGC
Source organism: Helianthus tuberosus (assembly GCA_030545235.1). Lineage (NCBI taxonomy): Eukaryota > Viridiplantae > Streptophyta > Magnoliopsida > Asterales > Asteraceae > Helianthus > Helianthus tuberosus. The sequence continues at coordinate 133,308,761 of CM060430.1, read as the reverse complement.
CCGTATAGTAGGGGTGTAGCTGCTCGGGTTGCTGATTCGTCGGTATAGGTTCGACACGATCATGACACGTGGCGGCTCAGGGGCTCGCCCTGACTTCAAGTTATCGCAGCCCGCGTAAGCAGTAGCCAAAGGCTACGTGGCCCGCGAGTGACATCAGAAATTTGTTTTTAATTAATTTTTATAAAAATAAAGATATTTGGCTCGGTTCTCACGTACGGGGTATATTTTAGGACATATTGGGGTATTTTTAGGGCGTCAAAAATATCTTGGAGGGTTGTTATATCCTCCCCACCTTGTTTTAGAGCTCGTCCTCGAGATCTACTGGAACAGGTGTGGATATTTCCTTTGCATTTCTGATTCAAGTTCCCATGTATACTCTGGTCCTCTTTTGGAGTCCCATTTTACTTTGACCAGAACTAATCTCTTGTGCTTGAGATTCTTAACTTTCCTGTCTTCAATTTATAGAGGTGTTTCTACAAATTTTAACTGCTCATTTACCTCTATATCTTTAAGAGGTACCATCAGTGATTCATCAGCTAAGCAGATACATGAAATACATCATGTATTCATGTCATTTCCTCTGGCAGTTGTAGCTGATAAGCTACAGGTCCTATTCTTCTAATAATTTCAAAAGGTCCAAGATACCTGGGACTTAGCTTTCCCCTTTTGATGAATCTTACTACTCCTTTCCAAGAAGAGACTTTTAATAACACTTTATGTCCTACTTGAAATTCCAATGGCTTTCGTCTGTTATCTGTATAACTCTTTTGTCGATCGCGTGCTGCTTTCAGTCGTTCCTTGACTTGAATGATCTTGTCGGTCGTTTCTTGTACTATCTCAGGTCCAGATAGTTGCTTTTCTCCAATTTCTGCCCAACAGACTGGAGTTCGACACTTTCGTCCATAAAGTGCTTCGAATGGTGTAGCATTAATACTTGTGTGATAACTATTATTATAAGAAAATTCTATCAATGGTAAGTGATCGTCTCAATTACCTCCAAAATCAATTACACAAGCTCTAAGCATGTCTTCCATTGTCTGAATTATCCTTTCGCTTTGTCTGTCTGTTTGAGGATGATAAGATGTGCTTAGATTTAGCTTGGTTCCCATGGCTTTTTGGAAACTTGTCCAAAAATGAGAGGTAAAACGACTATCTCTGTCAGAAACAATTGATAGAGGAATTCCATGTATAGAAACTATTTCATTTACATACAATTTAGCTAATTGTTCCATACTGAAAGTTTCTTTCATTTGTAGGAAATGAGCTGACTTAGTTAGCCTGTCTACAATCACCCAGATTGTATCATTACCTTTTCTTGTTTTGGGTAATTTAGTAACAAAATCCATTGTTATCAGTTCCCATTTCAATACTGGCATTTCTAACTGTTGCAACAATCCTGAGGGTTTCTGATGTTCAGCTTTGACTTGTGAACAGGTTAAACATTTTGCAATATATGCTGCTATATCCTTTTTCATTCCTATCCACCAAAAATTCTTTCTTAAGTCCTAATACATCTTATCACTTCCAGGATGCATCGTATACTTAGATTTATGGGCTTCTTCTAGTATACGGTGGCGTAGGTTTCCTAATTTAGGTATCCACATTCTTTTCTTATGGAATCTCCAAATTCCATCTGTTCCTTGTTCTAGTTCCTTAATCATCCCTTTTAACTTTTCAGTATCATCCTTGATTACTGATTCTTGTGCTTTCCTAATCTGCTCATTTAAATCTACTTGCAAATTTAAATTGAGTGAACATACTCTTTTTGGTTTTTCATGATACTTTCGACTTAAAGCATCAGCTACTACATTTGCCTTTCCTGCATGATACTGGATATCACAATCATAATCACTAAGCATCTCCATCCAGCGTCTTTGTCTCATATTCAATTCCTTTTTCCCGAAAACATACCTTAAACTCTTATGGTCCGTGAAAATAGTAAACTTACTTCCGTAAAGGTAATGTCTCCAAATTTTTAGGGCAAAAATTATGGCTCCTAATTCTAAATCATGGGTTGAATAATCCTCTTCATGATTCTTAAGTTGTCTAGAGGCGTAAGCTATAACCTTTTGACGTTGCATCAACACACATCCATAACCTAACTTAGAAGCGTCACAATAGACTACAAGGTCTTCAGTTCCTTCTGGTAACGCTAGTATGGGTGCGTTGGTCAATCTTTGCTTAAGAATTCTAAATGTTTCTTCTTGTTTCAATCCCCATTCAAACTTAACAGATTTACATGTTAGCTTAGTCAAGGGAATGACTATTCTAGAAAAATCTCGAATAAATCTTCTATAATAACCGGCCAATCCTAAGAAACTTCTAAGCTCGGTTGGTGACTCAGGGGTTTTCCATTTGGTAATTGCCTCGATCTTAGTAGGATCTACATGAATTCCTTCATGATTGACTAAGTGTCCAAGAAATTGTACCTGTTCTAACCAAAACTCACACTTCGAAAATTTAGCATAAAGCTTTTATTTTCTTAATAAACTTAGAAGTGTGTGCAAATGCTTTTCATGTTCTTCTTTACTCTTAGAGTAAATGAGAATATCATCTATAAAAACAATTATGAATTTATCCAAATATGGCTTACATATTCGGTTCATCATGTCCATAAATGCAGCTGGGGCAATGGTTAAACCAAATGGCATGACAGTAAATTCATAATGACCATGCCTTGTTCTAAACGCGGTCTTAGGAATGTCCTCTTCATGTACCTTTAATTGATGATATCCAGACCTTAAATTGATTTTGGAGAAAAATCGAGCTCCTTGCAACTGGTCAAACAGATTATCGATTCTTGGTAATGGATACCGATTCTTAATCGTGACCTTGTTCAATTCACGGTAGTCAATGCACATACGCATCGATCCGTATTTCTTCTTGATGAATAAGATTGGCGCTCCCCATGGCGATAAACTTGGATGTATGAATCTTTTCTCTAACAATTCGTCTAACTGTTTCTTTAGTTCCTGTATTTCTACGGGTGCCAGACGGTAAGGTGCTTTGGCAATTGGTGCTGTCCCTGGTATCAAATGGATTCAAAATTCAACTTCTCTGTCTGGAAGTTGTCCTGGTAATTCTTCTAGAAATACATCTGAAAACTGAGACACTACTGGGATATCTTTTAGTTCTTTTCCCTTAGTGTTAGTGATTATAGAAATCAAATACACAATAGATCCTTTTCTGATATAACTTTTTGTTTTCATTACAGAGATGAATTTCGTGGATCCAGACTGTTTATCTCCTTTAATTGTGATCTTTTCACCCTTTGGTGAATTTACTTGAATTGACTTTTGATCACATAAAATACCGGCTTTATTGGCTATTAACCAATCCATTCCTAATACAACATCAAATCCTGCCAGATTCATTGGATAAAAGTTTGCAACATACTTTTGATTTAAAAATTCTATTCTTGCTCCCTGCAAGATTTCAGAAATCCTAACGATTTCCCCATTTGCTGTCTCTACTAGACATTCTTGTGGGAGTTTAGTTAATGGTTGATTGAGAAGTTTGCAAAATGAAGTATTAATAAAACTTTGGTTCGCACCAGAGTCAAATAATACTTTAGCAAAAACATCATTAACTAAAAACGTACCGACTATCACGTCCGGAATCATCTTGGCTTCATCTGCTGTCAGAACAAATGCTCTAGCATTTTTTGTAGCCTTATTACCCATGGCTGGAACTAGTTTCGGACAGTTTGGCTTGATGTGACCTTTTTCTCCACAGTTAAAGCACATTCCATTATTAGGTTTCCTCCTGCAATCTTCTTCCTTGTGCCCCGGTAACTTGCAGAAATTGCAGTAAGTGGAACATTTTCCCGAATGTTTCTTCTTGCAAGTCTTGCAGTAGGGTGCAGAGGTAGAACCTATATTCCTACGGTGGGAATTTCCATAGCGAAATTCCTGGGTAAGTCTCTGAGCTAGGTTCTTCATTTGATCCTCTTCCTGTGTACGTACTAATTCATCTGTCAAGGTATTGGCTAGTTCTACAGCTTCTTCTATAGTTTGAGGTCTAGCCGCCTTGACTACATGTCTAATCTCCCCAATTAATCCCCAGATGTAACGGGAGATTAATATTGGCTCGGGTGATGCAAGGGTTGGCACTATTCTAGCATATTCAAATAATAACGTAGTGTACCCCTTACTATCCACTCCAGTCATCCTAAGGTTTAGGAATTTATTTGCTATCTGTTCTTTTTCATTGGGAGGGCAGAATTTCCTTTCTATCATGTTTTTAAATTCCTCCCATTCCATTTTGTAAACCCTGTCATTTCCCCTAGACTGGAGGATAGTGTTCCACTATTCTAAGGCTAAATTCTTAAACAAATTAGAAGCAAACATTATTTTATCCTCTTCCGCGCACTTGCTTATTCTTAAGACTGCCTTAGTCATTTCTATCTAGCGTAGAGATGCAACGGCCCCTTCATTGCCCGAGAATTCCATTGGTTTACAAGACCAGAATTCTTTATAAGAACAACCATAAGGCATGGTTCTTCTTCTTTTGGGAATGGGCGCTTGAAGTATAGGTCCATTGTTTACGCTGTTTTCTGGTTCGGAAGGTCGCTTACTGCTATGTTTACTTTTATTATCCGCTTCCTTAACAGTTTGAATAATAAATGGCATTGCATCTATAATTCCTTGTGCCACTATGTGTTGGATGGCACTGTTATCCACTGGGTTTCCATTGTTATCGTTGTTTGGGTTATCGTTATTCAGATTATTGTCATTCTGGTTTTCGGGTTATTATCCGGGTTTTCTTGATTCACTTGGTCGGCCATCTGAATTTTAAACAATTGTCACGTATTAATATCACAAGATAATATTTAATATAACCAATCACATAATACGCATTTTGGTCAAAAGCGTCGATCATTGCGACTTACTCTATTTTTATATAGTTTGCATCTAATACAAACATAGAACTGGAAATTTAAAATTACAATACAACTGAAATAAAATTATACTACTAGTAAGCATTCATAGTTTTTTTTTCATACACACATATCATATATTATCATAATAATAATAATAATATTATTATTATTATTATTATTATTATTATTATTATTATTATTATTATTATTACTACCTCCACCATCACTTTTCTAAAATCTCTTCTCCGAAAGTTCTCCTACTTGCCTCATCCTCTCGCTATTTTCTAAAATCTCTTCTCCGAAAGTTCGGAGCTCTTGCACATTTTCTGCACTCATTGGGGGTGCAGGTGCTGGTACTGGATCTGGGTACTGTGGCATTGAGGATACGGATTCTCTAAGATCTCCCTAATGTATTCATCATTATCATAGTAGGGATCTAGAGGGTCCAGACCTAGGTAAGCTGCTAGGTTTGGCATGGGTAGGTCTGTTAGGTGGTAGCGTTGCACATAATCCCTATGATCATCAAACCGCGGATCATAGTCTGGGTCTAAGGGATTGGGTGATGGTACCCTAGGTATCTCTTCCTGGTTGAAATCATGCATTTCTACTTGATTTTCAGGGTTATTTTCTATCTCCATGAGTTGTAATGGTTGGGGTACTATCAGTTGCTCTAGGTTAGAGTCGACAGTTGTGGTTGCTAGGATATGAAAGTTTGCTAAACTCCTATTAAGCATGTCTTGGGTATGGGCATCCGTTTCTCTTTTAGCTGCTGCTAGCACTCGTTGTTCTTGTAACTTTTTCATTCTCTTCCTACGCTCATGTGCTCCCTTACTGAACCATCCTCTCTTTTTCTAAGGTAAACCCTATTTTATTTAATAAAACATCTCTTTATTTTGAGGTAACTTTATTGCCACTTTTCCAAGCCTTCAGTGCTGTCCAGCTGGCTTCTATTTGGCTTTCACATTTTGTTACCTGAAACGCGTTTTAAAAACATTTTGTCAGTGGGAAATACTGGTGAGTGAATCCCAATTTAATAAAGACCATTGTACAGTATTGAGGGCGGTCGCACAATTACATTTGTTTCCATCTATTCAATTAACACCCACGGTATTGTCAACCCGACTTGTGGTCATGTTACTCCTCGCAAGGCAGTAACAAATTTTGTATACAAAACCCCAACATACCGATGATAATTGTAGAATACAAATACTCAATCACTATTTAATATATCCTTAATTAAGTGAGGTTTTGTAAAAACAATTTGCAGAAAGGAGATTACTCACATTGCTATCTTAGGTTTCCTTTAAGGGTTTCCTGGTGATTATCTATAATTTACACAAATGCACACGTGTTAGTATAATAACCCATTATTTATATTAATGATACCCTCCCCGAGACGGCATTCCAACGACTACGTCGGGTAGAACCACGACAGCCGTTACGGAACCGTAGATCAATAGGGCAGCGTATCTAATACATAACCGGGGTTATGATACTTATAACAGAGCAGAACTTCGTTAATTAGGGGGATATTATGCCCGGAAATAGCTTATACTATATGTAATTTTGTCACACCCCGATATTTCCACGTTTTACCGGTGGGCCCGGTGGAGAGTATCGGGACGTAGTTGATATCATCATGGTCAATAATCACAGTTCAATGCACAGCGAAAGTCTAAAAGTAATAATATTACAAACCGATTCGAAAGTAACAGAAAATATTACAAAACGGTTGTAAAGTGGATCCAGAAGCGGATCTAAAAAATAAAGAAATATTGTTCAACAGATTTAAGCATCAAAAGCTGGCAAGACTCTTTATTTAATACTAGGAGTAGCCAGCCCATTACGCGTAGTACCTGCACTTAATCTTTTTGAAAAATACATCAGTTTACACTGGTAAATACAATTAACTGACTCTTTTGAAAAGTGTTTATAAAATTGATTTAGATGCACAAGGCAAAAATCTTTTATAACTTGGGACAATAATTTAAAAATAATCTTGTATACAGTTTTACATGTTTGTCGTCCATTTAAGACCCGATTAGAAGAGCCGGTTAAGATTAATTGACACACCATTTGGTATAATACCCACAAGAAGTTTCCTTACGAGTGGGGTACCTTTTTACATATGTAACTGTCAGGTGTATGCCTACACCCCGTGCTTAAGTCGTGGCCATTTCTAATGAATGAGCCGAGGATAACCAGGACATGGTCATTAACCCCCCAAAGGCATTGCATCAAACAAAACAAATTTTAATGGGTTATGCATCTTTTTAATCACATTCCGATTGATCGATTTCATACCCGACCAAGCGGTATTATTTAAGTCTTAACTTAGACCGGTTAGTTTTAATGAAAGGTTTACGGTTCAAAACGCAAGATTGAGCGAAGACCGGATTAGAATGTGATTTAGACCCGACAAGTTTGAAGACTTGTATAAAATGGGTAAACTAAACACATTCTGGATTTTGAAGTAAAAATGATAAGATTTGACCCGTTTTGGTTAATTTATGCAAACTAGTTACATAAACCGCACCAAACGCGTATATGCACAACGGGTAACCAAATGAGTCATGAATGGGTTCCAAAAGTTAATATGCTTTAAATATGTTGTGATATCAGTAGGATACCTTCCATTATGCCCAAAACGAATTTAAAACCAATTTATGCCCTGTAGGGGTATTTTGGTCATTTTAAAGTTTATAAAAGAGGTTAAATGGTAATCTAAAGTTCTGGTCTAAAAAAATCAGTAAAAATATTTATTTTAATAAGTTATATCAGTAAGATATCTTATATATGTGAAATTTATCATTTATGGCCAAACTATGCACCGTAGGGGCATTTTGGTCATTTCACATATGTTATGAGGGTCAAATTTGGAAATCTTAGTTCAAAATTTTTACTTACTGTTGAAGTATAAAAATTTATACATAACATCAGTAGGTAACAAGCCTTAGGTGCCTAATATGGTTTTAAACCATACTATGCGCCTAAATCGCATAAAAGTCGGTATTTGACGATATTCGGGTTGATTAAGGAAATCTGAGATTTTGACCAGCCTTTACTGTTTAAAATAACTTATTTAATATATAAAATCAGTAGAAAAAGGTTTTATATGTAAAGGGTGTGTAAAACTCATTTTATTAGCAAAAAGGGTATTAACGTCAATTACCGAGCCTATGCAAGAACTCTATGTTATGATCAGTTTAAAATTTGATAAAAATTTCCAAAAATCCCTAAATATTATATTACATCAGTGGGTAAAAGGTTTGGTGTCAAAATTTGGGTTTAAATAGGATTTATATCAAAAATGACGTTTAATTAATAAAAAGCTTTCATTAACGATATTGTGCATAACTCTCATTTTAGACCATGAACTGATGTCAAATTTTTGAGGACATGTTTATAAATCAGTAATAAAGGTTTTTGTCCTCTCACATTTTCAAAAATCTCGTTTTTTTTATAAAAAGGGCATAATGGTCAACATTTAAGCATTTAACGGAAACATGCAAATGAATCGGATTACTAAGGAACCATGTAGCAAAACCTCAGAGGGTTTTGCTAACATATAATATGGTCCTAAAGGAACCTTAAGGCATATCTAAAACAAGCTAAATCGGGTCAGAACTGAAAGTCAAAGCAAAAGTCTACTTTTGCGACCTTCAGTTGCGAACCGAGTCTAAACTCAGAATTGTCTGGTTGAACATGCCTAAACATGTTCTTATATTATTTACCAAGTTATTTTAGTGTTAAACCATGTTCTATAACCTCTGCATTATTAGTTATGAATTTATTTGTAAAAATTGCTTCTGTTGACTTTTTATTAATAAGTTTGACCAGGCAATTGACCAAGTTACAGTGATAATCAGTAGGTGCCCTTTTATGGGTTTATTACCTACATAATTACCAACTTATAGCCACTTTCAATTCGAAAAATGGCTGGACCATTAGTGATTAATCACAAAGTCAAAGCTTAATTACGATAGCTTTGACTTTTGGTCATTAGACTAATAAAACTTGAACTTAGGGGGCTAAGAATGCTTACAATAATACTTAGCACGAATTAGGAACTGAAGAAAGCTTCCTAGAGCTCCAAGAAACTTCAGAGAGTGAGTTTTGAGTGAAAGTTTACAAGTGTGCAATGAACAAGTGCAAACAAGGGCCTTATATAGGATTTTTAGAGCTCCAAGATCATTCCATCTGACAATCTATAGCAACCAGATGATCCCATGTGTCCCTATTGCATGAAAAATTGTTGGCTCAGACCCTGGTATCGAAAAATTGCATGCAAAGGCAGTGTAACATGCTGAAACATGCAGCTGTGCATTTTTTGGTCGCTGGTGCTTCTCTCGAGGGCCGCGTAAGACTCTTAAAGAGTCTACGCGGGCCGCGTGGCTCCTCTTTAACCGGAAAACAACTTTCATTTATTGCAATTTCAGTCCTTGGTCCATTTTTAATTAAAATAACTTTCGTTTATTGCACTAATGACCCTCATAGTTAACTTTTAAGGGCCTTGGGTCATAATCTAACTCCGTTAAGCTCCCGGTTAGTTGTACGATCACCCGAAAAGTCTTGTTTTCATCGAAACTCCACAAAATTAATATCCAATATTCTTGAGAGCGAAATATTAAATTATTACAATGTTTTTGGGATCGTTAAAAGGTCACTCAGAGGTAACTTTTAACATGTTGACACTTTTAACCCCTATGCTTTGTAAAGTTTTAAATTTAAGCGTAAACGACTTTCAATGTCTGATAATTTTATTCATCAAGGAATACGAACATCCTAAGAGGTCATTCAGAGGCACTCGGTTGGCATGATAACACGTTTGATCCTTTTACTTGCATATTTACATTGTTTGACAATTTAATTCCCTCAGAATTAATTCATTAGACGTTTAAGTCCATGACACGTGTCTTTATTATATTGGATGTGATTTTACGAGGTGTTATATCCTCACCCCCTTAAAAGAAATGTCGACCTCGAGATTTACTGAAATAAATGAGGTACTTCTATTTCATTGTGGATTCAACCTCCCACATGTATCCTGTGCCTCTACGAGCATCCCATTTTACCTTCACAATCGGTACATGCTTCCCTCGAAGCTTCTTAACCTGTCGATCCTTGATCGACAGAGGTTTTTCAACAAATTTCAAGCTTTCATCTATCTGCACGTCCTTATATGACATTGCTAGCGACTCATCAGCTAGACATTTCTTTAAGTTGTAGATGTGGAATACGTTATGAATTCCACTAAGCTCTTCTGGCAGATTTAGCTTGTAAGCTACAGTTCCGACACACTCAATGATCTCGAATGGTCCAATATACCTTGGGCTAAGCTTGCCCTTTTTGCCAAATCGCATCACCCCTTTCCAGGGTGACACCTTAAGTAATACTTTATCACCAACTTCAAACTTTAAAGGTTTGCGCCTCATATCGGCATAACTTTTCTGCCTGTCCCTGGCAGCTTTCAGACAATCTCGGATTTGGACAATCTTGTCCGTCGTCTCCAGGACTATATCAGGTCCTGTCAGTTGGACATCTCCAACTTCCGCCCAACAAACTGGTGTTCTACACTTTCTTCCGTACAAAGCTTCGAAAGGTGCTGCTTGAATACTCGAATGATAGCTATTATTGTACGAAAATTCAATTAATGGAAGATGGTCATCCCAACTTCCACCTAAGTCAATAACACAAGCTCGTAGCATATCTTTAAGCATTTGAATTGTACACTCGCTTTGCCCATCCATCTGAGGATGATAAGCAGTGCTAAAATTTAATCGAGTGCCTAAAGATTGTTGAAAGCTTTTCCAAAAATGCGATGTGTATCTTGTATCCCTATCAGAGATAATAGATACTGGCACCCTGTGGAGAGATACAATCTCATCCACATACAGCTGCGCAAACTTATCGAAGCTGTGGGTTTCTTTAATCGGCAAGAAGTGGGCTGACTTGGTCAATCTATAGACTATAACCCAAATAGTATCATTTCCACATTTTGTCTTTGGTAACTTAGTAATAAAATCCATAGTTACCATTTCCCATTTCCAAGTGGGAAGTTCAGGCTGTTGCAGCAAGCCTGACGGTTTCTGATGCTCGGCTTTAACCTGTGCACATGTCAAGCATTTAGCCACATAAGTGGCTATAGATTTCTTCAAACCTATCCACCAGTAATTTGCCTTTAAATTCTGGTACATCTTATCACTGCCAGGATGAACTGAATATTTGGAGCTATGAGCTTCTTGGAGGATTACATCTCTAAGTCCTCCATAAATTGGAACCCATATTCGACCATTGAATCTTAGGATTCCATCCTTGCCATATGACAATTGATCGGCAGTCACTCCTAACTTTTCATTCGGATAGTTAGCTTCTAATACAGCTTCCTTTTGAGTGGCAAACAACCTTTCATTCAAGTTGTTCTTCAACTCAATGCTCTTGGCATTGATTCTAATAGGCTTAACCCTGTCCTTCCTGCTCAAAGCATCCGCGACTACATTCGCTTTGCCTGGATGATATCGGATTTCACAATCATAATCATTCAATGTTTCCATCCATCGGCGTTGCCTCATGTTAAGGTCTTTCTGATTAAACAGATGTTGAAGGCTCTTGTGATCTGAATAGATCACACACTTGATTCCACAGAGATAATGAAAATACAACGGCACCCAACTCTAAATCATGGGTGGTGTAATTCTTCTTGTGCACTTTTCATTGTCGAGATGCATAAGCAATGACCTTGCCCTTCTACATGAGCACACAACCCATACCGGTGTGTGATGCGTCGTAATAAACCACAAACTCTTCAATTCCTTCTGGCAATGTCAACACAGGAGCATTGCTTAATTTATGCTTAAGAATATCAAAGGATTCTTGCTGCTTGGGACCCCAGTCAAACTTGACATTCTTGTGGGTCAATGAAGTTAGAGGTGCAGCAATCCTTGAAAAAATTTCAATGAAACGCCTGTAATAACCTGCTAGACCCAAGAAGCTGCGTATCTCTGTAGGAGTCTTAGGTTCTTGCCAATTCATAATTGCTTCAATCTTAGCGGGATCCACCTGGATACCATGCTCACTTACCACATGTCCAAGAAACTGGACTTCACGAAGCCAAAACTCACATTTTGAAAATTTGGCGTAGAGCTTCTCTTGCTGTAGAAGTTTAAGGATACACCGAAGATGCTTTTCATGATCAGCTTGATTCTTCGAATATATGAGTATGTCATCAATGAAGCAATGACAAACTTGTCTAAATATGGCTTGCAAACGCGATTCATGAGATCCATGAACGCTGCAGGTGTATTAGTGAGCCCGAAAGGCATCACTAAGAACTCGTAATGACCATAACGAGTTCTAAATGCAGTTATATGTACATCTTTATCTCTGACCTTCAGTTGATGGTAACCTGACCTTAAATCAATCTTGGAGAAATAACTTGCCCCTTGCAGTTGATCGAACAGATCATCGATCCTGGGTAACGGATACCTGTTCTTGATTGTAACCTTGTTTAACTCACGATAATCAATACATAAACGCATTGATCCATCCTTTTTCTTCACAAACAGAATCGGTGCTCCCCAAGGGGACGAGCTAGGTCTAATAAATCCCTTTGCCAACAAATCATCCAACTGAGTCCTTAACTCTTTCATCTCAGTTGGTGCCAACCGATAAGGTGCTCTTGCAATTGGTGCTGCTCCAGGAATGATATCGATTCTGAACTCCACTTGCCTATCTGGGGGTAAACCAGGTAGTTCTTCAGGAAAAACATCTGGATATTCAGATATAACGGGGATGTCTTCAATCTTGGACTTTGGTTCATCAATGGTTACCTGTGCCATATAAATGACACAACCTTTCTTCATACACCTTGATGCCTTAAGCATAGACACTTGCTTAGGCAATCCATACTGAGTATCTCCTTGAATCGTAAGCGGCTCACCATAAGGAGTCTTGATAACTACTTGCTTCTTATCACAAACAATTTGGGCTTGGTTATGAGAAAACCAATCCATGCCTATCACTATGTCGAATCCTGCCAATTTAAATGGAAGCAAGGATAGTGAAAAAGAGTGATTCCTAATGGATATAAAACATCCATCTAGAACTGTTGAGGCAGTTTCTATGGTACCATCGGCCAATTCTACTTCATACTTTATGCTTAGAGTCTTAACAGGCAGATTTAGCAATTTACAAAACTTATTGTCTACAAAAGACTTGTCTGCACCCGAATCAAACAATACTCTAGCATAAACATCATTGATAAGGAAGGTACCTGTTATCACATTGTCGTCCTGAATGGCCTCTCGAGCATTCATCTGAAAGACCCGAGCATTGGTCTTTTTAGCCTCCTCTGGCTTCTTCGCATATTTTGGGCAGTTAGTCTTGATATGCCCCTTCTCGTTACAATTGTAACAAGTCGCGTCTTTCAACTTCTTGCAATCCAAAGTCTTGTGTTCTTTGGACTTGCAGATTCCACATCCAAAAGTCTTTGATTGTGACTGCGATTTTGATTCCAACCTGCATTTCCCAAAGTGATGTTTATGGCATGTTTTACATTTGGGTTTCTCACCCGTCTGCTGGCTATCCTTCTTAAACCTGGAACTCTTTTTGTGATCAGAGTTCCCCTTATGCTTCTTATCAGAATGGCGTGAGTTCTCATCCTCATGTTTCCTTTTTCCTTCATCGGTATTCTTAAGCGATCTCTACCTGACCGCATCGAGGGTAAGAGATAATGACAGATCAGCCACTGACCTAAAGGTAGTAGGTCTAGATGCCTTCACACTTGCTTTGATCTCCGGAGCTAAACTTCCAATAAAGCGAGCTATGCATTTCGGTTCCGGTGTGACCAAGTATGGAACCAATCGGGACATGGTGTTGAAGCTCGTAAGATATGCCTGACAACTAAATTCTTCATGACCAAGGTCAAGAAGTCAGTCTCAATTTTCTCAACTTCATGTTGAGGACATAAATTTTCCTTGATTAGAGCAACAAACTGATCCCAAGTCAGATTATACAACGGGATCTTCCTTGTAGCTTGGATTAGGGACCTCCACCAAGCTAAAGCTTCTCCCTTGAAGGATTGTGAAACAAACTTCATAATGTCCTGCTCTGCACAACCACTAATATCAACCACTGTATCCATCTCATCGAGCCAAGTCATACAATCAATGGCTCCTTTCTCTCCCGCGAAGTCTCTGGGCTTGCAGGATACAAAATATTTATAAGAGCAGGTCTTAGCACGGGGCTCTTGATTGAGCACAATCTTCTTAGACGGGACACTCTGCTGATTTGACGAGTGACGAGCATCGTCCTTCTTTGACTCGTTCATTTTAGAAGGGGGCTTACTATGAGCCATAGATTGAGTCTTAGAGCGTGTACCACCTGATTCCTTGAAGTGTCTATCAAGAGCTCTAGTAACGGCATTGTCTATCAATGCCTGAAGATCTGCACCGGCTACATTAATCCTGGTGGTATCATTATTCTCTCTCGGGTGACTGTTAACCTCCTCTGATTCAGCCATGTAGCTTGATTGCTACAAAACAATTAACAATATTTTATTCAGAGGTTATTATGGAATCATCATTTCTGATGATTTATTAACCATGGTAATATAAACCATATTGGTTAATTTGTTAATCATAATTATTTAGGATTTTCATTATAAATTATCCTTTATTATAATCATTAAAGATATTAAAGTGGCACAAAAGGCCTAGTCACAAGGACAGTTTTAAGCCATGATTTCAGAGAATCGAGGCATTAAGGTTTGAACGTTTACCTTTTATTGACAGAAAGTCGTAGACTATAAATGTCTTTTGTCTTATTTGACAATTATTATAGCCCGTAGGCACTGCATCACTAATGGATGTCTCATATATGATCATCTTAACTAATGATTTGAACCCATGATTTATAGATCATTAGGCTAAAAATCTGGAAGAATCCAATATAAGGATGACATGTGTGATTTTACCGAATCACATCTGCCAGGAGTGCTAACATGTTTTCAGATGTTAACAAGGATTTGAATCTTTTTAAATAGGTTTTACCATCATGGCCAGGTCTATAATGACATTTAGGCTAGGTTATACCTTTTAAGATTCTTTTTAATATTTAATGGCAGATCAATTTTTAAAAGGAATGATATTTTGATTTATTTCATATATTATATTTATGCATATGATGACAAGTGAAATTTAAATAAAACATTCCAATAAATTTTAAAAGAAGTACATAATTTCCCTAAACGGGACTTGAAAGAAATAACATTGTCCACGTAGGGACTAAAATAAGAAATACTAGTCCTCCCAGGGACCTATTACATAAATAAGAATGTCCACATAGGGACTTGATTGAAATTTAAAATTACAAAACAAATAAATAAGGAATTTCAGTAATCCCTCTTCTTCTTCCCCTTGATTAAGTCTGCCAAACCCTTAAGTAGACCCCGGAGGCTTCTACGCTTTTCTTGAACCTTTCGCTCCACCTGGTTCAACCTCTGAAGAATCTCCTGCTGCTGTGGTGGTTGGATCAGTGGCGGCTGCGGCGGCTGCTGCTGCGGAGGTTGAGGAGGTGGTGGGTATTGATACCCATATGCTTGGTACCCAGACTGGTACGAAGCTGCGTAAGGACCTTCTGGATGGAGAGCATTGTAGTTGGCCGCCTCGAGGTATGGGTCGACGGAAGGGGCATTGTAGTAGTTATAGCCAGGGTAAGCTGGCTGCTCAAAAGGGTTATACGCCGCTGCACCGACGTATGAAGGAATTGGGTTATCATAACCCATGTGTGGTGGTAGTGGTGCGACTAGCGCAGAGTTGACTTCTGAAACTGGGTTTGAAGGCCCACCCATCTGCGTGTCTTCATACAGTGGCGTATAGTGGCTACCACTGGAGTGTTAAGGGGTGCTGAAATGAAAATCCCCTCCTCACACGGACATCCGTGCACCTGCTCTTCTTCGCCTCGGTGGTTCCGGAGTCAGCTGTTGCTCTAGCGGTGGCGGTGGCGTGACCGCCTCAAAATGTGGGTCCTCAGAGGGGACCTGTTGGTGTGGTGATGAGTGGTGGGAAGGTGTATACTCCCAATGATAATTACTCCACCATTGGGCAAAGGAGTCGGGGCCTCTATATGGCAAACCATGGAAAGATGATCCGTCAGAAATCTCTATGGGATGCGTGGGCATCCCAGTTGGTAGCTCGGCAGGTTCTGGATCTAGATCCTCGTCCATATCCATATCCTGGGCTCCAGGAAAGTAGTCTTCAGGTCCCAATGGGTTATGGCCCATTAGTTCTTCACTCACGTTTGTCGGGTTGAACCGGCTCTGAAAGTACGGGGTCGGGTCCTGAAAAGCCCGGAGTGAACTCGACCGCCGCAATGGAAGGAATGAATGGTAAGAATCATTGGGCTCATTTTCTGAATGTGGCACAAAGGAGTGGTGATATGAGGGCAAAGAGCTAAGCGATACAGAACGCCTCGCGGGTTCCAAATATGTTCTCCAGTCTTCTTGAGGACTAGAGCTCATGGTTGCTGAAGGAGTTCGCCGGTGTGACGGGCCAGCCTCATGGTCATTTGGAGCAGTGATTGGTGCTTTGCCTCGTCCGCCTCTTCCTCTGTAACGTGGCGGCATTCTGTCTTGTTCCTGTCAAAACAAACAAAATGTTGATGCACAGAATGTCTGTTGACTTCATCTACATCAAGTCTTAGGTCAAGATATATCAAGATTGGAACTTGAAAGTCAAGATTAGGGTTTATATTGTTAATTTCGCTTTTATGTACATAGGTTATAAGTGATTTCGCTTATTAGTCACTAGGTGATTCCACTCATTAGTCACTAGGTGATTCCACTTATATGTCACTTAGTGATTCCACTTTTGTGTCACTGACATATAAGTGAAATCAGAACAAGTATAAATACCCTCACAAGTGACTTCATTATGTACATATGAGCGAGAAGCTGGTCATTGCTTAGGTGTCGGAACTCTGTCAAATTGTATTCAAAAAGCAATAAAAGTGAAGAAAATTGAAAGGATAAGCTGTGTAACTTCGTGTATACTGATTCCGCCTTTATACATGAAGACGAATGTTCTCAACTGACTTTTCGGGGTCGCAAAACGGTCCAACAAGTGGTATCAGAGCTTCAGGACGAGGAGTTCATACTACTACAGCTGATTCGACTGAATTTTCTTACTTCTACTCACTTTCTTTCATACTTTTTCGATTTGAGATAGTTCCTACGGTTAAAATTGTCTAAAATTCAAGTATAACGTGTAAAACCTGCTAATAACAAACCCTAGAAAGTTTCAGGTTGAAATCCGGATTAAAACATGGTGAAAATTGGCTAAAACCTGATTTCGCTTTTACGGACATCGAGGGATATATTCATCTGATTTCGCTCATTCGGACTTAGTGGTTCCGCTTATTCGAACTTGATAGTTTCGCTTATTTGGACATTTCCTGGTTCGCTTATTTGAACATAAACTGATTTCGCTTATTAGTCATCAAGGTGGTTTCGCTCATTAGACATCACGTCTGATTCCGCTCATATGAACCAATCTGTGATTCCGCTCTTGTGACTGTTTGATTCTGCTTGAACGTGGTTTAATTCTGTGTGACTGTGCTGATTTCACATGATACATATCATTGAACAGTGTGTTTTTGACTGACTAATACTTATCGGCCCAATCAATTAATAAAATCAAAAGTAATTGTCAGTTGGTCATGTGAACATTTTGAATCAAGCGATTGCATGTGTTTTGTTTGTATGTGTTGTGTGCGGCCAAATTAAAATACACATATTAAAGTGGTGTCGGCTATTAATAATTTTGCATGTGAATTGTAATGTCGGCTTAGTGAAAGATAAGGTCCAATCATAGTTGTCGGTTAAGCGAGAATTTGTCAGACAATAAAGACATACGATATATTTCTCAAAACATATAAAATTTGTCTAATCAGATGTAAAGGCCCAATCACAATCAAATATAGCCCATTATAAATGTTCGGTTCAATCAGATTTATTATACACTTAAGTTGTCGACTACATCACTTGCATATTAAAGACCCATTAATTGTTTGATATTCTCGGCCCAATCATATTTTTGATCACTTGTGAGTTGTCGGCAAAAGTATTTTTGATAACAGAAGCCTGCATGTGATTAACGGCTCAATCATACCATGTGACTTCATTTGTATTCAGTGATTTCACCAGAACTACATTGAACGAATCTGCAAATCTTTGACAACGAGTCTTAGATTGAATTCATCAAAAGAACACTGTTACGTATTCAGTCCGTTTGAACTGATTGCTTGTTTGTTTGTTTGCAGAATATTCCGAGGTAATTCAAGTTTATAAAATCATGGCAAAATCTGAACCTATTCCGTGGAAAGACGATATAACTGAAGAGCAGAAATATCAATATAGAAAAATGATTGCTGAAAACAAAATAATTAGAATATCTCGTATCTTTCTAGAAGCGAGGAGAGCAAATAGATGGGATCCGAACAGAGAGTGTTATCTTGATGAATATGGAAATATTGCAGTTGATGACAAAACTCTTGATCTGGAAGCCATAATCCAAGAGTATAAAGAGGAAGATGATTATTGGCAAAGAAAATGGTGGGGAGATGAAGAAGAGAAAAAGAAAAAGAAAGAGTTAATAGATGAAATAGAAATAAACTCAGAAAATATGAGTTTGGTTGAATTTCTTGAATTAATCAAAAAGATTAGAGAAGGAATGACAAAGAATGAAGAATCAAAGAAGGATGAAACTTCAAAATGTGAAGTTGGGTGCTTTAAATGTGATACATTTGAAGATACAGAAAGTTTGACATTGGAAACCAAAGCTTTGAAAGATGAGAAGAAAGCTGATGATGAACAGATTCTGGAGTTGCGCTTGAACTGTGAAAAACTGAAATCTGAAAATATCAAACTGTTGAGTGATGTGGACAATTTGACATTGGGTAACAAGATTTTGAAAGAAAAAGAAAATGTTTTTGAAAATGAAAAATTAAAGATTGAAAAAGATTTTCAAAGTCAAATGAAGGTTTTAGAAGATGAAAAATCTGTTATTTTTAAGAATAATCTTGAAAAAAAAATTGAAATAAATTCTCATCTTCAGAAAATCATTCGGCTTGAAAATGAAGCTGAAATTGCTCGAAATAAAATTACCGAGCTTGAGAATAAATTGAAAGGTTTTGTGACTTCGGCACCATATTTGTGTCCAAAACCGATCAATTCCGTTCCAATAAGTGACAGTGTCACAAATTTTGACAACGTCAAAATTGAAGATTGTGATGAAATATCTGATGAGGAAAAAGAAAAGAAAAGAAAAGAAAAATATTTTTAGATTTACAAGAAAAATTTAAAAATACTGTTTTGCAATCTACTGAAACAGGTGAATGTTCTAAAAAAAACTTGTTAAGAAGAGTGTAGAACATAAACAAAAAGTTAAAAATTTGAAAAATTTTAAAAATGAAAATAAAAGCTCATCAGATAAGTCATCCAATCATTATCAAAAATCACAAAAATCTAAAAATGAAAACTCACAAAAAGTTGGTAATAAGTGGTGCAGGTTTGACCACAGTGCTCAAAAGCCAAATCCAGCATTGAGGAGGAGAAATGACTATAACCAAGCCAAACAATGTTATGATCTGAAGGTTTGGACTGACAGAAGTGGATGGTATGATAACAGAGTGTGCTACACCTGTGGTGTGAGAGGACACATTGCTGTTAACTGCCAGAATTGGAGTTATGAGACAAGAAGATGCTATAATTGTCAAATCAGAGGTCATATTGCCAGAGATTGCCCAAGGAGATCAAATGAAAGATTGCGGGTTAATTCTCAAAGAATGGCAAAGAAACCAGTCAACTTCAAGCCCAAAGAAAAGAAGGTTCAAGAACCTAAAGTTCAAGAAAAGAAAGTGAAGCTTTCTCAGGGGCAGAAAGACAGACTGCGAAAGAAAAGGAAGAAGGCGAGAGAGTATCTGGAGAAGATTTTGTCTTCGGGTTCACCGGACAGATTGAATAAGAGTTCTGATGAATCAACTAACTCGATTGCAAAGTCAAGCAAGACGAATTCATCGGATACAAATCTGAGGACGAAAGAAGAAAAGAAGAAGAAGAAAATGGTTGGCGATGAATCTGATGTGTCAAAGTCAGACAAGCCACCATCAGGCAATGAATCTGACAGGTCAAAGTCAGACAAGCCATGGTCTGGCAATGATTCTGATTCGGTAAAATCAGAAGATGTTGGGATTGAACCCTACAGTGGAACAGATGATGTAAAGCCAAAACCAGATCACAACAGTGGATTCATCATAAGCAGCGGTTTGCACTAAACTTTCCTCTTGACAGTGGCTCCAACATCTGATGTCCTCTATCCACTGACCGTATACAACAGCTGATGTCTTTGAAACTGCTGTTGAAGCCCTAAAGACTGTTAAGGAGTAAAACACTGCTGGTTCAATCTACTGATGCAGTCTAAGCACTGCTGTTGATTTGAAGAACTGCTCACCCAAGGACTGATCAACCTTGAGGAAAGCACTGATGGTCTAACATCAGTGTTTGGTATGCAACTATGGAAGGGGAAAGCAGTAGTTTATTTTATCACTTGTAATGTATTATAATCAGTGGTTAGACAACAGTACTTGTATAAGATCAGTGGTTGAAGGTTGTTAGATGTCACTTTCATGGTGACGTCAGCTGAGATGCCTCAGTGGTTTGGTTTGCCTATAAATGTAACAGTACCCTGTACTGTTACATTTGATTGACTGAGCGAGTTCTTCTCCTCTAGTCTAATCCTTTCATCTTGTGTGCAATCAACTCTGGAGTATCAGGCTGAGGGGGAGTTTAGTTTGTAAGCTTGCATTATAATCTTTTTCTTTGATTGTAATCTTTTGACTCTATGAAAAGCAAATGTTTATCAAACTATATTCTCCTTTGATTGTGTTTACAAAGTTTGTTATTCATTTCCGCTGCACTTAAAATTGCTCATATCTATTTGATTTGTTCAAATCTCACAAACAAGCACAATCATGAGAGCCTCCGATCCTAACAATTGGTATCAGAGCTTGGACAGTCAAATTCGATCTAACAATCAATTTGACATAACAGTTCAGCTCCAATTTCATTGATACTAAGGTTGGTCGTATTTGTTGAAAAACAGAGTAACGAGTAATAACGTTCAAAGTTGTTTATTCAAAAACTCTGTAAAACAACCAAGATGTCATAAGACATACAAAATTCACATAACAAGTGATATCATGCATAAATCACCAATAGTTTCAGATCTGGAAACTTGTCTGGTGACTTTGGTGTGATTATTCTCTTTACAAAATTAATTTCAAATGTTATTATGAAGTTTGTGTTGTTTTCATCATAACTGCAGCTAAGGTGTTCACCTCATGGTTGACAAAAGCCTATGTGCGGATAAAGGCACTAGTTTCTTTGTTAACATAAAAAGAGGGAAATCAAAACTTTAGTGATTTGAATCTTATGTATTGAAAAACAGGGTGAGTGTCCTCTAAAAGGACCAAAATCAATTGTGTTAAGAATACATTAAGAAAATCAGCAGTCAAAATATCCAGATCATGAGTAATGTGAAATTTGGCATAAACATGTGCAAAAATGACCAAATCTCTCAAAACATTGCTGAAAATGATTTTGGATTGAGTATTTTTTCCTTGAAAACTTTCCAGTAAAAGTTTCAATACTTTTCTATGGAAAGGGTAAAAAGGGAAAGAAGAAAAATTACAAAAACTCAAAAGTGTGTTTATCTCAAAACTTTTGAAATCAAAAGAAAAGAGTATAAACATAAAACACTTAAGAGTCCAAAATTGGGTGAATAATGGTCATCAAGCAACTATGTGCATTCATTGATTCAGGGAAATTCAGGTAACAAAAGTATCACCAGTGATTAAACTTACAAAGAGGACTAGACAAAATTTTTCAGTGTCATCACATGGTAACAAAGTCTATAACAGGACTTTCAAAACTTATGTGTACATGTCTCCTCATTTTAGCAATCAATTGACAAAGAAATGGTCTCAAACAGTGGTTGTTCAAATCATTGACCATTTTCATAAGACTTGATAATGATATGACTATGAGCTTTATTAAAAAATGTACCAGATCCTTTTTGATGTCATTTTCAGAATAACCTTTAATTTTTTTTTTTAAAAAGGTTTTTCTCAATAAAACAGGATATATTATTCTCCATTTTTTATGAGAATGATATATTTTGAACTTCTACTTGTTTTTTTTAGTAAAAGTTTCATCTCCTGTCAGGATGTATTACTCTTATTTTGTGATGATACTATCCTGGAAAATAGCTCAAAAGGAAATGATACATGTGTCAAGGTCATGTCAAACTCAAGTTTGTTTTATCACAGATCAAAGATTGATTGCTAACAGACCTTAAAATTCTTGACTATTCATGTTTTACTCTAAGGATTAGAAAACAAAATGGGTAGTCAAAGTGAAAAGGTCACCATCATCTGGGATACTCAACTACTGTCAAAAGTTATAAATGTTTAAAACAGGAAATAGATAAGTAGTAAAACCTTGAATACAAATCCCTGTAAAAATCTGCTAATGTGTTAATCTTGATAATATGCATCTAAAATATGTTTTGTCAAGGATGTTACTTTGCAGATATCTCATTATCACCATCAAAAGATGTTGGACATGATACTGTGTTATCACAGGACAAAATCATTTCCTTCATCTGAGCAGCAGATGTACAAAACAGCTGGTAAAGCTCACCCACTGATCCACCAGCAGTTGCTGATAGAAGTCCATAAAAAATGGATAGAAATCACTTGACTGGTACCTCAACAATTGCTTGATCAAAGTAGCCCTTCACCTCTATTTCCAGGTCCACAACCACTGTTGATAAAAATCTACTAACAGTGGATAAAAATCAACACTGGTTATCACCAATTCCTTTTATTCCTCCACTTTCACCTTCAAACAGCTGTTGGATCATTAAAGTCACCAACAGTTGTTAGCTCAGATGACTCACATCTGCAGCCTCACCTTTTAAACCTCAATCCTTTTTAATCACATCCATTTTTCCATACACTTGACAACATCAATTGGAAAGGATTCTTACAAAAAGTTTATCCCAAAACCTTTGTCTTCTTCTTGACTTTCTACCATTCCATCAACAAGTCATGTGCCTTATAGCACTGAAAGACAGAAAGTTGGGTAGCTGTCATTTAAGAGGAGCTTCAGCAGTTCAGTGACAACAAGTTTGAAAACCTTGTGCCACAGCCAAAGGATGAGAATCTATTTGGCGAAAAGTGGGTCCTCAAAGAACATTGCATATGCTAGGAGCATGATTGACAAGTTTTATCAAACTCAAAACAAGTACAAACATCAAGGTGTTATTCACTGTGCACATGCAGCAGATATTTCCAACCACAGATTGAAGAATATTATGATGCTGCTGCTGTTGCTGAAAAGTCCAACTGTTTGTAACTTCAAAATATGTTATTGAATTTTTGGTATAGTTGCTCAAAAGATTGTTTTTATGCAGGGCAGTTAAGTAGCTGAAATATATCATCAAAAAGTTCAATATCTCATTAATTCACCACCATTCATTATCAGACATCACTTTGTGAGGGATTGTTATAAAAAGGTTTGATTTCATCTTTAACATGTCCATCCTAAAGATCAGGTGGTAGATGTACAAACTTAAAAATTGGATTCATCTACTGTTAAAAACTTGGTCCCTATGATTGGAGTGCTAAACATGGATTAAAGCAAGCTTACTTGTGTTCCATGTGTAAATAGCATAAAAATGTTTTTAGATAAATCAAAAATAACCTTAAAAATAGTATAAAATTGAATTTTTCAATAAATCCTCAAAGTTTGTTCAAAGCACTGATGGCATTAAAACTCTGTTAAATAGTAAAATCTATCCACTGCCAAAGTGTATCCTCTGTTTGTGCAAAACACTGATTTACAACAGAGGTTACACGTGGACAGATGTTATTCAACAGTTGTGTGCATCAGATGCCATCATCACTTTTTCAAATAAATGGCCTTACACCTGAAAACATTTACAAGGCTATCAAAAATTTCCAAAACAAAAGCAGAGGTACCTGAGCAGATTTTAGCAGCTACCACTGCTCCTCAGATATCTGCTGTTGAGCCCACTGCTCAAGGTGATCACAGCAGTAACACAACTGCTGTGAAACCCACACCTAAATCCACCAAAAGACCAAAACAAAAGAAAATTCAAAAGCCCCCCAAACCTGCAATAAAGGCAACTCTGGAAGATGAGATCCCAGAGCAACTGCCAGTGACAACACAAAAGTCACTAGAAACCATTGCTGCTACTTCCTCACAGCAGATGGTAGAAAGGTCTCAACCCATGCCTCAAACTCCTCCTGCTTCTTCTCAAAAAGAACAGGTTGTACAAACAGGGACACCAAATTATGATGCTCTAGAATCACCTGATTCCATCATCCACAGTCCACTGCCCGGGGCAAATTCACTTTCAACTCCCATCATCACTTCATAAATACCACTTCAATAATGACCTTGTTGCATGCTTTGGATATAACTCAGACATAAATCAGTTCCTCTCAACCACCTATCACTGAGAGTACACTCCAACAAGTGACTGAGTCTGATGCTTATACCTCTGCTATCCCAGTAACAACTGAGGAGGTTACACCCCATGAGTTACAAGTAACTCTTGGTGGTAGTTCAAGTGAAGCAGCTACTACAAGTGCTGAATCCACTGGTTTGCACTTGGACAGTAGTTTCATCAATAAGACTTCCTTGAAGGCAATTTCTTAACTGGGAACTCTTGTGTATCCAGTCTTCACTGGTTCACTAAAAAGTGTTTCTCAATATGAAGAAAGAAGTCCCCAGTACCAAGACAAAGGGGCAACAGTGGATGATTTTTGGGATACACTTCCTCAAATCAACCACTGTTACAACCACTGTTAGTGGGAAATCAGATGACCCCACTAAGTTGGGTGATGGTTTAATGTACCAAGAATTGACGGCTAGAATTGATAAACTGGATACATCTGTTGCAGAAATCAAGGACATGCTGCAACAGTTGTTGAAAGCACAAACGGTACCATCCACTGTTGTACCATCTCCAACAGCTACTCCATCATCTACTCCTACTCCAGATGAGCTGTGTAATTTATTTCAACCCCTGCACTATCTAGTTGATGATGCCAAAAAGGGGGAGAAAAATGACTCTGAGGAAAATCTCTCAGTAACTTCTGCTGAAACATCTGTCAAAGAAAAGGAAAAGGGAGGTGATGACACCCTGAAAATTCAAGTAGATGATGAAGATACACAAATGAGGATCGTTCAAAGTCAAGTCAATTCAGCTGGTCTCAAAACCACTGCTGATATTAAAAAGGGTAAGGGATGAGAGCAGAGCTTTGGTTGAGAAAAAGTTAGTTTCTGCAGAAAGGAAAAAGAAGAGGTTGGTACTTCATTAAAGAAGAGTCCTGTTAGAAAAACAAGGCAATCAACCACCACAGCTTCTAAAACTAAGCCAGTTACTACTTCAACCACAACTTCTGTTCCCACAAAATCACTTACACCTCCACCATTAACAACATCTGTCACTCAAACAACTGCCACCAATACCACATCAACACACACCACAACCACTGCCATCCCCACTAAATCAACCACCACAAACACCACCTGCTGCCATCCTTTATCAAAGAAGGAAACAAAGCAGATGGATGCAGAAATATCAAAAGAAGAACAAGCTTGAGAAGAATATATCATGAAGATGGTTCTTCAGACACTTAGAGCAGAACTACTAGAAACAGCAAAATCTCAAGACACTGCTCAAAGTTGTCATCACCAGGCCTCAATCTCCAAACTCATCATTCAAATAAATCTCTCCCAAGAAACCCATTGGATTCAAAAATACTAAAGTGGATGTCTGATCAAAAGACCCACGTATTGACTTTGCTCAGATCCAATGGTGAAGTGAAGCATATATCAAGGGAAACAACACTTGGCCTGGGTGTTGAAGATCTGCAAGATCTCCTTGAGCTTACACTGTGCAGGGATGAGGATGATACAAGCCCCATTGGCTTTGAGTTACAATTCAAAGGACAAGTTAGGGAACTTGTGATGAGTAAATAAAAATCCAGAATAATGAAGGGTTTTGGCATCATCTGTTCCAGGGGGAGATTGTTGGGATTGAACCCTACAGTGGAACAGATGATGTAAAGCCAAAACCAGATCACAACAGTGGATTCATCATAAGCAGCGGTTTGCACTAAACTTTCCTCTTAACAGTGGCTCCAACATCTGATGTCCTCTATCCACTGACCGTATACAACAGCTGATGTCTTTGAAACTGCTGTTGAAGCCCTAAAGACTGTTAAGGAGTAAAACACTGCTGGTTCAATCTACTGATGCAGTCTAAGCACTGCTGTTGATTTGAAGAACTGCTCACCCAAGGACTGATCAACCTTGAGGAAAGCACTGATGGTCTAACATCAGTGTTTGGTATGCAACTATGGAAGGGGAAAGCAGTAGTTTATTTTATCACTTGTAATGTATTATAATCAGTGGTTAGACAACAGTACTTGTATAAGATCAGTGGTTGAAGGTTGTTAGATGTCACTTTCATGGTGACGTCAGCTGAGATGCCTCAGTGGTTTGGTTTGCCTATAAATGTAACAGTACCCTGTACTGTTACATTTGATTGACTGAGCGAGTTCTTCTCCTCTAGTCTAATCCTTTCATCTTGTGTGCAATCAACTCTGGAGTATCAGGCTGAGGGGGAGTTTAGTTTGTAAGCTTGCATTATAATCTTTTGCTTTGATTGTAATCTTTCGACTCTATGAAAAGCAAATGTTTATCAAACTATATTCTCCTTTGATTGTATTTACAAAGTTTGTTATTCATTTCCGCTGCACTTAAAATTGCTCATATCTATTTGATTTGTTCAAATCTCACAAACAAGCACAATCATGAGAGCCTTCGATCCTAACAGAAGAGCCATCTGTTGAGGTAAAAACTGTCAAACCCAAGGCTGGTCAGGCTTGGGTGAATTTGTTTAAATGAAAAACCTGACTTGCCGGAGTTCCCAGGTTGGTAAGCGTGGAACATGAATCGGCACATTTCTTGAGAAATTTCACTCTGGTGATTTTTTGCCTTACATGTGGTAAATCAGGGACATTAAGTTGTACTTGATTTC
Organism: Helianthus tuberosus; assembly: GCA_030545235.1. Classification (NCBI taxonomy): domain Eukaryota; kingdom Viridiplantae; phylum Streptophyta; class Magnoliopsida; order Asterales; family Asteraceae; genus Helianthus; species Helianthus tuberosus. The sequence goes on along the minus strand of CM060430.1, from coordinate 133,281,686 downwards.
CTACAAGTGTTTGTGTTGATAGAATCATGAAGTGTTAAATCTTTCAAAATGGTTAAAGGAGAACAAAGTGATGAAGTAATCCCCTAACCTACAAGTGGATTGTTAATTCAACAAAACTAATTTTCCAGAAAAACCATTTGATTAAAACAAACTTAAGTGTTTTGAAATCATAATGGGAAAATAGTTTGTTGACAGGGGGAGTTCTGATTGTTTATGCTTAGTGAATGGCGAATTGAAGCGATTTGATATCAGTTTGTCACGTTTCTTGTATAGTTTGTTTTCAAATTTTCTCAGAAAATCAAAATTGAAACATATTTTGATTTTAGGGGGAGAAAAATTTTAAAAAAAAATTTGAAAATGCTAAAAACATTGAAAAAGCAAAAAATGAGTTTTGGTGTATAAAAGAGGAAATGATAGTACATCAGTAGACGATCACAGCATGCTAAAGAAATGGAAAGTTAAAAAGTGATAAACGGTCTCATTGATGATGTGCCAGTAGGTTTTTGCACATTCAGTAGATTGTGACGAGATATAAACCTAAATTCAAACTTGCTTATATCGTGGGTAACATCTCTCGGATATATGGGTAACCCCCGAAATCTTGTTTGAAAGATTCTTTTTTCTGATATACTAGGTCTTTATACTCAGTGATATCTGGGGTATTATTCCAGGACTTCTGCTGAACGGTAGTTCTGACCTAGTCCTCGAATAATACTTTCTGCAAATGCTTGAAACATAGCATCACCCTCAGCATCAATGATAAGACAATAAAATTGCTTAGCAATGTTGTTGTAAAAAAGATCCTCTAAAGGGGACACACCCAAAAGTTGAGTCATGATCTCTCTGCTGAACGGTAGTTCTGACCTGAGCTCTCATGATTCTTCATAAATTATTAACCCCTTAGATATCATTTGTGTTATAATTTCCTGTAAGACTGAATATTAGGATCTGGATACGGGAGTATATTATGAGGTGGGATACGCGATTAAGTTTAAGTTTCTAAGACATTAAATTTGTATCTCGAAGCAGTTGAACTTTGTGTGAAAATTTAAGTGGACCAGTATACTGACAATCTATGTGAATCGTTTAGAACTTAAAATGATTAAAGCTTAACGGTGCTAGTGATTTGTTTCATAAACTGATATGATCCTCTTACACAAACTCACCAAAAATATTGTTTGTATATATTTGTTTACTGCATTTCATTCAAAAACAAAAATCCAAAAAGATTTTCGGAGTGTTTTAGCATAAAAATTTGAAAATTCAAAAAGATTTTCGACAACTGATGTTAAAGAGCTGATATTCAAAATTCGAGTGCTAAACATGATGATCAGGATTGAGAGAATATGTTGAAAACTTTGAATGTCATATACAAATGTTTTGAAAGACTGTGTAATTAGTTTATCAAGGTCATTCATTTGAACTTGATGTAACTAGTATGATTGATTGTATATATGATGTCTACCAGTAAGTTTGTTAAATTCAAATGTTATAAATTTGTGAAACTTATGGTGAGGTAGAGGATGTTTGAGACACAGGTTTTGGACATCATTATTCCCATGGAAGCTAAATGTCAAAGCTTGAATCAGATACCTCAGATTCTAGCATATCGAGAGGGGGAGTCTGTGAAAGGGGGAGTCTGGATCAACAGTCAAAGGGAGTTTGAAGATGGAGCTAGGAAGTGAATCTGAACCTGTGAAGATAGAGTGCTTATGATGAGAAGACAGGGAGTTGAAGAAAAGACCAAGACTGAAGACTCGGAGCTGAAGACTTCGTCAACATCCAAGGGGGAGTCTGTTGATGCACAGAATGTCTGTTGACTTCATCTACATCAAGTCTTAGGTCAAGATATATCAAGATTGGAACTTGAAAGTCAAGATTAGGGTTTATATTGTTAATTTCGCTTTTATGTACATAGGTTATAAGTGATTTCGCTTATTAGTCACTAGGTGATTCCACTCATTAGTCACTAGGTGATTCCACTTATATGTCACTTAGTGATTCCACTTTTGTGTCACTGACATATAAGTGAAATCAGAACAAGTATAAATACCCTCACAAGTGACTTCATTATGTACGTATGAGCGAGAAGCTGGTCATTGCTTAGGTGTCGGAACTCTGTCAAATTGTATTCAAAAAGCAATAAAAGTGAAGAAAATTGAAAGGATAAGCTGTGTAACTTCGTGTATACTGATTCCGCCTTTATACATGAAGATGAATGTTCTCAACTGACTTTTGAGGGTCGCAAAACGGTCCAACACAAAAGAAACAAGCAAAAAGAAAACAATAAGATTAGGATTAGTCCTAAGTCATTAGCCTAGACTCGGAGGTCAAGGAATGTACAAACTGTGTCATTGAGATTAAACACAAAAGGCTAGTGTTTAATTCACTCAACGTTGGCTCTGATACCAACCTGTCACACCCCGATATTTCCACGTTTTACCGGTGAGCACGGTGGGGAGTATCGTGACGTAGTTGATATCATCATGGTCAATAATCACAGTTCAATGCACAGCGGAAGTCTAAAAGTAATAATATTACAAACCGATTCGACAGTAACATAAAATATTACATAACGGTTGTAAAGTGGATCCACAGGCGGATCTAAAACATAAAGAAATATTGTTCAACAGATTTAAATATCAAAAGCTGGCAAGACTCTTTATTTGATACTAGGAGTAGCCAGCCCATTACGCGTAGTACCTGCACTTAATCTTTTTGAAAAATACGTCAGTTTACACTGGTAAATACAATTAACTGACTCTTTTGAAAAGTGTTTATAAAATTGATTTAGATGCACAAGGCAAAAATCTTTTATAACTTGGGACAATTATTTAAAAATAATCTTGTATACAGCTTTACATGTTTGTCGTCCATTTAGGACCCCGGTTAGAAGAGCCGGTTAAGATTAATTGACACACCACTTGGTATAATACCCACAAGAAGTTTCCTTACGAGTGGGGTACCTTTTTACATACGCAACTGTCAGGTGTATGCCTACACCCCGTGCTTAAGTCGTGGCCATTTCTAATGAATGAGCCGAGGATAACCAGAACATGGTCATAAACCCCCCAAAGGCATTGCATCAAACAAAACAGATTAAAAAGGGTTATGCAACTTTTTAATCACATTCCGATTGTACGATTTCATACCCAACCAAGCGGTATTATTATAATACCGTATCCCAAGCCTGTATAATGGAAAATAAGTTAAAAGTATTTACCTGAGCTAAAATATAAATTTAATCTCAGTCGTATATCAATCAGCAAACACAGGTAGCTTTTACTGGGCTCCTAATCTGGAACGAAGGTTTTAATAACCTATTAGATTCCTAACGGGTCTTATTTAAGTCTTAACTTAGAGCGGTTAGTTTGAATGAAAGGTTTACGGTTCAAAACGCAAGATTGAGCGAAGATCGGATTAGAATGTGATTTAGACCCGACAAGTTTGAAGACTTGTATAAAATGGGTAAACTAAACACATTCTGGATTTTGAAGTAAAAATGATAAGGTTTGACCCGTTTCGGTTAATTTATGCAAACTAGTTACATAAACCGCACCGAACGCGTATATGCACAACGGGTAACCAAATGAGTCATGAACAGGTTCCACAAGTTAATATGTTTTAAATATGTTGTGATATCAGTAGGATACCTTCCATTATGCCCAAAACGAATTTAAAACCAATTTATGCCCCGTAGGGGTTATTTGGTCATTTTAAAGTTTATAAAAGAGGTTAAATGGTAATCTGAGGTTCTGGTCTAAAACAATCAGTAAAAATATTTACTTTAATAAGTTATATCAATAAGATATCGTACATATGTGAAATTTATCATTTATAGCCAAACTATGCACCGTATGGGCATTTTGGTCATTTCATATATGTTATGAGGGTCAAATTTGGAAATCTGGGTTCAAAACTTTTTTTACTATTAAAGTATAAAAATTTATTCATAACATCAGTAGGTAACAAGCCTTAGGTGCCTAATATGGTTTTAAACCATACTATGCGCCTAAATCGCACAAAAGTCGGCATTTGACGATATTCGGGTTGATTAAGGAAATCTAAGATTTTGACCAGCCTTTACTATTTAAAATAACTTATTTAATATATAAAATCAGTAGAAAAAGGTTTGATATGTAAAGGGTGTGTAAAACTCATTTTATTAGCAAAAAGGGTATTATCGTAATTACCGAGCCTATGCAAGAACTCTATGTTATAATCAGTTTAAAATTTGATAAAAATTTCCAAAAATCCCTAAATATTATATTACATCAGTGGGTAAAAGGTTTGGTGTCAAAATTTGGGTTTAAATAGGATTTATATCAAAAATGCCGTTTAATTAATAAAAGGCTTTCATTTTACGATATTGTGCATAACTCTCATTTTAGACCATGAACTGATGTCAAATTTTTTAGGACATGTTTATAAATTAGTAATAAAGGTTTTTGTCCTCTCACATTTTCAAAAATCTCGTTTTTATATAAAAAGGGCATAATGGCCAACATTTAAGCATTTAACGGAAACATGCAAATGAATCGGATTACTAAGGAACCATGTAGCATAGCCACTGAGGGTTTTACTAACATATAATATGGTCCTAAAGGAACCTTAAGGCATATCTAAAACAAGCTAAATCGGGTCAGAACTGAAAGTCAAAGCAAAAGTCTACTTTTGCGACCTTCGGTTGCGTGCCGAGCCTAAACTCAAAATTGTCGGGTTGAACATGCCTAAACATGTTCTTATATTATTTACCAAGTTATTTTAGTGTTAAAACATGTTCCATAACCTCTGCATTATTAGTTATGAATTTATTTGTAAAAATTGCTTCTGTTGACTTTTTATTAATAAGTTTGACCCGACAATTGACCAAGTTAGAGTGATAATCAGTAGGTGCCCTTTTATGGGTTTATTACCTACATAATTACCAACTCATAGCCACTTTCAATTCGAAAAATGGCTGGACCATTAGTGATTAATCACTAAGTCAAAGCTTAATTACGATAGCTTTGACTTTTGGTCATTAGACTAATAAAACTTGAACTTAGGGGGCTAAGAATGCTTACAATAAACTTAGAACGAATTAGGAACTGAGGAAAGCTTCCTAGAGCTCCAAGAAACTTCAGAGAGTGAGTTTTGAGTGAACGTTTGCAAGTGTGCAATGAACAAGTGCAAACAAGGGCCTTATATAGGATTTTTAGAGCTCCAAGATCATTCCATCTGCAAATCTATAGCAACCAGATGATCCCATGTGTCCCTATTGCATGAAAAACTGTTGGCTCAGACCCTGGTATCGAAAAATTGCATGCAAAGGCGATGTAACAGGCTGAAACATGCAGTTGTGCATCTTTTGGTCGCTGGTGCTTCTCTCGCGGGCCGCGTGAGACTCTTAAAGAGTCTACGCGGGCCGCGTGGCTCCTCTTTAACCGGAAAACAACTTTCATTTATTGCAGTTTCAGTCCCTGGTCCATTTTTAATTAAAATAACTTTCGTTTATTGCACTTATGACCCCCATGGTTAACTTTTAAGGGCCTTGGGTCATAATCTAACTCCGTTAAGCTCCCGGTTAGTTGTACGATCACCCGAAAAGTCTTGTTTTCATCAAAACTCCACAAAATTAATATCCAATATTCTTGAGAGCGAAATGTTAAATTATTACAATGTTTTTGGGATCGTTAAAAGGTCAATGTTGACACTTTTAACCCCTATGCTTTGTAAAGTTTTAAATTTAAGCGCAAACGGCTTTCAATGTCCGATAATTTTATTCATCAAGGAATACGAACATCCTATGAGGTCATTCAGAGGCACTCGTTTGGCATGATAACACGTTTGATCCTTTTACTTGCATATTTACATTGTTTGACAATTTAAGTCCCTCAGAATTAATTCATTACACGTTTAAGTCCATAACACGTGTCTTTATTATATTGGACGTAATTTTACGAGGTGTTACAAATTTTGAGAGAGAAAAAATGTGAACGAATTCGAATGAACTTCCGATGCCTGCTATTTATAGGGCTGATATTGGACTTCCTCGCGGCCCGCGTAAGATTAGGCTAAGGCTTACGCGGCTACGTAGTAGGGGTGTAGCTACTAGGGTTGCTGATTCGTCGGTATAGGTTCGACACGATCATGACACGTGGGGGCTCAGGGGCTCGCCCTGACTTCAAGCTGTCGCGGCCCGCGTAAGCAGTAGCCAAAGGCTACGCGGCCCGCGAGTGACATTAGAAATTTGTTTTTAATTAATTTTTATAAAAATAAAGATATTTGGGTTCGGTTTTCACGTACGGGGTATATTTTAGGACATATTGGGGTATTTTTAAGGCGTCGAAAATATTTTGGAGGGTTGTTATAATCCGTCAGTCTACAAATCATAAGTTACATGGTTGATTTGCAAGAATTTTAGTTGTGATATTTATAAAAAAAAATACTTGATGATTTGTGGATCAATTTGAAGTATTCGCTACAGAAATAGTCTGAATCGAAATTCTCCATGGCAAAAACAGTTGTTTCCACCATCGAATCAGTCACCGCAATATTGGTATGAGATGATGGTAATAAAAAGTTACACATATCATGCTAGTGACTTTGACTCATGCAAGTAATAAGACTTTACCAAGTCAATCATGCTTAAATCCAATCTAACTATACAAAAAAAATATATATCGAGACAGGCAAAATTATGTGTAAAGTTGAATCTCTTAATAACATATTGACATCTAAAAGAGGAGTGACTTAGTTTATAGGAAAAGTACCTATGTTAGGGGTCAAATTTACAATGCGATCCTAAAAACTTAAACAAAACTATTTGTAAAATCCAAATAAAAAATAATATATATAATATTCCCCCTTGTGCACTTAGATGTGGCACAAATTCAAGCACTTGTTTGTGATTTAAAGACACCTCAAGAAACTTTAAGGTTAGGAAGCTTTTGATGTGGAAAAAAAAATGTTGGCATGCAAAATCAATTAAACATATAAAGTTATAAACATTGTAATTATAATGCATAGGCAATAAGCCAATGAGTAACAAATCCAAAAGGTTAGAAGACCAAATAACTAGCAAATTGGGTAAGTGCACTCGATGAAAGTCTTGAAAGCCATGTGTAAGCAATTCAATTGAGTCTAAAATGTTGGTAAAATTTCATGCTACCAAATTTTTTTCTAAGGATATGAAAGAAGTTAAGTAGGGAGAAACACGAGGAAATGGAAACAAATGGATTAGAAATGATCATCAAAGTCTCCAAATCAGAGGTCACAACTCTTGCTGAACTTTTTTTAACGACAATTTGAATCACTGACGGACTACTGGAGTATAACCCTTGGTGAACTAGTCTAGACTCTCTAGAGTTTCAAAACACATAGGAAATATTTAGGCTGAAATTTATCAATACAGTTACATGTGTGCTTGAATTAACAGGCTAGTTACGTGAAAGCTAAATGAAGAAATTAAGTTAGGCTAGGCCCAAATGAAACAAGGCCTTCGAAGCCTGCTAATGGCGAATTCCTTCTTTGTTGCAACAATCCTTCTAGAGGCACGGTTGTCGAGAAGGGGGAGCAACCTTCACCAATTATGCCTGTAGCAGTCTCCATATTTAATTTATAATTTATAATAGAGTTAAATGCCCAGATAGTCCCTGTGGTTTGGACTTTTTTCACCTTTAGTCTCTAACTTTCTAAAATTACAGCTATAGTCCCAAACTTTTTCAATTTTGTTCCTGGATGGTCCCTGGCACGGATGGAGGTTAGTCTTTTCAGTTAAGTGGGTGTGAAATTACATAAACACCCTTAATATTAAAAAATAAACTTTAAATTAATAACCACCCTCAATCCAAACACATATTTTCTTCCTAATTCTTCACAACCTTTCACCACCACCACCATCCACCTTTCACCACCGTACCCCACCCCACAATTCGCTTTCTCAAATGGAGATTTCCCCCTGTTTTTGGTCACCGGCTTCACTCTGTTTTCTTCAAACTTTCCCCACCTCCACCGCCACTTCCCTTTTCATCCAGACCCATCACAAAATCTCAATCTACATCCACAAATTCCGTTAGCACCACCACCACCAACACTAGAACACTTCGAACTCAACCTCAAGATTCTCCAAAGTCCAAAGAATACATCTCAGTTTCCCACAAAGCTAGACAGTCAGCTTTACTCGACATTCAACAATCCAGTGATATACAATTGGCTCTTCAAATGTGTTTATTTCAATCTTTATGTGTAATGTTAACATGGGTTTGATTAAAAGTTCAATCTGTATGTGTAAAACTAACATGAGTTTGATTAGAAATTCAATCTTTATGTGTAAAACCAAAATGGGTTTGATTTAAAGTTCAACCTTTATGTGTAAAATTAACATCGGTTTGATAAAAAAAGCAATCTTTATGTGTAAAATTAACATGGGTTTGATTAATAGTTCAATCTCTATGTGTAAAATTAGCATGGGTTTGATTAAAATACAATCTTTATGTGTAAAATTAACATGGGTCTGATTAAAAATTCAATCTTTAAATATAAATTTAACAAGGGTTTAATGGAACTTATTTTAGTTTTGATTTGAGAATGAGTACAGGTCAGGAGACATGCTTCAAGTGCAGGATTTCAATATTGTTATGCGTCAATTAGGCAAGCAAAATAGATTCAAGGATCTTTTTCAGGTTCTTCGAAATTTGACGAACTCACTTATTATGTTTGCATAGTTATAATATGTTCATGATGAATGGATAACACATCTATTATAGTTTCAAAGTCAATCGTTTGTATTGGGTTTGACGGTTTCTAAGTTGGATTGAAAGTGGGGTACGGTGGTGAAAGGTGGATGGTGGTGGTGGTGAAAGGTGGAGATGGTGGTGGTGGTAGTGAAGAATTAGGAAGAAGAGGCGTGTTTGGATTGAAGATGAATCTGAATATGAGGAAGAAGATGTGTGTTTGGATTGAAGGTGATTATTGATTTAAAGTTTTTTAACAGTAAGGGTATTTAGGTCATTTCACACCTGCTTAACTGAAAAGACTAACCTCCATCCGCGTCAGGGACCATCCGGGAACGAAATTGAAAAAGTTGGGGACTATAGCTGTAATTTTAGAAAGTTAGGGACTAAAGGTGTCACACCCCAACCGATGGCGGAAACATCGGGGCATGACACTGAGCGAAACAGATTGTCCAGAAGTTTCCATAACAACTATATTTACCAAATATTTAAAGCAACACGTCTCATACCATGTCATAAGTGATAATATAATTATTACAGACAAAAATCTAGTCAAGTAGTTCTGTTCCGACAACTCAGATTTATACATAGATAGTTTATTTATTGGTTTCTAGGACCTCTTTTCCTAGCTTCGATTTCATCACAGAACAGAGAGCATCCTAGACCTTTCCTTGCCTCAAGTTCACAGCAAGCTAAGCATATAAACAACTTAAGCACCTGTCACATACGTTAAAGTAACAGTCAATACACATAGTGCAAAGGTGAGCATACAAGTTTGATAATAACATATAGAGTTCGAAAGCGTTACGCATAACCAGCATGTACACAGAGTCAAATGAGGCATGTTAGTTATCGACATGAACCTATCGATACCAATGACTGCGGGTTGACAGCCCAAGGCAGTTCGCGATACATTCTCACCACTGTGAGCCATGTAGGTAATTGTCCTTAACAACCCCCGAGTGAACGGGTGCTGAGTCCAAACTAATAGTACTACCGTTGCTAAGGCAGGTAGACAGCATTCCATGTGTAAACATAACAAACAAGCATTCATTGAGTCACGTATACATGCGGTAACGGTTAGCGTTTAAAGTATTGCGTAGTGTGTTCGATGTGATTTTGTATAAGTAACGTATGTAACACCCAAAAGTGCGTGAAGCAAAAAGGGATCGAGTATACTCACAGCGATTGGTGGATTGAAGGGAGCGCTAGAGAGTAGGGTTAGCCTGAACAGATCGATAACATAACGATGAGTGACGCGTAAAATGATGCAGGGTACAAGTGGTTCGGACAGTAGTTCGATCGGATGGTAGTCCGATCGGACAGCCAGTCGTGCGAGTGGTAGTCCGTTCGGACGGTCGTCCGGTCGGATTACTGTTCGAGTGGATTGTTTCCTCCTTTGGGAAGGATGTGTTTGTGTATGATGGCTTGACTTTTGAAGTTTTTGTTGTAGCATTTTGAAAACACAGAAGTATCTCTACCTTTCAGGTCGGTCGATCGGACGGTCGTTCGATCGGACGGCAACCCGATTGGTTGGGCACTTCAGTGAGAACAAGTTCACAGCAGGTTGTCACTCGATCGGACGGTCGTTCGATCGGGTGGCATCCTTTGTGCATTGAACATGTTGAAAATTGTTTAAGTGTAGAAGTTCAAATGTTTCATGATTCGGATGGCAATTCGATCGGATGGTAGTCCGATCGGACAACAATTCGTTCAACATTCAGACTTCAAATGTTGGCAAAAATGGTTAAGTGTGGGACCCAAGGTGCAAGTCGTTCGGATTGGCCAGTCGTTCGGTTTGGCTGTTCGATCAAACACCAGTCCGATCGGACGGCATCCCGTCCTGGTCAACCTGTTCGTCTTACACTTGATTGTTTTGATAGTTTGTCGTTTTATCGAGATGTTTTGATAACGTGCTAACCAACAGAACCCCATCCTAAGCTCTAGTGACCCGATTGAACAGGAACCACCCAAGTTCAGTCAATCCACCGGTCCAAGAAGGTTGTTCTTGGTTAACCCGGAATCGATAACCTCGTGGATAGAACACGGATCTTGAACCAACACAACCGCAAGAATGAGTAGTAAGTCGGCACAAGCTCCGATTCTATCGGTTTTGAGTGCATTGAGTGTAAAAGAGTTGAAAGAAAGTTGGAAAACCATCTTTCAATCCTTTTTCTTGTGAATATGTTCAGATCTATGAAAGATCTTTGTTTGTTTATGTGGAAATCGGTTAGATCTAAGTTGTTCTTAGTGGATTGAGGCCAAAACATGAAGTTCTTCAAGAACACATGATGACGTCATCCTAGAACACCTTGCATCTTGATGATTTCACGGTTAAAAGTTAAGATTCAAAAGATAGAAAGGTGTAGGAGTGCGTGTAGATTAAGGAAGTACAAGATTTAGGACGAGATCTTACCGGAATTGCGAGAAATCGAAGAAAAAGCGAGGTTGGGGGCACTGGTCGGACGTCAGTTGCCAAAAGTAGAAAGTTTGAAAGTGACAAGGGGTATTTATAGGGTTACCCAAAGTGGAAAGGGGCTGGTCGAACGGTTAGGTAGCCTGATCGTACAGCCTGTCCGATCGGACGGCAGTCCGGTCGAACGGCTGGTCACCTGATCAATGAGTCGCTTGGTTCGAGCATTCGGCGCGACGAGTTTTGCCGTTTCGATTTCGATTGCGAGCGTTGCGATGCGATAGAGTTTCCTAGTCAAATTACTTTTAATCCCAACTACTATATCAACATACAAGCATCCTTATTTCGTATTCGTTTAGCGTTTGCGATTCGATTGCGATTGAGTTCGATTGCGATTCGATTGATTACCACACATAACATAAATAAACATGCACAAGTAACACATAAGGCACACACACGTATAACAATAATCAAAATGCGTAATTCGAGTTGCGAGTGCGATTGCGATGGCGATAAAGCGATTAAACATGCGATAAATAGCGATTACCATGCGATTATTAATAGGTACTCCACATAATACAACTAAAGCAAAAATAAAATAGACTAATTACAAGTCAAAGAAGTCAAAACAGGAATTGAGCAAGGAGAGACAGATCGCAATTAGCAATCTTTTCTTCATTTGACTTCAATCTTGACTTTGACTTTCGAAACACGGGGTGTTACAAAAGGTGAAAAAATGTCCAAACCACAGGGACTATCCAGGCATTTAACTCTTTATAATATGACCAACTTATATTGTGCTAAGTAAACTATTAAAAATTTAAAATGGCCTCTGAGGTTTGTTTCAAAACTTAAATCTTTTGAATCTGAGTCCTTGTGGTTTCAATTTTGTTGTCATTTTCATCCAAAATCAAAAATCTGGTCAGATTTTTCAGTTAACATCCAACTTTTCTGTCTTTTTCCACCCTTTTAATGAAGGGCAAAATGGTCTTTTAAGGTTTTATTATAACAAATTAAAAAAAATCTGAGCATTTTGCCCCTTCATTAAAAGGAAGGAAAAAAGATAAAAAAACTGGATATTAACTGAAAAATCTGACCAGATTTTGCTTTTGGATGAAAATGGCAACAAAATTGAAACCACAGGTACCCAGATTCAAAAGGTTTGAGTTTTGGATTAAAGTGACCAAACCTTATGAACCATTTTTGCGGTTTACTCTATTGTGCTCTTGTGTTTTGTGCGTTCTTGTTTCCTACTTTAACTTCAATTTAATTTAGCTTACTTTTATTCAACATCACTCTTTAACAACTTTGATTTTTAAGTTTCTTTTTTTTCTTTTGAAAGGTGTATGTTATTCATAACACCATCCAAATTGGGGTAAAACAGCCACAACAACCAAACTACAAAAAATCAAAATTACACCATGAGTCCCAATTCACTACACATTTCTTAAACCTATTCTTAAACCATAAGAACCCCAGGGATTTAATGTCTTGAACAATCTTCTCAGCCTTCACATCTGCATTCTCGAACCTCTTCTTATTTCTTGTAATCCATAAGCACCAACACATAACCATAACTATACCTTTAAAAGCCTTCTTAGCTAGACTTCCAAGCTCAACAGAATCATGAACCTCAAAGAGGTCTTTGACCGTGAAGGCATAGATAGGATCGACTTTGCACCAAGAACTGATCTGGGCCCAAACAATAGTTGCAATGTAGCATGAGCATAGGTTGTGATTCACCGATTCATCCCCGAACTCGCATAGTGAATACTTTACTCGTAAGGACGGCCCTAAGGGGGACGGCTTAGGGCCCGATCTCCCATGGAGTCCGAAATTCTTTAACTTTTATATTATATTATATTATATTATATTATATTATATTATATTATATTATATTATATTATATTATATTATATTATATTATATTATATTATATTATATTATATTATATTATATTATATTATATTATATTATATTCAAAGTTCGTCCTTTATGTATGTCTAAAATATCAAAGTATGTCCTTTATCTTTAATAACCTCAGAAAACATCCTTAATGTTTGCAAATTCTTACATGTTACGTCCTTTAGTCCTAATCCAGATACTTTTCATGGTTAAATTTGACTAAGTCAGCCCCACATAAGGGTATTTTGGTCATTTTATCACAAATATTAAAAGAAATATTAAAAAATTATATATATATATATATATATACATACAACACACATCAGCTCTCTCTCTCTCTCTCACACATAAACACCTCTCTCTCTCAACACACACCAGCTCTCTCTCTCTCTAATCGCCAGACCACCACCGCCGGACCGACAACCACCGCCATACACCTCACCACATTAACACCTACATAATCCACCTCATCCGCCTTCGCAACAACAAGCGGATCCGAATCAGCATACAGAACGGACGCAATCGTACCGATAACGAGGCGAGCATGTTCCGGTGAGATCTGGAGGTGTTCGGAGACAGCGACGTAGTTAACGCGGTGGTTTGGTGGTGGAGATTGGAGGAATTTGTCGCGGATGGAGGTTAGGGTTTGTGTTCCGTTAGTGAAGATGAGTTTTTGTAAGGGGATGGCGGTGGGTGGATGTGTGGTGGTGGTGGTTGCGACGGACGGTGTTAACGGTGGCAGATTTTATCGCCGCCGGTGACCAATCCGGGTGAGCCGATTTCAGCAAAGCAGCACCACGGTTAATTTTAGGATTGTTAAGAGGAATTTGGAACATCTTGAAGAAGATTAGTGTGAGTTTGAAGTTTTTTTGGAGATTGAATAGTCTGCAGGTTGGGGTGGGGGGTTTTGCGGTGGTGGATTGGGGTTGGAAGGGGGTGGCAGCAGTTGGTGGTGCTACTGGCGGCATGTGTGGTAAGGGTTTGCCCTAGGGTGAGAGAGTGTAGAGAGAGAAAGCATGTCTTGAGAGAGAGGGCATGTTTGGGTAAGATTCGATGGTTAATACGATAGCAGGTTGATGATTATTTATTTTAATATTTATGATAGAATGACCAAAATACCCCTATGTGGGGCTGACTTAGTCAAATTTAACCATGAAAAGTAACTGGATTAGGACTAAAGGACGTAACATGTAAGGATTTGCAAACATTAAGGATGTTTTCTGAGGTTATTAAAGATAAAGGACATACTTTGATATTTTAGACATACATAAAGGACGAACTTTGAAATTTACTCTATATTATATTATATTATATTATATTATATTATATTATATTATATTATATTATATTATATTACATTACATTACATTACATTACATTACATTACATTACATTACATTACATTACATTACATTACATTACACACTTTATTTAAATTTAAACACTTAAATCCCTTACCATGTTATTTATTTTAAACCCATTTTAAATTAAGTCAATTACTCTTTTATTCATCAAAACCTATTAGTAAAGTTTCAACCTATTTAAAATTGGCCCAATAGGGGTCCGTTGTTTATGCACACCCCGAGCTCAAATTTTTTTGAAAATTCTCGAGGACATCCCTGGATACCCGACTTACCTTAACTATCTGAATTATCAAGGTTTTTGACTCACTTCATGATGGTCATAAATATACACATATCAATCGAGTCTTGCTTCCACCGTCAAATCCCTGTAAACCATTTTCTATTGAGGATTCTTTTGTGAAAATTAAATAACATATTCTATGGATTGATGAGCATAAAATGTGATTACCATTTTCTATTGAGGATTCTTTTGTGAAAATTAAATAACATATTCTATGGATTGATGAGCATAAAATGTGATTCAAAATTTCACGCGGTGACATTTCCATAGATAAGTGAAACACTAACAGTATAGTGTATGCATTTGACGATTATAGCATATGGGTTACTGATTATATAGTAGAGGCACTAATGCGTACACAACGTGTATTACTTGTAAAATTATAGTGTAACTGTTGGTGTACACACATCATGTTATAGCATACATTATATGTCTGTATGCATAAAACAAAGTAGCATATGCATTGATTGTTACACTATATGCATTACTCATGATATGATATTGTAATCATTGTTTCATACACTCTATGTATTGCTTGTGATATTTTAATCCAATCATTGATGCATACAATGTATGTGCACTCTTGCATGCACTACATATGCTTTTAGTATAATGTAATTAGGGGTAATCACACTACATGTATTACTTATTATATAATTTAGTGCATGTATTACTCTATACCGTGCATATTTATTTTTAATAGTTTATACATTGTTACATACACTATATATGAGTTACTAGTAGTATTTTTATCTAAGCATCGTTGCATACACTACATATGTTATTGATGAATCTATGTCTACACTACATAAATTACCGATGACATATTGATTTATACATTGGTGATTACACTACTCACTTATTGTGTTAATGGCGATATGTGTGTTACTTCAATGTTGTTTGCATATTTGATGTTCAACGCTTCTTTGTGATATATTTCCATTCCAACTGATTCAAATGTCGTTTCATTGTGCTCTCTCCACTTTTTCGTCCAAACTAATCGGTATTTTAGCTTGTAATAGCGTTTGATTTTTTCATATGTTTTGTTTTGAATTTTTTCTTTCATTTTTTTGTTATTTCTCGTTCAATTTGGGTCTCATTTTTCTATTTCAATCTGCTATCAAGAAAGCCCTGGATTTTTTATCACCTAGATCTAGTTTGAAAAGTTTTCCTATTTTTTTAAAGTTGTTCTAGTTTGTACCCTCAATATGTACAAAAAAAAATGTAATTATTTATTGATGAACCTAGCAATTTGAAATTATTTTTGCATTTGAATATTTTGACTTTGATTAATAAGGAATCTTGCACTTTAATTATCAAGGAATCTAGTTGTTTAGTTATGGTTAACAAAAGAGATTTAAATAAGTTTATTGTTTTAATGAAGTTTGCCTTTCAAAGAAAATAATAATAATAAGTTTATTGTTTGTCTAACCTATATGCTTCCTCTCCAAGTAAAACTCTTGGCGAACACGTATTTTCGAGTTCACATTTGCACATTTGTGGACACAAACCTTAAAACACTATTGCACATTTGTAGACACAATGGAAAGAAAAAAAAAACAGCTGTATATTGACGTAAACTAGATTTAAGGCCATGGGGTATGGGTCTTGGGTTGGGGGAAAACGCCCAAGCCATCATCCCGGGTGGGCTTGGGTTGGGGCGTGGCTCTTAGGGCTTGGGTTTCAAGCAGGGCGTGGGGCGGAGGAAGCGAGCTGACATGGCGGGCTGTGTATGGCCAAAAGAAAAAAGCCGTTGGCCAACGGCTATATTAAAAAAAAAATTAAAATTTCCTTCCATTTTTTCACTATAAAACTCACATTTTTCTTACATTTTTTACCACATTAAACCACATCTTCTATACATGTTCAATTCTCCTTCTACAAAACGAAAAAATGCATCCTTACAACCGTCCTTTTGACGCGAGCAACCCGTATGGATTCCAAGAAAATAATCCTAGCCCACCACCCACTCGTCCAATAGCTCGTCCATTTTTCACACACTCTCCTATGCCCGAGTTTGCGGGTTATGCATCGTATATCGGGAATCGTGTGTTTACTAACTTCCCACACACCGACGATTTGATACCTACCCCGTTTTCACAATCGCCCATCGACCTTTCACCAACCTCCATCGACATTTCACAAAACGAATCCGTTCCCGAAACTCAACCACCAAATGATGGTCCTTCCGCATCGAAACCCATCAAAAAGAGAAGTCATAAGAAAAAAACCGAGGAGGATAAAGTAGTTGAAACCGTCAAACGAAAACAACAAAAATGGGTCGTTGCTGAAGAAGTTGCATTGGCGAGGGCTTGGTGTGAACAATCTCAACATTCAACTTTAGGTATTCTTAACCTTTGTTTTTATTAATGGTTATTTTTTATATAAGTTTGTAATATATTAGTTTTTTTTATTAAAATAGGAAATTCGCAACATCGAACCGCCCTGTGGGAATCGGTTAGTAGACTATTCCATGAAGAAATGGGTAGGGAGACTTATCGTGAAAACGATAGCTTATCCTCAAAGTGGAGCGAGATAAGCACCCAACTTACAAAATTTAGTGGTTTTTTAAATAAAGCAAAGCAAAACCCTAAAAGTGGTGAAACCGAAGCCGATATTTTGACAAATGCAGTGGTCACATTCAAATCAAATGTGAAGACCGACTTCCGTTTCATGCATTGTTGGGAGATTTGTAAGTTCCATCCAAAGTGGGCGACTATCCCCATTGGTAGCGAAACTAACTCGTCTTCCAAAAGGTCAAGGGCCTCGTCCCAAGCCCAATTTGATGCACGAGATCAAGAGTTTGAGGACCTTTTGGATGATACGCCAAGCTCAAACCGGCCTGAGTATGGAAGAAATGCCTCAAGAAGGCGTGCTCAAAAATCTAGATCTGATACGGCATCGCCTTCAGCTGGGAGTTCTGGCTCGCGTAGGGGAATATACAGCGAGCAGTTGGATGACATTTCATGCAAGATAGATACATTCAACGTATTCCAACAACAAAGGGCCGAAATACGAAGGAGCAAAGAAGCTAGAGATGCCACTAGAGATGCCCAGAAACAAAAACGGGATGATTTGAAATTTCTATCACAGCCTGTTGATCACCTACAGGGTGACGAGTTACAACTAGTCTTGGCGTTGAGAGAAGAGATAAAAAAAATATAAAAGTTAGGAATTTTTTTTTTTGTAATTTTCTTTATTTAAAAATATTAAAAAAATTAAATTTGTTGTTTTAAATAATATTGAAATAGCCCAGCGGGTCAGCCCAGCGAAGCCCACCAAACCCACGCCCCAAACCCCCGCCCCACCATACCGTGTTGAATGTGGGTTTAGCCCATGTCTGCCACCCATTCCACGTGTCAACCAATGCCCAACCCACGCCCCAACCCAAGCCCCACCATACCCCACAGTCTAAGCTCCCCCAGCGTTGCGGCGGGGGCGTAAAACTATGCCAAATAGCACTAATGTCACACCACCGTCAGCGAATACCAACACTGAGTCGATCCAGGACCCGCGCGTTGCGACAAACTTGTCAAACGAAAAAAATAAATGTAAAACATTGAACCACACATGCATGTTGTGTTGTGTTAACTCGCATAATTTTGAACGAAACAAAAAAAAACGTTAAACGACACACGCACGTCGCACCGTCTTAACTCGCAAAATTTAGAACGAAACGTAAAACGAAAATTTACAAAAGATAAAAAGTATAGGGACCAAAGCTGAAGGTAAAAGTATTGTGAGGTTAAATTGAAAATAATGAAACTTTTGAGTTAAAAGTTAAAAAAAAAAAACAATTTGTATGGGTTAAAATTACAAAATATAAAAAGTTTTTGGGTTAAAGTTAAAAAATCAATTTTTTTTTGAAAACCCCCCAAAACATGAATTACAACACCTTATGCACAAAATTGTTCCTAAATTATGGAATGTAAAAACAAAAAAAACGTTAAATGACACATGCACGTCGCGCCGTTATAACTGGCAAAATATAGAACGAAACGTAAAACGAAAATTTGCGAAAGATAAAAAGTATAGGGACCAAAGTTGAAGGTAAAAATATTGTGAGGTTAAATTGAAAATAATGAAACTTTTGAGTTAAAAATGAAAAATAAAACAATTTATATCGGTTAAAATTGCAAAATATAAAAAACTTTTGAGTTAAAGTTAAAAAATCAATTTTTTTTTTTTTTTGAAAACCCCCAAAACATGAATTACAACACCTTATGCACAAAATTGTTCCTAATTTATGGAATGTAAATGGAAATTTCGATTATTAAATAATCAATGGTGAAATTCGACTGTCACCTTTATGTAAAAATAATAAATAATGAAAGAGCCTTCTCTTGGTCTTCACTCTTGACTCTTGAGTTGTCAAATTAATGAAATTGTGTCGAAATTACATTGAGGGACATTGGTCTTGACTCTTGACTCTTGAGTTGTCAAATTAATGAAATTGTGTTGAAATTATATTGAGGGACAATGTGAACAATCAAGTTGAACACTTTGTGCACGGCAGTATATGTGTATATATATACATATGTGTGTATCGAGAGTGAGAGATAGAGTTGAAGGGCAAATGGTGCAAAGAACGATACTCAAGGTGCGGTTATCTTGCGAGAAATGTAGAAAGAAGATCCTGAAATCAGTTTCTGGGCTTTATGGTAATTCCCGTACTCTTTTGGTATTTTTCATAGTTTGTTTTATTATGTGAAGCGGTTGAATATGTCTTGTTAAGTAGTTGATGAGAGACGATGTGAAATTAAGTACTACATAATAAAAATAATATATAATATGTTATATATACAGTTATATGTACACACATATAACACGTTCTAATCAAACTTGAGATTGTAAAACTAATTACTAGTAAAACTCGAGCATCAAAGCTCGAGATCTAGCCAACTTCGCGCTCTTTTAAATTAACGAGTTGAGCTCAGGATAGGCTTGATTCATTTAGATTACTCATTGACTTGTTTTAAAGGAGTTTTCAAGAAGGGGAAATATAATATAATTTCATGTATGTTTTGTCAATTGATTTTAGGCGTAGATAAGATTGAAATCGATGCAGCGAAAGACACATTAACAGTTACAGGAGACGCGGATCCATATGTGATAATCAAACAAGCAAGAAAGGTCATAAAATGTGTCGAAGTTGTGACAATTGGACCACCTCCCCAACCTCCAAAGAAGCCTGAAGAGAAGAAGCCGGTGGATAAAAAACCCGAAGTGACTATCCACCCATTTATTCATATTCCTCAGAGTTGTGTTGCTTGTAACAGTTGGTCGTCGTTCATATGACTTATACTATAAAATAAAAGGCCTTCCTCGACGGCTCAATCCGTTAGTGAGATGGTGTAACTGTGTGTCGCTAAAAGATAATCTGATTTGTAATATATTAATATCAAGAAGCAGGTGGATAAAAAACCCGAAGTGACTATCCACCAATATATTCATATTCCTCAGAGTTGTGTTGCTTGTAACAGTTGGTCGTCGTTCATATGACTTATACTATAAAATAAAAGGCCTTCCTCGACGGCTCAATCCGTTAGTGAGAGGTGTAACATGTGTGTCGCTAAAAGATAATTTGATTTGTAATATATTAATATCAATATTTGTGTAAAATTGAAAAATAAGGCATCGCCATGTTTTTATTTATTTATTTTTTTTTTTTGGGTCTTGAAACATTGCATCGCCATGTTTTTTTTTTTTCGGTCCGTCACCCTAACTTGAAGGTTATTGGGCCTTTGAACCAATAGAGTGAGACACACAATAAGAAAAACAGGGGTTTTTTCTAGAAAAAGAAACACTGAAAATATTATACCGAAAACACGAAGAGATCAATTTTTATTCAACATTCCGAAATAATTTTTATTGAAAATTGATTGTGCTGTCGTAGCAAACTGAAACAAAACCGAAGATGATTTTTTTTAAGTATTTATTTAGTTTTTTAATAATATTTATTCATTATTTAGTTTGTTTTTTTTTCTAATAATTTGCGTTCTAGGTTTGTGTTCTTTCAAATTCCGATATAAATTTTATTGAAAACGATACCGTGTCGTTTTTGTGCCAATCGTGCAATTTTATCGCTAACGTACCATATCGAACAACATCGATATCGGTACCCGTATTATTTTTCTATGGTTTTTGGTTTCAATAATTTATATTTATACAACTTTATTTGCGACGATAAATGAATTATCATGACGGTTTGAACCGATCGATCTCGTCTGAACAACATCGTTGTCGGTACCGGTATTCGTTTTTATTGTTTTCGGTCAATGTAAGACATGACCGGGTGCATGTATCATATCGATACTATAATGAACCGAATCAATAACCGATACCCATCGATTGCCTGTGCTAACGTACCGCCATAATATGTGGGCAAATGCTCTAGTTAAATATAAATCAAAAATTTTATTTTTTACAATATATTAATTTCCTTGTGTACTAAAAAAATAAAAGTTATATAAAAAAGGCTTATTATATTCTCAAATCCCTAAATTTATATTCCAACACCATTTTCACTCCATCTCTCTCTATATATATCTATGCATGTAGATATATAGAGAGAATAGATATATATATATATATATAAAGAGAGGGAGATAGAGGAGGGGTGTGTGAATATTAACTCCTTTAAAAAAAGTGTGTTTATTCCGTTAACAAGTTTTAATACTCATTCATTTTTTTTTGGGAAAGTACATTTCATTCACATAACATCGCCTTGCAAAAAAAAAAAAACTAAAGACGGCCCAAAGGAGCAACATCAAAAACTCAAACAAAACCTAAACGACACCAACTATTCTAAGATATAGATTTATATTTAGATCTATTCTTGAAACACAGATAACCAAAGGATCTAGTGCTACTCTTAATATCTTCAATTTTCTAGTCTTTGTCAGCGAAAACTTTGTCAATTCTTGATCTCCAAATCCACCAACACGCTAGAATGATGATGCCATGAACCATGTTCTTCTTAAGGTCCCCTCCTCCAATATAATTATGAAACTTAAGTAAGTTTTTTACACCACTTGCTCACACATTGCCAAACCATAGCCAAAACTAAACAACTGGAAAAAATATGATCTATAGTTTCAGTAGCGCAGCCATAAAAAAACACAGCCTTCAGAATTAACTTCTATGTTTCTTTTTCTAAGCGCCTCCACTGTTGGAATCCTATCCAATTCCGCTCTCCACGCAAAAATATTAATGGAGTCCCTAACAAGTTTTAGAAAGGAGAGTACATAACAAGTTTTGAAAAGTAAACAAAGTCAACAGTCAAACATCCCCGAAAACTATAAAGTCCCGCATCCTTCACACAATCAAACCCACCCCTCATATCCATTGCCTTCTTAAACCATAAGCCTTCATCAAAAAAAAAATGACATCTGAATCGAAAATCGCCATGGCGAAAACAGTTGTTTCCACCATCGGGTCTGTGGCCGCAGCGTCGATGGTGGTTCGCAGTGTGGCTCGTGATTACTTGCCTACTGAATTCCAAGACTACCTCTATTTCGGCCTCCGAAATTTCATCAACAAGTTATTCAGACAGTTAACCGTAGTGATTTACGAGTCCGATGGCATTCAAGAAAACGAGATTTATAACTCCGCGACACTCTACCTTGGCTACCGAACATCTTACGAAACACACCGTCTAAAGATCACCAAAAACCATAGCGAGAAAAACATCAATGTTGCTATGGAGATCAATGATGAGTTTATTGATGTATACAATGGTGTCAAGTTCAAGTGGTCTTTGGTTTCTAAAGAGCTGCCCACCACAGAATATTTCGATTACAACAGCAACAGATATGTCAGTAGATCGGATAAACGATCGTTGGAACTCATGTTTCATCGCAAACACAAAGATCTAGCGTTGAACGAGTACCTGCCGTTTATACTTAATGACGCCAAAACTAGAAAAATAGAAGAGAATACGGTGAAGCTATTCACCGTTGATACGTACCAAGGATCATGGACTTCGGTGAATCTAGATCATCCAGCGACATTTGCCACGTTGGCTATGGAGACGGATGTGAAGCAGAAGGTGATGAAGGATTTAGATAGGTTTGTGGAGAGGAGAGAGTATTATCAAAAAGTCGGAAAGGCGTGGAAGAGAGGGTACTTGTTGTATGGTCCCCCGGGTACGGGGAAATCAAGCCTGGTCGCGGCTATGGCGAATTACTTGAAATTTGATATATATGACTTGGAGTTGACTGACATTTATTCAAACGCGGAGCTGCGTAGGTTGTTGGTGGCAACGTCAAACCGGTCAATACTAGTGGTGGAGGACATTGATTGCTCGGTGGGGTTGCACGATCGAGAGGATGTAACCGCCAAAGAATTAGTTAAAGACGAGCAAGTTGTTTATCACGGGATTACATTATCAGGGTTCCTTAACTTCATTGACGGTTTATGGTCAAGTTGTGGTGATGAGAGAATCTTAATATTCACCACAAACAGGAAAGATAAACTTGACCCTGCACTGCTTCGACCTGGTCGTATGGACGTTCACATCAACATGTCATATTGCACCCCGAGTGGGTTCCGATTGCTAGCGTCCAACTATCTTGGTATCGCGCAACACAATCTTTTTGAAGAAATTGAGGATTTGATTGGTGAGGCGGAGGTTACCCCGGCCGAAGTAGCTGAGCAACTACTCAAGGAAGATGATCCCGACATTGCTCTGGGTGGACTCATTGAGTTTTTTGATGTGAAGAATAAGGTGGCCAAAGAAAAAGCAAAAATGAAACAAGAAGTGGTAGTAAAAAACGGTGAAAAGATGGAAGAAATTGAAAAGAATGACATTCTCAACTCAAGTAATCCCGTGTCTGTTTGATACAACAGTCTATAGTTGATTAAATTGTAATTTACCTGTTAAATTTTCAATGTTATATCAGTTCCATACAGTTGATTAAAATGTGAGTTGAATAAAAGTTTTAATTTGTTTGTGTTGTAACCTTAAAATATAATTTTATTGCATATTTTTCAGGTATACTTTTAGTGGCCAATGCTATAATCTAACATATTTCTTGTCAGCATGTTTATAAATGTTAATTGTAAACCTTGTTCCAGCTTAACATTGGTTAGCGATGGAGAAGAAGGTGATGTTATACCTCACGATTTTAAGCAAATTCTAGTTAATACTTAGGAACTTTTGTCTCTGTGGGCAAAATGGTTACGCGTAGTAATCGGCTGTGTTAAAGAAAAGTAGAAAATAAGTTCGTATAGTTAATTTTCTTTCTTAAGCAAACTTATATTTTTCAATTACTCGCTTGATCACAATATTTAAAAAATGCTATATTGCAGCCCATATCTCCAATTTAGGGAAGACCCCCTCATGTTAGCCCAACATAATAAAATTAATCAAAGAAGCCCACTATAAGCCCCTTTAAATTTTAATACTAGCACTAGACTTTTTTTTTTTCTTTCTGAATGCAAAATGTTGCATCTACTATGCTACATCAATTATTTTAAATTATCCCTCTTGCTCAGGTTTGAACCTGAAACCTCCCCTTTAAGAAGCAAGTGTCTCTACCAAGTGAGTTATGCCACATTGACTATGCTATCGGACACGTTTCATGGGTAAAATTTTAAGACAGTCCCAAGTTAAAATGTTTTGATGTTATGCAAGACTATAAAGTGTAAGCACACACTACACATCGCAACCCCAAAGCACAAAGCCAAATCTCCCTGCTCTTCAAATCGTAACTCGTAACATTCACCACTTACCCGCTCCATATGGAAATCGTAAGAGCAAGGGCGAAAACCATCCGTCGGTCTACAAATCGTAAGTTACATGGTTGCTTTGCAAGAATTTTAGTTGTGATTTATAAAAACAAAAATACTTGATGATTTGTGGAACAATTTGAAGTCTTCGCTACAGAAATAGTCTAAATCGAAATTCTCCATGGCAAAAACAGTTGTTTCCACCATCGAATCAGTCACCGCAATGTTGGTATGAGATGATGGTAATAAAAAGTTACACATATCATGCTAGTGACTTTGACTCATGCAAGTAATAAGAGTTTACGAAGTCAATCATGCTTAACACCAATCCAATCTAACTATACAAATATATATATATAGGTAGAGGATCCTGTAAAAAGTGCTTAAAGTGTGAGAAGTGTATTATAACACTATATATAATACTATATAACACCATATAAACACCGTATAACAATATGTAACACCATATAATACCATATAACACTATGTAACACTATATATCATTATATAACAAATATAACACTATAGGTTGTCTGATAGCATGTCTATGATAGATGTATAGTGTTATATTTGTTATATAATGACTAGTGGGAATACCCGCGCGTTGCGGCGGGTATCCGATGATATCTATTATAAATGACATCTCCTATTATGCAAAACTTTAGGAATAAATTTGATTATACATCCAAATAATCAGTAGCTAGTGTGACACATCTAAATCAGCTCCAACAGAAAATCATTTGTTTGAACTAACCATTTTTCATTGAGCCTGTACCAAGCTTCCCATACAGATAAGTTGTTTAATTTTTAAGTCGAGGTTAGCCCGCTTTAAGTAGACAATTTTGAAATACTAACTTTTATATGCCAAAGAAATCCACACGCCTATTTTTGTTGTAAAATCTATCCATATGTGCAAGATATACAAACTTTCAGAATTTAAAAAATACATAAGTTGGGTCACTCAAACTTAAATTTCAGCTAGTTAAGAAATGAGTTTAAAACTCAAATTAATACATATCAAGAAGAAATAAACTTACAAAAGTATTGGAATTGTAGTATACTTTGATTCTATCGGAATAAATTCAAGCACTTGTTGTATGCATATCATGACTAATAATCAGCATATCCTTACCTATCATTAGTTTAATTTTTTTAGCGTAGCATGTGTACAGAAGTTAAGGAGAGTTAAGAGTCTCAATTAATTAGAGACTTAAACACTCATAAAAACTAATCAAATGTCATTAAAAATTCTATAAAAATTTCACCATTCGAAGTGTTTAATAGTAATTTTAATAAATTAATTTTTGTATATGACATTCTATTTTTCCAACATGATTCAATAACAAGATTGAATCACAAGTTATAACCATAAAGATATCATCACGTATTTATTAGAATAACCATAAAAATATCATCACGTTTTTATTAGAAAGTTGATAATGGTGTGGGGGTCATGGTTGGGACATAATTCGCCACGTAGGAATATGAATGGAAGACTATAGCTTAGCAACTCCTTCCCTAATCCACCATGGTTTGCATGGATTAAACCATGACAACCATGGTCCTACTTTCCATTTTTCAAATAATCATTTCCTTTTTCTTTAGACAAAGATAAATTAAAATAAATAAGGGAATAGTGGTTTGGGTCATGACCACACCTTTAGGGTAGTGATTTTGGATTGTGAATTAGAGGTGAGTAATATGGCACTGACTCGAAGGATCGCACCCTATAGCCTACAATCTCTTGCCTCAGAGTAGTGACTTTCCTAAGACTCGAAGGATCATAAGTATGCAAATATGTGCTTAATTATTAACTTTAACAATTTTGGTTAATTAAGAATATAACGTTTATTATATAATGGTATACGAGTTTTATTAAATAGTTTAACCAGATGGTCTATAGCTTTTTATAGTTTGTTTATATGCAAGACACTAAACTACTAAAGCAATATAAGTATATAACAACCATTTTCTCAATCCAACAATCTTCAAAGTTCAAAAGAAGCCAAGAAGTCATATTCTACAAAATGCTCTACAATGCACATCAACAAATTCAAATCGGCTTCCAAAATATATATCCATCCATATAAGGTTTGCACTCTAAGAACCAATACATACAAAATATAGACATCACTGGTAATGAAAATGTTACAAAAGAGAAAGCCACCAAGAAAATAAAACCTCAAGAAGCAGGTGGTTTACATATCTTGCACTTGACTATTTTTTTAACTCACATTCAATTCACTTGGTGGTTCTGATCAAGAATCATCATCCTTAAAACCTAAAGCCATGAAGAAAATAAAATCCAAATCAGAGAACTGAACTGAACTGGATGTTTGTGTGAATTGAATGAATAACACCGTTAGTTTTTGCCTTCATGATCTTCTAGTTATACCAAACCCAAAGAAAATATAGGTACAAATAAAACACCAAATCAAAGGAGAAACATCCGTTTTATAATTAGAGAACTAAAGTGATGTGTATGAAATTGACGAACAAAGAGCACCGACGTTGGCTTTCTTCCGGCAACGTTACCATCGCTTTCTTTCTAAATTTAGAGTATATGTATGCGTACGAGATTGATAGAGACAACAATGACATTGCGGCAATCACGGGGTGTGGTGGCGGAGCTGCTGAAGTGGTTGTGTTTCTGACCAGAAAGAGAGAGCTTGATGTGTGTCGACTCAAGTTTGGTGTCGTCTACTGCAACAAGCAAAACCCAAAACGAAGGGTTTATGAGGATTCTTTTGAGAGTTCCATTTATATGAATTTCGATTGTAAGATTGTGATGTGAATGAATGAGAACCGTTACTATTAAATTTCTCTATTAATTGCTAGTGATAGTTGGTAGGTTACAAAAGCTTTAATGTTCCATTGGTTACTAAAATTAAAACTATGGGTTCACAAGTTTAATGGGGTTAATGGTTTGATAAGGTTCATCCTCATTCATGCATATACTCGTTTACAATTGAATAATTCATGTATACACCATTTCATTTATCATTATTAAAATATTTAATCAATAATCAATTAGCTTAGACTCTTCACATGCCATCTTAATATTATAGGTTACAAAGGTGTCAAAATCCCTAAAATACCCCTAAAGTGTCTTAAATTTTTGAACAATGGGCAAGTTTAGCCCCTCTAAAATAGTTTGGCTCTCTTGTACATGTTGCGTGAAGATGTGTACACAATGTAAAATTACCATAAGGGTAGAAAACCTAGTTTGCTTAATAAAGTAGTATAGATATAGATATATAGTGTTACATAGTGTTATATGGTATTATATGGTGTTACATATTGTTATACGGTGTTTATATGGTGTTATATAGTATTATATATAGTGTTATAATACTATATAACACCATATAAACACCGTATAACAATATGTAACACCATATAATACCATATAACACTATGTAACACTATATATCATTATATAACAAATATAACACTATACATCTATTATAGACATGCTATCAGACAACCTATAGTGTTATATTTGTTATATAATGATATATAATGTTACATAGTGTTATATGGTATTATATGGTGTTACATATTGTTATACGGTGTTTATATGGTGTTATATAGTATTATATATAGTGTTATAATACACTTCTTATACTTCTCACACTTTGAGCACTTTTTACAGGATCCTCTACCTATATATATATATATATATATATTGTGAGGTTCATTGGGGAACACTAAAAAAGTGGGGAACCGGGGAACCTACCTAAGAGCCCTTGGATTTAAAGTTTTAAAGGCTGAGATTGAATCTAACTTTTTAAGCTAAAAATTAAAGGAAAAAACGCGGAGGGGTATTTCTGGAATAAAAGAAAAGTTTTCATCCCTTAGAGATCTAGGGTTCTGTTTGTAGAACCACGGCGGAACTCCTCCAGAGAATCACTCATCGACGCCGGAGCTCGGAATCTCCGTCACAATAGGAATCATAGCAACAATAATCATATCTCTGGCTGCCGTAAACCACTACCACCACCCTAAACCGTCAATTCTCACCGTTGCCAATTCTATAAAGATTTCTGATTTGGAAGCAATTAAAGACGAAGACAAACTGTTTGTTCCCATTCTGATGTAATTCCTAATGTCCTAAGGTTTAGAAATACAAAACGTTAGGGTTTGGAGGAAGTGAGAGTGAAAAGGAAGTGAAAGTTGTGAATTAGGTTACCAGATGAGTGTAACGAAGATGGAACGAGCAACCGCCATGTTGATTTACTGGATTAGCAGGTATAATGCATCATTCATGTGACCTTTGTTTCTTGTTGTTTGCAAAAATGCAGACAGTTTATGTCATTTGCAATGTTTTTAATCAAAACACTTTTAATTTAACATGTTAAACTTATTTGAACTATCTTTTAAACATTTGTATAATACTTATTCAAATTCAAACATGAAAAATTAATGAAAAAAACTTCAAAATAAATAGCAATTCTAGGTTTTGTGTTATGTCTTACATGCAAATGATAATCAGAAAATCATTTACCATGTAAAATCTAACTTTTCTAACAATTTTGTAAATGATAATCAGTAAATCATTTAATAGCTAGGCTCATTTACATGTATAATTAACTATAATTTAACATGTAAAATCTAGCTTTTCAAGTCACAAGATGAATGGTTACGATGGTGGAGGCGTTGTTGAGCTGGAAAAGCAACAACAAGAATCATTTGAATGCAAAGGTTTGACTCGTTTACCTTGTATTTAATTTCTGAAGTGATCATGTTCAGAATTTATATATTGTATTGGAATAGCTTGTTTGCTGAAATAGTTAAATTTATGTGTATATTTTGAATCATAGATCGTAATATGATATGTGAATCTTGTCACCATATCACTCATATACTTGTCTTGAAAATAAACCATTTCTTATAATGAAACCATTTATAAAGCTGGAGGTAACATTTTGAGTTTTGTGCAATGTTGCAATTAAATTTTTTAATTGAAAAACACAATCTGACACTTATGATTCTTATTTCTAGATATTGTGTGGAATCTTGTTTCAAATTTGGTCTTTAAATGTATAATTAACTAGACAAGGGATGAGCCTCTTAAGGACAGGTTCAAGCTGTTGTTTGCAGTCGCCAGCTGAAAGAGACGAGTGGTAACAACTTCTGGCTATGTTGGGGCAGCAAGTTTTGAAGGACGATAAAGATGGGTGGTTGTGGAAAACTGGCAACAGCAAGGTGGAGTTTTCAATTAAAACTAGTTCGCTCCAGCCTAGAAGATAGTATTTATATTAGTATGCTGTTTTATTCAGAATTACTACCTTTGCAACATGCTGTTATCTTCCTTTCCGCTCCTCTCAATCTGAGCCACCGCTGCCTCTAATCCTTCCGATCATCCTCCACCGTGTTTCCGACGGAAGCAGTGGAGGTGGTTGACATCACCGTCGCTGTCGTTTGTTTCAAGTTTGAATATCTCTTCACCGCCTCCTTCTCCATCACTCGCACCACCGCCATCTAAATCGAGTAGTTTCAAACTCCGCCATCGTCGCCTGTAGCTACGTCTCCACCGTCGTCGGATGCTTGTTGTTTAGGAGCAGAAATGATGAGCAATTGAAGCCGTAGCAGTTGCAGCCGGATCCAACAGTTGTGGTGATGAGGAAGATAGCCCCGAAGTTGACGACTCCGAAGGTTTAGTGTTAATCTAAATAAATTTAACATGTTAAATGAGAGATTGCATTGATCAAGTAGATTCGACTTTATTTGAACAAAGAATTTCGGATTTGAGTTCATGAAAAGGATAGAAATATCAGTCGTTCACTTTGATATTTCCTTTGAATGAAGTTATAACTATGGAACAAGCAACATTAATGTGGTAATTTATTTTATTTTTTGAACGGCAATGAGGTAATTTTATTGACAGTAAAGTTCCATTCATGAAGTTTGGTTGCAAAACTTTAACTATGAGAACATGATGGAGCTATTAAACATGTGGTTCAGAATAAAAGCAATTTTATTGGTAGCCATGACTACTACAGAGGATATTGTAGAGCTTAATAGTATTGCAGGCATAAAAAAAACTATCTAACATAGATCCTATTAGTGTTAAAGACAAGAATAAAATATGGTGATGCTCGTTTTATACGTAAAAATCGAAGGATGAGAAAAAAATCAGGCGATGTCATTTTTACATGTCATAATTTTTTAAACATGTATGAACTCGTTTCGGTTCAGTTTTTCTGGTAATTTCAATTTTTTGGTTGTAGTTCATCTTTGTGAATGTTCAATTTTTTAAACATGTATGAACTCGTTTCAGTCTTCTAAGTCCTAGTTAAGATGCTGGTCCTGCAGGATGAGTTTTTTTAATAACTAACTTCGCCTGATTCATGTTATTTGAAGAGCATGTGTTTGGATTAATGTTCAATTTTTTTGGTTTCTTGGTGAGTTATGAGTTTGATAACATTGAGTTTATAGGTTACATTGAACCGGTGTTGGTGATTCTTCATGAGAAAGAACTCACATGGGTTGGGCGTCTTTCATATAAGCATTATACATGTGTAATTTCTGCACTAAGTATCAGTACCACTTTGAAGCAACATCAACTTATATGGTCTCCCACTGTAAGTTCTTATTACTCAAGCAACACATAACTTTTATTTTTCTTTTAGATAGATTTGTTGATGCTGGAATTAATAGGGAAGTACTTTCTACTATTCTTTTCTTATGTTTTTATTGCTAAGAACACATTTTCAATATGAGATATTTATTTTAGGCTCTAATAGTTTGTGCAAATGCTAGGTATATTTGTTTTCATACTCAGATCTTGGCTTTCTTTGCAGGTGAATTCTAAAGTCATTACAAAATCAAGAACAATGAGGTTATATGGCAAGTGCTCAGGCATAAGCACTGTAGTTTTATTATGTCCAAGTGAGTCTTTTAACTTTGACTCTAGGGCTAGGGGCACCAAACTATAGTTAGACCTGTTATGTAGATTCGACATAGTTTCCACTATAGGTATGTGAATAAGCTTGTAGCCTCTCTAAACTTGTATTCGAACCCCTTCCCTCTTCTGTCGTCGTGCCTAAGCTTGGACTATTCATCTCGTAGGGCTTCAAACCCATCGACAATGCTTTATAAAAATTCGTGTTTATCCGTCTAATTTATTATATTGTGTTGGGGTGGGTTCAATGGACAACCTTGGAAAAAGTGGGGAACATGTATTTAACATATTGAATATATCATAAAAATTCTATTTAACATGTTAAAAATTAATTTTCTAAAAAAAAGTTTTGGAATAAATACATCTAAAAGCCTTTTTAATAAAAAAATTCAAAAATAAAAAATTTCTTAAAAACAGTTGATAAAAGGTTAAAAAAAATTACAAATTGAGAACCATATATTTAACATGTTAAATATATTATAAAAAATAGATTTAACATGTTACTTGAACAAAATAAACGGTAAAAAAAATTAAAAACAAAGGAACAATGTATTTAGCATTTTAAATATTTAACATGTTAAATATATGGTTTTTTTCACAAAATGCATAAAACACATAAATAAACGGTAAAAAAAATTAAAAATCAAGGAACAATGTATTTAGCATTTTAAATATTTTATAAAATTTAATTTAACATGTTAAAATATATTCTAAAAAAATATTTTATAAAAATTTAATTTAACATGTTAAAATATATTCTAAAAAAATTAATTTCACATGTTAAAATATTTTATAAAAATTTAATTTAACATGTTAAAATATATTCTAAAAAAAGTTTTGGAATAAATACATCTAGAAGCCTTTTTAATAAAAAAATTTCAAAAATATAAAAATTCGTAAAAACAGCTGATAAAAGGTAAAAAAAATTACAAATTGAGAACCATATATTTAACATGTTAAATATATTATAAAAAATAGATTTAACATGTTACTTGAACCAAATAAACGGTAAAAAAAAATAAAAACCAAGGAACAATGTATTTAGCATTTTAAATATTTAGCATGTTAAATATTTTGTTTTTTTTTTCACAAAATTTAACATGTTAAATATATTGTTTTTTTTTTTCACAAAATGCATAAAACACTTAAATAAACCGTAAAAAAATTAAAAACCAAGGAACAATGTATTTAGCATTTTAAATATTTTATAAAAAATTAATTTAACATGTTAAAATATATTCTAAAAAAATTTAATTTAACACGTTAAAATATTTTATAAAAATTTAATTTAACATGTTAAAATATATTCTAAAAATATTAATTTAACATGTTAAAATATTTTAGAAAAATTTAATTTAACATGTTAAAATATTTTATAAAAATTTAATTTAACATGTTAAATATATTCTAAAAAAGTTTTGGAATAAATACATCTTGAAGCCTTTTTAATAAAAAAAATTCAAAAATAAAAATTTTCTAAAATTTTTTTTTATAAAAATTTAATTTAATAAGTTAAAATATTTATAAAAATTTAATTTAACATGTTAAAATATATTCTAAAAAATTAATTTAACATGTTAAAATATTTTATAAAAAAAAGTTTTGGAATAAATACATCTAAAAGCCTTTTTAATAAAAAAAAAGAGTTAATTACATAGTTAGTCCCTGTGGAGGTATTAACGTTATTTGTAGGTTTAAAATCACATTCTAGGGTATTAACTTTTCATTTTATAACGTTTGAAGGTATTAACGTTATTTGTAGGTTTAAAATCACATTCTATTAGTACCCAAGTATGTTATTTTGTGCAAACCACAAGGACTAACTGTGTTAACACCTTAGAAGTTAATACATCCAAACGTTACAAAATGAAAAATTAATACCCAAGAAAGTGATTTTAAACTATTAGTACCTAAGTATGTTATTTTGTGTAAACCACATGGACTAATTATGTAATTAACTCTAAAAAAAAAAATTCAAAAATACAAAATTTCTAAAAAAAAATTTTTATAAAAATTTAATTTAACATGTTAAAATATATTCTAAAAAAAGTTTTGGAATGAATACATCTAGAAGCCTTTTTAATAAAAAAAATTCAAAAATAAAAAATTTCTTAAAAACAGTTGATAAAAGGTAAAAAAAATAACAAATTGAGAACCATATATTTAACATGTTAAATATATTATAAAAAATAGATTTAACATGTTACTTGAACCAAATAAACGGTAAAAAAATTAAAAACCAAGGAACAATGTATTTAGCATTTTAAATATTTTATAAAAATTTAATTTAACATGTTAAAATATATTCTAAAAAAATTTAATTTAACATGTTAAAATATTTTATAAAAATTTAATAAACGGTAAAAATAATTAAAAACCAAGGAACAATGTATTTAGCATTTTAAATATTTTATAAAAATTTAATTTAACATGTTAAAATATATTCTAAAAAAATTAATTTAACATGTTAAAATATTTTAGCATGAAAATACATGATTTAACATGTTAAGAACTCAACGTTAATTTCATGAAAATCCTGACAGCCTATTGTTTTTTTTTTTTTTTTGTTTTTTTTTTTTTTTTGCTAGAGATGTATATGATTTTCTGAACTTGATAAGATCAAATACGCCAAACAAATCCTGCCCAAAGTGTTCCCTCTCGTGAAAAGACTGAGTGATGGAGAAGGAAAAGGAGGCCAAGGTTAAAGGTAACTCCATTATTTCTGTAAGTTATATTGACTCTATTTAATTATTAATTTTCTTTTGTTATCTCATTGGCAGGCGTATCTATATCAGAGTTACAATTACAAGATGCTGACTATGAGGTGGATAATAATATATTTTGGTAAGTTATGAAATGGTTATCTTGCTAAAGTAATTATATGCTATTGTGTAAAGCTCTCAAAAGTTTATCTTTTATGTAGTGACAACTGAGGCGCAATTCCTTTGATTTTTATAGAAGTTGTGCATGTGCATATGATTTATATCTTCTGTGTTGCCGAGAGTTGCATGATGGTCAACTTAAGGGTATGACTTGTGGGTGGAAAGCAGGCATAGATGTAAGCATTCTTTGCCCGCCAGAAGATACTACTATACTACTGGTGGTTGTAATGTTGGGATCCTCGAGATAAAACATATAACGTGCATTAACTGGATTGTAAATATTTTAGAGAAAGCACAATGGGTATCATAATCTCCAAACTACTATGGAATCCAATGCAAGTTATTTGTAGTCCAAGTGGTAAAGACGCTCAGCCTCAACATATGGAGCATTTCCAATGTCATTGGTCAATATCGAATGTGACTTTGATGTTTTAATCGAATGTGACGTTGAACAAAAACCGTGACTTTGATGTTTTAATCAAATTATGTAAGATTGGTTGCTGTTTGTCACCCTCGTACGATGAGAACATTAACATGTTAAATATAAGTTTGCATTGATCATTGAACTTTATTTGACCAAATTATATCTTGAATTTCATATTACAGTTCAAAAAATGTGTGTTTGATCCATTATCACCATCTTCCGATCACGAACATGTTATAATGATATATAAAGTGAGGAACCGATGAACCATGTATTTAACATATTAATTATATTATAAAAAATCAATTCAATTTAACATGTTAAAAATTAACGTTTTCAAAAACTTTTTCGAAGCTTTTACATATAAATACATGTAAAAGCTTTAAAAAAAATAAAAAAAGCTTAAAATACAGATAAATAAAAGATTAAAAAATTACAATATTTTTTTTATTTATAAGAATGGCTTCTACATGTTGAATTGATTTTTATAATATATTTAACATGTTAAATGCATTTTAGATTATCACAAAACACACAAAAAGTGTGTTTTTCATAACATCAATTTTTAAATCTCACATGTACACGGTACATATGACCAACCAATCTTTAGTTACACATATCAAACATGTAAGAAAGCCCACTTATGTAAAACAAAGGGTGTTTGATCCGTTATTACCATCTTCCGATCACGAATATATTATGATGATATTTAAAGTGAGGAACCAATGAGCCATATATTTAACATGTTGAGTATATTATAAAGATTCAATTTAATTTAACATGTAAAAAGTTAAGATTTTCAAAAACCTTTTCAGTGCTTTTACATATAAATACATGTAAAAGTTTTTTTAATAAAATAAATAAAAAAAGTTAAAACACGGTAAAATAAAGATAAAAAAAATTTTACAAAAATGATTTGTTTTTTTTATTAGAATGGCATCTACATATCTTTATATGCAAAAGCTTTCAATTTTTTTAATAAAAAGTTAATTTTTAACATCTTAAATTGATTTTTTATGATGTATTTAATATTTAAATGCATTTTAAATTAGCACAAAACACGCAAAAAGAGTGTGTTTTTATAACATCATTTTTAAATCTCATATGTACATATGACTAACCAAACTTTAGTTACACATATCTGGGGGTGCAAACGAGCCGAGCGGCTCGCGAGCTACTCGAGATCGGCTCGAGAAAAAGCTCGAAACGAGCCGAGCCTTATCGAGCCCGAGTCGAGCTTGAGCCTCAAAACAAAGCTCGTTTGTTTATCGAGCCCGAGCTCGAGCCTCACATGTGAAGCTCGTTAGGCTCGTCGAGCCTTATCGAGCCTTAGTGTAAACGAGCCGAGTCGAGCCGAGCTTATTTAAACTTGTTTACAAGCCGACCTCGAACCTAAAAATAAGCTTATTTAGTAAACGAGCCCAAGCTTTACTTATCGAGCTCGCAAGCCTAAAAAGTCTATTATTTATATTATTTTTATTTAATATACTAATTAATAGATAATAAACGAGCCGAGCCCGAGCCGAGCTCGAGCTTGATAAAATACAAACGAGCCGAGCTCGAGCTTTGAAAACAAAGCTCGAATCAAGCCGAGCTCGAGCCCGAGCTCTCATAAGTTAATCGAGCTTGAGCTCGAGCCTGACCGAGCTCGGGCTCGGCTCGGCTCGTTTGCACCCCTACACATATCCAACATGTAAGAAAGCCCACTTATGTAAAAAAGCGTGTGTTCGATCCATTATCACCAACTTCCGATCACGAATATGTTATGATGATATTTAAAGTGAGGAACCAAGAAACCATATATTTAACATGTTAAATATATTATAAAATTTAATTTAACATGTTAAAAGTTAATGTTTTCAAAAACGTTTTTGAAACTTTTACATATAAATATATGTAAAAGTTTTTTAATAAAAATAAATAAAAAAGCTCTAAACACGGTTAAATAAAAGATTTTTAAAAAATTACAATTTTTTATTAGAATGGTATCTACATATCGTTGTATGCAAAACCTTCGAATTTTAAAAAAAAATAATAATTTTTAACATGTTGAATTGATTTTTATTATATATTTAACATGTTAAATCGATTTTAAATTATCACAAAACATGCAAAATGTGTTTTTTATGACATAATTTTTAATTCTCATACGTTCATATCACCTTTTTTAATTTTTTTTATTTATTTTTATATTTCATTTTTTTAAATGTTTCTACATGTATTTATAAGGAAACAGTCTGAAAACATATTTAGCAATGGGCGATTTAAAAAAAGTTGACAAGCTAGAATATAAAAGTTCTTTTAGTATTATTTAATCACCAACGCCTTGCATACATGATATAATCAGATACAACATATAAACTTTTTTGACATTTTATTTTACTAATGTATATTAGAAGATTACATGTATGCATTTACTAAAACAATTATTTAACATGTTAAGAAAATATTCCATATTAATGATAATTATTAGTAATGGAATATTACGAGGTCATGTATCTCCGATATCACCCGGATCACTCATGATCTAAGAAACAATGGTAACACAAGATTTACCTTGCGATTAATAAAAATTAAATTACTAATTAATCAATACTATTCATTGTGCTTATATAAGATACAAAATGTAAAGTTGAAAAATTGTATAGTTTGTTTGGCATTTCCTTTAGCTGACGTATATTATAGTGTGAGATTCATTGGGGAACACTAAAAAATTAAAAAACGAGGGAACACTTTTAAAAATTTAACTTAAAATGTTAAAAATTATTTTTCTATTTCGATTAGTTTCTACCCATTTTTATAAGAAAAACCGCTGAAAAAATTTCAAAAAAAAATGATTTTTAACATGTTAAGTTAATTTTATAATATATATATTTTTTAAATCTTTTTTTAAATAATTTTACTTTTTGATTTTCTTCTTAAAAATGTTTCTACATGTATTTATAAAAAAAGCATAAAAAGCATTTAGAAAAAAATAATTTTTAACATGTTACGTTTAATTTTTAAGAGTGTTTCTCGGTTCCCCACTTTTTTAGTGTTTCCCAATTAACCCTCCCCGTATATTATAAGATTACTTGTTCGCAGTTAGTAAAAACAATAATTTAATATGTTAAGAAAATACAACATCAAAACTCATGTTTTTTTTTTAGTGTTCCACTTTTTTAGCTATTTTTAGGCATTTTTTGTTGTGTTCACATTGGTTCTCGCGGTTCTCGCAATAAAGGGTGGTTCCTAACGGATCTTTGTCCTATATATATATATATAGGATAAGGATCATTACAGAACACTAATTATTGCGAGAACAAAAAGAACAACTCTAAATCACTAAATTTTGGGATTTAAGTTTCATATTTCTTAAATTTTATGTTTCTTACATTCATATGTGTATTATATATACATAAAAAAACTCATATATTTGTCCCTACACATAGTCTACATACATGTAGGTAATTTAGCCTACACATAACCTACATGTGTGTAGGTTATTTAGAAACTGAAGATTTTTCATATTTTGTTTTAAAATCTAGTGTGAGAAACAATAAATCTTACATTTATAACATTTTCATTTAAGTTTTAGGTTTTTAGGATTGAAAAAAATGAGTGATTCACTTTGTTCTGCGTGTTCTCGCAATATTTAGTGTTCTGCATAGAACCTTCCCCTATATATATATATATATATATATAGGATTTGGATCAAGAGTGAACAACTTCTTGAGAATGAACTGAGTGAACTAATATTGGCCCTTGATTACTTTTTAGATTAAAAGGGTAAGATTGACATTACCCAAGTATTTTTAATTAAAATCCCTTAATTTTCTCATCTCTTAGCTCTCTTTCTCTCTCTCATATTTAATTATTTCTCCATTATTTCTTTATCCATAGATTTTGTTTTAATTTTAACTTGAATATTGTTTTTCTTTTATTATCCGTATATATAGATATCATAATACATTGTTTTTAACTTTTTATAATTTTCAATAAACATTAAAAAATTTATCTGAGATTGAAATTGTAATTATTTTGGGCATTAATTTTCTTTTTGAATATGTGATGAAGTTATTTTTTTTTTGCATACATGTGATATGTTTCATTTTCATTAAGTTTATAATGTTTATATGAACCTACTCGTGTGCATGCCTAATATACTATATGTTGTTAATATACACATATGTAACCATTTCTGAATATAATACACAGATTTATATAAGATTGTACACATGTGTATAAACTAACAGTTGTGTATCTTCTATAAACTGATAGTTATCGAGACTGTACTCATGTGTATAAACCAACAGCTGTGTGTATTGTATAAACTGATACTAGCGACATTGTACACATGTATATACAATAACAACTATGTATCTTGTATATATGGAAACTTGCGAGATTTTAGGGATATTGATTATATTATTTAATAAATGCAATTAACAAAAGACACAAACACCCTTCTGTCATTTATTTTAAAGGGAGTTACAATATTATAATTACAATCTTGCCATTGTTTATAAATCTCTAGATGATGTAATCCAATGGCCTAGATTAGTTCACACAGTTCACTCTCAACCTAGTGTTCACTCTAGAACCCTACCATATATATATATATATCTAGGGTTGTAAACGAACCGAACGTTCAGCGAACAGTTCGTGAACCGTTCGGCGGGAAGTTCGTTTATGTTTGTTCGATTAGCTTGACGAACAAACACGAACAAATAATTTTGTTCGGTTAGCTTAGCGAACGAACATGAATACAAGTCTCGTTCGTTCAACTGCGTTCGTGAACGTGCGGTCATATGTTCGGTTACGTTTGTTCATGTTCGTTCTTTTACGTTCGTTCGTATTCATTTGATTATATTAAAAAAATAATAAATAATAAACATTTTATCCAAACATGTTGAAAACTTGAAACCCATTTTTTCTAAGTTAGCTAAAATTTGGACATTCTAAGACATTTTTAGGATAATTATGTCTAAGTTAAACTTTCAATAATTATGTCTAAGTTAGTCAAACTTGATTTATCGTTTGGCAGTTGTAGTAGACTTCTTGTGTTTTGACTTATAATTTGATGGTTGTATTTAACTATTTATGTCCTATTTTTAAGGATAACAATGTTTTTATTTTTTATTTTCAAGTTAAATATTCGTTTACGTTCGTTTTTATTTGTTTGCGTTCCTTTGTGTTCGAGACCCGTGTTTATGAACTGTTTGTGAACAATTGAATTTCCTTAACGAACGAACACGAACATAAACTTATGTTCGGTATGCGTTCGTAAACAGTTTGCAAACATGTAAATTTCCTTAGCGAACGAACACGAATATAGCCTTGTTCGAGTTCGTTCGATTCGTTTACAGCCCTATATATATATCGAGACAAGCAAAATTATGTGTAAAGTTGAATCTCTTAATATCATATTGACATCTAAAAGGGGAGTGACTTAGTTTATAGGAAAAGTACCTATGTTAGGGGTCAAATTTACATTGCGAACCTAAAAACTTAAAACAAAAACTATTTGTAAAATCTAAATAAAAAATAATATATATACTTGTCATCATATTAGGCAATCTCTTATAGATAATTATTATTTTAGTTTAATCCTCTTCTAATTAATTATAGATAACCCTCCTACTAAATATTATTAGTCTAATATTTTATGGATAATTATTATTTAGTTTAATCTCCTTCTCATTTATAATATTACTTATTTGAATTAATTATATTTGAACGGAGTAAATTGCCATTTTAGTCCCTGAGGTTTGGTCCAAATTCCCATTTTAGTTCAAATAGTTTTTTTTTTTCTCTTCTGGGTCATCGACTTTTCCATTTTCTTGTCATTTTTTATCACATTACCTAACTCAGTCTAAAAATCTGGTTATAACCAGAGGTATTTTTGGCATAACTGTTGTGTAGTGATAACCAGGGGTAGTTTACAACATAATTTATAAACCTCATAATAATTTAATGCCAAATATACCCCTGATTTTAACCTGGTTTTTAGACTAAGTTAGATAATGTGATCAAAATGGAAAGAAAAAGGAAAAGTCATGGACCCAGAGGAGAAAAAAAAACTATTTGGACTAAAATGACAATTTGGACAAAAACTCAGGGACTAAAATAGCAATTTACTCTATTTGAACGTTTTGTTTAGTTTGGTATCGAATATATTTTACGAAACTTAAAACAAAATTAACTAATATTATTTATCATTTATACATTTACGGAGTTTTAAATAAAGGGTTAAATTTATTGAGACTTCGTTAACAAATTTTGCAACAACAGAATAATCTATTTTTATCACGAAAACCAAACTTTGTATTAATATATTAAAGATTTTTATTTTCACTATACAAAATTACATTTACTCGACACATGTAATACATGAGGTTTTTTTAAGACATAACTTTTTTATTATTTGATATATAAAATTAGATGTATTTAATTCGTTCAATACACGGGGTTTTTTAAGGATGTATATTTTTTTTATTTAGTACAGAAAATTACATTTATTCAAACCGTGTAATGCGCATATTTTTAAAGATGTAATTTTTTATTATTTGGTATATAAAATTACATTTATTCAACTCGTGTAATAAATGAGGTTTTTTGAAGTTGTATTATTTTATTATTTGGTAAACAATATCACATTTATTTAACTCGTGTAATACACGTGGTTTTAAAGATATAATTTTTTTATTTGGTATATAAAATTACATTTATTCAACAAGTATAATATGGTTCTTATAGATATAACTTTTTTATTATTTAATATATAAATTTATATTTATTCAACCCGTGCAATAAATGAGGTTTTTAAAGATATATTGTTTTATTATTTAGTATATAAAATTTATTTATTCAACCCGTGTAATACACGGGGTTATAACCTA
Source organism: Helianthus tuberosus (assembly GCA_030545235.1). Taxonomy (NCBI): domain Eukaryota; kingdom Viridiplantae; phylum Streptophyta; class Magnoliopsida; order Asterales; family Asteraceae; genus Helianthus; species Helianthus tuberosus. The sequence goes on along the minus strand of CM060430.1, from coordinate 133,240,181 downwards.
GTAATATTTATAATATTTCCCCTAGTGCACTTAGATGTGGCACAAATTCAAGCACTTGTTTGTGATTTAAAGACACCTCAAGAAACTTTAAGGTTAGGAAGCTTTTGATGTGAAAAAAAAATGTTGGCATGCGAAATCAATTAAACATATAAAGTTATAAACTTTGTAATTATAAGACCAAATAAGCCAATGAGTAACAAATCCAAAGGGTTAGAAGACCAAATAACTAGCAAATTGGGTAAGTGTACTCGATGTCTTGAAAGCAAGCAATTTCCATATTATAAATTAGCAACAAGGTGTTGCATTATGGTGTTGTATCCTTTGCATTGGGAGGTTTTCAAAAAAAAAACCTACATTAAATATAATTTACCAAAGAATTTTACTTTTTACACTTTAACCATTTTGTTTTTTAACTTTTAACCTAAAGTTTCCATCTTTTGCAATTTAACTTTAACACTTTTTTATTTTCAACTTTTGTCCCCAATACTTTTCATCTTTTGCAAGTTTTTACGCTTCGTTCAAAATTTTGCGAGTTAACACACAATGTGTGTGTGGGGTTAAACGTTTTTTTTGTCGTTTGACAGATTCGTCGCAACACGTTGGTCCTAGATCGACTTATTATGTTTTTTCTACATTTTACATTTCGATTTAATTTCATCGTATTAACATGCAATGGGTGTGCGTGGTTCAACGTTTAATTTCATCGCATTAACACGCCACAATGGGCGTGCGTGGTTCAACGATCTTACGTCTGCTTTTCATTCGGTGTTATTTTGTTCTTTTTATTTATTTTAGTTTTACGAGTTTTTCGATGTTGGTGGTCGCTGACAATGATTTGATATTGGTGCTACTTGGCACGGTTTTACGAACGTTTTTAATTTATTAAGTTTTCTACTAACAATATTTTCGAGTTTACCTCTATATATCCTTTAATTAAAAAACTAAATTTTACGTGCATGTATTTATGTAGATGTCGGTATAAATTCGATTTGCTCTACGTTTCAACGTAAACTTTTTCTAGAAACGAGAGATATAATATGTTTTCGTTAAAAAAACCATTTTTAAGTGCATGTTTTATGTACGTTTTGGTATGAATTCGAGTTGGTCTACGTAAAACGCAAATTTTTTTTGGAAAACGAGTCAGGTCAAATTTAATATGTTTACGTCTTTTTATGTATGTTTCGTAAATTATGGTTCAAACCGAGTGGAGTCAAATTGTGTTTTCCCCTTTTTTCAAGAGCTTCCATTAATCACTTTTGATTAAACATGTCGGTTTTTCTTTATACCCGTTGATGTTTTCTATGTATTAGTTGGGTCACATATAATACGTTATGATTATACGACATAAACTCGATTTACCTTATATTTTGATCCAATAAACTCGATTTACCTTATATTTTGATCCAATCACAATGCTTATATAGGTCACATTGAGTCCAATCAGATACTTTGAAATGTGCGTCTTCATATGGTTAACGCATCACATAACATTTGGACTAATTTATTCAATATTTTCGACGTATCCGCGCCGCAACGCGCGCGGGTATTATTCCTAGTTATATATATATATATTAATTTGCAACAATTGTTGGCATTGTTACTTGTAACATGATGCTTAGTGGCTTGTACCACTAAAGACAAATTATATATATTAATTTGTTATTTATATAATATAATATCAATTGTAATATACTTAGGTTTTAAATGGTTGTAAATTTTGCATTAGTGGTGTTCCATGCTTAGTTTTGTTGTACCTTTATGTGTTGGGGTTGTACACATTTGTTAAATCTATATATATAATATATGAATAAAGTTTGGGACACGTGTCGCGTTGTGGTGCAACCTCACTATATTTTTGGCGGGAAAACATGGGAATCCTTATATGTTTACACGGGATCCGAATTGGGACAACCATACCCGGTTTTTTGACCCGGGTATATAAGGTATCTAATAAACCTAAATCATTCATTCGCTTCATTTCACGCTTACAAACCCTAATTCCTTCATTCTTCTCTCTGTCGCTCCTCTTTTCAGCCGTCAATAGATGTTCATATTCATCATCCGAATGATTTTTTAATCATCAGTAGTTAAACATACGGAATTACCAATTCGTGTGGCATGTGTTTTTGCAGATCTGAGTTTTCTAGCAACATTCAGGAGTTTACATTCAGATCCGGGCCCCTTCGTCGAAGAAATCGAATCTGAGAAGAAGATTGAGGTACTTTCATTCTGTTAAAACAAACATTACTGTAATCAATATTCAATCTCTTCACACTTATTGTTGATTATACAGGAAGAGATTATGGTTGTTAAGGAGTGCGTTGTTGAGGATGTTAAGGAAGAAGACGACCACAACGATGATGATGTTGACGCTGATTCTGAAACCCTACAGGCTACATTGCTCCTTGAGGTTCGAGCTTCATCTTAAACAAGCTTTTTTCTGTTGTTTTGTATGATCTGGTGGATGTAAAGTTTTAGTTGATTTTGTTTCTTTGATTTTTGTCTACAAATCAAGGTTCTTACTTTTACTCTTAATCGTTAACCATTTATAATATGTAGTAACAAATAATTGCTTGAAGGAACAATATTTACTTTCTAAGTTATGATACAATGAACAATGTTTGTTGTTATCTACAGATTGTGAGAGCTATACTTTGGCTTATGAGCTAATAAATACTTTGAATTGGAAATCTAATGTAACAAGATGAGCTCTATAGCAGCTTCTCATGTTCAATATGAGACCATTCAGGCCAAATCCAAGGTATCCATTTAGTTGGACATGAACTTTTTGACCATTCTTTTTGTTTTTAAGGATATTCATTTGGTCGAATCAAAGGGATTAACTTTGCTTCCAAAGTAGAGAGAAAGGGAACAACTCCACCGATTGGTACCGTTTTATACCCTATCTATCGTTTTTTGTTTGTTAAATTTTATATCTTGTATGTTTTTTAAACGTATTTGTCGGATCTGTTATAATACTTTCAGATCTGTGTTGGTTTTGAGTTTTTTAATGTTTTGTGAATGGATCTGGAAATGTGAATACAGTTGAAGATGAAGGCCGATGAGACGGAAATATGCCACATTCAAGATCCGACATTCCAGACTTGGCAAATTATGAAACAAGAATTTATTTGATAGATGATACGCTAGGAGAATGAACAGGTGAAAGAGAGAACATTGCGGCTTGGTTCAAGAACCTTCAAATTCGGCCTTACCATCGTCCTTTTTTAGGTTTCTACTTATACAAAATCACCACATCTAATAAGTTATTTACACCAGATTCTTATTTTTTATTTTTTTCTAAAAAGTCTAGGCCGTAACGATGTGCAAGTCCAGATCAAGGCTCTGGTTTGTGATAGCTATGTTCATCACAATAAGGTAAAATTCTACATGTATATATTCTTTTTTTTTTCGTATTAGTAAAATTAATTGAAAATAAAACCGGGTTTAATGGTGAGCGTATTATCTGTTATTTGTTTATGAGATCGGGTTACAGTCAACGGAAGATCAGAACCAGTCAACTGCAGAAACGGAGTATTCGGGTCACGGTCAACGGTAGTCGGTGTTGAATTAGTAAGAAATCCTAATGTAGGCTGGCCTTCCAGATGATAAATTTTCTCATTTTTTGCATTTCTTCTTTTGGTTTTGATTACTTTATAACGTAATATTATCAGTTTTTGAAGCTATATTCTTTGTTGTGTTTTTAGGCATGAATTTTGTGGATCCAGTGAAGAAGAGTAGTGTAGTAAGAAAGATTATTCTTGCTACCTATCTTATCAATCTATGCATCATCTTAATCGAAACATCACCGACTTTAGCAGCCTGAGCCCGGTAAGTAGATAGATTTCTGGCTCTGCACTTTAAGCTGATCAACTCTTTTGTTGGATAAACTGATATGAAGCTATATTCTTCGTTGTGTTTTTAGGCATGAATTTTGTGGATCCAGTGAAGAGGAGTAGTGCATAATTGTTAATGGCGAATGGCGACAAATAGCGATAAGGTACCAACTGGTTATCTTATTTGGGTTCATTAAGTTGCAATTTATACAAACAAACTTCTGCAGTATCATTCATCAGCTATGGTCTAATGAATAAAGTGGGATAGAATAATATTAATAATAGGACTGCGGGTAATTTGAATTGTGTTTTTTTTCGTTTCGAGGGATCTATTGGAATTGTGTAGTTATTAATCTAATGTATTTCGAATTGGTTTTATTGGCAGGTGTGGATAGACTGAAACTCAGAATTAGAAATAAGGTGAGTTATTTCGGTTTTAGCAATGGTTTGGTTCGGTTTTTTTTGGTTTCAGTTATTTCGGTTTTAGCAATGGTTTGGTTCGGTTTATTGGTTTTTTGTCTTTGTTTGTACTTAGTGTCTAATAGTAAGTCATATCTTATTGTTTATCTTTTGTATATTATTCCAGCTCATTGAAGAAGAGGAAGTGGAAGTTCCGGTGTCGAATATCAAATATGGATATGGATAAGGCTCCGGCTGAGGTGGCTTCTACGAATGAAAATGATGTAAATATGCAGGATGCTTCTTTGACTGAGAATGGTGCTGTAGAAACAGGAGATACTCCTGTTCAGATGGATCATCTAACGGTCAAATAATTTGCTATGATTTTGATGTGATGTGGCGGTCACTGGTCAGTGGTTGTAAAAAAGGAACTTGTTTGGATGTAGAACACAAGTAATTCTTTTGTATTTTATTGTGCATGTTGAAGCTCCAAAAAAGAAGGTAAAAAAAAAACCAACGTACCAGTTTCCGAATTGGTCTATGGGTCAATGCTACCTGTAGACGTGCAGAAAGCAGTGGAAAAGGAGTTTGAAATGGCGTTGCAAGATCGGGTTATGGAAGAAACAAAGGATAAAAAGAACGCTGTGGAAGCCTATGTCTATGAAATGAGGAACAAGGTAATTTCTGATTTATTTTCCACTATTCTTAAATATATACACACGCATACATGAAAATATCAGTGTGTCACCTGAAATTGATCTTTGTTTCAGTTGTATGATAAATTATACGAGTTCGTTGCGGATTCAAAGAGAGAAGGGTTTATCACTAAGCTTCAAGAAACAGAAGATTGGTTGTATGAAGACGGTGAAGATGAAACCAAAGGTGTATATGTCGCCAAACTTGATGAGCTCAAGAAGGTTTGCTTTCTCCACTTTTTATACGTATATACCATTTGCCACACTTAAATTGCACATTTACACTCTTTTAACAATTGCAGCAAGGTGACCCCATTGAACAACGGTACAAAGAGCACTCAGAAAGAGGATCCTTTGTCGATCAACTGGTCAATCATGTTAATTTGTTCAAACAGTGCTGATCCCAAGTATGAACATATTGACTTGAGTGAGAAACAAAGGTAATTATTTTAATATCCATAAATTTTTTTAGCGTATGTTCATTTTTATCTATTCACATGTGTCTACCCCACCCTCTTTCAGGTCTTGAACGAGTGCTCAGAGGCAGAAAATTGGTTGAGGGAGAAAAAGCAACTGCAGGACTTGCTTCCAAAGCATGCTGAACCAGTTCTTCTGTCATCTGATATTAGGAAGAAGGTCGAGGCACTTGATAGGTATTTTTAGGCCTATAAATGAACCGAACGAACACGAATAGAGGCATGTCCGTGTTCGTTCATTTAATTTTAACCAAACGAACAAGAACATAAAAGAATAACCCTTTCTGTTTCATTAGTAGAGTGTGTTCAGGTTGGATTTTGTGTTTGTTTTCTTTATTTAGATGTTTTGATTTTTGAAATAGTGTGATTGTTTTTGCCTTGATGTGCAATATTGATTGTTTTTTTGTCTTAATGTAAAAATTAAGGAGAGGTGGAGTTTCTGTTCGTGGAGGGAACATACAACTTTTCATTCCGCCTAGAACTTGGGTGGTCGGGTAAGTGGTTTGGGCTGCAGGTCTGCAACTGTGACCTGATTCATGTGTGGGACCGAAAGCCGGTTAGATTACAACTGTATGGTCGAGAAGTGGTATCTGAATGCTACTGTATTGTTGCGTTATTCATTTACTATTCTAAAAGGTGCTTAAAAGGTGTATTCTTTTAATAACTCAGCATCATTTACTTTAATCATTTACCAAGCCGCCCGTTTAACCATTTGTTTGACTTTGTTTTTATTTGAGCTTTTTTGTTGAATATGATAGCTATATTACATAATGACTTTTATGGTACCTCTATATTTTGTTTCAATCCACTTCTACCACTTCTGGTGCAAGTAGTTTAGCTAAAAAAGCTGGAGGTTTTTTGGTCTCAGCTGGTGGGGAAGTTGTATCACACATGGTCAACGCATTTCATGAACATCATGATGTTTCAGTCTCAGCTTTTCAGGAATTGGATGGTGTCAAAATCTTGGTTTAAAAAAGCGCGCCTTAAGCGTGCTTAAGCGCAAAGCGACCCTAGGCGCAAAGAGTTGCGCCTTGTGTGACATAAGGCGAGCTCTGTGCAAAAAGCGCACAAAAGCAAAGCTTTTGGGAAAAAAAATCCCACTGAGGCACTCGCTTCTTGTACATAAGGTGTTTTTGTGCATTAAACTGATATACATGTAGCTAAAATGGTTGTACATTTAAGTGATTTATGCATTAAATCATATATTATAACTATAATTTGGGTTAGGGATGCTAAAAATCCTATAGGATATATATACATGTAGCTAAAATGGTTGTACATTTGTGTGTCTGATTTTATGTATAATGGTTTTCAGATGAAAGGCTTAGTGATATTGTGGGCAGTGCATTTCTTTTTATAAATAATAAGTAATTCAAAATGATCAAAGAAGCCATGTTGTTCAGGTTAAAAAATATATTTAGAGTAAGATAATTAGGAAGTTTTTGCAACTTAAAAAGTGTTTTTGGTGACGTCTAGGTTCTGACCCGTTTGACTAACTATTTATTTTAGCTGTTTGACCATTCAAAGGTGGAATTACCACCTGTATACCTCACTGTAGATTGATAACTTTAACATTAATCTTCGTAGAATTCCATTTTTGATGGTTTGAAATATGTGTGACAGGATGAAAACAGGTACAATGGGAGCAAAGGTGCACACATAAATCTCAAGCGGGTTGAAAAAGGCCCGAATTTTGGTCAGCAAAATCCCAGGTAACCGATAGGCAAATATTATTTACTTTGGTGTTTAAGAGAAATTAACGACCATTTTGTACAACTTAGATCTTTACCATTTTCTCAAGGCTACATATATAACAAACTATGCTTACAAAAATAAAAAAAAAACATATTTAAAAAAATTCAATTCAGGTGATTTTATGCATTATAAATATCCTCTGTGTGACTGTCTGACCCTTTTTTTAGCGAATATTCCATTGTGGTTGGATTTCTTTATCGATTTAGTTCCAAGTTTGGTATGATAAATGGTGAATAAACGAAGCCTGTTAGTGGAAATACTTCTGTTTTATGATGTTCTTAACATTGCAGAGCTCCTTAGTTGATTGTGTTTTTTCGCTTTTCTCCACTCACACACTCTAATCAATGATACCTTTAGTGCGTGTTGTTTCCCATGATTATATTTATCAATAGCAAATCTGACATATTGAGGCTTGTGTCTAACGATTAGCTGAACGTTTTCTTTTGTTTATAATCCAGAGAATATTGTGGGTGTGTTGACAATTGCTGGAAACGGAGTTCATGTTTTGGGCACTCCTACCAGCAATTATAAGCGGTTATTGGTATTCTATTTTGTGTATTTTGTGGTACGAGTATATGTTAGTGAGACAGATATGGTGATGGCGATTCTGACAGCGATTTTCCAGTCATGTTTAGACTATTTAAATTCTAGAAACTTTAATCGTTTTTATGTGTGGTGGTGGCCAAAATAGGGCTTGGTCGACGGTTGAAGGAGCATACAAGATGATTTCTGAGTTATAAGGTTTGGTCAACAGTTTCAAGGTAAGTCAATATTTAGCTTCAAATTGGTTTTCATTCTATGAGCTGTGAGTTGGCAAAGGTAAATTGCTTGAGTTGAGTTTTGGATGATAATATTTGTCGCTGAACAAGGGTGATAGTTATTATGTTAGTTGTAGTGAAACTCATTATAGGTCTTAGATTATCGTATTGATCCATATATAATTCTTGAACTCATTTATTGCTCTATATGAATAGCACTCTTAAAAGATGTTTGATTTCATATGTTCTTTAGAATAATATGAACTAAGAAAACACTCAGTTAGTGATTCTTTTTTATTGCTTTTCAAAGTTAGTTTTTTAACTTTGTTGGTGTGTTATTGTGCAGACGAAGCTTCTGGGCCAGATGCTCTATTATATTTTACCAGGGGCATGACGAGAAGAATATTGTTATATCACAGGTGTCAAGAATTTATATTCTATTTTGTAGATACTTAAACCTTTATTTCATTACACACCTTTTCATTTGTCAATCGAAACTGAAATTTTGAGTTAAGGATTTGAGATACAGTTTGTACTTTGAAACCCTAAATCTAATTGTGGAAGATGAATACTAACATTGGTATGTTAGGGGTGTCAATCCTGCCGGGTTGAATATGGGAACCCGAACACGACCCATTTTTTTATTCTTGTCAAAGATTTCAACCCTATCCTGGATACACAGAATCCGGGTCATCCCGAACACGACCATTTAACTCATTTTGCTAAAATTTTATCTAGAATTTGGGAATCATAGCACGATCGTTTTTACTTTATTACGAATGTAAATTAAGCATGTAACAATTCTTCGTTACGAACATTAAATTTAATTTTTATTTTAAAACGCTTACATGAAAGAGATTAGTGGGTTAACCTGTTTTTAAACATGTCGATTCGAACACCACCCGTTAATAATGCTGGTCAACTCAAACACCACACTTTTTTTTTAAAAGGTTCAGGTTTTGCCAACCCAAAACTTTGAGTATTTCCGTGTCGTGTTCAGGTCATGTCAGGAACAGCCTGCACTAGGGTTTATAATATATTTATGAATTTTATTGTTGAAAATTCAAGTAAAAGCACAATATAATTTAATTTAAAAACAAACAATATAACATTTTGTATGTGTTTACGAAACATTTTTATACTGAGATCTCATTAAGAATTAAAAGGTTATTAGCTTTACACGAAAACTATGAATACACATGGAGACAAAGTTAGGATACTGATGAAACAGAACAAATAAATTATTGTGAGAAGGGAAAGAAGATACTAACGAGTTTCAAAATGTTGTTTATGTACATTTTCTTATTGAAAACTAAATTTTCCTAACCCGGGATGTTCCCGGGTGATAGCCTAGTTATTTATATACTATTATTTTTTTACATTATGGTGCATTAGAAGTTGTACTTTAAGCATATATTCTTGGACATTGGTTTTTTTTTTACAAAACAACTAGGTGGTGTGGGTTATTGTTTTGGGCCAACTCTCTTTAATTGTGCGGGTACCCATTATCCCCGCTTTTTGGTACCAATATCGGAACGGTACCGGTATTTACAGGTAAAATACCGGTACTGGTACCGAACCGGTATATTCGGTACCGGTACCCACTTTTTCCGTTTTTCGGTACCGGTACAGGTTCAATACTGAAGATGTACCGTGCTCATCCCTAATCAACATCAAGTATTTGTATCTCCGTCCACAAGACATTTGGAAACACAACGTGATCGTTTGGATATCTAACTTGATACAAAGGTGTGTAGTTAATCCTTAGGCTTGTGGTTTTAAAACGCAACGAGCGGGTCGATAGAGAAGTATAAAATAGATTCATTGCGCCGTAATTTGTAAGGGCCTAGCCGTATAAAGTTGATTCATTGTGTCGTAATATGTAAGACCCTAGCCGCAAGGCGGCGGGTCTTACATCTAGTTCAATTAAATCTAAAATGTTGGTAAAATTTCATGCTACCAATTTTTTTTCTGAGGATATGAAAGAAGTTAAGTAGGGAGAAACACGAGGAAATGGAAACAAATGGATTAGAAATGATCATCAAAGTCTTCAAATCAGAGGTCACGACTCTTGCTGAACTTTTTTTTAACGACAATTTGAATCACTGATGTACTATTGGAGTATAACCCTTGGTGAACTAGTCTAGAGTTTCAAAACACATAGGAAATATTTAGGCTGAAGTTTATCCAGTGGCGGAACCAGCCTATTAAATCAGGGGTATCCTAATTTTTTTTTTTACCGTGCAATCATACAATATGAAAAAAACGACAATAAATAAATAAAGTAAAACAAATACATAATAGGTTTGTCATCTTCTTTTTTTTTCATAGCTTAAATCGTTTCATCACGTCGTCCACTTTTACTTTTTGAAAAAAAATCATTTTCGACTGCACAAACCATGACATTGTTCAAAAATTTCAGGCCCATTCGATTGCGTATAAAACAGGCCCATTGCCGCCACCATAATCAACATATAAATGGGACTGTTTTATTATTATTTTGGGTCTTGGTCTAATGGGCTAGCTTAATAGGCTATTAACAATTATGTTTAGGCTTGAAAAAAGAACTAGATTTACACTGTTATACTATCATATTTTTATGGTTAGGGGTATTCTCATATTTTTTTAGGGTATTCTTTGTATAAAAACGAAAAAATAACACTGTGAATACGGGGTTGAGCCGTAGCCCGTGTTACGGCTAATTATATTGTGGTTCCGCCTCTGAGTTTATCAATACAGTTACATGTGGGCTTGAATTAACAGGCTAGTTACGTGAAAGCTAAATGAAGAAATTAAGTTAGGCTAGGCCCAAATGAAACAAGGCCTTCGAAGCCTGCTAATGGCGAATTCCTTCTTTGTTGCAACAATCCTTCTAGAGGTACGGTTGTCGAGAAGGGGGGAGCAACCTTCACCAATTGTGCCTCTAGCAGTCTCCATATTTAATATATTATTTATAACTAGTGGGGTGCTTGCGCGATGTGGCGGGGGCGACATTTGCATTGCGATAGTTGTTTCTAATGATTTATTTTGTAATTTTTCGGAAAGGTTTTACGTAAGTAACTTCATTGTGGTAGATAGTCGTTTACCCGCGCTATGCGGCGAGAAACATATCACTTAGCTTGGTGAATTTAGGGCTATGTACGGGGATGTAGTTTTCGATGTGGCGTGCGACAACGATGGTGGCAGTGTAGCAGAACGTGAGGGTCGGTTGCGGCCTTCTTCAGCGGCGGAGAATCAACGG